>CM057385.1:113770662-115020662 GCA_030015415.1 Cynopterus sphinx | reverse complement strand
CCAAGGTGACACTGAGCACATTTGCACCGTGGAGATACAGTCTAGCATAAAGAGCACAAGCCTCAGACAGGCCTGGGTTCAAATCCCAGTGCTGCCACTTCCCAGCTGAGTTTGGACAAGTTCCTTAACCAGCTTGATCTATAAAATGGGGATAATAATATTCTCTTTACAGTATCACCGAAATGAGAGATTGTAAATGTGTAACACAATGCCCTGTTTGCAGTCATCACTGAAATGTTTCATCTATTCCAATGGCCACAGCCTGGCCCATCCTTCATCACTGCTCGCCAAGAACCTGCAACAGCCCCTTCGTTTGTCTCCCCACCTCTGCCCTCTTCCCTCTCTAGTCCTCCACACAGCCTGGTTCACCTTCCCAAGGTACTCCCCTGCTCATCAACAGTTGACAGCTCCCCATTTCCCACAAGATAACAGCCTAACCCTGCAATATGGCATCCAGGGAGCACCTGTCTGGCCTCGCAGCTCCCCCTACACACAGGAAGAAAGGCAGACAAGCAGACGTACTAAACCGTGGGCTGACCTTCATTCAAATCCCAGTTTTGCACTTTGTGCAAGCCCTTCAGCCTGTTTGTTTTCCACTGCTCCCCTTTACAAGAGGTTTAGTAGCTACCGTCCCGTCTACCCCAAAGAGTGCATGATGATTAACCAAGTGCCTGATCTGAGGAACTGAACACGGAGCCTTCGAAGGAAGCCAGGCTTTCGAGGATGTGTGAGGCCTGGGGAATTCATTTGTTTCAAATAACCATCAATGAGATTCCAGGTTTCCTGCCCAGAGTTAAAATCAGTGTTGAAAACCCAGTACGGTTTGGCTGGTAATTAATCCAGACCTCACGCTGGGCAGCCTTGGTGCGCAGTTCTGGCCTGTGAACACCACGTGCTTGCTCGTCCGTGAACAAAAATCAGAAGAGAGATCCAGACAGGCAGATATGGGTACCAAAGCGCCAGGGTCACTGGAAAGGGCCCCCCGGATGGAGGGGGTGGTGGTGGCTGCTCCATGACCTCAGGCCAAGTCCCAGCAGTCACCTCCGAGCCTCTGGCCCTGCTGGCCAAATTGGCAGCAGTCATCCAGAACCCGGGGATCTGGGGGGACAGTCTCTAGTCCTATGTCCAGTTCTGCAGGTTTGGGATCCAGGGCCAGCCTACTTTCCTCTCCTCGCCAGGGAGCAGCTGACTAGAGTGTAAAACTGGGTCCCCCACCCACCACCTACTAGCTCTGTGGCTTTAGGCAAGTAACCTCCAGGCTCCAAGGCTTCGTTCTTTCACTACAAAACGAGGGTATAATAGCACCTAGCTGACAGATAACCTATAAAAAGTGCTAATCCTGCTGCCTGGCACACAGCGAATGCCCAAAAAAGTTAGCTGTTGTTTCTGTGAAGCAAGTTGCTGGAAGCTCCCCAGCTTGAAATTTTAAGCCGCCCTCCTCACATCTGTTTTTCAGGAAGAGCAAAAGATTTCCCTTCCTAGAAGGCTCTCCCTGGCTCTATTCTTTCATGTGACCTAGAATTAAAGGGGAATGCAGAGGCTCAGGCTAAGCGTTACTGTAGGTACTGAGCCCTTTCAACGGCCAAGAAACAAGAGAGAGGGTCGGAAAGGCAAAGGGATTCGCCCAAAGTTGCACAGCTAATAGGCAGAGCCAAGGTTCAACCCAAGACCGTTTGACTTGTTCTCCTACCCTAGGCCACTTCCACATAGAAAATCTTGACCAGCTGTAATCTGACTCGCTGTGCAAACTGGGTAGCTCCCCTCCCTTCCATGGGCATCTTTGAAATGAACATTCTAGATGCTTCCCAACATTAGCACTTCCTGAATTGCAAGCTGGTGGTGATTTCCTCCTCTAGGATATCTGGCAGGAGAAGAAAAGTGAGATCATACCCATCTCACAGAGCAGGCCAAGACCCGAAGGGGCGACGGGCTTTTAAAGGGCTCCGGGGACGCTCCCTCGTGGACCTTGGTAGGGCCACAACTACAGAGGCCTGGACACTCCCTCTTGGCATTTCTTCTGCCCCAGAAATGGGGACATCCAAGCTGGGGTCTGACCTCATCCACAACATCTGCAGAGCAGACTCTCAGTGCCAGCTGGGACCCACGGCCCGGCCGGGTGATGTCAGTCTACGGCCTGACTCCTCGCCATGGCAGCCCAGCCCCCAGCTGCACGTCCAGCCGGCCCTCCTTTACCGACCTGGGACTGGGATGCCCAGCACCCAGCTGCAGCCACAGGCCTGGCTCTTCCCCTCACAGTGCTCTTTGTTAGCGGGTAAGGATGGGCGCCCCCTCTTCCCAGATCTGAGACCCTGCCTGTTCTCCATGCAGTGGAAAAACGCTGCCATTTCTTTCCAGGGCCCAAAGCCTGAGCGGGTGACTCTGGGATGATTCACAAGGCCGGGGTGGGATTTTCCACTCCACGCTGCAAACAACAGGGCCTCTGAGAGGGCCCAGAGCTGAGGGGGAGGGGAGCAGGGGCCTCAGGCCTGTCTGGGGGAGGTGGACAGAGGCCTGGGCTCAGGGCTCATGCAAACAGAACCATGGAAACATCCTACTCTGGGCTTCCCCCAAGGGTCCTGGCCTCCGATAGCCAAACCTAGGGAACCTCATCGCACGGAACAAGTCCACCCTTGTGTCCAACTGCAAGGGCCCGCCTGCCAAGCCTTGTAGAAAGAAGTAAGTCCTGGCTAGCATGGTCCCTGGCAGCAGGCAAGAGGTTTCACAGGCCTGGGATCTGGGAGACCCGAGTCCAATCCTGAGTGTGCTGTTAACTGCCAGATGACCCTTCACAATGAACTTTCAGTCTCTGGACCTCTGCTCAGTGCCTGTAGCCTGTGAAGGGGGAGGCAGGAGACCTCAAAGGGTCCTCCCATCTCTGACCACCTGAGCACACGGTTATTCCTAAGGATAGCATGCAGGGTGCTCTGCCTTCCCCTCACTCTGTCCCAGGGAAGGGCTTACTGGGACAGGGCTTCTTCGTATGGCTCTGAGCAAGTCACTTCATCTCCTTGTGCTCTGGGGCATCAGTTTGTCCAGCTGTAAAATAGGGATATAATATTCATCTTCCAAGATAACACGTGTGCTGGTTATTCTCCATTTGTCCCCCAGATCCACTCTGTGACCTGGGAAGCTGAACCCCCCCAGGCTTCCTTGCTCTCTCCTTCTGGCTGGGTTTGACCAGTGAAAGGCCACTGCAGGAGAGTGGGCACGGTATTTCTCTCCCTGCTCCCTCCCTGCTGTGCTGTAGTTTGGCCCCAGCTCCTGTCAAGAGCTCCCTGGTCATGTTTTAACTCTCCCAGGTTCTGGTAACACCTTCCCCTCCCTTTGCACATTTAGGTCGGACCCGTGTGGTTCCTTTGATGCTGCCCACAGCTCTGTAAACAGTCCATCCCCTCCTTAAACTCTCAATTACCCTGTTCCCCACCTCGAGCCGTAAGACAAAGCATGCAAACTGCTTAGCACAGAGCCAGGCACACAGTAGAAGCTCAAAAACGATAGGCTAAGAACAGAACAAAATATCCCTCCGTTCTCTCGGGTTCTAGGTGACACTAGTGTAAGGAGTGAATTTCTCAAGATCTAGTCCCAATTCGAAAGTGCCAACTATACTAAGGTGCCCGTGTCCAAACTCTCCTTCTTTCCTTAATGCAACGATGCCCCCACCTCAACCATCAGCCACGACAATCCACTGGCACCCAGGTTCTAGTGCTGGGTGCTTTACCACCCTCATCTCACTCAGTCTATACAACAACCCTGGAAAGGTAGATGGTACCACATCTCCATTTCACAGAGACAGAATCTGAAGCTCAGAGGGTTTAGTGACTTGCCAAAGGTCACACGGCACCTGGTACCGAGAAGGCGATCAACATTCATTGAAAGAAGGGACAGATGGCTGGATACGGGAACGGTTCAAACCCAGGTCATTCCAAATCTGAAGTCCGTGGGCTTTTACATTCCACATGGCCTCCTTATCCCACCAGCAGCAGGGATCTGTGTAACCTCAAGGAGACTGGCCTGGGAGTCAGAACAACCTGTTTTTTGTAAGGACCAGATTCTTTCATTCACAGATAGTCATGGAGCATCTGCTGTGAGCCAGGCCCTCGGCCGGGTCTCCCCGAGGTGACGCCTGCAAACAGTACAAGCAAGTGCAAATGCCAACAGCCTGATCATGAATAAATAAGGCCTTGACTCGCCTCCTCCCAGGCGTGGGGCTTCTGTGCAGCTTCTGTGCAGCCTCTGTGAACCACAGGCTCCCCACCCCTCCCCAGCCCAGGCCCAGGCCCAACTCAGCTTTTCCATGCTCCCCCCGCTCCCGGGGCTCCCACAGAGCTCCCTCACTCAGTGGCTACAACTCCTGGCAGGCCCGGGCCCAGAGCTCTGTCTCAGCCTCTACCAGTCTGTCTCGTGCCCCTCGAGAACCATGCAGAACAAGTCAGACACAGCCATGGCACCCCTCTCAGGCTCTGAAAGGCCCCGCAGTCATTTCTAAGGAGGGAGCTCTTCCAAAGCCATGTCACAGAGGGGAGACAGCCCCAGGGAGAAGAAAGAAGCTCCCAAGTCATCCAGCAAACTAGATCTCCAAGGTCGCCTTGGAGATCACCCAACTTGCTGTTTTTATCTTTCATTCTACGGAAACTGAGGCGGAGAGTGAATTAGGGCCGCAGAGCTAGATAGGGGTGGGGCTGGGATTTGAACCCAAGACTGCATGTCTCCAGCCTGGGGACAATTAATCCCTCTGCCCCCAGGCAGCAGAGCCTCTGCTCTGCTGGGATTAGATTCTGACTGCTTTATGGGGGTTGGAGGTGGATAAAAGAGGACAAAAGAAACATGAGTTCTTATCACCGATCAAAGATATCACTTTGATTACATAATTTCTGGTATCTAGCGAAATATAAATGGCCAGTTGGCCCCCTGCCACACAGAGGACCAGACAAAGCTTCTGGAAGCTTCTGGGTTCCTACTGGAGTCTAGGTTCCGAGCTGGGGGAGGGTGGGATTAGGGGAAAGGACGATGCAGGAGGGAAGATGCCACCTGCACAGACTGCAGTCCTCCCTCTTGCGCTCAGAGCTGAAGGAACAGAAAGAACCATGGCCCTCCTGGAGGGCAGGGGTCTGGAGTTGCATCCCAGCCTTTGCAAGAAAATGCTGGATGCCCCTGACCAAGATTTTGTCCCTCTCACCTTTGCTCCGGTTCTATAGAGCAGGGATCAACACACACATCCTGTCCCTCCTGAACCAGTTCCTGCGAGGTCCTAAAGGGAAATGCCACGCACGTGGAAGTAATCCATAAACATAATGGGGATAGAAACAGAAGGTTCTAGACATTGAGCTCTTCTTTTGAGGCCAAGGAGAGGGCCTGACACATCTCTCTGAAACCCCCAGCCTCCCAGCTCTGAGTCCACTCACTCTGAGTTTCAGAGTGAACATTCAGATGGGCGGGATGGAATATGCTGGAGTCTGGAGCAGGGCTTTAAACTTCAGCTCTGCCTCCTACATGCTGCGTGCCCGTGGGCAAGACCTGGCCCTCTCTGGGCACAACAGGCGAGCTCCTCACCTGCCTACTGTGGAGGGTCGGACTGAACGATGCCTACACACCCAATCATTGCACAGGGCTCCAATCACAGGGAAGCTCAAGGAGGATATCTGGACAGAGGCTTCCTCTCCTGCTCACCCATATCTCCAAACCCTGGAGGGGAGTACGTGGCTCGGGCATGTGCCAGGCCCAAAGGTAGATTCTACACCCTAAAACACCGTTGCTGCTGCAGTTCTGGTGGCTCAGACACAGCCATTCCCTCTCTCCATACCACACACCACTTGGGAGGCAAGGGTGGTTTCCTCCACTGGGCAGAATGGAGACCCTGAACCTTCCCACCCTCCCCACCCCCTTTCAACCCCACAGCCAGGGAGCCAGGAGGCGCCCACGCAGCTGCACCGTCAGGGCCCGAGGCGCCTGGTGCCTGAGTCGGGTTTGTAGCCTGGAGGGGTACAAAAGGTTCTCCCTTCTTTCCTCGGCTCTCAACTCTCCACCCTGCCAACTGCAGAACACGGGACCAGAGCGGAACGTTGACATAACTGCGAAGCAATGCATACCATTTCCATACGTCCTACAATATGGTTATAATAAAAAGCGGGCCCTCGGTCCCCTTGGAGGAGGGCTGAACAAAAATTATTCCTCACGATTATGAAAACTTATTAAGTTCTGTTTGTAAGGCCCGGAATCCCCAGCATCTGCCACCGTCTCCCCATTGGAGGGAGCCTCAGGTCAAACGTAAAGCCCAGGAGGAGGAAACCACACAGCGGTCAGCGCCAAGGCAGGAGGACAGAGCAGAGGCCCTAGCTTTTGCACACTGCAGCCCATCATCCCCCACCCAGGAGAACTGGCCTCCAGCTGCAGAAAGGTCGTTGCCCCTGGAGACAGTCGCAGGCAAGCCAGAGGCAGTGACCCCGAGAATGTCTCCTACACGTGGAATGCTCCTTCTTTCCTTGATTACTCGGGTCCATCCTGACCCTCCTCACCCTAAACTCCTCTACCAGGGGCCACAAATCAAATGTCTACAGGAGCCAGGCAGATAATATCAACGAGTGAAAGGACCAGGTTAGAAGACCCAATCAGGGCTTTTGACGTGGGGACCGTCTAAAGGGGCGGCACTGACCTGACCACAGCCCGCGGGCCGTTGCACCTCTCGCCTTCCAAGAAAAGCTAATCGCCGGGTCTTTCACAAGCAATCTCTCACATTTTTAAAATGTTAGTAACTTAAATATTTTTAAACAACGCTGCATGTGCCAAACAAAACATTCAGGACGATCCGTGTGCGACCTTTGTCCAAAACTGCCAGACAAGCCGCTGGGCCGAGGGAGCTAAGCTACAGGAGTCAGGAGCTGGACCCAGACAGTTCATGGTTTTCCTTTAGCCACTTGACCTTTACAGTTAGGTTAGCAAAGAATGACCTGGGGCCTGGGCCAACCAAAGCCCAAGGGTGCTTTTCACCTGCAGGTGGCCACCACACCAGTCTGGACCACGAATCCAGAGCAAGATGCACTGTCATGAACACAGCACACAGGTGGGGAGCGAGGGACCTGGGTTCAAGTCAAGACTCTGCCTATAACCAGCTCCCTGCTCTGAGTTGCTTCTCTTCCTCCTCCGTAACCAGGAGCACCTACCACTTGACCTCACCGGCCCTATCGCCCATTCACACTCCAAGCAACATGCACACCTCACCCAGTCTTACCGGCAAACCACAGTCTCCCTTGGGCCCTGGAGGTCCCATCAGCAGCGGGAAAGGCGTAGATCCCACCAGGTGGAAGAAGGAATAGCCACTGCTCGTCGGCTGGGGGCTGGAGGACAGGAATCGCGCTGGGGCCAATGCCGGGGCCAGGGTGGTGTGCTGGCCAGGCCGGGGTTGTCGGGGGCTGGGCCCTGTTGTCGGTTCACTGAACGGGACATCCCTGGCTGCCTTCCCGGGTCTGAGGGGGATAGGCTTCCGGGAGCTGCTCTTGGGTCTGTCTTTCTTTGTGGCTTCTGATCCAGTGGGTTTCTTGCTTCCAGTGGGGAGTGAACCAGACGTGAGGGTGGGAGGCATCGCTGTGGCTGGAAGCCGAGCAGTCCTGGTAGAACCGGGACTGGGGGCAGGTGACGGGGGCGAAACAGTGGGTTGGGGAGGTCTGTGCGTGCCGGTGCGGGCAGGGGCCAGCTCGCTGGCATGACTGCTCATCCTGGCCTCAGTCTGGACCACTGGGGGAAAGGGCTTTTTAGAGGCACCGGTGGCAGGGGGTAGGTGCCGGGTGCTGGATGGTAGGGGTCTGGGCGTTACGGGGTTCCTCTGGATCGGCTTCACTGTAGGATGGGAGCCCCTGGCAGAAACTGGGTGGGAAGTAAGTGGCGCTGATTTCTTGGTAGGCAGGACTGACTTTGTGAACGAAGGTGGAGCTGCTTTCTGGGTGGGGCGGGGGCTTTGGACAGAGACAACTGAAGAAGGGCCCAAAGGCTTGGTTGGGTGACTTTTGGAGATTTTGGTGATTGTGCTCTTTCGCGATGGCTGGACAGGTGTGGTGTTGCTGGCAGGAGAGGCTGGGTGCATGGGAGAAAGCACTTCACTGGCTGACAGCTTGGCAGGTAGCACTGGGGTACGGGCTGGGTCTCCCACTGGGACATGCTTGTGAGGGTCTGTGGTGCTAGTCCTTTGAGGCTTGGTGGGTGTGGTGGGCACTACAGTCACCCTGGGGCCCCTGCCTGCTGGCCGTGACCCCAGGGCTGGCAGGGCAGTGGTCAGGTTCTCCAGGCCCAGCAGGGCAAGGCTGGTCTGGAAGGCAAAGGATGCACCAGAGTCTTGGGGGAGGAGGGGTCCCAGCCGGGGCCGGTACGCGTCGGCCTGTCCACACTCCTTTCTCAGGTGGGTACAGTAATTGTGAGCGACCTGCGTCACAGGGTAGATACTGAACTGGCACACGGCACCTTCAAACTGGACCGCATGGGGGCTCATCTTTCCAAAAAGGAAGGAGCCTTCAGGGTCAAGCACTGGGTCCCTGTGGAAAGCCAGTGGGACAAGCACCCGGCGCTGCCCACAGGCCGTCACCAGGGTGACTGCGCGGCCACGAAGCTCCAGAGCTAGGTGGTGCCAGCGCCCATCGTGCACGTCGAGGTCGAAGGCCACGGAGCGCCGGGGCCCCAGGTGGACGACTGTCTTGCCGGGAAGGAACTGCAGGCCCAGCTGCAGCTTGTGCTTGCGACTGCGGACAGCGAAGAGGAAGGCATGATTCACCCGGTGGGAGCACAGGCTCAGCACCAGCGCTAGCTCTGTGCCCAGGGCGGCAGGGATGACAGCAGTCGTGGGGGCCTGGAGCCGGGCCCGCTGCGTAACGATGAAGCCTGACTGGAACGGAATGACCCCTGGGGGTGGGGGACTCCGGCCACCCACTGCCTTGGCCCAGCTGAGGCCCAGCCGCTGGAGGACATCCACATCTGGAGAAGGAAGGCAAAGGGGGAGAGGGCACGGTCAGGGCCTGGTCCAGCCCCAGGTCCCCTGCAGGAGCACAGGCGGTGAGGACGGTCCACCCCCTGCTATCTGCTGCCTCAGGGTTTTAGCTGAGAGTACAGAGCTGGAAGCAATCCGTTGGCTGGTTGCATGATCTTTGCATATAGTGGTAAAAAACACAGACTCTGGAGCCAAACTTCCTGAGTTCAAATTCCAGCACCACCACTCACTAGCCTCCTGGCTTCAGTGCCTTGGTTTTTCCCATCTATTAAATGGGATAATAGTCGTATCAAAGTCAGAAGGATGATGGGAGGATTAAATGAGCTAATACACTTGGGAAAAGGGGTCTGGCACAAAAAAAGCATTTCAAACACTAGCTATTAACAAGAAAAAAAGTGATAACCGCCAAAGGCTAGTGCTAAGAGGATTAGAGGCTGCCCAGTGCGACTTGTTTCCCCTTCTCTCTGCCTCAAAAGCCATCTCCTCCAAGAAGCAGTTCCACAGTGAAGGAGCAGGGTGACAGGAATGGACGTGTCACTGGAGGTTCCACCTTTAGGAACCTACCTAGCCCCCTTCCCACCCCTGAGGTCTGTCGGGACAGAGGGAGCTCCTATCTGCACATAAAGGAGAGGACACTTCCAATGACTCCCCCTCCCTGTATGGCTTTGGAGAGAGCAGAGGAAGTCATTAAGGCACCCCTGCAACCTCTGTCCTCTGGCAGACCATAGCCTGGGCAGGTCATATCCGCCCAGTAATTAAGCAGGGGGGCTAGCCAGAGCAAGGGGAGGGCTTCCAGGGTGCTTATGGAAAGGCATCCTGACCTTGCCTCATGGGCCATTCGACCTCCTTTGGGCGGCTAAGCTACCTGTGTCTGCAGAAGCCGACGCCAAGCTCCATCTCAGCAGGCAAGGAGAGGCTGCCTCCGGGACTGGGGCCTGGGTCAGGTCTTAGGCCCCTCTCCCTGAGCTCAGCACCCAAACCCCTCAGTGTGGAATGCTCTCTCTCTCATCACGCAGCGCGAGGGATGTTAATCGGGCTGAATGCAGCCTGAAGCCCTCAGGAGGCCTGCAGTCGACAACGGTCAGGTGGATGCACAGATGGGTAGATGGACAGCTACATGGGCTAGAAGAAACTGGTAACCTGGGCACTGGCAACACGGCAGCATGACAGTTCCCTAGCAGGCTCTGGAGTCAAAAGGCCAGACTTTAGAGCCAGACAAGGCCCCCTGGGTCTGGACTCTGAGGCTCAGCTCCTTGCACTGTAAAAACGGGGTTACAAAGAGGCCTCTATCATAGGGTTGTCGGGAAATGAAATGGTGGTTTCCTTCATCTCCTCACCCACACCCTGCACCAAGTACCTCTGCCCAAGTCTCTTTCTGACCCCGGGGCCTCAGTTTCTCTGCCTGTAAGACAAGGAAAACCAGACCTGGAGATGCCCACAAAGTGCTAACACCATCCTAAGAATTCTATAGCTGCAGGCTGCTGTTTTAGTCGCTTGGATTGAAGACCCTAATCCTCCCTAAGGCCCAAGGGCCTTCATTTCACATCAGATTCCTCCTTTCCCCCCGACCTGTCTAGCCCAAGATCCTACGCTAAAATAAACCACTGCTTAAAAATTCTCTTAGTAGCGTATTTTGTTTTAATCACTGAAAACCCCTTTATTATCACAAAGTACTACTCACTATAAACTTAAAAAGGAGAAACCACTTGTTAGGGAAGAGGTAAAGGCAGGAAGCCGCCTCTCCCCTTCCTTTGTCCCACCTCAGCAGCCCTGGAGAGGCCCTCCAGCCTGCACACCTCTCTCCCTGCACACAGCAGCTCACAGCCACTTGCAGTCACCGAGGGGAAGTGACAACTGGCCAGGCCAGGGAGCACCGATGAGGTTTCCCTTACCATCCTCTTCAAAGCCAGTTTCAAAGCTGACACCGGCCCGTCTCCAGAGCTCCCCGGCAGACTGTCATCAGCTCAGGGGCAAAACCCTAAGTCCTGAGACCTGGGGCTGGCAGAGGTGGTGGTCATCACTGAGCTTCCAGGAGCCTCTGACCACTGTGGGCTCCACCGTAGACAGAGAAGGGCTGCTCTTGCCCAAACTGTCCAGGTAAATAATGTAATTAACAATAATAAATAACATTTATTGAGCACCTACTATGTACCAAGTGCTTCCCATGCATTTTTTTTGCCTGATGCTCTCAACCACCTTTGAAGCAGGTATTGTTCATGATCCTCACTTTCTAAACAAGGGTCAGAAAAGTAAGCTATAATAATGTGCCCAAGGTCACACAGCTTATAATGAAGGGCACAGCTGGAGTTTGAACCCTGACCGCCTGGCTTCAGGGTCTTTGTTCTTAGCCACGATCCTAGGCTGGAGCCCCTCAGACTTGTTGGAACACAGGGTGGAGCCACAGCCAGAATCCCATCAGGGGTGAGGAGCTAGGGGACAGAAGAATGAATGCAGCACAACGCCAAGATGCAAGGACCCAGCCAGCTGGCCACAGCGAGATCCCTTTATTACATAAACCTGGCTCCGCACAGCTCCGGCCTCTCCCCAACCCCCAGCGCCTGACTCAGGACTCTGGACAGCTGTTCACCTACTTTGTGGGGGAAACAGCAAGCTCGGAAAAAATGACATTTGCACAAAATGTTGACGGGCAGCAGGAGTCTCTTCCGGGCACGACCCTCCCCTCCCCGGGAGCCCAATCCCTGCCCGGCAGCCAGGTCAGGCCTCAGGGGCTCTGGGAGTGCCCGGCGGGTGTGGAGGAGGGGGAAGGGCTGCTATTTTAAGAGGCCTTGTGGCTGCTTGACAAACAGATGTGGGAGAGGTTTCAGTTTCAAGGGGCAGCTGTGTAGCCAGCCCACCGCTGCCCAGGCCCCCTGGACAGCTCCTCGGGGATAGTTGGGAAAAGCAGGATCTCACCAGAGGGGCGGGCGGGTCACAGGCTTGGGCAATGATAGTCATGGCCTCCTTGACTCCTCTCGACAATTGTCCCAGGACAAACAGGGACAACTGAGGCTTACCAGCCAACAGTGACTTGCTCGAATTGTGCCCCGGAGAGAAATGAAAGAATCACCTTTCCACTTTTCTGCACGGAGCCCTTCCTACCCCTTATAAAACATCAAATGTGATTCTTTCAAGCCCAGGGAGAATTTGCCAATGACTGACTCCATTCTGCTGATGAGAAGACAGCACGGCTGTCTCTTACTCCTACACTCTGGGATCCCTTCTGTCCTCCCTTGTCTCCCCCTGGACAAAGAGAAGAGAGAATTACCTTCAGGAGCTCCTTGGGTGGAGGCCAGGTGACAGGCAAATGAAACTAAGATCCAGGTGAAGAGAAACCCCCTAGAGACCAGGAGACACAAGCAGAGGTGGCATCAGCTTCCACCCCTCGGCCCAGATCCATCTGGGGAGTTGGGAGTGGATCACCCAGCCCCAGCCCCACCCCAGTCTTGCCGCGAAAGGTAGGAAGCAAGGTGCAGGCTCTAGGACCCCATCAGAACAGTCCACGCTCCTCGGTCTTTAGGTACAACCTCTTGGGGCAGGAACTGCTTATAATGGTACAAATACAACCTTGCTTTTTATAGAATGATAAACCAAGGACACAGGCAGGAAATAATGGATAAGAAGCCCTGCCCTGCATGTCAAGGTCCAGCTCACGGAGCCAAAAGGGGTCCGCTCCTGCCCCTCCCCCACTCTGGGGGTCAATCTCCCCATCTGTATGGTGGCCTCGTGATCTTGAGGCCCAAAGGGCAAGAGCCAGGGCTGAAAGTTCAGTGGGAAGACTAATCAGTCTGCTTGGATGACATGTCCTCAAAGGGCAGGACAGATGAAAACTCACTCTCCAAGCCCAAGGCAGGGAGCAGAAGACCATTTAACCAGGACCAGTGCGTGCTAAGGACGTTGCTTGGCTGGCTTTACACAGACAGAAAATGCGAGAAGAGGAGAACGAAGATGACAGTCAGGCAGGCCCGGATGCAAACCTGGCCCCTTTGCTCACCCGTTGTGTGACCCTGGATGAGTCTCTCAGCCTCCCTAAGTCTGTCTCCTCCTCTGCGACATGGCTGACACTCCCTATCTTGCAGACCATTCATGAGGATTAAATAAGCTAATGCATGTCAAGCCTTGGCCTGCTGCCCGCCACACAAGTGCTCCTTAAACTATCCCCGCTGCCCTTGCACTCTGGGGACAGGAAGAGTTAATCCTCTGCTCAGAAGCTCCTGCCAAGATGGGCAGAGGCAGTAATCCAATTTCACCTTCCTGTGGGAGCAGCCACTGGTGACACCCGAAGCTACCTGAGGCATCTGATCCTTGAGTAGGCAAAGGGGAGGGCGGCACGTGGCCAGGGATGGCTGGCCAGGACGCAGGCAGACAGAGCTGTGACGGGTGGGTAGGGAAGGCTAAGGCTGGGACACAAAGGCCCAGGATCTGCTTCCAAGAGGAAAGCTAGGATGGTGTGCTTTTGGAGAATCACGTAATCCATGAAACCTGTCTGCAGGGGTTGATCTCTGGAGCTCCAGGTTCTTCCCAGCTCCCTTGGTGACTTGGAAAACAAGCTCTCACCCTCGGATTGACTAGTAGGTGCTCCAATATAATTGCAATTAGAATCAATCGTCATCCTGACCTGGACGCTGTGGAAGACACCGGTGGTTACTTACCCACAGCCCTTCTCCCTTCCTGTTTGTTCAAGGAGACATGGACGTCAGAGGACATTGGATGGATCTGGATAAGTCTAAGGTAATCCTGGGAATTCCATTTGCCATGGCAGTGACTGGTTTGGGAATGCATATGTGACCCAAATGTGGCCAGTGAGATGTGAAGGAGGCCTGTCAGGGGCCTTGGGAAAGCATTTCAAAAGGACAGAGAGGTTTTCATCTAGCCTCTGTATGTTACTGAGTGAGGACATATAGCCATTCTGTGCACATGAGGTAACAAGCCCCATGAGTACGTGAGGATGGCAGAACGAAACAATAGTGGTGGGTGTTTGAAGACACTTAAGATGCTAAATTAGTCAACCCCGTTACTGCTTTTCTTTTGGACCTCTCGATATGCGAGGGAATAACTCCCCTCCACTGTGTAAGCCATGTTCAGTGGGGTCTCAGTGACTTGCAAACTAGCTGAAAAGGCCCTCAGATGCTGATGGTGATCCCCAGAAAGCTTCCTTCAGCCTCTAGACCTTTGCACACGCTGCTTCTGTTATCTAGACATCACTCTCTAGCTTGGTCAGATCTAACCTGGGTGTCATCTCCCACAGCCTGCCACACATACCTCACCACACCACAGCAGGGATCCCATGTGTGGTCATTGTCTATTTCCCTGTTTCCCTTTTGTAGTCCAAGTCCCTGAAGGGCAGGGACCACATCTGTCTTGTTCACTCTTGTGTTCCCTCCCAGCACCTAGCAGGCATGTAGTAAGTATTGAGCATGTTTTGCAGAAGGAATGAATATTACCTGGTATAAGACTTTTTAAAGTGTCTTCTCAAAGCCTTAACTCTAGCAGACCTCCCCACCTTTTTTCCTGGGGTTGTTTTTGGATAATCCTTGGTCCCTTCTCATCCTCTCCAAACCTGCTGCCGCTGCTGCAAATGCCTTTTGCACGGGGCTGGTCCTCCCTACCTCCACTGGCCTCACCTCCAGCTCAGCACCAGCAAAGACTAAAGGTCAGAGTGCCTAGCTGCCCTGGGGTTGTCTGGGGAGAACAGCACAGGCCGACCTTCCAGCATGACCTGCCCACCTGCAGCAAATGGCAGCCTCATCAGCCCTGAAAAGAACAGGCAGTTTTGTTTGATCTGACCAAAACTGAGGCTTAGGGAAGAGGACAGGTACTTCCTCAAGGTCACCCTGGGCAGGCTGTAGGGTCACAATTCTTCAGTCCTACTTCCCAGGTGGACACCAGGTGGACACCCAGAGGAAACTATAGCCAGATATATTGGAGAAGAGCCATCTCTTGTGTCCCAGTCCTGGAGTTCCCAAAGCACAACTGCACACCAAAGGTTCTGAAAAGTCCTGCAGTCAAGAAATTGACTAAACTTTCTCTCATTCAGCAGGACCCAAACTTAGAGGACAAGGGAACTCATTTCTCCTGAGAATGCCCCCTCAGAAGACACTGCCCCTCACTTTCCAGTGTTCCTGCAACCTCACTAGTTGATGTTCCATTTCCTTCCAGCCCCGTCTCTTCCAGCCCTCGCCATGCACAAGCCCTCACTCCTTGAGTCTCACTGTGTTATATCACACCTACCCTTCCTCGACTGTTTCAAACCAAGCTGCTAAAGAGAGGCCAGGCAGAGAGGAGTAGGTGTAAAAGCCACAGATGTCATTCTTAGTCAATGTTACCTGCTGTGGTTATGTCAAGGTGACTACTATGCAGAAAATAAGATGGTAAATTAGGGGGAAATATTTCTAATACCCAAAGTTCAGGAGAAAAAAGACTCACAGGGGGAATGGGACCAGAATCTTCTCTTCAATTAAGCTTTCTAACACCATGATTTTTAATGAGATTTTCAGCCCTGAAGGCCTGTTTCAAAAGTATTCGTCCACTCATTCACTCACCTCAAAAAATGCCACTAACCACTTAAGACCTGGATACTGTGTGTACTTGACCAGTAAACTTCCAAAGTATAATAGTGCAGGGGTAGAGTGGGAGAAGGCTCTTTGAGGTCATCTAGAGGCCAGATGTCCCCTCATTGTAGAGATGGGCAACTGAGGCCCCGAGAAGGGAAGTAACTTGCCCAAAGCTCACACCACATCAGTGACCCACGTCATCTGACACCGCTACTTAACAGACAGTCCTTTACACTTGACTTGCCTCCCATGCAGAAGAAATCGGAGACTTACAGGGACTTCCCACTTGCCAGAGACCACAGGCCCAGGCTTCACCAACAGGAACGGAGACGCAGCCTGGGGAGCCAACCAGCCATCTAAGCGAGCTCCAGGCCTGGAAAGTTGGCTCCCAGAGGGAGGCCCTGACGATCCTTTTGCTCCCGTTCCAATGCTGTTTAGGCTACTGCTAATAACGTTTAGTGCCTGCGCTGGCTCAGGGCTTTGTTCTTCCAGACTTCTGTTTTCACCACTGACTTGTGGGCCTTGGCTCAGCGAACCCAGGGCTCCAGAATGTCGGGAAGACCAGAGCACAGGGCCCAGAGAGGGCAGGAGGCAGCCGAAACTGGAGCCACGCGTTAGGAGCCTGACCTTGGAGATACAGCCTGGACACGCAGGCCTCCAGGAAGGGAACCCAAACGTTCCTTTTCCCTGAGGAAGGCCCTCTGCCAGTACACCAAATGTGGCCACTCTTGGACCACGAGGCTGCCAGGACCTGTAGCTGGTTTGCATGGTTTTCCCTCCATCCTTGTTACCTAGGAACACACAGGATCTGGGAACCGCGTACCAACTTGAACATCCACTAAGGGCTCAGAACTGAGGACCACGGTGCTGCAACACACAAGGAAAGTGGCCCTGAGGATTCCAGGTTGGGCCATGCTCCCATGGATTACGCTTGGAAAGAAGCTGCCCAGAGGACACAGAATAGCAATGGAGAATGGACCTGTCCCACCTGCCTCCATGGACTGGCCAGGCCCCATGTGGCCAGATGGTCACACCCAAGCTCCGTTCTTCACACCTTACACCTCTTCCATCGGAACACAGATAGGTCATCTGTCTGGACAGGATGCAGCCCAGAAATTTCCAGTTGACTCACACATCCATTCAAGATGAAGTGAATAATAATATAAATAACAGCTGCCGTTTATTGAACACTTATTACAAGCCAGGCACTGTTCTAAACTCTGCAAGCACGGTCTCATTAATCCTCACAAAACCCTGCTACCTGGGAATCAAGAGGCTCATGTTGTGGATGAAAGAAATGAGAAGCAAAGAGGCGAGAGCTTTGCCCAGGCTCACAGGGCAGAATCAGTTTTCACATTTCCTGATGACAAGACTCTCTCTGCCCTGCAACCTGCCTCCCACTGGTGTGAGTCCCCCACCACGAACTGATAGGGCACTTTAGTGGTCTGGGGAGAGGTGTGGAGGGGCAAAGCTGGAAAGCATGCAGGGGTCAAAGGGCACAGGACCTGGAGTCCCACTGTGGTGAAGGAGGCAGTGAGACAGGAGAAGCGAGAGGCTAAGCTACCAAGCAGCATAATGCCCACCTACTTGTCCAGAGCTTGCGCCCCACTATGGGGTGCCCACCTGGCACTACTTTTCTACCAACCGCTGGCATCTACCCTGGCACAGGGTCTTCTGGAGAAAATGAGTCAGCAATGTGCTTACTGGTGCCGTGTGTGTGTGTGTGTGTCTGTGTGTGTGTGTGTGTGTGTGTTGCGGGTGGGGGGTGGGGGATTTCAGCCAGACAGCTTTTTCCAAGACATGGGAAAGAAGGAGGGGATATCATTCCCCCACTCCAGCTCAGAGGGGCTGGGCATTGTGAGTGGGGCGGGGTTACAGCCTAGACCAGCCTCTTGGGAGTGTCCTCTGGTCCTAGGGGCAGGATGGAAAGCCAGCAAGTTCTGTGAATCCCTGGGCAGTGAGCATGAGCCACAGTCCATAGGGCCCCCGGGGGCTTCTCTCATCCTTGCTCCCTCCCACACACACCCACACCCACACGCAGTGACTGGCTTTTGCACGCGCGCTCGCCTCTGTTACGAGCCCTGCTCCACAGGCTGGGACTCAGAGCCCCTGGGTCTCAGCTCTGTCGCAGCCCCTCCTTGCAATTCCCTGCCCCTCTCTGGCCCTCGGTCTCTGCATCCTTATGTACAGTGAGGGGTTCCACTGCGTGATCTCCCAGGGCCTTTCTGCTCTGACATGCTGGCTCACTTTTCTCTCTCTCTCTCACACGCGGGAAAGCGACACTAACTGAGTCCCTACCCTCCATCCCAGAGAAGCAGGGGAACACCGAGACACACACAGACCCAGACACACACACACACACACACACACACACACACACACACACACACACACACACACACACACACAAATATTTCCAGAAACCAAGGACGTGCAAGGACACACAGACACTGAGATAGTAGCAAACGCGGGGACCTGGAGACCTAAAACTTGGGAGACAGTTTCACAGGAGGCAGCAACGGAGACTTCCAGAGTCGGGACCTGTGGACACCGACCCTGGAACACACCGAGACAGTAAGAAGCGGAGACCCCTCCCCCGCACACTAAGCATCCATAAAGCACCCCCTCTCCTCCCCACCCCTCCGCCGGGCGCTCCTGGAGCCAGCACCCACCACCCCAGCCCGGACCCCGGGCTGGCCCTGCGCGGACCCTCCCCAGCGCCAACGAGCATCCGGGCCAGGCGGGGCCGGGCCGGGAGGCGCAGGGCGGGCGGTGCTCCCTAGCCCCGGCCGGGCCGGGGGCGCAGCCCGCTCTCCCCCTCGGCGGCCCGGCCCCCGGGGTGCAGGCAGGGGCAGGAAGCCGACGTTCCTCCAGCAGCGTCCGGCGCGGCGGGGACCCCCAACCCTCCCCGAGGCTGGAGCAGCAGGAAGCTGGGGAGGGGGCGTCCCCCAGCGCGTACTCACCCCCCGCGCGCCGCCGACGCCAACGCCGCTGTGCCTCGGGCCCCCCGCGCCGATCCCGCTCCCATGGCGCGCCCCTACTTCATGCTCCCGAGCCCGGGGGGGCAAGAGTGGGCGCGCCCCATGGGGCCGCCAGCCCCCCGCCCCGCCGCGCCGCGCCAGGCCGGCTCAGAGCGCGCGGCCCCCGCACGCCCGGCGCAGCCCCGCGCCCAGGGGTGCCCGAGCAGGCAGGCAGCGCGGCCGGGGCCCCGCGGGCGCCGGTGCCAGGCCCATGGTCCCAGGAGTGCCGGCGCCGCGCGCGCCCCTTTTTCTGCTTCCACCGAACAGCAGCGGCAGCGGGAGGAGGAAAGAGAGAGCGAGACGATCCGACTTTGGGAGGCGGGCTGCCGGCGGTCCCCCGAGACCCAGCGCGGCCCGGCGAGCGCGCGCGGAGGGCGGCGGGAGCGGCCTCCCCGCCGGCCTGGGGGAGGAGAGGAAAAGGAAGGATTTGGGGGAAATGAAGGCGATTTAAAGTCTCGGCCCGCGGCGGCTCTCCACCTTCTCTCCTCCCCTCGGCTGCCCCGCCTGCCCCCTGCCGGCCACAGCCGGGGACACAGGCCCGGCCGGCCTCCCGCAGCCCACGGATTCACCCCCCACCCCCCACCCCTAAGTGGAAATGCGAAAGTCAGATTTAGGGTGAGGAACGAGGTGCCCGAGGCAGCATCGCGGGAGCATCACAGTTTGGAGATTCGGGGCTCGTGGCTTGTGAGGTCCCCGAGTTGGGAGGCGGAGAGAGAAAGGAGAAAGGGAACAGATGCTGCTACCGCCAAACGGAGCCCGGAATTCCAGGACCGACCTGGGGCCAGGATCAGTGTCCAGGCTCCCAAGACAGCGACGAGCAGGGTGCTACCACGCACACACACGCACACGCACACACACATGCACCCGCACACACGCACCTATTTTCCTCCCTGATCCAGAGCGCCCTCGAGAACTGACTCTGGGCACCTAGTGGGGTGGGGAGGAGGAGCGTGTAAGGTACTGGGCACCCTCCCTCACTCTGGAGGAAATGGGAGCTTAACGACCCCCACCTTCACCCCCGCAAGACCAACGAGACCCTGACACCCCACACGGGAGCACAGAACTAACCGCACACTTTGACCCAGCCGCAAACACCCAGCCACCTCGCACACCCACCACCTCAGGTGGCATTGATGGGAAGCCCCCCTCTGCCTCCGCCTGCACGACTAGTTCACGGGTGCACACACACGCCCCCACACACGTGCACACATCCCCCCAGCTCAGACACGGGTTCCCACTCATTCTCATGCAAGCACAGCCACGCACCCCTCCTGGGCTCATACAAACCCACACCCTGGGGTGCCCGGACGTGCTAGCACGCTGGACTGCATACCCGCAGACACATGCACACGAGCGCTTCCACGCGCACCAAGGCACACTCGCCTAGCCTAGCCAGGTCCCCCACCGTACCCGTCTCATGCCACCTTCGCGTGCACACACCCATGTACACACCCCCAAGTCCGCACACTCACCTGTGCACCCCCCCCCCGCTGACACACAGCCCTCCACTCGTACGCGGGCACACACCGTGCTCACTCCCGCATGGGCACCCTCCTCCCCAACACCCGCGCACCTTTACGCACACACACGGGCACTCCCAGCGCTCCAGGAGCTCCGGGGCACTTACTGGGTCCCCAGGTGCGAGGCCGGACGGTCGGTCCTTCCTCCGGCGCCTAACGGCATTTGTGTTCATGGGTCCCCGCAGCCCCGGGCGCGGGCGCGGGGGCGGGGGGGCGGGGTCCCCTTTCCCTAAACGGGGCGCGGGCGCTCGGAGCGCAGCGGCACCGGGACGGGCATGGGCGCGCGGGGCTGTGCCGCCGGCCCCGGCCGCTCGGCGTCCTCCGACTCCCGCGCGCGCTCCGGGGGCGGGGGGCGGCTCATAGGTGCGGCGGCCGCGGCGCCTTTTGAAGTCTCCGCTGGGGGCGGGGAGGGGGCGCTGAAGGCGGCCTTTTCAACGCGGCTGCACGCGGGCTCGGCGGAGCAAGGTGTCTGGTTTCAGCAAACTCTCGGAAAAGTCCCAGGCTGAGACGGGGCCGCGGTGAGGAGGGGGTGGGGTGGGGATGGGGGGAGCCAAGCGAGAAAGAGAAAAGCTGCAAAGCTGTGCTTTGCGTCCTGCAGGGGGCAGAGCACCCACAGATGCCGGGAGGGAGGCCCCGCGTGGAGCTGGGGGACCCACGGGCAGCTGGATGGCGTGAGGCATCACCTCCGCCTTGAACCCGAGTTCTTACCCTCCCCGTGGATGAGCCCCAGGAACACCCCAAACTTGACAAACTGTGCATGTGTAAGCATTCTTCTGGGTGCCGGGGGGCCACGGGCTTTCCTCAGATTTTCAGGAGCCCACGGCTCTGGAAGGTTGAGAATTCCCAGTCCAGCCATAGCTGGCAGTTTTTGAGCTGCATGCTTTGTGCTAGGCGGATCTTGTCCTCACTTACTTTTATTTATTTGTTTGTTTGTCTGTTTGATATTTTGTTCAGCGAGGACTGTCTTGCGTTAATGTTGACATGTGTAGAGTATAGCGTGAAAATATTATGTATCTGATTAGTTAGGATTTGGGGCACCCCCTTCAATGTAAAACTTCGTTGCATCCTGAGTACCCTCGCCAGGTGCGCCACTTGTTAAGTGTCACCATTTATGGGAGGCCTGTTGTCTCTACTGACAGATGAGAAAGCCAAGATTTTGAAAGATTTCCTGAGATCGCTACCTGGCAAGCGGTGAAGGTGGGATGGGAACTCAGATAGTCTGATCCCTGTCTTTGGCAGCTGAGCATGAAGATCTAAATATTAGCCTTTAAGAGGTTCTGAGCAGATCCTGCCAGCCTACCTGGCTTCATGTCCTGTCCCCAAGCTTGTCTGTCTCTGATGCCTGGATCCAGGCTCTGGACAAGCTGGGATACTTCAAGGCCTTGTCTGTGCTATTTATTCCCGCTCCCCCAACCCTGGATTTTTGTTTGTTTGTTTGTTTGTTTTTGATGTTGTTTTGTTCCCTGTTCACAGCCTCTCTGTCCTTCTAGGTACAGCTTAAAGCTCTGTCCCACACATATCGTAGCATGCATCACATGGTATTTTCATTGTCAGATCCATGTCCGCACACCCAGCATGGAGCCTAGGACACAATAGAGACTCAAACCATTAATAATTTAAATTAATTTCCTTTAACTCCTACAGTGTGCAAACCCCTGTACAAAGCTGGGGGAGGAGGGTCAGCCACTATGGGAGTAAAGACAAAGAAATGTGCATATGGTGCTGTTTTCTGAGCACACACGCATTTGTAATGCGGACAGAAGACATGCAACTTGGGGCAAGGAAGAGAGCCTGGATGGAAGACATCAGACACAGCCATGTCACAGAGAACCTCCTACAATCACATAAAGATAACACAAGGAGAAGGTAACAGATGTTATCGGAGAGATACAAATGAATTAAATTGTTAAGCAGACCAGGGGGTCAAGAGAAACCAGAGGAGACTCCCAGGAGGAGGTGGCTCCTACAGGGTGTATTGGATACACGTGCAGCTATGGAGGGAGACAGCTCAAGTGGAAGAGTCACAAAAAAGCCAGGATGATGGGAGTAGATTTCAGGTATGTTCTGAAGGAGGAGTGAGGAGAGCCCAATGGAGAAGCAACTTAATTCTCCCCTTTGCACCATGTGAGTGATGTCCCATGACTCACTGGCCACAAAGTCATTTCCAGGCAAGAGGTTGCATTTCCTCAAAGGTCAGGCAGCAGGTCAGTGGATGAGCACAAAGGCCTTTCTTAATTTCACTTCCAGATTTGAGTATGCAGTGGTGAGCCCCAGGGAGCTCTGCTCCACTAAAGACAGCCCAAAAGACTCATGGGAAACCCTTCGGAGCCCATAAAGATTGATGGTGTCCTCTTCCAGAGCCTTGTTCTCTTCATCTGTAAAATAAGTGCATTGAACATAATAATCGACATGGGACCCTTGAGCCTTGGAGAATGGGACTGTCGTTCAACAATAAATCTAACTCAGTAGATGATTATTGAGGACTAGCTACATTTTGTTAGGCTTATGGCCTTCCAGGAGCTTGTGGACAGCTGAAAAGAGGAGGCATGAACACTGATCGGAATTCTTGGGAACAGACCTTGTTTCTTGCCTCTGCTACCTCTTCATGCCCAGGCTTCGTGCACAAAGTTCCTGGCACAGTGCCAGTGATGGCACAAACAGTTCTGGATAGGAGTGCCTGACCTGGTGGGGACTCAAGGCCACATAGTTTACTTCCTGCCCAAGCAGATCAGCCATGGACCCATCTGAGGCATATGTCTTGAGAAAAACTGTTAATCTCAATAGCCTTAGTGATGGACACATAGTAAGCACTTGATAAATGTTTATGAGTGAAGCACTAGTGAAGCTTAACCTGCAGAACAGAGGGTTGCACACAGCCCAGGTATCAAACCCCATCAACTTGTTTACCAGACTTTTTCTGAGAATTCATAGTGCACCAGGCTGCGCTTCCTTCTCTCATGGTCCTACGGTTTATGAAGGAGGACAATAGTAAAAACACAGATAATGCAGGCCAGGAAGTCCTGTCTCAAGTCCTACTTGTTTAACTGGTGCTACAGAACTGGAGCAAGAACTCAGATCCCAGTCTTAGTCCTCACAGTCTTAAACTTAGTCTTCGATTAGTCTCCAGCCTTCCCAAATGCCCTGCATTGCTGGGCACACCAGGACAGATCTTTCTTTCACATTTCGGCCCCTCATGGCATGGAGCTTAAGCTGTGTGCACACAATGCATGCCTAACTAAAGAGTCACTCGTTGCCTGGTCACTTGGCCAGTTGGGAGATGTTGCCATGCATCAGACCCTGAGCTGTGCACTGGTCACAGGCGAGTATAAACTGTGGTCCCCACTCTGAGCAGTTGCCATGTTGACTTTCTGACACCAGCTGAAGCACAGTGCCTGGCACATAGGAAGTACTCCATAAATGCTGACTGAAAGACGAAATGAATGAATGAAGGCATAAGTTCAAGAATGAGGGTAAAGTTTGCCAGATTAGACCAGGTTGACTCCCCCTGACACCTGCTCTCTCTCTCCTATATCATGACTCTCACCCATGAATGCATATTTGTTGGGCAC
Source organism: Cynopterus sphinx (assembly GCA_030015415.1). Lineage (NCBI taxonomy): Eukaryota > Metazoa > Chordata > Mammalia > Chiroptera > Pteropodidae > Cynopterus > Cynopterus sphinx. The sequence continues at coordinate 114,997,034 of CM057385.1, read as the reverse complement.
ATGCCGTGTGGCAGGACTGATTTTAGCTGATGCAGGTACCCTAACCACGCTCTGCCCCATTCACTGCTGTGTTCCCAGCACCTAGGATAAATCATTTTTTCAGTAAAGTGAATTAAATTGAAGTCCAGGCTGGAGAGAGGCAAACTCAAATAGTGTCTCCTCCCTCTGTCCCCTCCAGGCATTGCCAGTCTAGTCACTCTCTCTAAGCATGGTGGCTGGAGCTAATGCTGATTGTTATCATGGCTTGCCCATCTCCTAGGGCTTGGTTTCTGCCTGTGGGGCTGCCTCACTTTGGCCTGGCCTCTGCCAAGACCCCAGAGACAATCATTTCACCAAGAAAAAAATGAACACTGAGGCCAGGGAAGCTCGTGGACCACTATCCAGGAGGGCATATCTTCTGGACACATGATCCCATTGTCTGGGTATCCCAGATCATCTCCCAAGGGCCTTCACCCCTCCTCAGTCTGCCTTTATTTCCTCAGGGCTGGGCCAAGGGGTTGTGAGATATCTAAAGCCTACTTTGCAGGGGCTAATACTGACCTAAAATATGGGGGCCCCAAAAGAAACTCAGGCCTGGAAGAGCCTTTAGAGTTACCTGGCTCAAGTTCCTCATTTTATAGGTGAAAAAACTGAGATTCAGAAACAGGGTGCATGATTTTTCTCAGGGTCACACGGTGTCATTGTGAAGACTTAGATATCCACAGTTGATGTCAAAAAGTAGAGCCAAACCTGTCTCTTCATCCTTCAATTCATTAAGCCAACTTTGGAAGAATTAAACCCATTTTTCAGATGTGAGAGCTATGGCAAGTTAAGATCTGTGGACTCTCTCTGATGATGTGTCTGAAACCATTTGGCTGTACCAAACAATCTATTAATGATGAGTTCTGGACCATCCCCACAGCTGAGTGTGGAGACAAAGCAGTTGATGACTTGGGTGGGTTTCAGGCCTTTACGCCTTTGATCACCTCTTTCTGGAATGTCCTTCTTCACTGGATCCCCCTTCATATTCCCACAGCTATAACATATGCAGCCCCCTCCTGCCTAGTACTTAGCACACCATTTCATATTAGGGTATGTACTTGTCTCATGTACCTACTCAACTGGAGCTCCTCAAAGGCATGGCTCTGTCCCAGGACCTACTCAGTGGTAGCACACCGTAGGCCCTCAGGAAGTGGTGGATGAATGAGGAAGGAAAGGAGGGAAAGGGAAAGGGATGGTGGGAAGAAGAAAGAAAGTAAAGACAGAGCTGGGGGCTGGTCGACCATCACCTTAGGACATCCCCACAACAGGGGCAGATACTATTATTTCATCATTGCTAACAGAATTCCATCTCCCACTATTTTCTAAGCAGCCTCATCCTGTAGTGGAGACTGTGTCCATCCCAAGCCTGAAAGATTGAGTCCTTCTTGGAATAAGCCCACCACAGTAGTCTCCTTCCTCTGGTCAATGAGTAGTTTGAGTGTGAACATAAGGTACAGTCCAGCTTCTGAGGTCTGAGAGAAGTTATATATCCTAAGTTCTTCTGAGAAAATTTTTCTCACTTTTATAAGTGTACACAGACCAGCGACATACCCCTTTCTTCTCTTTAAACATTGTTGGGTGAGGATGTGATTCTTGGAGAGGTTGCAGCTATTTTGCCATAATAAGGTGGCAAGCCCCCGAGGTCTATGGTCAACAGACTGAGAATGGCAAAGAGGAAAGGCAGAAAGAAACCGGGTCCTTCAAGATGTCACTAAAATGCTGAATCAGGCACACCTAGACTGCCCTTTCTCAGAACAATAGTGTCCCTCAATGTTGAAGCCACTTTTGGTTGGGTTTTCTCTCACTGGCAGCTGAAAGCATCCTAGCTAACGTGGCAGAGGAAATAAGAGGTGGTTCTGTGCCAGGCAGATCAGGGGATGGTGGTGACAATAGGATAGAGGGAATGCCCTCCCCACAGATAGCGTAAAACAACTTTATCGTCCACATGACAACCCCACAAGACAGGATGGATGATCCCTAGTTTAGAGATGAAATTACAAAATGGAAGGGTCTTGCCCAAGTTCACCCAGCAACAAGGTGATAGAACTGGGGCTAAAACTGTGGTCTTAAGTGCTTATTATAACGTAGCCTCACAATTGTGTCAGGGTCAGAGGGAGGTCCCTCAACAGCCCAAGGAGTGGTCAGTCAGGCCAGCTGGTGGGTGGATTTCAAAGAGCAGAAAATTTGTCCCGTCCTGTGCCCATTTTCATGATGTCCTTGTCAGCAAACTCCTAGGTGGAGAGACAGCTATGTTAGGAAGTCATCATTCCCCCTCCATCAGCAAAATCCACACCCCAAGATCGTGGCCACCTCGTTCCCTCATGGCCCAAACAATGCGACGAGATACATTTCTGCTTGTGGGGAGTTCCAGGAAAAGTTGGCCAGTGCAAATGCCTGTAGATGCTTCTCCTTGTCACAAAATGAGGTCAGAGGAGCCACACACACACACACCACTCTGCACTCTGCCTCCCCATCCAAGAAACCAGTTCTGCAAAGAGCTCTCCACATGCATCTACAGCCATCATTGTGCCAAAGCCCCTTTACAACGGCTGTTGAGAACAGCATCTCTGAAGTCAGCTAAAGCCTAACTCTAAGGCTGACCTCGCTCTTAAGGTAACAACCCTATGCCCCTAAATCATCCTTTCCCCAGACCTAGAATTTTCATTTTCTTTATCCACTACTCATTTCTTTTATCTGCTACTCATATCCCCCCACATTATCTCTTCCAAAGCCATAATGGGTTTTTGGTACCCAACTGCTGCCAAGTGACCACGGCAAAGCTTAGGAGTGTGCATGGTATATGACTAGCATGGAGCTGAACAGGACTATCACCTCCCCCCCTACATAAATTTTATGCTCCTGTTAATACAACCTGAGTGCATATTAACTTTTTTCTTTCTTTTTTTTTCTTTTTTTTTCTTTTTTTTGCAATCACACCACAACTAAGCTGATGACCATCAAGAATTCCTAAGATTTTCTTATGTGCCTCCTCTGGAGCAGTAAATTTGTGTCCCCTGAGTGAAGCTCTTATTAAATATGGTCCATTCTTTCAGATTATCTAAATTGTTGCTACTTAAATATGCTTAAGTTGTCTTTGCTTAGGGACCTGTGATGGCAAGACACTTATCCTACTGATGAATAGTGTTTCTTCGTATCCATGAGTCTGAGGCTTTTCAGCATGGTTAGTACCAACTTATCAGCATTGTTTATTGATAACAGTGAGACTTATGATTTATACCTGGTCTTGGCAAGACCCCCCAAAATGCTCTTCCATTGAGGCCAGTTTCTTAGCAAGATTATGCCTATGTGGCCAGGTGGGAATAAGAAAACTCAGGTGAGACTCCATTTTGGGCTCCCTGGTTTTGAGGCATTTCATGCATAAATCCATAGTCCCTAATCTGAGAGAGAACATGCAACTGTGTGGCCCGTCAAAGAGAGGACAATTGGAGTTCATACCTGGCTCTCCCTTCCCGTTGCTTTGAGGTAGCCTTTGGCTGAGAAGGAGATTCTGACCTAAGTAAGGTTATTATATTGCACCATTTTCCTGCAAAGAACTATTAGATGTGTAAGCACTGTCAGGTGGAGTCTTGTGAGTCTTCTTTAGCAACGAAACCCTAACTCTATCATTCATGCAGGACTGTGCCACAGGCACAGGTAGAAGGGAGATGGTGATAACTGCTCTGATAGGTCATCAGAGCTGGGAAGTTACCACTCCTTTCTCCTAGGGATGAGCAATTTATTCATTGAGGGTATTTTTCCCACATTTGCTACAGTTTTTCAAGCAGACTCTACCTGGGAATGGTTGCAATTTTATATGAACTCCAAGCCAGCCCAGTACCTGAGGCTGGCTGCAGTGTGGCCAAGTTGACATCCATGAGCTCATGTCACAGCTCATGGGACTCTCCTTTCCCTTCTGAGCCTGTTTCCTCATCTGTGAACTTGGGGTAACTAACACGTGCATCCGCAGTGCATCACTGCCATCTCTTACCTGAGCGGGTAGTCTGGACACTGCAGAAGCAGGGTGTGTCCTTCTCTCTGTATCCGCAGTCTTGTCTTAGAGCAGAGACCCAGATCTTGCTCAATCTCAGGGCATCATCGCTTGGTGATGTAAACTTCTCTGCCTTATTGAAACTTCCTCCTTCTGCAGCATCACACATTCCAGCTACACTCAGCTCCTTGCAGTTTCCTGAAAACAATACAGTAAGTCCTCACTTAGCGTTGTCGATAGATTCTACGACTTTAAGTGAAATGACATACAACAAAACCAACTTTGCCATTGGCTAATTGATATAAACAGGAGTTAAGTTCCTACAGCATCTCAACATTGTAACGAAATGACGTTGAACAAAACAGTATCATTCAAGGATCTTTTCCCCATTCCTCTGGTGCTACGCACTTTGCATTGCTTCTTTAGAAGGATGTTCTCTCTCATTTTTCTAGATTCTTATTCTGCAAAATTAGGAAGGTATCTCCTTATCCGAGAAAGCTTTCTTGTCCCCTCAGCCCTGGTGCAGTCTGGATATAGCGGTGTGCTGGTGAATATTTAACAACCAGCTCTCAAAAAAGGGAGGGGAAATCCTAATTTTTAGCTGTTGTTAGTGTCCATGGTGTAAATATCTCCATCGTGACTTGTGTTAAGTTATCAACACGCTACCCCTGAGTGTGAAGTTGGGAAGAGTTGTGCAAACCGATGTGAGTCAATTATAGCCACCACCAGCTAAATCAGGTGCCTGCATTTTCTGTGCCACAGCAAACCCCAAAATACAGTGCCATGCTGAGCCACATTGGAGCCTGAGGCAAAAGAAAAAATCTATAATATTGTTCCTGTCTTTATTTAAAAGTTTTATCTTTTGTTCTTCTATTACTTTTTTGTGTTAATTTTGATTTTTTAAAAAATATTGCAATAAATTGCTATTTGTCTTGATTACTGGGTTTCATTTCTTCTTTTTCTTTTTTTTCTTTTTTAGCACCACATTAAATTTTATTTCTGAAATGAGTGCCTGACTCACCTCACCCTGATTCTGGCCTTGACATAATAGTCCATGTCACATTGTAATAATTACCATTGATACAGTTGTCTCCCCTACCTGGCTGTGAATCTTGGGGAAAGGAATTAATTTCTGTATTCCTAGGACTTGGCACAAGGCAGGTGCTCAATAACTACAGTCCAGTGAGAGCGCAGATAAATAAATGGATGGACCATTTGCTCAGTTCATTTGCCCACAAAATGACATACTGATGAAATGCATCCTCTTGGTTAGGGGAAGATTTTGAATTTTTTAGTTTCAGCCCTTCCAACTCAACAAAGGTTAACCCTGCCCTTGACCTGGGGTGAGCCAGCCCGTGCACTAGGCATCTTCACCAGGGCAAGTCTGCAGATGACTCCAGCCTGGGGCAGCGATGGAAGGAAACTGAATCTGGAAAGTGGAAACTGTGCCAGGACCGAGGACTGGAAGCCACAGAGAGGCAGCCATCCCTTAGATCCCAGAAAGACTTTCTATCAGTTTTCATCACCTATTTCAAGAAGTAATGGGGTTCTATCTCTAGATGGGTCCCAGGAGACTGCCATTTGGCAGGGTCAATGGAAAGGAGTCAATAATTCAGGATGATTTCCAGCTCTACAATTTGATGGGTCATCTGTTATCTGAGGGCAGCAGGACTTGTTCCCATGCCTAACCCCTTCCTCACCCTTAGGACCACCAGAAAAGAGGCCTTTTGGGGATGTCTCTCTTTGGCTTCTCAGGCATCCATCCTACTGTATTCTATTTGGGGTGGGGGTGGGAGTTAAAGGGCTCTATTTCTCTAAGATTAGCCATGGCTTCCATTTTTTTTATGCACATGATATATGCTGAGCCCACTGCAAAGAACTTCACACACATTAGCTCGTTGATTACCCACAAAACCCTCAGATGATCTACCCATTTTATAGATGAGAAACTGAGAGTTTGGCAACTTAGCCAGTCACCTAGCTGGTAACTGATGGAACTGAAATTCTTACCTAGAATCATCTGATTCTAAGACTCTATGATCTTAACTACATCTATGCAAAGAAAGGACATTTATAAGATAGACCCTCTTTGAGCACTGGTGCCTGTGATAGTCAAAAGTGAGGGTGGGAATGGGCAGATGTAGTCAGTTTGATCCTTCTTCTGACCCGGCCTTGTCATCTACTTCAGACATGCTCCCTGTTCTCCCAGCCCACGCACTACCACATCTCCAAAGAGAAGCGGCATGTTCCCCAAAAGGGATTCTTCGGCTCAAAGACACTTGTAAATCCACATTCAAGGGGGCAGAAGGTGGGGAGGAAGTGAACAAGCAGGGACCATTCTACTATGTGCCAAGCTCTACATCCATGTTATCCATCTTTCTCACCCCAGGACTAGGAGCTGGTGCTTTCCCCATCTCCTTTTTAAAGACCTGCATTGTCCAATATGATAGCTACTGGCCACATGTGACTTTTAAATTTAAATTCCTTAAAATTTATAAGAAAATTAAAAATTAAGTTTCTCAGTCACACTCGCCACACTTCCAGTGATCAGCAGCCATATGCAGCTGGTGGTAACTGTACTGGACAAAGCAGAAATAGAACATTTCCAACCTCAGAGAGAGTTCTATTGGACAGTACTGCAATGAGGAAAAATGGGACTCTGAGAATGACTTGCCTGGAGCCACATAGTGAGTTGCAAACAGACTGGGATGGGACCCATATTTCTCTCTTCCAAAGCCTCTACTCCCAAAGCCCAGAATAAATTCACCACCACCTGGCCCCCGAACAAGGAGGATTGTTTGCTTGGGATGGTAGGTTGACTGGGGAAACCAAATAACAGATCAGAAGACTGTGGGTGAATACCAAAGTGGAGAATAGGAGCCAGCTGTTCTTGAGGGTTATTTTTATCCTGCCCAGATATCCTGGGGAGCTGCCCCCCTCCTCTTACAGCTATTTTTATCTGAAGAGTTGGAATCAAAATGCTATCTCCCATAGAAGGACGGAAGGATCCCCTGACACCTCAGAATTCCAGCATCAGGACCTCTGTCCTGCTCGACAACGTCCAATGCAGCTTCATAGCCGTTCTCTGATGCCATTCTATACCAGTTTGGGAGGCCAGCAGAGTCAATGGGGAGGGCAAGCCCCAAATGATAGATGGGGAAACTGAGTCTTGGATGGGTTTTAACAGTTTGTACATGGTAGAGCTGGGATTTAAACCCAGGCTGAGACAGGTCTCTCTTCTCTGAGCCGGGGTGGCTTTTATATGAGGGGTATATGCCAAATCGTAGAACAACAGACACAATCTGTTGCTGACTGCAGCTCACCCCTTTCTGAATGAGTGGGAAAGTTGCTCACCATCTTTGAGCTTCTCTTCCCTGGTCCATTACAGGGAGTTCTAATCTTTTTCTGCCATCTCTATGGACTTGCTGAAAATCTGGCTAGTAGGAAAGGTTTTGGTAAATTGGAAACCACCCAAAGCCCAGAAAAGATGATTTATTATTATTATTATTATTATTATTATTATTATCATCATCATCACCACTGTTATCATCATCATCATTTTTATAAGCTATGAAATCTGTGATTATATGCAGCTTCGCTCTCAGCCTCAGTTTCCCTGCCTGAAACCTGAGCAATTTGGCCCAGAGGATCTTTGTGGGGCCTTCCTTCCAGCTCCAGCTTGCCATTTCTATGAACCATTCATTCAGTCAACAAGTGTTTATTGAGTTCGAGCAGTCTGACACGGTGGGGAAATGAAGGACCGGCTTCTCCAGAAGGCTCTCTGCCCAGGCCGTTTCAGCCACATACGCAAATTTCCTTGTGTTTTCAAAAGGCAAATTATGGGAAACATGTTATTCACCATAACATACTCACCCCATCTCTCAGGGAAAAAAAAAAATCTCTTCAACCCCACCAAGAACTAAGCTAACAGAGGACAGAAACCCACCCTTGTTCCTTTGGGCAACTTTCCAGAAGCTCACATCCCTGTTGAAAAAGGGGAAACTGTATGCGGCTGTGTCTCTCTGAGGCCACTATGGGCCTCGTAAACAACCTGTGTTTGTCCCAGCTCCCTCCATCCTGAGGGTCAGCCATAGCCAAGAAAAAAAAAAAAAAACAGCCCTGTTCTGTGCCCGGCCATCCCCAGAGGGAGGAAAATTGTCCATAAATATTTTTATCTTCATGGTCACCAAGGGAGCTGAGAGGAAAGCTTTGATTCTCCAAGTCCCTGGACCACTCCCTTCCTCTGGGGACCTGGTGGTCAAAGCTGACCTGGGCGTCCCATCTCCCGCCCCCAAATTACAGGCTGCTGCCCCTGCCGCCTGCCCCCAGGAGGCGGTGGGATTAGAGGCGGGACCACAGTGTACATGATGGCAGGACTCAAGGCTGTTGGAATCGCCTCTCCCAGCCAGCTGGTTTCCTGCTGGGAGCTGGGTGGTCAAGGCAAAGGAAGGGAGGACCCAGAGGTGCTATTGGGGGTGGGGAGAGGGCCTCAGGGCTGGGGCAGAGAGAGGCAGGCCCAAGGTCGCCATGTGGATCTTGAGCTGCCTTGCTCAACAGGGCTCATGTAGAGGAGGGCCTGTGAGAATTACAGACCAAGAAGTCTTTTACAGCAAAGCAGATGCTTAGAGGTCAAAGAATTTTCAAGATCAAGGAAAAAAGGCTTATGATGAAATCTCAGACTCTGACAGCCACTGACAAAAGCATTCGGGGTCAAGAATCTCAACCCAGAACTCCTAACCTCATATCTCTCTCTCTCTCTCTCTCTCTCTCTCTCTCTCTCTCTCACACACACACACACACACACACACACACACACACACACACACACACATGGACAAACTGTCCTGTCTTTCTGTGCTGTAACCTTCTTGCCTATGCAAAGAAGACTACTACTTTCTGGAACTTTCTAGAAGGGAACACTGCATCAGGGAGTATATTAGACATGGGGACCTCCAAGGGTCATCCAAGTGCAAGGTTCTATGATTCTGAGTTTTCTAGATCATTTGAGCCATAAAATTTTGTGTCCAAAGCACTAGACTTCTAATGCCTTTGGACGCCAGGACTCTGAGGCTCTAAAATCCTGGAATCCTACCTGGCACTGACTTTCAGCTTCTATGATTCCGTGCTTCTGAGACTGAGATTTCTGTGATCCTTCGACTCTGTGACCTACTTCACGGCAGACAAGGACCTTGCACAAGGGGGCATTCATTCCTAGCAGGGATTATGTGCAGAGGAGCCTTGTGGGGCCAACTGACCGCTCCTCTGTCTGTGATGGGCATCATTCCATGGCCTAGAGGCTCCCTGAGCCCATTTTGCCTACTGACCTTTTCCTGATCATATCCTCACTTGGCCCCCACTTGATCCCACCCAGCCCCTCTCAGCCCACATTGCCAGGTATGGGCAAGGACGCTGTAGCAGCCAGCTCCAATGCCCTATTATTGTAAGGGCAGAGAGAAAGGGAGGCAATAAATATGTTTCCTTAGGCAGTATGTCTCCCAGGGATTCAGAATTGAAGAAATCAGAGAAGGTGTGCTGGACCCAGGACTAATATGTTTCATCTGGATTTACCTGACCAGTGCCAGAATGGCCATATCTGGGTGATTGAATGGTCCCATCGGCCTCAAAATACATTCTTCCATGGCCAGCTCTTGTTGAAAATCCCAGATGTAGGAGATGTTCCTTTAGATGAAGGTTTCTGGAAAGACCATAAGCTGGAAGGAAATGGGGACCCTTCATTCCTCTCTCATTGTTTTACTCATTTATTCGACATGCAGATGCAGAAAGACTAAATCTTAGTTAACAACTCAGGGCACAAGAAATGTGACCTTTCTTTATTTTCTTTGAATGAATTAAAATCCAGCTTTGGGTCCATGTATCACTGTGCTGGTAGGAAATTCAGTGTTAGTCATTACCGAGGCTCTCTTACATCCCCCTAGCCTGGTTCTGGTAATGCATACGTCCTGGGGTCTTATGCAGAATAACACATTCCAAGAGGTCTCTTTTGTCCTTCTGCTTCCACCTTTGGCCACTTGGATGCTCATTGTCTATGCCAGATGGCCCTTTCCATCCAGTGACCTGATGGCACATTTTGGACATAGGGAGCTGGGACACAAATGTGTTGGGTCCAGTCTCTGTAGAGACTTCTGGCCCTGGATCTGCCACAATTCTCTGTGACACCTTGAATAAGTCCATTCCCCTGCCCGCAACCCCAGGCCTTTCTTTGTTCTCCACCTGAAAATATTAGCATTGGGCTTCCCCTCCTGTGGGATCAGGTCCTCATTACCTGGTGCTTATGACTGCATATCCCCAACTGGGGGTCTAGCATCATCCTATCTTTAGTCTCCATTGATTCTCTCCCACCACCTTGAATAGAGCTGGCCAAGGATTGCTGTCTCCGTGGAATATGGTTCGAAATCATAGGTCAAGGATGGCTGAGATGGGCCAGAGCACAAGCTCATCAGAAGTGGCTGTATCTCCATATACAATGGAATATTATTTCACCATATAAAGAAGAAAATCGTGCCATTTGTGACAACATGAATAAATTGTGCTAAGTGAAATAAGTTGGATAGAGAAGGACAAATACTGGATGATCTCACTTACATACGCAATCTAAACAAGGTGAACTCACAGAAACAGAACAGATTGGTGGTTGCCAGAGGCAGGAGGTGAGAAGTGGGGGAACTAGGTGAAGGTGGTCAAAAGGTACAAACTTCCAGTGATGAGTAAGATCTGGGGAGGTAACGTCCCAGCAGAGAGATTATAGTTAATAATATTGTATTGCATACTTGAAATTTACAAAAAAAGTAAATTTTAAAAGTTTTCATCACAAAAAAAAATTGTAATTATGTGAGATGATAGATATGTTAATCACTGATAATCATTATCAAGTCATTATGGTCTATATCTTACATTTATATAATGTTATAGGTCAGTTATATCTCAATAAAGACAGAACAAAAAAGAAGTGGCTGCATCTACTGGCTCCTTTCTCCCCACCTGTAGGAGCCAGGCTGGCAGCAACCCTCCCCACACCCCCGCCACACACACACACACGTAAATCCACATGAACACTCATGTACACATAGCTTGACTCTCTGGAGGAAAATGAGCACTCACTCCCTGGACAAGAGGTCAGCCAAGGAGACAATGCTGCAGGCCTTGAAGGTCACCCTCAAGGCATCTTGCTCCCCACCAGAGAGCAAGACCCTTGCAGTCTTGCCTATCACACCTTTGCAGCCCTATCAGTAGTCCTGTCTATACCCCAAGTGGCCCAGCCACACAGAATCAGGCCAAGCTATGGGCAGCAGCGGTAGAGAAAGGTGAGAAAGAGGCAGAGACACCGAGAGACGGAGGTAGAAAAAGACAGAGACAGAATTTGAGAGAGGCAGAAAGAAAGGAAACCATTAAGCAAAAGAGAAGAGGAGACAGAGAAACAGAGTCATACAGGAAAGAGAGATAGAGAAAGATAGAAAAAGAGCGAGACAGATGGCACTGAGAGAAAGGGATGTTTTAAAGGGAGGTGAGACAGATCACAAGGAGACAGCAGGAGAAGGGTCAGAAATCCTGAGATATAGGTAGAGAGACTGAAGGAGAAATGGAGAGAGACATGGGCCAATAAGAGAGAGAGAAGAATGCACAGATGCAGACACGTACAGTCATACACACGGTCACACACACATGCACATGAACGCACAGTCACACACAGTCACACACAGTCACATACCCGCACGGGTACACTCACACACAGTCACACATAGTCACGCACAGCAAGGACAGGCCAGGAGAGGAGCTGGAAGACACGGGGACCGAACCTCTAGCCAGGAGGGCCCTTCGCATCCAGCCAGAGTCTCAGCGACTCCCGGAGGCCCCTCAGAAGCCCAAAGATGCTGCCCCGTTTGCCCACATCACCTCACTAGAGAGCCGCTCCCCTGTACCTTCTGTGTGCCCATCTCAGAGTAATGCAGATCTGGTGGCCTGTCCAGAGAATTGCCTTTGGAGGTCAAGGTCTGGGTACAGAAACCTGCCTGTGGCTGTGGTGCCATCTATGCCACAGATCCCGAATCCTCCTTCCCCTTCTCCATCCCCCTCCACCAGCGGCCTTCACTCCCTTCCAGGTTTTGTCAACAAATCACACACATTTGATTCTCTCTAAGACTGGTTCCTGGGGCAGGGGTCCTCAACTCCTGAGCCTCGGACCTACCATTTGCAGCCTGTTAGGAACTGGGCTGCACAGCAGAAGGTGAGTGGCTGGAGAGGGCAGCGACTGTATTTGCATCTGTATTTGCAGTCGCTCTCCAATGCTAGCATCACCACCTCAGCTCCACCTCAGAACATCAGGGATTAGATTCTCATAAGAGCACCAGTCCCTGGTGACAGAAAGGTTGGGGATCACTGTTCTAGGAAACCTGGCCAAAGACACTCACCTCTCAGCTTCAACTCTTTCTGAAAATAGGAATAATCAGACTTACTCCTCGGGGCTATTCGAATAATTAAGTAAAAGGAAATATGCAAATAATTTGATATGGGGCCTGCTGGCATTGAGTAAGCCCTTAATAAATGCTTCTTGTAGTCACCATCCCCATCATCATCGTCGGCATCACCACCACGATCATCACCTTCATTACTATCACCATCATTGTCACCATCACCATTATCATCACTGTGACCATCAATGTCGCTGTTATCAGCATCATCGTCATCATTACCATCATCGCCATCATCATCATCACAGAGGAGGGTGGGGAAAGAGGCCAGGCAGGTCCTTCTTCTCTGCAGTGCTGTGTCTCTAGCACAATTATCTTCAGGGAGCTTCAGGCCCATCTATCCAACTCCCTGTAGGTCCTCCCCATGCTGGGTGCTCCCGTGGGTGGATACCACAAACTCCACCTGTCTAAAACTAAACTGTCTCCTCTTCAAACCCCAGCTTATTCCCCATCCAGTGTTCTCTCACATTTTCTGCTCCCAAGGAAGGTAAATACTTTATCACTTATTGATCTTTCTAATAATGAAGATAGAGCCTGGAATAGAGGGGATACTCAATACATGTTTGCTGAATGAATGAATGAATGAATGAATGGGAAACATCAATACGGAAGAATATAACTTGCCCGAGAATGGCAAAAATAAACCCAGACCCAGGGCTCTTCTCTCAGAGCCTGCCGCAGGTAGAGAAGGCAGCAGAATCTGTTGTGGGCCAGCTGGAGGCAGCGTCTGCCCCTATTCTGGGCCCTTTGAGTCTCTTGGAGTAGTACCTTCCTGCCAAAGCCCAGCCTCCCGAACTGTGGAAATACTGAGCAGCACCAGCAGTGGCCCAAGGACACTCTCATGCGCTCCTAGGAAGCCGGCAACAGGCCACGGGGAGCTTCCAGACACTTCTGAGTGGTACGCCCAGGCCCTGGACACGCAGGTAGGTGCCCTGCAGGAGGGAGGCATCACCTTCTGTTCTGCCAAAACTCACCTGACTGGGATCCAGGACTGCAGGGCCCTGGGCTACTTCCCATGACCTAAATGGGAAGATGGAGGTACAGTGAGTTTGCCCAAGATGACCCTGTGGTTTGCTGCAGTGTTTTGTCCACCACATCTTCTGATGTTAAAAACAAGTCACTGTGACAGCTGCCATTTGCTCAGCCCTTCCTTTACCTCAGGCATCCTACTGGTGCTCTGGCCATGGCATCCATTCCTACATGCAGGTCTTATTACCCCATTTTAAATGTGGGGCAATTTGGCCTAGAAAGCCGAGCAACTCACTCAAGGTCACGCAGATTCAAGTTCAGGCCAGCGTTTTGCAGGGGTCCTGGCTACTCGTAGAATTAGCTGTGACACACTCCTTGATCCCCGTGGATTTACCTCTTGCCCCAGGGGGCCCGGGCACAGGTACCCAGATGGTGCTGGGTGCAGAAGCTTTCCATTCCATGGCCCTCACCCACTGGCCCTCAAAGCCCCTTTCATGGGCCTGCTCCACACCCCACTGGGGAGGCCAGACAAAACTGCTAGTGTTGGGATTATTTTTCTATTTCCAGATGGATCTGTTTGCTGGCTCCATCCAGGGCCTCCCATCACTGCGTGGGGGCCAGGGGCCCAGTGCCAGGTTAATATTAGGAGGCAGCAGGAAAAAAAGGCAGCCCAATGCAGCTTCTCACAGACCTCTGGGCTGTTCCGCTAGGGCAGCCTCTGAGGAATATTCCTGGGGCATTTAAGGGGGCCTGGCAGCCAGGCGGGCCACGAGGAAGAAAGACTATTCTTTATTTTCTTTAAAGATTTTCAAGGAAGCTCTTGAGTGTCTCATTTTGGGCCGGGGACCAACATGAAGTCCCCAGGTGATCTGTGGAATTGAGCTAGGCTCTCTACTTACGAGGATGGTATTTTAAAATTCAATCAGGCAGTCAGTCCTTCATGTTACCGACATTTACTGAGAGCCTCCTATTGTCGGATGGTGTACCATACTCAGAGGAAACAAAAGTTTCTACCCTGGTGGAGCCCAGGGTCTAGCAGGCAGACGGCAGCAAATATAATCGCACATGCGAAAGGACACATAACCACTGTGACAAAGCGTGGTGGAAAAAAGGCCCAGATACAGATGATGGCAGACTTCAGCGTTTTGGTTTTTTGTAAAACCCTCCAATCTAAACACCTCATTTCAAAATAAAAGTATTCCCAGAGAGGGACAGAGACTCTTGGATACCCAAAAAGGGTACCAAAGCTAGAGCTATGCTCACTCACTTGGGCTGGGCCACGACAGAACAGTGTGGACAATAATGGGATTCTGGCAGCCTTGCCCTTGATCTTGGGGGATTATGTGGAAAAGATTGGGGAATAGAGAACTCACTGATCACCATTGATCAAAGCCAAGCATATGAGAAAGTTGTCTCCAAAGCTCATTGAATCTGTCTGTTAAAGGAAACACGACTTGGTGACTGTTACAAAAACCCAATCCAGCCCAAGGCAGAAAGTGTCCTATCCCCCTTCTCGGTCTCTACACCTAGGAACAAAATCAACAGATGTGACAACAAGTGTGCGTCTAGGTGCAACACTGGAGTGGAGAGAGATAGGAGGTCTTCTGATGCCCAGGCAAAGTGCCAAGGGAGTATGACCTGAAGCAGAACCATGTCAGTGAGGGAGACAGCTTCGTGAAGGGCCATCTTGTGTAAGACAGTTCAGGCAGTGTAGGTGGCCTCAGGGGAAAGCTCCAGAGGGAGATTTCAGCCCACACCGAAAAGAAACTTGTTGAGTTTCAAACAACGAATGGAGTGAGAATGGGAAGTGGTTAACAATCTGTGTCCAGACAGAGGGGATGGGAGAGGGGCAGGGGCAGGGGCAGAAGCAGAAATCAGTGACTCCTTGGCAGAAGCTAAAGGGGAAACTTCTGGCCTGGTCAGGGGATTGGATCAGCATCCAGGGCCAAATGAGGTCTACAGATGTTGTCACACTCCGAATCTTGCCATGAGGCAGCACACACTAAAGGGGTCAACTGAGAGAGCATTTAATGCTCTGGGCATGAGACCAAGTAGCTTATAAATAATGATACCACTTCTACTGATAACGATTTTTAAAAAGATTGGAAGAGAAGTTCTCAGTGGAAATATTCAAGGCAAGGCATCCACGGAGGAGTGGGCAGGGTTGTGGGAACTAGCTCAGAAGGGTGAAGCTCCCCGGGGCTGGTGGCCATGAGGACCCGTTGTCATTCCAGCTTGAAGGGGCAGGTGAAGAAATGGGGGGCGGATAGGAGCCAGGTAGGATCTGCAGCCTTAGGAAAGCAGCCATCTCCAGAGCTACAGGCAGGGCAGGGCAGAGAGGGAGCAGACACCCCAGCCTCCTTCCCCTCCTGCCCTCCAATCAGCCAGTGCCTTCCACAGACCAAACCCATTCAGAAGACAGGAGGTGAGGGAGCCAAGGCAAGGCCATCCAGCCTATAGAGGTCAGCCTCCTGCAACATAGACAAGGAGAGGCAAGAGAGGATGGAGGAGCCTGAGAGGGGAAAAAAAGAATAAGAGAAGGTGTGTTGTGATTGGTTGTCCAAATTTGTCCACCATTTTAAAAAATGCCTTGGGTGACAAGGGTATGTAATTTCCACTTGGCCACAGGCCTCGGTGCTCCCAATTGCCTTGTAGTGAACCTGGCCCAATCTGTACATATGTTCCCACCGGCCTCTGTGGGCATTCGAGCTTGTGACTCCTTGGAAAGATGAACTCAGAGGTGCCTTCTAAGGCCCCTCTGACTTTGTGATTCTCAGGGGTTTAGATGAAAAGAAAAAGGTCACTTGTTCAACGCATACTGAGCCCTTGCTCTGTGTTGGGGCCCAGCTGGGGTTCTGGGGACCTGGTGATTGTCAACACAGACGTGTTTTTAACCTCAGGGAACTTACGTTCTGGTGGAGGAGACGTGAATTTATTTGCACAAATATCTGATAGACAAGCATGGATTCCTCTGACCTTATATTCCAGTGAGAGGAGACAGAAAATAAACAAGGAAACCCATACAGGCATGATATAATTCTGTAAGTACTGTGTAGAAAAACAAAGCCTGCTAAGTGGTATGTATATGAGGAAATGAGGCTTGTTAAAGTTAGTTGCGGCATAAAAGATAACTGCAGGCTTAGTGGTATAACACAACCTCCATTTTTCTACTCATGGATTCTGTGCATCAGGAATGTGGGCAGACCATGGCAAAGAAGGCCTGTCACAGCCCCTTGAGCCCTGGAGCCTCATCTGGGAAGACTCAAATGGCTGTGAGTGACTCCAGCTAAGAGCTGAAATCATCTGGAAGTATCTTTCATTCGTGTGTGGTAGATAGCATAATGCCCCCAGATGTCTACATCCTAATCCCCAGGACCTGTGCGTATCCTCTCTTACCCGGTAAAAAAGGACTTGCTGGTGTGATTAAATTAAAGATTTTGCGATGGATTATCCAGATGGGGCCAATGGAACCACGAGAATCTCTTTAAGAAAGAGGGGGGCATGAAAGTCAGAGAAAGAGATGTGGTGACAGAAGATAGATTAGAAGTGACTCCTCTGTTGACTTTGAAGATGGAGAAAGGGGCCAGGAGCCAAGGAATGTGGGTGGCCTCTAGAAGCTGGAAAAGGCAAGGAAACGGATTCTCCTCTAGAGCTTCCAGAAGGATGGTAGCCCGCCAGCACCTTGATTTTAGCCCAAAGAGAATAAACTTGTATTATTTTCAGCCGCTGAATTTGTGGTAATTTGCTACAGCAGCGATGGGAAACTCATATAACATGACTGGCGCCTTGGCAGAAGTAACTAGAAAACAGGATAACGAGATAACTAGAAAACAGGCTCCATCAGGAGAGCTGACCAGAGCTCCCACGCACTGGGGCTTCTCACAGTATGGGCCCTCGGAGTAGTCAGACTTTCCACAGAGGTTCAGGGCTCCCAAACAAGTGTCCCCGCAAAACTGGAAGAAGCCTCATGGCCTCTTACAACCCAGCCTCAGAAGTTCCACAGTGTCACTTCTGCTGTATGCTGGGTATTACTCAGAGCAGCCACCAACCCGCTCAGATTCAAAGAGAAGGAGCAGTGACCCCCACCTCCTGCCAGGAAGGAAGGTCAGAAAATTTGCAGACACGTTTGTAAAAGCACCACTAGGCTAGTTTAGGTAAGGTGGTCAGAGGAGGCCCGCTGAGGGGACAATACTTGCAGAGAGCCTGGATGAGGAGAGCGAGCGTAACAGGGCCAGAGAGTTAGAAGTGCCAGACCCAGAGGTGAGAACGAGGCAGGCGAATAACCAAGCAGTTCGGTCCATGTGACAAGTGATCCACAGGGGCTCACAGGGCTGTGGGAATCCCGCTGTGGGCTCTGAACCCAGCCTGATAAGGGTCCAGAAGGAAGGGATGCATGAGCAGAAGGCTGATGACTAGAGCTGAGGTGGCTCATGCTGGAGGATCTGGCAACGGCTCTCATATAGGCCCCGCCCCATGGAGGAATGAGGACTGGTCCCTGCATCCCTCACTCTGGCCCTACTGGACATTGGGACCCCCTGAACCCAAGCAGGCCTTGGTAAAGCCTCTGCTTCCTGGGCCTCAGGTCCGCTCTCTTTCTGGGTCCCCTGTGGCCCACCCTTTCCCGCAGACTTCCTTTCACAGGTGTCACTAGATGAAGTCTTACCTAATTAACTGAGGGCTGACAAGTGCACCTTCTCATGAAGGTAAAGAGAACCACTGGGAACACAGGGAGGCAGTGTGTTTGCAGGGCGCCGGCCTCTGGAGCCAGAGCCGGATACCCACCAGGCCTGCCCAGACACCCACCTTTCTGGGCCCAGTGGAAGCTTTCTTCCCTCTGCAGATGCAGCTGGGGAAGTGGGAGGGGGCCCCAGGTCTAGACAGTCAAGAGGGAGCAGAAGACATTTTTTCTATGGACCCCCGGATCAGCACGGGGATTCCAGCCCTGGCATAAGACATGGTATATAGAAGATGCTCAATAAATATTTCAAGAGAAAAAGAGAGAGAGAGAGAGAGAGAGAGAGAGAGAGAGAGGAGGTTTTTTTCTCTGACACACAAGAAAGTTGACTGAAAATACAGGCCCATATTTCTACGGTGCTGGTTTTAAATCTTGGTTCGGCCCTTTACTAATTTACTGCAAGTCATTTTTACCTTGCTGAGCCTCAGTTTCCTCCTCTGTAAAAATGGGGATCATACCGATGTTATAGAATTATTGAGTCAATTGAACGGGATGGTCTCGACGGTAGGTTAACCTGTCTAACTGAGCCTGAAGCACGTGCCAAGCACAATTCTGAGACCACTTTAGGAATCAGTGCTTTTCATCCTCACAGCAGCTCAAGGAAGCATGATACAGATGGGGAAACTGAGGCACAGAGACTCTCGTTCAGTAACTTGCCGAAGGTCACATAGTTGATACGCCATACAGTACAAATTCAAATCCAGGCAATGTGGTGCCAAGCGTACACTCTGCAGAGCCTGGCATGTAGCAGGGGATCCTTAAGGGGATGAACTAGGAGCTGTCTTCTCTCCACAGGGTGGTGAGCACCTCGGGGGTGGGGCTGCTTGTTCCTGCCTCTGGGCTCCTAGCACTGAGCTGGGCCCCGAGGTCTGTTGCCTGGATGTCACTCTTGTCAGGCCCTTTAATGGGATAAGAGTGCTCTGAGGTCAGGCTGCCTGGAGGTGAATCCTGACCTCGAGCCTCTGTCAGGGAGGAGAATCAGGGTGCCCATGACACATGGTCTTGCGGCTGAGATCAAGTTGTCCAGAGCTGAGCCGAGGAGTCAGCAATGCTCAATGGACGTTCCCCTCATTTCCACTGTTATTTTTATTCTCCTGCCATACTCCAGCCAGCTTTTCCCATAGGACCCCGGCTTCGCAAGGACCTGCCCAGCCTCCCAGGCAAAGAACAGTTAACCGGGCTCTCTCTATTGACAGGTAACTTAACTCCCATCTCAGATGCAGAGGCAGAGGCCAAAGCAGAGGTGAGGCCGGAATGCGAGATTGGCCCTGGACCGTGTGCTCCCTGGCGAAATGGCCAGAGATTTCACCCCAACTCTTTCTTCTCCCGCCTTCCAGAGCAGCGGTCATAGATATGGCGAAACAAGATCAGCCTCAGGTGGCACTGCAGTTGGGAGGGTGCTGGGAGCGGGCCGGTGGAGGAGGCGTAACACAAGCCCTCTCCACGGCCCTCCCAGACAACACTGGCTCTGCCCTCTGCCTTCCCCAGAGGCCCAGAGATGCTAAGGTCCTGGGCCTGTGTCACACAGCTTATCCGGCAGCCAGCTGGACTTTCTGATCCTGGAGATCTTAATTCTAAAACTCTGTGACACCCCCACCCCAGCTCAACCCAAAGTTACTTCTTGGGGAATGGGGGTTCGTGGAGCTTTTTACATGGGTGTTGGACAGGGAACCAGGCCAGAGTCTCCGGTGTAGAGAGGGCGGGGAGCCATCAGGCAGCAAGATCAGGTACCAGGTTCTGCTCCTTCTCTCCCTGGGGAGGATCAGTTGCTTGGAGGAGAGGTGGAGGGCCAGGACTCCAGGGACGGAAGGCACTGGAAAGCCATTTCTCTAGTGCAGGCCCAGGCTCTCCCAGCCTCGCCTCTTTTTCTCTCTCTGCCTTTCTTTTCTCTGGCCCTCTCTGTCTCGTGGTCTACTTTTCTGCCTCTCTCTGTCTCTTTCTGTTTCCCCCTCTCTGTAGTTCCCTCTGTATCTATATCCTCTCTCTCTGTTTCACCTGCTTTCTTTTCTTTCTCTCTCTACCTGTGTATCGCTTGCTGTTCTGCCTGTCTTTTGCTCTGACTGGGTATTTCTCTGTCTATGTCTCTCGCTTCCTGTGTTTCCCTTGTTTCTACCTCTCCTCCTCTGTCCGATTATCTGACTCACCTGGAAAGAGATAATGGATCTGGGGTAGGGGAGTGACATGGCAGGGCTGGGATGTCAGCCAAAATGCCTAGAGAAAGAGACAGCAGGGCAAATGGACAAGACTACTGCAGAGGTCCAGGGAGGAGATGCAAGATCTGAGCCCCCATGAAAGCTATGAGGTGGAGGGTAGGGTCTAGCTGTGAGATGGGCTGCAAAGGACAGAGCCTCAATATTGCCGTGGGCTTGGGAGAAGGGTCAGCAACTGGAAAAATTTCTAGGAGAAAGAGGATAAAGGGGGCCTCAGCAGGAGCATGCGTGAGGAGACTACTCAGGCTGAACGACAGGTCTGGTGGGAAGGATGAGGGGACAAGAAAGGGCAGATGCTGAGACTTAGAGTCTAGACTGGGGCCACTTGGGGAAAGCCTTGAATGCCAACGCAGAGCTTGGACTTCAGTCCATGGAGTGGTGGCTTTTTATGTGAATCTGATGAAACTCTGGAATTCTCTCCTGATAAATGTATGTGCCTAATGTCTGGCACTCACGTCAAGGCTTCTGGGACCCTCCGAACTTCTTCTATGAGCCACAGACACCTCAGGACATGCAGCTGGTTCCAGACCCTGGGAGCTATTGAGGTTTTCTGAGCTGAGGAGATGGCAGACTTGGAGCTGCACTGTAGGAAGATGAATCTGAAGAGGTGTGTGGCCTTAATTGTTGCAGAGAGACATCTAACAGCCTGGCCCAGCAAGCCCAGGGCCTCTCAGAGGGTCCCTGCAGGGCTCCAGGAAGGCAGAGAGATAGGTCTGAGCCCTGAGCCAGTGTGGCTGATGCCCAGGACACCCAGGCTCAGAGGGAGGGTCTAAGGCCTCTCTCCTTGATGCTGCAAAGGACACTGAGTCTCAAGTGCCTGGACCTGGCTGAAGAGGACTGGGCCTTCACAACCTTTCATATGATCAGCCTGGGGGCCTGAGACAGTAAACCTGCTCTGCCCGGCCCAGCCTAGTGTGGTCCCTCCTTCCCCCCGATCCACTCACCCACCTCCTGTTTTGTTTGCCCTGCATTGAGTCTCGACCTCCACAGAGAATGTTCTTTTAGGCAGCGTGGGTTCTGCCCTCGCCCTGCCAGCTAGGCTAGCCTGGGTCTGCTGCAGTAACCTCAGTCCTCTAGCTCATTACCCACTGGACAGATGGGGAACCTGAGACCTAGGGAGGGGTGAGACTTGCCCAGTTATCCTCCAGTAAGTTGGTGGCTTGGGTGAGCCACCAGGATTTCAGTCCCAGGGCTCTTCTGCCTGAGCTTAAAGGATGGTCCTCCAGCTCCTGCACATCACTCTGGTGCCCTGTTACCTAAAACACCTGGGTCCTGTCCTGGTCACATCTTCCACACAGGCTGCCCTGGCCAGTTGGAGCAGAACTCATTACTGTTGCAATAATACTAATTTTTAAGTACCTACTATGTGCCAGGCCCTTGATGTTGTCCTCCCAATGACGCACCATGAAGGTGACGATGTTACCCCACTGTGTGGACAAAGAAGCCGAGGCTCAGAGGGGTTAAGTAACTTGCCTGTGATCACCCTGTTTAACTGACAGAGCCAAGGTGAGGACCAAGGTGTGCCCAGCTGCAAAGCCTGGGCCTTCCTCCTACACCACATCCCTTTCCCTTCTTGTCATACAAAAGGGGCATCGAACCAGCTTGCCTAGAAGCTGGGGAGACCCAGGAAGCTGTCCTTAAAACCAGATGTCCAGGCTTCCACCTGGCTCCCAGAAGACCGGCCAGAGGTCATCTTCAGCACCCAAGGGACCCTCAGCTGCTCCCTTTTCTTTAGCAGAAGCAGCACAGGGGAGCATGAGAGCTCCATGAACCTGGTCTCCAGGGTTCTAGCCCAATCATTGGCTTGCTGTGTGACTATGGCCTTGTTAACTCCCCTCTCTGGCTGCGTCTCTCTTTCTCCCTCTCAACCTGCAAGAGTTGGGCTCCTGGCTCCTAGAGGACCATGCCAGCCCAACTACTTGCAATTCCTAAGCTGGAGGGAGATGCCTTAGTGCCCTTTGGGCAGAAGCTTTTCCAAGCTAAGGGTTTGGCATGCCATCTTTGCCTGCTCTGTTTGCGGGTGACTGTCTTATTCCAACAAGGAGCCACCCCTAGGGTGGCCCACTCCAAACCCCAGTGACTCACTTATAGAGTGAGGGGCAGGCAGGCGGGAGCTGTCTCTGTGGCTCTTGGCGTCCGGCAGAGCCCACGGGCCCACGAGCCCACGCCGGGCGGGAACTTGTGTCAACCACTGGCTCCTATAAGTCGTAGGGCTAGGACAAGGTGGGACAGTCAGTGGCCCTCAGAGAGAAAGCTCAGCCTGTGTGCTCTGGGGAGGTGACCCGGGGGGACCCTGGGCCGCGGCTCGGGGGCGTTAATGAGCACTCCATCTGGTGCCATCCTCAACCACTAGCTGACGCTGACACAGCATTTCGGCAGGGAGAAGGAGCGTGCGTGTTCCAAGGCTAGCAAAGGCTCAGTTTTTCCGATCCGGAAAAATCCGTTCAAAGAGAGGAAAATTGAGGATGAGGAGCCGAAAACGGCCTGATTTATGTTGCCTTAGTCTGTGACTTGAATGGTTCACAGAAGACTATCTCCCTTGATGTCTAACCGGGAAGACCCAGGCTCTAAAAAGGCCAGGCCCCATGGAATGGGCTATGGCAGGACCAGAATAGAAATGCGACCTTTCACCTCCCGGCCCAAAGGTCCAACCGTTCATTCCCCCATCCTGCCTCCCTCAGCCAGGGGCCAGCTCTGCCTTTGGCCCCAGTGGAATGTGAACCCTCGTTCTCTGACCCTGACTTGGACTCAAAGTCATTCCATCTGGAGACCACAGCACCAACAGATATTTTTACTAGGAGCAGCTGGGGCCCTGCCTTCAGAGGGTTTACCATCCTCTTTAGGAGACAGGAGGGAGTTTAGGAGTGAAACCAGAAAAATAATAATGACCGATGCTTACTTGGTACTTAATACACACCCGTCAGTTCTGTTCTAAGAGCTTTTCATGTGTTAACTCATTTCACCCTCACAACAACCTATAAAATATTGTCAGCCTTGCTTTACAGATGAGGAAACTGAGGCATCCTGAGGTTAAGTAACCTCCCCTCAGTCTTACAGCTAGAAAGCTGTGTGGAAAGGCAGTCTGGCCCTTGAGTCCACACCACCAGAGAAGACGTGTGAGCAGTGTCAGCTCCTAGAAGACAAGTGTTAGCTCCTCCCCTGCTCTAGGCACCCCCTTCAGTATTGGGGGCCACTATTGGAAAGAACAGGCAAGGAGCCTGTTCAAGAAACTTGTCATTCTTTCTTCATGTCCTCATCTATTCATCTATCATCCACCATCCATCCACCATGCATCCTTCTGTGTCTGGTTTTACTCGCTATTGTACCCCCCATACTCAGCACAGTGCCTGGCCCATAACAAACCAGTATGTGCTGAAGGAATGAAGAAATGGAGACAACTTTGGGTCCTGTCCAAGAGCTTGGGGTCTGAGTCCCTTACCCTCGTTCGGTCTCTATGCAGTGGGGAGTAAACACTGCCCTGCTCGCTTCACAAGATTCTTTGGAGGCTCTGATGGGGAGGAGGCAAGAGCTTTGCAAGCTGCAGAGGCCTGTGAAGACACAGTCAGCACTGGGCTGCCGAGCTGCTGTGTAGGCGCCGAAGCCTGCAGAGCTGTGTCTCTCTCAGGTCTGGCTGGTGAGACCTGTCAGACACTTCCTCTAAGCCTGCCAAGAGGCCCAGAAAGGAAAGGAAATTGACATTTAATGAGCATCCACGACGTGCCAGGGCCTTCACACACTTTAACCCTCTCTTCTCTTTTCTTGTATAGATCGAAGAATGGAAGCCCAGAGAGGTCCGTCATTTACCCAAGGTCACACAGCCGGTGAGGAGCAGAGCCCAGGTTTGAACCCTGGTCTGTGCACCCAAAGCCTGTGGGTGTGACTGTACCCCACACCACCTCCCCTTAAAGGGACGCTGCCGACCTCTTGCTTTCCAAATCTTCTTAAGTCCCCACTGTCCAAGGTTACACAGCAAGCTCCTGGCTGAGCCTTTTAAAAAGTCTTTCCATTTAGTTTTTGCATTGATTATTTCCTTTTTACTTTATAAGAATTTCTCCCCTTTTATTTTCAAAGACAAGCCAATATAAATGTTCTCCCCGCACACAGGTTAACCCTTGTCCGACAGACATGGATTCTGAGCATCCATTTGGGGAGGAGATGGAAGGTCGGCTGCTTGCCACCGCTTTCTGCAGGGCCTTTTCGCAGACACACACGATAGTTCACACACCAGTGTGGCTGTGCTGCCTAATGGCATCTGTGGCAGAAGCCCACGCCTCTCGATGACCAGCTTCTTGTGACCCTCAGCACAGGGCAGTGTTCTAGGACCCATGTGGAAGCCACCCCTTGAAACCTAGAGCTCAGGGAACAGACTTCCTGGAGACACGGTCCTGAGCCACAGACCGGGACAGAAAAAGAAATGTCCATAGCCCATAGCCACCATTCCCGGGCCACCCACCAAGAGCCTGGCACAGTGCTGGGCACCTCACCAACATCCTCTCACTGAGCCCTCTAAATGGGAGGGGCAGGCCTTGATGACCCCATTTCACAATGGAAGGGAAAGCTGAGGCTCAGAGAGGCAAAATGGCCTGCCCAGGGCCACAGAGCTGGCAGCGGCAAGCGGGGCATAAGACAGGACCCTTGCTTACTAGTTGCTTTAAGTCCAGAGCTAAAAATAAGACATGGTACCTGTGAAATGACAAAACGTCTCTGCTGTGCCAGGCACTATCCTTCCTCAGCCCTGGGTACCTGATCCAGTAAGAAACTGCTAGAAACCAGTCCCGATTCTGCTAGACTTGCTGAGTGACCTTGAGTTGGTCACTCTCCTTCTCTGAGCCCAGAATTTGCCCCCTGTGAGTGTCTCAGTCTTTTATGCTCTTTCTTATGTCTTGTGTGGGTGACAATTTGCAAAGTAGAATGTAGGGGGTGAGAGCAGATGGCTGAGGTGTGTGGAGTAGCACTACATTATGGCTGAGAGTTACTAAAAAGACACCCCTTTACCAACACCCCAAGGGGCAAAATTGCTGGAGGAGTTCAGGTACGCGGAGGCTGAGATGCCCTTGCAGCCTTGGCCCTCTCCTGACCTGCATCACCGAGGACGCGCGGACCCTGGGCAAGACACCCCTGTGGGGACGGGGCAGCACCAGGCTTTCCACGCCAGCACACAGGATTCTGTCTGAGCCCCCTTCTTCAGCGGCTCCTCCCCCAGCCCTTGTCCCTGGGCAGCCCCTCACCCCAAGATCCACTGCTCCCTGCCCCGGCCCCTCAGCTAAGGCTCCTCCTGTAGTTGGCTCTAGCGCCAGCAGGCTGGCCATTTAAGGCTCCACCTCACCCCTTTAAATTCTATTTTTTCAAACCACATTCTTGAACTTGGCAGATAACGTGGCAGCCCGACAAGAGCCCTATTTACTCGGAGAGCCGTGAATGGGCCCTTTATAACAAGCTTCATTAATATTTCTACCTATTGGCCAGCTCTCTGTTTCCTCCCCCTATACAAACAGATTCTCCACACAGAAAGACTTTTCAAATGCTCTTGTTGACTTTCCCCAAACAGGGAGGGCAGCGGGGCCGGCAGGGGTGTGTGAGTGTGTGTGAGTGTGCGTGCAGGGGAGGGGGCGGCCACGGGTGCAGGCCGCCTGGCTTGGCGCAGGAAGGAAAGAGGCCCCTGTTCGTGGGCAGGGGCGGGCAGCCCGGGTGAGTTCAGGTATGCCGCCTCACAAAGGCACACTGAGCCCGGCCTGTGCTGTGAATTCCAGAGTCCTGGCTGGTGGAGCCGAGCTGTCCCTCCTCAGCCCCTGCTGCCTGGCCAGATGACCCTGGGCAAGTCCCTTACTCACTCTGGGCCTCGCTGTCCCCCTTTCTCAGTTGGGTGGACACCCGGCCCCTCAAAGTGTGGCCCACTCACCAGTAGAAGCAGCATTGCTGCGAGCTGGTAGGACAGGCAGACTCTCTGTCCAGGTTTGTAGCACCTGAATCTGTGTCTTAAGATCGTGGGTGATGCCTGCACACAAGAAAGTTCCAGAAACGGCAGACCAATAGCACACACCCCTCCACCAGCACCAGGATTGTCCTATGGCTCAAAGGCCATCACGGACTGTAAACGTGGAGAAGGCAGGCACCAAGGCTGTTTTGCTCTCTACTTTGTGACCACAGGCCTGGCCCAGGTTGGCACTCAAGGAATAAACAGAAAAGGGAATTGTCAAAATGTGAAGACTTGTGCTAACGACAGAAAGCCTTCCTCTTCGGCACATGAGGAATTGTGAAGAACAGCCCATTCTGTCATCTGGAAGGACACGTGGCATCGAAAGGGAACTTTATCGCAATGGATGGGGTGAGCTCCCTGTCCTTTCGATATATGCCAGCTGACGCTGGAGGACCTATGAGAGAAGCTGGAAAAAGCGCGGAGCCCCATACATGCCTCTGGGCTGCAGAAGGAACAGGGCAGGGAGTGTGGCATCACCACTGAGCACGCTCAAAGGTGGCACAGTGGCGCCTTTGGAGAGAGGCAGAGCTGAGTTCAAATGCTGTGATGCCTTCTAGAAGTGAAAACAAGGGCAAAGGCCTTCACTTCCCTTCCTCGCTCATGTGCTGTTTATTCTACGTGTCAGGCCCTCTGCTGGACCTTGGGGGACAAAATGGTCAATAAAATAGGCTTTGTCTTTGCCCCCTCCAGAGAGAGAAAATCAACAGCAACAGTAAAAAACTGCAAATGCTGGGGAGGAAGCTGAGGAGGGTGACAAATTAGTCAAGGGAGTCGGGAAAGACATCACTGAAAGGTGGTTTTTTTCAATTCAAGCCTGGAAAAGGAGGAGCCAGCCATGTGAGAAGCTAAAGGAAGGGTACTCCCAGCAGTGAGAGCAGCATGCGCAAAGGTCCTGAGGCAGGAAATGCTTGGTGCTTTGAGAGGAGGTCAGTGTAGCAATAGCATGCCCTGTACAAGGGGAGCGGATGGTAATTTCCACCTTGCGGCTCTGTTGGGAGGGAGGACTGCACAAAAGGGGTGCTCAGAGTGTAATGCTCTCATCTAGGCCACTGTGGTTGTATCAGGCCCCTATAGGGACTGCTGCCTGCTCTTTCCGTCTCTCAGGAGGAGCAGGGGCAGCGCCTCAGCCTGGGCCACGGCCCAGAACAGGGTGAGCTGAGCTGGAGGGGGCTGAATGAGCTGCCTGTGTGCATCTTGGCTACCTACATCTTACTTTTGGGGGGAGGGGGTGGCCTGCGCTCTCTTGGGATACCAGCCCAGCTTTGGCTAGCCTAGGTGGCTTGGACAGAAATCCCTGACCCCCTGCCTAGGTCTCAGCAGCCAAAGGCCAGACCCTTCTGAGAACACAGAGCCCTCTGGCAGGCCACACCTCACTCCCTGGCCAGCCTTTAAGTACCAGGCTAGAAATAACCAGCTGTCTCCGCCCCTTGGGGCTGTGGGCTCACCCACCACAGGGGCTGAGGTGGCTGGGCAGAGTGGGGTTGGAGGGCTGTCCCGAGAGAGGCCTCTTGGATTCTTCCAGCTGGGAGGCCCCTACTCTCAGGCTTCAAGAAGTAGCGGGTAGGGTTCACATTTTGGATTTGCCACTGCCTCCCAGGAGCCCCCTTCAAAAGCGGCCTTAACAGTTTGAGCTTCAGTTTCCTTATCTACACAACAGAGTTGGTCACTCCCTCTGAATGTTGTCATAAATGAAATAACACAATAGATGTGAGAGCTTTGTGAACTGTAAAGAACAAGGCATAGGGAAGAGTTCATGGCTGGGTCAACAGTTCACTCCGTATTCGGGTCACAAAAAGACAGTACAAGGGTATGGTCCCACTTTTACCTCTGGGTAGATCACAGCACTTTGAGTCTCAGTTTCCCCAAATGCGACATCTGAATCCTCTTCCATACCTTACAGGGTGGTTATGAGAATCCAGTTAAGTAGTGCGCGTCTACTGCGTGCACTGCTCACTCTATTCTAGACATCTTGCTGAAGGGTAGGTCCCCTTCTTCCCCTTCAGGGAGGACTTTTCTGAGGACTCGAGATAAGCCAAGGACGTACTCAGGAACCCAAACCAAGGACAGAGGAAGGGCAGGATTCTAGATCCCAGACTTGCCTTCTAATCGGATTGCTGATCAAGATCTTGCTTCACTCTTACTGCCCTGGTGGCTTTGGGCAAATTACTTCACTTCTGCAAGCCTCAGTTTCCTCATCCATACAGTGGGGAGAATATTAATACCACAGAGGGCTATTGTTATGATTAAATTATATCAATCAATAGACAGATAGTGCTTAGCTCGGTCCCTGGCCCACTGTGTATAGTCGATAATGTTTTCTGTTATGAGAAGCAGCAGTACATAGTAGTTCATTGTAGCAGTAGTAAAATAGTAGTAGTATAAATACCAGTAGTAGCAGCAGTGACAATGGTATTAGTAGTCTAAGTAATAGTAGTAATAGTAGTAGAAGTACTTACTACTGGTGGTGATAGTGGTAACAAGTACTGGTAGCAATAGAAGAGTAGAAGTCCTGGTGGTAGTAGTAGTAGCAGTACTAGTATTAGTAGACAGGGGTAGCCATACTAGTGATACCAGACGGACGGCTGTGACGGTAGTAACAGTAGTGCCAAAGTGGGCATTGTGCCAGGGGAGAAGTAAGGCTGAGAGAATCACCGTTTTTAATTCTGGGGAGGGGTGACAGGGTCCATTTGGTGGAAATTGGAAAGGAGAGGAGCCCAGATAGCTGGAGTTGGCAAGAAAAAGGAAGGGTGCTGAGCCCTAGAAATGGGTGCTAAGCAAATAATCCTTATTGGCTTGGTGAGGAAAGTGACACTGTCCCCGAAACAGAACTGGGGTCGTGGGGGACTGCATCGCTTCTTCAACCTTTCTCAGGGGGACAAGGATGGTGTTTGCTGCCAGAAATCCCAGAATCCCGGAGCAGGCAGGCTCCTAGTGCCTCTGGTCCCCCGTGGCCCTCATTCGCATATGGAAACACTGAGGATCAGGCCTGGCTGGGAGGGGGTCTCCCTTGGGTAACAGAGCAGGGAATGATGACTCTGGCTGGGTGACGTGCTTCCTGCTGCTCCCACAGGACCTGCTCTGGGGGCTTGGGCTGTTGGGGAAGCACCGACTCTGCGTTCCAGGTCCTTAGCTGCCAGAGGGGCGAGTCAGCAGTGGGGCCTGGCACCCACCCAGGCCCTAGGAACTCAGTGTCCTCCATGCTGATAAGATGGGTGGGGCTTCCTAGGAAGAGCCTAAATAATCACAAGGAGCAGGCATCAGGGCATCTTTAGCCTCACAAAGCTCCTTGTTGAGCAGGAAGCCTGGCATGGCTGCCAGTACCCACCAGACACAGCAGAGAAGCCTCCTGAGGCTGCAGATGAGAAGAGCTGGGTGTTTAGGAGAAAGAGTAGCCCAGGGGCACCAATAGGTCACCATGACTCTCCATCTCCTCCTGAAAACACTGATCTTCACTACCAAGGCAAGTGCTGCTCCAGGCTCTGCTCCTCCAGAAGAGCGAGAGAAGACGAGCTCCTAGCCAGGACCCTTCCAGGGCTTCCGTGAAAGTTTCTGGCTTTTGGCAGTTTGGAGCATGATTTCACCAGTCTTCTTGACCTTCAATCCCACAAAGCAATGGTTTACTCTTCAACTTGTCCCACCTCTGGGCCTTTGCTCATGCTGACCCCTTTGCCTAAAATGCGCTTCTCCCTTCTGCCTGCCTGAATGCCTATCCATCTTTTCAAGTCTGTCCCAATGCTACTTCCTTCAGGAAGCTGTCCAGATTCCCCAGCCCTTGCTCTTTGGCCAGGATTCCCCTTTCTTGCCTGTGATAACATCTGGTTCCAGCTGCTATGAGTAGCTCATTTTGATGTGCCTTGATTCACTGACCAGTCCCTGCCCTCGGAGAGCTTACTTAGAGTTCTCTGAGGCAGACAGACGTCAATGTACCACCCCACTCCTGCCATATGGGTTAAGGTCATGGCGTTGGTAGCTGTGGGAGGGAGTGAGTCCTCAGAGAAGGGCTCCCATCCCAATCCAGGATGGCTTCCTGGGAGAGGACGTAGCTACTCCGTGCTCACGACCAAATGACACAGTGGATTGTTAGCACCTAGTTTGTGACCCAGTGCACATTGGGCCCCTTTGGCGGTGCTTAACATTCCCACAGAATGTGCAGCTGCACCTCCCACATTGGACGGCTTCTTGTCACCTATGTGGAGGACACCTAGAAGGGAAAAAAAATCTGCAAAACTCCGAATAGGTCCCATGGACCTTACAGGCAGGGCCTGTGGGCAGTTCTGCTCGGTTCAGCCTGTTTCTCAATGGCTCCCAAGCTAGAAATGAAAAGAGAATCTGGGGACTAGAGTAAGATGGCTCATCAGAAAGTTTGCTCCCAACAGAAAGGTTGGTAGACTCCAAAATGCAGACAGAAGGTCTCGAAATGCCCACTGGGATCCAAGACATCATTCTATAAGAATACAGCCCAAGTCACAGGGTGGAGGGGATGGTCATCAAGAAAAATTGAAAGCTGCAATTATTAACTCTGTTTGTGCGTTAGATAGATCCATTTGGGGAGCTTTGAAAACACTGATGCCCTGGCCCAACTCTCCAAACTAATTAATCAGAATCCTGGGGGTGGGGCCTGGGATCCTCAGGTGATTCAGAGGCCAAGGGTAGCACTCTACCGCCTTAAAACATTCCCCAGGGGAGAGGCAGGGCACTGCAGAAGCCAATATGGGAACATATTTCAACAGAGATGGTTAAACTAAGTCATGTACTTAAAAGGTCAACTTCAGTTATTCAAGTTCAGCTTTGCAGAACAGCTCACAGAAAGGGCCTGCGAACGTGGAGAATGGAATACAAGCATTAGTGCCAGTCAGATGCTCACACCACTTAGTGCGAGTTACTGGGCATCTCTGAGTCTCATCTGTAAAATGGGGACGATCATAGTTTCAGTCCCAGAGAGTTGCTTTGAAAATTAATTAAAATGAAGTAGAAAAAGTGTCCGGTGTTCAATAAATATCGATTCCCATCCCTCTGACTCAGAAGGTTCCAGACACATGAGGCATCATTGTGTAAGAGAGGGTCCTTAATGCCCCTTAACATTCTTACACATTAACATTATTGTCTTTAGAGGAAAATATCCAGCTCATAGATAAGTCATCCCTGGGTGAACAGTGGGTAGACTGACTCAGGGGAAAGCTGGTTCTGTTTCTAGGGAGAAGAGCCGAGATCCTAGAAACAAGAGGGAGTCTCAACAATCCTGGGTCCCTTTATTTCTCAATCGCCATAGAGGCTTATCCTCAACAAGAGGCGAAGCTTGGCTTCTGGGCATTTCATTTCTCCTGGCTGGACCATCATGCCTTCATCAGACAGACAGTAGGTGCGCCTCTTGTGCCGGAC
This sequence comes from Cynopterus sphinx, assembly GCA_030015415.1. Taxonomy (NCBI): domain Eukaryota; kingdom Metazoa; phylum Chordata; class Mammalia; order Chiroptera; family Pteropodidae; genus Cynopterus; species Cynopterus sphinx. The sequence goes on along the minus strand of CM057385.1, from coordinate 114,965,269 downwards.
CCTAAGCTGGGCGCTGGGAGGTGACCTCTAGCCTCACAAAACTCTTTGTTGAGCAGGAAGCCTGGCAAGGCTGCCAGTACCTACCAGACACAGCAGAGAAGCCTCCTGAGACTGCAGAGGAGAGGGGCCAGACATTTAGGGGGAAGAGTAGCCCAGGGCCGCCAATGGGTTACAGGAACTATCTCCATCTCCTCCTAAAACCACTGCTCTTCTACCAATGCAAGTGCTGCTCCACCCTGTACTAGTCACCCTTCAGTTTTTCCATCTGTAAAATGGGGATAGGGGACCAGAGAGGTTACTTCAATGATTCCCTAAGGCCTCTGCTTCAGAGAATTTTGTGGAATGAGTCCTATGGCCTACATTCACATTTTAATTAAAGATTACAGCAAGCTCTGTTCGGAAAATTTCACAACTGGCCTTGGATCCATCTGGCTTTTCCTCTGGGGTGCGTGTAGGGGGAACAAGTGGAACAATGAATGATGGGTGCCATGTGATAAAGGAAGAGTTTCCTTTCTCTTCAATCTTCTTTCTCATCTCAGTTCCACCTCAGTCCAATGCAAAGCTGTCTAGCACGGTGAGCCCCAGACTCATCTGGAAGCTTGGCTGGGGCTGGGAGATGGTCACCCAGCTTCTGGCCACATTTGAGAGCAGCTTTGTGACAGGAGCTGATGATCTCCATGAAAAATGAGTCCCTGAGGAAATCCTTGCATCATAAAGTTGAGTGTTTGCAGTTAGTCTTGAGAGGAGGAAGGGAGGAGAGGTGGCGGTTGGGGAGGGATGCACAAGGCATCCAGCAGCCCTCTCATCAGCCTCCCTTCCTCTTTCTGGGCTTCTTCTCTTCCCACTGACAGTGGCTGAGCTCCTATTGTGTACAGGCCCCTGTGCTGTCTTTGAGACCACAGGCATGAAGCCAGCACAGTCCCTGATCCCAACAGACAGGAAGGCGAACCTAGTGTGTTCAGTAGCAAACAGTACCGAGCCCAGTGTCAGCAGTATTGCAACAGAGGGAAGGCCAGGAGGCTGCTGGGGCAGACACAACTCTGACCTGACCTGGTAGGGAGGGGATGACCAGCAGAGCTTTCTTAAGGAAGGCTTGCCGGACAAGCCCACAGGGTCACAGAGAGCACTGCTGGCAGAGGGAACAGCAGGAACAAAGGAACCAGAAAGAAGTGTAGGAAAGTTTTGGGGCTCGGGCACAGGATGGGGTTGGGCAGTGGGTAGTGGAGAGGGACAGCCACAGGGGTCAGCAGGAGATAAGAGTCAGAATAACTTTGAGTCTCAGTGGGGGAGCTCAGACTTTATTCTGAGGCCCCAGGGAGTCAGGGCAATATTTTCCCACAGAGAATGGCTGGGATTGAAGGGAGGAGTGGATTGAAGAAGTTTGAATCCAGAACAGGGTGTGCATGGGAGGGTCCCCTGATTGCTCAATGTTGCTTTTATTCACTCCCTCAAGGAGCACTTCTTGAGGGCCTGCTCACCCCTTTCCACAACACCAGGCTGGTCAGCACCCCTGCACACTGCTCAGGCTCAGAGAAAGATGTATGGAAAGGGCATGCCTGCACTTGACAAAGCCTCCTTTGTGATGAGCTGTGGTGGCATGGTGCTCTGCTGCCCTCTAGCGAGGCCTGGAGATACACCTGGGGGTGGGGGCAGCTGGCTTCCAAGATGCTCTGAGTCTCCCACATGTCTCCTTCCCTGGGTCCCTCCCTCAACCACGGAGGTTCTGATGTTCCTAATGACAAGGTACAGTTTGGGAATAGAGGACAGGCTTGGAACATCCAGTGCTTGGAACATCTGACCCAGGTTGGGCCCCTACAAACAGCTCATCCCACGCCAACATGTACACATCCCTTGTCTCTGCACTTATCTCAAAATCCCTTTGGTGTGGCTCATCTCAGTCCACTTTGAGGTGAACAGCAGTCTGTGAACTCAATACACACTAAAATGTGAATCAACTCAACATGATAATTAACTAAAATGTGATAGTCCTTAACTTTTTTAAGGGAATTTAAAGGAGCCACTTGTTCACTTACTGGCCTTACAGCTGAAAAAGGCAGCCTGGAATAGTAAATAGCACCAGGATTTAGCTCATAGTTGCAGGTTTAAACCTCTCAGTTTCACCTTCTCCTTAGACAGCCTCTGCTGCTTACTTGTTTTCTTGTTTTTCATCTAAAAAACTGGAAGAGTAATCCTTGTCCTATCCACTTCAAGGATTAAATATATAAAATAGATTAGGGAATTTCAGAATCGAAAGGAATCTTGGAGATCATCTAGGGATTTTTATTTTGGCTTTTAGACAATTCTGTACAATTTATGACTCTCAATTACAGATGCTCCTTGACCTACGGTAATAAGCCCATAGTAAGCTGAAAATACATTAAGTCTAAATGCATTTAATTCCACACTGTAGAGTATTAGCTGTTTACCTTTGTGATAGTGTGGCTGACTAGGAGCTGTGCTCACTGCCACTGCCGCACCACATATCACTAGCCCAAGAAAAAATTCAAAATACAAAATTTGAATTACAGTTTCTACTAAATGCTTATTGCTTGTGCATTATTATAGTAAAAAATCATAAGTTAAACCATTTTAAGTCACGAACCATCTGTACACTGTCTTCTTGAAATCTCAGAGCAACTCTGTAAAATCATTAATTTCTTTTTACAAGAAAGAAATAGGTTAAGAAAGGAGAAAATGACTTGCCCAAGGCTCTCTGGGATGTTAGCAGAAGAGCTGGGGACAGTGGCTCTTTGCTATACCTAACTCTCCCTATAGATTGTACTAGAAGACCCTATAACCCTCACCTAAGACCCTTACCTCCCTGCCCTTACGGGCCTCTGAACACTCCTCCAACCCCCTGAGTACTAGATAGCACACTCCCCAGTAAGACTGAGATTTCTCTGTCTGGTGCCCAGCAGGGAGTCTGGCTCTGCTTAGGCGAGTGCCCCATCCCAACACAACCTACACACATCTCTGCTACTCTCATCTGCCAGACCAGGAGAGGGTTAAACAACAGTCCTCACCTTGGCATTGGAGAAGCAGATGGCCGATGTTTGACTAGAGGCTTCCGGTACTGCTGTCAACTAAAGTCAAGAACTCAATCCAGCCATGGTCTTCCTAGAGCCGAGACCTAGCCCTTCCCACCCCTCTAGGATTCTCCCCTCTCTGGTCTCTGGACTGTGAAGTAGCTGGAGCTGCCAGGGACTGGGAAGGGGAGGTGCTGGGGGTGTGAAGATTACAAAACTGGAGGAATATGTGGATAGAGTAGGAACAGCCTTGTCCATGCTCTGCCCAGGCTTGCTGTGTGGCCTTGGCTGAGTCCTTCCCACCCCTGCCTTGTATTCCCATCTGTGCACAGAGGAGGCTGGTCTGGGTGGTCTCTCCCCATGGCACTAGGCAAGAGTAAGGGCTCCTCAGACTCTGGAAACCCATAGCTAGGGGTCCTCTAGCTTGGGAGAGACTTTTTCCGCCACAGCGGTGGGGGTGGGTAAATCTTTAACTAGCTGGCCCTGGGCAGGCCCCGGCCTTTCCGGATGGATGGCTTCCTGAGAAGGGGGGACAGGGGTGGGGGATGTAAGGTGCGTAGCCAGTCCTAGCGTGGTGGAGAAGGGAGGGTGGTGGAGAGGGAAAGGGACGAGGCGGAGCTAACTGCGTGTGCAAAGCAGGACATGGAGGAACTTGGGTCCCCCGACGGGTAAGCAGAGAACCTGGAGGTTCGAGGGGCCTCTTGGCGCAGGGATGATTTAACTCACCTTGTTGCCGCAGGGACTCCGCGCGGAGCCTGGAGCGAGGGCCAGAGGGGCCGGAAACGCCCATCCAGGTGATCCTCAGGTGAGTACAGGTTGGCTAGGAGGTGCCTGAGAGAGGAAAGGAAGGGGCTGATGGAAACATCGGGGTGGACCATTCACCCTCCCCTCGGACCCCAGGGTGCGTCCCATGAGCGCGGCCGAGCTGCGTCGAGGGGAGCAGAGCGCTCTGCATTGCTCAGGGACCAGGACTCTGCAGGTGAGGAACCCCCTTACCCCCTTCCCCCGTCCCCCCAAAAAACCTATCTAGAGGACACCTCGTTCGTTGCCCCAGACAACTTTGCCCAGACCCCGCCCTCCGCAGGCCCCGCCCTTTCATTCACAAGACCCCGCCCATCAGCCACGGCCCTCCGCAGGCCACGCCCCAAAGGCCTCGCCCCTTCCTTTGCCCAGACCCCGCCCTCCGCGGCCCCGCCTTCCTCGGGCCCCGCCCCTTTATTCACACAGGTCCCCGCCCTCTTTTAACCACGCCCCTACCTTTGCCCTGACCCCGCCCACAGGCCCCGCCCCCCGCGGTCCCCGCCCCTTCCTTGGCCCAGACCCCGCCCAGCAGGCCACGCCCTCAGGCCACGCCCCTTCCCGCGGCCCCTCCCCCCCAGGTGAGCCCCCCGGGCGGGGGCCCCGACGTGGCGTTCCGCTTCGGCGCGGTGCTGGACGGAGCGTGCACGCAGGAGGACGTGTTCCGCGCGTGCGGGGTGCGGCGCCTGGGGGAGCTGGCGCTGCGCGGGTGAGTGAGGCCCCGGGGATGCCCCGCACCGCCCCCCCTACCCCGCTGTCGAGCCGGGACCCCCGCCCCCCGACCTCTGCCTGGGTCCAGCCGCACCCCTGCCACCTGCAGCTTCTCCTGCACCGTGTTCACCTTCGGCCAGACCGGCTCCGGGAAGACCTACACCCTGACCGGGCCTCCTCCCCAGGTGGGCCAGGCTAAGAGGAGCCCCCGGGGGTCAGGGGCTGGTGAGGTGGAAGCTCTGCGGAGCCGGTGGCTGCGCAGACTCCCAGAGGGTAGGCCTTGGACAGCGTAGCCCATGGGACCCCATGTGTTTGCAGATAAGGAAACTGAGGCCCAGGGAGGTGAAGGGACCTGCCCAATATGCAGTTCGAATTCCGTCGCCTTCACTTACTAGCTCTCAGTTTCTTCGTCTGTAAGGTGGAAGTGAGATTGCTGACTGTGAGAGGTCACATGGGAATGCGGCCTAGTCCTGGGGCAGAGTCAGGGCTCTCCAAAGCACAGCTATTACAGTGGTGGTGGTGGTGGTGGTGGTGGTGGTGGTGGTGACAACCCAGCCTCAGGCTCAGCTGTCTCTGCCTCCAGGGAGAGGGGGTTCCCGTACCCCCCAGCCTGGGTGGCATCATGCAGAGGACCTTCACCTGGCTGTTAGACCGCGTGCAGCACCTGGGTGCCCCTGTCACCCTCCGTGCCTCCTATCTGGAGATCTACAATGAGCAGGTGGGGGACTAAGATGAATAGAAAGAGCTCACAATTGAAAGAAGGCATTTCTTCCCAAGGAGCCTGGGTCACGGGACAGAATAGGTGTGTGGGTGGGTGGGGAGGTCAGTAAGGTCTGGGGTGGATGGAAGGAACATGGACTCGGGGATCCTTCCCTCACCCTCCACGCTCGTCACCCAGGTTCGAGACTTGCTGAGCCTGGGATCTTCCCGGCCCCTCCCTGTCCGCTGGAACAAGACCCGGGGCTTCTTTGTGGAGCAGCTGCGGCTGGTGGAGTTTGGGAGTCTGGGGTCTCTGATGGAACTTCTGCAAATGGGTTCGTGCTACTTCAGGGGAGCTTTGGGTCAAGGGGAGGCCCATTCCTTGACTGTTCCCTGACTGGAGCTGGGGATTCAGAGATGACCCTTGTGGGGGCAATTCAGACACAAGGATGGCCCCATCCCACCCCAGTCCTGCTGATCCACCGTCCAAACCCTTTCCAGGTCCACTCTTTCTCCAGGCCAGGGCCTCAACCTCAGGCCTCTTTCTTGCTCCCCGGAGTGGTCATCTTACCTCAGAGCTCCCCGACTCCAGTCCTGCTCTTCCGTGGAGCAAACCACATCCTTCTTCCTCTCCAGATCCTCCAGACCCTAGGCAGAGGTCATACCTCCTTAACCCAGCCTATAGGGCCTCTCTGTTCCATTCTCATTCATTCATTCATCAAATATTTATTGAGCATCCCCCCTGTGGTAGCCACTGGGGACACTGAGACTCTGGGTTTCTACCCCAGTGTTGTGCCACACCTTCTAGGTGATCTTTCTGCTTTCTTGCCCTCCCTCCACACAGCAATAGGAGGGACGTTTATCAGATATGAATCTGACATTCTGTTCACTTCTGTCCATCCTTCTCTCACCTGTCTCTGCTAGAGCTGTACCCCACCTTTCTGCCACTGTGCCTTTGCACGGGCTGGCCCCTCTACCAGTATGCTTTTCCTCCTTTTCCTTCGTCGGTGACCACCTGCTCTCCCTACTAGGTCCAGCTCCTGATGCTTTTTCCCTTCAGGTCTTAGTCGTCGGAGGAGCTCAGCTCATACCCTGAACCAGGCCTCTAGCCGAAGCCATGCCCTGCTCACACTCTATATCAGCCGCCAAACTGTGAGTGCTCCGGCCTGGGGAAGGAGCTGGCCCAGTGCCACCCAGCAGGGGTCTCCCTCTGCGGGTATAAACCAACTTGGCATGCGAGGGGGTCCTAGTGGAAACCTTGGCTTTGTGACTTTGACGGGGACAGTTCCTCCCAATTCACATCAAGCCACAACGTCCCACCCCCAGTCCCAGCAGGTGTCTTCTGTGGATCCTGGGGAACACCCTATAGGTGGGAAGTTGTGCTTTGTAGACCTGGCTGGCAGTGAGAAGGTGGCAGCCACAGGATCCCGTGGGGAGCTGATGCTCGAAGCCAACAGCATCAACCGTAGCCTGCTGGCCCTGGGTAAGACCTAGGGGCCAAGTCTGACTTCCTGTGTCCCCCCTCTTGCCTGGCCTGTAGCTGTCCAGGGGGAAGGGGTGGTGAGGAGGTGGAACTAGTGGAGTTGTAGTACATGGAAGAGAGTTAAAGAGCTGTGAGCCAGGAGCCACAGGCCTCCTTCTGGCCTCAGCTTGCTGTTGACTCATGTCTCCCCTCTTAGGACTTTGTTGATGATTTTATAAACCCTATAAACTTTATACTGTTAGAATAAAGCTACATTCCAATTAGGGAGGTAGACACACTCAGGGACAGAGTATGAGCCCTCAGACATTCAGGTGGTCCCTTGTGCAGTTGGGAAGACCGGGGTCCAGTGAGAGGGAGAGAACTGGCCTGTCTTCCCACCCCCACTCCAAGTCATCGCCCCTTCCTCTGCATGTGCATGGGGAAACACTCCGGGAGCTCCTCTTCAGTTAATTTGGCAGACATTTCTTGAGCCCCTGCTGAGTGCCAGACCCTTTTTGGGTATTGGGGCTCTAGGCTGGACAGAGCCATCTTTACCCTCAAGAGCCGCAGTCTGGTGGCAGAGGCCAGTTTGAAAGAGGAATAAGATCATTTGGAAAGATGGGTAAAGATTCCTGCTCTGCATGGACCAGCCGGGTGGTCTTGGGCGAGGGGTGTAACATTGCTGGGCTTGCTCTCCCCACCCAGGTCACTGCATCTCCCTGCTGCTGGACCCACAGCGGAAGCAAAGCCACATCCCCTTTCGAGACAGCAAGCTCACCAAACTGCTGGCGGACTCACTGGGGGGGCGTGGGGTCACCCTCATGGTACCTGAGGGGGGCGGGCAGGGAGGGCCAGGGCATAGGGGAGGGCCTCCCAGAGAGGAACACTCAGCCATCTTCCCCAGGTGGCTTGCGTGTCCCCCTCAGCCCAGTGCCTTCCTGAGACTCTTAGTACCTTACGATATGCCAGCCGAGCTCAGCGGGTCACCACTCGGCCACAGGCCCCCAAGGTGAATGGAGGAAGACACAGGCAGAGGGACACACCATGGCAATGGTTGGGGATCAGGCAGAAGTTGGAGCCTGAGATGGTGTCACTCAGTCTGAGACTAAGTCAGAGTTAGGATTAGAGCGGGAATCCTGATGATGGGGTCATGATTGAGTAGGGTGGGGTCGGTGTCAGGGTCACGGTCATGGCAGGTCTAAGGTTGGGGTCTGATCTGGGATATGGTTCAGGTTCTAGCCTGGATCCCAGTTGGTATTATTAAGTCTGAGCTGAGTTGGGGCCTGATGCAGGGTCCTGTTTGGAGTCAGAATCTGGGCCAAGGTTTGAACAGAACCGAGTTTATGGTGTGACATGGAGCAGGGTCCAGCTTAGAGTAGGCCCTCCAGCCAAGCAGCTAAGGCCATAGGCACTTTGATGCCATCAGGACAAGGGGTCCCCTCCAAGTGGATGTAGCAAGGCTGATGAGTGAAGCATGGGCTAGTTTTGAGGCCACACTCACTCCCCACTCCCAGAAGCCCTTGTGCAGTGCACAACTTGTGCAACCATAAATGGCCGCCCTGGGCCTCTTCCTCTGCAGTCTCCTATGGCAAAGCAGCCTCCGCGCTTGGAGACGGAGATGTTGCAGCTGCAGGAGGAGAACCGTCTCTTGCGGTCCCAACTGGGTCAAAGGGACGTCAAGGGTATGTGCTCCCTGGGGGTGGATGAGGTGTGGAGAGGGTCTGGGGCTCCCGTGGACCCAGCCACCTCCCTGTTCCGTGCAGTCTCCGGATTCAGTGGGAGCCGGGTGGCCTGGGCCCAGCGGAACCTCTACGGGATGCTCCGAGAGTTCATGCTAGAGAATGAGAGGCTCAGGTAGGGCTCTGCCCCAGCCTGGGGACTGTGCCCACCCCTCACTGCTGGGCTGCTTCTGGCAAATCACGCTGGCATCCCATCCCCCCAGCTCCCTTCTGTCCCCACCTGCCTGTTGGAGCTAGTGCCACATGCAATGAGGGGCTGACTGATACTCAGACCAGCCCTGCCCCCTGTCACCTTCCTGGGGCCTATTCTTCCCAGGAAAGAAAAGATCCAGCTGCAGAGTAGCCGGGACCTGGCCCGGGATGAGCAGCGTGTCCTGACGCAGCAGGTCCAGGAGCTGGAGCGGTGAGCATGGCCACCAGCCCAGGGATGGGCCCTGGGACAGAGGGCAGGTGGGAAAGGGGTGGCTTGAGGAAATGGTTAAGAGTCTGTCCTCTGGACCCAGGCCACTTGAGTTCAAATTCCAGCTCTGGCACCTACTGGCTGCGTGACCTTGGGTGAGTCATGTAACCTCTCACTGCCTGGGTTTCCTCATCTGTAAAATGGGGATAGCATAGTACCCACCTTACAGGGTGCTTAAAGCCTGGATAAAATGAGTTCATTTGTAAAGCATTACAAATAGCGCCTGGCACTTAGAGGGGACATGGGGGACCGCCCGGTGGTACGATTGAGGGCTGAAGGCACAGACCCCACTGTTCTCTTTTAGGCGCCTCTTCTCTGCCTGCTACCTTCACCAGCCAGGCTTTGGCCCAGCCCCACCATGCCCCTGTGTGATGGTGCCAGCTCCCTCCTGCCATGTGAGTCTCTACCCAGCCTGAAGTAGGAAGGAGCAAGGATGATAGGAAGCCTCTGACATGCCCTCTTGCAGGCCCTGCCACCCCTCTGCTCCTGCCCCTGCTGTCATCTCTGCCCGCTGTGCCGAGCACCACTGGCCCACTGGGCCTGTCCACAGAGGGAGCTCCACCTGCCCCAGGTAGGAAAGACCAAGGTAGGGATGAAGGAGAGCTGGAGACCCTGATTTAGATGGTCAGTCCGGGAGGCTCCAGAGCTCCAGGGCCTCTCGGGTCACAGGCTGGGTGACTGGGGTGAATGGCTGGTTTGGGGTTCCCTCTGCCCAAGGATCAGAATAGCTGTTTGCCTTGCCTCCCCTTCCTCCTCCTCATCCCACCTTCTTTTAGAGGAACTCACTCTGCCATTCGCTCACTCATTCATGCACTTACCTGTTACTCATTTATGCACTGTGTTCACTCGCTTGTTCACTGACTCTCCCTTAAGCTCCTTGCTTTGTCTTATACCTGCTCTGGGCACTGAGGATTCAGGTATAGACCAGACAGGGTTCTGGCCCTCTGAGAGGACATTACAAGGGCCACCCACTGCCCACAGAAAGAGCAACCAAGGCCTTGCCTCTTTATGCCCACCCGATGTTCTTGGTGTCCTGTGGGGCAGGTGTGACAGGGGTGGTTGTGTCGTGGTCAGCACTAGAGAAGCAGGGCACAAAGTAACAGGGCCAAGATCCCCCAGTGTGGGCTCTGGTCTTGCCTGCAGGTGTTTGGCCCTAAGGCCCCAAATGGCATGTCCCCCTCTGTCCAGCCCTCACCTTGGGCACCCCCGTGCAGCCCTGGCTCTGCCAAGTGCCAGAGAGAAAGGTAGGCTGGGCGCTGGAGCACTGTGCTGGGGAAGAGGAGCCCTGGGAACGTGAAAGCTCACCTTCCACCACCCAACTCACCCCGCCCAGGAGTCACAGCGACTGGACTCAGACCCGAGTCCTGGCGGAAATGCTGACCGAGGCAGAGGTGGTACCCTCTGCACCTCCCCTGCCTGTGGGGTCCCCAAACACATCACCGGTGCTGAGAGGTGAAGAAGGAAAGAGGGAGGAGCCCCTACTGCTTTCTGTGGTCTTGGGCCCGAACCCACCCTTTCCAGACCTTATTCTTTCCGTCTTTGAAATAGGGTACATGTTGAGAGGCGATTTCTAAGACCTTTCTAGTTCCCAAACTTGGAATTCTCTTCCTAGGGCCACCTGCAATCCAGATGGGTATCAGAGCCCATGTGTATGTGGGGGAGGTGGAGAGGGGAGTGGGTACCACCTGAGGCTTCCCCAGAGGATGTTGGGTCCCTGATGCACCTGGGCAAGGAGGGGCTCAGGCAGGGAGGGGTCCAGGCAGGGAGGGGCCCAGGGTAGTAGAGCAGGCCTCCAGTCTCACTGTGCCCCTTAGGTGGGGCCACGGTTCCAAACCTGGCCCGGAGGCTGGAGGCTCTCAGAGACCAGATTGGCAGCTCTCTGAGGCGTGGCCGGAACCAGCCACCCCCCCAGTGAGAGCGCATGGAGCCCCATCTGAGTCCTGCCTCCCTGCTGAAGGCAACCCGGAAACCCAGGAGACCACCGTGCGACCTTGGGCTGGGCTCTGAATGCCAGGGTTTCAGTCTCCCTATCTGTCCAATGGGGATAGCAGCTGCTGCTTCACTCCGTAGCAGGGCGGGGCAAGGACATTTCCTGAGGGCCGGGGACTGGGGGCTGGAGAATAATTTGGGGGAGTAATGGGAGGGTGCCTCCCCAGACTACCAGAAACGAGACCGGATTCAGGAGCAACCAGGCAGCAGGTGATGAAATATTTGTATCAATAAAGAGAGGCCTCAGCTCCAAGTCTGGCTATGGTTAGTCCTGTCCTCCAGGTAGTCAGTCACTTCCCATGGGGACATCCCAGAGGAGGGGTTTAGGGGAGTCTGAAGAAGAGGAGGCAAAGACACTGGCGGAAGTGTGTGTCCCCTTCTGATCAGAAATAGGCCAGGTTCCCATCTCATGGATTATGCAAGTTTTAGTTGAACAACTGCTGTGTCCCACTGGGCGAGCGTGGGAATCAAAGGGTGAGCACCCCCAGGAAGGAGGCCTGACGGAAACTGGTGCGGCCTCAAGCTGGGGCAGGTGGCCGACTAAGGGGCTCGCTTCTGTGTGGCAGCTGCATGTGACCTGGTGCTGCAGGGGGCACGAGACCTGAGTTCTGATGCCACAGACCTGCTCTGAGACCCCGGGAAGCCTTGCACCCTCCCTGGACCACTTTCTGGTTTTCAGTCACATGGGGGACATGGCTCCCTGTCCTGCTGCCCTCTAATAAAGGTCAAAGAGGTGGGCCGTCTCATAATTCCTGGTGTAGTGCCCAGGGGGGTGCAGCGGGTCTATCATTATGGGGAAGTCTAGGCCTGACCTGAGAAATTGGGGGTGCCAGTGAGAGAACCCCATTACAAAAAGCCGTGAGGCTAACCTAACTCTCCCATTTCGTAGTGAGGGAGACTGAGACCCAGACGGCTCATTTCTTCATTGGTTCATAAAATCACTCGTTCCAAAACGCCACTGACATCAATTGCAGATCCAGATGGTAAACAAGACCAAGGAGCGAGCTGGCTTTGTGCAGGGAGCTCCCAGTCGGGGGCGGGGGGGACAAACAGGCTGACACTTAACCTCACACATGTGCTTTGACGGGGAAATCCAAGGGACTGGAGGCATGGAGGAGGGTCACTCAAGGAGAAATTGTTGAGGGGCTCGGGGAAGGTTAGCCGAAGAGAGTTATGATTAAGGCTCCAAGGGTGAACAGCGGCTGGCCCAGGGCAGGATGAGGTTAGGAGGGCAAAGGCCCAGAGACCCCGGGGGTGCCGAAGGTGGCCAGCACCAAGAAGTGCTTCGCCTTGTGGGCTGCATCCAGAATTTGGGCTTGTCCCGAGGGCAGGGGGAGCCACCGAAGGGTCTTGAGGAGTCACCAGCTTAGATTTGCTCTTAGGTCACACTGGCCACTGTGGCAGGTGGACTGATGTGAGGATGAGCCGGAGGCCAGTAAAACCAGCAGTGTGGGGAGGGATGTGACTAACCAGAAGTGCCCGAGCCAGGCCTCAAGTTGGGACTGTCTTGAAATGGGGCCCTGGGTTCGAGCAAGGCCCCGGGCAGGCCGGCCTCAACCACAGGCATGGGGAACACCAGGGAAGGAGCCAGCCAAGGCCACAGGGCAAACCAGGGGGACAACTGGGAGTAGCAGGGAGCCTGGGGATGGCCCTGGGGTCTCAGCCATTATCTGGACAGTGCTTAGACTTGCCCACAGGCCTGGCCTAGGGAAACCAAGTCCTATTGTTCCCGCCTTACTACCTTGTGCAAGACCAAGAAAGAAAAGACCCAGCGTTCTCCTACACACCACTGCTCTGGAAAACAGTGCTGGGGATGTCCTCCCATTATGCTCCCCTTTCTCTAGAGGAGTGAGGACCCACAGAGAAGAGCGGGGTGCTGCAAGGGTACAATCGAGCATCCTCTGTGACTCAGGGCAGGCTACGGGCCTTTCTGAGTCTTCCCCACTGCAGGGCCTCTGACTCCTGAGTCTCTCTCTGCAGGGCTAGTCCCTGAAGCTGGGGCTGGCAGGGTCAGCCCAGGTTGGAGCCCCCAGCGGCCAGGAATTGAAAGGCAAGACATTGTGGAAGACCAGTGTCCACAGAGGCAGAGCCCAAGGACATGGGTTAACGGCAGATAATACAGGCAGCTGGACCAGGCACCAGTGACTGTGGTCAAGTCCACAGACTGAGCCACAAAAGTTCAAATCCCAGCATCGTCATTTATCTATGAGTGGTCCTGGGCAGGTGACTTAACAGCCCTGAGTCCGAGTGTCCTCATCTGCAGAATGGACACAATAATAGTAGCCCCTCATGGAACGGTCATGGGGGTTAAATCCACTGATACATGGAGAGAGGATAGCATGAGGCTTTGCCTGTTGCAGATGGTTCGGCCAAAAGCAACTTGCAGTCAGTCGACATGGCAATTTGATGAAATTGGCAATTTGGTTAAAAAAATAACCCAGCAAATATTTATGGAGAACCCACTTTGGTCCAGCACTGAAGAGAGCATAAAAGTCCTTACCCTCACAGAACACTGATACGAAACAAGAAATGGGCAAAATACGTGGGAAGTTAGGGATAAATGCTATGGAGCAAAATCTCAGGTCCACCTGCCAGGACGAGGGCAGTTCTAAGTCACGGGGTCAGGAAAGGTGACATTTGTGCAGAGACCTGAAGGAGGAGAGGAGGAGTGGGCCTGACTCATGCCATAAAGTCACTTATTTCTACTCTAGGTAATTTAATGCCACATCAGCTTGGATGGCTCGGCAGGTTTGAGCCTGGGTTCCTCTTCGTCCCAAATTCCTTATCTCACTCACTGCCCCCTGGCCCTGCTTGCTGGGAGGTCTCCAGCCTCAGGCAGGGGAGGCCCCCGGCTTTGAGCGTGAGAGTTTTCCTTAGCTGCCTTGAGAGAATGGACAGGGACCACCCAGGGGGACCCCGGCTGTTGCTGGTTCATTTGTGTCTGGGTGATCCCTTCTCCCACTGGAGTCAGCCACGATTTTCCAGTTTCCTAGTTCCAGCTCAGCAAAACCCCCACTTACTTTCCCAGGGATACACACAGAACTCAGGGGGATTAGTCTCCACTACTCCCACCTCGTAAACCCTGTGTCCATCTCCCAATCAGCATCCTCACGCTAGAACAACCTCTTGTCCAAAATCCCTAAACCCTGGAGGAATTCGACAGGACCCAGGGACATATCAAGACTCTTCAAATTCAGTGGTCCTTGCTGAGAACTCGCAGATTCCAGAGGACACTTCTGGAACCCCGAAAGCTACAGGCCCCCAGAGTGCTGGAATTTGGGGGTAGATCTCTGGCCCCGAGATATAGAGTAGTAGTTCTCCAGAACTGTCAAACTTAGAAGAAGGTCTTTGGCACCTCAGAACATTAGAATTGGGAGCAGCTCTTGGAAAAGTCCTGAAATCCGGATTTCCCCGAATGCCAAATACCTGAAAGCCCTCTCTGAAGTGTTGAAACGTCGTACAGAAGTTGAGAGGGGGTCCCCTGGAATCTTTGGCTGGGGGTAGAAATGTTCACCAGAGCTCGGCGTTTCTATCCATGAGTTTCTAGAATGCTGGCCAATCTAGAGAGCAACCTGCACGTCTGGCAGCCTGGCTGAGTTCTCCGGATCCTTGGGGCTGCTGACTCTCAGCGCATGCAGATGGGTCAGCAGAAAGCACAGGCTGCAGGACGCGCACTCCTGTGGGTGCTTGTGTTTAAAAGGCTGTGAGCTCTCATCTGGGCAGCCCATCCCGAGGTCGACCGTAAGGGGTGAAGGCAGTGAGACCCTACTGCCAGGAACACCTGTCTGCTTCCGCCACACCAGCCTTCTCACGCATCCCAGAATTGCCCTGCTTTCTCTTGCTCAGGGTATTTCTTCCCTTTGTCTAATGATGCATTTGCCTCAAATTCATGTTCATTCAGTTTTATAAACAAGAGGTGGCTTTTAGCCGCTTTGAAGGATATTTTATGTCCTCTTAGATGACTTTTTCTGTCTCCTAGTTGAGCTTCCAGACTAGTCTATTTATTTATTTTTTTATTTAAAGCAAACAAACATGGTGGAACAGGGGTGGGCAGGTAGAGGTGGTCTTGCTATGAAACAAGCAGCAGCAGCTACTGGAACTTGTGGATGAGTTGGGGCTGGGGTCGGAGACCAGGATTGGAGTCGGAAGGCACGGGTTCTAAGCATGCTGTGTAGACCTACAATGCGAGCCGGACAAGCCTCCCGGCCATCACGGACATCTACAGCAGCTGGCCATCAAGGGAAGTTAGCCAGAGGAGTCTTTCTCCAGAACCTTCATTCGACTCATGGCTCCGATCACTCTCTCTCTCACCCATCACACATTTACTAAGCCTCTGCTGGGAGGCCAGGTCTGCTCTGCAGGGCGTGGGGGACACTGGCCTGCCCTTAACCCACTGGCCTCCTCTCAAGGAGCTTCCAATCAAGGGTGGGGGGAGGACAATAAAGGGAATGAAATAAATAGCAGTGGAATAAATGACAATCAGAAATTTCCCAGTAATTGGCATGCATTAACTTGTTCATTTCTCATAACTTCTGTAAAGAAGGTGCTATTATTATCCTCATCTTGCAGTGAAGACGGACACCAAGGCAAGAAGAGTTTGGGGAACTTGCCCAAGGTCACACAGCTAGTAGGCAGCAGAAGTGGCATTGTTTGCCCGAGTGGTCTGGCTCCTGAGGAGGTGCTCTCAGCCACCATGCCAGGTGCCCCCTAGTAGGACCACAGGGGAAGGGCAAATAGAGGGGCAGTTCCCATGCAGCTCAGGAGCTGCTGAGCACTCGGGGCAGCCTCCCTGGAGAAGCTGGTCTCCAGCAAAGCCTGGAACAACCCAGCAAGGCCAGACCATGCAAAGGTTTTCGGGGAGTCTGAGGAAGGGACTCCCCAAGCTCTTTTCCCTTCGCAAAGGAGCCCTCACCACCCCCAAAGAAAAAGGAATTCTTTACAAACTACCTAGTGAAGTGGGGTTCTGGGCAGTCTGAGCTGGATCTAAGAGAATTAGAAATGGACCCCTGAAGTGCAGCCGCTGCGTGGGGGGCAAGGCCCTGGGTGGAGAGCTGGGTGGTCTCCAGGCTACAAAACCTTGGGCAAGCCCACTCCACAGTCAGCCTCGGTCTGCCCAACTCACAGCTGTGGAAGCCTGGGCAAGGTCGTTAAGATCTCTGAACCTCAGTCTTCTCCTCTGGAAAATGGGGATGTGGTTGGTTTGCCCTTCGAGAAGTTAGTAAGTGCTCATCGGGGCTGATGGAAGGACTGAAAGAGTGGATCCGTAAACGTGGTTTAGGACCGAGCCTGGCACAGGGTTAGTGCTAAAGAAACCATAGTTGTCACTACTATTTTTTATTACTAGCGGAGACTGTCAGCACAAACGTTCTGCCAGCCCTGAACCCTCGGGAGAGGAATTGCATCGATGTCTGGACTCTGGTTAAACTGACTCACGGACTCCTTGACATCCAGCCCCGCGGCCCCTTCCTACAAGAATTCTTTCACAGAGGGTCATGTCCATTCAGGACTCTTGCTCAACCGAGGAGCCAGGGCAGCTGATTGAGAGACATTCATTTGTCCTCCTTGAAGAAGAGCCAGTGGGACTTTCCGAAGAGGCCAGCTTGCCTTGTGGTTTCAGAAAAAAGCTATTTTTTTTTAATTTTTTTTTTACCTACAGCACCTGGTCTTCTTAGGTGGTCTCCCATTTAAATACTAACCAAGCCCAACCCTGCTTAGCTTCTGAGATCAGATGGGATGGGACTTGTTCAGGGTGCCATGACTGTAGAGAAAAGGGCTATTTTAGTCCCTTTAAAAGCATCGGGTGATGTTGACTTGATCAGCCAGGAGCCAGGCAGATCCCTGGAGGTGCTGCTCTAATAAGACTGGCCTGTGAAGAGTAGGAAACACCTGTGTCCTTTTCCTGGCTGCTGACAGACCCTTGGAAGTTTATTCTTTTGGGATCCCTTTCTTCAAGCGTGCAAAAAGAACCAGACCCTGGACCACAAGTTTTGTCCCTGGGGCAGCTAGTCCTCAAGGAAACTCACCTCCAAAGAGGCTCACTTTCCGCTTCTCGAGGCTAAGCACCCCACTCCGTGGTCAGGAAGCTAAATCAACAACACCTGAGGGCACCTTCCACCCAGGGCCCCTGCACCCATTAGCATTTACTATTTGCTAAGCTCTCTCCAAGGAGCAAGAACATGACCTGTTTCTCGTCGTTTAGTACTTCCACATGCTCATGAGCTCTTATTAACCCCATTTATCAGAGGAGAAGACTCAGATTCCGAAAGGTGGAGTCAGTTAAGATCCAACAGGCAGGAAGGGGTCACGGCCATGACTGGAACCCGAGTTTGCCTGGGTGCAAAGTTCAGCTGTTTAACCATCACTCTGCTGGATGAAGCCCTGGTAATCCTCCCTGTCACGATCTACAGATCAATTCAAAATTGGTGACGCAAGGCAAAGCCACCACAGAGCAAGGGCTCTTTGCTTTCTAAAGTGTACCACTGAGTGTCTCAGTCACTCATTCACTGGTCATTATTCAAGGGACACGGTGATTACTTCTCAGGCTTCCTCAGCTGCCTTCTAGTTGGGTGGTCTTTTTGGGGTGTGATCTACACTTCTCATCACAGTTCTAAGTAAGTCACTTGGCCTGTGTTCACTGAGTACCTGCTAAGTGCCCAGCACAGTGCTGGGCCCTAGAGAAACAAGAGAAGGGTCAGTTCTCAGGGGGGCAGACACTAAACATGATCTTGGCCATGGAGGGAAGAGCCAGACTCACGTCAGCCTGACTCCAGCTGTGAGGAATCCGGCGGCAAGAGAGAGCCCACCTGCCTGCCCCAGGTCTCTGAAAGAACATGGCCGAGGCCCCATTGTTTATCGGGGACAGGATCTGGAAGGTCAGCAGAGCGACTCAGGTATCAGGGCGATGCATCTGGGATTCAGTCATTGCTCACAATCTGGGTACCCTTCGACACTGGATCACCTGATCTCTCAGCCCCCTTTCCCCATCTGCAAAATATGACTCCCGTGGTAGTAAGGTAACGGAACCTCAATGAAAGGATTCTGTAAGATGTGCTTGTGGAGTACTCAGCTTGGGGCCTGGCCTGTGGCACATTGTAGGACTTTAATCAAGCGATTACTCAGGGACAGCAGCCTTGTGGTCTATAGAAGCCAGGGAACTCTTTTTAAAAGGCTCCACCCAGGCATCCAACTCTGTAGCCCAGGTGCGGATAGGCAAGGTAGAAGTGGGATGTTAAGCAGGCTCTGCCAAGGGAGGCTGGTTGTAGGCCTGGTCAGACCAGTGCTCTGGGCCTTTGCCCTAGCTTCTGTTCCCTGGTCTGAACCGTGCCTTCTGTGAGCAAACCCGTGGCCTTCTAGAAGACCTCTGCTGCCCTCTAGTGAACATGGGCTGCTCACGACTTTGGCAGCCTGTACGGAGAGCCCTTGCCTGGTACCGGACAGGGTGCGAAGTGCCTGTGATGATGCTGGTCCCTCCGGCGTGTACACTTGGGGTACACTTCCACCAATGTCTCTTACTCAGTTCTCATGGCAGCCCTGCCAAGTGAGCTCTTATTACCCTCAGTTTGAAGTCTAGATGAAGGAGACGAGGCCAGGGAGGGAGGACTGTCCCACGGTCACCCCACTAGTCACAGAGACTGGAACCCAAGTTTCTGGGTGGCCTAGCTCTTTAAGACAGGCGGGGGTGGGGTGGTGAGTAACAAAACATAAATCACAGGGCAGTGAGGACATCTCTTCTCCTGGTTCTGGTCGTGGAATCCTGGGCACTGCTCACCTCCAGCTCTGGACAGGCTTTGGCTTTGAGTCCACGGGAGCTGGGCGGGGTCAGGCATTTGGGGTGAGGCCAGCAGCTGGATACCTCCTTGTGGGGAGGGAAGGCCACCTGCCATCCCCTTCCACCATGAGCAGAGGAACCTTGTCCCTGGCTTTAGTTCTGAGTTCTGCCCCATGTCCTCCATGTCCCTGCTTGTCCAGTCACCAGGTCCCAGTGCTCCAGGTCCTTCTTTCTTCTTGGAAAACCTCCTAGGGAGTTGCTTTCCTGGGCCTCCCACTATGACTATCTCCTCATTGATCCCTCCTGGTACAAATCTGACTGTCCACTCACTTCTAAACACCCCCCAGTGTTTCCTACACACTCCAGGTAACCCCTAGGTCTGGGATCACAGGTCTTACCTGCTGGGCTTTGGCCACACCCCAGCCTTGTCTTGCCAGGGCCCTCTGTCCAATCTCCAGACCTATGTGTTTTTGGTTTTTCGTTTTGCATTCCAAATACATTTCTCTCTCTTCATCTTTCTCCCCTAAGCCTTTGCAGTTGCTGCTCACTCTGTCTAGAACACTCTCTTTCCCCACTGCCCCAGGCACTTTCCTCTGGCTAACTCCTGCTCAGCCGGTTAGACTCCTTTCCCCTGGCTTCTGCTTCCCTAGTCACTGCAGTGACTATCTTGTCTTATCTTCTTTTCATTCCTTCCCATCCTGCCCTGGCCAGCAGCGAGCTCCGGAAGGTCTGCCATAGTCTCCATCCTGTCGCCACCACCAAGTATAGAGTACGTATTTGGTGAATGAATGAGTGGACAAATGAAGAAAAGATGAGGGAAGCCTGGGCTCCAGCTTGACCACAACTGGGTGACCTTAAACATGTCCCATTCCCTCTCTGAGCCTCCGTTTTCATCTGAAAATGAGGCTTCTATTCCCTGCTGCTCAGGGCACCTCTGAGGCTCTGAGGCTGCCTGCATGGGGCAGGCCCTCCCTCACCCTTAGAAATGGTTCTGGAACCTGGCCTGTTCCTGTGGACTCTTGGACCTCTGACTCCCCTGGGAGGGCAGGGGCCCTAGAGCCTCCACCTTCCCACCCCAATGGTGAGAGAGGAGGAAAGAGGGGTCAGCACCTCTTGACCACTGCTGGCTGTGCATCCTTGAGGCCCAGGGTTAATTTTTAAAAAGCAGCTCAAAGTCCAGTGGCCCTTGGCAGAGTTTGCTCCCTCTGTTTGCGCTGGTTAATGATCTCAGGAGAGCAAACATCCCTGGAGGCAGGAGGAGAGATCAACATCCTGGGACCAGCCTCCAGCCTCTCCCCTCCCCCAGGAGAAGCTGTGTGGCTGAATGAACAGCCCTGGCCAGAGAAGCCCAGATTCTTCTTCACTCCATATTTTGAGCCAGTGGGGCTGACAACCCTAATAATACAGACCTGCTGGGAAAATCAGAGGAGCCATCATGGTATGCTGCAGACAACCTTAATAGGGCAGCTCTATTTCTATTAATAACTCATTGTGTTGTTTTCATTCTGATACCAGGCCTGGTTTCTCCAAGACAAATGCCTGAGTTCATCACCCAGGGAATGTAGTAGATAGTTTACAGAGCACTGTCCCATACACTGCCTCACTTAACCTCTTGGCAGACAGAACAGGGACTTTTATCTTCCACTTAAAGGTGAAGAAAGTGGACTTCAGGAAGAGAAAGTCATCCCAAAATTCGCACAGAACCAGAAGCCGGGGTTCCAGCTCCCAGTTCTCTGTACTCCCCTTAACTCAGACCGCCTCCTTACTACCACCACTAACCAAACCTAAAAGACTGAGATACTTTGTGAACAAGGGGTAGGATAACTGTCTCACATATCTAAGCCAATACAGTTGTGATTAAACTTGTAACATGGCTTTGAGCTTCCTGGCAGCCAGAGCAAAAAAAAAATAAATAAATAAAAGAGCCATCCGTAGCCAAGCTGTCAGTGCTGGAGCCAAGGAAGCACTCTCTTATGATGAGCAGAGACACACTTGTTCCGGATACTGGTGAGAGACAAATGTGTGTGGCTCTTATGGCAGGGACATGACACACCATTTGTTGGTGCCACTGACTGTGTGGGGAGAACTCCCAGATTCTCACGGGAGCGAGAATCTTGGTTTTGGAACCTCCTGTCTGAAGGGGGTCCTTCAGGGAGCAAGGAGGATGCTCTGAGTATGGAACGTTCCATGCCCAGAGCGGGGAGGGGGGTAGTAAGGACCACAGCTCTGACCACTGAAGAAGAGCACTTCACAGAAGGGGTCTGCGGGGTCCCTGGCCAGGGTTTGAGCTTTGGAGACAAACAGACCTATGTTTTAATAAATTCTCTTTTTGATGTTTTAGTTTAAGGAATACCATATAGCTTCCTAAGGCTGTTGTAACAAAGTACCACAAACTGGGTGGCTTAACACAATGTCAATGTACTCTCTCTTGCTTCTGGAGGTCAAAAGTCTGACGGAGTTGTCAGCAGGGTCATGTTCCTTTGGAAGGTTCTAGGGAAGAATCCTTCCTTGCCTTCTGGTGGCTTCTGGTGGCTTCTGGCAGACCTCAGTGTAGCTGTCTTGCTCCAACCTCTACCTCAGTCTTCTCCATGTGTCCCTCTGTGTCTCTACATCTCCTTCTCGTTTCTCTTATAAACATACTAATCATTGGATTTAGGGCCCACCCTCATCCGGCATGACCTCATTCTAATGAGGTCATGCAAATAAGGCCACATTCTGAGTTTCTGGGTACAGGTGAATTTGGGGAGACACTATTCAACCTGTTTCAAGCTTATTCAGCTTTCTTTGTGCCAGATACTGTCTACATGCTCTGCACAACAATGTTGTGAACCAGGAACTATTATTACCATCATTTACAGATAAGAAACTGAGGCACGGAGAGGTAAAGCGCTCGTCCAAGGCCATACAGCCAGTGAGTGGCACAGTCTGGCTCCTGAGTCCATGCTGTCAATGACACCAAAAGCTGGTTCCTCCGGTGATGCTGCTTCTCAGATGTAAGACCGTGGAAAAGTCATTTACCTCTTGAGACTCAAATTCCCTGTCTACACGGGGGGAAATAGCACCGACCTTATGGGGTGGTTGTGGGGAGTGAATTCAGTTCCGTGGTAAGTGCGAAGTGGCGGAATAGAGTTGTCACATAGCAGATGCTCAGCGAATGGAAGCTGTTATAATCATCCCCATCAATATTTCTACTATTATTTGCCAGGGCTATGGGAAGCTGGGGTGAGAGAAGGAGCTCTGGGGACAGGACGCCTGCATTTAGTCTTGGCTCTGCCATAGACTTCCCTGTGGTCTCTGGTAAGTCATTTTCCCTCCCTGAGCCTCCGTTTTCTCATATGAGAAACAGGCCCAATCAGGCTTGTCCTGCTATCTCACAGGAGTGCGAGGTCCAGGTGGAATGACACAGTGGGAAAGGCCAGGGCTCCGGTATCCCCTGTCCTCACACACATGCACCCTGTGACAGGTGGGGAGTCTCTGAGGAAGACTTCCTGGGGGGGAACCCAGCCTGGGCTGCATCTGGGCACTGCTGTGTTTGGCCAATGCCACCTCTGGAACAGACACCCTGGCCCCTCGGACCACTGAGCCCAGCCAGGGCACTGCAAGAGATCAATCAGACCTGGCTGTGGGGCTCTGATTGGTCCTGGCTGAGCAGGGCAAACACCAAGGTCATTTACAAGCCACAGATTTCTTCCCCGGCCTCAGTTTGCTGCTGCTTCAGGCAGGGAGTGGCTCTGTCCCCAGACTAAGCCTGTAAGGGACCCCCTAGGTGGAGGAACCAGAGCCATGCAGAGTCTCGGGGCCCTATCTCTGCTGCTGGCCGCCTGCGTGGTGGCGAACGCCAACCCTGTGCCAACACTGCCAGACGACATACAAGTGCAAGAGAACTTCGACATCTCTAGGGTAAGGCTGGCCTCTCTGGGGGTGATGGCGGGTGTCCGAGCAGCTGGGTCAAGCTGGGGGTCAAGTCCCGCCTTTCTTGGGGTCTCAATCTCCCCACCTGGAACTCCAGGGGTGGGTCTCTGAAGGCCCTTCCCGCTCATATCATCTGGAATTTGTCTAAGTGACAAATCTATGCAGCCATCATTCTTTGGGACTCTCGCCTGACATTCTGAGTCAAATGTCCTCACATTCACACCTGTCCTCTCAGGCTCCAAGGGGAATCCATGCCTTGGTTAGAATCCACCCTGACTGCTGCCCCTGCTGCTCCCTCTAACCCCCAGCATTTGGTTTTCAAGTTTGGTCCTGACCCCACCCCACCCCCAGGCCTCACCCTTTATTAGTCTCTGCCCTGACACTTCTTCCTTATCTTGTCCCAGGTCCTCTGCCCTCACAGGCATGTGGGGTTATGGAGAGAAGAGAAGCAGGACAGAGATGGGGGCGGGGGGAACAAGCGGCCTGGCCAGGGCACTATATGCAGGGAGTCCTAGGGCTGCATTCTGGCCCCAGTGCTGCCCAAATCACTGTGACCTTGAATAGGACCCGTCCGCCCAGGTCTCATCCTCCATGTCAGTATGAGGGCCTGTCAGAGCCTCCGAGCCATGCCATGGCATCTTATGGATTTTTTTTATTTTTATTTTTATTTTTATTTTTACTTTCAGAGAGAAGGAAGGGTCTTGGGTGCAGGAGCTGTGAGGAGCAGGGCCCTGGGGGCAGTCTGGGATAGGACAGAGGGGGAGGTTCTTCGGCCCTCTGCAGCGACATGAGGGTTCTCTCAACTCTGATGCGCAGTCAGGAGAAAGAAGTGGCAGCCTCGTCCCGCATCAGCTCAAGGAAGGGATATACTTTCTAACACAGAGCTGTGAACTGCTTGCCAGGGGGTGAGCGGCCTGTCCCCAGAAGGGTAAAAGGCAGGACTCTGCTCTTGGGAAGCAGTGATTGATGATGACCTTAGGACACAGGGATTTGGACCGTCTCCAAGTAAGCTGCGCAGATCTTGAGTCTCAGCAGAATAAGGCCTTCTGCTGGGTGGGTGGGATCTCGTCTTGCCTCAGTGCCTGCCATTAGGGTTCCATCTTTCCTTGAAGCCCTGTGGCTTCCAGTTAGATACAGAACATTACCACGGAAAAGGATTAGCCACTGAGAGGAGGGAGGGGAGCAGATGTCTGCCAAGTGTTCTTCACGGTCTGGGGTAAATCCAAATCCTCAAACTGTGCTGCCTCCTAGTTCTATGGGAAATGGTTCCACGTGGCCATGGGGTCCACCTGCCCATGGCTGATGAAGTTCAAGGACAGGATGACCATGAGCACACTGGTGCTGAACCCCGGACCGACGGAGAGGCAGATCAGCACAACCAGCACCCGTTGGAGGTGAGCTTGGGGATGAAGTGGGAGGGGCAAGAGGGGCAAGGGACCAGGTTGGGCCTGCCCACCAACCCACCCTGGCTTGGGTCACCACCCTGTCCTGGAAAGTTACAGACCTCTCCTTCCAGGCAGGCCTTCCCCTCGAGCTTTGGATCTCTGCTCCGCTCCTGTGGGGCATCCCTTTCTAATCATCCCACTGCATCTAGAGGGCAATGCCCCCAACACACTATGCCTGTTTTCCAAGCTTCTCCTTGGTGCTCCTTGGGCATCCTTTAGCTCAGTAAGGGCACTTCTACATGCCAGGGACCCAGCCGAGAAACCTGGACAAAAGCAGGTGGCCTAGAATCCTCTGTTGCCTTGAGCCATTCAATCCATCCCCAAGCCCCATCCATTCCCTTCCCAAATCCCTCCAATCTGTTCACTTCTTCCCTCTTCCCTGCCACCACCTTGGTCCAAGCCACTTTCTTTCCTGGTCGTCTACAGTAGCCTCCCTACATGTCTCTACAAACCTCCTATTGAATCCATACTTCACCCCGCAACCAGAAAGAGCTTTAGAAAATTCTAATCTGTTTAAACCTTGCAATAGCGCCCCTTCGACTGGGCTTCTAGGCCCCTCCCAGAACTCATCGTTCCCTCCTTCATCTCTCCCGTGCCGTCTGCGACCCACCCAAGTAGACCTTCTTTCAGTTCCAGGAACGCTCCATCTTCTTGTACCGTTTGGCCTTTGTGTGTTTCTTCTACTGGGAAAACCCCTCCCCACCTCTCTAGACTAGTTCCTGTGGATCCTTCAGGACTCATATTTAATGTCACTTCCTCCAGGAAGTCCTCCCTGACCCTCCCCCACCCCAAGTTCAGGTTACGTGTCTTCTTTTGTGCTCTCGGAGCACCATGTGCTCCCTCAACACGGCACGCTGACCGCCATCCGCCTCTGGCCTGCCCCCCATTCATTCCACTCAATTGTAAGTTCCGTGAAGGGACAGGGTCTGTCTTGCCCTCCTCTGTATCCCTAACATGTATTAAATGTTCATAACATAAATCATCATCATCATCACAACAATAGCTAAAACATGCATAGCACTTACTCTAAACTCTTTATAGATGATATCTCATTTGACCCTCACAGCCACCATGTGAGGTAGAAACTATTATCCCCATTTCACAGATGAAGAAACTGGGCAAGAAACACAGAGTAATAAGTGAATTAACATGTTAACTCGTCACTTCGATTCCCCAGTGCATCAGTATAATGTGCAGATTTGGTTAAAGAAGCTGATTTTTAGTGCTGGATTTGTCAGGATGGCATAGATTAGTCCCCCCCTTTTTTTTCCTGTCCCTCTGTTCCCTCATATGTGAAATGAGTGTCTCCCAGGGCTGATGTGAGGCTTAAACAAAGATATTTAAAATTGTTACTTTCCAAATTAAAAACTACAACAACAAGAAGACATTTGGGAAGGACCCAGTGAGAGAGTGGGGTGTCAGGACCAGAATTTCACTCTCTTTTGGTTTGTTCGTTTCTAGAAAAGGCGTCTGTGAGGAGATCTCTGGGACTTACGAGAAAACAGACACTGATGGAAAGTTCCTCTATCACAAATCTAGTAAGTTAAGTCAAAGGAGACGTTCACAGTTCTCTCCTCTGCCAAAAATACCTTTATGTCTTAAGCTTTCTTTCTTTCTGTCTTGGCTCTCTCTGCCTGTATAACCTCTCCTCCCATTTTTTTTTCTGAGATGTCGTTTAGCCTTCCTCCAAAATTCCTCCTTTTTCCTCCTATGAATCCTCCTTTTTCTTTCTCTCCCTCCCACCCCCACGTGCTCATGCTCGTGCACATCCAGAATTATAGTGATGGCGTGAATGCTGA
Source organism: Cynopterus sphinx (assembly GCA_030015415.1). Lineage (NCBI taxonomy): Eukaryota > Metazoa > Chordata > Mammalia > Chiroptera > Pteropodidae > Cynopterus > Cynopterus sphinx. Next base: position 114,939,461 of record CM057385.1, on the reverse strand, counting down.
GGATAACATCAAGATTTCGTTCGTCTTCATGTTAGGCGTCTGTGAACAGCTGATAAAAACTCGCTAAGCCTCTACTAGGTAGAGTGCGTATGGTGCTAAGTGAAAGGAGGACATGGACATGAATTTATTCATTTATCCAGCCAATGTTTGTTGAATATGCTCTACATGTCAAAGAATTGTGTTAGGAGTTGAATATATGAATGTTTGGGTAGATGGATGGTTGGATAAGTTATTGAGAGAATAAACAAATGATGGGTTAATGGATACATGTATGGATGGCAGATAATGAGTTAATCAATCAATTGATGGTTCAATGCATAGAGGAAAGAAAGGAGGGAAGGATGGGAGGAGGGAGGATGGAAATGGATGAATTGGTGGACTGATATATGGGGAAGATGGATAGATAGAATGATGGTGAACAAATTAATGATGACTATATGGAGGAGATGGGTGGAGAGATAAAGATGGATGGAGAGATAAATGAATGTAAAGAGGGATGTGTACACAGAGGATGGCTGAATGGATGATGTGTGGGTGATTAGGTGAAGGATCTCAGGCTAGAAGAGCCTTCTGACCATCTAGCCTTTGTCTTCCTGAATCTCCCGTGCAGAATGGGACGTCACCATCGAGTCCTATGTGGTCCACACCAACTATGACGAGTACGCCATTGTTCTGAGCAAGAAACTCAGTCGCCACCATGGGCCCACCATTACCGCCAAGCTCTATGGTAAAGGCCTGGAACCAGAGAAGCTCACTGGAGTTGGGGGTGGGAGGAGACCTGTGATTTAGGAGTAGTGGGCTGGGGAAGAGCAGGGAGCTTTGCTTTTTTCTTCTGACAAAAGGTCAGTTAAGGGAAAGGTGAGATTATTTACTTTCCCTGAAGGAGGTAGAGCCGGGTCTCCCATTGGAGGTAGAATCCTCTCCTTTGGATCTCTTCAATTCCAGACCCAGTGAATTCTGGAGTCTCCAGGCCCTTAAAAGAACCAGTGGACAGAACCACGTGTAGGGACTTGGGAGATGTGGGTAGGGGCCCAGGAGGGGCACCTCTTCCTCTTCTAGAGCTGATCTTTCCATAGGGGTATCGAAGAGACCAAATTGGACCAATGGTTTTCAAACTTACCCCAAATGAAAATCACTGGGCAAAGTAACCTCAGGCCCTGTCAGCTGAGATGCCTGTGGTTCTAAGCATCTTCTCTGCTCCTCGCTGGCAGGGCGGGAGCAGCAGCTTCGGGAGAGCCTGCTGGAGGAGTTCCGGGAGACTGCCCTGAGCGTGGGCATCCCTGAGGACTCTATCTTCACCATGGCTGACAGAGGTAAATGGAAGCCCCTCCCCACCTCACATTCCTGTTCCCTTCTCATGCTCATGACCCTAGAGAACGTCTTCCCAGCCCCCTGTGAGAGGGCCTTTCTCCTAACCCTCTGAGATCGGCAGGGCTACAGTCCCCCTTCCTTCTTTAAAGAGAATGAAGCTGGGGCCCCTGGATTTGCTCCAAGTCACATAGCGTGTACCCGGCAAAGCCCAGGCTAGAATGAATCCAGTGTTCACTCTGCTGTCACGTGTCTAAACGAGGTTATACTCGGAATCCATAGGCACCTCTTAGGAGGCAATAGTGTTGAAGTTAAGAGCATGGGCTCCAGACTTATGGAACCTCGGTTCAAACTGAGCTGTGTGGCTTCTGGCTGGTCAGCCTCTCAGGGCCTCATTTTCCTCATCTGTAAAATGGGGACAGTAATTCTTCCCTTGTAAGTTGCTGTTAGGAGCCAATGAGATAAAATTGTTAAATACAATAGCTCCGTGCTTGGGGTCTGGTAAGTGCTCAACAAACGTTAGCCATCGCTGTTCCTGGGATGGTGCTAACGAAACGGTGGGGCAGAAATGACACAGATGGCGTTGATGGTGCAGCCACCGGTCTGTCGCTTTTCTAATGAATGACCTTCAGCAAGCCATGTGGGTGGAGCCGTTTGTGAAGTAGGATAACCCACGAGACAGTCCCCAGCGAGATGATGCCCACCGGGCACATAGTCATTAGCACTATGAAAGCAGCAAAGCCCTCTCTAGTCTAGGAGGCCTCCCCGCACCCCCCGCCCCACCACTCAGCGTGGCCCGCTCATTCACCTGTCTCCTGTTCTCTGACCTAGGAGAGTGTGTCCCTGGGGAGCAGGAACCAGAGCCCACTTCACTTCCAGTGAGTACCATTTCCCCCCAACTCCATCCCCTCCCTGGCCTCTTGGTTTCTGCTGCCCTTGCTTAGGTCCTGCTGTGGTGGTCGGTGGAGTCGCTGAGAAGGGTTGAGGGAATATAGTGAGGGGCATGGGTTTGACGTCAGACCCACCTGGGCTCAATCTGGGTTCTGCAATTTAGGCTAGTTTGCTCCATCTGGTCCTTACTTTCCTCATCTGTGAAATGGGGTAATTACACTTCCCTTCCAAGTGCTAGAATTCAGTGACATAACGGAAGAGGTCTTAGCACGGTGCCTAAGAGCAGTAAAATGCTTAATGCAATAACTATACTGAATACATGAAAATGAAATTAACTGATCTTCCTAAAACACAGCAGACCTGAAGAGCAAGTAACTTCTCAAACTATGCCTTCGCCCATACAGCCGTTGGATTCTGTCGTTTCCTTACTCTTGTTTCATTTTCCTGCTTTTTGCCATACCGATTAAGCATTAGTCATTCTTTTTTTCTCTGATTGTTTTCTCTGATAGGAAACTTGTATATCCTAACTTATTCTACTGATGTGTGTATATATCTGTATATGTGTGTATAACTCTATGTAATATTCATTTAGAAACATATTCTTGAAAATTAAAAAAAAATACAAGAAATCGAAAAAGTGCTTATTCCTAATAGAACTAACAGTTAACATATTATTTGTTTCTATATTTTAAAAAAATCTCCCTCTCCCCCCTCACTAATAGATGCTCATTATAGAGAATTAAAACAAAGCAGAAAAACATAAAAAAATAAAAGTTTTTTAAAAATTCTACTGCCCCAAACTACCAGCAGTCACATCATTCCAGGAATCCTGACATGCATACATGTGGATAGAAGGACAGATAGAACGGGTTGTGGATAGACAGATGCACAGATTTAGATCCACTGTGATTACATGAATTTTATTACAGGTGCTACTTCTAATTTTTAAAAGCCTTAATTGTAATTTCGAAATTTTTAAAAAAAGAAGTGGACTTCTTGAACTTCGAGTAGATATTTCTTCACCATAAGCGATTTATTTCCTCAAGAATGCTCTAATACAAGGTTATGAAAATAAAAAACGTTTACTAGGCCAGCATCACTGGATACACTCTTAGAGGATATCTATTGTCTCAATGATTCGAGAGACAAATCCTGACTTTGTTCCATCTTCCAGCCTCGCTTTCTTTTACGTTGTCGAGATCGCTGCTGTCCCCATCCTGCTCTGTCACAGCTGTCGTTTAGCAGTAGCTTTATGTTTGAATGATTCTATGCTCACCCTTAGTGAATATGGCCACAGCGTCTCCATTCTGAGATTTATTTCTATCAATCTTTTTAATTAGTGCCATTTCTTTACCCAGGGGTGTTTCTGAGGAGGGTTTTAATACCTGAATTCTTCCCGGCTTGAGAATGTCTGCCAGTGTCCTTCATACTTGAATGATGATGCAATCCTATTCTTGGGTCATGTTTTCTTTCCCCCAGAAAAAGCTTTGCATGCGCTGCTCCCTTGTTCTGAAGCACAGATTATTGCTGTGGAAAGCTGGAGGCCAGCCTGATATTTCTTCTCCTTGTAATTACCTTGTTTCTTCTGCCCAGATGCCTGAACAGTTTATCCTTGAAGTCAACCTCTTAACAAAGACATGTCTGGGTGTTGAGAATCCATATCAAAACTTCTTGGAATACAACATGCTATTTCCATCCACAGACCACATTTCCTCTGTATTTCAGGGGACTCTCTTGCACGTTATGGAATCCATCCTCCGTTCCCTTTGTTGGGTTTCAACACCTTGGAAGCACTTGTTCTTTACCCTGGAGCATCTTGGTCTTCCACAGGCACTAGCTTCTCCCAGATTGCATTCACCTGTTTTAACCGAGATTCTCACCAACCCTCCTTCTATGACCGTTGTGCCATTTAGCAGCATCCATTCTGTTAATTACAATTTCTCATTTATTCACCAGTTCTGAATTTTTGTTGTTTTGGTTCTCAATTTGCGTATCTAGGCCTGGGTTCTCTCTTTTCATCTGTTGCGTACCATTTTGAGTTTTGCTTTAATAAATGCATGTTCTTTTTAGGTCATTCTGTAGCTCGAGGCCACTGAGGAACTTCCTTCTCCTTGAGTTTCTTCTAAGTTGGTGTTACAAGTGGGGTGCCCTAGATGAACACCTGTGGAAGGGAAGGGAGGACTGGGCAGAGGGAGAAGTAAAGCTGTGATGCAGTCATAATGCCTCAGTCAGACCCTCTAGGGAGCTCTGGAACCAGGAGGGCTGTTCTGAGTTGTCCCATGATGGCACCAAGGGGCAGGGCCTTGATATCTCCATGTTGATCTGTCTGGGAAGAGGACATGACCTTGAGCAAAAAGGCTTCCCTTAGCTGAGCAGTCTCCAACAGAGGCTGACAGCTGAGGGCTGTCGACAGCAGCATTTCCAGCCTCTGGGAATGTTAAGTCCATTCCTGAGAAGAAGTCTAGGCAGCTCACGACAGCCTCCTTCTCTACTTCAGGCTGCTTAGTCATTCATTTCTGAAGTGGGTAGTTTCTGTACCATTTCCTTTTACCTTGCTCCTGCGTAGTCAGCTTTAGCCAGACTTCCTGATGTGGTGGGGTGGGTGGTTTCATTACTTCTTGGCCCTTTCCCACTAAATTTGAGTCTGGTGGAAAATTTGGTGTAAGGTCTGAGTATTTTGTATTCCATCCACTTTTCCAAATCCAAGGTTGGTTGCAATGTCCTCGTGTTCTTCTCTCTTTTGGAGGACTGCTAAATATCCTATGTGAGCTTCATTCCACCTCGTAGGGCTGGCAATGATGCACAGGTGTCCCATGTGACACCCTCTGAGCATAGATTGTGTAGCTCCGGAACCTTCACTTAGAGCTTCTAGTCTATTTTCCTCTTTTCTTCCCACTAGCCATTTTCGCTGCTGCTCTACTAGAAGAGGGGGGAAAAGAATAGGGCTCCCCTTGATTTCCTTCTCAGGATTTGGTGATTAGGGAATTTGATGACTTTCCAGGACTGGGAGGTGGAGGGCAGGGTTAGGAGGTGAACCTTGCTGACCATCCCATTTAGCTCCAGAATATCTCATTTACTTCCTTAGTCAACATTTTTAGTTTTTGCTTTAAATTGTGCCCCTCTCCTTATTTGATGAAGATTTGGGGGCTGGTATTTCTGAATTCACATTCTGCTAATTGTTAGGTATTGGAGAGGGCAATTTTGAGGGGCGTTTCAGTCTGCCACCTTAATCCACATCTCCAGGTAATCTATGTCTTTATCAATGTCGAGAATGAAATGATAACTAATGACACCCTTGCAAGAGAGAGACATCTAGTACATTCCCATTTCTTCTTTCTACGCTTCCCACATTCTTGTTTTTGTGAATATATTCGGAGACTGATGTTTCTATTTTCTACCTTTGGCTTTGAGAATTCTTTTAAACATTCACACTAAACGGTATGGCCATTTGAACAATAATGTAATCTTACCTCTACGTTTTATTGGTTTTATAGTTTACCATCATCTCTTTGCTATCACATCATCCATTTTCTTATATTTAGATTACTTCTCAATTGGTAGAAGTATTTCAATAAGTAAGTTTTTTCTAGAAAGATGCATGGGTGGAAAACTGGATCCTTGCATGTCTGAGAATATCTGTTTACATCACATGGTCAACACTTGGGTGGGTGAAGAATCCCTTGGTTACCACCTTTTTTCCTCTTATAACCTAAGATATTGCTTTGCAGCTTCTGTCATTAAATGTCATAATTTACTCCAAGGGACTTTTCATTCTTTGTCTCTAGGAACTGTCTAGGTAGTGTTCTTCATTAATTTTGCCTCATTCCCTTTGAGTTCTTATAATTGGACAACTCAAGTCTTTCTATGACAGAGAAAAGTTTTCTTCTATTATTTCTATGTTGACTGCCTCTCCTTTTAGAATTTTTATATGAATTTATTTCTTCTAATCTCTAAACTGCAATTTACTGTGTTGTTAAATTCAACAAAATCTTTTCCACCTCCATCTACTTTTCCTGTATTATTCATTTCCATAACTGTTGGCATGTTTTATTGATACAAAGTCATCTTGAATTTCATCGATGATTTAAGTTTTCTCTTGTTTCTTACTATAATTCTGTGTTTAGGGGAGCTATTTCTCCTGCTCGGTCTGATTTTTTGAGCATGATTTTTCTCTTTTTCCTTCATTTTAAGAAAAACCTGTATGCGATCAGATTGAGATGAGTCCTGGCAGACAATGGAGTTCCTGATCACAGCTTTCACTTACACCTTAAAAGGAGAAGGGAAAGTTGAAAGTTACCATAGCTTTATTTTTGCAGATTCCAGGTCTTACTTGTGGGCAGGAGGACTACCTGGTGGCCAGTATTCCCCTTCTTATCCCTTCTTTAATTGCCTTGGGATCTTATCTCAGGGGACTCTATACTCAGAGACCCCTTCAACAGCTTAGGCATCCTGCTCTGCTCTGCAGACCCCAGCACCACAGCTAGGAGAGGGTCAGGGGCAGTCCTAGGGTCCTTCTCCTTACTCTCTAGATGGCTTTTCCTTTGCAAGTAGCTGCCTTTGTAGGCAGCCCTTCCTGCAAACCAGTCACACCCATACTCCACTGTGCAGAAATGCCTTTAAGTTTCTAGTATGGGAATGTTGCCCTTCCCTGGTTTCCAACTTTGGGGGTAGATTTTTCGCTCGTTATTTTATTCTTTTGGCATTGCGACTGGAAGTTGGATATGTCAGTATTGTTATACCTTGAGGTTCTGATTTTTCCTTCCGTACCCCAAATCTGTCCTGTGATGTCATTTCTGGAATTTACGTTGATGCATTTGGGAAAACAATCCATTAACCGGTGTAGTAGCTGTGCTTCTGCCTATACCCTGATTCCCAAAGTACAGGTGAGCAATAGTGGCAAGGTCCCTGTAACAACTTCTTTTTCTTCCCCCCAGAGAGCCAGGCGGGCTGTGCTGCCTCAGGAAGAGGAAGGGTCAGGGGCTGGGCAACTAGCAACTGATTTCAACAAGAAAGAAGGTAATGATTACTCGCCTTTTCACCCCTTTCTGCCATACTCCAGAAAGGGCCCATGAATGCCTTGCATAAGCTGCCTTCACAACCATGAAGTCTCTTATTTTTCTGCTAGACTCAAGGAATGAGCCTAGAAAAGGCAAATCAAGTGCTCTGCCTTGTACCAGTGTTCATGGGGGGAGAGAGGACATAAGGCACCATCTCGGAGCTGAGAGACTCTCAACTACACAGTGAGAAGCTAGTTCTTGCCCTTTCTGCATCACCACATGGCCTCCTAGCCTCATCTATACCATGGGATAACAGCCTGCTGAGCTGACCATCAGGACTCTTGTGGGAGCAGGTGGAAGGATGTGAGGATGCTTTGCATAGTTGACAGTGTTTACGAACTCATTCAGCATACACTTAACCCTGCTCCACCCTAGATCCTGTGTTGGGCACTGGGGTCATGGAGACAAACCACCTACATCTTTTTGGAACTTCTAGTCTAGTCTAGTAGGGGAGGTAGTCAAGGAAGAAAGTGATGGACCCAAATGTGTTAGCTAACAGGCTGGGGGAACCCAGAGGACAGAGGGTTAAGGGGATCAGGGAAGACTTCACAGATGGAGAATTCTTGCTGTGTCCAGGTATCCAGGTAGGGTTTTATGGAGGAAGGCCTTCTGGGGGCAGGAACAGTGATAGCGATGTCATGGTGGTGGGACCTCAGTGAAGAGGTCAGCCTGGCCAGCATGGGTGCTGGTGAACATATTGTCAGCTTCTATTATTACAGAGTCTTTGGGCAGACAAAAGCAGCAGGTTCCGGGATGGTGGATAGGAGTGGAGTGAGCATTGTTTTTAGAGTCCAACAGCTGTGGCTTTGAACCACAGCTCTGTGTGACCCTGGGCAAGTCACTGAACCTCTGAGTCAGTTTCCTCATCTACAAAATGAGTTGATAAGCTTTCCCTCAATGCAGAGATGAACAATAAATGACATGATGCATGGTAAGTGTCCAGCCCGGTGACAGATAAAGAGGAAGTACTCAGGGAAAACACGTTTTGCCCCTCCCCAGATTCTTGCCAACTGGGCTATGCAGAAGGTCCTTGCCTGGGGATGGTCAGGAGGTATTTCTATAATGGCTCGTCCATGGCCTGTGAGACCTTCGAATATGGCGGGTGCCTGGGCAATGGCAACAACTTTGCTTCCGAGAAGGAGTGTCTGCAGACCTGCCGAACTGTGGGTGAGTGCAGGCCCTTTGCCTCTGTGCACGCTGCGCTGTCCTCCCAACAAAGCACCTGCCGACGGAACAGGCAGCGTGGAATTCCAGGGAAGGTTCCTTACGTCACAGGAGTTGCACATTTGGATATGGGCGACCTTAGGCAAATTTTCCTTCTCGTGGGCCTGAGCTTCCATCTAGAAGAGAAGGGACAAGGTGGTCTAGATGAGCAGGTCCCCCAGTTCAGGCCCGTTGCCTCAGGTAAGCCAGTCCTCAGGATTACTAATGCTGTGTGCCTCCCTCCCACTCCGCAGCGGCCTGCAATCTCCCCATAGTCCGTGGCCCCTGCCGCGGCTCCAACCAGCTTTGGGCATATGATGCCGTCCAGGGGAAGTGTGTCCACTTCATCTATGGGGGCTGCCAAGGCAACGGCAACAAGTTCTACTCGGAGAAGGAGTGCAAGGAGTACTGTGGTGTCCCTGGTGATGGTAGGAGGCCCTGCGGGTGCCAAGCTGGGCCAAGGGGTTGTTGGGGTCCAGGGGGAGAGCCCTGGTAGGGAGGGGGTGCCTAGAGGGCCGAGTTCTGAACTCTATACCAGGTAACCAGCCTATTCACACTCTGGGCTTCAGCTTCCTATCTGTAAAATGGGGCCACAGCCTTGGCTTACCCCAGGTGGGATGGGGCACCTGGGAGGTGTTGGCCAGGCACAGGCTGAGGGTGTGCAGGGCAGACCAAGGAGCCCAGCTCTGCAGGTCTCTAATTCTGGTGATGCCACACTGGGCAAGTGCCGAGTTGAGCCTTGGTTTTCTCTTGTGTAAAATGGGGCAAAGTATGTACTCCCCAGACTTCACAGTGCCTAGCAGGGTTAGGATGCAGCTAACAGCAGCTGTTGCTGACGATGGTGGGGCTACAGCGAGACCACCTACGGCGTTCCAGGCCACCGCAGCTATTTGATTTCTGTGCCTTAACTGCCAACTGGGAAATGACACCTACAGTAAATCAGAAGAGGAAAAACAGCAGATCATTCTGTGGGATGCACTTTGGAGATATCAAGTTATCGGGCAAGCAGAAGCTTCTAGAAGGCCTCAGGCTCAGGCCCCAATTCAGCCCAAGCTGCCTTTCCTCCTCCATGAGGCATCCCCTCCCCTGACCATGCCCTCAGGCAAGCCCCTCACCTGCTCCCTGAGCCTCTGTCTGTCTGTCCACAGGGGATGAGGAGCTGCTGCGCTTCTCCAACTGACCAGTCCAAGGCCAGAGTCCACAGGCCAGAGGGCAGCAGGGAGGCTGTGACCAGTGTCTGTCCCAGGGCCCCACACTGGGTGGGCTGGCCCAAAGCCCTGGGTGCAATAAAAAGCAAACTGTAGACTCCTGAAATTCCACGTCTTGGCTGTTCATTGTCCTCATTCGTATAGCGTGGTGGCGAGAGGGACAGGTGGGACCATGAGTGACCCAGCTTTCCCCAGAAGTGAAAAGTGTTGGAAATACAATAGAACTATCTTCCGACATTGAGACTGGCTATGCAAATTATAAGTCGCAGTTCTATTTACTTCATAACAGCATAAAAATAAGATTGTTTTGCTTTCAAAAAGCTAGAAAAGAGGCAAAAACTGGGCACTTGTTTTTGGGAGGGGTTTGACAGGTCATCAGCAACCCAGGGACAGAATAATTATACCCTAGTGTGCCTGGGCGGCTCAGTGCCTGAAACAATTCCTGTTTTTTTGCTGCATGGACCTTCCCCACCCTTCCAATGTTTTACTTTGGCTAAAGCCATGTCCTCAGCACCAGCTTCCAGGAGCTGAAAAATCTCAGCTGTTCCCATCTCCTGGGATCCTCACTCCGGCCCTTTGCCCCAGAAGAATGTTCACTGACCTTCACATTGTGTCTTGACAACCAGCTGGGCCCTTGACCCAGACCCAGTAGCCCTTGGTCTGGCCTGGTTTCTCCTCCCTTGAGAACAGGTAAGGCCAGGCCATCCAGGGTGGCTCCGGCGCCAACTTGGCCCAAGAACAGGACTCTGGGAGCCTCCAGTTTAGTCACCCCGGATATAAACATGCGGTTCATAAATCTCTCCTGCTAGATCCATCCACACAGAGCCCCGCTGGATGCGGCTGTCGTGGAGGGGGCGAAGCCTCAGCTTTGGGTGTCCTGGAAGTGAAAAGCTGACCCAGCAGTAGAAACCCAAGCAGAGCCAGCGCCTCTTCTCCGTGGGGTGACCAGCCTGCTAAGGGCTGGGCGTTCAGTCAGTCAAGGCTCATCCTCATGTCATTAGCCCATTTGCCAAAGCCACCCAGCAAGAAGGAAGGAGGGAATTCCACTTCTCTTGAGGGGATAAACCCAGAGGCAAGGAGTAGGGTGTAGAAAGCTTTGCAGACCTCTCGGTCAGACCACAGAAAGTCCCCCCTCCTGCTTGGAGCTCCTGAGTTCCAACAGAGAGGACGGTCCTGAGGGACAGTCTTTGTGGTCATGGCCGAGACTCTCTGGGCAGAAGTAGGTGGAGTCAGGGCAGTGGGTTCAGGGAGAAGTGACAGGCAGGCTCTCCAGCCTGGAAGTAACAGATGTCATCGCATCCTGCATCCATCTCTCCAGTCGTGCCTCATACCCCAGGGACGGCCGCCTACGGCAGTTTGAAGGTGCCACTCTGAACAGGGATATTCTGAAGTGACCCGAAGAATAAATGTTTAAACCACATGGTGCAAGCCACAGACAGGTGTGTGGGCCGGCCGGTGGATGGGGTGTGCAGGTTATTTTTACAGTTCTGAATTCACCATTCAAAAACTGAACTTCCATATAAAAATCTGGGTTTCTCAAATCTCTAGAAAAAAAGTTCCAGCAGCTCCTGTCCTGCATTCTGCATGCCAAGGGCTGGGAGCTGAGCTGAGTAGGCCCCTGCAGATGGTACCTACCCTGCGGTTCACCTGCCCTGCCTGGTCCCGCAGACATCTGTTTCCATGACATTTACTTAAAGCCTTTGCAACAGAAAGTTCCATTGGATCCCTATGTTATCCCTTAGGGGCGAAGTGGGGTTGAAGCACATCTGCGACTTAAGTCAGGAGTCCGTGATGCTCATTTCAGAGGCTCCACAGTCATCCTCAGCAAAGTGTTGTCCTGAAAACTCACGATTCTTAGTCACTCATTTCTGTAAAAAACCGACATGGCTGCTTAATAAAGAAACACGTCCTTTTTCGAACTTTAAAATCCAGCCATCAGAAGGCTCTGGCCTTATTGGATCACGAAGTTCCAGAGTGTGGGGAGCATGCTCCCGGCTACAGTAGGACTCCCGATTTTTTAGACTGCACAGAAACGCGATTAAACTTCAATTGCTTGCTCAGGAATGTCTGCACAGTCCACGTCACAGCAGGAAACTCCCACGTGGTGGTTCGCAGGGCAGGGCTGATGCCCTCTGGGAAGCTGGTCCAGCTTACAGCCTACACGTTGTTACATGTGTAGTTTGATGGAATTTGTTCAGCTGATCCAAGTAGGGCACCCTGCAGGATGTTGAGGACAGGGATAAAGCTGGGTGCTGGGGTGTCTGGCACCCCATGAACTTGGTAGCAAGACGGTGGTTTTACCTTTGGATGGGTATTCCAGCAGCAGCAGGCCAACTTTAGGAGGACCTGCCACCCCTCTCCACCCACTCAGGCCACAGTTTGTCTTCTGGTGGCACCTTCTCTCTGACTCGCCTTCAGCTGAACTCGTTTAAGTAAAGCACTGATGTGCGTTTGTCTGTAATGTGAAGCTCTGGGTGAGGCCTGCAGTGGGGCAAGTTCACCCAGGCTGGTCTCTTGCAGTTCACCATGGAGGGTGCTCACAGATGCCATCAGGAATTTGGCAAAGCCACAGACACTTTTTTCCCCAGAAAATGGATGATACACGCAACACATAACATATGACATCACACATTATCACCTGAGAGGTCAAGGCTAAAGGGTACAGGGTCACAGGCGGCACGTGAATGACCACTGGGCAAAGCCGACTTGGGTGTGTCCCTCTGGCACCGGGTCTGTAGGATTCCGATGCAATCCATTCATTCTTCCATGGGGTAATGTTCCATAAGCAAGGCCCACAGGGACCACGTCTCCCGTTGGCCGTGTCCCTCCCCCATTTATCAAACAGTGGCCTGAGCCAGGTCTGGTGCCAGAGGTGAACAATTAGCTGGGATAAAGGGTCGATAGCACTGATCTCACAGTATCCCCCTTGGGATGGACTCCAGCTGTCACCCCCAGGTGCCCTGCCTCCGGTCCATCTCTACTCACCAGCAGATACTCTTGAATGGGTGACATGGCCCAACCCCAAATCCAAGAAATAAAACCACGCACTGCCATCTTCCTAAAGGTTGTTTTATTGTAAAACCATAAATACAACACTGACATGAAATCATTTAAGCAACTGATCCTCTAACCATTAAAAGGATGTCTTTTTGCCTTGGTTTCAACCAACTGGGAAATAATGTTGCAAGAATTCATGGAGTAGAGGGGTTCTGAATTCTGGGCTGGGGCTTTTGGCGATTTAAGGAACCAAGTGGAACATCCCTCTTCTCCCTGGGAGTGTCCCACTTTCAGACAAGAACAGACAGGTAAAAACAGCAACATTTAAACAGCTCAGTTTTAAATTTTATTATTTCGTAAAACTCTTTTCTTTTTCTGTTCCTTTCCTCCATTTGACATCAGTATATGTTTTAAACATCACAAAACTGATTTGGCTGTAAATGGAGAAACGGTACCAAAACAAAGTGAAACAAAAAACCAAAGGACAAACAGAAAACCCTTAAATAAACCCTCAAGTTTGGTCTCGGGGGCTTACATTTCACACAAGAACCGTCAACTCAACCCCCATGCAATGTGACTCCTTGTAGAATTGTTGGATCCACAGGTTGTTGGATCCACACCGACACAGGAGACTGCAAACAACATCTTCCGTTAATTAACACAGCAAGGGTGACACTAGGTAACTTTTTTTTTTAAATACAGTACATGGTACACAGAGTCCCAAGATGGCCCTGCATAAACCCCTCGTGGAGACTTGAGCCAAGCACTGGCTGTTTATAAAAATATTGTGTTGCTACAAAAGTATAAATTAATGCTACCGGTATTAAGAAATATTAAACACATAAAACTTATAAGGATTAAGAAAAATATTCATTAATACCTGTAGAAAACTCTGGCCTAAAAAAGATATTTTTTTGTGTTTGTTTTTTTGTAAATTTTTTTTTTTTGTATTTTTTAAAGATGACTTGAGTTTCTTGCACTCGAAGAGAGAGACACAGTCTGATGTGCCTATGGTATTGCCTAGAACGTCTTAACTACTGAGGAAGGACGGGGGGTGCACACACGTGGTTACTGACGGGGGCGTGGGAGGGAGGGGGCACCAAGGCTTTCTCAAGGTTTACCTGATGTGAAAGAATCACTGATGTGAAGTCGTGGGGAAAAGAAAAAGGTGGGATCAGAAGAGAACTGAAAATAATTTATACTTTTTAAAAAATATCTCTGCTTCAGGTGTTTGTACAAAATTATTTCCTGATGCTCGGGATCTGAATGGCCCTGGACGTGTTGCCTGGTGGGTTTGAGCGCCTCCGGCCCCATAGGTCCCTCTGTCTCCTGGCTGGTGAGTCCCAGCCCCACGCCAGTCCACGAGCTTGCTCACTGCTGGGGAACCCAGTGACCCTAGCTGGGTGGGAGGGAGGGTCCCAGGTAGGAGACTGACTGGCATCTGGGTTTGGGAGGAGCCCCTCCTTCTGGCCGGTCTCAGACCCAAAGGTCTCTGCCAACCTGGACTTCAGGAAGTGCCACAGGGACCCCAGGCCCCTGAGGTTGCAGTCAAGGCTGGGCTGTGCCCCTATGAGGAACTTTGGTTTGAAGAGTCAAGGTGCCTGGTTTTACGCATGGATGGATGGGACCCGCATGGATCCTGATGGTGACGCCCAACTGCACACCCAGCAGATCCTTCTCTCTACAGGAACTGAATCTTTACAGCGACACGGTGGTTGCGTCACTACACGAACAGCGACCTAAGGATCTTCACTCTTACCAGAACGGAAGCAGGAACCTTTTCACACAGAAACCACAGGGCCCCTTTAAGGAAAGGCAGACCTCTCTCGACTACGACCCTCAAACCCTATGACAATGCAAAACAACAACGGAACCCTCCGGAAAACCCTGAAAAGGGGAAACCAGGAGGGCAACATAAGAGGGAAAAAACACTGTTATCATTGGTTCACCATAACTGGCCTAGCAAACATTAGCCACAGTGAAGAGAGGGGCAGGGCTGGCAGGGCTGAGACAGGAGCCCCCCACCTACTGTCTCCAAGGGACAGCCTGAGCCTTACGTAGCCTCTTGGTTCTGTCTAAAGCAGCAGCCTTTCTAGGAGCCTTCCTCAGGTACATCCCAGGGGCACAGGCAATGCCTTGTTCCCAAGTCAAGGGGACAGCTCTGAACTCGATCCAACTCAGGGTGGCAGGAGGCTGCCCACCGTGCCCAGTGCACCTCCTCTTCCTGTCTCTGCAAGCACATCCATCAGGATGACAATATCCAGGTACTGGCCCCTTCGAGGTCACTTCTCATGGGCCCTCCCTTCTCCATGTGCATCCCAGCTTCATTTCCACCTTTCTTGTGAACCTGTGGGTCCCACAGTGCGTGCTGTATCTCTGACATCGCTCCAGGTGTTCACTCTCCAAAGAGTCTAGTCCAAGTCCAGGTGGGAGCAAGTGGCCTCCTGTAGGTATAGGGGACTCCCTAAAGACACGAGTTTGGCTTACTAGAAACTATGGTTTGCGGAGCTTTTCTCTGGTGTTTCTCAAAAGTGCAGGAGATAAAGGAGCAAAGTGAAGGAGGGAACACCTGCCAGTCTATGGACCTGATGTAAAAAAAACCCCAAAATGTCCTTCCTTGAATCCTGGAAATCCATAACTTCTCAACTGTGTCATCATACCCTTTTCACAGCCAAGAGTCAGTCTCTGCCAAGCATGAGGCTGTCGGGCAGGTGGGATGCAGACTCAGGTGGCCCTTTCATTTTGCTTCTCAGTTCCTAACTACCATCAGGAAGGAGGCTGGGCTGCTTGACCCAGGCACAGGGAAGGGGGAATAATGTTGGGACAAGAGCATCTACTCACGATGACTGGGATGGCATCTCTGCTCTTGGTGCAGACAAGGCTCCCAGGCTACTCCAAATCTGAGGGAACGCCCACCAGGTGTGGTCCTTGGCTCGGGCTTTGGTGGTGAAGCTAACTGACCTTAGATGGAGAGAGAGTCTGCAGAGTCTCCTCTGGGGTCTGTGTATACCAAAACAAAGAACAGTTCTGTCTTAGGAATCACATGGCTTGAGACAAGTTTGTGTCCAAGTCGGCAGATGACCGCTGCCCAAAACACGACAGAAATGGTTCCTAGTCTGCCAGCCCCAAGGGCCTGTGGTGGAAACAGTCATGGAAGTGAGAAGCAGAAAAACAAAATCCTTCCGAAGGTCAATGCCAGCCAGGTTGGGTGCCTGAAGATGAACCAGGAGAGCCGACCTCAGTCCTTTGGCTGAACTAGAACTTGGCCAAGGTGGATATTGCTGGAAATCAGGAGCCCAGGGTGAGATCTTTGGGTTTTGTTAAGCTGTTCGTTGCGGCAGGATTTGCACTATGGGAATTACCTGCACAAGAGAGCAGGTACCTTTGTACAAAGGGGCACCTTTGTTCAGTCTCTCCTGTTGGTGGCAGCAGTTTCTGGGGAACCAGAGATTTGCAAGAAAAAAATGACTACCTGCCACCTTGTTACCACATCCAGATAAGGCAGCCCCAGGAGACAGCTTTCGGAGTATCCAGTGGCTGTTACATGAAGCCTGCAGAGCAAGTCAAGTCCTAAGGATTGAACCGAGGTGGAAAGGAAGAACAGAATAGGAGGTGACACCTACGACTAGATACCTAACGTCTAGTAGGACTTAACTCGAATTTTCGTTCTAGAGGGCAGATATCCCATGGTCCAGAGAGAAGAATGCTGAGTCCTCTAAATGCACACCTGGGCTTGGTCTCTGATGGCTTTGCAAGAAAGGGAAAGGCCTACCTTCTAACAGCTGGCCCCATAACGGGGCAACGCCAGCACAGCTCTGCTCTGAGGAGGAGGATGGGCTCCATGGCTCTGCTCCCACTGACCACACAAGGCGGGCAGCTACGACTCTCCTTGTGTGGTTAAAGTGCCAGGTCGCGGACCCTTCCCCAGCAGCAAAGTGAAGCTGAAGGGGCCGTTAGCTGTAGGCACCTGTTACTCATCAGCAACCCTGCAGCACCTTCTGGACTGTCCCCAAAGGTCTGGTCAAAAAGTCTGCTCATGCTCCCACATTCTCTAGGGAGTGGCTTTAGATGACTGTCCAGTGCGGGCAGAGGCTCTTCTGATGGCATGACCCCAGGTGGAAACGTTGTGAAGGAAATGCCTAGGACCTCTCCAGGAGAGGAAATGGCATGGTGGTTCCTGAGACCATGGCTTGCTGGAGAGACTCTGGAAACGGGCCACTTGGATGCAATTCAGTATGTCGAGGACTCGGAGGGTCAGCT
The DNA here is from genome assembly GCA_030015415.1 of Cynopterus sphinx. Taxonomy (NCBI): domain Eukaryota; kingdom Metazoa; phylum Chordata; class Mammalia; order Chiroptera; family Pteropodidae; genus Cynopterus; species Cynopterus sphinx. The sequence continues at coordinate 114,922,537 of CM057385.1, read as the reverse complement.
CTCACGAGGCAAAGCAAGCAGGCTTGGCCCCAGGGTCACTGTTTCTAAACCAACTTTACTTCTCCGTCTGCCACGGACCCGGGGGAGAGGGCTGTTGTACAGTGCTTCTGTAGTCGAGGTATCTCGCAGTTGAGTAATGCTTTATCACCAGGAAGGGATGGAGTGGACTTAGCCCCCACGATGGCGGTCTTTCTCAGCCTGAAGCCGTTGGTGTGTCCACCTCCATCTCACAGCCATGGGTACCGGAAGAGGTGAGAGCAATTTATTCACCGAGAGGTGGGGTGGGAGGCTGAGCACTGATCCTGACAGAACCACCTCTTGTAAGGGGACAGGGGCCACCCTCTCAGCATTCGGACTGAGTGTGCAGAACCTAAGCTGCTCATGGAGAGAAAAGCCTAAAGGTATCTTTCACAGCATCGAGTTGAATGTGGCCTAAAGCCATTCCACCCTCAAGACATTAATCGTTTGGCCCACAAGGCACCGTGCTCAACTGTTGTCCTGGATGGAGGGCTGTGGGCAGTGGAACCACCGGAACCCCGAGGGTCCTGGTGGGGAGGAGAGGCCGTGGGTCTGAGGTGTGATAGATGTGAACACGGATCAACTCAGGAGTCCGGCTGAGCTGGAAGTGTCAGGGATGTGGCGAGTAGTGTAATGCACTCTGGGTATGTAAGCCAAACATTCGCAGTACCGGACACAGCGAGCCAGGGGGGCAGGTCTTCCACTGACATTCAGGAGACGCCTACGCCACACGCTTCCTTCCCTATGGCTTCCACCAAACCCCACACCTGTGAAACCTGGGACTCCAACCCCACTCCTGGTTTCCAAACAGCACAGCCAAGTTCACGGTCTTGGCTGTGTCAAATACACGAAAACTGGGCTGTACAGGGAAGGCTAACACGAACCTTAGGATAGTGAGTATACCACTGAGATGAGCTAGTTTACAGTGTGACTCGAGGAAAAGGGCAATTAAAAAAAAAAAAAAAGACTTCCAAAACATAAGTTATGGACATTCAGTGCCTCCTAGCAGAGTCTTAATCAAATCTGAAAACAAAACAAAACAGAAAACAAAATATCAAACCAAAACCCCAAAAAACTAAAAAAAAAAGTGAAAACTGCTACAATGTTAGGAAAAAAGTATTAAGGAGTGGAGACAGTATCTATACTTCTCTGAAAAAGTCTTTTTTTCTCTTATATTAAAAAGCCAAAAGTCAGCATTATATTCTTAAAGTCTCCTTTCCTGATTTGGGGAGATAGATAGGTGTGTTTCTAAGGCGGCTGCCCTGTGACACCCAAGGGTGTCTCAAAGGCAGCAGCTCAATGCCCTGAAGGTGAACAAGAACAAAGTCCAGTGCAGAAACTGTCCATCTGATGCAGTTTGGAGAATCCATGGCAGGGCAGCTGGGGTGGGGTGGGTGCATTAGGGTAAGGAGGGCTTGGAGGAGGGGATGGAGGAAAACGGGGGACCATGGGGCGAAGGACAGAGAGTGTCAAGTCACTTCAGATCTCAGCTGCCTGAACACTTATGACATCAGCGTTCTACCAATCTGCACACCTGAAAATGGAGTCTTTAAAGCCCCTCACTGAGAAAAGGTGAAGCCTCTTCCCTCTCTCCCGAACACTCAGCTTTCCTGACACACCCAGCTTAATGCACACGCGCCCGCGAGCAGGCGCGTGTGCATGCACCAGGGTAGTATGTGTGTGCAGGTGTGTGTGAGGCTCCTGTGGCCTCACAGGTGAGCACAGATCCCCAGGCCGCACCCGCGGTATGTGTGCTGGCACACATGCGCACAGGTGTGGGTGTGCACACACATGCACACACACACTGAAAAAAGCACTTAAGTTTCCAGGGGCATTTATAATGAGGTCCACAGTGTTTAGAACTTAAATTCCTTTTCTTTGTTTGCGACAGTGTTGTGTGTTTTATTTTTTCCTTTTTACCGTTCTCTTCTCATTATTTTTTTTTTTTGTTCCAAACTAAAGTCTTAAAGCATGTTGGATTTCAGAAACATGAGTTTGTTCATATCTTCCGGACTGAGCAGTCGCCTCCTTTTGATGAGAAGTGCCTGTTCACACATATTTACACATCCGCTCCTGGCCCCCACGGCCGGAACGGCGAGGAGCCAGAAGGCGAGCTTGGCGAGTTTCGTGTGCTTTTGGGTAACGCACGACCAGTACTGGAAGAGATCAGGGGTAGCCTGGAAGAGGGGCTCCTGCAGGTAATCGTATACTTCGTTCTTCCCCAGGCGATCGTCTTCCTGAGCTGTGGGGTTCTCGCCGGTGGCGGAGCGGGGCTTCTTGGCAGCGGGCTCAAAGTCAGCCTCCTCTGTCCAGGACTCCTTGACCTCATTGATGAGCTCGCACACCTTGCCGATGATCTCCTCATGCTGGTACGGCGGCACTGGGCGCAGCTTCTGCTGCGGGTCCAGGATCATGGCCACCTTGTGTGCCGGGTGCACCTTGAAGTTCTCCTTGAGGGCCTCCAGGAAGAGGTGGCACAGCTTGCTGACGGTGCCCGCGTCGTTGGCCTTGGCGGTGAACAGCTTCTCCAGCCTGACGTAGGTGGGCAGCACCAGCTGCAGGGTGGGCTGGCTCTCGTTGCTCAGCTCAATGACCGCCTGCTTCACTGGCGTCAGGATGGCCGCCAGGTTGCTGAGCAGGTGCTTGTTGAGGCTCTGGATGAGGTTCATCTTCTTGGCCCGGCTGTAGAACTCACAGATCTGCTCATAGCGCTCGTGCACCAGCAGCAGCGAGTCCGTGACGGAGTTCCAGCAGGGCGGGGGCGAGGTTTCCTCCAGCGACCCGAAGGTCTCCTTTGCAAGGCCTGTGGAGCCCGCCAGGTCCTCGCACACGTTCAGCAGCTCGATGACCTCGTGCATGCTGCGGGCCTGCAGCGTCCGCTTGCTCAGCACGCTCTGAACCACCGAGTTCAAGGCACAGGCTGAGCAGCGGAGGCACATGCCGGCCTTGGAGAAGGCGGACGCGCTCACCCGGCAGTCCGTCACGTACACCGTCCGGATCTCTGACATCACAAACTCCGACAGCACGTTCTGCACCCAGTGGTGCACCAGGTCGCCGCTGTCACGGATGTCCGCACCCTTCACTCCCAGCACATAGCTCTTGATGTGGTTGCCCTCGGCCTGGTAGGCTGTGAGGATGTAGCAGGAGTCGGGGCCGACGCTCTGTGAGTGGCAGGTAACGCCAATGCCCAGGCAGGCATTGCTGCCCAAGGCGCATGTCACCTTCACCTTCACCTGGTTGTACATGCGCGGCAAGTGCTTCAGCGCCAGCGTGTTGAAGTTGCCCAGGATCTCGGTGACCGAGAAGGCCCCGTAGCGGGCACCACTGTCCACCAGTGTCTGGGCCAGTTTCAGGAACTCCTTCCCACTCACCACACTCAGTGCGCCCAGGTCTGCGCACATGACCCGCAACAGCCGCTCTGCGATGTTCTGCCGCTCCTTCTCGGGGATCATGCTGTTAGGTGTTAAACCACTGGTTGTGGCTGGCAAGGGACACAAGGAGAGGTGTCATTAACCCCGGCATTTGAGGCTCCTTGGTCTGGCAGCAGCTTAATACTCTAAGCATCTATTATTAGGAATTAGGAGCTTTTATTTTGCACACAGGCTGTTGGTGCTGGCTGTCTAACATACGAGTCTCATGGAAATACAATTTACTGGTATGTGGGAAATACTTGCTAATGTGTCATTCACCTACACCTTTGAAGTCATCTAGTCTAACCTCTTCCTCAGTTTAAAAATGGCCTCTAATAAAGGAATATCTAGTGAATAAAATAAATGAGGCCACAATGTCAGAAAAGAACAGCCAAGAGACATGGTGAGAGCAGATTCCAGTTCTGACTCTGTCACTAATTTGTGTTCCGTGACCACAAACAGATCGCCTCCTCTCCCCAGGCCTCCTTCTGCCCACCTTGTGAGGTCATAACTCACAAACTAGGTCTTAGGTGTGAAAGCGCTTTGGAAACTGTTGTGCGTGGTCATCCGTCATCATGGGAGGCAGAGGTGGTGGGGATGAGGGGCAGAAGGGAACAACACATGTGGCGGATGGAGGTGCGTGGAGCAGACCTCCATGAGTCCCCCGGCTTCCCCCTGGGAGAGACCTACTGTTGTTGGCACTGTTCCTCTGGGCCTGGGGTTTCCACTTCTCTTCCACAACAGCAGGTGGTGATCGTGACTGGTTGGAGGCGATGTTATTCTCATTGTCCGCTGTGGGCACAAAGGGGACAGTGTGTTAACCCAAAAATATACGAGGCCCGTGGGCTGACAAGATGAGAGCAGAGCATGGTGAGCACAGGTGAAACACAGCCTCGGGCACTCAGGCCTGGGTCCCAATCCTGGCTCCTCCTCACACAACTATCTTCTGTCTGCGAAACCTCATTTTTATCATTTGAGAAAATGAAGACAATCACACAGCAGCTGGGACAGAATTGCTGCAAGAACTAATGAGATAATGCAGCCAACGAGCTGAGCGCAGTGCCTGGCAAGGACTTCGCGCTCACTGAGTGGGAAGTGCTGTACCCGAGTCTGGTTCGGAGGCCTCACATCCACACACAACCATGAAGTTCTAGCTCTGAAACAGCCGAGGGGTGTCAGTCACACCCCAAGTGGCCTAAAGCATCTCACACTCACTTCCTCAAAGTGTTTTTTTTTGTCTTTTCAATATATTGACTAGAAATTCATTTTATGAGGGTTGCATTACTCCGAACCCAAACTAGAGGAAAATATTACAAGAAAAGAAACCACAGACCACTATCCCTCATAAACATACACACAAAAATCCTTAACAAAACATTAGCAAACCAACTACAGTAAAAAGAATAATACTTCACGATAAGTGGAGTTTATCCCAGAAGAGCAAGTTGGGGTTAATAACTGAAAACCAATCAATGTAATTCCCTATACTAAGAGAAAAAGAAAAAAGAAAAAGAAAAACGATCTCCATGAATATAAATGCAAATTAAAATGTGACAAAATTCAACATCCACTCATGACACGAACTCTCAGCAAACTAAGAGAAGGAAACTTCTTCCACTTGATAAAGGGCATCAACACAAAACAAGTTTACTAACTTGACAGGAATAAAAAGAATTATAAGGAAATATCATGAACCATAGTATTCCAACAAATTAAATAACCTGAATGAAATAGAAAAATTCTTAGAAAGACAAACTCCCAAAACTAATTCAAGAAACAGAAAATCTGAAAAAAAAGAAAAAAAAGAATAACCAAAATACTTCCTACACACACACACACACACACACACAAGTCCAGATTCATATGGCTTCATCGGTGAATCCCATCAGAAGAGGAAGAAACACTTCTTAATTCATTTAATGAGGCGAGCATTACTATAACACCAAAATCACACAAAGAAATTATTAGAAACTATAGGCCGCTATCCCATATGAATATAGACACAAACATCCTGAATGAAATACAGCAGACGAAATCTGGCTACATATATATAACAGATGATACACCACGACCAAGTGAGATTTATTCCAGGAATAAACAGTTGGCTCAACATACAAAAATCAACAGAATATACCTTATTAACAGAATGAAGGACAAAAATCACATGATCATCTCGATAGATGTGGAAAAGGATGACAAAACCCAGTACCCTTTTCATGATAAAAAGATTCCACAAAGCAGGAATCAACCTGATAATGGACATCTGTGAAAAACCTACTGCTAGCACCACACCTAATGGTGAAACATTGAAAGCTTTTCCCCTAGGATGAGGAATAAGAAAAAAACGTCCATTCTCATCTCTTCTACTCAACATGTATTAGAGGTTCTAACAAGGGCAATTAGGAAAAAAGAAGAATCTATACTGCAAAGGAAGAAGCTAAATGATCTCTATTTGTAGATGACATGATGTCATGTATAGAAAACCTATGCAATACACATGCACACAAAACTATTAGAACTAATAAATGAGTTCAGTAAGGTTATAGGAAACAAGGTCAATATATATGGAAAAAAAATCAATTTCATTTCTCTACAATAGCAAATGAACACTGAAAATTAAATTAAGAAAATAATTTCATTTATAATAGCATCCAAAAGAATAAAATACTAAGAAATAAATTTACAACAGAAGTGCAAGATTTGTACACTAAAAACTAATGACACAGTTGAAAGAACCTAACGACATTCCACATTCATGAGTTGAAGACAGTATTTTTTAAATGGCAATAACCCTAAAACTGATCTAGAGTCCATACAAACCCTATCAAAACCCCTGCTGGCTTTTTATAGAAACTGGCCAGCTGATCCTAAAATTCATGTGGAACTAAAAGAGATGCAGAATAGCCAAAACACTCTCAAATAACTCTCACACATGTGGTTAACTGATTTTCAATTAAGCGGGGGGAGCAGAAAAATTCAATGGGGGTAAGAATGGTCTTTTCAAAAAATGGTGCTGGGACAACTGAGCATCAATATGAAAAAGAATGAAATTGGATCCTTTCCTCACATCACATAGAAAAGTTAACTCGAAATGGAATATAGGCGTAAATGTAAGAGCTAAAACTATAAAACTTTAAAAGAAAATAAGAGTTAAGTCTTTGTGATCTTGGGGTAGGCAACGGTTTTTCTTAGATACCCCACCAAAAGCATACACAATAAAAAAAAATAAATGAACCTCATCAAATTCAAAGACTTTTGCTCTTCAAAAGATAGTATCAAAAGAGTAAAAAGGCGACCCAAAGAACAGAAATATTTGCAAATCACGTATCTATAGAGGTCTTGTATCTACAAAATGTAAAGAACACTCATAATTCAATATTAAAAAGAGAACAACTCAATTAAAAAATGAGAACAGGATCTAAAAGGACATTTCTCCAAGGAAGATATTCAAATGGCCAATAATAAGCACAGGAAAGTATGTTCCACATTATTAGTCACCAAAAATATATAAATCAAAATCACAATGAAGTACCACCTCATGTACACAGGAGGACTATAGTCAAAATATCAGATTATAACAAGTAATCAAGGATGCAGAGAAATCAGATCCCTCATATACTGCTGGTGGGAATGTAAAAATGCCTCCCTAGAAATCACTCTGGCACCACCTCAAATGGCTAACCGTAGAGTTACCATATGGCCCAGCAGAATATACCCACAGATTAAAAACACATGTCCGCACAAGGACTTGTACTTGAATGTTCATAGCAGGTTTATTCATAGTAGCCCCAAACTGGAGACGATCTAAATATCCATCAACTGGTGAATGGATAAACAAACTGTGGTATGTCCAAACAATAGTACACCACTGAGAAATAAAATGTCTTAGGTTGATAGTAATGTTATATGTTTTGACTGTGATGGCGATTAAATTTACACATTTGTCAAAACCCATTCAACGGTACTCTTAAAATGGATATATTCTATTTTTATAAATTATATCTCAATAAACCTGATTTTAAAAATGACTAAAAAACACCTCTTCAATGAGTAACAGCGGTTAGCTTTGAGTAGTGAGAATATAGCTGATTCTTCATTTCCTAATGTCTCTGTAGTTTCCCAATTTCTTTTAATGAATAGATATTACATTTAAAAAGTGGAAGCACAAATTTAAAAATGGAAACCAGCCGCCACTCTTATTGACTTTCTTCACTACAGTACAGGGATTTGAAAGGCCTGGGTTTGCACCCAGCTCTGCCATGGTTGTGGGTATGACCTTGAGTTAGTCCCTTCAACTCTCCGGGCCTCCGTTTTCCCTCTTTTCTCCAAAATGCTGAGGCTGGGCAAGCTGCAGGGTGATTCCCTCGTTCTTTGGCTTTCAACAAGACTGGGAATAGAGCTTTTTCAACCTAGCAGTATAAAACAATTTCTAGTACTGGTTGATTAAAAATGGGTGAGGTTCTCAGTAAATGCTCCGTGAAAAAGCTTGATTTACAGCTTGAGCACGAAATAAGATGTACTCAGTGTGGCTATCCCTATGCACCACAGATAAACATGCACATGCACACAGATACATACACATGCACACAGGCAGGCACGCATACACATTGGTAACGGATTGGATGCAAAACCGGAATAAAGGCCATCTCCCAGGAAGGGACCAGTGCAGGAGGGAGAAAGCGGTTATTTCTGGCAGGGGATGGAAAAACAGACACCTGTTGTTTGGTCTTAGAATGTCCCACAGCCCCGAATACGTCATGATATCTTTAGAGCATTCACCCAGCCTGTGGAAAGCACTGGTTAGCTCCCTTTACAGATGAGAAGACTGAGGCCCAGAGAGGTGAAGGGGCTCAAAGGGATTAGAAATCAAGTGTTTTCAAATCCTAAGACTGAAGCTGCTGACCTGTCTGCAACCTGGGTGAGTTCCCGCGCCTCTCCTGGCTGTGGTCCTTCCTCCTCAGTATACTTTAATAAGAGGCTGGCAGGAGTGATCTCTGAGGGGGCTTTGCCTCTGCTAACCCTCCACAGGCTCTGGAGTTCCCTGAGAGTTGGAATCCCGGTCTGACACTGTGGCTGCACAGCCTTGGACAAATTACTTAGACATTTTGTGCCTCAATTTACTTATTGTCTGTAAAGTGGAGCTATTGTGGACACAACTCAGAGGGCTGTTCTGAGGATTAAAAATGACCTAACATGTGTAAAACTCTCAGAACCAGTCCTGGCACCAAGTCAGAGCTCAAATCACGTCAGCAGCTGTGCAGCTCTGTGCCACTGATTGTGCTCTCTGAGCCTCTCCTGGCTGCGGTTCTCTCAGTTGCTGTACAATGAGATGATAAAGGCAGCGAGCTAACAGGCTTGTGCAGGAGATAGGATGAAAATAACCTGACCTGACACACAGTAATCAGTCACTAAATGTTAGCTATCTTTAGTATTATCACTACCAAAACGTGCTCCTGGACTGTTAGAGGAGGCAAGACAGGTTTCTCTACGGCACAGGAAGGAAGTTTATTAGCGGGAATTACCGTGTGCCATTCAGCAGCCTCTTAATGAGATTGGTGTTAGTCGAGGCTGATCCCCCTTATCAGCAGCACTGTGAACTGCACAGATCATGACGCTTAATTTCTCTCTATGGAGTCAATCCTTTAATCCCGACTCAGCCTGGCTGGGATTCTGCCCGGCTTTGCACTGGATTGCCTCCTGCATTCTCTGCTCGCACTGGACCAGAACAAAGCAGCCCAAAGCTCGTTGTAGAAAACAAGTTGAGATGCTTGGGGGAGGTGGGGCCACCACAAGGTGCAGCCTCGATTTGCATTTTAATGGCCTCTGCCCAAGAGCTTGAGGAATGCGGAAGTACAGGTACCAGACTCTTCTCTAATTAGCCTCAGCTTCCAGAAGCTGGCAGAGGCGCAGGAGGAGGGTTGGGGTTTCAGAGCAGGAGGAGTGAGGGGCTGGGCCATGGGAGTCTCGGTGTGCTCAGGCAGTGGTCCCTGAGCAGCCTTCCAACTGCTGTCACTGTTCCCCATGAGGTCAAGTCGAAATGCCCTGGGCTGGCATTCAAGGCATTCCCTGGCACAGGATGATTGACAGCAAAGGCAAGGAGGAGATGTAGATGGAGCCTTGGTGTGAGGATGGCAGCTGGAGATCGCAGGTTCATGTTCTCTTGTGTTACAGATGGAGACTCACAGAGAGGGGGACAAAGTTTCCTGCCTGAAGTCACACCAGAGGATGGAACTCACATGTCTTAACTGCCAATCCAACTGTCCTGTTTTAACAAGTCCATTAGAATAAATAATAGGCTCCCTGAAAGATCATGTGAATTAGTATAGAGCAGATGCCCAATAAACACATCCTGAATGAATGAATGAATGAAAAAATGAATGAAGGTCACACTAACAGTATTTAGCCTAAAAGAGAGTCTAGTCCTGTACTAGTCAGGCGAGACCTAGAAGATTGTATGAAAAACCTAAATATCTAAAAGAGATACAAGCAATGATAATGTAAACAGCAGAAAGAACAGTTCCTATTACTGAACCTCTCTCCCATCACTCCCAATGCCGCCAGAGGATTACTCTGAGGAAGAGGTGGCAGGGACAGGACAGCCAGCTGCCTCCCCAGATTCCTGTTTTCCTTTGCAGAGTGTTGGGCTGTCCCTGGACAATGGCTCTGGGCATTTTTCCTGCCCCTGGGATTTGAGCTTCTAGGACATGCGTCACTTGGCATCTAAAGAGGTAAAAAATGAAGCGTGCTCCTTTCCCTACCCACCAGTCACAGAGTGTTTCCAAAGACCCGGGGGAGGATGAAGCCCCACAAAGGACGGACCCTGAATCACTATGTGGAAGGCCACTCAACCAGGTCACTTGTCCTAGGCTGTGATGTGACTGAGAAATGATTATGTTAAACCACTGAGAAGTTTGGATTTATCTGTTAACGGCAAACAGTGCTTCTCTGACTAACACAGAAATTAGACCAGAAGTGGGATGCTACTGGGACAAAACCTAAAACTGGACGCTATCTGTTGGAAGGCTGGGTGGTCTGGAGTGAGGGAACTGATGCTGCAAGTTGGAAAGATGGCAAAACACGGATAGAAAGGTTATCTGGACAGCAGGCTATGAGCCTGTAGCTTGAGCAGTGGTTCTCAAAGCATGGTCCCAGGACTAGCAGCAGGGCACGGCCCGAGGACTAGTCAGAGATGCAAATCCTAGGCAGTATCCTAGACCTACAGAATCTGAAATTCAGGGTGAAACCTAGAAATTTGTGCTTTCACAAGCCCTCCTGGTGAGTGATACCTGCTCACATTTAAGGACAGCTCCATCGTGGGCCAGAGAGGCACAGTGAATGCGGATGCGCTGAGGCGGGGCGCAGGCACAGGCTGTCCAGGCTGATGCCTCCCACCCCCAACTCCTGCTTCTGCTCACCCTGATCTCACACCACACTCCATTTCCACACAGATGTCCCTCTCCTGGCCAGCTTCTACTTGGCCTTTAGGCTCAGTACTGGAGCCACAACCTTCCAGAAGCCTTCAGCGTCATGCCTGCTCTCTGTGCTCCCTCCAAGCTTACTGTGTCCCCAGAGCACAGCCCTCCCCATGGCCCCCCGTGTTATAACTGACTAGGGCTGTGTGGGGGCAGGTCCCAAGTCCTGTGACCGTTTTTTAGGAAAGAAGGGTCTTCCCTGGGGGCCTCAGGCTGGCTCTGCTGTGGGCCACTGGGCCCCTTACCTGCGTGGGACTGCATGTGCTCCAATAGGTTGTTATAGAACTGGAACTGGATCCCACAGGCGCCACAGGTGTACGGTTCTGGGGGGACAAACGAAGTAGCTCTGTTAGGGGCAGAACGAAACCAGACACCTTTCTGCTGGGCTTTGGGCAGATTTGGAATTGGGAACCCAAACACGCACTGGAGCTCTGGGCCCAGCCTGTCTGTCCCTGTCACTAACTAGTGAGGGAGAGGCTGGGGGGAGGAGGGAGCGATGGAGAAAGGAAGACGTGCAGATAGAGAGACTCTCTAATGCAGCCAGGCAGCAGCTGTTTATTGAGTGCTTACTGTGTGCCAGGCACTATTCTGGGCACTGAGGATGGGCTGCGGGAGGACAGCACTAATGGGCCAGGAGCTCTCTTAAGCAGAGACCACGTCTTATTGGTTCCACAGCCCATCTCGCTGCCTGTGGAAGCACACGGATGTCACTGTTTGCTGAGTGAACAAATGAATGAATGTATGAATGAACCAAGAACAAGACAATGGTCACCGAGGGAAGGAAAGGGAGGGGAAGAAGCAGCAAGAGAAGAGGGTAAGAAATAGAGAAAGCCATAGGGAAGCAAGAAGAGGATAAGATGTGAAAAAGGAATAGGAGAGAGGGGGCAGAAGGGAAGGGAGAATGAGAGTGTATGCAGCCATGGGAACAAGTCTGCCAATGAGCCTTTAACTGCCATCTCCGTGTTCCAACACACAAGTCAGTGCCTGACACAGAGACGAGATGAAGAGAAAGAAAGAAGCGGTGCAAAGGAAGGTAAGGAAAAGAGAGGGGAATGGCTGATATGACGGGAGGTCCTGAGGCTGCCACAGTGAGCAGGAAGGAGGAGGGCTGTGTTCCTGCCAGGGGTGGGGGCGGGGAGCAGAGGCAGGCTGCCCACGGTCAGGGGGTCAGGGCTCTGCCCCGTCCCCACCCAAACTCCTCCACCCGCCTGGGGCTGGGTCCTCCTCCTGCCTCCACCACCTGCCTAGTCTGCCTGAGAGGGTGACCCAAGGGCAGATGCTCTGGGGAGGCCCCAAGGGCACATGGCCGGCTGAGTTCGTTCCCTGCCCTGTCTCACCCTCTCCAGCCCACCGATGGGACCACGACTTACTCTGTAGGAGAGGGAAAGTATTGGAAATCAGGGGACTTGCAGTTTCTGCAAAAGAGAAACAGTTTAGCTAAGTCTCTTCCAGTACTGGCGCTCTGAGACAACTGTCACTCTCTCCATTCTTAATAAGTAGTAAGCCAGATGGGGCTCTCGGAGGAGGGGGAGCATCAGAGCCAGGCTTACATCCTGCAGCATCGGGGAGGGCAAGATTAGCGAGGGCCATCCCTCTAGGACATGCTCAACTCTCAAAAAGTGAGCTCACAGAACGGAAGAAGAAAATGTCCACACGTGGCTGCCCACCTTAGAACAGGTAGATGCTTCTAGGTCCTGGCACTGGGATGGAAATGTTTGGCACCAAACACCAGAGCAGCCACAGCGAGGGCTGTGCTTTTGAGGGCTTCTGCCTGCTGGGACGTCCCCCACGCTTCCTGGTGTCGTCAGGTGAGCCTCAGATGCAAGAGGAAGCAGAGTGGGGCCAGATGGACTAGGCCAGGGATCCTGGCTCCACCACTTATAAGCTGGGGACCTGGGGCAACAATCGACCTCTCCTGAGCCTCAGCTTCCTCATCCAAAAAGTGGAGCTAACGCTGACCCCCCCGCCCCACCCCGGGGCTGTGGTAAGGATGAAAACAGGTAAGACACACACAGCTTTGAACAGAGGCCAGGCACACAGTAAGCGCTCAATAAATGGTGGCTGCACTTTACACCGTCATTCCCAATTCTGAGTATCAGCTCAGGTGGCAGGAGAGGCAAGGGATGCAGCCCCATTGGCGGAGAGCAAAGGCTCCCAGGAGACCATGGTTCTAGTCCTGGCTCTGCCACTTATTCCTCTGTGGCCTTGGGCAAAACTCCACCTCTTTTAGGCCGACCTCTTGCAGAGGCTGCTGAATTACATTTTTCAACAGGGTGAAGCAGCTTGGAAAAGCCGATGTGCTCTGTACGGTTTAAGGGATCCTGTCAACATTTTGGGGCTCTCACAGCATACCTCACTCCCTTGCTCGGGACACTCATTCAATCACTCGGTTTACTTAAAAACAAAAATAAAAAACCCAAAACAGCTCACTGTGTGAGTGCATACGTAATCTATGCAGGGTACTCGCTGAATGTTCACCGGCGCAGGGACTTGTGTGCTATTCCCACTTTCGAGCGGAGAAGGAAGAGGCTAGGCCGAGGCACCAGCTCACAGGTGGTAGAGCTGGGGTTTGAACCTCGGCTGGAGACGTTACCTGGAGCTCAGATTACCATGCAGAGGCCTCCATGTTCAAGTCTGTGCTCCTGGATGTTTCCTAAAGGCCCCTGGCGGTCAACCCGCACCTACCATCTATCTACACCCGAGCAGTGCCCAGGACGGGCCGGGCACAGGCCGACAGCGAATATGGCAAATGAAACGTCAACTGCGCGAGAGAGGGAGTGGGTGCCTTACCGTCATATAACCAACGTGGTACGTGTTAAGAATTCTTTTCCCTTCCTGACCTCGCTGTCACTACGCAGACCACAGTGCTCTGTCTTTCTCGGACAGAGGCTGCTCGTGACCACCACGGCCCTGCCTGGGGAGAGTAGCCTGTGGCTGCCGTGTCCCAGGGACTCTAGGCTCTGCCAGGGCCTGCGGGAGACAGCCACCAGGGGGAGCCAAAACTCCACCAGGGAACCTCCCGAAACCTTGGGCTCCTCGGGGCTGGAAGGGGACCTTTGCATGGCCCTGGTCCAAAGCGGGCCAGAACTCAGGGCCCTGGCTATTAGGCCACAGCTCTCACTACTGCACCCCCTGTGCCTCTCCTGGGAAGAAAGTGGCCATGGTGTTTACCCTAAAAACGTAGCAATGGCTCTTCCAGGCCCAGCCCTCTGGGACCATGTGAGTGGATGCTGTGAGGGGGGAATTCTTTTACGGACAAAAGACAAAGAGGGGCCATAGCCCCTGACACCCTGAGGCCCAGAGGGATGTCCCTGGAAGAAAAAGTTCCTGGGCTTCTGTCCGATCTTGGCCTTCTAATTACCCAACCCCTGCCTTCTCCCAACACCATCACCATTTACCACGAAGACCCAGGCCCGCAAAGCACCTGCCACCACCACGACTGGGAGCAAATGGAGGCGGCAGCCACAGGACAGGACAGCTATCGCCGGGTACACTCACCGCTGGAGTTTTGGGAACTGCTATTCGTCTCTTCAAAGTGGTTTTGTGCTTTGCTTTCTACTCTCCGACTGAAAGCGCTTTCTGCTGGGTGGGGGACAGGAGAAAGAGAGAATGATGGTGATGGATCAGCACTAGGTCCAGAGGTGGGGCACCCCCGAGGCAGCTCAGCAGAGGCTGGGGTACCTGGGAAGTGTGCTGCTGGCCCCTGGGATGGGGAGAGCCTGGGGTTCTATGCTGGGAGAACCAGCTCCAGGACCACAAACCAGACTGCACAGCTCCTCAGGCTCACCTGAATTACCTGATTACCTTGTCAGGGCCTCAAAACACCCTCCCGACAGTGCCCAGAATGTGTGGAGGTCCAGGCATGGGGGGATGTGTGGGTGACAAGTCCAAGAGCACACATGAAATCCAGCCAAGTGAGCAGATGGCCTGCATCTCCCATCCTTGGCCCCTAGAGAGCCACATTTGTGACACTGAGTAACTTGGACCTGCCCCGCCCTGCCCTCCCTCCCCCACTAATCCCTCTGCCAGATTCTGCAGCCACAGGCCTCACAAAGGAGCAGGGAGAATGACAAGACTGGCAGAGCAGGAGGGCCAGTTGATCCATTTCCACAAGCTGAGTGGTCAGTGGGTGGCGGGGAGGCACCCTGGGGGGGAAGGCATGAGAGGAAGAACTGGGGCAGCCCCAAATCCTGGGAGGCCAAAAACCAGGAGAAATCTGGACAGTGTTCATCCCAGGGAAGGAACTAGCTCCGGGGTGATGTCTGGGGTGTCTCTGCTCACAGGTAGCACTCTCCTGAGTGGCTTAGCCTCTCTTGGGCACTGTCCTGAAGTCCCAAAGGGCAGAGATAAGGTCCAAAAAGTGTAAAAACACGAATTTAGTCCCCACTCCCAGCCCCACCCGCAGAAGATACTGACACGGGACATCTGAGCTGGAAGGTAACCTGGCTTTTCTAAGCTGCTCTTGGCATAGTGGGATGCTGGAGGATTGAGGGGGATACAGGCTTCTGGGAACGACTCAATTTAGAATGAGAAGCTGACCCAGCCCCTTTCTTAAGGAGAAACAACTTGCACAAGGATATCGAAGGCTCTGAGAAGTTTGACCGGAATGAGATCCGTTTAGCTTTATTTAACTCAGCCTTCTCGAACATACTTGGCCACTAAAACCCATTTTTTAAATATTGCATTCTTTAATATCCTTTAAAAACAGTGACTTCAGGAATCCACTTTGGGAAATGACACTGTCACCCAGTCTACCCCACGCCAGAGGAGCAAGTGCTCACACTGTGGGAGCCGGGGTTCCAGATCATCAGGGTGATAAAAAGGAAACCAGAGGCGGCTCCCACAGGCCCTGCTCAATGCCGTCTCTCTAAGACTCCGACAATACTTCCTGATGCAGCTTCCTTTTTGCAGAGGCTGTCTGCAGCATCGCAAGGATGACCTTCTCTTCAAAATGTGTTTTTGGAATGCCTGGGCTGAAAGCTACACAGTTGCCTCCTTCAAGGTGCTATCTGTAAACTTGCAAAGCCCCCAAATTCTGTCTAGGGGCGAGGGCTCTCATTTACTGAGTACCTACTATGTTCCAGGCACTGGTCCAGACAGAGGCCTTACACACTCAGTTTCCCTAAATCCTCCCGACAGCTCTGTGAAGTTTAAGCTGTCATTTCCATTTTACAGGTGAAAAAAAAAGAGAAAAGTGAGATGGTCAAGTTCCTGGGGCTGGACACTGCTAACCTTTTAAGATGGCAGAATAAAAAGACTTTATTCTCGAGGCAGATGCTTCCTTTTTTAACAAGTGATTCCTTGCTCTGTCTTAATCCTTGTGCACACAGGGGGATGCTTACCCATCTGCAGAGGATATTCATGTAGCCTAACCAACACACTGGTAGAACTTAGGATAACTGAAGTTATAATTAGTTTCCTATTTTGCAAATTTTGATCAGCTATTCCTGTCATAGGCACCTCTGGCTGCAAATCAGTGGACAACACCATAGGTAAGGTCCCACGCATAGACTCGTACAACCACACAGGAAGAGCACCTATTCTGGCGTGATGAGGGCAGCGACAAATTCTAGCTCTAACATGCCAGTTCCTGCTCACAACCTGGTGTCCTCTGCCCTGCACACCTGGTAAACCCAGGTGTGACACCCCTGCCCCCAAGTCTTCCAAGTCACATAAAGGCAGCCAGAGGCTTACATAAAGGCTTACTTGGAGGCAGTGCGTTCTGAGAGCTGCCATAGACCATACAGCCCCTGGCAAGCTGGTCTCTAAGGAAACTACAGTCATAAAAACTCCCAGCTACCAGGTCAAGAGTAAAAAGCAAGATCTGAAAGCCATGATCCCATTATTCAGTTGAGCCAACATCGACCACCAATGAGCCCACGATGAACAGTCTAATATGTGACTATTGTTGCAAAAATACAACAGCTACTGGCTTTCCTCAACACAGTACCTGAAAAACCATTACCTTTAAGGTTGATTAATTACTTACTCTCCTTTTGGGAGAACTAAGCACAATGAGCATATCTTCAGACATTTTTAAGAACCACATCCTTGCCCAAAAGGAGTCTCCTGAACCAAAGAGTAAAGGCAAGCACAACTAGTCACTTGGCTATGTCACTGGTCCAATCTACTGGACCAGAAGATTTAACTCTGTCCTCAGTTTGATTGCTTGTAGATTTAATAAATGGCTATGGGCCTCTTGAAAGCAACTGGAAGGCCCACAGTCCCAGAGGGACCACGCCATCACTTTACCCTACATGCCACATGTTCAGGTAGGAGGCTCAAGGCTCAGGATTTCTGATAACTGGTACTTAGCACACTGTGCTGCTGTTAACCTATCACTCACTGCCTATTCGCTCTCCTAGAGTCTGAGCCCCTTTCTGCATGGACTCAGAAATCACTGGACCTGGTGTCCATCAGGCTCACTCTGGGCTACAGTCATAGAGCAATTTCTTGGGTAGTTAGTAGTAGGTAGGGAAAGGGCAAGAGAACAGAGCTCCAGGTCAACCCCTCAGCTTCAAGGAAAGCAGCTACTCATAGAAATGAGTTTTTAGAGTGGGTTTTTTGAAAAATGGAGGATGCAATCTCATGCCAAGAGGGTCCAAGCAGGTGACATAAATGAATGAATTGGGCTGGATGTAAGACAGACAACAGTGTGATCGTGATGAGAAATGACACCTGCCACATGGCCATTGTGTTGGGAAGACAGGAAGGAGTGGTGGGAACTGTGGTAAAGTGGAGAGCACATGCTCTATGAAAGGAGGCAGCTGTGGCTTTGTCCCAAGACGATTGTCACCCTGCAGTAAAGTGGGCCCACAAGTGCAAAACTGACTTTTCAATGTCAGCTAGAAATCAAATGGTTGGTAATTAATTAGAAAACATTTATTTTTAACACTTTAGGCCATGACTTGGGAAAAATATTCTCCTGTTTCAAAAAAAAAAATGTGTGCAAACCAAACTCGTACAATTCTCTGATTTAAGGTAAGAAACCCTAAGACTCAGAGAGGTTAGGTGGCTCGCCATGGTGGGAGGGCCAGCCAAAGGCAGAGCTGGGACCCAGATTCGTCTCAGAGAACGATGGGACCTCCACTCCTATTCTTGCAAGGGAACAATGACCTCGGGCACAGCTGTGGCAGGTGGCTGTAGGGCGGGGAGTGGAGGAAGTGTGGGTTACATAGGCCATTGGTACCTGCAGTCGCCTTGCTTGCCGGAGATCCTGAATTTGGAGTGCGGAACGTCTGGGTTTGGGTGGCTGGAGGGGTGCGGTGTAAGAGGGTGGCACATCGGACCACGGAGGCCGAAGCTTTTTTCCCCGACTGGTTCGTCTGGGTCTTCGCTGCCACGAAGCGTGGAGATGGGGAGACCTCTGGATGTGAACACTCAGAGCCCGTGTCTGGATCGTCCGGTGGCTCCCACCCGGGGGCAGTACCTGAGAGGGTCACGCTCTCAGTCCCCGAGGGCCCTCAGAGCTGGCCGAGTAAGTGGCCTCTTGAGCCACAGACCCCCATGCTCGAGGGCTGAAACTCTCAGTCTACAGAAAGCAAAGACTCTCTCACTCTTACCCAGAGCCTGAGAAAGTCTGAGAGTCTAGAACCTTCCTTACCTTCTCCTCAAGGTAAGCCTACCTCACATATTATCCTCCTAAAGGCCCCAAGAATATAAGGCAGATGGGCATGTGGAGGCTCAGGGAGGTACAGGCACCACTCCAGGGTCTCAGAGTAGGTTGGGGCTGAGTCAGGATGAATCTTCCATGCTCCCAACTTATTTCACTTAATCATTTACACCATCTGTTGACCTTCTCACATGGAATGTTATCAAGCTAGAATTCCTATCTGGGTTTTCACCGAGAAAAGAAAGTATTTTAGACAGGCTGATTGCTCTTGTAAGAAACATGATATATTTTCACATAAAGAGATAATTTAAAAACAAGAGAACACAGTGGTCTCTTCTTTTTGTGAAGCTGAAAATTTAACTGGAACAAAACATTTGAAAGCATACAAGGATACAAAAAAAGTAACTGTAGCTCTGAGGGTGGAGAGACTCAGGGGTCTTCCTGGAGCCTTTACTAGGTAGTGGGGGGTAAAAATGCATTCAACGCAAACGGGAATAGTGTGCTCAGCTCAGAGGCTGGAAGTAGACATGAATGGGAGACGTGATGCAAGAGAAACCCTAATTTGAGAAACCCTTCTCACGCATTTGTCTTAGAAAGAGAACTTGGAGCTCTTAGTTTTGGCAATGATGGAGCAACTTGTATAGGACTAGCCTACCTCCAAATTCAACTGTAAAGCTGGACAAAATACATGAAACAGTTTTCAGATCCTGAACAGTAGGAAGTACATGACTGTGATTCATGAAAGACCTGTTGTGAGTCCCATGATCACTCTGCCTGGAGAGAGTTTCTGGACCATGGCACAGAGGTGAAGCCCAAAGGAAGCAGAGCAATCTCACTCAACTGAGGAGACAGTGATCAGAGTTCAGGGCTTCAGAGGTGGCTAGAATTTGCAGGCCAGAATAACAAAGATGAAACAACCAGGCAAAAAGAAAAAAAAAAGAACTCTAGAAATGTGCATAGGGGGCCCAAGAAGTCTTTGGCTGAATGCCAAGTTGATAGGTGCAGAGGTAGACTCTGCAAAGCCTGGCGACCAACAGGGGCTGTGAGCTGAGTAAGCAGTCAGAGGTTACGCAAAGGGCATTTGAGCTCCTGCCTGCCATACAGGAGGAGAGACCTTGCTGAATTCCCTGGGCATGACCCAGAGAAGCGATGCCTTGGAAGGATTACTTTAATCCTAGAATAAAGACTATCCATAGGGGATACGTTCCAAGACTCCCAGTGGATGCCTAAAACCGTGGATAGTACCAAATCCGAGGTACACTATGTTTTTCCCTCTGCACACATACCTATGATAAAGTTTAATTTATAAATTAGGTGAGCTAAGAGATTAACAATAACTAATTATGAAAAAGAACAATTATAACAATATAGTGTAATAAAAGTTAAATGAATGGCTTTAGGGCCATTATTAAGCAAAATAAGGTTTACTTGAACACAAGCACTGTGATACTGCGACAATCAATCTGATAACTGAGATAGCTTTTAAGTGACTAAGGGGTGGGTAGGTATATAGCACGAATATGCTGGACAAAGAGATGATTCACATTCTAGGAGGAATGGAGCAGGATGGTATGAGATTTCATCAAGCTACTCAGAACAGTGCACAATTTAAAACTTATGAATTATTTCTGGAATCTTCCATTTAATATTTTTGAACCATGGTTGACCACAGGTAACTAAAACCATGGAAAGCAAAACTGCAGATAAGGAGAGACTACTGTACTCCAGACTTGCCCTAACACAGCTTAAAAACAAGATCCATAGAGACTTAAAAACAGGAATTTGAAGTATTAAGTTGATATGTAAGTAAAATAACTTATGTGCCAGAACAAAATTTAACACTTCAAAGGAAGATAAAAAAATCCAGACGCTCAACAACATTGCATCCATAATATAT
The DNA here is from genome assembly GCA_030015415.1 of Cynopterus sphinx. Taxonomy (NCBI): domain Eukaryota; kingdom Metazoa; phylum Chordata; class Mammalia; order Chiroptera; family Pteropodidae; genus Cynopterus; species Cynopterus sphinx. Next base: position 114,902,128 of record CM057385.1, on the reverse strand, counting down.
AGCACAAAATAAAAATGTACTCATCAGGTGAAGCAAAAACCAACCAACCAACCAAACAAGCATACATAATAGTCCGGGGGTGGGGGGTGGGGAACAATCAATAGAAACATACAGAAATGACAGAGATAATGGAATTTGCAGACAAGGACCTTAAAGTGATTATTATAAATATGTTCAAAGATTTAAAGGACAATATGAGTATAATGAAGAAAGAATGTAAAAAGAACCAAGTGGTAATTACGGACATGAAAAATATAACAGCTGAAATAAAAAATTCACTTTAGAATATTTCTAATAAAAAAGTTAGATACTGTAGAAGAAAAGATCAGTGAACTTGAGGACTGGGTACTTGAAACTATCCAAATTAAAGCACAGAAGGAAAACAAGGATGAAATGCTGAACAGAGCTTTAGTTGATCTATAAACATCATTAAAGAACCTAACACATACATAAAAAAGTCGTAATGAGAGATGAAAGAGAAAATGAAAAAAATATTTACAAAAATATTAAATGAAAAATTTTCAAATTTGGTGAAAAATATAAATCTATTGATCCAAGAAACTCAATAAACAGGATAAACCCAAATATAATGACACATTCATAATCAAATTACTAAAAACCAGTAATATGAGATATATAAAATCAGAGAAAGAAGATACATTAAATATAGAATAACAACCAGAATGACCTGACTTAACATCAGAAACAACATAAGCGAGAAGACAAAAGAATGACATTTTTAAAGTGCTGAAAAAAGTTTTTTCTCAATCTGGAATTTCATATCTAGAAAATATATCCTTCATAAGAAAAGGTGAGATAAAAATGTCTTCAGTTAAGAGAATCTTTTACCAAAAGACCTAAAATATAAGAAATGTTAACAGAAGTTTTTCAGGGAATAAAGGAAAATGATAATTGAGGGAATTCAGATTTATACAAAGTACAGGAAATGATAAATACATGAATAAATATATAAAGCATTTTCTTATTTCTTAATTACTTTAACAAATAAGTGAATGTTTAAAGTAAAATAAATAATTGTTGGGTTTATAACTTATTTGGCCTCATGTGTATAAGAACAGCACAAAAGACAGAAGGGAAGTAAAGGCAAGTATACTGTTACAAGGTTCTCGCATTATGTGTGATGTGTTACGACATAAACTCATGGAAGACTGCAATACATTAAAGATGTATATTATAAACCACAGAGTAACCACTAAAGAAAGAGATGTACAGCTAGAAAGCTAACAGAAGAAAGTTTTTAAGTTCTTGATTAATATTGAAGAAGGCAAAAGAAAAAGAAAAAGAACAATGAATAATAAGAAGAAATGGGGCAAATAGAAATACAACAAGATGGTAAACTTAGATTCAAGCACATTAATAAATTACATTAAATGTAAATGGATTAAACACTTCATTTAAAAGGCCAAGATTGCCAGACCAGATAAAAGGGTGAAAATCAACCCTAAGTATGCACGAATATAAAGGCATACATAGATTAAAAAAAAAAGTGTGAAAAGATATATACCATGCAAACACTAATCCTTAGAAAGCTATAGTAACTACATTAATATTAGGTAAAGTAGATTTCAGGACAATAGATATTACTGGAGATAAAGAAGGGCATTGCACAATTTTAAAAGGGTCAATTCATCAAGACATAATGATCCTAAGTGTGTGCATCTAAAAACAAAGTTTCAAAATTCAAGAATCAAAATCTGACAGAACTGAAGGGAGAAACAGTGTGCCTATAATTAAAGTTGTGCATTTTTAACATGTCTCTCTCAATATAAGCCTGAAAAGGTATAGAGATTGCATTTTCAGTCAGTGCAACCTACTTGACACTCCACTCAGGGAATATTCTTTCCAACACATTCTATGAGGCCTGCATTACTCTGATACCCAAATTATATAAGAACATTACATGAAAAGAAAAGTACACTGCTGGTTGAAATGTAACATCGCATAACGGTTTTAAAAAATAATAATTTGTTTCTTAAAAGTTACACATCCATCTGTATAATCCAGTCATTCCACTCCCAGATATTTACCCAAGAGAAATAAAAGCATTTGTTCGTATAAAGACATGTACTGGAATGTTCACTGCAGCTTTATTTGTATTAGCTCCAAACCAGAACAACCCAATTGTCCATGCGTAAGTAAATAAAGGAAATGGTGGTTTCTATACAATAAGTCCTTGTATACTGTCATTCATTTAATGTTGTTTCATTATAATGTTGATGAGATGCAGGAGGAACTTAACTCTCATATCAATTAACCTATGGTAAAATTGGTTTTGCTATACATCATTTCGCTTAAAGTCACAGAACCTATTAACGACGTTAAGTGAGGACGTACTGAATCCAGACAATGGAATACTACTACCCAACAATTAAAAGGAATGAAGTACAAATACATGCAAACATGAATGAATCTTAGAACAATTACGACAAGTGAAAAAAGCCAGATCTCCCCATACGCACAATAAAAGAGTACATGCTATAAGATCTCATGTACGTAATATTCTAGAAAATGCTAACTCATCTGTAGTAATAGGAGGCAGACCAGTGCTTACCTAAAGATGAGCAAGTGGTAAGCAAGAGTTTATAAAAGGGCACGAGGAAACTTCTGGGAGTGATGGATATATTCATAATCTTGACTGTAATGACGGTTTCATGGTTGCCTACATAGGTCAAAACTTATCAAATTGAACACTTTAAATACAGGCCCCAATAAAGGTGTTTGAAAAACTTCACCAGAAATATTTCTTTGATTATGACCATCATTAACAAACCATTGATTGAATATGGGGCACTCTGCTGATCCTAGGACTACAGTTTTCTGTCCCTGAAGTTGTGGGAATGATATTAAAGCCAGGTAATATTCTGGGGAATCTCAGAGAGAAATGATCAGAAAACATGTTCTTGAAAGCAAATCAAATTTACAAACGACCCTAGGTCTTAAACTAATTTAGATAACTAGTCGAAAAAAAGAAGCTTCAAAGAAAGAAGCCATTCTTCTGGTAAAGAAGAGGCATTCCAAGATTGTAACCTTCAGTTCATTTCACAGTTTGACTTTCTGATAGTCTTAATTCATTTTAATAAAGTATAGGCACAATGACTTATTTTAAAAAAAATCAATCCATGTAATTCACCACATTATCAGAATAAAAAATCATGGAATCATCTTGACTGATGTAGGAAAAACAGGTAACACCAATTTGATGATAAAATAAAACTTTTCAGTAAACTAGGAAGAGACAGTAAATTCCTCAACTGACAAAGGGCATCTATAAAAACTTACCACAGCTAATATTATACTTAATGATGAAAATCACAATATCTAATGATGAAAAACTGAACCCTATGACTGGGAACAAGGCAGAGATAACCACTTATTTCTTCTATTTAACATTGTACTGGAGAGTCCTAACCAGTACATAAAGAAAAAGAATACAGATTGGAAAGAAATAAAATGGTCTTTATTAGCAGATGCCATCAGTATATACAAGGAAAATCCCAAGAATCTAAAAAAGAAACTATTAGAACTAATACGAGTGATTTTAGCAAAGTTGTAGAGGTTACAAGCTCAATATTGAAAAGTCAATTGTGTTTGCATGTTCTACCAACAATGATTAAAAAACACACAATAAAATCACAGTAATGTCAAAAAATATAAAATACTCAGAGGTAATTTAATGAAATATGTGCAAGACCTCTACTCAGAAAAGTACAAAGCTACTGTTGATAGAAATTAAGACTTAAATACCTGGAGAGAGATACCATGTTCATGGATTGGAAGTCTCAGTATTATTATGATATCTATTCTCCCTAAATCGGTCTATAGGTGCAGTATAATCCTAAATAAAATCCTAGTTAGATATTTTTGTAGAAACTGACAAAAATACTAACATTTATAAGGAAAAGCGAAGTTCCTAAAATAGACAAATATTCTTTAAAAAGGACGTTGAAAAACTGAGAGTATCTGATTTAAGACTTTCTATAAAACTCCAGCAAATAAGACCATGTTGGCATAGCAGAGACAAATAAATCAATGGAACAGAAATAAACTTACTTACTTATACAGTCAATTGATTTTCAACAAAAGTCCCAATGCAATGTAATGGGGAAAAGGCAATCCTTTCAACAAATCATGTTGGAACAACTGGATATCTGTTCAGAATGAAATCAATCTCAACTCATGCCTATCATCATTTACAAATATTAAGGTGAAATGGACCACAGACCTACATGCAAAAGCTAAAATTACAAAGCTTCTAAAAGATAATAAAGGAGAATATCATCACCATCTTGAGGTAGGTTAAGGATATTCTGGTTAGAATCCAGAAAGCACTAACCATAGAATTTAATAATAAATCAGACTTCGCCAAAATGAAAAACAACTGCTCATCAAAAGAAAAGATACTGTATGAAAATCAACAGGCATGCCAAAGATTGGGAGAAAATATTCACTGATAAAGGCCCTGATCTAGTATAAAAAACTCCTGTAACTTAATAATAAAAAGACAAACAACCCAACCAAGAAACTTAGTTTCCAAAGTAAAATATACAAATGGTCAATAAACATATGAAACTGCTCAACATTATCAGTCATCAGAAAAATACAAATTAGCAACATAAATACCACTGCACACTCCTTAGAACTACTAGAATTAAAGAGCTTATTGCCACCAAATGTTGACAAGAATGTGGAATTAGTTACCAATGAGAGTGTGATATGCTAGTCATTTTGGAAAATGGTTAGTGAGTTTTTAAAAGTTAAACATACTCTCCTCTATGACTTAATTCTACTCCTTGTTATTTAGCCAAAAGAAATGATCCTGTCTGTCCACAAAAAGCCTCGCACAAGCATTTTTATAGCTGCTTTATTCAATAATAACCTAAACCTGGAAACAGCTCAAATTAACAAGCAAAGGGCTAAACAAACCAGTATTTTTTTCACATAATGGAATATTGCTCAGCAGTAAAAATGAATGAACAACTGATATATTTAACAACATGTATAAACTTAAAAACATTTTGCTGAGTGGAAGCAGCCGGACACAGAAGAGTATATATTAGGACTCCATTCGCAATAACTTCTGCAGTCAGCCTGGATCCCTATGGATAGTTTCATGAGACCCAGGGTTTTTTCAAGGCTTGGCTCTGGGTACCTCCTGAAGCCATCAAGTCTGGCCCCTAATTCCATGCAGAACCCATGGACACACAAACCTCTAGAGCCAAAGGTGATCCAAAGGCCACTGGAAGGACTATTAGTCAACCTTGGAGAATCAGTCATCTGTAGGATCTTGCCTAAATCTCTCATGCTGTATTTTAAACACAGGTGATCCTAGAGTCACCAGACTTGAGTAATAGAAAAGAGATTTATTCAAACAACAAAGGCAAAAGACAGAGAGTCCGTAATGGAGATAAAAAGGAAATGAGGAATAGAAACAGCAAATAGCTCTTCAGGAAAGAAGCACCTGGACATTAAGGAAGGAGTCAGGGTGCAAGCAGTGCACCCCCTTCATGCTGTACCATCTGACACGTGACACAGGATAGTTTCATGGTTATGAGTATGGGCCTGGAGCTCACCTGCCAAGGTCCAAAGCCAAGCTCCCCATCTTATTAACTGACTCCATGGCTTAACTCCACTTGTTCCAGAAAGCCATTGGGGGGAAGAGCAGAAGTAGCATGAAGGCATTCTCCAAAGGCTGAAGCAACAGTTGCGTGCTAGCCTTGCGACTAACACCTAAGTGCATTCTGAGTAGTATCCCCTCTGGTCATCAGGGCAGGTGCCCACACAGAACTGCCAGTCCTGGCCCATGGAAAGAAGGATCCCCAGAGGGGTCGAGGCCACCCACAGCCACAGCCCTGATGACTTGCACCGATACCATTAGTGAGTCAAATGGATGGGTAGTGCCCACCAAAAGGAAGCTTACAGGACCCAGACGGACATGCTGGTAGAAACTGGATGACTGATACATCCCCAGTCTGGGTGGCTGGGTGGGTTTCTCTAGTTGGGCCACCAGGGACACCTGCCGGAGGATCTCTTTGTGCTGGAGATGCCTAGAATGCAGACCCCTGGGCTGGAAAACCCTAAGAACTCCAGATGGGAAACCTGAGCCCAGAAAAGGGACATGACAGGCACGAGGTCGCGCGGCAGTCAGAGGCTAAGCAGGACGAGCATCCTAGCTCAGTTATCAACCTCAGGATGGAAGCTCTCACAGGTCTTCTGCCCAGCAGGGAGGACTCTCTGGGGAAGCTGCCTGCACCATCCTTTAAGCTCTGTACACCTCCCCGTCCATCCAAATGCTCCCGGAGGGGCTATCTGCCTGTGCTGCTATCTTCAGGGATCCAGAAGGGTCACGAGCCTCCCAGACCATAATAGGCAGCTTAAACCCCTGCTGACCTTGCATAACCCTCCCTGTTTCTGGACCTAAGTCTTCTCATGCAGAGTCTGTGAAGTAGGATCTGCATAGCTCTGCCCTGAGAAACAAAAGCAGGGATAGTCCCGCATCCACTCTTAAGCATCCTGCCCTGCTGCCTTGCAGCTGTGGTTTAAGCCCCACCCATCAGGATTTTGGCTGAGGACAGAGGGCCTCCTAGCTCACACACTTGAAGTTCTAAGGATGGAGCCCCCTCTGACATCCAGAAGGGAAGATGGGAAATAAGCATCAAGAGAACAAAAGGCCAGGATGTCCCTGTGAAAAGGGCCCTTAGAATCTTTCCCATTCCGGTCAGGAAAGGGGGGAGATTGGGGGCCAAAAACAGGACAGGGCCTGTCCAACGTCACATTTTAAGTCTATGAACCTCCTGGGATTAACACCCAGGGCTCTGAGTCCCAGCTTAGCACTCCCTCTAGCTTCTTACCCTTTCCCACTACCAAGGGCAAAGGGGCAGTTGTCCTGTCTAGTTGGCCTTCCCCTAGACTGTGTTAGGCCTAGCATGGCTTCAGACTGAAGCTGTATCACATGGCACTAGCTTTGGGGCAAAGGGGGACTTAGGAACCACATGATTTGGAGGACTTAGAGGAAGTAGGGATAGGGTCACTGAAGGACTTAGATGACAGGTGCCCACGTTCCAAGTCCATCAAGTGAGGACTCAGGCTTTCCTGGCTTAAAGGTAGGGCTTTCCAAGCTCTTCCAGCTACTGAAGTAAGGTAGCCCCGTGTCACACCTGGCAACCTAGAGAATGGCCCAAAACCAAGTTCACCTTTGCTTCCACACTCCCCTGGCAGAGTCCCAGAGTGGGACTGCCCCTCCCCTCCCCCAACAACAAAAGGTACTCACTGATGGGGGCATGTAAGGCCACGTGCTCCTGGTAGGGCGTGTAGTACTTGTACTGCTTTCCGCAGAATTCACAGGTATAATTGCCGGTTTCTGTCCAAGAAGAAGAGGCAAGTGTGAGAACAGGCACTGGACTCCAATCCAGCAGCAGCGTGCTCCCTCCCCTAAAATTCCTCATTCCGGGACTATCAACTAGAATCAGGAGCCCATTTGCGTCGACTACCGGGGTTCAATCTCAGCTCTGCTATTTTGAGCTGTGTGACCTTAGGCAAATCTCTTAACCTCTCTGTGCCTCAGTTTTCCTATCTGTAAAATGGGGGTAACAATAGGACCACCTTATAGGATTGCTGCGAGGATTAAATTTATACATTAAGTGCTTAGAACAGTACCTGGCACACACACTGTTCTCCTTCATTGCTCCACCCCCAAGCCCCAGTGCTCAGGAAATGTGCGGTGACCTGAGCTGACCTCCAGTGCCAACCTCTAGCAGCCCCTTTGAAGTCCTGTCCTCTGTAATGGCCATATTTGGGTCCCCTCATCTCTATATCTTCCCTGCCCCCAAGCAACCCCCGCCTCGCCCCCACAGAAGAGGTCACTTCTTCCTCTCAGGTCCCACCAGACTTTGTCTTTACCTCTCTTTTGGGTCTGCCTAACTTCTTTCTTCTTAAAAATTTCTGATGTAATATTGTTCACTGGGGGAAAATTATAAAATACTGATAAATACAAAATTAAAAAAAAATAAGAGAAATTTCAATCATCTGTAATCCCCAAAGAGCAGCCGCTACCCCTTGGGTAGAAAGTGCACCTGCCACTTGCCCCAAACCCCACCACCCCTCACTCCCATCTCATCTGGGGCACGCTTCTCACTGACATCATCTGTCTGACTTCTGAGGGCCTTGAATTAGCAGCCCTGATCTATATCCTCTTTGTAACCTGGTGCATTCAATCAACGATACTTTGTGGACATCTTGCTTAATCAATAAAGTTCGATTTCTACTGCATTTATTGGCTGCACAGTTCTCACTGGACTCTAGAATATGCTGAGCTGGTCTCCTATACTATACCAGGGAACATTTAGATGGTTTCAAAAAAATTTTCCATATATATATATTATATATATATATATATAATGCTGTGATCCATCATTCATTGTAGAAATTTTTGTGCATTTTTGCTCATTCTTTTTGCACATCATTGCAAAATAAAGATTGTCGTGCATAATCTTTGCACATTATTTTCACAGGATAAATTAACCATTTTTAAGGCTTTTGATAACCACAGCACCAAGTACTAGCAAAAGGTTGGTCCAACTTTTATCTCAATCAGGAAGATGTGAAAACGAGTGTTTCCATACACTAGAGCCAGCATTAAGTATTATTACCTTCTTAAATTGTGACTGATATGGGGAACTGTATCACACTGCTGGTTTTATTTCCCACTTCTTTGACTTATGAGAAAATTGACTATTTTTCATGTTTAATTAACTGTAGTTTTTCTTTTGTGATGTTCTCATTTGTGTTCATAGCCAACGTTTCTATAGGTATATTTACCCTTTTTAAATCATTTGGTCCTATATGTTAATTGTAAGTATTTTTTCCCTCAAACTGGCTGCTGCTTCTATCTATGGCTTTTCTCTCAATTTTCTCTCAATATATAGAAGCTTTAAAATTTTGTCATAGTTAAATAATTTTTGTAACTAATTCATGAACACTGAAAAAGATCTATTTGCTACTTGTAGGCTTCAAAGTTCTTAGGTCAACTGCATTAATTATATTACTCAAACCCTATCCCTATATAATCTTATTTGTCTTTGTTCTGTCAAAGACTAAACGTGATAAACCCTTCCATTTCACTGTCGTTCTCAGTTTATTTTGTATATTTGGATACAACGTTGTCTGGTGCATATAGGCTCAAGGAATCAAAATCTTCACTGTGACCTGTACCCTTTATTAACATTATCCTATTTTCTAACACAGTAACTTCTCAAAGTGTGGTCTCTGGGTCAGCAGCATCAGGAACCTGGGAACCTGTCAGAAATGCAAATTCTCAGGACCTGCCCAAGACACACCCAAAAGAAAAATGCTAGGGATGGGATCCAGCAACCTATGTTTTAATAGGCCCCCTAGAAAATTCTGATGCATGGGGAAGGTGAAGAACCACTGCTCTAACATTTAATTATACAGTTCGTCTGGCACTGCTGTTATTAATTCTTGGTAATTACTTTGTCAGATCCTCCTTCCTACTTGTTTGCATATGCCTAAAGACATTTCCCTGAGTTTTCCTGTACTTTTATTCATTATACAGACACTGTGCTAAAAATAAATGCCAGTACAAAATATTGAGCAAAAAGACTCATGGTTCTTGTCTTCAAGGAACTTAGTCTGGAAAAGAACACAAAAAAATCAAGTAATCAAATAACCACAAAAACTTAAAACTGCAACCATGATGGGTGCTCTTAAAGAGACATTTACTATGCTATGAGAATTCTGATAGTGAATTCAGTTTAGTTAAGGAAGTAGCAAAGAGTTTCCTGAGAAAGAGAAGAGGAAAAGATAAGGAATTAACTTTGTATACCTCTAATAAACCATTAATAATTGAATTATTTTAAATTAACCTGCGAATCTTTGTCTTCGAATAAAGGAGAACACATCATTTGCTTTTATTGCTGCAACTGACTTGGTTTTACCTGTTTCATGATTTTTTACCCCCAGGCTCTAGCCTTTCTGGTTTATTCTTCGTTTTCAATTGCTTCATATATGAACGCTTTTCTTTGCCTTTCCATTATTCTCCAATATTCCGTTATTTTCCAACATTCTTCATTATTTTACATAGTATATATGTTACATTTCTCTAATTGTTATCATCAAGCAGGAAATATTTTCATGACTATTATTATTGAGAAGGGGAGTTTAACTTGGTGCTTCTCAAACTTTAAATATATAAGTAACATCTAGAGGGACTGTTACAACCCAGGTATTGGGTGCCACCCCAGAAGTTCTGATTCCACAGGTTTGGCATGGACCTAAGAATTTCTATTTCTAAGCAGCTGCTAGTCGATGTGGATGATGCTGGTCTGGGGACCATACTGGGACTGGTTTAACCTACTTTACTGTATCCTTCACCTATTTCTTCCTTCTTGCATTTTAAAATTCAATTTTAATATTTCAGAGTAATCCTTGTCTTTTGCATGCAATTTTATAATCAGATGCGCAACATTTAAAACTTACTATTAGTTCACCTGGCTTTAGTATTCACCACAAGTGCTCTTGTACTGTGAATTAATTCCTTATAATTGAGCCCTTAAATGTGTTCTACCACTCAGTTCATTGGAGTATAATTTCAAATAATTTCTTAAAGATGGGAACATAGGAGACAGAGTATGCTTTTGAGCCCTGGATTTTTTTTCTTTTTATATAAATCACCCTTTGTCTCAACATAAAATTCTTAGATTACAACTTTTTCCCTGGAAAACTATTTCACTACCTTTGTCATTTAGTATTACTGAGAAGTCTGAGACATTTCCATCATGGATTAATTTGTAATTAACTTGTTTTTAATTTCTATGGCTATATAAGTTTGTTCTTTATATTTAATTTTAAAAAGTCTCTGTATAACATTGACTCTGCCTGACTTATGATGAGCCCTTAAATCTGCATATGTAAGTATTCCTTGAGCTGAGCAAATTTTTCTTCTGTTGTATCTCTGCAATATTGCTTCAGTTCCACTGGCACAACACCATCAATTATCTGACACTGGTTCCCAGTGCTCCACATTTATCATGCTTTTTTTCTCTTATTACTTTCATCTGTTCAGATTTGTCCTTCACATCATTAATTCCATTTCTGCAGATCAACTCTGCTCTTTGCCATCCACAATGGAGGTTTGAGTCCTGTTATATTTTCAGCTTCTCTGCAGTCCTTTCTCCTCTCAGTCCTCTCCCTTTGCCTTTTCATCTTATCCTGTTGCTTTTTTGCCATAAAACTCCAGGCCCCTTTTTCACAGGGGTCATCATCCTGTGGATTCAGTTGTACCCCTCCCAAATTCAGATGCTGATGCCTTCCAATGTGATGGCATTGGACCCAAACGTGATCTCACTGGAACTCAAACATGCTGGCACCCTGATCTCAGACTTCCGACCTCCAGAACGGAGAGAAAATAAAATTCTGTTGTTTAAGCCACCCATCTGGTATTTTTTTAAGGCAGCCTGAGGGGACTAAGGTAGGTCATATTTTCTTATAACCAATTGTGACTGTCAAACAGAATTTTCTTCTAGATTTTGCAGTAGATCATTTGCAGAGGTATTCTCTTCCTTTGGGTCTCTTAAAGTCTCTTATCGTGTTATGTGGAATTTCATAGTGCTGATGTTTTATTTTTATTTATTTTTATTTTACAAGTTATTCTTCCTTATACAAATCAAGTAACCTAAAAATGCATCCAGAGTTTTAATGTTTCAATAGATATGAATGAACTGCCTTCAATCTTCCCATTATCGTAGTAGACCATTACCATCGTAGTGATTCTCAGATATGCAGCTGGTGAGCAAGCTAACACACACAGGGTTCCTTAGGCCAACTCTGTCCTTCTAGCAGGATTCTTTTGCTCTGTCATGGCTTTGGCGCCCTCCTCTGAAAATACCCACTTCTCCAATTTGCTCAGCTGATGCGGATGTGGAAGGCATACCTCCCAGCATGCACTGCTGCCAAGTTTCTTCCCTCTTACTGGTCCTACAGAACCTACTTGTAGCAATTGGTTCTTTCAAGTGCACCATGCTCCCCTTATTCTGCACCTCATCATTTTTAGGGTTCTGTGGCATTGACCTCCTTACAAGAAGTGACAGAACCCCAAGCAGCAGCATTCTTACCTAACGAGGCAGCTCCTAAGTGGTGACATGGAAAAACGTCACACTATTCTATCAACCTCACTTCCACAGCGTCACGCTGGGAGCACGCGAGAAGCCAAACTCAGTTTGGTTTTCTCAATGCGATGTCAATTGAAACGATTCCTCCCAGGACCTTGCATCATTTTTCTGTGAATTTTAGTTACTGATATACAGAACAAGTTTCATCTTGTTCTGCACCTTTCTGGGTAATTAAGAGGTACCACTTATTTAAGCTTTTTGTGTAAGTGTCAAGGACTAATGCCTTTGCAAATATAATCTCATCTAATCTCCAGGACAATCCTGAGGTGAGTTTTATTGTCATCATTCCATTTCAAAATTAAGGCAACAGCAGATGTGAGAATTTGCAGGACATAATGCAGGGATTAAGTGGAGCGCAGGGATTCATGTTTGGGATGGCTCTAAAGCTCTCATTTCTCAATTATCTCTTAGTGACATCACCCATTTGTGACACCCTGAATACGAACCAGTTGCTGGCTAGACACTTAATGCATTCATTCTGTAGAACAGACCTTCTTGCCCCCAACTTACAGATGAGTCAAAGGACACTCAGAGGGAGTAAGCAGCTAGCAAATTGGTGATGCCAGCGTTCAAACCTGGGCCTGTCTAATTCCAAAGCCTATTTTCATAATTATGATGTCAGAGATAGAAGGACACTGCTATGCTGGGCTGCTGGAAAAGAGTTAAGTCGGGGTTCTTGGATCCTGCTGTCCCTGTCCTGTATCTGTCCACGAATGTCTGTTATGGAACATGCCTGATTCACATCTGGGTTTTCCCAAGGTCTACTTTCTAACAGTTTTTGTGTTGGGGCTTTCATCATTTTCTTCATCTTCAAGACTGTCTTAATGCTACTGTTTATTGAATGTTTACTATGCATACGACAAGCACTGTGCTGACCAGTTTACAGATATTATCACAGCTGCAGTGTTCTGAGTGCTTTAAGAGTAAACAGAAAGCAGAGGATCATCCCCTAGGAGGAAAGAGGAAGAAAAAGCATTTGGGGGACCCAGGTGACACCTACCAAGGGCCTGTGCCCAGGACTGAGCTCCACTTTGAGGAGCATCTCTGGTTTCACTGCTGCAGCTCCCTCGATTTCCCTTTCCTCAGATTTCCACACCCATTCATTCAGTGTTTATGTGTCTATCTTAGCAAGCTGCCTTAATCCTTATTGTGATGAGGCAGCGTCAATCAAGGTCTTATCTTACTGGGTAGTAAGACAGGCATGGAAGTAAAGACAGGAATAAGCAAGCATGTGAATTTACGAAGGGCTGGACCAGATGAATCTCATTTATGAGCACACCCCGCGCCCACTACCCGCCACCAACCACTTTCACAGCGGCCAAGGTGCTCTTCCAAAATGCAAATCGGATCAAGTCTCTTCCCCACTTAGGAAACTCTCCAGCTTATTCCCCTCAGGATGAAGTCTAAATGCCTTCCTCTGGCATTCCAGGCTCTCTGAGACCTGAACTCAGAACCAATTTGCCTTTTAATCCCCGGAACAAGTGCTGTTCTCCTGCCTTCACATGGGACATAGGGGCTCATTCCCCACCCTGGTCCCCACATGGAAGCCTCCTGGATTCCAAGGTTGGTCAGGTACCTCCTGGCACCCAAAGTGAGGTACAATGAGGCCAGTGGCTCACTGGCCAGCGATGCAGATGCAGGATGAGCAAGGTCACCCTTCGAGCGGCGGAATTCACCCTGCTGCCCTCAGATAGCCTCGTGCCTGTGGCTATGCTCTAACTATTGCTTACTGACCTACGCACCTGCCCCCACCATGTGCATTACCCAAAGGCAGGGCCACACCTGTGTTGCTCACTGCTGTGTCCCCACAACACTCAATACAAGTTGCTAAAAACAGGCAGGTCCTGTGTGTGGCTCCTGCCCTCAGCGGTTTACTGGGACAATATGTGTCTGCACATGGCTCCCCTGGACAGCTTCCCTGGCTGCTAAACCTCTTCAGATAACAATGACAACAATAATTTTCTGAGCACCTACTATGTACCAGGCACTGTGCTAATTAACAGGCGATTTACATCCATGATCTCATTTAATCCCCCAACAAACCCGTGGGGAAATGTCATCCTCATGCCATACGTGAGGAGCCGAGGCTCAGGACGGCTAACAGACTGCCAGGGCACCAAGCATGTGCTATAGTCACTGCCTTGACCTTGACCCTGTGTTGTCCTGCTGCTTCTCAAAGGCTAAAGTCCTAACAAGACTGACCCATCTGTCAGGTGGGCAAAGTGAAGTACAAAGAGGCCATGGCTCACCGGCCAGCGACGCTGATGCAGGAGGAGCAATGCCACTCTTCGCGCGGCAGAATTCACCCTGTTGCCCTTAGACAGCCCCCACCAGTCCCCGACCCAGTCCCCGACCCAGTCCCCGCCCCAGGGAGAAGCCCGCATACTTGGCCCGATTTTCTGGAATGGTTCCGGGGGTTCCTCCTTCACCTCTTCAGTGGCCACGACACCTTGGTCGAAGGGGTCTGCAGGAGAACACACATGGCTCTTAGCACCCTGGTAAGCAGCTCTCAGGAACCCAGCCGGGGACAGGGGAGGTGAGCAGCCAGTGAGCACTTACCTGCCCGATTCTCGGGGGCCCCTTCCACACTAAACACTGCGCCCAGGCAGGAGGCGGCAGCCGCAGAAAGAAAGAAGCAAACAGGAGCCCTGTTAGTCCCTGCCCACAGCTGCCGCTGCCCACTGCTCCCAGCCTCTGTCCAAGTGAGCTTGCCTTTGGGCCAATGAGAGCTGTCCTGCCAGCATCGATGCCCCAGAAAACCAGGGCCAGAGGAGGGTGCATCCCAACCAGGACGTAGCCTGTGCTTCCATTCCTTTCCCTCCTACAGCATGAGCCCACCCCTGGGGCAGGCGTACGCTTTGTCTGCCCTGTTTCTGGCACACCAGAGGGGCTAGGCCAAGAGAAAAAAAGAGAACTTGGGAGGATTGAAAAAGAGGAGGTGAGAGGAAAGATGAGCCAGCAGCAATAGGTTGGTGGGCCCAGCTGTCACAGCTTAAGATGGGCCTGAGATGCGGGGGTAGAGAAGCAGCCCCCAAGATCCTTCTCAGGTCCAAGACCCAATTTTAAGATTCTTAAATGTCTAAAAACAAATTACCTAAATTTATTGTTCTAATTTCTAACTCTACAATCTAAGATGCTAAAATACCATCATTCATTGTTAAAAACTGGTTTAATTTTACCAGAGTATGTGAATACTCAACATAAAATTGTATAATGAATTGATATGAAATTGTGGGCATTCGACTGATTCTGATCTACAAAACCAGCAATTTTACTTGGGTCACCCTAATTAGAAGCATGCATGGAATATGACGGGGACCTTTACTCCCCCAGGATCCTCAGGGATTGCTCATTCCCACCATGGTCTGGCTGCTAATGACCTTCTGCTGGGTAGGGGTGGGGGCTAGGTGGGGGTAGGGCCGATAACCAGCCCAGGGTCAGAGGGTCTCTTTATGTGACTCCACTCCCAAGGAGTGAGGGGCCTGACTCACCATCCACTGCATGCAAGTCTCGGTGCTCTTGGAAACAGCTGTAGTATTTGTACTTCTTCCCGCAGATGTCACACGTGTACCTGAAATTATCTGTGGGGGGTGGAAAGACACACATGGTTACCAGGACTTCAGTCGTTTAGGGTAGAATTTTTGGGGCCCGCTCATCTGCTTCAGAAACTAAAGAAAGGACTAGCCCAGAATGGCTCCAACTGGTGACCCCAGGGAGAATCAGTTCTTGGGCTGTTAGGGGTCCTCTACACAAGGAGACCAGGGAGCCCTGAAGTGACTTTCAAACTAACCCCCAATCCTACCCTGTGTGAGGTGAGCTCCTAAGGGCCTGGGCCATAACTGGCCCCACCTCCCTTCGTGAAGCAACACAACATTAACCATCACGGTAGCTATCTCTCCCCAGGTGCTGTGTGTGCAAGGTGCCAGGCCAGGTGCTTCCCCTGCACTTCTTCCTTCAGTCTTTGCAACTGAGGGAGGAAGTAGTAACCTATTTCACACACAGAGAAACTGAGGATCAGATGGGACCTGCCCCAAGCCCCACAGCTGAGAGGGCCCATGACAGGCAGCTTTGGAAATGGTTCACAATGACCCTAGCCCCCTGGCATTCACACTTGGTGCAATCCCTTCCCCTTGAGCACGAGCTGGACCTAGTGACTTGCTTCTAAAGTCATGGGATACAGTAAAGTAATGGGATGTCACTTCTGAGATGAGGTCACAAAAGAGCATGACTTTCATCTTGCTCATACCATCTTGATCTTGCCAGTTGCCATGTGTAAGCCGCCCCACAGAGATCTACGTGCCAACCTCCAGTCAACAGCCAGTGGAGAACTGAAGCCCTCAGTCTAAGAACTTGAGAAGAACCCATTTATCCTGCTAACTACAACATGAGTGAGTGTACAAGTATCTCCTGTCCTAGCTGAGCCTTAAAATGAGGCCACAGCCCTGGCCGACACTTTGACTACAGCCCCTAGAGAGACCCAGAGCCAGAGAACAAAGTGAAGGCACATCTAGATTCCGACCACAGAAACAGTGATATAATCACTGTTTGTTGCTTTCAGTCTTTAAGTTTTAAGGAAACGTGTCACACAGCAATAGATAACGAATACAGGGGCTGAGTTTAGATGATCCCCTAGGTCTATCCAGAGTCTGAAGCTGGACTCACAGAGTACATTACCCTCACCACACCAGCAACACACGAACACCTGTACTAGCACAAACTTTGTGCGTGCATTCCTTGGGCTGATCTAGAGATGGCCCTGCCACCTCACATTCCTGAGGATGCCCAGCACCAGGAGACTGGGCGGCTTGCTCAGGCTGTACAGCGGGGCAGGAAACAGCCAGAATTCAATCACTTAACTTCAAGACATAGCTGAGTCAGGGCACATGGCCTGTCTCTGTCTGGATAAGCCACCCTCCACTTCCAGGCTAGGGTACCAGTCCCCTGATCCCTCTCTCTTCTGCTTCTCAGATCCAAATATAGGATCCATGATACAGGTCTGATGAGACCCCTCCATCACAAGGTTGCAAAGCCAGGCAATTCTGTGGGAAAGTTTCTGGCCCCCTATGTAGTTGAACATGGGACACAAATGACATTAGCCATCTCCCTGCCTCAGCCCCTCTCTATTCCACCATACCTGCAGTCTCTGAAAGTACCTGGGCAGATGCCAAAGCCACGGAGACTAACTGGTCACTGAGTGAGGCACACACAGCCTGAGCACATGCAGACACTCTGAGGGTGTGGGGATCAGGCTGGGTGCAGGAGTGCCACCATCCTACCACACCCTACCATCACACCTGAACCAGCCATGGAGTAAGTGGTGGGGAGGAGAGGCCTGGTAACTAGTGCCAACTCCACCTCAGGATTCAGCTTGCCCCTTTCCCTCCTAATTTGAGGGAGGGGAGCGCAGTAGATGAGCTGATTCCTGGGGCCTCTCCCAGGCTGGTGGTTCCAGGATTCCAAGCCTGGCTCAGGCTTTATCCTTTTCCATGGCTGGCAATCCAGGTTAGACAACAACCTCCCCCATCCTGTCCTGTCTGGACCATAATCTTCTCTTGGTGCTAGAAACCTGGGGGACAGAGGTGGAGAAGTCAGGCCACCTGGTTCCAGATGGGGCCCTGCTCCTGAAATTCCTCGCGCATACTGTCCAGTGCTGGTCACCCTCTACAGCTGCCCGCCCCATCTGCCCTGTCTTTGCCCACACAGCCTCTCCTACCGGCCAGGCCATGGCTACTTCCTCCAATAAAATGTGATCCCCAAGTTTCTGCCACCAAGAAGCACTGTCACCCTGCTCTGTCGAACACCACACCCCTACTTCTCTTCAACGTGGATGGCAACCACATTGCCGGACTGACCAAAAGCAGGAGTGGTCAGGACAGGAGCTCTATCTCCAAAGGGAAAAAAGGCAAAATGATTTTTTTTTGGTCAGTGAAATCATGGTTTTGGAACCCCAAGAGAGCTCAGTGTCTCTGGGAATGCCACCACTGATCTGTCTGAGTAGCAGGCTCTGAAGTCAGGCTGCTCGAGCTCAAACCCAAGCCTACGGCTTACAAGTGCGACTGACGTCGGAAACAGCCCCTAACCTCTGCCCTGCAGTTTTACCTGTAAAATGGGAATGGTGGTCCTTCATCTCCCAGAGTTGTAATACAGAAACGAGCACAATGTCTAACATACAATAAATGCTTGGTAAATGTTACCTAACATTGTCGTTTTGCAAAGGGAATCGAGGTGACAGTAGCAAGAGGACTGGATGTGGAGTTAATCTTTTATTTTCTTAGTTGAGAGATGGGTAAGGGGATAGATGCCTCCATGTATGACTGCACAGTTTTCCTAACAAATAGATGAAAGATTCCTGGACTAAAGGCGTGAGACCTGGTTTCTACCCTAACGAGCTGAATGACTTCTCTCTGGGACTCAGTATCCTCATCTACAAAATGGGTAGGCCGGATTTGCTATTCTCAAGGGGACCTGTTAGGTTCTAGGACTCCATGGCCAGGCTTTGGAAACAAGGCCAGGGTGTGAAGACCCCTGTACTTTTGAGCTGGCACTGCTGGCTTGAGTCAGGGCAGGGGTGCAAGACTGGGAATAAAAGAAAGCATATTGGCCATGGGAAGACACTCCACAGGGAGCAAAGAAAAAGTGATGGAAGGACTAAAATACCACTAGCTAGAGAGTCTTCGACAACCAGCAAGCCTCCGGGAACAACGGAAGCAAGACAGAGCACAACGCATCATTGAGGGGCTACTGGAGAGGCCAAGGCCCAGAATAACCAAGGAAGGAAAGATAAATGGGGGAGCTCTTTAAATGTGTGGCTTACCATGGAAGCCAGAAGAGAAGGGAGCTATTGAGGCAGAAGGAGCCAGGGCCAGGCTGGGGCAGGATGGGGCTGGGGAGAAGGGGCAGGCTTTCGCCTCCTGCCAGCCTTGGGCCCTCCGCAGGTGTCAACCAAGCTGAGCCTGAGTCTCCTCCAGAAAACAGAGGATTTGGGGAGGGTCATGTTTACTTATATTTTAAGAACCTTTTTACGGCGGTATAACAAACATTGTAGAAACGTAAGCGACAATCTATGGCCTGCCACTGTCTGTTGTGGTAAGGAATACATTTCCATCTCTCTCCAGCTGTGTTCGAGCTTCACGGCAGAGTTGAATAGTTGTGATGGAAATGTCTGGTTTTAACGTCTAAAATGGATACTCGATGGTCCCCAACGAAAAAGTCTGCTGACCCCTGATATAGAAAGGGTACAAATCCTAAGTGCTCACCCTGTTCAATTTTTGCAAACCAAAAACACCGGTGTCACCAACACCCAGCTCATATATCAGAACCTAGAAGCCCCTTCCCAAAGGTGACCGGGATTCTGACTCCTCCGGCAGGCGTCAGTGTCCCCTATTACACGGATCTTAGAGGAGGCACTTCCTTTGCTAACAGTCTCTGTGGGTAATTCATGGTGCTGTGTGTACCCCAAAGCCTTTCCTTCTCACTGCTGTCCCGCGGTCCTCCGTGTGAACACGCTGTAACTTATGCCTTCAGCTGGCACTGGGAACTCAGGTGGTTTCGAGTTTGGGCTGTTGCTGCTAAGAACATTCCAGTTCACATCTTTTGGTGGACATGTGCACGCATTTCTGTTGGGGACACACTGGGAAATGGAGCTTCTGGGTTCTGGAACTCAGATTTGTTGGGTCTGGGGGAGGTTCTACCCCAGCCTAAACCTATCCGGCTGGCCCATGGGTTTAGAACTGGAGAGAAGGCAAACAGGGCCTTTGAGCGGCAAAGCAGAACACTGTCCCCAGCTGTCAAGACTCGGCACGCCACAGGCTCTGGGATACCTCACCCCCCAGCAACTGGTGCTCGTGAGACAACTCTCTGAAGGTGGAGTTCCCAAACATCGCCTATGGAGCCCCAGACCCATGAGTGGGAGTTGAAATACAGAGGAAACCACAGACGCTGGACCCCTCTAGGAGATGCACGTGCTTCTCTACCAATGAAGGGCCCTGAGAAGTCTAAATGAGAAACATGCCCGTTGTGGCAGATGTCAAGGTCTCCCACGTTATGTCCCCTAGGAACCTTCAACAACAGAACTCCTAAGAGTTCCCCCAGGATGAGTACGTCACAGAACACGCTTCTGGAAAGGCTGCTCTGAAGTACTGTTAGACAATGTCATAAGAACCCTCGGGCCCCAAAGCCTGGACCATGGCAACGTGTGTCCCAGAGGCCACTTGACGCACTCATGGGGGTGAGGGATAAAAGTGTCTCTACCTTCCACCCCTGGCCCTCTTGGCTCCCCAAAGCCCACAAGGTGGGAAAAATACTCACTGCCTTGGGAGGCTCCCTCCCCTGAGGTGGCTTCAGTGTCTGTAACAGAGAGAGAAAAAGAATGAGAAGGTACTGAGTACATGGAACCAGGGCTGGTGCCAAAAAGAATGAGAGAGAAGGGGCAGCCAGTGGCAAGAGGACCCATTACAGTGCACCCAGGGACACTCTCTCCCCCTACTCAGATGCAGGGAACTGGCCTTACAGTCCTTCCTCGTGGCCCCCACTGTCAGTCAGGCCCTGACCTGGTGCCTGTCCTCCCAACCTGCCAGGTTCAGGGAGGGTCAGAAGGACCAAACTCTGCTGTCCCCTCAGCCCCGTGTCCTCATCTTCAAAATGGAGATAGCCACCTGACCCTCCTCAATCTAGGGTTGTCATGGGAGCACACAAGACGACACATGAGCACCTTCCCTGCAGGGGCCAATGACACTGAGCAGCACTGAAGCATTCTGGGAGGAAGCAGGCCTATGCAGAACGGGCAGGGGATACTAGTAGCAGAAGCCTGGTGGCATGTCCTGCTGTCCCCGACCCCTGTGTGCTCTCCCAAGTAGAGGAGACCTCTCCTCTCCTCCTCAGTCTCCTTCCTACTGTAGAAAGAGGGAGAAGACAGGGGCTCTGAGAGCCTCTGAGATCACCCACGAGGGGCACAGGTAGAGAGACTGGCAGAGAACGCAGAAGCCTGGCCCCTGAACTCTGCCCTCGGGACGTGGTGCTCACCTCGGTGTGCCCGCATGTGGGTCTGGAAACAGTTGTAATACTTGTACTTCTTGCCACAGATTGCACACTCATAGGATCCTAGAAAACAGGAAAGGGACCAGTCAGCCAGCACCCAACACATGTAGCCACAAGGCCCAGGACCCGCAGTGATGCCTTCAGGGACTGCAAACCCTGAGTCAAGGAGGCAAGGCCCCTCCAATGGCTGTCTTGTCCTCAGCAAGCAAAGAGGCAGCAAGCACCAGAGGAAATAGAGCCGAACTGGAAGTCAGGAAGCCTGGGTCTAGCTCCAGGCTTGCCTCAACTTTCTGAGGGACCTTGGACAAGTCACTTGGCATCTCTGAGCCTGTCTCCATGTCTGTAAGACAGAGAAGGTAATTTCCTTGGGTAACTCTCATACTTGTTCCTTGAGGAAAAAGGAGATGGATTTGAAAGTGTTCTTTCGCAATAAGGAATAAATTGCATCCATGTAAAGAAATCACCACTTGAACGCATTATTAGAGTAGTTTCTAGCTACTTTTCCTCCTTGCCAGGGTGAGACAGAAGAGAACAGGCTTCAAATCAGACGCCTCTGGGTCCCTGCCCCTGTCCTGCCACTTACCAGCTGCACAACCTTGGTAATTTCCTTAGATGTACTAAGCCTCAGTCTGCTCATCTGTAAAATGGAGCTAAAAAGTACCTACCTCATGGGGTGGCCCTACATTGCCACAGGAAGTGCCCAATCCTATTACAGATGTGCCTGACAAGGAGAGCACCACCTCCGTCTGCTAAGGTGCTGTCTTGTTCCCTCAGATGTGCAGACACCAACATGGTATAAACGCCAGACCCCGGCCCTCTGCCGGGCCCTCAGGTAAACGGAAACAGCCGAGTTCCCAGTGGGCATTTCAGACAGGTCAATGGTGGAGCCCAACATGCAGAGCACGGGGCAAAGGCCCATGGCAGGAAGCCAAGCAGAGCCCACGAGGGGCCTCAGGCGGAGAGGCCTTGCCTACCCCTCACATAAGCGCGACACCACCTGGGCCCAAGCCCATCCTTCCTAACAGAACAGCAAGGGAGCCTGCACAAAGAGAGGCCCTGGCCCCACTCCAGGCTCACTGTGCTGACAGCTGGGGCTAGAGGCCTAGCAATCTGCCTTTTTAAAAGGGTCCTCAGGGGATTCTGATGCTTAGCAACCAGGTCTGAGAACCACTGGCTTAGATGGAGTCTTGGCTCTACCACGCATAGGCTGGGCCTCAGTTTCCTCACCTACTCCTGCTGCCTTTGGTCTTGCCTGGGGGCAGAGACCCATTTACCAAGGGTGAACTCCAGGTACTGGGTTAAGGCAGAAGAACAAACAGGACTAAGATTCCTATACTTCAGGACCGAAGTCAGGATTAACAAGATATAACATTGAAGTCGGCGGGCATACAGGTGGCATCGCCACCTTTCTACTGTGGGTCACTCAAGGGAATGCTGTCCTCCTGACACCAGTGTGGAGCCTAGCAGGCTGTGACCCAGTGATTTTATATGTGTCTTGTCTCACAGGGAAGGATATAAACACGTGGAGGGCAAAGATCTGATTGTGGATTTCTGTGTCTTTAGTCCCATGATTGGCACACAGCAGGGGTTCAATAAATTCATGGTGTCCTGCTGTGCTACTCATCTGTCACTGAGTAATAAAGAACCGATTATCCCAGTTTGGAGCATTGGGACACTAAAGGGCTTTCTCGGCTCACACGGTCCCTATCCCAGCTGCCTGATTCCCTGCCCAGCATACTTGCTCACTCCACTGGGTTCCCCAACTACCTTTCTGCCTTTTGCAATCGTTACTCTCCAAGGACCAGGTGCTATAACTCATTTCATTTGAGTCTCACCGATGTCCCTGCACAAGCCTGACCGCTGACCCCGCTGCACAGGTGAGGAAGCAGAAGCTGGCCAGATGTGTGGCAACCTGCCCATGTCACACAGCCATCTGGTGGGAGTGAGGTCCAGACTCAGGGGCTCCTCACACATCAGCTCAGTTCATCTTCACGAGTGCACAGAAAAAGGTGATTATTATCCTCATTTTTCAGATAAGAAAAAGCGAAGACTGAAGGGAAGACACAGTGAGCTAGAGACTGCCCAGGTCTCTCAACCCAGAGCCAATTGTGCACCCACCACAATATCAGCCTCTGAGAGAGCTCCAAGAAGAGATGGTAGATGGTGCCTATTAATGTTTACCGTGTACCAAGTACAGCCAGGGCTCAATCCTGCCCCCCACCTTCCCAAATGTCCTCAGGTGGCTGGGACAAATCAACGCCTACTTCAACAATAAGCTTGAAAGTTCTATGGGCTGAGTGGTCCAAGGCTGGGGCTCCTCGGTTATTGGTTTGTGAGGAACTGGGTTCAAAGCCCATGCCAGGTCACCTCCAGATGCCAAGAGAGCTGTGAGTCCCCTTCAGATGTGGGGCTCGTTCTAACGCTGAAGGGCAACAGAACCCCTACCATGTCTCTGGTACCATCACAGGGCTCACAGAGTCCCCTGTCAAGAGCCAGGGAGAGCTGGCAGGGCACTCCAGCACACAGGACCAAGCCTTTTCCTCTCCCCGGTCCTGCTGTCACTAGTGACACAACAAGAATCCACAGGTATTGATTGACAGCGCCTGTCCAGCATGTCCCATCATTACCTGGCAGAGAACCTGGCTTAGCTCCCTTCCTGAGAGCCCTGGAGAGACCGGTGAGGTCAGGTGGGTCTAGTTCTCAAAGCGATGGAAAGGTGAAGCTATGAAGACTGAGGCAGAGGAAACTGTCTTCTAAGGAACATAAGCCACAATCCTCACCTCTATCATTTGCACCCAGCTAGTCCCCACATGAGCTCAGATATCTTTTAGGATACATGAAATCCATCCAACAAGGGAGAAATTCAGAGCAGAAGGAGGGAAGAAAAATGCAAGGTGGGGAGGGGAAAGAGAGATGGCTCCTTACGACAGGACGTCTCATATTTAGCTCAAAGCATCATAGCAGCCACTATTTACAGCTCAGACACTGAGGAGCATCCAGCCTGCTTGGTTCTAGGATGCAAAAGGAGCTGGGCCCTGGGCCTCTTGGGGACAGAGGACCTAGAGAGGTAAGTTGTAAGTGAGTGGGTTTCCTGAGGCTCTCTGGGGCTTGGACTCAAACCAAATGTCCTTTGAACCAGGGTCTTCCAAGTAGAGTACAAATCCCCTGGGGATATGTGAGCACAGGCAGGGAGGCCCCACTCAGCTGGTTCCCCCTTCCATCTCTCCTCTCACCTTCACCCTCCTCCCACATTACAGATAAGACAATTCTTCCATTCACCTAATCCACACGGTACCCTCCACGCTGGATGAGCGTCTGGGGGATCCCAGCAAAGACATGACTAGAATAGTGGTGTCAGACTTGGAAAATGGGTAAATGGATCTATTGACGGGGTACAATTCCTTGGGTAAGTCGAATGTTTTCCAAGTCTTTCCTCTCAACAAAATCGAAGATCTAATGGAATTGTCCGTGGAGAGACCATTGAAAATAATGTCTGAGGAGAGACCGTTAAGGGGTTTTTGACAGACAACTTAGAGTTCAGAGAACTGAGTGACACTGCTGATATGAGACTCCACCCCTCCCTGGCTCTGTATTTATGTGATCAAGCTTTCTAAGCACTTACACTTACAAAAATTGAAAAACAGAAATGAAATTAATGCTGAATCTTGTCTCATTCAACATATAAGAAATATTAATTCCAGAAACATGAGCCAATTGAAAAAGAAATAAAGCCCCGTCCATTTCATTAAAAGGTGCTTTTTCTGTATTTTTTTTTTTTTTTACCTGTACATTTACAATTTCTCTAAATTTGTTTTTGGCAAATTGTATGCTGGTAATAACTCAGTCTGAAGAAAAAATGTTTCAAAATGTAGAGCTTTACGATCCCAACAAATTTTTTAGAAATTCCTATTTCAATGTACGTACATCTTGTTGTGGGAGATGAGTGTGAACAGTCATCAATAAAAGACTCTCAAGCATAAAACATATATTACGCGAGGATAAAAATCCTGTGAGGGCAATGGACTGGAAATATGAATTCAAGGAGAAAAAGGAAAGTTGTAAAATTTCTGACTGTTAAAGACACGCCTGTTCATACATTTCGTAAATGGATGATGGCAGATACCAAATAGCAGTGGCGTTTGGATGATCTTGGATCCATTTAAAGGAGTGGTTCACAGTTTTATTTCCAAAACGCCGCATTTCTTCTTTTACATGATACTCAAGAATTATATCCTTTGCAAGTACTTAAACTTTGGATTAAAATGTCAGATGTCAACTCAAAAATGCGAAAGAGAATCTAGTTTCTCACAATTCTTTTGGGAGGTACTGAACAAAAACACTGTGACGCCACTGGTCTTTTAGGTTGCTGTCACTCCAAAGGTAACCCCGGATGTCCATGTCTGAGGCTTCACCTAATACCCATGGCATCTGTTTTGTATTTTTGCCCCCCCTGCCCCCCGCTTAAAGACAATTTCATACCTATCACTTCACTCTGCCCCCAATAACCCAACTGGGAAGACAGGCAGATTTTATTATACTAATAAATCAGAGAGTTAAGGGGCCCGTCCAAGGCCCCACAGCAGGCCAGACCCTGGATCTTTTAGCTTACAGCCCATGGGCCCTTGCCAATGGGGCCCCCTCCAGCAGGGACGCCCTTTCCACTTTGGACCTCCAGATGAAGAGTCATCAGCAGAGACAGGACGTGCCTGGGAGAGTGGCCAATCCCCTCCTTTCCAAGTAGCTGGAGTGGAGTGCTCAGTGTTGGTTCTGGCAGGCTCCGGCACCGGGCCCTGCCAACAACCTACTGAAACAGGAAACTATCAGCTGGCACTATGAAGTGGGACCTGGCACCTTCGCTATCGGGTTTGTCACAGACCAAAACCCGCGTGGCCTCGTCTAAATGGCTGTCTGCTCTTCTGGGGCTCCTTCTGCAGCTGTGGCCAAGCCCCTTCCCCTCCTCCCAGGGCAGCCCTGCATGCGTGCGTGCGTGCGTGCGTGTGTGTAAACACCTCCACCCCTCAGTACTCAAAGTTCACTGCCTAGAAACATCCTTGTAGGATCTGGTCACCCAGCTTGATCCCTGACTCCCCTTCCTGCACCCAGACCAGTGAGGGACCCTCTCTGTTCACCCACCTCCAGGATAGGAACTCACTCCCTCGCAGGCTTATATCTGGTTACGGTTCCCATAATCACAAAGTCTTTCCTTTTAGTGAGTTGAAATCCCTCCTGGTAACTTTTCTCCATATTGCTTGAAGCCACTTGGAATGTGTCCACCCCATTCCCTCCCACAAAAGCACTCTAAGTTGTGAATACTTAGATTCCATCATCTCCCCATCCCACAGCCCCTACCCCTTTCTCCCCCATCCTCAGGACAAACAGCCCTTAGCTCTGCCATGACACCCCTTCCCATACTAATAGTTGACTCTCTGGAAATAACCTGTTGGTCCGCACCCCTCATTTGGGTCCTGGACCACCACCAGGGAAGCCTTGGGCCACCAGGTCTCCAGGCGCCTGAGACTCTTCCCTGAGCTCCCTCACATGTAACCTCCTTGGATTAAGGACCGCTGGTCTCACAGCACACACAGGGTAGAGCACCCCCTGCGTGGTAGTGCATTCTGACCACCGCGATGGGACCTGGGCGTTCTTATCACTTGGAACCAAAAGCATTCTGTGGGCTGGATGTCCTCACTGTGGTGAACCCAGCTTGCCTTGTCTTCGTCACCTAGGACAAGGAGAGCAAGCAGGTTTCCACATCAGAGTTTTCAATTCGGGCTGGCTGACAGTGAATTTGTGGTGTCCTGTGTTAAGAAGGCTTGAGGTACACGGTTGGGAGCGTGTGCGGTGATTAATTAGCAATGCTAATTAGCAATGCTGCCATGGCCGTGAACCTGGGGAGTAAGTCCATGGTAGCGCCTTGTGTTTAGCACTCATCACTCGGGAGGAGCTCCCGAAACCTCAGTGGCCCTGCCATTCCTCGGGGCTGCTAGGCAGACTTCTTCATGCAGCTTGTCTGGAAAGAAAAGGCAGCTGTTAACTAACTTTTAGTTTCACCCAACACAGTTGTCGCAGTCCCTATGATCTTTGCTCTCCCTGCTTTAAATAAGGAAGCTCAAGGTCTTGCCCCCAAACCCCACACTGGCTCCATCGGCAGTGATGTTTTTTCTAAAGTGAGGGACACCCTTTCCCAGCACAAGGAATTTCTGGGCAGCGGGGAGGTAGCGGCAACTAGTGCGAGTTTGGCAGCCAGCCTCCTGAGCACTGATGCCCCTCCCGATACGCCCAGCCTGAGAAGCTGCCAAACGCCACCCACGTGCCCACGACCCGGGCTCCTCCAGGGGAAGTGCCTCAGATAATGTTTGTGTCACTGGGAACACTGCTTGTCTGATGCCTGTTAAAGGGCTGGTGAGGACGTGGCAGGCTTGAAAAGGGGGATGGAGCTCAGAGAAAAGGCAAACAGGCAAACGGGAGGTCCCCCCACGGCGCGGCACTGGGGGACCAAACAGGACTGCTATTCTCTTCAGCGACAGAGCCCGCTCTGAGCCCTGAGCGTGGCACTCAAGAGGCCTTGGCTCTGCAGAACCCCGCACTCCCCTGCCAAGTGCCTCGGGAATGTGTCAACTCCCCGACGCCTGGTCACCAGGGCACAGAGGAACACTGCGGCACAGGCTCATTTGGAGGGATGGCTCGAACCGGCATTCCGCCCCCAGCCAGATCCCTGGGAGCGCGTCCCCTCCTTGTGTTACTTCTGGAAGCTATGAGAGAGCTGCTGTGAGGTGAAGTGGGGGAGCTACATGAAGTGGAAGAAAATGTCACTGGCCTGCTGAGTGACTCGGGGCAACTCTCTTCCTCTCTGCAGGCCTCTGTTTGCCCTTCTAGAGCGGTGTCAATCTATAGCATGTGTATGTAGGCCCACTGCCCACTTCCACGTCCACGGTAAACATCGATAATCAATCGCCACGCTTTCGAAGCTTCGACATAGTCTCTGACCAGCCAGCAGCAATCACCTGGACTTGGCCCACAAGATAAAATCTACCTGCCGTCTTGTGATTAGATGAGTTCAAAAGGTTCATTTCTAACATTGATTTTTCTTTCTATTTTTTTGGTAAATGCTTTTCTTCCCCAGTGCTGAGGCCAAGCCAGATTGCTTTAAGCCTGAACCTTTGGTGGAAACTACACCCTTAAAGAGGAAGGTCAGCCTGAGTAGACACGAGACAAGCTGACGTGACCAGCAGGGGGTGCCCTGGGCCTGTCTGGTGCGGGCTCCGAAATGCTGGTTCCACTTCTCACTCATTACTGTGGCTTTTACCCCCTTTTCACAAGGGTCTCCCAACAGGTTATTCACAAATTTCACAAGCTCCTCCAAGTTCCAGAATTCTAGGGAGGTGGTATAGAAGGAAGTCCAGGGACTGGACAACACTGTTTAGTTCGCAGATGAGAAAACCAAAGCCCCACTGGAACCCACGTCTGCTGACACCTCAGCCAGCACCAAACTTCTTCTCCACCCAATGTTTTCTCTATGTCGCGCTGGCTTATTTCTTAAAATTGGGGAATAAAGCAAAACATATTACTATTCTTTGCCCTTGAAGAGGTACTTTATATTAACACTAGTACTGCTAATAACAGATCACTGTTTACTAAGTACAGTGCTGATTTCTTCATCTACATTATCTTTACTGAATCCTCACATAACCCCATGAACATACAACTGTGAGAACTAAAGCACAAGGGGGCCGAGTAGCTTCAGGGTGCAACAGCTACTAAGTCAGAGCCTGGATTTACTCCCAATCCAAGGAACCGAGCTCGTCCTAACACAGCAGTCTTCCTTTCCACTGCTTCTTTTGAGTCTCATACCCCTCAGGTAGCCAGGACAGGGAGCATGCCTCATTCAACGGAAGAGGACACTAAGGAACATGAAGGCCAAGGACCCTGCTTCTGTGTAGCTGCTGAGCTGGAAAGCAGAGTGGTGGCCGGCACACGGCCCAGGGCCCTGGGGCCTCTCACTGTGCAGGCATCTGGCCCAGGGAAGATTCCCAACATTTCCCTAGCATGGAGGATCCAGGCTTTTCCTGCCGAATCCAGACTACCGGCTCCATCCCAAGTACCCTTCTGGGTATCTCCTGGTAAAGGGTG
Organism: Cynopterus sphinx; assembly: GCA_030015415.1. NCBI lineage: Eukaryota > Metazoa > Chordata > Mammalia > Chiroptera > Pteropodidae > Cynopterus > Cynopterus sphinx. The sequence goes on along the minus strand of CM057385.1, from coordinate 114,872,759 downwards.
TAAATAGCTCCTGGGTCCAGTGAGTCTTAAATCACACCCCACCCCCCAAGTGAGCAAGGACATGTCTTCTCCTTGGTTAACTAACACATCCACTAGTAGCCAGAAGTCCCCAGCCTTGGAGAGTGAATATTGACGGATGGAGGTCAGACACGGGCCCCTGAAAAGAGTCTTCTCTCTGGGCTAAGTCACCCATGGTCTTCGCCAACTATTTCTGGTTCACCCCCCTTCTGTTACATGCTGAGACGGCATTTCCCAGCCTCCTTGAGGTTGAGTGGGCCCAGTGACTAGTTTTGGCCAATGACTGTGCCTGGAATCAACACCTCTCACTTCTGGGTTACAGTAGGTAATTGCCAGTGTGAGTCGTTCCAGAGCTTCCTTTCCCTTTGTCACATGGACGGCAGCATTCCATGTAATAGCTGCTTTTAGCCTGGGTCCAGAGCAGAGTGGAGTCCCTAAATGGCCCAGGGCCCACAATGGACATGTAGTATGACTCAGAAATAAACTTTTGTGGTTTTGAGCTACCGGATCTCTTTTTACTTTTAGGATTTTTGTCGCTGTGGCATAACCTAGCCCCATCCTGACAGTTACATGACTAATGCCAACACTAACTCAGAAGCCAGTACCTCGCTAGGTATTGTGGGATGGGGACGGAGAGAACAGGGACATAGATATGACAGGTCCTGGAGCGCCAATCTTATGTCAGAGACAGGCACGGACAAGACAGTAGATAATGGAAAGTGCCCCAGTGAGAAGCAGGATAGAAGCAGACCACTTCTGATCAGAAGAGATCGGGAAGGCTTCTGGGAGGAGTTGGTACTGGAGTTGGCCTTGATGGACAGGTTGGATTTGGGCATGTAGAAAGGAGCAAAGGACAGGAAATGCTGCAGAGAAGACTGTACTGGAAGGAAAGGCCTGGGAAGATCAGAAATAAGAAATGGGGCTAAAAGGCCCAGGATATAGAGGTTCTTGATGCTATGGCTTTGACCCTAGACACAGTGGGGAATCCCAAGTTTATAAGCAGAGAGAAACGTGGTCAGTTTTCTGTTTTCGTCAAGGCCCCTTGTAGCCAGAGAAGGCAGGCGAGAGCAGGGAGACACAACAGGCACAGCTCTTAGCAGGATGCCACAATGACCCAGGTGGAGCTGACGGTGGCCACAACCAGCTGAGGAACAGCTGGGAAATGGAGCTCGAGGCTGATTCCCAAGAGTTGGGAAGAAAAGGCAACAGGCCTTGAATCTAAACTTGGGGAAACAGACACAGAGAAACTTCCCCAAAGGACCCTACAATTCACACACAGGATGTGTACCCAGAAACCGGGAAGAGGTTCGAGCTGGACCAGAAAGAAGAGATGGAGAGAGGGAGGTGGCAGCACTTCTGAGAACATACTGAGCACAGAAAACAAGGAGGAGGGCATGGATGAAAATGGAAGTCTGGGACCAAAGGAGGCAAGGCCTCGATGCCGGGCGGAGGCACATGGGCTTTATTCTACAGACCAGGGGTTGCAAACTTCCGGCCCGCAGAATGACTCTGATCCACAGTTGTTCTGCTCGGCAGACTTCAGAAGTCGAATTAGTCGCCAACGTTTAAAGCCAAAAGAATTCACATCATAATTCTCATTTCTGGCATGTGGTGAGTCTGGAGAGCTGGCCATGCTGAGCTGGTCTCCCCACGTAGTCACCCCCCTCTGTGTGAGGCGTGGGCTCTCCAGCTGGACACGCTCCCCACCACCTGCCTGTCTGGCTCATCTCTCCTTACGCTAAATAAACATATCTTGCTGGGCCATGTGGGCATTTGAATTTGTGAACCTGGCAGGAATGCAGGCAGCCCGTGAGGGGTATCCCCTGACTCCTGCTGGAAAGTGAGGGGAGAGATGATTTCTAAGAAGATCGTTTTCAAAGCTTTGCCCAGACCAGAAGAGGCAAGGGAAGATGCCAGTCTGTCACTGAACAGGACCTACACTGTGAGCTGCTCCCAGGAGTGCCCAGTCAAGCCGAGGAAGAAGAAATATAGAAGGCAGGTGGGACACCAGGTGACATGGGCTGTGCTAAGTCTACCTGGGGCATGGGGTCCCACAGCATGAGGGACTTGCCAGGCCCACAACAGTTCCATGCATCTGACTTGAACAAAGTCTTAAAGGGTGAGTAGAGTTTTGCCTCGTTAGATAGCAAGAGAAGAGCTTTAGACCAGGACCGTGGAGGCAAAGCCAAGTCTAAGGAGCCTAATCTCTCCTGGAGGGCAGAGGGCAGCCACTGAAGGCTCTCAGCCAGGGAGAAACAGACAGCCCGGTCTCTTCTTCCCAGGACTCCGGGCCTGGCCCCAGCCCTCTGGGATGGGCGCTCACTCACCGAGGGTCTGCTGGTTGCGGACGCCGCCGATCACCACACAGATCTCGGCGGGCACTTCGCCAGTCCCATCCTTGCCGACTGCCTTCTTCTCCTCCTTGGCCTCGCCCTGCCAGATCACCTCCTGGATGTAGTCGTCGGGCACCTCCGTCTTCACCTTCACCTCTGTCATCGTTCCCTGCTCGGCACTCAGTGAGGCCTCGGCCGGCACGGGCTCTGACCCCTCCACCTTGGTGATCTTCTGGCTGCGCTTCAAGCGCTCCCTGGGAAAAAAGAGGAGTCTGTTCAGTGTGGACCCTGTATTCACCCCCAGACCTACCTGGGAACCCACCAACCCAGGGGTTTATAAACTGTTTAGCTACAGACCCACCTCTCACATGAACCTCACCTTGAAGCACACAGCTCATGGATGCCCCTGAGGGTTCTCCAAAGAACACAGCTTAAAAACACAGGCTAGTCTGGCTCCAACTCCACCCATTTTACAGATGGGGAAGCTGGGGTCCAAAGAGGTCTAAATGTGCCAGTAACTTCTGTAACCAGAGTCGTAAGAGACCGACAAGGGAGCTCTGGCTTGTGGAGCTCAGTTCTTCTCAGGCTTCAGTGTGCACAGAAATCAGCTGAGAATCGTGGTAAAGTACAGATTCTGGTTCAGCAGGTGTGGGGTTCAGCCTGAGATTCTGCATTCTATCGCGCGCCCACTGAGGTCCTACTAGTCCTCCATCTGCACGTGGAGCAGCAAGAGTTGAAGTGGTTTGGTGTGTGCAAAGCTGTCTAGGGCTGTTCCCTTGGCTCTTTGGCAGGAGGCCTAGAGATCTCATCCAAGCTCATCCCTGCTCCAGCTCTACAGACGAGGGAACTACAAGCCAAAAGGCAAACTTGGCGATGTCCTGGAGTCAACACTTGGCCCCAACATGTTGGCCTCTAGGTGGCTCTTCAAATATCAGAAGACACAACTTGACACTGAGATGGGTAGGACATGTGGACACTGGGGCCTGGAGCAGAGCTGTGGCTTGCCTAGGGCCACATGCAAGACTATTGGCAGGTCAAGGCATGAGGCCAGGTCCCTGAATTATCATAAGGGCCCCCTCATCCTCTGGCAGGGGATTACTCTGGTTTCTGGGGGTGGGAAAGCCAAGACATGCACAAAATGGGAAATCAAATTATATTCTAGGCCTAGGGCTGCTACCTTGGCCATGTCCAGGTGTCTCCACCACTCCAGAGAAGCATCCATACCGTGACCTCCAGGGCCCAGCCTCGGGGCCTGCTCAGGCGGGGCCTGCTCAGGCGAGGCCTGCTCAGGTGAGGCGCCTTGGCACATTAACTAAATGGAGCACAGTCAAGGCACCCAGGCCGGGAGGCAAGGACCTGGGTTCTGATCCACAATGCGTTCATTGTGTGACTTTGGACAAGACCCTTCTCTCTGGGCTTCAGCTCCATCCACCACAAGAACATGGGTTTTATCACATCTGCTGTCCCTCCCAGCTCTCGGCTTGCTCTCAGGTGGCAGAGAGAGGCCACTGGGGAGGTTCTATAGCTTGAATTGTGTCCCAACTCATATGGTGAAGACTTACTACCCAATGTGACTGTATTTGGAGATAAAGTCTTTAGGAGGTAACTAAGGTTACATGAGGTCATAAGCAGGGGGCCCAATTCTGAAAGGACTGTGGCCTTAGAAGGAGAGCCCTCTCTCTCACTCTGTCCCTACCCCATGAGGACACAGAGAGAAGGTGGCTATGTACAAGCCAGGACGAGGGTCCTCACCAGAACCCGACTATGCTGGCACCCTGATCTCAGACTTTCAGCCTCCAGAACTCTAAGAAAATACCCAGTCTCTGGTATTTTGTCACGGCAGCCTGAGCTGACTAATATAGAGGCCAGGACTCAGATGGACAGGATAGGCGTGAAAAAGGTAGGCTGGGGAGATACCAGCCAGCAGCAAGGGCTGTCAAGTCAGCCACTTCCTTCCTGTGTGACTTGAGCCAGCTATCTAACTTCTGAGTTTTAGTTTTTGCATCTGCAAAATAAAACTAACAGGGTTTTTACAGGGATTTCAATCAGCTAATGCTTGAAAAGCAATGAGCACAGTGCCTGGCCTATAACAGCTCTCAGGACACAGTTACCATCGCGATTATTGATAAGGACAAACTGTTAAGAGCATATTCAGCACCCAGTGGGTCTAATGATGCCTCCTCCTAAGTAAGGGCCACCAGACACTGTCTGACCTTAGGCCCTTCTCCTTAGCAGGAAATGTAAAACGAGATGATTCAATCGCCTCAACATTTGTTTCCTTTATTTATTTAAGAAACATTTAAATAGCGTTCCCCATGTGCCAGGCACTGTTCTAACATACTGGCTCGGCTCCTCTCATCCTCAGCTAACGACCCTGTGAGGTAAGTTCTGGTATTATCTCCATCTTACAGATGAGGAAACTGAGGCAATGCAAAGTGAAATAACTTGTCCAAAGTCCAATGGGTACAAAAAGGTGGAATCAAGATTTGATGCAGGCATCCTGGCTCTTAGCGGTGATGCACCTAGACTGGGAGAGAGAAGCCTGCCTGCCCGCACCCACGGCAACCCCAGGCCACCCACTCTTGACCTTCAGCACCCAGAACAGAGTCAGGACCACGGTGCTAGTGCGTACACAGGAAGATGGGAGGCTCCTTGCTTTTCTGGCTGCTGCTGCCTCCACAGCAATATCTGAAGCTAGGGCTCCCCTAATAAGGTCCGGTGTCCCCTGGGAGGGGAGCACGCTTATCCCATTCTAGCAAAAAAAAAAGCTGAGTTCGTAGAGGCCCCAGAACCAAGAGGTCGGAGACATAACCAGGAGACAGCGATGGCTTTGAGGAAGGAGAATATTCCTGCCAGCCAGCCAGCCAGCAACAGGAAGGATGTGCTGTGGGGGGTGGGGAGCTCCCTGGCACCGAGGCACAGGCTGGCTGACAGCCTGGCAAGAATGGGATGTGACACAGCGAGACAGAAAGAGAACCAGGGTTTAAAGTCAAATCATCCCAGGGCCTCATCTTGACACCGCCCCTCTTGAGTTGTGGGTTCCCCCATAAGAGACCTCACACACACCATCACCCCCATTCTGAATCTCAGTCTTCACACTCATACAATGGGGACACACAGCACCTACCCCTCGGTGCTGCGATGCAGAGACAAGGCAATGTCTACAAGGGACCTAGGACAGTGGCCCTAGGGGAAATGTTCCATAGGTATCTACTGTCTTATAGGGGGGTGGAGGAGAGGAGTGAGCACAAAATGCAGGGGAAGGGTCTTACATGGTGCAGACTTCAGTACAGGGGCTGTGGAGGTTGACGACAGGAGTGCAAATTCCGTAAGACTTCCCAGTTGGCGACCCTGAGCGAGCCTCTGACCCTCTCTCTCCCTCATGAAGTGGGGACCACCACAACTACTCAAAAGGCCTGGTGAGGATCAACTGCAAACATGCAAATCCAGGACCTTGTCTTAAGTGGCTCATAGAGAAGATCATGCTGGTAAAAACTGGAGACATAAGTGGCTGAAATCCTCATTCTCTAGCTGAGACCACACAGGTACCAAAGGCCAGCCAGTCCTGCCAGCCCTGAGGTTTACTAGGCACAGAGATGGTGTTCAACCCTCACTGCCAACCCAGCAAGAATGGAGCCCACAAGTCTGGGGGCGGGTGGGGTTCTGAGCAGGCAGGCAGCTGAGGACTGTCCCTGGCCTGGCGCTTGCTGGTCCCACCCTGGCCTCCCTAAGCACAGGGCAGATGTGCTGACCAGACCAGCGCAGGGGCCCACCGAGAGGAGGTGTCTAACCTGCCATTGTTCCCACAGCTGAGGCCACGGGGACGTGAGGGGAGGGGACAGAACGGGCCCTGCCTAGAATACCCTCGCCCCTCTTTCTTCACTGCCTTCGTTCTGAAGCTCAGCCTGCATGCTTTGAGCCCTTGGCTATGCCATCTGAACAGCCTAGTGTCCCTTCCTGCTCCCAAGGACCTCATAACTGTCATAATGTCCTGGTGGGTGGGCGTAGCTGTTGAGAGGCAGAAAGGCTGGGGGTCTGCGCACCCTGTGACCCTGAGCCTCAGTTTCCTTGTCTGTTAAAGGGGAACCATGATCGCTGCCAGGGCAGGGGTGGGAGAGGAGCCGGGGAACTGGCACAGGGTGGATTTCCAGGGATGGCAGCTGCCATTATGAGGATGATGTCCCCACCTCTGGGAAGCCTTCCCTGCTCCCCTGAGATGGCGTTAAGCCCTCTCGTACCGGCGACGCTTACGCTGGGAGCCATCCATCCTCTCGCCCACAGGCACAATGGCACATGACATCCATTCCCTTAAATGTAGCACCCCTGAGTCCCAGCTGCACCAAGGACACAGGCAACTACTCTTCCCTGGCTTCACACTTTAGATTTACAAGCCCAAATGTTGCTTTTCTCGGATGCTTTGCATTTAATTAGGTGTCCTAATAACAATGGAATCGCAGAAGTACTTATATCACTTTGAATTAGTGGTGCAGCTCCTTCTAACTTCTTTAAGAATTTTTTTTTCATATATCATATTTTAAAATAGAGCTCATTATTTTAATTATATCCATTTAAATGTACAGTGGAGCCCTTGGATATTCTCAGCACGAATCATTAGGTATATTAGTGAAAAGCACTCAGAATCCATCTACATGCTGACACTCCACAATCTATTCTATTTGTGTCGCTGTAAAATAGATTTATATATAGATAACTAGAAAATAGTTGCTCGAGATATGCTATGAATTTTATATTTAACCCGAGTCACACTTCAACATAAAATCTAAAGTCGGGCACTAAAAGAATATATCTTAGTGAGTACATACCGTCCGCGGTCGCTGGCTACTGCTCATGCCAGAATGCTGGGAGAGGAGCCAGACCAAGTGGGTCCCGGCCCAAGGAATTCCCTAAGAGCCCTGGCCTTTCACTAAGGCAACGGTTCTCAAAGTGTGCTCCTTGAAGGCCTAGGGGTTCCACAGGAGTGGCCTCAAAGCACCCATGAGGCCTGAATCAGGAGGATGGTGCTGAATAGGGCTTCAAAGCCCCCTACTCTTTGTCTTTGAGTTGCACAGCTTTGTTTACAGCCTGGTGTGTGTGTGTGTGTGTGTGTGTGTGTGTGTGTGTGTGTGTACACATATATGGTATGTATATACATGTATCCATGTGGGCATATATATACACATCTAAATAAATAATGTATAGGGGCTTCTTTCTCCATGTAGTGGGGTAAATGGTGCCCCTACCCCACCACGTCCTAGTCCCCAGAACCTTTGAATGAGACCTATTTGGGAAAAGGCTCCTTGCAGATGTAATTAATTTGAGGATCCTGAGATGAGACTATCCTGGATTATCTGGGTGGGCCCTAAAGGCAATGAGAAATCCTTATAAAAGACACTTGAGATATCTGGACAGAGAGAAGAGGGCATGAGGTGGAGACAGCAACATGATCAAAGAAGCAGACGAAAGTGATGTGGCCACAAGTCAAGGAATGTTGCAGCCACCAGAAGTGGGAAGAGGCAAAGAGAAGATTCTCCCCAGAGCCTCCAGGAGCGTGATCCTGCCAACACCGTGAGTTTGGACTTCTGGCCTCTAGAACTATGAAAGAACAAACTTCTGTTACTTCAAGCTACCCAGTTTGTGGTAACTTGTTACAACAGCTATGTGGAAACTAATACACTTTATGAGACTAAATTTGAAGAAACAGCGCCAAAATGGTTAAGTTTGCAAACCACTGCCCTCCAATGCCCTCAGTTTTCTTTTGCTTCACGCAAACTCATCCCTGTTGCTGCACCTGGCCAGTCCAGTGTGCCTGCAGAGCCTAACAGGGGAGGGTTCAGAAGCAAATCTCTTCCTCTGGGTCTTACCAAACGGCTCTCCAAGTGCTCAGACCCACCCCATCGCATCTGGTGCACATAGGAGCCCTGAGGTGTCCGAAGCAGACAACAGCCTCCTTCACGTCCACATCCTACTTTGTGCACAAGGCCTGGTGCACAGCTGGAACTCAGTCAACGCAGAGTGAATGGCATGCCTGAGGTCACACAACTTCCACCTACGGGCTTGGTCTGGACATCGTTCTTCCGACTTCCATCCTGGAGCCATTCCCTCTAAACCCTGAAGCTTGAGACAACGCACCCAAATGACGCATCAGTGGCTCTGATGACCAAAGACAAATGCCATTTCTGGCCATGTTGGAGGAAGAGTCCAAATGATGCCAGGTGCCCAGGAGTCAGACAGCTCCACCTGCACTTCGAGACTCCGCCTGAGAACCACACCGTCCCCTCCAAAGGCTACTGCTTATTTACACTGGCTCTTTAGCCACCTGAAACATGGGAAGGATAGAGGAAAATCTCTAATCACAGTATGTAATAATGACTTGGTTAACTCCCTCTAGAATAAAGCGTCATTAAAAGACTCTACTCATTAGGAACGAGGGTTAACTGGCCTCAAGTTAAATACACTCTCCATGAATGCATGGATGCATGGGGCGTGAAATATATTAACGCACACCCAGGCATGACTTCAGGGGCCGTGTTTGCCCTGCTACGGAGGCTGATCTCTGACCAAGTCCCATCTGCCCACTACCGATGATCTGAGTCAAAGGATTCTCATTTATTCGAAGATGGAGGCGAGCCCCTGCTTGGCAATGCTCCCTAAGCCCAAGGAGGTTGCTGCCACCTCAGTGCTCCTCCATCCAGCCATCCCTTCTTGGTCCTCACTGAACTTGTCCGGTATCAGCACATTTTGACAAGCTCCTCTCTCCCTTCCATCCAACTCTCTCCCCACTCTGCTCTGTGCTCGCCAGTGGGCCTTCCACCTTGTGGACACTCCCCTACCTTCTGCTGATTCCTCTTCACCAGTCCACCCCCCTTATCTGTCGACAGGCCCCAAGGATCAGTTCTAGAACCTCTTCTATTTTTATCCACACTCGCTTCCTAAGTGATCTCGCCTAGATTCATAATTTTAAATATTAACTATGTGAAGATGAATCCCAAACTCCATCTCCAGCATGGATCTGCCTCCTGAACTACAAACCTATACCAACAGCTGCCTGCCTGACACAACCACCGGAATGCTTAACAGGCACCCATATGTACCAGGCCCAAACTGAGCCGCTACCGTGCCCCTTCTCCCAAATCAAGAAACAGCTTCTGACTCCTATCCCAGTGCTCTTCCCACTAAACCCTGCAGTCCAAAATGCCACAAGCAAATACCTACCGTCTTCTCCATTTCAGTTAAGTAGCAATCCCATCCCTCAAGCTCCTCAGGCCCAGACCCTGAGATTATCCTTGTTTCGAATCCACCAGCAATCCTGTAAATTCCACCTTCAAAATACGCCCAGAACCTGACCACACTCAATGGTCACCACTCTCATCCAAACTGCCTTTCTTTCTTGTCTTGTAATAACCTCATAGCCAGTCCTTCTGCTCCATCCTTTGCCCAACACCCCGAAATCAATGTTCAACACAGCAGCCAAGAGCGACCCTATTAAAATAAGCCAAGTCATGCTGCTCTTGAGCTCTAAATCCATTCATGGTTCCGCAGCTCACTCAGAGTAACAGCCACAGTCCTTGCCCGACCCTAATGCTTTTCCATAACATGTGCCCTGGAGCTGCTGGTCTCGTCTGCAGACACGGCCCCTCTCATTCCTCCTCCTCACTGGCCACACCGGTCTCCTTGCTGCTCCCTGAGCAGCCAGGCAAGCTCCTGGCTTGGGCCTTTGTACTTGCTCTTTCCTCTGCCTGGAATACTCTTCCCCTCCCCAGATTCCCCCATAGCAAGCTCTCCACTCTTTCTGGTCTTCATTCAAACATCCCAGGGCTAGTGGAGATGTCCTGGCTGCCCGATCCAAGGCCTCCAACATTCCATAACCCCCCTCCCCGCTTTATGCATTCTGCTTGGTATTTCCCTTACATTTAACTGACATGCCTGTTATCTCTCATCCTCTTCAACTGTCTCTTCAAATAGAACATGAGCCACGAGAGGATGGGGACTTTGTCTCATCGGTTCACTGTCTCATCTCAGCACCTACAGCAGTGCCTGGCATGTGAGAGGTGATCAATAAGCACCTGTTCAAGTTAAGGATACAAGGCACGAGCCCTGAAAAGGTCAGTGCCAGCACAGCCTTCTAGGCTTCTCCCCGCTCCATCCTCTCCCACCCTCAAAAAACATTTGATGGTTTAATTGCTTTAAGTGACATTCAGAACTGAAGACAGCAACATCCCATCCATCCACCCGGCCCTCGGGGTAACTCGGGCTGGACATGTTTCACCGGAGTCAACTTACTGAATAAGTGATGCTTATTCCTAAGTACCAAAGTTTTATCCTTTATCCTTTCCAATGGAAATTTTCTCAAGTGTAACATACTCTACTCAACGAAATGCCAAAATAGAGTAGCTTGGTAATGCTCTGGCACCAGCTTTTTTTCTTTCCTCCAGGTGTATTGAGATACTATCAACATGTACATTTAAGGTGTATCAGGTGATGATGTGATACTACGAAATGACATCAACTCTTGAGGATTCGGGGTTGTGATTTTATCAGAAATTAGCAGACTTGGGCCCTCAGGGCATGGGTAGGGTGCTGAGGTCTCAGGGGGTTACCAGTGGTTCTGGGAATGTCCCCCACTGCTTCCAATGGGCTCCTGCTCCAAGTCTGCCCCTTGATTCCACATGGTCTAGGAGACCTCCAGAAGGCAAGAGCACCACCTTCTGTAGCCCTCTCCGTGCCTGGCCTCTGGCAGGCTGTCAGCTGCTGAAGGATACAAACAGAAAACGACCGGATGTAAACAGGATGAAGGAGGTGCTAGTGGTGAGGATGGCAATCATTCAAATGACACAAATAGCTGGGTGAGTGAAGACAGGGGCAGCTACGGCGTACCGTGTGGCTATGCAATCCCTGACATGGCACTGCATGCCGTATTCATACACCCTCTCGTTGTTCTCCACGATGCTTTCCATGGTATGTGGTAGGCAGTTTTTTTACAGGTAAAAAAGCCAAGGTTCAGAGAACTAGAGTGACTTTTCCGAGGCCACAAAACTTTCTAGTGATAGAAGTGGGATTCGACCAGGACTGCCTGAGTCCAGGTCTAGGCCTTTAAGCTTTAAATTATTTAGACGGTTTCTCTCTTGAAGAGAAAATAATAAAAACACTTGTTGAATGAATGAACAAATAAATGACTAAAGGACCAGAAGCTCCAAGAGATGAGGAATACAGTCCTTTGTCTCCTACTGTACCCTTAGTATTCTGACAAAATGGGGCACATCCTAGATGCTTAAAACAGTAACATGAAAGCACAAAAAAATTAAGAAACGAGGAGATCCATCTCTGCCACGGAAAAAAGTGCTCGGCCTTCGTGTTCACTGCTGACCTCCAACTCTCCTTGACGTGCTCTAAAATGGCTGCTGCGCTCACCCATGTCCTTTAGACAGAAATGTTTTAGCCACAAGGACAGAAATCATCATGGGGATAAAGGTCACAGCTCCCAACAGTCCGGAAGGGCCCACAGAAAAGACTTACAGCAAAAGCCCCATTTCCACAAACCCCGGTAACGAGGCCCTACATCTGTAGTTACTATTCCACCCGTGTTTCAATCTCCACGCCATCACCCAGGCCTCAATAACCCTCAGAATTATCTGCGCTTCCATTTCTGTCATGTATCACTGATATATTTTAATAAATAGTCTCGTAGAAAAGATTAGATTAATAGATTAAAACTATTAACCTATTAAACAACTCCTAACAGTCTAGAAATTCAAAATACCCTACAATGCATAAATACATCATTAGTCTGAGGTACTTCTTAAGCACTCAATTTTCGTCAATGTATGGTGTCAGCCAGCCACAACACTGGGTAAGACGGCAGCTCAGAAAGACAGCATGAAGATTTAAACATTAAGAGTTAATTCCCTGGTTAATTTAGGCTGAAAATAGAGAAAAAAGCAGGAGTCTTGAGCAGCGACGTCAAGTCACAAACTCCGACATTAGGCATGCGGGGCCCTCCGGGTAGAGCTGGGAACTCTTCTCACGGGTGTCACGGCATGTGGAAGGCTGGCCCCGGTCACCGAAAAGAATTACTGCTAACAGCACGGAAACAAACCCACCACCTTCGTCTCCCAGCGGCTCTGGCAAGGATGCAATTCGCATCTGTTAGCAATGCACACGGCTGTCTGAAGACCCGCCTGCCGTGTCCCCCCTCACATGACTGTCGGGGCACTGCAGACTCAGGAATCCTCGCTCAGATTCGATCTCCTTGCTGGAAAAGGGAGACCACAGTGGGGGTCGTGCCCACTGTCGGGCTTCTCCCTGGACATCCACTGGTCTGAAGCAGACCCCACAGGGCAGGTCACTCAACCCATGGAGAGCGAGGCAGACCCTAAGCTGGTCCTCGTGCTGGACGATGTACACACGGAGAATAAATACACTCCTTCTGCCACCAACGTTATTTCCTGCCAAGGCTGTGACTGACTTAGTTAGCTACCGCCCCTTTCTCTCACAATTCCTCTGGCCACCTTAACTTTGGAACGAAAAGTCCTTCTCAACAGGACCACTTCCCTCCAACATCCTGAGCACACTGATGTCCACAGCTGCCCAACAGCCACCCCTCCAGTGTGCTCCCCACGTCCTGCCACTTCATCTGGCCTTCTCCCCTCCACACTCCACCCGCCAGGCCTTGAGGCCAGCTGATGGCAGAGACTGAGGTTTGTGAACACAGCTAGCTCTGTCCACATACTCTGTGGTAAGGATCCAGGCCTGGGCCCTCCCTCCCCAGAGGCAAGCTGCCCTCAGACATACAAACGAAACTCCTAACTATATGGTTCAGGCCTCCCAAGGTGCTGGGATGATAAACTAGATGCATGGACTGTTGCCAAGCTTCCTAACCTACCCTCCCACTGCCCTCTCCTCGTGTGTAAGTCAGGGATGTTGACACTAACCGCTAAGGGTGGTGTAGAAGATTACAGCACAGAGATGTACACACAGGTGCCCACCATGACACCCCACACACAGCGAGGCTCCCTAAATGTTAGTTCTGTTCTCCCATCCCTACCAACCACGCCAGACAAAATGTGAAAAGTTTGGTCAAACTGACAAAGCTAAGCTCTTAGGCCATGAATGGGATACTCATAAATGAATGTGGAAGGGGAATTTTTAGGCTCTATGGAAACAAAAGGAGTGGAGGGCATGGTACCCATCCATGCAGCAGCAATTAAGAAGAGCGCTGAGGACACACAATGCAGGCAAATTCGCCGCAGGACAGGAAGGTGGGAGTGATCAAGAAGGTGGGTTTGGAGAGTACTGACATTCTTAACCGTCACACATGGCGTGGGACCTGGAGCAAGCTGAGGCTGAGGACTTTTCTCTTCAGCTGACGGAGCCTGATAGACGAGGAGGTTGTAGAAATTTCTGGAGTTGCTTCCTCAAATGAAGGGCCTTTGTCATTAGGGGCCTGAAGAAGCGACCAGGTAGAATCACGCTAGTCACCATTCACAAGAGTGCACTTCTTCAGGACAAGGCGAGACTTCTAACTGCTCTGAACTGATAATTGCACCTTCAAGGACTTTAATAATTTGCTCAAGGAGCACAAGTGGGAAGCTCGTGCTGGGTGGGTGGACTGAGCAGAGGCTCCCTAGGGTCCCCTGCCACTTCACTCTGCTGGACCACCCCAAGCTCGAGAACCACAGTGCCACTTGGCAAAAAGGATTCACCGATTTTGATGGGCATACGTACATGTGCATGTCTGTGGCTATCTCCACAGGGCAAGCCTAAGAATCTGTCTGAATTTTCAAGAATCTGCCCTATTTGCAGAGTTTTGGTTTAACGGTAACGGATTAAGCAGAGAGTGAACTCTGCCTGCCAAAATAAACTTTCAAGGTCAGCCTGCAATTTACGGTTTTTGTGGTCCAACTTTGCCCAACGTTTGGTAGGGCGAGAATACACAGTTCTGGAAACTGAAGAAGCTCCGATAACAGGAGCATAAACCTAGAATCAAGATGTCAGATGCAGCCTGACTAAAATACACCCAGAGTTCTCAAATAATTCATTCTGCTCATACCACACCGCTCACTGACTAGCATCCAGCCTACTGTTACTACGGATTTTTGAGCAAGTGAAGTTAATTTGTTTAGGGCTACTTTTAATTTACTGCTGAAATCCAAAATGCTAAACGAGAATATATTATTCAAAAAATAATTATGCAACCACACAAATGTGGTTATCAAATTAAACAGTCCACCAGTGAAAAATGTTGGCCTAAAGGACAAGACTCAGCATGTTCCAAAGCCCTTTGACTACTTAGATGATGTTAGATAACTCTTTCTCAATTCCCTCCCATGAGGAGGGATGCCAATCACTGCCGCAGGGGCCGCTGGGAGGATCAAACGGGAATGTGTAAACTGCCATGACACAGTGGCTAGATCGTGGTAAGCCCTCAACAAATACAAGCTCCATCCCCACCCTCATGCCTACCTCTAGTCCTCGCTCTGGGATCTAGGCGCTACAAGGACTCAGTGCCACCCCACTGTTATCTCCTCCTAGGAATGGAGCCCAGCATGGTGGTGATGTGGTGATAGAAACGAGCATTTATTGAACACCTACTATAGGCCAGGCATTGTGCTGAGGGTATACACGATATATTTTTTAAATTTATTTATTTGAATTAGTTTCGAGGATACAGGACATTGGTTAGACATCTATATAGTTTGTCGAATGATCCGGTTGCTTCCCTACTCCTCTCGGTCCATCGCCAAATTGTCCACTATGCTTGTGAGTCTGTTTTTGATTAGTTTGTTCTTTTTATTCCTTAGATTCTGCATCCAAGTGAAATCATATAGTGTTTATCTTTCTCTGTCTGACTTAAATACCTTCTAGGCCCATCAAAGCAATATCTTTTTCCATCCCCTTCCTTTTAGTCTGTGTGTGTCTTTTAATATGAAGTGAGTCTCTTGTAGGCAGCACATGTAGCGTGATAAAGACCCATGATCTACAACCAAGAATGCCTTATCCAGCAAAGCTATCACTTAGAGTTGAAGGACAGATAAAGAGCTTCCCAGACAAAAATAAGCTGAAGGAATTATCGCTACCAAGCCAGGATTACAGGAAAAGTTGGAGGGACTTCTTTAAGAAGAAAAAACATGTATTAAAAACAGAAATAAAGAATGGCAACAACTACATTCCTCGAATGGAAAAGAATTAAGTGCTCCAACTAAAAGAGAGAGTGGCTGAATGAATAAGTAAACAAGACCCCTACATAATATTCTTATACTTAATAATATTATTATTAAAAGTACGAACATTATCACTGAGAACACTATGAGGGAAGTACTAATACAGTCCTCATTTCACAGATGAGGAAGCTGAGATCAGGTAACCAGTCCAAGGTCACATAACCAGGCAGTGGAGAGTACCAGAATCTGAACCTGGGCCGTCTGGGCTCTTGAACACGGTGCTAAACCACTCGGCCCTTCGTGGGGCTCGAGAGAGAGTGAAGGTGACGCTTGGCAAACTGGGCATGGAGAGCGGGAGCCACAGGAGTTACTGGTCCACTCTGGGGCTATTCCTGGACTGAGCAGGGGCTATGCACTTTGGATCAGGACTCACACAATGCTTTGCTGAACGGGATTCCTTAGGCCTGGAAAAAACAGTGGCCTCTCAGAAACTCATTTCCAAGCCTACATTCTAAATTCCTGCCTGTCCTGAACCCTAAGCAACACCTCTTGTAACATCTTGCCTTTTACAGTTTATTCTCCTCCTGACAGACAGAAGGATCCTCTTAGAAACCAAAGCATGTCATACCACTTCTCTGCTCAAAATCCTCAGTTGGTTCCCCACACCTCATACAGGGTAAAGGCCAAAGTCCCATGAACAGACTCCAAGCCACATCAGTCTCCCAGCTGTTGCTCCAACACTCCTGCCCTGGGGCCTTGGCACCTGCTGTTCTCTCTGCCTGGAATGTGCCTCCCCCACAACTGCTTGGCTCAGTCCCTCATCTCCTTCAGACTCGAATGTCACCTTCTTGGTGATGCCATACTCCCTCTGGCCCTATAATTTCCCTCTCTCTGCTTTCCCTCCATAGTACTTTTGACCACGTGACATACCCCATATTTTATGTCTTTAGTATGTCTCCTCCACTCCCACTAGAACATCAGCTCCACAACGCCAGGCATTCTGTCTGCTTTGTTTTGCTCACTGATGTATTTCAGCACTAGGTCAGACTCTGGCCCTTAGTAGGTGCGCAGTAAGCATCTGTGGAATGAGTGGATGAGACCTGGTTTTTATCTTCTCCCCGACCCTGAAAATCTCCCTGTCTACATGATCCTGATCACTTGTTAGGCAACTGGTACCCACAATGAACAAATGAATCCCTTAACCTCTTCTATCCCTGGTTTCCTTATCTCCAAAACCAGAGGGTTGGACTAGGTGATCTAGAGTCCATCCAGCTCTGAAAACCTTCAATTTAAAAAAAATAATAATAAAAGGCATAATTCTTTATTACAGCAGGTCTGTAGCGTCACTTACTCGATTATAAAAACTGCATTTCATTTAGACTATTCCACAGTTAAGGCACCACAGCCCCCGTGCCTCTTAGAACTGAGGTTTGGCTGCAGTTGTGCTACGTGATTTGTAACTCGCACACCAGGTCAACACTAACCTCAAGTGCTGGGATCACTGGTCCTATAAAATTGACCCAGGTTGGGTTACAGGGAAGTAAACCAAACCACATTTGGCTGTCTCTTAGGATCAGGAATACCACCTCTCCTTGTCCCCCTCAATTTAACACTAATTCCTTAGCAGCCCATGCTGTTGGTTTTGGGGTTTAGCCAGAGGCCCTCTGGAGAAGTTAACAAAATTAGGTGTTCCGGGCCAAAAGGAAGGCGCTGGGAAGAAAGCAGACCCTGGTGTGTAATACAGAGCAGCCAGGAGCGGGGAATGGAGGCTCACGTCAGTGGGCTGTGGGTCCTTCAAGGTCATTCCTGACCAGGGCCATCTAGCCTCTGTCTTCAGGGAACCGCAGGCCTTCGTGTCCCCGTCTGACACAGGGACTAAATGAGTCTACTTACTACTCTATAGATGGAGTCTATACCCCATCTGGCCAATCTAACAGAAGGCCAGGGTCAAATCCACCAGCTGCATCAGCTAAAGCCTACGTTGATATTCTCTTGCTATTTAATGCATACCTCACTCCTCAGACTGAATGTCGGGGTCACTGTACAATACTACTGCTTTGGTCTTTCAAAGATGCTCTATTAGCTTTAAGGACAGAATCAATCTAAACTTGTGAGCTCCTTCAGATTCCTTGCCTTCTTGACAAGCCCTCAGCCTATGGCACAGCCCTTGGCCCCTAAAAGTCTCCTCTAACATCAATTCACTGATCACTTCATACAAAGAAGTGGGAAGGCACAGTGGTTAAGCATAAGTATGAAGGACGTGGCTCCATAGTGTAGTGGTTAGCACGTCTGCTCTACATGCAGAAGGTCCTGGGTTTGTGCCCCAGTGGAGCCACGATCCATGGTCTATGGCCATTCTACCCTGAACAAGCCCAATGTCTGATCTTGGAAGCTAAGCAGGGTCAGGCCTGGTTAGTACTTGGATGGGAGACCACCAAGGAAGACCAGGTGCTATAGGCATTTAAAAAGAAAAGCACAAGCATGAGAGAAGGAAAACCTGGGTGGGCATTCTGGCTGTACTGCTCACGTCCAACTGGGCAGCCTGAGCCCTGCAAACCCCTGTGCCTCAGCTTCCCCATCTGCAAAGTGGGAATAATAAGAGCACCTCCCTCTTTGGGCTGTTATATAGCGTACATAAATTAATAGTAAGTCAATTAACAGTAAGTCAACATTAGTCATTACTAGAAATTTCTTCTTTATGTCTCAAGTCACACACAGCCCTAAGGTTTGGACTGGTCCTCCCAGGCATATATTCTGGCACCATGGTAATATCATGGAGTATATGTGAGCCTAGGCTAGTCAGAAAAGACAAAAAAATGGCACACATGCCAGCCGTACACTCTCGTGACTGGGGCAGGCATCTCTAATCTATCGATCTCAGCACTTTTCTCCCTCTCCGTGCAGCCATGGGCTGATAAGACTCAATACAGAACTTCGGTAGGCCACTAAGACTAGAGGGAAGCCTGCCTGTTGTCCTTGGTCAACAGGCAGATATGCTGGTGTGGGAGAGATTCACACTGGAGGGCAAGGACCACGTGTGCATGAGAGTCACGAGAAACAAGGAGAGCTTTGTCTCTTTGTTCGCTGCTGTAGACCTAGCATCAGTAGACACTCAAATGCTCGTTGGATGAATAAATTAACAACAAATCCATCTGAGTCCATAGCACAGAGCACTGGCAGGTGCTCAAAGAATGTGGGAGGACGTTGAGAGAGAGGCTGGCTAGACCCCCACTTGAGCATAGTACTGCTGAGAAGAGCAAGCACCTGGCTTAGGCAGGTTCAAGTCTTGACACAGCCATTCACTCATCACATGACCCTGAGCAGGGCCTATCCTCCCTATGTGTGCAATGTGAGGGAGGGGCTAGACAGGCCCGAGGCCCCTTCCAGTTTTGACATTCTGATACAGGAAGCACTTCCAAGCATCACTAGTTTGAAGATTTCCGCTGTCCCACAAACCACAGCTTCTTACACTGCCCTCATGCAAAATCCCACTTCCAGAGTCTCAGAGGAGAAACTCAAGGCACTGGGCAGCTGCTGGCCATGCCATGGGTCACCACCTGCATCCAGTCCCCAAACCGGCCATCCACCCCTCCATTCCAGCCCATACTCCTAATCCCTACATCATCCCCACACCTTCTTCCATTTCATTCCGAGTTTCCAGCTCATAAACACCTACTGAACACCTGCTACGGGCCAGTCCCCAGCAGTGAACAAAACAAACATAAGCTCTGCCTACAGAGCTAGCATTAGAAAGGCAGAGAAATACACAAATCAGTGAAATAATTAAAAAGCATAAACAGGGCACAGGCCCTTGAAGAAGGGGGTCAGGGAAGGCTTCTCTGGGGAAGAAGGAATAGTACTAATAATGAGAAGATCAGAGAAAAGAATACTCCAGGCAAGGAACAGCAGTTGCAAAGGCGCTGACTGAGGCCAGGGTCAGCAAACCATGGCCATTTGTATATTTACGTATTATCTCTGGCACTTTTGCATTCCACTGGCTGAGCTGAGAATTTGCCACAGAGACTAAGGCCCTTGAAGCGTAAAATATTTACTGTCTGACCCTTTACAGGTAACGGAGGCTGACCCCAGGTTTAGAGTGTTGGATAAATATAGAGAAGGTCAGGGGAGCTAAAACAGACTGAGCAAGGGGGAGGCTGACAGACGAGGAGATTGGGGAGGTGGGTGGGAGCCACCCTATGCTGGGTCCAAGTGGGCCACAATGACTTCCAGCCGCGTGTCGCTGCCTCTGTTCTGCCTCCACTCCACCCTGCAAACAGATGCCAGGGTGATCTCCTCGAAACACAGTCAGACATGTTACTTTTCTGCTCAAAGAACTTTAACAGCTCCCGTGGTTTCCCGAATTGTGTTCCAAGGAAAACTTGGTCCATGGGATGAACTTTAATAAAAGGGTTCCCTAGTTAAGTAGGTTTGAGAAACATGACATTTCCTCTCTCGCTTATGTTCTGAAGTTTACACATTGGCACATGAAAGGCTCTGAAAAGTTCCAAGGCAAAGAAATGTGTTCATTTTGTTTAATACAAGTTTAGATTGATCTGACCACAGAACCCCTTTTTTCCACAAAAATCTATTAATGTTTTAAAGAAACAGTGTTCCATGGGCTAAAGAGCAAACCCCTAGTTTGGCATTCACAATCTGACCCTAATTCCAATGGGCAATCCTAGAGCCTGTTCCAGATTTCATGTGTGTGGCCTGGGAAGCCATCTCTCTTATCTGCCCCTAGCCTTCTTCTTGACTTCAGTGTCCCCAAATAAGGGTTACGTGGCCACTTCAGCTCTGCTCCGCCCAAGGGAACAGCAGCAGTGGCCACACTCACGTTGACCGAGTATCTGCCTGTGCCACTGTGGTGGGTATCTACTGCATGGGCCTGCCCTGCATCTCTTCCCACTTTCTTTGGTAATGACAGCCCACCTTTCCCTTGCGGACAGCCCCTCCTCCCTACCCTGCCAGCTCCAAGGGTGAGGACGCACCCCTGGTCTGGTCTGGCAGAGTACTCTGTCCCCCTGCTTTGGAGTGACTGGCTCAGCAGGATGAGCACAAGACCCAAAGCGGACCAATGGTTTCCAGTCTAGGATGGGACTAGCTGCCCCAGAGTTCACAGCTGAAATGGGCTAGCTCAGGTTTTTCTGCCCAGTCTTATGCCTCACCCCTAAGTTCTCCACAACTTGGGCCAGTTCCCTGCAACTCAATGGCCAGTTCAGGACTGGGTCATCCTTGGTTCCAATCACAGGTGCCCACTTTGGGTAACAAGAGGGCTGGAAAGTGCCACCCACTATTGCCCCGGGAAGTTCGACACTTCTCAGCAGAGGGAGCTGGCCTAGATCATCCATCCTTTCAGGTGGAAGGGGAGCACCAGGGAGAGGTGGCTGTCAGTGCTGAGACCAGGGCAGGGGGCGCATACCTGCTCGCGGTGCTCTTCCTTCCAGCCGCACTGGCTCCGTCAGCCTGCAAAAGAAACCCAAAACACCTACATCAGCCAAGGGTGATGACACAGATTCTGCCCACTGCCGTCCCACCAAGCTCCCGCTCAATATCAGACTTCACACACAGGGGTGAACTGGTCACAGTCCCCTGCTCCATGCCTCCGGGCTAGAAAAATCTGCCCCCAGCGGTAAGAGGAAGTCAGCACACCCCCCACTCAAGTCTGCTTGGCCCTTTAAATACAACTGAGCACCCATTGCCAACACAAACCCAGCAACCACAGAGCCCTGGGGACTCGGTGAAAAGTAAGTAACCAGCTAAATCTGAGATTGAATTGCACCATTTTTATTTTCAGCTGGGATTTCCAATAAAACAGTAGCCGCAGATTTATTCCTACCAACCGGAGTGGGAAAATCCTATTATGTTAAAATATTCTGTCTCCCAACGCTCCAGCAGGGGGGAGGCAAGAGCGTGCTGGTTCTTAATCTCTTTTATTTGGGGGTGGGGGTGAGGAGATAAGGCTGACCAAATGAAATTTTCAGAAATCATAAAATTCTGATTTGGATACAGAGACCGAGGCCCTGGGCGAGGAGGGAGCTGCCTGAAGTCTCGTGAGAACCGAATGACAAATACCTGGGCATCCTGACTCCCAGGCCAGTGCGGAGGAACCCCGATGGGGAGGCTGCAGACATGGGGAGAACACCTAGGTTCTCCACCACCTAGGAAGATGCATTCCCCTAGCTTTGTCAAAACATTTATAATAACAGTTCAAATACTGCAGGTTCAAAACTGGCACACGTGCGTACCCAAATTCAGAATCCTTTCAATTTTAGAAAGGTAACATGCATTCTAAATTTGAAAACAACCCTGGCAGGGTCTGGGGAGCCCCAAGTACTCAAGCACATTGATATCTGTATAGTCAACTTATTGCAGCCAGCCCTGTGTGGGATAAATGAAGATGGCAACTAGCCTCTTCTCACTTCAGGTCAAGTTCTGCCATCTCATCAGATCCCCCAAATCTTTCTGTTTTCAAGCCTTTCAAATTTCAGGGTTGCGTCTGAGGGGTTGGGAACCTAAAGATAAACACAGTGGCAGCTACCTTTTAATGAGTGCTTTCGGGAAGTTGAGAACTGGCAAAACCATATGGCAGACTTCTATCCAAAGAATAAATACATAAAAATGAAGGGATTTCACATCCAAAAAAGGGCCACATCTCAGCTTCTCTTAAAACAAACAAACAAACAAAAAACAGATAATCCAGAAAGACATAGTCCCACAGGGCCACAGCCTGCTGGATATACCTGGTTCTCCAGTCCCCACCTCTCCCGCCTGCCTTATACCCAGTTCTCCAGCCTGGCCCCTGTGGGCACCCAGACTCACTCCCCCTGACAAACTTCCCAGCAGGTGCTAATGCATGAACACCAAATGCCTCTTATTTAATCTTCTCGATAGCTCTCCCAACACACATACACAATATTCCCATTTTATAGGCACAGAGGGTCAAAGAATTTAAGTCATTTATCCGACACTCCACAGCTACAACTACAGGTCTGGATCACTCTAGGCCCATCTTCTTCAGCTCTGTAACATTTTATCTCCTGCCAATGCTCAGGAGAGCTCATTGGGAAATGGGGTGAGCCCATGCAGCCCCATTTCCCACATGAGAGAAATGGAAAGGTGAAGGACAAATAGGGAGGTAAAAAGGTGAGGCCTGGGTGGGAGAAATAAGTGGGAATGCTGGTGTGTCACTTCAAAGGAACAACAAAGCAGAAAATGGTTTGCATATCATTTCACTGAGAGCAAGGACAGGGTCGATTCTAGCCTTTTTCTGACATCTTGCATTCTCCTAATCTGGTCCGTAAAGCAAATAGGAGGACACTGTTTTAATGTCCATACCATGAGAGGCGGGAGTGGTAGGAGGTGAAAACTCTGCCCCACAGAGCTTAAAAAAATTGTAAAACCCCGAATGGCCTCTTGCCTTTCAGACTCAACTCTAGGCATGTATTTCCATCATTTCATACATATATTTAATGTTGTCTTTTTTGTCTTTTTTCTTCATAATTTCACAGACTTGACCAGTTTAAGTGCAGTGAACATGTGAATAGGTAAAAGATTCTGCTTTCGGCACACCTAATTTCTACCTATGATGCCTCTTCTGAAGTTTAAGATACTTGAGTTTCTTATCACTGGCAGCATCACTCATTTCTGTTTTCCACCCATTTTTATAAAATGAAGACAAAATGCTAAACATGTTCAAGTCGTTGTATAAACAAATCCTTCTGCAGAGACTAAGGTGGTGGCATTGGAAATATAGAACCACTGGAGAGAAAGGAGTGCTACCGCAGCAGGGTATGAAATATCCTTTTATTGGAAGATAAAAGAAGCTGATGGACAACGGGTACAAGTAAGAGATGTCCAAGACAGCACGTGTCAATATCACGGCACCTGCCAATCATAACACCTGGGCCTAGCTGAGTCCAGACAGACCCACCATCAAAACAGGAGACAGCTTCTTGGGCCCTCCCATCCCTCACTGAAGCCCACACTGCTGAAGGCATTGTAGAGACCCATAAGCTGCCAAGCTGGCTTGGTTTGTGTCCTCACTAACACATCATAGAGATCCTTACTGTTTGAATTCAGTTGAACCTCTGACATTGCCATTTTCCTAGGTCCAAACAGTCTATTATCAGAAAATTCATGTGATTTGACCTAAACACAAATTCACCTTTACCCATTGTAATCTAACCTGATTCTCAGTTTGAACTGAAGCTTAAGAGCACAGGGTTTAGAAGAGTCAGATGGCCTGAGTTTGAGTCCTGGTTCTGCCATTTTCTAGCTGTATAATCCTCGGCAAGTCACTTGTACTCACAAGGTCTCAGCCTCCTCATCTGAAATACGGCAACAAAGTAATCCTAGGACCTACTCATGGGACTAGCATGAGACTTAAACAAGACAACTGAAATACAGTAAAGCACGTAAGAGTACTTAGCATGGACTCAGCTACAGTAATGATGGTCACTAACAACCCTAGGTACAGTTACCAAGGCCACCATGTATGGGTCCAGAAAACTGAGGCACAGAAAAACCAAGTGACTTGCATAAGATTACACAGCAGATGAGTGGCAGAGCCAGCCTGGACTGCATCAGAGGCCTCCTCAGCCTATCTCTGGCCTGATCTGAAAACTGTCCTGCAAGTCAACATCTCAGGAGCATCCACCAGACCCCACAGCCCCGAGGCTTCACCCGAATTGCAGGCCCGGTACGTGTCGTGATCGCTTAAGTTAAGAGAAACTCCACTTCTGCTGCCACCACTGGACCAAGTGCTCCTAGAAGACACAGCTTCCTGCCATGGCTGTCTGGGTCTCACTTTGAACCTTGCACAAGCTCTTTTCCTTTCCCTGGACCTGAGGTTCTCCATAGGTTAAAATAAGGACAGGAGACATGACAGTCAAATATGATCACCTTCATCCTCTACTTTCATCTCTGTCATTCTACGTGGAATTGACCCAACCTTAACCAAACCCCTCTATGGCAAATTAAATATGATGGGGGACAGTGGGCCCACGAGAATCCTCCTGCTCACTCTTACCGAGGTGGGGATAAAGGTATCTAACACCCCCCGCTCTCCGTCAGGGTACCTGCACCCCTTCCTTTCTCAGCCTCATCCATTCCTTACACAGCAGCCTCTCCCTAGGACCTGGGCAAGGCTATTTTTGGTTTCGTTCAGCCCTCCTCTTCCCTCCCAAATGAATGTTAAGTTGTTCTTTTCCATTCTCTTATTAAGGATTTTCTTGGAAAGAAAATATTATTCCAAACCCAGAAATTTTATTTCTAAATTTGTGCAAATGTAAGTTGTAATACATTAGCTGCATTTCACATTTTGTGCAAATGGCAGAAACAGGCAATTCGTGTGCTATGGGATGGGGGCTGGCCAACGATTTCGATAAAATAAACCCTTTTTTAATTTAAATGCTAATGCACTGAATTAAAATTTAATAACTGAGGAAATTGAAAAGCCGAGCAGGAATATTGGAAATAAATCCAAGCAGAAACAGCTGAAATTAAAAATTCTAGAGAGTGGGAGGATAGCAGCTAAGCTGTCTTATATGATTACATTTTTTTTTTTCAGAATGAAGCAAAAAAAAAAAAAATCCTATCTCTCGCTGGCTCTAGGGCAGTAAATCCACAGTGCTGTGATTTATTGCTCAATTTTCCTGAGGGAAAAAGGCTTTCTTTCATGCTGAAATATTTCATAAATTTCAAGCCAGCATAAATTCTTAATTTAAAAGTTATGGAGGTCACATTTAGTGCACTGGTACGGTTCCAAAATCTTAAAGGAATAGCAGCAACCAAAAAAAAAAAAAAAAGCAAAGAGGAGGGGTAGAATTTGCTTTTCTTTTTTTCTTTTTTTTTCATTTTGGTTTTAATTCACGACTTGAAATTTCATTATTAAAGATTCCTCCTAGATGGATGAAACCCAAGCACGTGGGGAACTGGTGTGTGTTTGGAAATCTGCTGCAAAAGATGAAGAGATAAAGATTTAATTCAATTATAAAAAGGCATTCTTTTTTTTAAGCCACTTGAGGAATTTCTGGTAAAAATTTCCTCCCTTCATTGCCCGGGAAGGGGTGAGGGTGGGGGAGGGTGGCCAATGTAATTGCTTCTCTTAGATCTCCAATCTTTTGTGCACACTGATATATTCATTTGTTATACAGCTGTTCAACGGCGGAAAGAATGCTGGGGCGCCCATAATTCTAAGCAAATCAATCAAAAATTAATGATTTGTCATGCTTGCACAATGGAGGAAAACAGCTCCTTGGGTCCTGGCTGCCTGATCTCGAAGAATGAAATGCCTTTCTTCGATAAGACAGCCGAGCCAGAGGTTCAGGGAGGCTGAGGTGCCCCAGCAAATGTGGGGGCTCCCAGCCCCCCCCAAGCCTCTGAGGGGATGGAGCGGGCTACTATCTTGCAGGGGCATCTCCAAGATGGCACCTCGGCTGGTCACCTGGCGCAGCACATTTCCATGGTGGTATAATGAGGATCTTGTTTTGTCCCTTCCCCACTGAATCTCAAAAATTGCTTCCTCTCTGGGGACTTCGATGACTCCCCGCTCCCCCACCGGATCTGATTTGTCCTTGTTCATTGTTCTCCAACCCTGCTAACGAATCACCACCACCATGCCTTTCGCCAACTCTCTATGGGCCTGGGATTATGGTTCCTGGAGCACCTGTTTCCCCCACCCCGCCTCCGACTAGGCACACCTCCTGGATAAAGACCACATCCCACATGTGGCCAAGTCTCCAGCACCCAGCTCAGGACCTGGCACAGAGCCAATACCCAGCAAATATGGACAAATTCATTAGTTATTATTTCTCAGGAAATATAGATGAGGTTCTTTAGATGAAGGATGAACTGCGCTGGCAATTAATTATACTTGGATGAAATACAACGAATGATCTTAAATAATCAATCACTCTTTTATTCATTCAACAGATATTTCCTTGAAAGCCTACTACGTGTCAAACATCGTGCTCAGCTTTGGGTGGACAACTTCAAATTGACTGGTGGACCGTTCCAAATCTCCAATGTTCACTGCTTCTGGGGCTTCTCTCCACCCTTGGAAGGGAAGAGGGAATGAGAACCAACCCAAGACGGGAAGCTCTCTCTGCATGCTCAAACGCCCCCTGAAGTCTCGTATTCTTTTCATACGAATGCATGTGAGTGGTATGTTCACAAGTATCAAATGCATGTTACCACATAACACATGTGTGTATTTCATATGTACACATGTATGTATGTATGTTAGAATGGATAAATTCTGTTTTAGTATACCAACTGGTTCAACTAACTCTGTAGGAAGACTCTCAGCCCCAGGGGTGAGTGAAACCAAGTACGCTCAACTTGGAGGTCTGTAGGAGGTGCCAAACCTGTGAGAAGCACCTGCCAAGAGCCTCAGGCTCTGTCCAGAGGATGATTCTATGCCCCCTATTTACTGAGGAAGGACAAGTGGATCCAGAAAATCTCAAGTCTCATCAACTGTCTCTATCCTTTCTAAGAGCCAGTAGGTCTCCAAATTCAACTTGACTTCTCTTCTCTCCCACTGGGGTGCAAGACCCAAATCAGAAGTCATTAGCCCATCCAACAATTATTTACTGAGCTCCTTCTACACACCAGACGTTATTATAGGCAGATGTAATATACCCCAACGGTGACTACATTCAAGTAGGAGAGAAAGTAACATTAGGTGTAATAAATTAGTACAATACAGAATATACTAGAAAGTAATCAGTACCGTGGGGGTAAACAGAGAAGAGTGGGGGGTACTCAGAAGGCTGGGGACAAGGGATGAGCTGTGGGCTGCAGGTTTAAGTAATGTGATTGGAGTAGGCATTATTGGGTAAACAATGGAAGGAGGTAGAAACTTGGTCAGGTGGTGTCTGGGAAGGAGAATGGCCAGTGCAGAGATGCAAGGGCAGGAGTGGGTGGGGACAGTGCACGGTACAGGAGGTTGGCCTAGGGCCTTATAGGTCACTGAAGGGCTCTGGCTTTTACTCTGGAGACCTGCTGGAATGCAAAATGACATAATTTGACTTTCAGTTTTAAAAGGTCGCTTCAACTGCTGTGTTAAGAACAGACCAAAGGGCAAGGGTGGAAGCAGGTGGGAAGAGGTTACTGCAGCAGCCCAGGTAAAAGATGAGGGTGGCTGGGATCTGGATAGCGGCAGCGAAAGACTTGGGTTCTGCATACACTGGAAAGTGGAACTAACATAAATTTGATGAACTGGATGTGGGGTATGAGAGAAGGAATCAAGAAACTGCAAACATCTTTCTCCTCAACAACAAAAAAAAAAAAAGAAAAAGGAAAGAAAAAAAAGGAACTAAGCACCCCAAGGGGCCAAGTGACTTGCCCATCACAAGTTTTTAAATACACACCTTCATCTCTAGAACCAAGGAATCAAACCTGACCCCAAACTATGTGGATGAACTGCTTTTCTATATAATCATAGGGCCCCGATTCAAGCACAAGCACTCCCCACTTTTATTCAACAGGTAATCTTGAAAAACACCTATTAAGGGTGACTGCACCAACACTGAACAATCGTCTTGCAAGTTGTTAAAGAGGATTCCATGCCCATATATTATTAAATTCCCTAATTAGACCCTGCTTCTTAGATCACAGTCAGTGATATGCTTCTAGCATGTGGTACTTGGTTTTTAATTTTGTACAGTTGTTTTCCCAAGTGTACATAGTTACTCAAATACACTAACTCCCCTGGGTTTCAAGCTTGAGGGGTGAGTGGAAGCTGCCAAAGAAGGCTGTGGGTTAAAAGAACTGGAACTCAGATGCGTGATGCCATTTTTCAAAGGTATATACAGTTCATACTAGATGTGCGATTCTGAGGAGACTGATACTAAGATGAATCCGACACGGTTGCTTATTCACTTACCCAACAACTACCTATTAAGTGCCTATAATGTGCTAGGCACCAGAGTCGTTACTGGGGACACACGAGCAACACGAACAGTGAGGAAGACAAGCAGGGATTGCTTAATTACCTTACACTGTCAATTTATAATTGCCAACTGAGAAACTACTCTGAAGAGACAGGCCTAGATTCCATGAGCATCTCTGACAATAGAAAACAACAACACTGCAGGGCTGGGAAGGGCTTCCCTGAGGAAGAGAGGCTAGAACAGGGCACATGGAGCTCCTGCTCAATGGGGAAATGTAAAATCTAGATGCCAACGAAGCTAACAGCAGTGGGGTGCCAGGCAGTGAGGAGAAGGGTGCCATCTTGCCAGCTGAGAAGCCTGGGGCACTGAACCCTCATGGCTGCAAACTTCACTGAGGGCCTTTGCCTCTGGACAAAGGGGCCAGCTCATGGGCATACCTGAGCTCAACACAGGGAGGCCCTGACTAGACCCCAGGCCAGAGCTCAGAGGCTAAGGAAGGCCCCACAAATGCCTACCTACAAGGGAAATCCATGAGAGACCACCAATGGCTTCATGCCTCTTGGTTGTGTTGCCCTCTGCCCCTTCCCAAGCCCCTGCTGTCTGAGGTCAAGTGTCAAGAAATAAATCAGGCTTTTCAGGAATGGAAGCAGCACAGGCCTTGTCTGTTTCACATGAGTTTCCAGGTACGGGCAGTTTCTTCTCCTCTCACTGGTGGGCAGCCATGCAAACTAGAGCCGGACTCTAACACTGCCATTATCATCGTCATCACTGCCATCAGCGTCTTCATTCTTTGTCATCACCATCAACAGCTAGTAATTACTGAGCATCTGTGCACCAGGCTAAGGAGTTTCTGCTTTACTCCCAGGCTCACAGGCCACCTCGGAAGGCACCTCTGAAAGCAACTGCTGGCTGCAGTATGGAGGCAGGGAGCCCAACATAAAGGCCATGGTCATCTTCCCGGGACAAGGTAATCATGGTTTGGGGATGGCGGCAGAGAAGAAAAAGCTCCAGGACTGAGGCTCTTGGGAGTGACAAAGATCACCTGAGACAGAGAGCAGAAAGCACCTAGGGTGGAGCTGGGACACTGCAGTGGCTCCATAAATGACAGGTTTAAAAACTTATTAAACTGCTGCAGCTCTGGTGTGCACAGGGCCCGTTCTCTGTGCACAGACCTGGGCACCAGGAGGGATGGAAGTAAAGCGATGAATTCACTTCCACACCCGGGACCTGACATGGACCTTGAAAGAAGGGGGAGTCCTGGCCTCAGAGAGGAGGGGCAGTCGCCACCACAGGCTGCCATGCAGGACTCACCACCCAGAACTGGTCACAAGCCTCATTCTCATCCCAAGACACCTGCCTGATGCCACCACAGGTGGAGCTCACAGTCCACACCTGGACCTAAAGGGTCTGTGACAGTTTCTGGTCTTTCAATGTGTGTAAGTTCTATTCGCCCAGCTGGCTGACCACCAAGGATTCCGAGGCTGCTTCAAAAAGTGTGAGGTTGTTCCTGAAGTCAGGCCCAGCGAGTTTGTTGTGGTTTTTTTTAAAACAATTTTTATACTGAAAAAATTTAACCTCTATAGAAGAGTTGCAGAAAAACTACGGGAGTTCCCTTCTACCCTTTACCCAACATGAACATGAAGGGCTTTGGACAGGAGCGAAACATGGTCAGAATTCTATCTGCAAAAGGACTGCTGGAGGGGACAATGTGGAGACATTAAGACCAGTTAGGGGTCTGATGCCAGCGCCCAGGGAGGGTCAGCAGAGGTCTGATCTTCCTCCCTGGGACTGGCAGTCAAAAAGCCTTCAGGCTCCAGGACTAAACGATGCAGAAGGACACGAGCAGCAAGGGTGGCAGTCTCTGGGAGTCAGGCGAGGCACAAACCCTGCCACTTGCTAGGGGGACCTCAGGTAAGTGACTCGACGTCTTTGTGCCTCTCATTTCCTTCCTCTATGAAACAGAAGTGATGCTCGTGCCCACCTCACAGCTTGTTGTGAGGACCAAGTGAGCTAATCAGTCACATGCTTAGAGCAGGGTTTTTACATCCACACAGTGTACTGTGAATACAGCATAAAGGGCCTCGGCTGGTGATAATACTAACAATCGCAGAGAGGGAGGCATCTACTGAGCACCTCCTATATGCCTGGCCTGGGCTGGGGCACTGCATCTCAGCCACCATAAGCGGTGGGGACTGACCTCAACCCCACTGTCCGGACGAAGACTCAGTCTTACAGGGTGAAGGGACCAGCTGGGAAGAAGTTCAGATGCTGGGATTCCAAGACCCTATTCTCAAACTCTATGCCATGTTGTCTCCAAGGTCCAGCGGGGTGACCTTGATGAGGGACTTTGCCCTCCTTTGAGAGTAGACACACTCCTTTGGGTGCGTAAATGCTGCTGTTTCTTTCTTAAAAAAAAGAAAAGTGTCTCAGTTCTTTACAGTCATACACTTAATCTCTCAATTTACAAAAGAGCGAGTCATGTGACTGGATTCCACAAAAATTCTCTCTCCAGGTTTATGATTTTACAGAAAACTCCAGGGAAAACTGCCTGGAGCGAGTTAAAACCAGATCAGCCATAAACCATGTCCTGGTACAGCCTCACCAAGCCAAGACTCAGATTACTCATTAAATACATGATAAATATTCGCCTCAGATCAGCAGGAAGTGGCAGAGGGAGTGTAAAATAAGGAAAACATTGTTGCTTCATGGGGGAGGACCTGTTGTAAATACAGAGGGTTGTAAGCTCCAAATTAGTGAACCCAGAATTGGGGGACAGGGTAAGTCAACCCTTAGGCATTTTTAAGTAAGGTAAAAGGGGAAAAGGCAGCTCCTCAAACCTCTTCAAGGGACCAGAGTAAAGGCCTTGAGCTTCCTGTGACATGGCCAAGGTGATGCTGCAAGGTCCAGACAGCCTCCAGGGTAAAGCGGCAGCCCTCCACGCCAGGAGGCCCCTTCCTCTGACTGCTGGCGCAGGCCATCTCTGGCCCTCCATCTGCCCTTCTGTCCACTGAGGCTGCTAGACTGACAGCCTCTCAGCAACCTTCCAACCAAGACATGTGAAGTCAGGCAGACCTGGGTTCAAATTGGGCCTCTAGGAGGAGCTCAGTGACCTGGCTCAAGTCATATCACCTCTCTCAGCCTCAGTTGCCGAGTAGATAAAAAAGTTAAAAGTCTATACCATACTTGGCTCGTGCTAACAATACTACACGAGCCAAAGATCTAACGATGTCATGATTACATTGACGGTGGTGAGTAAAACTCATATTAAAAAAAAAAAAAAAAAAAAGCATATTCTGATCACTCTAGCAGGATGGACTTGGCACAGTAGTTCCCAACACAGAATCCGAAGCTGGACTGGCCTGGGTTCATAACCTGACTCCACATGATGCTGGCTAAAGTCACTTAACCCTTTGAGACTCGGTTTCCTCATCTGTCAAGTGGGGATCATAACAGTACTCACCTCACCAGGTTATTACTTAGGACTAAATTAGCTGACATATGCAAATCTCTCAAAAACAATGGCACACAGCAAATGCTATATTAGAAGTTACTTATGTAAATGACGTAGCATTTGTTAAACTTTAGCTGTATCATTTATTCACTGAGCCTCAGTTTCTCTATCAACTGGACAGTGATGATGACCAGACAGGCTGTGAGCACCCCCCAAGTTCAGAAACTTGCTGATTCTGTTGTTTCTGCCTTTGCTCACGCCATCCCACTGCCTAGGCTGCAGTCCACCCTCACCAGGCCCTGCTCCACAAAGCCTTCCCTGAACAAAGGGACAACCTCCTAGAGGCCCAAGGGTGTGCCTGAGCACACCTGAGGACATCACCGCTCTCTACAGCCTTGCTGCCAACCGAACTGCAAGTTCTAAGAGCACGGCCAGCCTTTCATAAACAGCACCTCTGTGTCTCCATAGTACCCGGGGCTGTGCTGCATACAGAAAGGGCTTAATAAAGGTAAATTGGTTTAAATCATTAGGAATTAACTGTACTGCCAATACTTAGGGAACCATGGTGGTGAACGGGGTCTAGGGAATCTTCTAGTCCAAGAATGGCAAACAGGTTTTATTTTCATTGCCAATTCTAATCAAGCAGTCGTGGCTGCCTGGGGCAATGTGTTGAGAAGGATTCTGGGGCCATATCAGCGCTCAGCTAAGAAGAGTGCTGAGATTGATTACTGATGTCTGCAGTGAGCATGGTAAAGCTGGGGATGGAGGCTTGCCTGGCTCCTCCCCAATCTCCTTTAACAGACGGAGAAACTGAAGTCTCCTGACTCTCAAAGTACTATTTTACGCACACACTCTCATTTGCAAAAACATTTCTACATGAAGGAGAAGCCCTGGCCTTTTAAAATTTGGAGTAACGAGATCTCAAAGAAGAGAGAAGACCAGAGACAAAGAAATGCACGCAGAATAAACCTACGTGTAAAACACAGAGCTCACTTTGGTTGTGAAAGAGAAATCATTACAGAAGGGCAATGTAAACATTCTAAGAAAGGCTTTTTTCTTTTTAAAAAAGAAAAGTTTGCCACACATGCTCAAAGTAGAAATCTCACAAATTCCTATTGCAAAATAACTCCTGGTCAGCCAACCACAATCTCTAAAAATATATCACAAGATCAAC
This sequence comes from Cynopterus sphinx, assembly GCA_030015415.1. NCBI lineage: Eukaryota > Metazoa > Chordata > Mammalia > Chiroptera > Pteropodidae > Cynopterus > Cynopterus sphinx. The sequence goes on along the minus strand of CM057385.1, from coordinate 114,839,733 downwards.
AGCCCAGGCAAATAGAGGGAGGGGGAAAATAGCTGCATAAATTTTTTAAAAATCAAAATAGTTCTTTTCACAGTTGGAAAGGAAGAAGTCACCCATTTTCCTACAAAATGGGAGGCCGGTGAAGAAAAGAAAGATGGTAATTCTACACAACCCAATGAACACCTGCTGAGAAATCTAGACAGCCAAACTATTTTGAAATTATTTTACAATTCTGCTTTCTTTGCAGAGGGAAAAAAAAAACCTGGCACCCTGAATTCATTAGGGCAGCCATGATCTTCTAAAGGCTTCCACGGACCTATCCAGGGTGGGAGCAGCCAAAAGCTCTAAGGGGCCTGATCTGGGTGGTAAATCCTAGAGGATCCAGACTTGAAAAAAAAAAAAAAGAAGCCACAAGAAGTCTTTAAAACACAGGCAATTTCATATAAGGAGGATCTGAGAACACAGGTGATCAACAGGCTGAGAAGTCAAAGAAGGGACAGAAAGGCCACCTGGGATTAACATACGAGGGAACTGCCACCTCATGCCCCTGGGGAGAGAAAAGGAAGAGTTGGTATTTCCAGAAGCTGTGGCTATTCAGCAAGGGCTGCCTCATGAGGATGGATTGCAGAGGGAGGGGCTGGAGCTACAGAGAAAACACTGAAAGAGACAGAGTACAAGTGGGGAAAAAATACCCTGGGCATTGCCCTTCTCCCACCTTTCCAATCTGCCTGCTCTGCATCCTTCTTGCAAAACTATTCAAAGGCCAGAAAGCAAGGGTGACTGGGAAATGTAGTTCCTTGAAACAGGGCACAGTAGAGGAAAGTAAGGATGGAGCTCAGTGAGGTCAAACCAACAGCTCAGATCAGGAAATCCCTGCAGGGCTAGCTACAGCCACTTGATGACAGTGTCCTGCACAGCTCACCAAGGGGACCGCCCACCTGAGTCCAGCATCCCCATATGGTCTGTGACTTCCTCACAGGCAAAGTCTGTCTTCCCTTGACCTGCATGCTCTTCTGTACTACCTAGTAGAGTCACAGCTCAGAGTGGAGAGGGCCCTAAACGTCCAAGAACTGGAAGCCTGGCCATGCAGCCCTTATCCTCCAATGCATGGGGATGCTTGGAAAGCCTGCCCAGCACATTTTTGCTTCTGGCCTTTGCTGAAAATCTCCTATTGACAGAAAACTCATAATGTGGACAGCTAGATGTCCCCAACCCATCGCTCAGAAGATCCAAGCACCCAGTGGACACTCCAGAAGCATCTCCTAACCAGATCTAGAACGCTATGCTCGTTGGGGTCAGAGGAGAGTCCCTGTGATACCAAAGTCTGATGCCAGGCAGGATGGCTGAGAGGGCAACCCTCCTAAGGCCCCAGAACTTTCCACCTTCAGGGCCATTACTCCAGATTCACACGGGAACTTTATGGTGTTATTTTCTGAACAATATCATAAAAGACAAGCACATCCACGTCTCACAGGGCATGGACTCAACCCTGTGAACTTCTTTGTCCTGGCTGCGGCAGAAGGCTTGGTTTCAAACTACATTCTGAAAAACAGGGCCCTTCTCCTTCATCGAAAGTGCCGTTCCCCCTCCCCCAAGCCACAGGGCCAATCTCCTTCCTGTTTTCTTCACGCACTTATTGCCTGGGCCATTCAAACAGTATTGATCAACCAGCTGGTACACTCAGTCATCTTTTTATGGCCTATCTTCCCAGCTGGACCATACATCTTCCCCAGGCAGGGGCTGGGCCTCTGGATTCCCCAGTGCCCACCACATGACCCAGCAAACTGAGAGCATCTACACAGCATCCTTAAAGGAGAAGACGACCCAGGTTCCCAGAGCTGAGTCTAGGGGGAAGTAGAAATAACATATTCTATCAATACACCGCATTCGTTTAGTGATTGATGGGATTTTTACATCCATTACTACTTTTTAATTCTTTAAAGGCAGGAGTCATGATTTCCATCTCAGAGAGGAGGGAGTGGCAGCAAGCAACTTTGCCCAAAGTCACTAGGTACTGGCAGGGCCGAGATTCAAACCCAGGCCTTCCTCTAGGACAAATACTGAGTTCCTTCCCTCTCCTGGCTCCAGTCTCCCTTTCCAAGGCCCCATATCTTGCTCCTCTTTCATGAAATGAATTGGTTTAATAAAATCATTAAGTGATAAAAAGAGTTAATACATGCAAAGCACTTAGAAGAGTGCCTGGAACAGACCGAGTGCCGCGTAAGTAAAGGTGACCACCGTCTTCCTTGTTATCATCGTTGCTTCTCCACTGCTGCAAGGCTGATTGCAAAACGTCAACCCACCACACCATCAGCAGTTAGCAAACTTCACAGCCAAAGCAGCAGATATGGAAAACGCCTATCTATACTTAATTAAAGCTGGAAAATTAAAGTCCAATGACTTATCTGTTAAAAAGAGACATCTGAAGACATTGTACGATCTAAGAAGTCTGTCCAAACAAAGTAGTGACCGTCCCTGTACCCGGCGACCACCAACACGTTATTCCAAACTAGACTAGAATCTCCCTTCCTGACTGATAACCTCATGGACAACACCTTCAGTATTTTCAAAAGTAGTAATGATAGAAAGCTAAGCAGAAAGGACAAATATCATCTATTTGAGCCAAGGAAGCCTGCTGTCCAGAGGGAAAATAAAGGCTCAGAGCAAAGGTAACAGGTGCAAGGTCACATGTGTCTGAACATGATCTGCAAGTCCCTTTCACAAGGGTTACTTACTGCTCCCTTGCCAGGTTTATGGGAACTAAATATGTGTTTTAGGCCAGACATATAAAAATCAATACTTTGAGCCACCAGCTCATTGCTTGGCCCAAAGTCTTTGTGCAAATAAAACAAGTCAGCAGCTACCAACTCCAGCTAAGACAGGATGAGAAGGCAGCATTCTGCTATGTCGTCTTACCCAAATGCGGTCCTTCTACAAGAATTTCCAAAGCAGCTGTGTGCCCTCAGCTGTCACATCCACTGCCGCTTTTCTCTAATTTTAACTTGGCACTGTCACAACCGCCTTACCAACGCTCGCATTCTTTGACCTAGTAATCCACTTTGGAGAGATCCTATAAAAGAAAAAGGATTCATGCACAAAGATGTCCACTGCATTACTTATAATCAAAACTGGGAAACAGCCTATACGTACAATGTAAACAAATAACTTCTCACAAAGCCATTAGAATGGATGCTCATGAACGGTGGGAAGCTACATGACAAATGCTCCCGTGCTAAAGCGAAATGACAAGAACGAAATCAAAACTATATATTTAACTTTAAACGAACAAAGCAATACAGGCTCATACACAGTCTACGGGTAGCTTGAAAACGGGTGATTTTTGTCCTCCTTCCTGCTTAGCTTTCTATCATCACTACTTTTGAGGAAAAACTCACTGTAGTTTACACATACTACACATCTATAAAGGCCGGTTATGGGGAACAAGGTGATTTCCTAGGATGACATTCTTCTCCAGATTGAAGACCTGTGTCTCTCCAAGACATGTATTTACAGTCTGTCCTCGAGGATGCAGACACTTGAGTAGACTTGGTGGCTGGACCCAGGTACTGGGTCCCATCCACTGGGAAGTGCAGCACTCAGGGCATTCGAGCGCCACCTGGGAGCTGAACAAAATGACCCTGAGACTATCTTCAAACACAGACTTTCTAAGAGGCTCTTGGGAGAGGTCATCTATAAACCTGTTGCCTTTTGAATACAGTAGACCTGTGAGTGACATTTTTATACTGTATGTAGTCATGACTACAATAACTGCACAACCAACGGAGTATACTGAGGTACATTACATACCAATGACTCTAAAAGGCTCATGAAATGGCACGTTAGATGAGTTCAAAGACATTAACCAGGGAAAATTCACTCACTCTACCACTGTGGAAACTGAGGTCCTGAGGAGCAATGTGACTTGCTGTTCTAAGGAACTGGTCCAAGTGAGGACGCTCAGAGATGAGCAGTCGGACCGCACGTGTGAATGCAGGCAGGCATCTCTAGTAAACCTTCTCATTTTATCCTCACCACTTCACGGTGCGGTAAAGAATATTGCTGATACTTCTCTGGGCCTTTCCAAAGTCCCTAATACTATTGTGATTTTATAAAGAAACTGAGGCTCACAGAGGTAAATTTAGTGGCCCCAAATCATACAGCTATTAAGCAGCAGGGCCAGTATTTGTACCCGAGCTTGTCTGGCACCAACGCCCATGCATGCAACAATCGTGCCATATGTAACTCTCCCAAAAAGAAATGAAATGAGAGAGTTATATGGAGTCGGACTGCACCGCAGTATGAGGAAATATGCTCAGAGGCACAGAGTTTGCCTAGAGGCAGTGAGCTCCCCAGGGGAGGTGCGTCATCAAAGGATGCACAGCCATCTGGCAAAAAAAAAAAAAAAAAAAAAAAAATCAGAGGCTGTAAGCAAAAGGACGGAAGGGCTACAAGCGGGGAGGGGATGGAGAGAGAGAGAGAGGAATAAAAAGTGTGGTGTTTCTTGCCAGTATTTTCCAGTTCTGGATCCTTCTGGAAGATCCCAGACCTTCCAGACCGATTTCAGACCAAGAACACTTATCCAGCTTTTTCATCCTCTCCATATTTAAAGGCCACCATCTTTTAGTGAAATGTTGCGGACCAAATATTTCATTTCCTTTATTCCCCTCTTCCTGGCTTCACAAGTGTAGTAAAAAGTTAATGAATCTATAAATTGCTCACTGGCTTAAAAAAAAAAAAAACAGTTAATGGAAATTTTAATGAAAATGTCCCGCCTGCATAACTGATGGCAAACCCAGGACTGAATACCTGGCACTGCACGGCTAGAACCGGGTGCCACGAAAGCTCAAAAACCTTTACTAAAAGAAAGGGAGGTCCCAAGCTCATGGACAGCCAAGAGATGAAGATGACTCCATTCCAGGCTTCAAGGTGGCAGGCGGCATTTACCCTATGGAGCAACATTGTCAGCACATCCGATCGTCAGACTGGGAAATCCCATTTCTCAGAAAAAGAAAATGGCATAGAATCATATTCATTCTGAGGTACAAGGCCAAGGTTTGGGACTTGACACTGAAGATGGGAAAAGTCATGATAACTGAAAAGGCACCATGTACTGCGAGGGTTCCCAAGAGGAGTCCATGGACCTCTAAGTACCTGAGTCCCCTTTCTCCAGAAATACCAGCGCCCACACAAGAAGGGTGTGTGTATTTTGGTGTATTTTGGAAAAAGTGCCCCAGGCCACCCTGGACATGCTCCCTGTTCAGAAGTACCTCTTTGATGTCTACTCTTGTCAAGTGCTGAGCTAGGACCTTTACAGACTTTATTTCTGATATCTCCCTGCAACATGGAAAGGTAAACATGACTACCTCACTTTAACTGGAAAGGAAATGGAGGCTCAGAGAAGGTAAGCGCCTACCTCAAGGTAACACAGCCAGTCCAGCCCCTCCACTGCAGGGAGATACTCATGCAGTCACGGCTCGTGACAAATCACCCAGCCTTCCTTCAAAAGCCTCCCAGCAGGCTCTCCAGGCTTTATTCGAGGCCCTGCAATCCAACAGCCTACACCCGTAGCCTGTTTGGACTTTCTAAGACACAAATCTGACCCTGCCAATCCACCGTTGAGACTCTTCACAGACTCCACTTTTCCAGCCAAGGTGAAAACCACACTCCTTCCCAGCAGCCACCAACACAATCCTCACACCCAATGTTCCGGCCACACCAGGGCTCCTGCACCGGCTCGCTTGCTCACTGCCCAGCTAACTCTCCTCCCCGTCCTTCACTCAAGTTTCACCTTAGACATCACTTCCACCAGGAAACTTATCAACATCAATACTTTGCCCTACTCCAGCCCCCACCTCCCCCTGGCCACCCAAGGCAGAGCTGGAGCTCCTCTAATGTACACGCTTCCCAATGGTCCCACTGCCCAACGACCTGCCTGCCTGCCACCTTCCCTGGGCCACAGGCAGCCCTGAGGCAGGGAACAAGGCTCGTTAACTGAGCACGGGGCCTGATGCAAAGAGACCTGGGAAACGCTGAGTATGGGCAGGGTGGCAGGAGATGTCTTTCTGCAGCATCCTTGTCACACAACAGGCTCAAACCCTTGGACCAGGTCCAGCTCTGCTCGGCCTTCTCCAGCCTCCCCAAGGGAAAATTACATGGACCAGCAGCCCACGGTTATGGAAGATGATGGAGTGTTGACAAGAGCTGGAAGAAATGTAGTTTCTTCTAACACCTTCAACCTCTTCGCCTGTTCATTCTTTTCTCACCAGCTCTGATAGGATAAAAGTGGTTGAAAAAGAGTCAGAGAAATAGAGGGACAGGAACAGGAATTATACAAGCGCATGCTCAGGAGAGTGGCAACAGGTCCAAGTTCGTCCTAAGGGTGATCCAGGCCAAATGCAAAGCTACATGGACACACACCATCCTACCAACAATCAGGGCTCTCAAAGAAAAGCATGGGAACAAGAAATACCTGGAAATCCTAACAGCTGCTTTTATTCCAGAGATTTTGAAGCCTCTTTCCCTTTGTTTTTCCCCTAAACCAGTTACAATTAGCATTGAGGGATATAATTACATTGTTAGTCTAATTGCCTGTTTGAAGCAGGATCTACGGGGGTTTAATGGAAGATTTGAGGGGGAGGGCAGAGAAAATAAAAAGTCAGGATAATCACAGAAGAGATGTGTAATGTGACTTTCTTCCCAGGTAGAGTCGAGGCCTGAGCTGCACCAGAGACCAGGGAATTGCGTCCCCGCCACCTCCCTTGCCTAGCTGGGAGGGGAATGGCGCTACTAGGTGGCGTGACTTCACTGGAAATTGATTTTGGAGATGCTGACCTAATTAATCAGGAAAGGATCCTAGAAAGGCCCTCGGATTTGGAGCCTTGGCACTATTGCTGGCAGTGACACATTTACACACTGGTGGGCAGTACTTTCCCAGGTGGGGCGAGCGTGGTGGCAGTTGACAGGGTGGGGATCTTGTGGGGCCAGAGACCGGCCCTTCACTCTGGGTGGGTGGTCTCGTGCAGGGGGAACATGGGTCTGGGGCTCTGGGGACAGAAATTAAGAGGTCGGCAGCTCTGAGCTCAGGATGAAGAGCAACATTCTCCTAAAGGGCAAGAAGACCACTGGGAGAGAGTGAACACCTTGACAACAGAGGGATTGTGGCTGGATGACCTTGTGGTGGGGACACAGAGGAACCAAGATGAGGAAGAACCAAATCCCCCTAAGGGACTGTACAAAGAACTTGTGTCCCCAGACCACAGGACAGGGGTCAGTAGGGACAGTGAAGGAGAGAATGGTTCTCTTTACCTCAGAAGACCTCTCCTGTCCCCCAGCCACTGACTCCTTCAGTAATGGGACTTCCGCCCTGAAGACCCAGCCCTCATATGTGGGCAGCAATGGAAATACTCCTTCTCTAATTACTTTTTTCCAATTACAGGTAGCAATTTTGCAGTAACCAAACGCTATCTCCATGTGGGAAATGTGAAGCTCCAATGCAGAAGTCAAAAGCAAGACAATCTTATGGGCAATTATGGCCACCACGATGGCCTTGCTGTGTGTGTTCCAGGGTCTTTTTCTCCATCACCCATTGTCCTATGTAATACAAGCACAACATCTGGACTGGGGAACCTACACTCAAGCCTAATTTCTGCCACCCTGAGGTTGAGAAAATAGGCAGAGATCAACTGCCTCACTGTCCTTTAGTTTCCCATCTTGGGAGAAAGGGGAGAAATGACTCATCCCATAGGCTACCCTACCCACAGTTCTAAAAGGTGGGAAAGGAGGAAGTTTCCTTACTAAGACAGTGAATGTAGAGACAACAACTTCATCGGACAGGACAGATCTGACCCTGTGTACACACCTCCCTCACCCATAGGAGGACGCTTTTTCTGAAGTCATTGCACCTGTAACCGCCACTATTGTCAGTGTCTCCCATTTGCTCACCCCAGCAGAGCTGGCTTTTAGCACAATATTGGCGCAGAGCGGGCACTCAAACGTATGCAGATGGACGAATGGCACAGAGCGGGCACTTACAGCTATCAGGTGGGTCTGATGAAATGACATGTGTCCTTTTGCTCTAATAAGCACAGATTCCTTCTAGAACCACCTAATTCCAGTGGCCACATGCTTCCCTGGATCTGTCCTCTGATCTGGCAACTGCAAAGCCATGAGGCCCAGGGGCCCCAGCAATATTCTTTAAGGCCCTGAAACATTCCACAGAAAAGTCCGAAGATTTGGGTTTCAAGGCAAAAATGGCCACTCAGGTGCCAGAGAGTTTGGAAAGGCAGTCTCTGCTTTCCTCCCGCACCCCGCCTTCTGACTAGCTTGTGTCTCTAAGCAGAACCGTCTGGGAGAAATGAGCTCTGCCAGGTTTTCTGCATTTTCCCCACTCAGTGTTGACAATGGCGATGGAGCGCGCTTGAGGCCCTCAGCACAAAGGGAGCAAAAATTTCACCGCACCATTTATGAGGTTACACTGCACATATGACCCAGAGCAGAAAGACTCGTGGAAATCCAATAAAGACGAAGGGCGGGGGAGGCTGCTCTGATCTTAGAGAAGCCAACAGCATCTCCTTCCACACGATCCACCCGCTCTGCCATCGACTGAGGGGAAAACGAGCTGCCATTCTGACGCTCTGTCCAGTGACAAGATGGTGACCAAGGGGACATCCTGGCATCACCCTTCTCCCCCACATCTTTCTAGGCCTTCCACCAAAAACACTTTCAAAAGTCTGGAGCAGCTGTGGTCTTCTTTAAGGGAGGGGGCAGAGGTTAGAAAGAAAAAGTTTTGGTCATAATAACACAAAAAAACGAAGCCATGGCACTTGTTTTTCTAGTCGAGTCAATTATTGACTGCTTTCGCATTCTAAAAGGCCAGGAGACCTACATATCAGGCCTGTTCCAGCCACAGAAAGCAGCCAGGGGATGTGAAAGGTCTGGTCCCAAACGGGGTCTCCGAGGGCCTGACCTTGAGCTTCGAAACAGAGCCGAACTCGCAATTCAATTCAGCTCAGTTCAACAGTCACTCAGTAATCGGAGGAGACGTGGCCGTGGGAATTGCAAGTTTCTAGGGGGAGTCTGTGTGTCAAGCCCTATGCTGGACTGGACTTTGGGACACTTCGAGGACCCCGCAATCTGGGAGTGCCAAGATGATGTTCTACAAAAAACCATCTCAATGTCATATGTACTCTGATCATTTGCACCATCTGAGCGTTCACGATGTGTGCAATGGGGTACTGAGTACTTTGCACATGTCACCTCTTTTAATCCTTACAGAAATGCTGCAGGGTAGGTATTCCATATCTTAATTGTCCAGATGAGGAAACGGAGGAATACTAAGATGAAGCATCTCGTTCGAGAGGAGGAGCTCAGGTTCCCAAATCCCCTGGACAATTCCAACCAACCAGTGGGTAAGGATTCACTATAAGGCCCCATGACAGAGCCCTTGTCAGGAGAGGCAAATGGACATGGGCTGGCTTCCTTCCTTCTATGAACCATCCCTAAGCCCCTCCTCTGATCTGGGCACTCTACCTACACGATCGGGCGGGGCAGGAAAAAGGCAGGCCTCCACTTCGAAGGGGAGAGGAGAGCTGCCATAGATGTCAGCCTCAAACAGGACCAGGATTAAAGAGCCACAGTGAAGAGGAGGCCTTCCCAGAGGCACACAAACCAGAATGACTGGGCTGCAGGCAAGCAGTGGGCGAGCCCTGCCACTGGCAGCAAGCGGCCTCTGGTCTGGAATCCTGCAGTGGCAGTGGGAATAGGCATCTGGAAAGGTTCTGGTGCCCAGCCGCTGGTCTCCCTTTTAGCTTTGTGAGCACAGTTCCTTCCAAGGGTGTGACACCCCCAGCTTGCACACTGCCATTTCTATGGTACACAGCACATGCTCTCCCACCCACCTGGTCCCCATCATGCCCCCGCAAGGGGTATTTGCACACCCCATTTCAGAGACGAGGAAACCGAAGCACACAGATCCTCACTCGCTGGCCCATAATCGGTAATGGGAACGGAAGGGGCTACAGGGATGATTAACATCCCAGCTTGCCCCCAACCTCACATAAGTAATTACACACTGGGTCAGGTCTGCAGACCCTCCCCCTAGGCACTGCTCTGCAGTCAGGGGAATGAAGGTGGGCCATCGTGAAGGAGCAAAGGGCTGTCTGTCTCCGTGAACTTACACAAAGTCCCAGGACTCCCCGTTTCCTTGGAAAACAGTTTCTAGACTTGTCGCCTATAAATTGCCTGAATCTCTCTCTTTTTTTTTTTGGAAGGTTTTTGCCATTCCACTAATTGCTTTCACTGCCTTTATCTCCATAAATTTAATTAACCTGCTATGTGACTTTGGGTTCAGAAAGCCACTGCCCCTCTTCAAACTCAGTTTCCCTATCTGTTAAATGAGAGTGGGCTCTTAATCTCTCAGAACTCTGACAGCTTGACCATCCTAGGATTCTATGACCGGGCTCAGGCTAAGTACATGACCTTGATGTTCATCAGCCCAGAGCTCCCCAGAGCGCCCAAGACCATCCTGCTTGAAAAATGGCTCCCAGCCCCGTGTCAGTGGCGCTAGTTCTCGAGGCCTTGCATTATCCTAGATGAAAAGGCGACAGCCTTCCTTGGTAAAGTCCCCTCTGTCCCCAATGGAGCCCCAAAGCTCGAATTTGCCTGTGGCATTTCAGAGGAGCTGCCAGTTCCCGGGTGTAGGAGAAACTCCAGATCGGGGGCTGGATCAAGACCATAAGCGTGAGGCTGAAATTGTAATAATAATAACTGACATTTATATCACGCCTTTCATCCCCAAATCCCAAATTAATTAACTTTTTACGAGACATTTTTAAACTAGTGCCATTTAATAAAATTCTATTAGGAGAAGTCTTTTTTTTTTTTTTCCCCAGCCCTATATTTTTATTAACAGCCACCAAAAATATAATTTACAGGCAACCGAAAGCCAGTCAAGAGAGAAACAAGGAGAGGCGGATTCTGCTGATCAGAAAGCAGGGAATCCAGCACTGGCCCCAGGGGCTGACCCTCTGGCCTCACTGTTAGGGGTCTCAGTCCTCCAGGGGTCCCATGGGCCCTGGTTACTCTACAAGACTGAATCTCAGCCCTGCATCATTTATCTCATATTTATTGATCACCTATTTTCCGCAGCCACTATATGAGCTGCTGTGGATAAAAGAAACAAACAAAGCATTCACAGTCTTTGCGTTCTTGGAGCTTACATTCTAATGGGGTAGACAAACCCTAGACCATTATCTCACTGATATCTAGATATTTATAACTGTGGTAGGTGCTAAGAAGAAAGAGACCCCTCTCTTCATTTAAGACAGCATCAAACAGAAAAATAATCAAGTCTGGAGTTAGGGGTAGGTGGATCAGGAAATACTTCCTTGAAAAATTAATATTTATCCTGAAAAATGATTTGGCATAAGTCAGGCAAAGGGGAGGGTGTAGGAGAGGAGGCCATGGGAATAGCACACAGGAGGGCTCAGAGCTGGAAGATGCCTGGCATGTCTGAGGAAGGAAGAGGAAGCCAGCCTGGTGGTGCAGAGGGAGGGAAGGTGTGAGATGGGGCTGGACACAGGACAAAGCTGGCAAAATTCCATCCTGAGGAGAATGGAGTGCTGACCAAGGTTCACACAGGAGAGAAGCATCATTAAATGTGTCCTTTCAAATAACTGGTTCTTGGCTGGCCTGTATATAGCAGTGCCCCCACATGCACAGGGATATGTTTCAAGACCCCCTAGTAGATGCCTGAAAACATGGATAGCACTGAACCCAGTATATACTACATTTTCCCCAGTACATACCTATGATAAAGGTTCATTTATATTTTTTGCACAGTAAGAGGTTAATAATAACTAGTAATAAAATAGAAGAATTATAACAATATATTGTAATTAAGGTTATGTGAACGTGATCTCTCTCCCTCTCTCAAAATACCTTACTGTACTGTACTGTACTGTACACACAGAGTGGATGCACTAGACAAAGGGATGACTCACGGTCCAAGCAAGATGGAGCAGGATGGTGTGAGATTTCATCACACTACTTAGAACACTGAGCAATTTAAAACTAATGAACTGTTTATTTCTGGAATTTTCAATTTAATATTGTCAGATCGTGGTTGGCTGTGGGTAACTGAAATCACAGAAAGCAAAACCGCGGATAAGAGGGACTACTGGACTCTTTTGTATCTGTAAAATATCATCTTTTTTGTGCACCTGCTTTGTCCACACTGGCCAATGTGTTTGCCACTAGCCACATGTGACTACTGAACGTCGGAAATGTGCTAATCCAAAGTGAGATGTGCTGTACATGAAAAATACACATCGATTTTGAAGACTTCATATGAAATCAAAAATAGGTAATAGCTTAAAAATTTTTATACTGATTACATGTTGAAATAACGACATTTGGGAGCTATTGGGTTAAATGTCATTAACATGCATTTCACCTGTTTTTTTTCCCCCTTTTTTATGGTGGCAACTAGAAAACTTAAAGTTGCATAAGTGGCTTACATTTCTATTGGACATCTGTATGTTATGTGTTTAAAAACAAAAAATTTTAAGTAAAACATTCATTCGTCTACTTTGGGGGAAGATGAGCAGTCATGGCTATTGTGGCTAGCCCAAGCATGTATTTATCTGGTTTTAACCCTGCTCCCCAGGAGGGGGAAGAGGTAGCAATTCCACATGGAATCAGAATTGTGCAGGGTAGGCGCAGAGAGGGCTAGTCGCAAACATTGCCATCACATTCCCTATTAAAGTTTAGTTAAGAAAAAGAAGTTACAAAGTGAAAAATCTAAAACCCTTGACTCCTGCTCTGAGTCAAAGTAAAAAAGGTCATAAGAAGATTATTCCAGAGTCACCTGGACTCCATTTAAAAATTCAAGGTCAAGCTCTCTTTCCTGACACTGGTAATAGATGGGACACAATCAAGGCCAGTCAAGGCCTGAGTCCCTCTTCATCCCCACTTCTCTTCCACCCCTAAAAAGATTTCACAAACTAGTGGTCTAGAATGGTTTGGGGGTTTCACATTATTTAAAATTTCTTTATTATCAGTTGCCCTAACTTGAAATTTAGCTAGTTTTACATAAAAGTGCAGATTTAAAGCTTCTTTAGGGGGAAAAAAAAAGGAAGATCTAGCCACACTAGGCCTATGTTCTGACACAGCCAGGATGAGCTTTAGCTGAGTGGCAACAGATTCTCTGAGACAAAATACAAAGCTCCCCAGTCCTACTGCACAGGTGTACGCCCCGCCCAGATGTACCCTACACTCTTGCTGCAGTCACGCTCTGGATACCCCGGATGCTCTGGAACCTCTGCACGTGTGATAACTATTGCCCAGAACTCCCTTCCCTCTCATCCATGGCTAACTCCTCCTCATCCAACGTTGTTCTCCCAGGCTTGAGCTGTCCTGACCCCTCCCGCTCTCCTGCGTTGGGTGCAGTCTGCACTTACCACACTCCACCTCAATCATTCTCCCATCCTGCTTTCTCCACCAGATGCTGAGCCATTTGAGGGCAAGGGTCACGTCCTGCTTTTCTCTCCTGTCTCATCAGTACCAGGCAGAAGGATGCTCAAGTTTGTCTGGTGAACCATGCAGAGAGGAGAGCGAGCATACTGGAAATCACACCCTACCCTTGTCTCCTCCCAGCAGGATTTCTGACGTTCCTAGATGCACCTGGGACAGTCATCAACTTAGTGAAACCAACCTAAAATACCCCTCTAAATTATACTTTCACAAATTACCTGAGAGGTAAAAAAAAAAAAAAAATCATTAGGAGTTGAAAATTATAAGGAGTCTGGAGTGACTTTGAACCCATGTAACCAGCCTAAATAGCTTTTTCTGTTGAGCAACAAGAATTTCTTGATTGCCCTTTTTGAAGTTGCCAGAGCCCTGTCTTGTTGCTATTAAAACGAAGTTTCACAATGGTCCTAAACCAGTTCTTCTAGTTTTCCTGAAAGAACTGACTGTCATTCAACATAAATAAAACCTTTTATAAAACAACAAATATAAGAGAACCTGCCCAAGTGAAGTGAGAAACAACCATCTCTTAAAAAAAATGAAGCACTGATTCATCATCATCTGCTCCATAAGCATTTCCTGAGCACCTACTGGATGCAAGACCTATGGGCAAAGAGGTGAGTTCATAGCCCAGAAGAGTGACGACAGATACAGAGGAGACATCAGAGAACATGTCAATACAGATCATGCACAAGGACATCTAACTTTTCACTTATTTTGATAAACCAGGCTCAGGTAGGCAAGTGTGCAGTCCTTTGTCTTTGGCAAATAAAGGCTCATTAAATACTGGATCCTGTCCTCAACAAAATCACACTAACCATAAAGACCAAATGCAGTGGAGAAAAAATAAAAAGGGAAGAGGAAAAAGACAGAGAGGAAAGAAAAAGGGAGGGGAGGGGAGCTGAAGAGAGCAAAGATTCAGGAGTGATAAATTCTCTCCAATCAAGCCATTCCTCTGTATGAAAATTTCAAATTATATACTAATAAAACTTACCAAGCTCCATCATTTTGAGTAAGGAGACTGAGGCTCAGAGAAGGTCCTAATATGTCCATCCTTCAAAGTCCAGCTCAAAAGCCCACTCCTCCTTCCTCCCTTTGGTTATCTCCAAGGAATTATAGAAAGAGCAGCTCTCACTACTAACAATTTCTTCTGTGCCAGATACTGTCCTAAATGCTTTGCTAGTGGGTCCCACTTCATCTCCCAACAACCCTATGTGTCATCTGCCTCGTCCAGATGAGAAACGTGAGGCTTGGAGAGGGTCCACCAGCTGCCTGCAGTACCTGCGCCCCAAGCAATCTGGCTCCTGGTGCCTCACTGTCTCTCTGCTCAGGAGACTCAATATTGACTCATCTCTCCAGAGCACATAATAGAAATAAAGGCTGGAGTTTTCAGAGCAAAAGAGCTAAGTGCTGAGGAGAAGAAATGAAACGAGGAGAAACCCAGACAACTCCAAAAACAAAGAAAAATACTAAATGTTTCCATAGATTTGTGAAGGGGGTGGGGGAGGCCCACAGTGAAACAAGACTCAGGCTAGCATTTGATTGACTTCTCACCTGTACAATCAAGAGCCAGAAGACAAGAATGCAACAGCTACAAGGTTCTAAAAAGGATTTTGAACCCAGAACTCAATCACAAACCAATCCAACACTCAAGTGTGAGGAAACATAATGACCTCTTCAGGTACATAAACATTCTGGGGCCACCCCAACACGCTTTCTGAAAAACATTAAGGAAAATGAATCCAAGAGAGAAGACGGCAGACAGAATTTTAAAAGAAAGAAACCCAGCAAAACAAAGTTAACTCTAAAAGGTGACTGACAATATAGCTGTGAAGCTCAAAGCAGCTCTTACATAATTCCCAAAAAACATAATGTGTTTTTTTAAAGCTGGAAATAAAATTCCTTTTCATATTAACCAAGAACTGATGATGGAGGATAAGGAAATTATAATTTAAAGGTCAAAATTATAATTTAAAAGCCAAAAATTTGCATTGGGGGGTGAAGGTAATTAGAGATACTAATTTATTCCTGCCCAAGTTCAAATGTTAAAAATTTAAGCATAAGAAATGAGAAATAGGATTATGACTGCCAAACCAATGGGGGCAGCAAGCTGCAGGGGTAGAAGGAAAAAAATGAAATAAGGAAAGGGGAGACTAAAGAAAACTTTGACAACCCAACAATAAGCAAGAAAAAAAAAACACGGAAAAACCAAAAGCAAAATAAGGTGGCAGAAAGAAGTTGAAACTTAGGTAAGTAGTCACAATAAATGTAGATGGTATATAAATTCGCCTATTAAAAAGCAAGGTATCACAACATGGGGGGCAGGGATGCAGGACAGGCCAGGAGCTAAAACAAAAACCCAGAAAGGCTACAACAGCAGGGACTATAATTATGTAAGATGCTATCAATGAGGAAAGTTGGGCGAAGGGCACATGGAAACTATGTACTATATCTGCAACATCTTGTAAAGTCTTAAATTGTTTTAAAACACAAAGTTTCTTTTTTTTTAAATAAGGGATTAACAGAATGACAGCAGGCCTTTGTCAATAAAAAGCAGAAATGGTAACAAACTCTGCAGCAAACAAACAAAAAAAAAAGTAAAAAATTACCAAGGGCATAAAGGTTTTTTTAAAATTGATTTCAAATTCAACCACCAAAAGGACATGTAGTTATGAACTTGTACATAGCCATAAAATACATAAAACAAAACTTGTTGGAAATAAAAGGAGAAATGAAAAAAAACAATGTTATAATAAGAGAGAATGCAGCATACTTTCCAGAAATGATCATGAGGATTAAAAATCAAAGATAAAAGTGAGGCAATAAAGGACCTAAAAAACAAGGAGCCAATTTGACATACTTTTATATGTACATATAAAGCAATGCACACCTTTTCAAAAATCTCTGGAACAATTACAAACTGATCATGTGATAGGCCACGAAGAAAATATCAACAAGTTTTTAAAATTAGAAATTATACAGGCCATATTCTCTGACCACAAGGCAATAAAACTAAAAATTAAACAAAAATGGAACCACAAAAAATTTAACCATGTGAAAATTAACCCAAAAGTTATTTATAGAAATCAATAAAAGAAATTAAAATAAACTACAGACCATCTAAAAATGGACAATGAGAGTACATAAACAATGAGAGTACTATATAAAAAAACCCATGGGATACTTCCAAAACAGTCACCCAAAGAAACGAAGGGAAAAAATCAAAATAAACCAAAAGCAAGCAGAAAAAGAACAAAAATAACCAGAAGTTAAAGAAAGAGAAAACAAAAGGCTTAATACTGAAAGCAAGGGCGGCAAGTTCTTTTAAATTACCAGTAAAATACCCACTCCCTCCCTCGCCCCCCACCTGTGTCTGGCCAAGAAAATAAAAATAAATTTAAAATATTAAGAAATGAGTTGGTGCCTATAACTAAAGACTCAGAAGGAGGGACAGAGGCAATGAGGAAAGAAAAAAGACTATATAGTTGTAAAGTGATATTTATGTATTTGAACATGAATACAAAATAGGTTCTAAATAATAAAATTTACCCAAATTGACTCAAGAAAAAATGGAAACTTAAATAGACCAATAATCAGAGGAAGAAATCTGAATTATAAAGTTACTGGGAATGTTCAGAAAATTTTACTGGCAAATTCTACCTAATCTTCAATAAACAGATTATATCTATGCTTTCTAAATTGTTGAAGGGAGGGAAGCATTCCAATTCTGGCTACAAAGCCAGCACACTCCTATTAAAACTGGGCAAGGAAATTTAAAAGAAAGAAAATGATAGTTAAATCTTACATAAATACAGACCCAAAATTCCAACTTACATGTTAGCAAACAGACAGGGCACTAAATTACAAAAGTAATACAATTCCAAAAATAGACTTCAACCTAGGTCATCTGGGACAGTTTGAGATTCTTTTTTTAATAATCAATTCACTACGAATTTTTTTAAACTGCCACATAAAGAGTGTTGCTCCAGAATCTCCTCAAAACACTTTACATAATGCTGGAGCCACTCCACTGAAGTCAGGAAATGCTGAAAATGCCCAATATCGCTTCCATATTGTTTAAAATTACTCTGGAGATCCTAGCCAATGTAAAAAAAACTGAAAACAGGAAATAACAAGTATGCAAATTGGAAAAGATGAAACAAATCTGCCATTATTTGCAGATATGACTATATATCTTTTTTAAAAAATCCAAGAGAATCAAGTGGAAAGCTATTAGAGAAGAATTCAGTAAAGTAACCAGATATAGGATAAATACTCACAAATTAGTGGCTCTCCTCTACTACAATGGGAGGAAAAACGCCATTCTCCTGAGTAACACAAGTTATTACACACCAAGACACTTAGTATAGATTGATGGGTATAGTAATTAAAACAGCTGAAAATAAATGACACGGAATTAGGTAAACTGACCAATTAAAAAGAATAAGAAGTCCAGAGTCCGACCCATGTACACATGAAAATTTTAAAAATTGTGACTGTGCCATTTCCAATCCATGGGAAAAGGGCAGACCATTCAACAGTAATAAAGCCTCCTGATACAATGCACTGAGAAGGCCACAGCATCACTTTGGCGGACCCAGGCAAAACCCACTTAACCTGAATCTAATAGTAAGGAAACACCAAACAGACCCATATTGAGGGACATTCTAGAAAATCACCAGCCCATACTCAAAAAGGAATAGGACAACGGAATGGAGCTTGTCATTGAGGGTTTTCTTTTCTTATAAAGGACATTATCGAAACAGATGATGAAACTGGAATAAAGTTTGTAGATTTGCTAATAGTTCTCCATCGGTGTTCATTTCCTGGTTTGAGCACTGAAGTGTGGTTAAATAAGTAAATGTCCTTGTTTTTAGAAAATACACCCTGAAGTCTTTAAGGGTAAAGGGGTATCATGCACACAATGTTATCTCTAATGGTTTAGAAAGAGAATTTTACAGAGAGTTGAGTGGAGAGGGAGAAGGAAGGTAAAAAGGGGAAAGGAGTGAGGGAGAGGAAAAGCAAATGTGGCAAATGTTAACATTTGGGGAATTCGGGTGAAAGCGATATAGGAATTATCTGTACTAGTCTTACAACTTTTCTATAAATGTGAAATCATGACCAAGTAACTTTTTTAAAAGAAAAATGTAAGTTGCAAGAAAGTTGTGGTTTCAGCCCCATACAGAATTATTATATAATACAGGTCTAGGAATTAAAAACACCAAATTCTAGATTGTTGATACCTCTGGAGAGGAAAGGGACTGAAACTGGGGAAGGGAACTGCAACTCTCTCTGTAAAGTATTAATAAATTAGATCAACGTGGCCAAAAAATAAATTAATAAAACATATAAGTAGATAAGAGTGACACACCTGGAAAAATACATAAAGGCCAGATGGATTTAGCTAAACAGGAAAAAAAAAACGCTAAAAAAAAAAAAACCTAAATAAATATAGGAGAATTTTTAAAAATTAAATTGGAATGAAGAGGTATTTCTAAGCATCTTCAGAAAACAAAGTAAAACAATGACAAAAATAATATGTACCAATATGCCAGGTTCTGTTCTATGCGTTTTACACATGTATTATCTCAATTAATCCTTATAAACTACCCAATAATATCAGTTCTATTATCCCCAGCACACAGATGAGGTTCAGAAAGAACCACTGGTCACAGGCCCAAGACATCTCCCAGTCTCCAAATCCTGCACCAGTTTTTACTCTTCTATGCACTCATTCAGAAGGTCCCCATTTCTTTGCAATTCTCACATAGCAAACTGAAGAAAATAATCCAGGAGCAGCTAGATTCTGGAAGGTTCTAGAAGATTCTCATTCTTTCTTTCAACAAATATTTATCACGTATTTTAAAAAATTGCCTCATTGTAATGTCACTGCAGCATACACTTCACTTATTTTATTTAAGACTCATACCACCACCATCAGGTAGCTTTTCCTACTCGTATTTTCAAGCTGAGATAACAGAAGCTCAGACGCTGGGAGTGAGGTGTTCAAGGTTAACAGTTCCTTAGGCAGAGCTGGGATTTGAACCGGAGCCTGGTCTCTGACCACAGAGCTGTATTACTTTTTCTACTGAGCACGCAATGTGCCAGGTTCTGTGTGAGAGGCCTCCCTGCAGAAGGAGAAAGGATCCCAGCCTGTGGTTTCAATCCAATCACCCATTTTAGAAAGAACAGGCCCATTCTGCCTCTGCAGCCAAAACTGAGCCTCCGGGTGAGAGTGCTCAGAGCCACAAGTAAGCATGACTCCGGTCCGTGCACCAAATCGCTTGTTGAACAGCTATCACAGGCCAGGTCCTGGGGACAGAGTGGAGAATCAGAGACTTTACCCCATCCTTAAAGAGCTTGCAGTCACAGTTAAGGATGAAAGCAATGAAGACTGACTGGGGGTAGGGAGAGAAGGGAGGAGGTTAAGGGGGCTTCACAGAGGTCCCCAACCCCCATTTTTTCCGGAAGCAACACAGAGGCCCACAAAGAACTGTTTGTTCAAAGGTCACACAGCCAGCAAGTGGGAAACTCAAATTCAAGTTTTCTAACTCCAGTGCCGGGACAGTGCGCCTTCCCTGTGGCGAAGCGACAAAGACATGATCAGGGTACAGCTTTAGGTGTTTCCAGGGCAACGTAGAGAACAGGAGGTGCTTCTGTCCCTGCAAACAACTCTCACCCCAATGCAGCCTTGTGGGAAGCTGACCTGCGTCTGGACTGGCAGCTACCACTTGAGCTCCTAAAATGATACATTTAACCTGGGTGAGGTGCTCCCCTTAGTGAACCTGCTGCAGTTGGCCACAGTGTAGTGTGGGGACCCCATCTGCTTCCATGGGGCACCAGCCAGAAAGGTCAGGGCAGCCATGCAAGTCTCTCCATCCTACGTCCTGGGCCACAAAGCAGCTTCCCACCAGGCACGGGATCCTGGCCTCAGCCCCACACCAGCCACAGGGGCTCCAGGAGGCCATCTTCACTTCCTCTCCTCCCTAACCAGCCAAAAGGCCTTGTAGCCATTCATAAAACCAGGGCCTGGGCCTGAGGCCACTCAGGCCTGGAGTTGCAGGGAGAGCCAGGCTTGTGAGGGCTTCTAAGCATGACAACCCTTTTGAGCCCCATTCTCCTCTTCATCCCAGCATGGTCCCTTCACGGAACTGCTGTAGCAAATAAGCTTATAAAGTATTAAGGTCTGTACAAATGGGATACCCTGGCGGCCCCCCGCCTTTCCATGCCTAGGCCAAGGCCAAGCACATCCTCACACCCAAGATCTCCCTGACTCCTCACGTCTGCCCCGAGTCACGCACAGCTTGGGAATTAACTTAATCCAGTTTGCTTCATCTGTTTCCCCACTATGCACCTAAAGAATGATGTTCAACCTACAGGCTAGAAAGCACGTGACCAAAAGGGTGTATCCTCCTCAAAGTGTGCTCGGGAGGCGGCTCATTCGAAGAATCTCATTTGGGGGAACGAATTTCCAAATTCCTCTCTGCGAACAAATTTTCCTCATTTAAGGACTGTTCTGCTTAGGTGAAAAGAACCACCAATCTTTGCACACTTACCATAAAACCAAGACTGGGCTTTAAGCACACTCCATGTACTTCATCCAGGTAATCCTTGCAATCAATGTATGAGGCTGGCGCAATTAATTATCTTCACTTTTCAGAGGAAGGAGAGTCACCTGCCCAGTGGTAAACACTGGGGGCAGAGCCAAGGCTGGGCCTGGGGCAGGCGGACTCCAGAGCATTTCTCCTCTGATCTCCTTTGAAGTGGAAGCCACGCTGAGCACACGGCCCAGGCTTTTTCATCTCTGTACATGGAAGAGTTTGGCCCCCAGCTCACTGTCTGTCCTTCCACCTTCCTCTGCCTTCAGTTTCAACAATATGCACAGCTCTTATGACTCTGACCAATCCGCTCTATAATCTCCCTTCTTCTTGCGGCCTCCCTTTCACTTCCCCTCCACCAGCTCCACTCCACTCCCACATTCACACCTAGACCTTGTCCTCACCAATGACAGCACATCAACGATCTCATGCATCCAGTCCCCAGGCTCCATGACCCTTCTACCAGTCCTTGCCCCAATAGGACGTCCAACCCACAGCCCTACTCTCTCCCTTTCCCCTCGCCCCTCCCCCAGCTAAGTCCAGGCCTACCCTGATAATATCCCCTTGATATCATTTTTCCATTTTTCAGCTCCCTGGCAAAACTCCAAGTCAACTCTTTGCCTACCCCACATGGGAGAAATGCACATGACCACGCAGATCATCTCACTTTAAATTTACAATCACAAACCTCAAGTGGGCCTTTACACAACCCAGCCATCTTCCTCCTCAATTCACTCTCCTGGAGGAGTATCTGAGACTTTCCCCTTTCTCCTCCAACCTCAAATAACCTGCTCTCTGTGGGTGGTTACTCTCCTTGAGAAAACAAAATCAGAGGAAAAGAACTCATCCTGTCACCACTAAAGACCCCACCTGTACAGAAGAATACCACTTCCTGGCCGAACCACTGGCCCAAATGTACCTTCCCATCCAAGCCAAACCCTCACTGGGACCCTGAGGCCCATCCCCTTTTCCCAAACCGAGGTTGCTGCTCTGGCAATTTCCTCTCCTCTCTCCTGCAACATCAGTTTTCCTTTCTCTACCAGATCCTGCCCGCGGCACAGAACAGGCTATAATATCGGCACCAGGGCCCATGTCCCCCCCTCTGCTCCCTTTTACAGCAAAACTCCTCGACAGGAGTCTCTGCTCACTGGCTCCACCTCCTTGCTCCCATTCTTTTGATTCCACTTCACTCTAAGTCAGCCCGCCACCAGTACACCACTGAAATCACTCTCCCCCACACCACCAGTCACTGACCCTTCTTGTTGCCAAGCCCAATGGACATTCCTCAGTCCTCATCTTGGCTGATCATGGCTGATCTCTCTCCTTCCTTCCTGAAACTCTCTTTTCTTGACTTCGAGGGTCCCATGCCTCCTGGTTTTCCTCCCATCTCGCAGGCCACTTCCCTTGGCTGGTTCCTCCCTCTCTACCAGGAGCTCAGCTTTCGGACTACACTCGCTTCACAGGTGACCTCAGCGAGTCCCACCGAGTTAAATGCCATCTGTCTGCTGCTGACTCACCAATTTAATATTCAGCCCTGACCACTGCTCACCTGAGCTCCGAACTCTCAAATCCAACTGCTTACTTAGCTCAGAGGCATCTTAAACCTCACATCTAAAGGCTCCCATTTCCCATCCCCACCCCACCAGTACCTGCTCCTCCCTGAGCCTAGCGCCATCTAGCAATGGTGCTACCAATCACCCAGGGTTCCAGCAAACACCTAGGCTGGAGTCGGCCGAGTGGGCCTTGATTCATCAGCTTTCCCTCAACTCCACATCCAATCTACTGGTAAGTACCACTGGCTCTGACACCGAGATCCATCTCACATCCGACCCCTCTGAGCCATCTCTCCATCACCTCTCCTCCCAACCAACATCACCTTTTAACTTCTAACTGGGCTACCTCTAAGTTTCACAACCAGTCTTTTTATTTCCATTCTACCCACCTCCAGCAGCCTGGGGGGCTGTGTATTTTAAACTTATAGCATGTCTTCATTTGGATAGGTAGGTTTCAACTACTCAAGAGCCACATGTGTACCACATAGCACAGATCTAAAACATGAACCTGGTCGGGTCACTCCTGAACTCCTCTGCAATACCACACCACTCTCAGTATAAAGTCCCAGCTCCTCCACCAGGCATTAAAAATGTCTTACAATCTGACTTTCTGGGCTGTCCTGCCTCATCTCCCAAGACCCCACTGTACCAAGCATACTTCATTCAGATCTCTGAATGTGCTGTCTGCTCACTCGTCTCTGAGTCTTGGTACATGCTGCCCTTTCTGAGTTTAGGCTGCTTTTGTTTCCCTACTTGAGCTGCAACATACTCACTGACATCCTAAGCTTGGGGGAGGGGCCCCTTCTCCATGCTCCCAAACTGCCCCTATCCCCGACTTGTGTGTGCTCCCCAAGGGAAGGGACCATGCTGCTCACCTGCGCTGAGCACCCAGCAGATGCTCCATGATTGTTTGCTGAACTAATAAATGACTGAATGGGGCTCTCCTTCCAATCAGGCATAACCCATCCCCACTCTGTTTATACCCCATTGTTCAGCATCTCCCTGCCCTTACTGCATAAAAATGGAGCTGCAGTCATGTTCCCACTCCACAACCTTCCCTATTTCTTCATTTCTCCTTGAATTTTATCCGGAGAAAGCAAAATTCCATATCCCCCAGGATTCTGATTTGAGGGGAATGATGAAGACAACTTACATGTAAAATATGTGGCACGTTCTAATCTGGCCTTTACTTCCCTTCCTTACCCCTCAAAAGGCTAAAATCCAGGCAAGAGAAATAATTTGATGTGAAAACAGCAGTTCAACACCAGCACCAGAGGCACCAGCAGCCACTGCCGTTTCCCAAAAGGGCACTGCCATTATCATAAGAGATAGATGAGATATTTGGACAAGGCAAGGAACCAGAGCCTTCTTTGCTTGTGGGCATCTTCTTGTCAAGGTCTGATGGACATAAATGCAGGCATGTTACTATATTCACTAATTCGCAAAACAAATATTAACGAGCACTTCCTTTTTGCAGGTACTGTGCCAGGCGCTGGGATACAGGATAGAAATTATACCTCTGAGTTTGCTTTTCAAAAATGGCAATATTTTCTTGTCTGTTCAAGGACCAACCTGCTTCTTTTGAACAATTTTTTTTTTAAATAGGAGACTCCTGAACCTACAAAGGTCACCATCATGGAGCTAATAAAGCAGATCTAAAAATCTAGAAAACTTTTAAAGAAATTCAAAAGTAGAATTGATAATGATTTAAACTAACTGTAAGTTTAAATATGTAAAACTTTTTATGAGCAAGCAAAACATGTGCAATGCTTTTTCTGCCCCTGAATGACTTAAATGCCATCATACCTAAGAAAACGAACAAAAGATAACCCCGACATACATTTCAGTCCCCAGAATTTCCGTTTTAGAGAAAGAAGGCAACTTCCCCAAACTTTGGATTCAGAACCTACAGAGACTGTATAGTGCTGGGTCCCTATGCAAACAAGGATTAATGAATAAAGGCCACTCACTGATTTATCATACCCTGTGAACACTCAATTCCCCTCAGAACCCATGGAAGCCCCAGAAGCAGGGCCTGTCATCAGAGAAAGTCCTCTTTCCAAACGCACTCAACATGGGAAGAAAGTCCAGAATACACACACTCTGAGTTACTGCTCTCCTGTGACTATCATTCCCACTGTTCCTCTTAGAAAGCCATTGTATTACAGGCATACCTCGTTTTATTGTGCTTCACTTTACTGAGCTTCGTAGACCCTGTGTTTTAATCAGCATTAAGGTAATACCCTCCAGCAGCAAAAAGATTATGACTCACTGAAGGCTCAGATGATGGCTAGCATTTTTTAGCAATAAGGTCTTTTTTAAATTAAGGTATGGATACTTTTTGAACATGATACTACTGCACACTATAGTACAGAGTAAACATAGCTTTTATGTGCACTGGGAAAGCAAAAAAAATCCATGTGACTCACTTTATTATGATATCTGCTTTACTGTGGCAGTCAGGAACCAAACCTGCAGTATCTCTGAGGTATGTCTGTATTTAACAGCAACAACAAAGACAAAGCTGGCATCTGGAAATAGTTCTGTAAAAGAAACTCATAAAATCATTTCCTCGTCTCTGGTGAAGCATCGACTAAGGGCTGTGTTACTCTCCATAAGAGCATCAAGTGCTAGAAGGGCTTCCACCCCCTCCCCACTGTGCCACTGGAAAAACTGAGGCCCAGAGACCATAGGTTGGACCTGAACACAGGACTCCCAGCCCAGTTTATCCATCATCTGTCCTCCAAATGAGAGTCAAGAGTACCAAAATGCACAGACTGTGATCTGCCTGGCTAGGCAGGGCCAAGAGGAAAAGAGAAAGGCAGCAGGAATTACTACACGCCCAGGACCTGGCTGTGTTCCCGTCTCCCTAATATCTTACCACCACGTCAAAAAGACTAAAGTATAACAACAGTGGATCACAACTGAGAGCTGCAAGACAATGAATCTATTTAATAAAGAGTTCTTAGGGAAACTTAAAGACAACATGGAAAGGGGGTAAAAAAAAAATGAGAAGGAAATGGAAGCCTCAGGAACTTATAGTTGCAGCAAACATTAAACACAGTCCAGTAGCTACATAAACCTTCACACTAAAATCCTTATGTTCTCAGTTCCTATTACTAAATATATCATGTCTGACTTTTAACAAAAATTACAAGGTATGTTAAAAGACAAGAAAAAAACACAGTCTGGAAGGACACAGCAAGCATCAAAACCAGATTCATATATGACACAGATTTTGAAATTATCAAACCAGCAATTTAAAATAACTATAATTAATATGCTAAATAAGGGCTCTATGGAAAAGGTGAACAATATGCAAGAACAGATGGTAATGTAAGCAGAGATGGAAGCTCTAACAAAGAATCCAAAAAGTGCTACAAATAGAAATTTCCCAAACTGACAAAGCAAAGAAAAAAAAGGACATTAAAAAAAAAAAAAAAAACCTGAACATCCAAGATCTGTAAACAATTACAAAAGTGTAACATATATGTAATGGAAATGCCAGTAGGAAAAACAAGAAACATGGAAAAGAGGAAATATTTGAAGTAATAATGGCTTAAAAGTTTCCAAAATTAATGACTGATACCAAACCACAGATCCAAGAAACTCAGAGAGCAATGAACAGAATAAATACCAACAACAACAACAAAAATCCTACATTGGTTAGATTTCACCACTGAAACCACTTGGGCCTGATGCTTTCTTTTTGAAAGGTTGTTAATTATTCATTTGGTTTATTTTATATATCCAGGCATGTTTAGATTACCTGTTTCTCCTTGTGTGAGTTTTGGTAAATTAGATACTGGAACTGCAGAAAATCAAAGACAAAAAGAAAATCTCGAAAGAAGTCAGATGAGAAAAAGTTTACCTTTAGAGCACCAAGAATAAGAATTACATCGTATTTCTCTCCAAACACCATGCAAGAAAACAGTGGAGTGAAACACTTAAAGTTGAAAGAAAAAGCTCACCAACTTAAAACCTGTATCCAGATTATCCTTCAAAAGTGAAAAGGAAATAAAGACAAAATTTAGGGAATCTGTTACCAGTCAACCTGCCCTGCAAGAAACACCAAGTTCTTTAGAGAGAAAAAAATTATATAAGTCAAAAATTTAACATACATCAAGAAAGGAATAGTACGTTGGGAAAAGAATAAATGAAAATAAAATATTTTCTTATTCTTATTCTTAATTTATCTAATTTGTAATAGTTTGTTCAAAAAAATAACAATATGCTGCATGATTATAGTTTATGATAAGTGAAATAAATGACAGCAATGTTATAAATGATGGAAGGAAGCAATTGGGAATATTCTGTTATAAGGTACATGCACTACCTGTGAAACAGTATAATATTATTTGAAAATGGACATAGGTTAATTGTAAATGTATGTATAAAGTCTAGGGCAAGCACTAAAAAATTCCTTTTAAAGAACTGAGACGCTATAAATGGGAGAGAAATGGAATCATATAAAATGCCCAATTAAAACTAGAAAGCAAAAAGAAATGAAAGACAAAAAAAGAACAATGAAAATAGTTACAAATATGGTAGACATTAATACGTCTGTATCAATAATAATGTTAAATATAAATGGTTTAAATATAACCAATTAAAAGACAAAAGATTTTCAGAGTGGATTAAAAAAAATCCAACTGTATACTGTGTACCAAAAAATCCACTTTAAATGTAAAGACACAGATATATTTGAATTGTAAGTAAACATAGAGAAAGATATACCATGCTGATACCAATTAAAAGAAATCTACAGTAGCTACATTAATTTCAGACAAAGCAGAAATCAGAACAAGAAAAACTGCCGGGGATAAGAAGAGGAATTACACAATCATCATCATCATCATCATCATCATCATCATCATCTTTAATGTGTATGCACCTAACAACACAGCATCAAAATATGATGGGCAAAATCTAATAGAACTGTAAGAAAAAATAGATAAATCCACCATCAATATCCTCTACCAATAATTGACAGACCCAGCAAGCAGAAAATCAGTAAAGATAGAGTTAAACTGAACAGCACCATCAATCAACTAGATCTAATTGACCTTTATAGAGTACTTCATCCAACAACAGAATACACATTATTCTCAAGCTCACATGGAATATTCACCAAGACAGATCAAATTCTAAGCCACAACACACACTTTAACAAGCTTAAAATAACAGAAACCATACAAAATTTGCTCAGACCACAATGACTTTAACCAGAAATAAATAACAGAAAATTGTGGTTAAATTTCAAAATATTTGCTGTAAAACTCTAAAAATATTTGAAGATTAAACAACACACTTCTAAATAACACATGCATCAAAGCAGAAGTCTCATGAGAAATTAAAAATAGTTTGAACTTAAAATGAAAATACAATTATCAAAATGTGTGGGGAGCAGCAAGTGCAGTACTTAGAGGGAATTTTTATATTTAATTTATAGCATTGGATAAAAGATCTAAAATCAACAATCTATGCATTCACCGTAGGAAGCTAAAGAAGAGCAAAATAAACATAATAGAATCTGAAGAAAAAATAATAAAAATTGGAGCAGAAAACAATGAAATTGCAAACTACATATCAGTAGAGAAAATTAATAAAACCAAAGACTGGTTGTTTGCACATCAATAAAACTGATAAAACTTTAGCTAGTCTAACCAAGACAGTAAGACAGAAAACATAATTGCTAAAATCAGAAGTGAAAAAAAGGCCATCAGTACTGCTCATATGGATATTAAAAGGATAATAAAGGAGTATCAGAAACAACTCTTGGTCACAAATTTAATAAGTTAGATGAAATGGACTAATTCCTTGAAAAATTCAATCTACCAAAACTCCCACAAACAGAAACAGATAATCTAAATATGCCTGTATATATAAAAGCAACCAAATCAATAATTAATAACTTTTCAAAAAGAAAGCACCAGGCCCAGATGGTTTCAGTGGTGAAATCTAACAAACACTTAAATGACACTAATTTGCTATAATCTCTTCCAGGAAACAGAAGCAAAGAGAATACTTCCTAACTTGTTATATGAGGCCAACATCATTCTAATACCAAAACCAGATAAACACATTACGAGAACGGGAAACCACAAACCAATGTCTCTCCTGAACACTGATGCATAAATCATCGACAATATATTAGCAAATTGAATCCAACAATGTATAAAATGAAACGTCTAGCACAACTGAATGAGATTTACCCCAGGTATGCAAAGCTGGTTCAACATTCACAAGTCAACTCATATAACCCATCACATCAACAGGCTGAAGAAGAAAAGTCACATTATCCTATGAACAGATGTGTATTTGACGACACCTGTTCACAAAACTAACAATAAAAAAAACTCAGAAAACTAGTAACAGAGAACTTCCTCAACTTGAAAAAGAACATGAACAAAAAAAACCCTACAACTAAGATCACACTTAATGATGTTAAATTAGATGTATGCCCCCTAAGATCAAGAACATGGCAAGGATGTCCCCTGCTCACCACTCCTACACAACAGCATACGAGAAGTTGTAGCTAATGCCGTAAGACAAGAAAATAAAAAGTAGAGAAGGAAGGTTGAGAAGGAAGAAATATAACAAATAACATGACTATGCAGAAAATCCCAAAGAATCAATTTAAAAAAAACTGGAATTAACTGTGATTATAGGAAGGTTGCAGGATATAAGGTTATTAAAAAATAAATAAAATCAATTGCTTTCTTATATACTTACAGTGAATAACTGGAATTTGAAATTTAAAAGATAATACTATTTACATTATCATCAAAGAAAACAGAAATTACTTAGTAGGATAAATAAATCTAATGAAATGCGTACAGGATATATGAAGAAAACCACAAAACTCTAATAAAAGAGATCAAAGATGTACGTAAATAAATAGAATTCCATATTCATGGAAGGCTTGAGATTATTAAAATGTCAGTTCTTGCCAACTCAATCTATAGAATCAACACAACTCCAATCAAAATCCCAGCAAGTTATTTTGCGGATATTGACAAACCGATGTTAAAGTATATATGGAAAGACAAAAGACCCAGAGAAGCCAGCACAGTACTGAAGAAGAAAGTCAGGACACTGACACTCCTCGCCAACTTCGAGACTTACTATAAAGCTACGATAAACAAGACTTTGGTGCTGGTGAAAAGGCGGACAGGTCAGTGGAACAGAATAGGGAGCTCAATAAAAGACCCACACAGATATCAACTGACTTTATTTTTGGAGAAAGGATGGTCTTTTCAATAAGTGGTATTAGAACTGGACCTCCACATGCAAAGAGAAAGAAACCCTCTCAGACATGTCCTTGTTCCCCAGCAACGACCACCACTTTCTTTGAGCCAAAAGAAAGTGTCAGCAATCCTGGCAGCTGCCAACGTATCTGCCCTCTGCCCCATCCAGCCTGTTTCACGCCCAGCCACTCCATCAGTCAAAACTCTCAAAGCCCACAGCAACTTCCACTATCAATTTCAGGCCCTTCCTCAGTTCTGTTTCTACTCCAATTTCTTTCCTTCCATTTCTCTGCAAAAACCGCCTCCTAGAGGAACTGTGTCCATTTTGGGGGTCTCTGATTTCTAATACTGTGCACATAAACACTCAGTAAACTCTTCCTAAACGAATAAGCTTTTAAGTCATGTACATGTCACATGTCTATTGAGTATGTGTATCAAAAAATATCAATACATTAAACGTCAACACCCAGAGTGATCATTTCTGGGTTGGAAAATTATGGATGAGCTCGATTTTTTATTCTTTTTTTGCTCATCTGGACTTCCTAACTGTTCAATAGTGAACATGTATTACTTTGGATAATAAAAATAATAACAGAAGCCAAAAAAAATAAGTCAAGAAAACACAACATCTAAGAAAGGTCAGGCGTATACAAAGGAAACATTACAAGTGATGATTCACTTTATTAAAGGCTTTTTGTTTGTTTGTTTGTTTTGTAAAAATCATTGTCATAAAAACATTTTATGCAGTGAATAGTCCAAAACAGGATTTGATTTGTGGCAAACTTTTCAGGATGGTGCGAAATTCAGAAAGTCTTGTTTCCCTGGAGGTGAATGGAGAGCTGTTTCTTCTTCCTTCCTTCCTTCCAGCCACGAGCTATTTCCTTCTCTTCTCCAGGGAGGTCACAGCACATTCCTGGTTCTGTCAGTTCTGAGTTTGGTGATTCCTGATCCTATTAGCCCCTAGGGTTTCCCCTTTAGATGAGAGTGTTTTATGACTCCAGAATAACAGACTGGATTCTCAGCTGCTATCACCAGGAAGGAACCTTCTACAGACTGGATGGAGACTGGATGGCCCGCCCTCTGGTCTCAAAGAAGAATCTAGGCGCATAACACTGACTTGATCTGAGAGATGAGGAAACAGACCAGAGAGGGGGAAGTAATTTCTCTACAGTTACCCAGCTATTAAGTGGAGGGAACAGGGCTCAGGACGCCAGCCTTGGTCTGACACTTAAGCTTCACGATAAATGAAACTTAAATTGAAATAACTTTAAAAAATGGTAAAGAAATTGAGTGCTAGATCTGTGTGCCAGGTTCTGAGCCAGAACCAAAGGGAAAGTCACCACCTCAGCCCCAGCGAAGCTCACATTCTAGCAAGGAAAACCCACCACACAGCTCCTAATAACCACACGATTCCTAATGATCAAGACTGACTTCTGCTCATGCAACAGCCTTCCCAGGTAGAGTCCACACCCTCAGCCAGGTGGGACGCAAACATATGACTACGCAAAACTGCACCTAGCCACGTGGCAAACTGCGGAAACCTCCACTGCTGAATTCCATTAATACTACTTCAAACTGTCATTGTTGTGACTCTTTCCATGTGCCAGGCACTGTGCTTGGCACTCTGTATCCAGTACTGGATGTGAATATCTGAGGACTACCCTGAGATGGGAGCTCACTCATCCCCATTTTACAGGCAAGTGGGCTGAGACTCTGAAAATAAGTGGAAAATCAAGATCTACTGCTCTCTTACAAGATCTCTCCCAGCACTACAGAGAGCGGCCCCTGGCATGCGCTGTACCCTGCAGGCACCCCCTCTCAAACACATACACAAACAAATCCCAGCAATGAGGCCTCCTGGCCCTGCCTTGAGGCACAATTCTCAGAGACCATGAAGGTGAATTCTGTATCCTTACGGCAAATGGTGAGCAAGGCCCGTCCTGAACCTGGGATGAGGGGTGGCGGGGGTACAAAGGCCTGAGAAAGGTTTGCTGTCCTGGACAGGTTGTCTTCTGACACCTGTTGGAATCTATGTCCTTGCCCTAGTATCTCATAGTAAGTGCTCAACAAATACAGGTTCAAGGCAAGCTCACAATGCCCTCTCCCTCCCAGGTGACCTGCTCGGAGCAACTGCAATTCTTCCTCCTGCTCCTCCTAAATCTGCCACATAAACCCTGGCTGTTGCCCCCAACCCAGAAGAGCTACACAGGTTGGCAACTGACATTCCAGGACCCCCTTGCAGCTCTACCCAGAACATTTTTGTAAATGTTCATGATCAGCACTCTGAAGATTCAATCGCTTCCCTTTTTCCAGGCCTTGGTTTTCTCAGCCTGCAAACTGGTACAGCCATCCTTGGCCAGCCCGCTTTCCAGGAAGGCTGTGCAGAATCAGTGAGAATGCACATGTCGAGGTGCTCTGCAAACCTGATCTGCTGAAGCAAAGGGGCATCAGTATCCTTAACTCTTCCCAGAGAAGGTTCAACCTTGCGAAGGGGCCGGCACCATTCTCAAGAGGACACCAGCAACAGCGGCCAGGAGCCAGCCAAGCCTCTCTCGACTACGAAAAGGCTACCCACTTGCCAAGTTCGCTCCTGGCATAAAAAGTCTGCCAGAACGAATGACAAGAAAGCCTGGCAGCCAGTTTTCCTCTTCACAGGCACGCACGCACAATTCAACTCATAAATAAAAATCTGATTACTACTGGCTTTCCCTAAGCCAATGTGACTGGGTTTTAATCTTTTATAAAGAAAAAATTCATAAAATATTCAAGTGAAGCCCACACGTCTCAAGAGACCAGAAGGGGCTCTCGGCAGCCCCCAGCGACAGACACACCAATAGGGGGCCCCAGGACCTGTGCTATGAATCACTGGAGCATCTTGCCCACTGCAGATGATGTTCAACCGAGTCATTAGCAGTGAGTGAGCGCGTCCCGGCTCCGCCCGCCGCAGCTAACTCTCCAGCCAGCCTGCTTCCCCTGGCTGCTCTCCACACTCTTGGCTCTTTCTGCTCTATAAGGATGGGGATGCCCCGGGCTGCTTTGCAGACTGTGCAGGGTTGAGAACAAGCGGAAAGGGTCAAGATAGTACTGTCAGGCCCCAAGGCACACGAGGAGAGGTAACAGGAAAAAGACCCTCCCCTTCTAAATCACGAATCCAGGCTCAGAAGATGAAGGTTGATAAAAGTATGTACTGCAGCCTCTGTAACCTGGCCTACTCAACCTCCCTTTCCACGATTCACTCATTCATCCAGAAATTACTGGCTGTGACCCTACTATGTGTCAGCACTGTGAGCACAAGGCATACAACAAAATGAAGGAGACAGACAAGAATCCTTGCCCTCCTTAGTGGGACTAGGGTTGATTCCTGACTTGGGCAGGGACAGTACATGGTGTCTTGGAGAGTGTAAGGAAGCGCTTAAAGCATGATGGGGACTTGTCCGGAGGACAGAGCAGCCTGATGCACGAAGGGGCGGCCACTGGCCAAATCTGGAATAATTTGAGCAGTGAAATAATAATAGTGATGGGTTATAATCCATAAAAGGAACTTATAAGTTTCAATCAGTGTAGATGACCAGGAGTTTACATTGTGATGTAAATAAGCGAGTAAGTAAATGGAAGAGAAAAAAGAGCTCTTTCTATAGGAGCATTCAAGTTAACAAATGTAGAAGGAAGGATGGAAACAGAAAATCACTACGTGGCAAACACCAGGCGAGAATCATCAATGGGTGCTAAAATCTGTGGACCAAAAAAGAGTATGATGTGGAAAAAAGATTATTTGCATAGTTGCAAATTACATCCACAAAATACTTACTACTAGGAAGGGTAATGAGAAAGTAACTTCACAGAGGAGAATTTGACAGACACCACCTTAACCAAGCCTTCAAAGTTCACATCACCAGTGATAAGTCATGTCGACATCCCATACCCACGACTATGATTCACATAGAAGAGGACAGCATCGCTTCTGAGGTCCTACTGCCAGAAATGCATAACCTGAATGAAGTGATCTAGTAAACATCCAACAAACCCCCCAGGAGTACTATACAAAATAACGACTCAGGACTCTAAAGGGGTCAAGGGCATGGAATTCAAAGAAAGGCTAAAGATCTGTCCCAGACTGGCAGAGACTAAAGAGACATGACAACTAAATGCAACGTGAGATCCTGGATTGGATCCTGTACCAGAAAAAGGCCATTAGTGAGACCATTAGTGAAATCTGAATAAGGTCTGTACATTAGTTCATATCATTGCATTACTATTAATTTCCTGCCTTAATATTAACTTCACATAGTATAATTTGAGCATTATACTATGGTTACATAAGGTGCTAACATTTAAGGAAGCTGGGTGAAGGGTATATGGAAACTCTTTGTATTATTTTTGCAAATATTTATAAGTCTGGAATTCTTTCACGATGAAAAGCTGGAACAGAGCAATGCTTCTCTTCTGGTTGAGCACCAGATGAAGAAGCTGGCTTGCATTAAAGGACCGTATCGTGTGAAAGATGTACATCTTGCAACACAACAACCACAGTCAACCAGGCAAGGTGCTCTCACTCCGAGAGGAACCAAGAGAAGAGCGGTTCTCACCTCCTAGTCATCCACCCAAGGGCCACCAGCCACCTGCACACATCGACACATACCTGGTGAAATATCATGACATCCATTCATCAAATCATGCTCCTGCTTCAAAACTTCCCCATGTTGATGGTTTTCAGACTAGAATGGTACACTTCGCATCAAATGCTAAACAACAGGGGACATTTCCTAGCTGGATTCGGTGTTAAGATTTTCCTCTATAAATTTTCTGCTGGGCCCTGTTACCGCCTGTCTTCAACAGAGCTAGCTCCTCACTAGTACCTTGAAGGAACAAATAGCAAAGTAACTCTAGCAGAAAAATGTGAAAGAATCGGCTAGCCCTGCCCACTGGGTCAGCTTGCTCGGTTTTCTGGGCCTGAGCTCATGGCTGGGATTTTTTATTGTAGCCATATAGCACAGTCATATTTTCTGCTGGTAAAATTGTCCCTGGGTCATACAATGGAATCAAATAAATCAATATTTCACAGTGCTGTTACAAAAAAAGTTTTCCGGTGTCCCCATGCTTCCCCTCAAAGTCACAATACACAGACACATACGCACACACATATGAGAATGGCCCATCTTCATCGGTAAAAGGAGACAACACTGTCTCCTCATAAGATTGCCATAAAGATAAAGTGATGAACACCAACTCAGTACCTTCGTTCATTCCATCGGCAAATGTTTAATAAGCATCTACTATGTCAAGCCCCTGCTTGGAACCCGAGGACAGTGATGAAAAGACAGACACAAACCGTGCCCGCATGGGGCTCATATTCATTTCTTCGGTTAGCAAAATTCTCTGCCTGGTTTTCAGGGTCTTCCACAAGGACCCCTAGCATAGATCTGTCCATCTATCCACCTACCTCCCTCTTTCTCCTCCTCCCCCTCAGCCCCCATGCCCCTTCTGTCCCACCACGTGCCCCAAACTCTCGCCACTCCCCAAACACTTTCTGTTCAAGTAGACCACCTGCTATTTTCATCCTCCCTCAGAAGATATTTTTAAGCATCTTGAAATACCATTTGCATATAAAGCCTCCACTAATTACAATCTTTCTAGCTCTTCATTAGAGCCTAGGATGACCTCTCCTTTCCCCTCTGCCTATTTTAATATTAATCGCGCACCTCTTCGTGCAGGTGTCCCTGACTCCCCCGCCCCCGCCACACGACACACACACCTCAGCATCCCCAAAGCTCAAAGGGAATCAACAGCCTGCTATCTTGGGAGTTCACCTCACCCTTCGTCTGGTCCCTCTGCCAACAGCAGATCAAAAGCGAGGACCACAGCCAACGTTTCAGAATCTCCTGCTCCTATCCAGCACAGGACAGGCAGGACAGAAATTCTGGGTGACACGTGGCTGGTGGCTGAGAAGCATCCTCCAGTGCAGTCTGCGATGGTCACTGCGGCGGGTGGCAAGCTCCAGGGAGGCAGTTTTTTCTCAGCACCAATTCCAGTTTCTTGCACAGAGCCTGATGCACAGTAGGTGCTCAATAAATGATCGTTGGTTGTTGTTGAAACTTTTATCTTTGAACGTTTTGCTGAACAAGGCAGAGAAATACCTCTATGGTTAACGGAGAGGGAATGAGCGATTATATGCTGTGCTCTCAAACACTGGGGAAACTGTTCTTAGAAAGGCAGGGGTGTGAATTTCAGCGGATCACAGGCCATGCAGGTAACTCCCACAAGCAAACAGAAAGGGAGGATTAGGAGGCCAACCCCACCTGTGCCTGCTGACCGCTGCCGTTGGGAGTGCAGGTCCCCCACTGCCCGGCGTCCAAGCTGTCAGAACACCTAGGCAATCTGAATTTTTAAACACGGGCAACTAAATCAAGTGTTGTGGCCATCGTTTAATCTCTGGTTTAACGTCTATTCAAGCATTTCTTCCCTTCTCCACTCAGTCCCCCATCTTGATTACAACACTTTTGAACAGAAAAGGTGTTTTTATAATTAGCGCAGTGTTTATATTCCAACGAGAGCTTTCAGAAGGCTTAAAAATAGACCGATTCCTTATACACCTTCGAATTCTTCCCCCTGAAGATCTTGTTTACACTAGCATTTTCCTTGGCAAACCTTCTTTCGAAAAGGTCAGCTGCAGTTCACAAATTCTTAAACTGGCAGCTCCAAATTATTGGGATTTTGGAGGACACGTTTAGGCACCTTCCAACCCCCGTGAAGAGCAAATTCTACAGATAAATGCTCACAAGGGAACCCCGAGTATAGTCCAGATCTGGAGGGCCTGGCTACTCCAGGGCTCCTGGAAATGAGAGGCTCGGTGAGCCTCCAGGATCCTAGAATGTGAACTGTGGTTTAAGAAAACCCCATTGAGGGGATTTAGACACCACCTTGTTATGGGGCTGCTTATCCATTTACCAAATAGGTGTTCTCATGACAGAAACAAAGAAAAAAGAAAATCAACCTTAAAAAGCAGCTCTCCCTTCTAGGGTGATATTTAAGTGACTAAGTCCATCCACCTCAGCCAGGAGGTCATTAAACAAAAGGGGTGGGGTAAACTGAGTCAGCTTCTCGGTCCCCTTAAAGGTCCAACGGCTGCTACTCTGTTCACAGATTTACCTGTCCCTGAACTTATCCTCCCCCATTTTTCTTCTCTCCCTGTGGACTACCCATGGAGCATATTGCCTTTAACCAGCTTTCAGAGATGAGAGAAATAAGCTTAAACTTCTAGAATCAGGAGAGGAAGGGACCTGATTAAGATCCGCGGCTGATTAATTAATGACAGAGGCTACCCTCGAAACCAAAACCGCAGTGACCCTCCCTCAAGACCCGGCACTGCCTGGCCTACCGGTTTGGCTGGGATCTGACAGTAACCCCAGTGTCCAAGCACCAGGGAGCAATTCCTGCTGAATTCCCAGCCCTGCTCTTAGCACAAACTGCCAACAAAGTAGAAACCAGCAGCCGGACCCGGAGTTACAGGATCTCGGTTCTAAGAGGCCTCTCTGAACAGTCAGCCAACTGTTACTTACGTACCTCCAAGGACAGGGACGTCACCCCCTCTTCCAGGTTCCTCACGTCAGGATACTGGCCAGAGAAAAAGCACATTTCTGGTGTTTTCTTTCTCGTGACTGCAATGTCGCATGACGTAGGGTTTGGCTGAGAGACAACGCTTTATTTTAAATATATCTGCAGAAGACAGCAGTTAGCCATAGGGGCTTTGAGGCATGGCAGCTGGTGAAAGCAAATCTCAAACTCTACCACTTACTGGTGAGAGGGTCGCTTTGACTCAGGGAGCCTCAACATCCTCACCCCTAAAAGTGGAGGATACCACTTCCCACCTGGAGGGAAGTGCACGCAACCCCCTTAACTCAGCACAGGTGTTAGATGCAGTGCGCCCTGCTCACTCCCCTCTCTCCACAGCCTGAACCTCCCCTTTGGGTCGCCTGTCCTTACATCCATCCCTGAAAACTGACTAGATGAACTTGACGTGAAGAAAGGCACAAACTGTAGGAACGGCTGCCTCGAACCAGAAGGGACTGAAACCAAACCCTAATAATTCAGCCCATCACTTAACTGAAAAGATGGGGAAACTGAGGCCCAAGGGAGGTGGGATCTGCCTCGGCACACATGGCAGGTCGTCAGGGGACACCAGACGGGGCCTCTGACACCCCCTCCTACAGTGCACCCCACTACGGGGGAGGAAGACGACGGAAGAACTCTAGGAAAGTGATGCTGCGTCCCCAAACCCTCATCACGTTCCACTGATTTTTTAATAGACTTTAACAATTTACTGACACCAGCGGAGCTTATAAAGTAGTTTAATTGAATTAATTAGCAGTCACGACTTACTCCTGAGTTTCCCCTTTGGCTCCGGGGAGGCTGTTTAACCCCTTGCGTCCTAAGAAGGCTGTCACTCACTCTCATTTAACGCAATTCACCAGTCTCTGCCAGTTTCTTTCCTGAACTAGCTCTTACCCTGGTCTCACCCGTATCCCAGTTCTGAACACATGTCAGCCAGCACCAGACACCTGCCTGCCCTGAGTGGCTGAAATCCCATCCTAATTATACTTTGATGGATGAATGCTGCCTTCTCCTATAGGTTCCCACTGGCCTGGCCTGGCCCCCACCCTCCATTCTCCTACGTCCTTAGCCTCAACTTTCCTCACCACGAAGGAGAGGCTCGTTGATGCCTCTCAAAGGGCAGTTCACACACCACAGCATCAGCACTGCCTGGGAGCCTTGGAGGATGGAGACTCAGGCGCCACCCTCACCCACGGAATAAGAACCTACGGAGCAAGGCCCAGAGAGCCGTATTTTCACATCCAGGTGATGTGTACGCACACCAAAGTTAGAGAAGCAGCAGTTTGGGTGATCACTGAGATTACTTCTAGATGAAAAGTCTGGGAAACAACCCAAAACATGAAAACCAATTCACTTATAAGGTATTCTTCACAGCATCATTTATAATAGAGGAAAACCAGAAGTAGCAAAACATTCCCCAAACAGGGTACCGTTGTAGGGCATTGTTGTGTAAACCAGGGTAGGCCACTTCATGGAACACCATACAGCCAAAACCACAGGGTTTATCATAACACTGGGAAATGCGAATCGCATAACATTGAGCGTTTTTTTTTAAGCTGAGAAAAAGTGTATCTATTGCACCTATTGGTTCAAAAATAATAATTAGAAGATGTAACGTCAAAGATGTAAGCATCTGGTAGGGATCACAGGGGATTTTCTTTCTTCCTTAGACTCTTCTGTGTTTTCCAACTTGTTCTATAAAGAGCATGTGCTACTTTTTATTATGAAGTTAAACTTTGTTTTAAACAAAACAAAGGTTCCGTGAGAAAACACCACTTAGAAAGCGGAAAGTTCAGCACCAACTTGACATTGACTCTGCACTTGGGCTCTCGTCTCATGCTAGACCGTGAGATCCTTGTCGGCTGGGTCAGGAAGACGGGTCCCGTGTACAATCGGTATGAAGGGAAGGAGGGAGGGAGGGAAGTGCTTTCAGATGAGCCACTCTACGAAACTGACTTTTCTCTCGGCAGATCATCGGATGAATTCGTCGAGTAAAAACATCACAGAGAGAGACAAAACAACCCTGAAGAGCCAGACCCAAGGAAAAAAAAATTCATCCGGTGTCATGAATACGTTCTGTACAGCACTTCACACGCTTTCTCCGAGACACACCTGGCTGGCAGAGACGCAGTCACAAGGCCAGCAATAAGTCACCGTTTCCAGGAACTTCTAAGCCTCCGAAGCTGGCGCTCAGCGGCGAGTCCACCCCAGCTGGCACCTGGTAAGTGGACGTGCAGGAATCAATAATTACAAAGTGGAGAGAGGGAACCAGGTGCGCAAACACCAGGTATATATTAGAAGCTGGAGCAGAGGCCAGCATGGGGACTCGGCCTGCACACCACTCTTTCAGTGGGCTGGGAAGCCATCACGCCCTGGAAGGAGGGACAGTATGAACCAGTGTGGAAGTGGGAAATCGTGGATGTGTGCAGATAAGCCGTTTAGGACAGTAGGGACAAGGCAATATAGGGGTCACAAAGACAGGCCAGGCCATGAGTACCAGGGGGCAGGGCTTGGGACGAGAGCATCCCTCTTCCCAGCACCAGAGGCTGGGAGAGGCTGGGCACGAGGGAGAAAGGGCAGGATCGTTCCCACTACAGCTCACCTCTAAGCCAGTTTGGGCTTTAGGACCAGCAAGCACCAGGGAGAAAAGCACACGAAAGTTCTGACACTCCTCTGCCCAATCTGCATGGGCAAGCTCATGGCGCAAGCTCATGGCACTAGAAGGACACTAGACACCTTCCCCCTGGGCTCTGGAATGGCCAAATTTTCCTAAATCTCAGGAAAAATGGAGGCCAAGGAGTGGAGCGATCACCCTATGCAACCTGACCATTCCATTTTCTCATCCTCGAATTTTGTCCCCACCTGGTTCAAAGGCCTATAATCGTGCCCCACCCAGACCTAGAAGACAGGAACACAGAGCCTCTAGCCCCCGACCTCCACGCAAGAGCCACCAAGCTCTCCACATCCTTGAATAACCTGGGCTGCGGGCATCATCTGCTAAGGATGAGCCTTGGTGTCACTTTAGCATCACATAACAGTAGTACATGAGAGGACCATCATGTCCAACCCACTCCTTTCATAAATGGGGCACCTCAAGTTCAGAGTGGGAAAGGTTCTTGCTGGGGTCGCACAACAGCAGAGAGACAAAGCTGCATGCCCAACCCCAGACATCTGGCTCCTAAGCCAGCTCAGAAATAGCTTGGGGGATAAATGGTGACTGACCCAGAGGTTCCCTGGGTACCGTGAAGTCCTACAGAGCTGGATCAGAAAGAACTCAAACACAGGAATGAAGTCCTTGTCCCTACAGGGGTTCAAGAAGCTGGACAGGTGATCACCTGGCAGGAACGATGCATGAGAGATTAAAGAATAAGACTTGGGGAAGGAGGACAAGGACTTTGACATTCCATCCTTGTGGTATCTTATGATTCTTCCTCAATGAAGCAGACTGATAAGCATTGTGGATAAAGTACAAGTGACCAGTCTGTGCAACAGTCTTCAAACTGGGTTAAACTCCTCCAGCCTGCTTCAGGAGCCAACCAGGGGTACGCCAGCAGATTTTTTACTCTTCAAGGCTGACTTCCCCATCAGGAGAAGTCAGTGTCTGGAGCCCACAAAAATGTTTTAATTTCTTTTAAAATCAGAATAAAGAAACTGAACTTTCAGGTCAGAGAAAATATTCAACATATAATGTTAATATAGTCATCTTTATACCAATGCAGTCATAAAATGTAATTTTTTTTAATTATGGAAGGAGGAGCCCACAAAAGCAGAAGTGGCTAGGGCCCATGAAAGTCATGATGTGGCCCTCCCTCCCCAATTTTAAAAATCATTTTTATCGAATATACTGAGCTCCTATGTAAGACTTCATTTACCAAAGGGCTCTCTGGCAAAAACGACTTTTTAAACCTCATAGTGAGTAAAAATAATGTTTTTTTTTTCTCTACAAAGTTTTAGGGTCTCAACTTATGAACAAATGAAATGTGGTGTCATAGGAGTCACTGAGCTTTTACAAGCCAAAGACTCCTTTCCTTTGAAATATCTGTGCCTCCCAGTTCTCATGACTGATCCTGATGCGTCACTGGCTTTAGGGGTCAGCTTTGCTTAGTAAGAAACACAGACATGCTGGGCGCTATCCTTTCTTTTCATGTTATTTCCAATACATGTCTTGAGACACGGAAAGTGCTAGGTATGTGCTAGGCAGTCCTACACTT
Source organism: Cynopterus sphinx (assembly GCA_030015415.1). NCBI lineage: Eukaryota > Metazoa > Chordata > Mammalia > Chiroptera > Pteropodidae > Cynopterus > Cynopterus sphinx. Next base: position 114,798,010 of record CM057385.1, on the reverse strand, counting down.
CAGACTCACTTCCAAAGTCAAACAGTAACCCTTCACCTTACTCTGAAAGAAGCAGTTCAAATATGAAGGAGGGAAACCCTCAAAAAAATGGATAAACTAGTTAAACAGTCCCATTGGAATAAAGGAAAATCCCTAAAAGGAAAACCTAGGCAAGAAAAAACTCACCCCCCTCCAAGAGTCACCTAAGTGGGGCTCTCAACCTAAAGTGTGTAAGAGCGCTGGGGAGTCTGTTAAAGTCTCAGATTCTCCACCTCACTCTCCCCATGAGATTCAGTAACAGCAGGTCTGAGGACGGGGTTGGCATCTGCTAGCTCTTCTAGTGCAAGAGGTCATCGACTCTCTACCCTCAGAAGAGTCATCTACTGATGACGAGAGAGGAGGTTTAAGGGAATCCCCAGCCCACTGGGCCTCTGTTTCCTGGAACCCATTAGGAGGTAAGGCTCTGCCCCACAATGCCTCTTGTCTAGTAGCCTCAAAAGTAAAATGAGAGCAGCGTGGTGGACTCCTCTCTCGATATGTACCATCTCCCTGCAACACACACACATACCACACACACACACACACACACACACGAGTTCATTTGCTTTCCAACTTTCAACCTCCTGAGTGCAGCTCACCCCCACCCTGGGCTGAAGAACTGAGGCTCCAGCACTGAAAAGTCAAGACCTGACATTACTCCTATCTGCTTGATGTTAACATGGTACAATTTGGGGAAAGCCAGGAAGCCTCACCTGCCCAAGGTAGTGAGAGAGAAGTGATGGCCAGAACCCGGGAGGGCGAAATCCACTGTCAAACCGAGGCCAGATAAGACAAGCCACTCAGCAGGTGCCTGATAGACCTGCGACAACCATGAATGACAGAGCTGCAAGAGCTAGAGTGGCCCAGCTTACTTTCAGAGGCCAGAAGGGTACGGTGGACAGGGTTGTCCCTGCTTACTCAGCATCCCTTCTTGATACAGACTATCTTGCGCTTTCAGGAACCCGTGATCTAAATGTTTTCAATGGGCCACCCCCAGCCCCCAACTCCATGAAAAGAATCTGTCCAATCAGAACAACACACTCTCCTGGCACTGTGATTGGCTCCGGGGTGAGCCTGTGACCCAAGCTGGACCAACAGGAGGCTTCCTTGGGACTTCAGTTGAAAACACTGGGAAACAGGTGGAGCCCACTGGGACTCCACTACTGGGGTGAGAAATGAGCCTGGTGATGCTACAGCCATTTCTGCCACCACCTGGGGAGGGCCTGCCTGAAGAACTAGTCAACACAAAGAAACAAGAGCTGAGACATGGATAGCGACACATTTCCAATACCTTTCAGCGTAAACAAGTGTGAGGTGAGATCCTGACACTTCCAACCTAAAGAGTCTTGACTAAAATGGATGGTCTGTTGTATGAGCTGGCAGATTTGATTCAAAGGCTGAAAGAATCCTCGCTTTGACCTTGGGCAAGCAACGCAACCTCTCTAGATTTCCATTTCATCCCAAGCTCCAAGGCTGTAGTGGGGAATTAAGTTATATCGCAGTGACTACATGAAGCACTTGGGATATTATTTAGCATTTGTAGGTGCTTAAGAAATGTCAGGAAAGAAAGTATCAGCCTATAGGAAGACACCCTCCCCTCCCCCAGACACCAGGTACCATCACTTACTGAGGAAATAATAATGTAGTCCTGCAATGCCCAGTCTGAGCATTGCTTGGCAGAGCAAAATGGTCATCAGAGACCCAAGTCCAAGGAGAAACAGCCAGAAGAAGCCCTTTCTTAAGAACCACAACCTTTGGCATGTACCTAGCATTTTACAGAGCTCAAAGCAGTTTCATATCATCATCTGTCCCCACAACTCCTGCTATTAGAATGAGACTGTCAAAAGTATAAGGTGGAAGTCTTTAGCAAGGCCAGTTTTATATTATCATTAAAATGCAGAATCTCTGACCCTACATGCTATCTAAAGATAACCTCAGAAATACAAAATAATGTTTACAGAAGAAGTGCTGGTAGCTCCTAGTCATGAGGAAGTAACAAGGTCCAGATTTACCACCCATTCTAAACAATGATGAAGCTGGACAAAACATATGAAACAATGATTTCTAGACACTGGGCAACAGGCAGAACAGGACAGTAACCCCTAAGAGAAAAAAGAAACAAGTGGGTCATCTACAACTGTCCCAGCTGGCTTCCGGGAAGATTCCAGAGCTGTGGAAGGGTGGGGGAAACCCAAGCAGAGTTCAGGGGTCTCCTTGAGTTAAGCAGACAGACTTAAGAATTGGGGAGGGAAAGAAAGCTAGAATATGCAGGGCAGAGAATCACAGGAGAGTGAAGTGCCCAGAGGATGAGCTCCAATTCTCCAGATGCTTTAGACAGGCCCATAAGGAAACTACCCGAGCCTACAACAAAGACCACCAGAAGGAACCCGGCAGAACAACTCTCAGTGCTTGCTTACACCTTCCCAACAGCCAAAGTGGAGAACTCTCATACTATACAAACCATCGGATTGAGTTCTCAAAAGTTCGCCTCAACAATGGGGAGAAATTAACACCAGAAAGGGAGCAGGAACACCTTTCCTGTAAAGGGCCAGAACAATCAATATTTTGGGCTTTGTGGGTCACTACAGAATGAAAACAGCCACAGACAATATGTGAATGAATGAGCATAGCTGTCTTCCATTAAAACTGTATTTACAAAAATAGGCGGCGGGTCAGATTTTCCCCATGGGCTATAGTTTGCCAAACGCTGCTCTAGTCTAAAGATTGCTCCGATCCTGCCCAACAATTTAACTTCTGTGGTAGGCAGAATAATGGCCCCTAGAGATGTCTACATCCTAGACCCAGAACAGTGACTATGTTGGAATACATGCAAATAGAATTAAGCTTGCTAATCAGATGATGTTGAGATGGGGAGAGTACCTTGCATTATCTGGGTGGGCCCAATGTCCACGTCCTTCTAAGTAGAATAGGAATGCAGAAGAGTGAGAACCAGAGAGCTGGCAGCATGAAAAGGACTCTGCCCAACCTTGCTGGCTTTGAAGACAGAGAAATGGAGCCACAGGCCAAGGAACGTGGGTGCCCACTAGAAGCTGAAAAAGGAAACAGATTCTCCCCTAGGGCTTCCAGAAGGAATATAGCTCTGCCAACATCTTGATTTTAGCCCAGTGAAACCTATCTTGGACTTTCAATTTCCAGAACTATAAGCTAATACAATCGTGTGGTTTTCAGCCTCTAGATTTGTGGCAAGTTGTTACAGCAGCAACAGGAAACTAATACAACAGCAGTAATCAGAACAAAGCACAAAAATATTTAAAGGAATACTAAAATATCCCGCACCGAACAATGTAAAATTCACAATGTCTGTAAATCAAAAATTACTAAGCATGAAAGCCGCCAAAAAAAACAATTAACAGGAGACCCAGAAATGACAGATGATAGACTTAAAGGACATAAAACAGCTCTTATGAACATACTCCATAAATTCAAGGAGGTAGGGAAAAATAAGAGCATGTTGGAAGAGACACAGGAGATATAAAAAAGACCCAAATCAAACTTCTAAAGATGAAAAATACAATGCCTGGGATGAAGAACAGATTAGATACTAAAGAAGAAAAGATGGAAGAACTTGAAGACACAGCAATAGAAACTTAACAAAGAAATGAGAGAAAAAAGAAGGACAAAGATAAACAGGGCATGGACGATCTGTGGAACAATTTCAAAAGGCTTATGAGATATGCAATTGGAGTCCCTGAAAAAAAAAAGGGGTGGTAGAAGTAAGAAGAGAAAAGATATTTGAAAAAATAATGGCCAAGTTTTCCATTTGGTGCAAACTATAAACCCAGCTCAATGAACTCCAAGCAAAAGAAACACAAAGGAAAATACTCTCAGCCACACCACAATCAAACTGCTTAAAATCAGAAGCAGAGTATCTAAAATGCAGTCAAAATTTTTTTTAAAAGGACTAACATAGGAACATAGGTAAGAATGAGAGCCAATCTCTCAACAGAAATCATTAAAACAGAGAACAGTAGAGCAACGTCTTTAAAGTATTGAAAGAAAAAAAAACTGTCAACCTGGAATTTGATAGCTAGCAAAACTTTCTTTCAAAAATAAAGAAGTATAAAAGCCAAGGGAATTCCTCACCAGCAGACCAACACCACAAGAAGTGCTGGGTCTCTGATTATAATAGCCAGAAAACTGACAACACCCAAAATACCTATCGGAAGGAGACTAATTATATAAACTATGACAGACCCTTAAAATGGAATACTGAGCATAGATAAAAACCAAAGCAGATCTTTTGGGGCTAACACGGAACAATCTTATGACATCCTATTAAGTAAGAAAAGCTAAGCTGTGAAACAATAGTAATGGTTCACATTTGTGCCTAAGAAAAGACACAGCATGAATACAACACTGTCACTAGCGTTTATCTACTGGAAATGGGAAGCAAAAAAGGGTCCCTTTCCATTTTTATTCTTTATTCTTACTTCTGTGTCATCTGAATTGTTTTCAAAGAACATGTAATCATGTGATTTCAAGTTAAAAATTTTAAAAACAAAAGAGGTCCTTGGCTGGGATTCAAGACAAGCCCAATAGACATTCAACTTCTTAATTGGCCAAGTGCTATTATGATTTACTCAATTCGGGGCATGATAACATCCATTCCTTTTGCTTCCTTCAAATACTGTCTATTTCACTCCGTACTGAATTCCACCCTTGTGTACCCATCATAACAAGGTCTCACAGAAGTCCACATGGGCGGATGTAAAACGATGTTCACTGCAGCTTTATTTGGGATGGGGGATGGGAGGAGTTAAGGCTACCTGCTTGTCCATCCCTGAGGCAGTGAAATGTGGCAGCTGTACCCAGAAGCTAGAAGTAATGTGATGGGTCTCAAAAGCCTGGAGCTCAGGACAAAAGCGAGAAACAGAATGATATCTAGACAATACAGCAGTGATGTAAATTTTAAAACAGATATAAATACAAAGATGAACAAAAAATACATAAACAAATGGCTTGGAGATGGGGAGGAGCAGAGCCAGAAGGAAAGGAGAGATAATGAAGCAAGAAAGGACTATAATGAGCCAAAAATGAACATGCGCCTTAAACTGAGTATAATTAACTTAACCTGTTGCACATGAGCTTGAAAAGTGGGGAAAAACAGGCAGCATTTGAATGATTATGTGCCAGGTGCTTTGCACCTATTAACTCATTTAAACTTCATAATTAATGCTCTCATGAGGTTCTCTGATCTTCGGTTTATAAAGAGGACTAAGAGATGTAGAGAGGTTGGGCAACCTGCCCAAGGTCACACAGGAAGGAAGTAGCAGAGGCATGACTTGAATTACTGGCTAGCCTCAGAAGCTGTGCTCTTCACCCCCACTAAGCAGCTTCTGACTCCACCTACCCTATTTACAATGAGGAAATGGAACTCTGCTCAGAATCACAGAAGTTAGAAATTGGCACCTATACTATACCTCCTTGGATCCCTTCATGCAGATGCAAAAACAGGCCCCAAAAGGCACGCAAAAGGCACCTCGAAACCAAGATCACTATGGCCAATTTCTTTCCTGAGTCCTGTTGCTTCAAGACCAGTTGGAAATTTTGAGAACAAACAAAAGAAAACAGAAATAATCTGAAGAACAGTAAATTGGAACAAAAGACATGATGGGTTAGAGACCAAGGGAGGAACAAGACAGAGGTCAAAGCTTGCATCCAGGTTTGTGACCCAGCCCCAAACACAGCAAGAAAAGCCCAAGGTTCAGCCACTAGAAAGTGGCATTTATGACATACAAGAACCTATAAGAACCCTGTACCTTGCTGGCCCTGCCACCCATCTGGGATGGGGATTCCAGCCAGGGTACATGGGGCTTTGCTGAGCCTGGGTTCATCACATGCAGGAAAAGCCCAAGAGGCTCTGGCATGTGTGCTGATATATCAGCTAATGTCTCATTCAAGTAGTCAGCATTTAGTTAGAGCCAATTCAGTGGGTAATTAAGGAAAAAGTTGGGACCAGATGGGGAAGCAGATGCTAGCTTAGCCGCGTACAGTTCCCTGCAAGTGTCTGGGAAAGCACTGGGCTGGCCAAGTTCACAAGAGAGGGGCTGAAGCGACAGCAGCCCAGATAGGAATGGGAGAAAAAAGACGCCCATTTTAAAGATAAAATCACTGAAGCCCGGAGAAGTAAGGATACTTGAGGGCTGTTAGGAGGATGGATGATGCAGAATGAGGATGAAAGGAAAACCATAAGCTTGAATTTAAAGGGGTGATTATATCTTGAGGAAGAACTGGAGATAAGGCAGGAAACCCCAGACAGAACAAAGGACCTCCAGAAACAGGGGAAGAGGATGGTGTTAGCAGACGGGAACCGGGGTTCTAGCCTCACTTCTGCCACTTTCCTGCTGCCTCACCTCAGATAAATCACTTTCCCCTCTTTGCTCCAGTTTACACATCTCAAAGGAATGAAGTTCACTATTGTGTAAAAGTGTTGAGGAAGGAGCTACAACACCTGGGTTGAGTTCTGGGGTTGGGTTCTGGGCTTTCCTGCTCATCAAATGTGTGGCCTCAGTTTCTCCATCTATAAAATGAAAGTAACCATACATACCTCACCTGTATGTTTGGAGGATACGATGAGTTTATCATAAGACTTAAACAGTGCAAGGTGCAGTGTAAGCCCTCAAATGCCAACCTCTACTACTGATACTATGGAGCCAATAAAAAATAACCACCGTGACATCCATGGAGTTAGGTAGAAAAAAATACTGACATTTCAATGGCAAATGAAAAAAGCAGGATAGAAAGTTGTATGCACTATAATGACAGTTACATTACACATAGGAAAAAAAGACAGTTAAAGAGTAATGCTAACCACGATTTAGTAGTGACATAACGATGATGGATTTATTTACCCCTAGTTCTCAATATATTTCAAATTTTTAATACATGAATAACCACTTCTATAACAAAAAGGAGGGTTAAATACAATGAGTTTTAAATGTTGGGGAAATGTGATTTTTTCCACTGGGCTCCTTTATAACGGCAGGACAGAATAAAAACAAAAACCAAAGGCAGTGGTAACCTAACCTGGCGCTGAACCCCAGACCTGCAAAAGCATGAAAGGGGAGTGTCCTGTAAGGCAGATGGCATGGGGACCACTAACACCTCCTTTTCTCTTCCCCACCCCAAGAGCCTGACCACAGAAACATAAAATAGGAGGCACAATTTATATAAAGTTCTAGGCCAGGTAAATTAGTGTAACATGATGATAATCAGAATAATAGTTATCTCTGCAGGAGAAGGTAGCAAATGAAAAAAAAAAAAAGGAAATATTCTGGTGGATGAAAATGCTCTATATTGCAATAGAGGCATGAGCTACATGGGTATAACCACTTAACAAAACTTTCAGCTAAGACTGTCCATTTTACTTATAAAAGTTTTTCATGCAACAGCTGTAATAACCACCACCATCATCATATTCGAGTGGGGAGAGTAAGTAGGTGGAGGTACAGATGATTTTTAAAAATGGCAACGTGTTGATGACTGCTGAAGTTGGACAATGGGACATGGTGCGTCATTATACAACTCTGCTTACTCTTACTTTAGAAATTTTTCATAAAAACTTATTTAAATGAGAGAAAAACAATATGGTGGTTTCTCAAAAAATTAAACAGAGAATGACTATATGATCCAGTAATTTCACCTCTGGGTATATATATATATATCCAAAAGAACTGAAAGCAGGATTTCAGAGATTTTTGTACACTTATATTGATAGAGGCATTATTCGTGATAGCCAAAATGTGGAAGCAACCCATCAACAGGTGAATGGATAAACAAAATGTGGTGTATATATACAATCAATAGTATTCACAGCCTTAAAAAGGAAGAAAATTCTGACACATGCTACAATATGGACTGAACTTTGAGGACATTATGCTAAGTCAAGTAAGCCAGTCACAAAAAGACAAATACTGTATAATCCATTTATATGAAGTACCTAGTCAATTCATAGAGACAAAAAGTAGAATGGTGGCTGCCAGGGGCTGGGGGAAAGGGGGAATGGGGAGTTCTTTAATGGGTAGAGTTCTAGTTTTGGAAGTTGAAAAAGTTCTGGACATTGGCAGCACAAGAATGTGCTTGACACTCCTGATTTGTACATGTAAAAATGAAGATGAAGCCCTGACATCTACAAGAGGATTTCACACACAAGCCACCCACTCAGGAATTTCTGCTAGATGTTAAGGAAGTGGAGACAAACCAAAGGACATCAGGTTGGACTATCTCACAGCCGCTCTCCTTGAGATTCTGACACAGAATCAGTAAGATGAAGCCAAACAGATCATTAGGGAGATGGAATATGACAAGATCTACAGGGACCCCCCTGTCGATAGAACTTCTACAGAGAAATCCCAGTGGCAGCTAAGCTCCTTCCAGTCAGGGCTTTCCAACTCAACTCTGACTTTACCAGGAAAGAATCTGAACGTAGACCCCTAAGTGTTTCACACTGTAGCTTTACTAAACCAGATGAAGGAACCCAGACTGAGATAACCTACAGCCCCAACCCGGCCCCAGCAACTCCCAGCAGCTGCATCGCTCACCTGTCATATAAACATCTGGCCTTCCCCTTTCAACTCAAAATCTGAGGAAGTAGCTCCTGATATCATTTTAGAGTTATACCATGCCAAAACATACCTTTCCTGATTTAGAATAAATAAATGAAGCAAATAGGGGGAGGGCACATGAAATAAAATTGTGTAACAAAAAAAAAAAAAAAAATAGGAGCTAAGCATGCCACTCACAATTGAAAGAAACATAAAAAACACAATTTTACTCTAGAAAGCTGAAATAAATTTTAGACACACTCTCCTTTGCACTCTCAACAAAATTAAAGACAACAGGAACAGAGTAAAATAAAAAAGAAACTCAAAGAATTAAAAGAGATCACAAGGAATCAAATAATGCTACACTGCAGAATTAAAAGCATCAGAAGCAGTAAACAGCAGAACTGTCAGTACAAAAAAACTGAGTATGTGAGGCAAAGGATAAACTTGAGAAGAACTTACAAAACTCAGAGGAAATAAATAGACTATACCAATCAAAAGAAGAGATAATTATGGAAAACGAACAATAGGGATAGATAGATATATAGATATATGTACACGGATAACTGTTACTCCAAAAACAGATGAGACCAGTGAAACATATGGAACAAAAATTTTCCTATTATTAAAAGCTAAATCTGTAGGCTGAAAGTACATATCATGGATCTAGCAAACTAAAACATAGATATTGCCAGAAATAACCCTTGAATTTCAAGAGTGAAAAGGAATCATAGGAAAGGTGGGGGTGCGGATGCGGAAATCAACCACAAAAGTAAAATACCATGTGGCCTCTGAGTTATCTCCTGCAATGTGAACATATGATTATATAATATCTATAGAGTTAAGTACTGAAAAAGAAAATATGTAACCCCAAAATGCTCTATTTATCCAAGTTGCCATTTACGTAAGAAGGAATCGAAAATATCTTCTTAGTTACATAAAGACTCTAAAAAAAAGAAAATTATAATTAAATGAGAAAAGTAAAAAGAACACACACATCAGGTATTGTAATAAATATAAACAGGAGTAAGTTCCATATTAAAAACACAGACACTAAGACGGAGTTTTTAAGTATAAAAAAAATGCTATCTGAAAGAAATACAGCTATTTTTAAGAGCATAAAAAGGTTAGAAGTAAAAAAATTATGTAAAATTATACCAAGTAAATTCCAACAGAAAGCAGGAAGTGCTTTATAAAAACCACTAGAATTAAAGGTGAAAGCAGAAAATACATTTAAAAATTAGGAAAACTAGAACTGAAAGTAGATAGCATATAACAGATCAAGGAAGGCCTTTACAGATTAAGGGTAAAATCTATAATAAATAATAAAATGTAGCAGGCAAGTGTATTTATGTTAAATAAAGTATCATTAAAATATCTAAAGTAAAATATAAAGATCAACAAGTAAAATCAAAAGAAATATTATAGTACTGAAGGACATTAAACAGAGTCTCAAATTCTTGAAATAATGTAAAGACAATATGATTTGGGCCCTATAGGATATCTGGAAAATACAATTAATTTTGATGACATATGAAATTGAGAAATATATATATATCACAAACAATAAACCCTAAAAGCAGAAGTTACTTCTGCAAGCAAAAAAAACATTTACACAAACCAATATTTAAGAAGGATCCAAATTTTTCTATAAATTACCAAAAGCAAAACTATCACTGGCAACATTCTCACAGTAAACTGAAAATAAATTAAAAAAAAAAAAAAAGATTCACACAAAAATTTAAATTGTACTTTTCGACAATCTTTAAGCTAAAGAGAACAGCAGAACTAAAACTACAGAATATTGAAGGCAGAAAATAGTAACAGTAATTCACAATAAAGACAATGGGATGTAACCAAAAATGTACTCAGAGGAAAATTCATTGATTAAGCACTTTTACTATTAAACAGCAAAAAAATAAAGAGCTGAGAGTTAAATTCAAAAAATAAAATCTAAGGAAAGCATAAAGGTGGATTTATTTAACATAAACAATAATTTGGAAATGTTTTAAGTAGTTGTAATTGACAAATAACTCTAAATTTTTAAAAGGTGGGTTGCAAAAACAATAAATAGGTCTGAATGTTAGTATTTAACCAAAAAATAAAGAGAAAAAATACAGCTACAAGAAAATCAGATTGGGAAACATAGCCAAAGAAAAGACAATTCTTGGGGGGTTAGGGGGGGACGGGGACGGTCTGTTCTATAAAAGTGCAGTTCAAATTCTTGATGAAATGAAAAAATTTCGAAGAAAATATAAGTGACCAAAACTATTTCAACAAGAGCAAAAGCCAAAAAATTACTGAAGGAGTACAGTGGAAAATTATCTCCAAAAGCCTAACAAGATAGACAGTTTTAAAGGCAAGTCCTTTTAAACTTTCAAAAGATAGATAATTTCCATGCAATATAAATAAAACCTGGCAGGGACTACAAATAAACATCTGGCATGCACGCTTAAACACTCATTTCCTACACTCTTACAAAACACTAAATTGTTTACACATGACAGGGCCTCAGAATCTCTCTCAACACAGCAATCTCAGTAGCTACCACCAATAGGTACATAATTTGAAATGTATTTATCCTTCTTGTTCCAGATCATTGAAAATGATAGAAAGCTTTCCAATTTATAACCCACTGTACTAGCAAAACCCCCATAAAAGTGATAAAAACACCAAACTAAAAATAAAACTGCAGGACAATCTCACTAATGAATACAGACACAAAACACTGCAAAATAGACCCAGGATGTATTAAAATAATGAAACACCATGAACAAAATGGGTTCCTTCTAGGATGGTTTAATATTAGGAAATCTATTAATATAATTCATCACATCAGCAGATCAAAGTAAGAAAACCATATGGCCATCTGGGTACATAATAAAAATGCATTTGTTAAAAATTCATCATCCTTTTTTCTCCTCTCATTACTAAGTAGCTTTATAGTGGGGGAGGGGATGGTTCACACCCCATTGCAAAAGAAAAATTCATATATAGTAAAGTAAAATCACTCCTAAATCATACTACTCACCTCCATCGTGATTAAGATTAAAATAATAATAAAAAAACCTCTTAGCAACTCAGAAGGATGCTTAGTAATAAAGAATACATCAGAAACCAAAATAAAACTTCATACTTGATTACAAAACACTACAATCCTTCCCACTACAAGAATACCTGAATACTTGTTAGCCCTGCCATTATTCAAATTGCTCTAGAAAGTCTAGTCAACACATAAAAAAAGGACAATATTGTAGACGAATGGAAATGAGTATTGTTTGCATATATTATAATCTACCTAGAAACCGTAAGAAACTATTGGAACTAAGAAGATAATATTGTAAGTTATCCATTAACGAAGCAACCACATAAAAACCAGTAGCCTGCATGATGGATTCACATTAATAAGAAAAGTATACAATGAAGGAAATGATCCCATTTACAATGGCAGTCAAAAATACAAAACACCAAGAAATACTCTCAAAAATAAATGTCCAAAACTTATGTAGAAAACACAAAACTTTACCGTGGGTCACATAAGGGAGCATGAATGAGTAAAGAGACCACATCACAGGGAAGAAAAACACAGTATCATGAGAATGTCTTTCCTATTCAATTCAATGCATAAATTTAATACAATTACAATCATAAAGCAATTTTTACATTGGGAAATTATTCTAAAAATTATTCTGGTAGGTTATGAGTGAGACTAATGAAAATTGTGAAGACAGAATCATTGGGAGAGATGTTTACCAAATATTAAAATATTTTAAAAGCAACATTACCAAAACAGGGTGGTCCTAGAACTAAAATTAGTACAGAGCTGGGTCTGTTAAGTCTGTTTCTAGACTGTAATCTATTTCATTTATCTGCCTGTCCAAAACTAGGCCAGTTCCACCCTCTCCTACTTATTGCAGCTTTAAGACATTTTAATACATATATTTGGAAAATATGGCCTCAATATTAGGCCTCTTGCATCCATCCAGTCCTATAGTCCTTCCATTGTTTACGTCCTGTACCCGCAATGGACTCAGATACACAATTAGTGGGCCTACACGAAGTTACCACCTTTGGTGCAAGAAAAAAAAAATTCAGGTGGAAATAGCCACTTTACCCTATATAGGGCTTACTATGTGTCAAGCACTGCTGTAGTGTTTTTAATATTTATCCATCTAATTCTCAATCTATCCATTTTATAGATGAGGAAACTGACACTGTGATGTTAAGTAATTCACTCAAAGTCACATGGTCTGAAAAGGGCTGATCTGGATTTTGCATCCGGTAGTCTAAGAAGTGTACGTCCTTAGCCACTTTGCTGTATGCTTAACTGAGCAGTATCCTGATGACTACTTTTCCTGGGGCCAGAGCAGCATCATGTGCCACAGTTCTTGGCCCCACACTGCACACACCTGCCAGACCTCATCATTTTGGACTTTTGTAAAATTATATTGTAATGAACATCTTCATATATAAACTATTTTGATATTTTTGAGTCCCCTCCTTTGGATATACTCCCAAAGAGAAATTGAAGTGAAGAGTAGGTATTAGTTTAACACATTTTCATATTAGACACTCAAAGATACATGTGTGTGTGCACACACGCACGCACGCGCACACACATGCACACACACACATACATTTCTGGCCCTTCCCTACATAGGCTTTCATTGGTACTAGGCTTTGGGAACCTCTATTGGTATGGAAAATAAATATAGTAAATTCTTCAAAAAATATTTTGTTGACTCACTTTATATAAGAGGTTCATGTTCAATGAAGAAAATATATATATATATATATATGCAAAAGAGGGGGGAAAAACGTGTTAATTCTATACCACTCCGAGATAATCTCCATTAATGATTTTGTTCCCTGGGGCATGATGAAACCCCTGAATCTCCTAATCGCTTGTGGAAAACAGGTCCAAGCCAATCTCCAGGTTCAGTTCACCAACTCAGAAGCTCCACTGCTGCCTGCTTCCTGTACTCACGTCTCAAGTGCTAACTTACGAAGATCAAAATTCATCATGAGGATGTGGGAGCCAGGCAGACAGGACATACATGATCTACTCCTCACCTACTAGGCAGGAGCAGGGAAGGGGGCTCCACCTGCTCCTAGAACTGAGAGGTCCTAGCAGGAGAATCGGGGACCAGGCTTCATTCAAGGGCCTCCAAGCTAGTGGTTTTCAAACAGCAGGTTGTGACCCATTGCTGCGTCTTAAAATTAATTTAATGAGTCACAGCTAGCATTTAAAAAAGTAATAAAATAGAAGAGAATTAAATATTTTAGAATGCATTACAAGCAATTAAGTCTAAATATCATTCCCCACTTTTGATTTACTTATATGAATACATATGTGTGTATCGGTTCGTGATATAAAAGGTACTTCTTCCTGTGGGTCAGTTACGAATGTCTGATAGCCACTGCCCAGCACTGCTCCTCCCTTGCTCTGAGACTTCGAACAAGTCACAGGCTTTGCAGAGGTCAGTTCCCTCAGGATACCAGTAGGGAGGAATGAGACCGCCTTTGTAAAAGCACTTTGCAAACTTAAAACACTGTTCTGACGTGAGACCAGGTTACCAAAGACTAAATTTCCTCCTCTGACTTTCCCACCCCCATCTTCCCTACCACTGACCCTCCCACTGACCCCAACCCCCTCAGAGACAAGAGTTCTGATTAACTGAACATTCTGGTGGGGCCACACAAAGGATAACGACATTTGGGCAGAATTCTGTGATTTCATCAGCTTTCAAAGAATTAGATTTACAATAAAATATACTCAACACTAAAGTCACTGAAGTTCATCTTTCTTTGATAATTCATGCGATATCACTGGCCCAGAATGCTGTTCCATCCCTTTCCTCCCATCGACCCAACTTGAGACCCTCAAATCCTATCTGGAGACCAATCTTAAAGCACTGAACATCTTCTACAGCACAGGATCAAGATCTGTGAACAGAATTCATTTTGATTCAGCATCTTGGTGCCTATCAAGGGTCACACCCATAGTTGGGACAAATATTTAATGGATGGAGAGAGGGGGGATAAATTCAGAAGCTGTTTAGAATCTTAAAAGCAGAAAGATTATCATCCAAAAATGGATGATCAGCATATATGTGGAAAAACAATTTATTAGGCAGAAAACTCTCGGAGAGGTATGGAATTATGGAGTCTTTTCTTTTTGCATATATAGACTAGGTTTCCTCACTGAACAAGAACCTCTTGCATAATAACAAATTCAACGAAACTTTTAAAAAGAATTTACAAATCAACAGAGTTTGCCAAAGCCTGGTACCAATAAATGCCCCCAAAGGGGCAAGATATATGGAGATGTGTGAAACTAATATCTATCCTTGACCACATAATCTCTCTTTGGGAATATATCTGAAGGGGAGGGCTTTAAAATATCAGAATATTTTATGTGTGAACATGTTCTTTACAGTGTAATTTATAAAAGAGAAAAATAAGAACCAACATAAATGTTAAATAAACTATGTTCACTCTCTTCTGTGAATATTATGCAGTTTTGAAAAATGATGATTAGGTAGACAAAGAAAAGATGGGGGAAAGAAGAGGCAGAATGCAAAACTCTAACACATTGTAATTCCAATAATAAAAATATGCTTATAAAATTGCTGGAAGACAATGGACTAAAATTTTAATAGTTGATATAAGGGAGCTGGAATTTATTTAGCACAATCTCTTCATTTTCTTATTTTCTGATTTCTCCACAATATCCTTAGGTTACTTTAATTACTTAAAAATTAACTTCTTAAAACAAACGTTAGCATGTATCTCACTGCAGCCGGGGAATAATCCATTTAATAAAATCTGTTTCAGATAAGCTATGACTATTGCTTCTCATCCAATTCAACAAGCACATATTAGCACCACACTGTGTGAGGCATGATGAAGGCAGAGGTGTGGATGGTCCCTAAGGAAAGATATCTGTGTATCCATGAGACCCAGCACGTTGTTAAAGGACGTGCACAGGCTTTGAGGTTGGACAGATCCAGGCTCCAATCTCTGCTCTGCTACCTCCCAGGTATGGTGAATGACAACATCAATTACCTACCTACAGCAAGTTACCTAACCTCAATGAACCCAGTTTCTGTATCTATGATGGCCCTGAGGCCAGTCTGGGTGCCAAGGAGTCTGTCCAGTGGAGCAGCCCATCAGAGAACTGTCCCATCTTGGCAAGCACTGCACATAGCAATTTATATGCTATTTTATAAGTCTGTTCTTAAGACACAATTCTAGTGTTAAAGTTTATTTTAAAGTGATCAAATTAAAACAGTGTTACACCTATACACCCAGAGAACATAACAGAGTCCAGAAATAGATACAAGTATATGGAAATTTAATATAAGATGAAGATGGCGTTTCAAGGAGTTAAGGATGGGCCATTCAACTATTGGTGTTATAGCTAGGAGCTCACTGTTTGGAAAAAAAACAGAGCCTGATCTCCTCTGAAGCAGATACATTTCAGACGAACAATTTAAATGTAAGTAAAACCAATACAAAATAACAGAAGAAATAAGAATGACTATGTTTATAAGTTTTGTTCCCAGTTACTAAATACTACGAACAATTCTACTATGAGTACTCACACACATCTCGCATGGTATACAGGCACAAGTATTTCCTGAGTGTACAACAGTCCCCCTTATCCACGGTTACAGTTTCCACGGTTTTAGTTTTTCCAGTCAACCACAGCCAAAAATATTAAAAGGATAATTCTAGAAATAAACAACTCATACATTTTAAATTACGTGCTGTTCTGGGTAACATGATGAGATCTCACGTCATCCTGCTCCATCCTGCCCAGAAAGTGATTCATCCCTTTGTCCAGCATCTCTATGCTGTATATACTACCGGCCTGTTGTCACTTAGTAGCTGTCCTGATTAACAGATCTATTGCTGTGATATCAACAGTGCTTGTGGTTCGAGTAACCAGTATTTTACTTCATAACAGTCCCAAAGTACAAGAGTAGTGATGCTAGCAATTTGGACATACCAAAGAGAAGCAAGCCATACAGTGCTTCCTTTAAGTGAAAATGTATGTAAACATAGGAAAAAACATAGCATACAAAGAATTTGGTACTATCTGTGGTTTCAGGCATCTGCTGGGGTTAAGGGGTCTTGGTATCCCCTGCAAATAAAGGGAGACGACTATATATGTTCCTAGAAGACAAACTGTTGATATGTCAGGTCACACAAATGTTTAACTTTTGTTTTTACCATCTTAACCATTTGAAGTGTACAGTTCAATAGTGCTAAGTATATTCACAGCGTTGTGCAACTTATCTCTAGAACTTTTGCATCCAGCAAAACTGAAACTGTACACCCACTGAACAACACCTCCCTATTTCCCCTGTCAACCACCATTCTACTTTCTGTTTCTATGAGTTAAACTACTTTTGATACCTCACAGGAGTGGAATCATACAGTATTCGTCTTTTTGTGACCGGCTTATTTCACTTAGCACAATGTCAAGGTTTATCCATATTGTAACATGTAACAGCATTTCCTTCTTTTTAAAGGCTGAATAATATTCCATTTTATGTATATACCACATTTTGTTTATCCATTTATTCATTAATGGATATTAAGAGTTAACATCCACCTCTTGGCTATTGTGAATAATGCTACAGTGAATATGGGTGTACAAATATCTCTTTGAGATCTTCCTTTAAATTCTTTTGGGTATATACTCCGAAGTAGCATTGCCGGATCTTATGGCAATTCTATTTTTAAGAACTGCCATACTGTTTTCCATAGCAGCTACATCAACAGTACACAATGGTTCTAATTTCTCCACATCCTCGCCAACACTTTTTTTTTTGATCGTGGCCGTCCTAATGAGTATGAGGTGATATCTCACTGTAATTTTAAAATGCATTTCTCTAATGATTAGTGACGTTGAGCATCTTTTCATATGCTTGTTGATCATTTGTATATCTTCTTAGAGAAACATCTATTCAAGATCTTTGCCTATTTTTTTTTAATCGGGTTATTTTGTTGCTGTTAAGCTGTAGGAGCTGTTTATATATTCTGGAAATTAACCCCTTATCAGATATATGATTTGCAAGTATTTCCTCCCATGCTATAGGCTGTATTTTCACCATGAATTCTTAATGTAAGGAAGTTATTTTAAACTCGACACCAAAAAAACAGACAGAATCCAAAACACAAAAATATAAATATTTTATTTAACCACCCCTACTACATTAACAAAGTTAAAAAAATTTAAGTCTACAAAATAGCTGGTACCTAAATAACAGAGTCAGTATCTCTAAAATCCAAAGAACTTTTTAAAAAATAATAATGATAATAATAATGATAAAGGAAAAAATAAACACCCTGAGAGAAAAATGGGCAAAATGTGTGAACAAGCAATTCACAGAAGAAATGTAAATGACTGATAAAAATATACCAACAGATGTTTGACCTCCTTAGTTTGCCCATCAGAACATCAAAGACTAATAATACTGACAATACAAGGGAATGGCCACATGTAAAATAAGCACTGGCAATCTCCCAGTAGAAATGTAACCTATTCTACCTGCAGAATGTGAATATGCTGTAATCCAGCAATCAGCCTTCTAGAGTGATGCTAAGGAGATCAGCATACAAGTGAGAAATGTCACATAAAAGGATTAGAAATAACCAAAATCCAATAAGCACTGAATTTTGGAACACATATACAGTAGAAATACAACGTAATCCATAAAGTAATAATAAAAGATCTGTATCTACTGATGAAGAAAGATATCCATGAGTCTAAAAAAAACACATAATTATATACATTTAAATATGCAGAGAGAGTATTTAAATAATGTTCATCAAAATGTAAACTACTTGTCTCAATGGTAGGATTTGGGAATTTTTTATTAAAGAGTAATCAAATTTTTCTGTACTGCTTTAATGTTTTTGTAATGAACATATTATT
The DNA here is from genome assembly GCA_030015415.1 of Cynopterus sphinx. Classification (NCBI taxonomy): domain Eukaryota; kingdom Metazoa; phylum Chordata; class Mammalia; order Chiroptera; family Pteropodidae; genus Cynopterus; species Cynopterus sphinx. The sequence goes on along the minus strand of CM057385.1, from coordinate 114,779,479 downwards.
TTTATGATCAGGAAAAAAGAGAACTGATTTTCACTTGGAAAAAAAAAGACATGGAGCAATGACTTTGGACAGCCATTTCACACTGAGAAACCCAGATGGAGATAGCTTGGGACAGACAGTGTGGTCAGTAAGTCCTGAGTTCCAGTTCTGGCTGATACTAACCAGCTGAATGACCTTGGACAAGTTATTTAGCTTGTTTGTACCCTCACCTATAAAACAGGGATGATACTAATTCTATACCATGAAGCTTTTGAGGATAAAGAGACTAATACTGAGTAGGTTCTCAATAAATATTAGTCTTATTCTCTCTTTTGAGCCCATTATTGAAAACACTTACCTACCTATAACTGGCACATATTAGGTACCCAAAATGTGCTGGGCAATTAAATGGGATAGATGAATAGGATGAACAGATAATCATAAGGAAGGACATCTAAAGGATGGAAAGATGAAATGGGTGGATGGGTGAGAGGGTAGAGAGAAGGATGGATAGGTGAATAGCTAGACAGACAGACTGAAGGCAGATTTGGCAGGCTGTATTTTCCAAATGGCTAAACTGATATATATCTCATCCCATATGTTCAATACGATATCGACACAACTCCATAGGGAGCTGGGGTTAAAGTCGCTCCCTTGAACTGGGGCATGTCTTCGTAATTCCCTCAACCAATACACTGAGGTGAAAGTTTTGCTGCATTACTTCTATGGCTAAGTGATACCTGACTCTCTCTTAGAACATGCACTTTGGGGCCTCAAGGCACCATATAGAAGTTAAGCCATATATGAAGCCACTGTACTAGAGAGACTGCATGGAGATAGATGGATGGATGCCAAAGGAGATCCAGCTATTCAAGTTTTCCAAGCCCTGGCACCAAATATGAGAATAGAGGAGACTTAAGATGACCCCAGCCCCAGCCACCATGACCATAACCACAGAGAGGCACTAAACCAGACCAACCAACTGAGCTACTCTCAAGTTCCTGACCCACAAAAACCATGAAGAACAATAAATAATTATTGTTATCTCAAGCCACTGCTTTGGGGTGATTTGTTACACAGAAATAGATACTGAATAAAGACAGTGAGATGAGTATATGTGGGGGGGGGGGGATGGACTGATACTGAATAGATGCCTTCTCTATGAGGAGCCCTGGAAATCTGCCACATCTTATGCTAATATCGGGCCTTATAAACCTCTCTGTCTGTTCCAATAGCCTCCTGCCTAGCTTCCTATTCCAAGCCCTTCTCACCTCAGCTGGTTAGACACAGTACTTCTAAAAAGCCAGCCCTCCAAGCTCCGTCTCTGATTAACTACCCTCCTGTCCCTGAACAAACTAACAGCATGTGCTTTCTAAGACCATGTAGTCCAAGCCCTTGTTGTACAGTAGGGGGTACTGAGGCTCAAAGAGGGAAAAAAAATTACCCCAGGCCACGGCTGAGTTAGGAGCAGGGCTCAGACTAGAGACAGGAGTTATTTCTCCTCCAATAGCCTCCAGGTATCCCCAAGCGTGAGTCCTGCCCCCACCACTCACTGCTTGTGATGGTAATCCCATCAGGGCAGCAAGTGATGCCACAGTCCCAGCCTAGGACGTGCCAGAGCTCTTGGCTCCAAGCATACCTTACATCTGTCTGGGCATAAATTTGCATTCTGAATCCAGGAGGTCCCAATTCCAAGTATGTCAAATGTAATTAATTACAGCAAACCTTCTGCAACTGTTTTCAAACGTGGTATTAAAGACTCTGTGTGCAAAAAACACACAACCCGCTGGTCTGTGGAGGCACAGTGGGAGCGAAGCGAGGGAATGGGAGCCCACGAGCCTACACCCAGGCCCTGCCAGAGTGGGAAGGGCAACTTCCCAAGACACCACGGTTCAGTACAAGGGCATGGGCAGAGCATCTAAAAGGCCCAGGTTCAAGTCCCAGCCCAATCACCAATTCTATACCTTGGGCAAGTTACTTCACCTTTCTCAACTGTAAAACGGGAACGGTAGGACTCCACACCTCAAAGGGCTGTTGTAAGCCTGGCCTTTGGTGACCATCTGAACTTGAATCCAACTGCCACTTATCAGCTGTGTAACTTTGGACAATTCCTTTCACCTCTGAATCTCAATTCCCTAATATTAAAAAAGAAAAGAAAAAAAGAAAAATCCCTACTCTCCAAGGTGATTGCACTAAATGAGATAGTAGATGTTAAATGGTTAGCCCAGTCCCTGGCATATAATAAGCACTCAACAAACGGGTAATAATTAGAGTTCAAGGTAGAAAAATTCTGTTTTGCAAAAATCAAGTGAGATAAGTAAGAATGCTAAACTTCAGCCTATTAATAGAAAAGAGTTCCTAATTAAAAACTCAAAAATTTGTAAAGTTAAATTTCCAACACATGGCTCAAACTCCTTTCAAGTCACTAAGAACAGAAGAACAGGCTGGAAAGTTAGAGACCTGGGTTCAAGTCAGCTTTGCTGCTCCCTGTCTCATCATCCCCTTCCAGTCACTATCTCAGGTTGGAGGTCAGAGTTGTTATATGACCATCCCACCCTGCCAGCTCTGTCCCCTATGACAGTATGCCCTCTGGGTCTTACAGAAGTCTTGCTTCCCAAATCATTAAGAGAAAAGACAAAACTTAGCAAGAGAATGGCTTCCAGGTCCCAAGGACCCAAAATCCATAGCCCCTAACGTGACCTGGGTTTCTATGCTCAGACTAGCAATACATTGTACTCATTCAGAAAAACCCCAGTTAAAACCCAAAGACTTTACAAAATCTAGATTTTGGACTTTTTTGGTAAGTACAGAAATTGTTGAGAGTAATTTAGTTTTTACCTGCCTGGTTGGATTTACTTCCTTCCTTCCTAAGTGTTTAATTAATGTTTAGGGGGAATGGATAAGCAAAGTGAGAAACAGATTAAGTTTTCCACCTGAATTACTAATCTCAATCTCTAAAAATCAATTCCTCCCCTCCTCCCCGCCCTCGGTCTGTGTGTGTGTGTGTGTGTGTGTGTGTGTGTGTGTGTGTGTGTGTGTGTGTGTCTCGCTCATAAATTCCCACCACCCCTCCATTTTAACCACCTAGTTATGCTGATGCCTATACCACTATCTTGTCCATCTTTCTCAATCCCAAACTCTACTTGCAGTCTTGCAGTCTGTCCATTTCCCTAATGGAGCCACTGTATGTCCCTGAGCAAGCCACTCCCCCTTTCTGAGGGGAACAGGTTGGCTTAAATCAACACTGTCCAATAGAAATATGATACAAGCCACACAGGTAATTTCAAATTTTCTAGTAGCCGCATTGTTCAATTAATTTTAAATAAGCAAAATTAATTTTAATAATGTATCTTATTTAACTCAACATATAAAATATTGTTATTTCAACCTGTACTTAGTATTTTAAAGATTACTACTGAGGTCTTTTACAGTCCTTTTTTCCCACGAAGTCTGTAAAAACCAGTGTGGATTTTACACTTACAATATATCTTAATTCTGGCTAGCCACAGTTCAACTGCTCAGTAGCCACATGCAGCTAGTAGTTACCAATGCATACTGACTGATACAAGTTTAGATAAATCTCTATTTACCTTTTTTGCTCTAGACTCCTCTGATCCAAAAAGACCAGCCTCACAACAAATTCCACTTCAAGCTAGAGTTTCTCTGCCTCAGGCTTCATTTTAGGCCAGTTTCAGTTTTATTTCAGATCAGTTTCACTTTCTGCTTTTCTAGCATGCATTATAAGAAACACCTACAAAAACACTTAAATTTTTATAGTTTTCCCAGTTGATGAAATTAGAAGAAGAAAAAAAAAAAAGAATTCTCCAGCAGCCAAAGTGTCTTCATCTATTCTCTCTGGGTATTCCAAGTGCCCTGGCTATGTCCACTTGGCTCGCAAAACTCTGCACACAAAATAAAAACAAAAAGCAAATTCTCTGCAAAATTTCATCCAATGAAAATTCCCATCTTCAATTCTCTAGTAGTGTTGGGGTTGCTGTGGATTTGCCTGGCAGAGGCTCAAAGCTGAGAGGTAAAATGGCTCAGCCTCAGGCGTGCTGTCTTGGACAATAACGCAACCAGTAAACTGGCCAAAACAGCTACTGACTTTGAACGTTCCCAGCAAGCCGGGGACTTGCCAGGGGGAAACCTCCAGCCCGCTCTGCTTTGCAGGAGTCATTTCCACCCATGGGAGAGCTATCAGGTTTTGTTTCTTCCTGGGTGCTCTCCGCCCCCACCCCCTCACCACCATCAGGACTGGTCCCTGAGAAGCAAAAAGTCCATCCCTGACACAGAGCTCACTTCACTACAATGTGAGTTTTCCTGTGTCACAAGGCAGACAGGAGCAGAGCACCACCTGACTCCATTTATTCTCTTATATAGGAAGCCTCCTTCTGCTTTGTCAGCCAAAATATTTATATCATTTTTCTGTCTACGCAATGCCATCCTCACATCAGCCTCCCCTCCTTTCCTTTTTAAGAAAAGAAAGGAGTTGTCGTCAACATGTTTCTCCAGTCCTTCGCTGTTTACGAAGCACTTTTGAATCCGTTATGTGATGTTCACAGGAAGCTTGTGAGGGGTAGAGGACTGGACTGTTCTTCCACTTAACAGATAAACAAACAGAGGCCATGTCAGTAGGCCCTGACCTCAGTGTCTCCTGGGGCTAGGGAGGTCATATGTATGATTGAAATAGGAAGAGAGTGGGAACTGACTCAAACAGGAGAGCACATATCCTGTCAAAGGCCTAAAAAAGCCACTTTTTAAACCTCATACCACCAAATAAAAGTAAAAGAAGATAAGGGATCAATTCACCTGTGGGCACCCCTCTGTGACTCTGGGTTTATACAATTTACCCAACAGGGCACTAAAAACTAGTGATTAGTGCTATTTTTAAAAATTAACACATATTTAAAAAAATAATATACGTAAGGCTTCAGTTTTAAAAGCATTTTCAAACATGTTATTTTATTTCATTCTTGTGAAAGATTATTTCCATCCCATTTCCCAGATGTAGAAATGAAGATTCCGAGAGACTGAGAAATTCATATGTGGTCTTACAGTGTGTGAACAGCAACCCTGTCGCAAACGCAGGTCATCACCCAGGAACCCCAGGGCCTGCCTTGTCCTTGTGCCACGTCATCTATACTACAGGAGTGAGCGAGGGTGGTATACCACCTGACCTAGTGGCCCAGCCCCCAGCATCTCCCCTCTGAAACTTGATCACTCCAAGATCAGGCATAGAAGCAGGTCATCCAACCGTGCTTTGATGATAACCCCAAGGGTATCTAATTATAACAGGGAAGGGAGGAGTCGGGAGCCTCAATTTCTCAATACCAAATTAACTTTAATTCCTTTAGACACAGTGTCTGTGCAAATAGTAAGAAAAGCATTGGTTGAGGAGTTAAGAAATCTGTTGAGGCTCGAAGGTCCACTTCTGCCTACTCACTTAGGTTTTGGACAAGCAACTCTACCTCACTTCTGTGTGTGTGTCTGTGTTTATCTCACTGTGTGTGTATGTGTGTGTCTGTGTCTGTTTGTGTCTGTCTAGATCAAGAATGACAAAATTGGCTTCATGTTCCATGCTAAACCCAAATGACTAGCAGCATCATACTAAGAAGGTCTCTGAGACCACTGGCCAGACTCAATGAAAAGGGCTAGCACAATTGATTAGCAATGTCTGCCACAGGCTTGCAATGGGGAGTGTCAGCACATACATATATTACCTATTTACCATTCCTGGACTAGATGCTGTACAAATAACATACTGTAAATGAAAACCGCTTTGCCCTTTACAAAGCTTTTTTTCTCATATCCCCCACCTTTTAGAAGAATCCTGTGCCACACATTTAATTGTCATCCCCACTTTACAGATAAGAGAAACAAAATGCAGGGAAAGGAAGTACTTTGGAAAGATCACAAAATGATTATGTGGTAGAGACCAGAGGGGAGCCAAACCTTGTCCCTCAAACTTCAATCTGTTCACTCTACCCTTGGAAATGTCAAACTGGTGTTCTGCCATTGACAAGACAGCTCATCCACGCAGCTGTACAGAAGGATGAATTTACAAGGCTTCCCTTCCCTCCTATGGGCTACTTACACCTTTTAGAGAAGTAAAGGTATGAAAGGAAACGGGTGTTAACTCAAAGTTCCAGAAGCTTCTTCCCAAGGTCAAGGCCCATCTCACTGGCGAAGCCAAGCCCAGAGATAAGTGAGGTAGGGGGAAAAAAAAAAAAAGGCACAACTAGAAATTCCTAACGTCACAGTTCACTCCACCGGGAACATGACAATCTACTTCCTTAATTCCAAGGTGCCGTAGACTGTCAGATACACCACCAATTTTGTAACAGCTTCTGGAGAAGAAAAAAATAAAGAGGGAGGAACAGCATGCTAACAGAACACATCTACCGTTAACACACATCCCAATTTCAGATACAGGAAAATGCGGGAACACGACCACTGAGGAAATACAGTCTACCTCAAACTGGGTTCCTATGCTCGCTTGCTCAGCTGGGCCACATATAAAGTATTTTATAAAACCTACAGAAAAAGGTTAAGCAAATAAACGGAATGTTCTCAGTTTTTCCCCATCTATTTTCCTTGAATCTCTGTCATCCGCAAAACAGAATCCAACCAAAGATGAGATCTGATTGAACATCAAATGCCACATTCAGCTACTTCACATTGAAGGGACCCCTGTGTTCTGATGGTCTACAAACAGTCCCCTCATGTCCAGTTCCTGAGCCCATGGCCAAGAAGACCAGCTCCTAGATCAAATACTGGGTAATGTCGAGGCCCTTCCACCTCAAGGCTTCTCCCATTTCCACCTCCTTAGAAAGGCTGAGTCTCATTCACCATACCTGCATCTGTCACCTGGATGATGACCCTAGATGGCCCGCCCCCCATTATAAAAAAAATAGTTTATAGGACAGAATGAAGGGGGTGAGAACTTTTAAAAATTCCCCCAAGACATGTAAAGCCAAAGAAGCATTATCCCGATCCAAGTCCTGTCTGCTTTACCATTCCAAGGGGGACATGGCCTCAGGGCCGGCTCTTAAGAAAATGTGTTTATGGCTCCCTAATCAAACACTGGCTTTGACCAAATGGCCAAACCCAAAACAGTCACCTACTCTTCACTAGATTCAAATCCAATTGATCTGAGCTATTTCCAAAAATCGAATTAAGTCATTAAATATTTATTGAGCTGCTGCTCTGTACCAGACCCTACAATGAATAACCCATGATCTCTGCCCTCAAGAAACTCACAAGCTGGCTGCAGAAACCAACCAACTCTCATCTGTGGGTCCACAGACAGCATCTGGGAAGTGCCGCGGCATGGGGAGAGAGGAACCCCCAGGGAAGCTTCAGGGGGTGGGGTATCCACAGAAGAGGATGTGCAGGTGGTTTCAAGGGGGCCTGGTTTCTCATGGAGCGGAGATGAGTGAGGGACAGGAGGCCCAGCATGAGCAGAAGCTCAAAGGTACACTGTTCACCGGGATTAAGATGTACAGCTTTTAAACACTGTGCCACAGGCTCTGAAACAAATCCAGAACTATTCGAAGGAGCTAGAGCATCCCTGGAATGAGAGCACTGAGAACACTTCTGACAGGAAAGTCATGTAAGACCCAGGAGATGTCTCATCCTGGTCTGTCTTAAAGCAACGACCAAAAACCTTTCCTAACGCTTAGTTGTTACCTAACTCTGCACATTAAGGATAATCCATCAAGTTTCTAGAACTACCAAAGCTATTATTACTAGAACTCCATCTCTCCAAATGGAGACCCACTGGCCACTGGGGTCAAGAGATAACTAACAAGTGTTGACCACCTTCCAAGGACCACATTCTAAGAACTGGCTGGCTGTTTTCACATGTGCCATTTCATTTAACTGTAAAAACCACCCTTCGAGATCAAGATTATTACCCCCTTTTTCCCAGGTTCAGAAGCTGTGGTTACAAAACCAGAAGTCACTTTCCCAAAGCAATGCAAAGCTAACCATGCAATGAGGCTGGATTTCAAACACTGGTCTGGCTGGCCTCAAATCCAAGCCTTCCGTTTCACCAAGTAGGTGGATGTCAGATAACTATGCTTCTGACTTTAAGACCTATCCGGGGGAATTTCCTAGTGGTTCCATGTTTAGTTCAGAAATGGATTTCACCAACACCATCTTTGCCCCCTCATAAATCCTGGTCCTACCCACCTGCTGTCTTCTTACATCTTTATTCTTTCAGTCCATACTTTATTTAAAACCCATCTCCTATGACTTCCTCCTGGACCTGCACTTTTCAACTTCAACGGCACACATGCAGGAGTTTCTAGCCATCGTTTGTCATTTTTAACTACAGCATTCTGGCCTAACCCTGGCAGATAACTGCTCTAAGACAAACAAAAGAGAGGTGTGGACCACTTTGAGCCAGATGAGGCTAAATGGATGAAACTCAGCACCACTATCAGCTGAAATGCCTTCAAGCAAACAGGGCTCAGGAAGGAAGTCCCACCAACAAAAACCAAGAGCTTTGAAAGATGTGTCACCAAACTGCTGAGGCCACCTATAATGACTAGATAGAAGACTGGTCTGGCCCTGTGCTATCCAATACAGAAGCCACTATCCACATGAGTCTACTGAGCACATGAAATGTGGCTAATCGGAAAAGACTTCAACACCCCTCAAAGAAACAATGTAAAACATCACATCGATACTTTTATATTAATGATGTATCGAAATGACAGTATTGCGGCTTTATTAGGTTAAATAAACTATGTTATTAAAAGGAACTTCATCTGTTTCTTTTTACTTTTTTCTAAAGCATTACTAGAAAATTTTAAATTACATATGTGGCTCACATTGGTGGCTCAAATTATACTTCTATTGGACAGCCCTGGTCTGACACATGTAAAAGATGAGACTAACAGCAATTCCGGAGTGTTTAGGAAGTGCATACACAAAAAAATACAGACACTCACAGAGTCTGATTAAAATTTAAAAACAGCACAAACATGAACTCACTAACTCCAGAACAATTCCTCTGGCAGTTTGAAGTAAAAGTGAAGAGTTAAAGTACCTGCTCTCCCTCCCACCAAGACAGGGATTCCACATTACTTAAAATCTCCTTTCGAGCATGAAAATATGGCGAAGATGTGGCCTTCTCTCTAGCACCATTCTTGAAGGTCTCATCCAAGGCCAACAAGCTGGGGAACGAGCCTGACTGCCACACAGCCAAGACTTCTTCACAGGTGGCCCATAAGTAGTAGGCTGGACCAGGTGACAAACATGTGGCATAGGACACCCACCCCACAGGGTTCATATAAGCCAACTAGAATGAGAAAATAAAGTATAAGCAGTAAAGTGTACTTGTAGCACATCATAGTGAATCATCTAGTCCAGTACCTTTCAAACTCAAGATCATGACTCATATTAGGAATTTAATTTCTTATCATGCACATACATCAGCTAATATAAATAAAACAAGTTTCATGAGACAACACTTACCGTCAGTACTGTGCTATTATTCCTCTGCTACTCTGTGTTCCCCATATTCTATTCTATTCTTTTTTTATGCTGATTGTCATCCACTAAATTGATTTTACAACCTACTCATGGGTCATGACACAGCCTAGCCTGTGTACAGCAAATAAGAAGTACACTCCCCACTCTGTGACTGACATTGATATTTGACCACTGTCTCTCTCTCCCCAAAATCTGGGCATATGGATGTGACCTCAGAATCCTTCTCAACATAGTGTTCCAGGCAGCTACAGCAAATCACTTGGAGTCAAAATTAGAGATTAAACCAATTTACTATCCTTGTTCTGGTCCAAAACTCTCATTTTACAAATGCAAAAACTGAGGCTCAGAAAGAAAAAGTGATTTGTCCAAGGTCATATAGCAAGACAATGGGAAAGCTAAGACTCCTGTGCACCCACAAATCTACTTCACTTTACATCAGCAAGCAGGAGACACAACTGACATGAATCATTACACGAACATGGAAAAAATTCAAAATTTCACCATGACCATGAAAAGTCAGCATACTTCCAGTGGAACACAGCAAGGAAGTTCTTATCATCCCAACAAGGAGAAGACATGAGGATTCTGAGGTCAAAGGAAGTGGTGTGCCAAGAGCTGAGTCAAAGGTGGGGGTGGGGGATGGTATCTGACAATGGAGAGTTTTTAAACTCTGTTTCTCAAACGAAACAAACCATTGGCTATTTATTTCCTAGGACCAGGGAGAGGTCAGCCTTCCACTGACCAGCCATTTTTGTTGCTTTCCTTCTGCAAAAGTAAGAGGCCTTGTTCAAGTTCACCTCTGTGCAGGGCTAAAGTATAAGCAAACCCTTTTTCCTTGCTTGGTCCAAAGTCAAACTATAAAGCAGGCCCTTGAAATTTCAAACCTTATTAGAAAAAAAAACTCCTTAGGCAGAAAAGCAAAACATTAAGAAATAAGAGTCTCCACTGTGAAACTGAGTACAAATGATCTTTCACCAAAATAACTCAGCCCATCATCAAATTACCACCCTTCAAGTCCAATTTGCCAGATTTTTTGCCCAATATTATAAGAGTGTGGTAAGCAGACATGGGCTAATAAAAATTAGCTCAAATATCCATTTCTGGTCACACATCCACCTAAAATAGGAGGTGAGAGAGGCAAAGCCTAGGTCAGATCTCAATCCTGAGAGACGCCAATAGAAAACAAAAGAAAAGTGACCCCACCCCCAACAGTACCATCATGCACCTCTATTTCCTTTACAACAAACATGATCAGAATAAACAATTTTTTTTTTTAAGGGAAAAACAGGTCTACGAAACAAATGATTTTCAATTTCTTGCCAGGGGTTCCCTTTAAAACACAAATACAAAATTTCAGCAGAATGGAATGAAGGAATCTGAGTTGTGTGTCAGGAGAGCCAGGACACACAAAGGGACGTGCTGCAATATTTTTATTCCTTGCACCAGAAATAACCTGTTATCTACAACCCTGACTTTTTCTCAGATGCCTGGTAGGGGTGTTCACCTACCCCTCCCCAGACTAGAGCATAGCTCTCCTCCATCTCTTGCTAAACTCAGACCTACTGTCTGTCTCATGAGGCCTCCAGAGCCCTTGGAAATTATAAATTCTTTGACCGTCCTAGGCATCGGCCTAAATAATTCAACAGAAAAAAAAAATTTAATTATGTTACTTTAAAAAAAAAAAAAAAAAAGCTCATTCCAAATATGTCAGAATGTGGCCAGTCAGCCCTGAAGGGTTTCGTTACTAAAAAAATAAAATCTCCCAAATGCAATGGCGATGATGGGAAATGTCGAACCTCTGCCACTGTCAAATATATTTCACAGAATTCATATTCCCTCAGAAATCTGAATTTCCACAAAACGAGGTGGGGAATCCATGGGCTGGGGCCACCATTTCTTCCAAGAGCAGCTGGTGGCTGGTGACAGGGGCACAGGGTTTCCTGTCCTAGCCCTGTGGGCCCCACCACCAGCTCTCCATCCAAGATGCCACCAAGATCCCACCCCATATAAGCTCATAATATACCCCTCTTTTGAACAGAAAAATTAGGACTTTTTTTGTTTTTGTTTTTGGTTCAAAATCCCCAGCAAATTCAATCAGAAACTAATTCATCACAAATAACTGTTCAACTTTGGGTAGGTACCTTATTTTCATTTGTTAAATTTTAATTTAGTCAATATCTCTCTTCTAAAAAAAAATTTATTTTTTTGTTTCACCTTCATTTGATTCATTTTAAGGCCAAAAGACTACATCAAATGCTGTTTGCACATGTGCTTTGATGTTCCAAAGGCAAGTACCTTTGGGTTCAGCTTTTGTTTGTATTTTGATTTTTTCCCTTCAAAAAGAAAATTAAATTTTGATGCTAGAATCAGCTGAATTGGAGTTTCACCCCATTTTTTTCAGCAAAGTAACTGTTCCACTAGAGAAGATGAATAAGAATCAGAATTTTCATCTCCTCTGTCCTTCCCTTTTTATCTTCCCTTCTCGTTAAGTCAGTAAAATTTGCGCTTTTTTTTTAAATTACAGACTCCCCCCCCCTCAAATGATTAAGGCTAATGGATTTTCCCCCATTTGAAAGTAATCAAATTTGTGAAAAATACCAAATGTTAATAAACTACCAACGCCACATCACAATCAAAGAGGCCTGAAACCAATCTGGATTTTTAAAAAAAATAATAAATTTTTCAAATTGGAAGAGTGAACAAGCACAGAGAAGGAAAATTTTTCTTCCTCCAAGGATTCCTCAATCCTTGTCTTTATCAACTGATTCAGTTGCATGCCATAAAAAATGAGCTTCTGTGAATCCACTGTTAGTTTTTTCATAATAATGTTAATTATGCATATCTTATTTTAATGGCGGTCTCTCCTACAAATCTGTGGACTACTCAATTTGTAGAATATAATGAATTTACATTATTTTTCCACTGAATATTCCTCAAAAAAGGTTCCTGACATTTTCTGGATAAAACAACAAAAAAAGAAATGCTTAGAGCTTTCAGAAAACAAAATCAGAAAACAGTCTTAATTATTCCATCAAAATAAAATAACACAAAACCCAAGAAACACACAGAAAAAAGAGAGGATTTCACTCTAACTTTTCCAGTTTGTTTTTCTTTAGAATTTTGGGACCTTAAATGAAGTAAAGTGTAAATGTAAAATTAAAAAAAAAAAATCTACAATTTCTGGGTGTGTCCAAAGCCAACATTTTAGGGTCTATTTTCTCTTTTAAATCCTTCCTTCTTGGGAATAGAAAAACTTAGACATTGCCAAATGGTGAAATGAGTCTTTTTTGCCCGCTGAGCTAAACAAGTTCCAAATTACAATGAAGTACAATTTCTAATTGCTTCATAAAGCCAATTCTCCCAGTTTTCCCTAAACTCAACAATTTCCCTCCTTTCCTCATTCCAATTAGTTTTTTTCTCAGACTAAAATGAGTTGGGCAGCCAAATTGACTTTGTTTTTAGGAGACTTTTTGCTTTCTCCCTTTTAAAAACTGAATTCATTCAAATTCCAGCTTAATTTTCATTTACATATTATCTGGATTTGGCTTCAGAAATAAAAATAGTCTCCATGCTCCTGAAAGATCAAAGTAAAAATTTTCACCCCAAAAGGGAGAAAAAAAGAATCCTTTCCCCCTCCACCGCCTTATAGTGCAAACTTTTGAAAAAATAAGAAATAAAAAATATTTCTTTTCAATTTTAATTTCTTTTTTTTTATTTACAAAATAGTATCCTCTAGGTGGCGTCGTTTTAATGGGAAAAAACTACCGTTTGAAGAAAAATTAGAAAAAAAAAATTGAGAAAGGGAAATATGGCCTAAAAAAAAAATAAAAAGATTGTTGCAAAGATGGGGGGCCGGGGAGGAAAGACCTCCCGGGCGTTGGGGGGGAGGGGGGCATCAGGAACCCCGAGCTCAGACAGGGTCAGGGGGAAATTGCAAATTTGAGGGGGAGGAGGGAGAAAGCCGGACGGGGTTGCATTTTTGCAAAATGTGAATTGTCCACACTGAAATGGCTGCTCTGTTCTCGCCCCGCTTTGTTTTCTGGGCTCCGGCCCGAGCCCCGGGGCCAGCGAGGGCGCGCAGCGGGGGTCCGGAGGGCCCCCTGGCGCCGGCCCCCACCCGCCCGCCCCCCGCGACGCCCCGGGGGGAAGGCGCCGGCCTCTGCAGACCCCGGCCCCTCCGCCCCGCGCCCGCCAACGACAGGAAAACACAGCCACCCGCCGCCGCGAGCCCCGGCACTTCGCATCTCGCCGACGCGCGCGGGGAAGGGGCGCAGCGCCCCGGGGCGCCCCCCCGCCCCCCCGTCGTACCTGCGGAGCCGCCGCGCCGCCCGGATGGCTCATGGGTCCGCGCGGGGGGACGCGGCCGCGGCGCGAGCTGCCGCTGCTCCGGGCCGGGCCGCCGGTGCGCGCACAATGCCGCCGCCTCCGCCGCCGCCGCCGCCTTCGCCGCCGCCGCCGCGCAGCCCGCCCGCCCCGCTCCGGCCGGGGGGGCGGGGGGCGCGCGGGGGGTGGGGGGCGCCCGGCCGCGCCGCCGCCCCCGCCCCCGCCCCCGCCCCGGCCTCGCCGCCGCCCGCGCCCCCGCCCGCCCCCCGGGCCTCGGCCGCGGCCTCCGCGCCGCGCACAAAGCCGGCCGGGCCCCCCCCCCACGCCCCGGCCCTCCCCGCGCCCTGCCCGCGGCCTCCCGCACCGCGGGGACGTCATTGCCGCTCCGGGAGGAAAGTTCGGGGAGCCGCCCCGGAGCGGAGCGCGAGGGGCGGACGGGGGGCTCTCCGGGACCCCCACTCGCTCGCTCACTCACTCACTCACTCATCCCCCCCAAAATAACAGCAAATCGATTTTTTAATATCTTTTTTTACGTAAATAAAGTTTGGAGAGCTGGCCTTGTGGAAGCAGCAGGGGCAGGTTCAGCGCAGCTAGAGAGAGCCCTGCGGCCCGGGCCACCCGTCCCCATAAAACAGAGAAAGGAAAACGAAAATCGAATGCATTTTTGAAATGAAAGCGGGAGGAACTGGGGGTGCTTGACAGGGAATGCTTTCTAGCCGCCCCCCCACCCACCCATCAGACTGATTTTTAAAAATGAATGTTTGAGAAGCGACTTTATAAGTATTTGAAATGGGGGAAGAGCAGAGTAGTTCTGTCTACCCCAGTCAAAAAAAAATTTTTTTTAAAGAACATTTATTTTAGAAATAAAAGTTTGAAGAAATGGCTCTATGTAAAATGACAGAGTTTAAAGATTAACAGGGATTAGCCCCCATCAAGTTCAAGTCGAAAGAAAAACTTGAGAAACTGCTCCTATGTGAAATAGATGGTGAGCAAGAATGTTTCTATACAACACCCTAAAAAATCGGACATGTACATATGTATATATACTGTTTTTTATTAGAAGAACTGCTTCCCTGGGACTTGGGAAGTTTTAAAGGGGATTTTTTTTCCTCCTTTTCACATGCCCCCAAATCAAATTTTTTTAATTAAGTGTGAAGGACCTACCTCCTAAAAAGACAAGAGAGATTACGAGGTCCGCCCTATGTTTCCCACAATTGATTGATAGATTTTTAAACAAAAATTTGAATAACCGCTTATTTATGACAGGAAAGAAATCTTACTCTGCCCCTCCCCAAGAGAAAAATATAAGGAAACTTTTTAAAAAAAATAAAAGCACTGGATATCAAGGGTAAACGGATATCTTTTCCCTGTCTCCATCTCAAAAGTTTTGTTCCATGTTTAAAGAGCTGGATCAATAAGAGACAACAGAGGGGTATGGAAATTTTTTCTCTTCAGCCCCCAGAAAAGTTATCATTTTTTTAAATGTCAGGAAACTGAGGGACTGCAAAGAAGGCACTTCCTCTGCCTGAAGAATAAAAATGTGGGAATGTAGCTCTCCATAAGAAGCACAGAATTAAGAGACACACTTTCCCCCCCACCAAACACACCCACAGGAAGTTTAGAGGGATCTCCTAATCATTTCCCATCCTCCCCCTCCCGCAAAAACGCTGGAGAGTCATTAAAAATAAGTGACCATTTCCCTCCCTGCCAGCCTAGCAAGTATGTTCCTGGCAGAGGTTTGGCAGATTTTGCCAATGCTAGTGTAAGGCAGGCACCCACAGGAGCAGGGCAGCCTGCAAAGTTTGGCAGAATTGGGTTCCTCAGAGCCCTGAGCATACATGATGGCCAGGCAGCCCCCACCAGGCAGATGAGGCCTTGTTGCCAGAAAAGCTAATCTCTGATTCCATCCCTGAGTGAAGATTTCTGGGCACCTTCCTCGAGGCAAGACCTTTCCTCTGCCTTGTGGAGCTTAGCCTGACCTTAGGCCCTGGAGTAAAACAAACTGGTCCCAAATAATATTGGATCTTAGTTACCAGAATCAGAGCTACAAGGTATCAAGGAAAAAGTAAACCCTGTCCTGGGAGGCAGGGAAACATGACGCAGTATGTACCCACCGAGCACTTACTATGTGTCAGGCATTTGTGTTTAGTAGGGTAGACACGGCATAGAGAAGAGGATTGCTTGCGGCAGCCCTTCTCAAACTTGAGGGAGCCTCAGAATCACAGGGAGAGGCTGTGCCAACACAGATTTGAAACCCACCCAGAATTTGCATTTCTAACAAGTTCCCAGGTGAACTTGTTGCTGATCTAAGGACTACATGTTTAAAACTATTGCAATACAGCGCTAGCAGCTAAATGCACAGATGTGGGAGAAAGAGGAAGGGCCCGACCCAGGAGGATGGGCGAGGGGGTCAGCGAAATTTCCTGGAGGAATAACATCCTGCTAGAAGGCTGGGTCTAAGCCCTTTTCCTCTCCATGTCTTAATCTGATGGCAGGGGCTCTCTAGATCAGAGATTCTTAAATAGAGACCTTGGATAGGTTTGGGGATCCATGAACTAAGTAAGTTTATGTCGTAAGCAAATTTATGTCCATATGGTTGTTTTGGGAGAGAAAATCTCTGGCTTCACCATTTTCTCAAAAGGGTCAGCAACCCCTTTCGACCTGGGATGATCTGCAGCCTGTTTCCAGGCACCTCTGGCCTGGAAAATCCTTGTGGGTCCTTCTCAGCCTTCTCTTTCTGGAATTACAGCAAGCCCTTTCTGCTTCTCTACCACCCACGGGCCACAGGGACTCGGCTTTCTTCCTCTTCTGTCACCATATCTCCATAGAGAGCCCAGAGTGTGTTCCACACCACCTTGGGGAGCCATGTCCTCCACAGGGGTGCCAGCCCTGGAGTGTATGTCCCTTCTTCACTCGATCCCTACAGGGCCACGAATGATATGCTAGGGGACCAAAGGCTGAGCTTGATGTCTTCCTGACAACATCCAGTTTCTAAATGAATGCACACATTTCCCAAATCATAGTGGAAACTCTACAGTCACCCGGGGCTATGATTTATCCCTGTTCAGAAGGTTAACTAAGGGTTAAATAAGGGGGAAGGACAAGAAGAGGAGTCAAAGTATTTGATGAGAGCCCAGGGGGGAAGACCAGACCTGCTCATCATTGGAAGAGAGGGACAATATTGCAAGGACAAAATGACCATCAGTCTGAGCTGCATAGAACAAACCTTAGATGGTAGCATGATCCAGTAGAGACCTCCAAGGGCTTACCCATCCTCTAAGTGCCCATGATTCAATTTAACATGCCTGCATTTATCTAATGCTGGAAACTTCTGACCCCTTCCATGTCCAGCCCGCTGCCCCCAGAACCAGCACTGCTGCATTAACACCTATATGGCTTAATTATTTAGGGCCCAGGGTGCAGCCTCTACTGCCTGGGTTGCAACCTTGGCTCTGGCCCTTGGATGCTCTGTGATCTTGAGCAGACAGCTCAACCTCCCCTTGCCTCCATTTCCTCATCCTTCAAATGGCGCTGACAACAGTATCTCCCCCATGGGGGTACTCTGAGGATGAAATGAGATAACACATGTAAGGCTTTTAGAAAGTGCCTGGCATAAAGAAAGTGCTCCACAGACGTCAGCTATTGGAATCACAGAGACTCGTGTTTCCCGCCTCTGCCACTGACGAACTGTGCGACCCTGGGCTTATGGCTTAATCTCTGAGCCTAGTTTCTGTCTCTATAAAATGCGGTCCTGAAATCTAACAGTCTTATCAACACTCTTTTACTTGTAACCAGCAGTAACAAAATCATGGTAAACCAAAAAAAGAAACAAAAAGGTGTTATTAAATTAGAAGGTGGATTATGGTACCCAAGGGCAGGAAATAAAACGAAGCCTCAAGGGGATTTGGAACTAGAAACTAGAAAATCATCAGGAACTGTGCTTGCTCTTGCCATCACTCTGGACCATAGGTCTCATGCCTTAATTCATACTCCGTGTCTTTCTCTCGCCATCCCTTCCTCCCTGCCTCTCTCCAGGTGGGCTTCTCTAGGCACACAGGTAAAATGGTCACCTCGCCATCCTCTCAGTGACAACAGGTGCTGATCAGTGTCTCTGTTTCAATCCAGATTCACAGGACAGAGAATGTGATTGACCAAGCTTGGCCCAGGTACCACAGGAGCCAACCATTGATGACCAAGGGAACAGGGTCACAAAATACACAGAGACTTCTGAGACCCACCCCTGAGATGTGGTGTGCTGCGCAGCCCTTTCAAATGTTGAACCTCATAGAGAGATATGAGGATTTACTGAGATAGGGGCCTAAAAGTGCCAGGCTTAGGGCCTGACACGCAGACACACTCGAAAGGTATATTTCCTCCTGCTTGAGTCAGGAGACAGTTAGCTAACCAGGGTGGTGAGATTTTGTTGGGTGTTGGAAGTGAAGATGTCAAGCTCATGCCACAGACAGTGAGGGGGACAAGGAGACCAGAGTTGCCTCACAGTAAGTAGCCTTTGGGTCCCTAATAGAACCTGGGGCTTGGCTGAAATCTTGTTGGTGGATCTTGGTGGAGAGGATGCCTTCAGAGTGAAACAATGGGTTTTAAAGTGTGTGGACCAGAATGAAGCCAGGGACTTTACAAAATGGTATCTTCTTCCTCAAGATGAGCTTCTTTTTTAAGCCTAAACAAGGAAGGAAGTGCTTTCTCATAACAGCATGGCCAGGGAGACTTGGGCTCCCAAAGTTTCTAAATGATGAGAGAGAACCACACAAACCAGTCTTATAAAATTTCTTAGCAATTTATCAAACAAGATGACAGCATTTTCTCATTTGGTCCACTACTTCTCAGAGATGGGCAGAGAGAGAAGATACAATCACCCACATTTTAAGGATGGGAAATTTGAGGGTCAGGTTCTTGGCTAAACCAGCCAGTGGCAGCCCTGTCTGACACTTCAAGCCGTTCTCCCCATGGTGTTCTGGCTGTCTTTATGGAACTTTCTGGTGATTGGAATCAAAATGGACAGATTCTTTAAATCATCTTGCTTTGGCTCTGGGATTTTCTTCTTTACCTTTCTTTCATATTTCTCTCTCCTCTCCTCCAGAAAGAAGTCCAAAAGAGGTGGCAGCAACTTATTTCCTAAAAGGAGGTCCGTGCAACTCATAATGACGTCTCTGGAGAGACAGATATCTGAGGCCTTGCTTGGCAGTCCCCCAGGGAGGGGATCCCGGAGGAAAAGCCAGAAAGAACCAAGAGCCAGGACGGAAGCCTGGAGAATCGAAAGAGAGAAATCAAGCTGATGACATAGACCAAGAATCAGAGTCAAGGGCAAATCTGAGTAGCTCATCTCTGGATTCAACAGCAGTTGTTTTTTAAGTATCTAAAATGAATGGCATTTTTTATAAACTTATTCCATGGGTCTGCCATCCCATGAAGCCTCAGTTTCTTTATTTACAAAATGGGCAAATTAAGGTGCCTAACATACAGGGTTATTTAAAGCATTAACTCAGGCACTCGACATATGGTAGTTATTATTAATTGTTCTGGCCCATTTCTACTTGACTACATATAAGGAAATTCAGGCCCCCTTGGTGGGGAGGGAAGTGGTGGAATCATCTTATCAAAGTAGTGTTATCTAGCCAGGAAGGGAGCAAAGTCAGCTTTGGAGGCAGTTGTCCCAAGTCTAGCAAGCGGAGTCCCCCAATACAGCAGCAGTTGTGACTTTAGTTCTGCTGGATCTCAGAATGGAAAAAGACCCAGGCAAGGAGAAGGAAGAAAGAAGGAAAATGACAGGAGCTGGTCTATCTCGTTTTCTCCTAGTGTCACCCAAAGGAGTTTCTAATCTGTCCTTTCTGCCGTGAGATACACCTGTGAATGGAATGAGCTGACAGTGTAGCCCGGGGCAGGGCTCTGGCTCTGGGTTCAAATCCAGCCATGTGAGCCTGACCACATCGCATCACTGTCTCTGAGCCTTAACGGTTACATGGGAATAATAACATAGGCATGTATATTTTATATGAGGGTTCCTAGGTGTTCGTGATGATGTTACTGATCATGATGCGACCTCAATGGCTTGTATCAATGGTACAACTATCCAGTGGGTAGCCCATGTCTGGTTCGACAGATAGGCCCTAATACCACTCAGTTATACTTCTCGTTATCACCGTGAGCTGATGAGGAGACTGAGGCACAGAAGGTAAAATGCAGTGTATCTTTCACCAATAAATGGACAAATGGACCTGATGTACCTCCCGATGGGAGGCACCAAGAGGAACCAACAGTGCTTACATAGATTCCTGCCAAAATGCATAACCCAAATCGAATCATGAAGAAACATCAGACAAACCCAGATCGAGGGGAGTTCAACCAAACAACTGGCCTGTACTCTTCCAAAATTCAATGTTCTAAAAGACAAAGAAAGGCCGAGGGGCTGTTTCAAATTAAAGGAGACTAAAAAAAGTAACAACTAAAGGCAAAGAGTGATCCGGAATTGGCCCTTTGATCAGAGTGGGAAAAAAATTGCCATAGAGACCATTATGGTGACAACAAGTAAATTTTTAATATGGTAGGATATTAGATAATAGTATTTATTTGTGTTAAATTTCTGACTTGATAAATATTTTATGGTTGTGTAAGATGCTGTCCTTGCCCTTAGAAAGTATACACTTTCAGAATAAAGGATATGATGTCTGCAATTCTCAAATGGTTCAAGAAAAAAACTGTATATGTACCATATACACATCTACATATACAGCTATATATGGACTTATATTGTATGTATGTGATAAAAGAATATGTGACAGCATCTTAACAATTAGTGAATCTGGGTAAAGGGCATGCATGAGTTCTTTGCACTATTCTTGAAACTTCTATATAACTTTGAAATCATTTCAAAATAAAAATATTTAAAAAATAATATATCTAAATGTTTGAAAAGCTAGAAGCCTACACAGAAATTACTGTAATTTCAACAGAATGAATTATTTTCATTGCATATTTGACAACAAAATTTGATTCGTTGATTGATCGGTGGTTTGTCCACATCAAACGTTGCTGATTATTTTTTTCTAACAACATGAGTTTTCTTTTGTGGGCATTATTCCTACTGGATCCAATTTTCCCAGGCAAATTTCATGATCAAAATTTTGTCAAGCAGATTTAGAATCTTCCATCAATTTTTAGTCAGTCACAATCTTTACCATGTGCAGCATTATTAGTTTTTGTCAGTTTTATTTTCTTGTTGCTAATTTCTACCAAGTAAATTTTTTTTTCAAGTTTTGCAGTTTTCAGTGTTACTAATAAGATTTAATTCTTCAAACAGGTTATTTTTTTTCTTAAATTGATTTTCCCATGTGTTGTTTAGAAGGATTCTCAGTCCTGGCAGGGAATCTGAATCGCCTGAGAGGAGCTTGTGAAAAAGATTTCCTAGCCTCTGCTCACCTCCATGAGCTCCTAGATTCTGAATTAATAGGTCTGTGGTGGGGCCCAAATATCTGTATTTTTAACAAGTCCCCACCTCTCAAGTTCTTAGCAGTCATTGGCCCATGGATTAGCATGGTATTCAACTTCCTTGTATTATTGGTAATAGAATAATTGTAAACTCTCTGGGCCTCACAAATGAGGATTATTTTAACATTCCATTTCCCAACTTGACTATGAGGTTCCTGAGAAGAGGGACCAAGTTAATGTTTGCAACATGGCCAGCACAGCCCATTATGTATGTTAAGTTAGGCACCAAAAACATTAACTGATTGGTTGTTGTCTCAACCCAATCCTTAAATATCAGAAGCAAGAGAAGGAACTTCTTTTTGTTCTGTGGAAAAATGTACATAATATAAAATTTACCATTATAACCAGCGTTAAACATACAGTTCATTGACATTAAGTACATTCACATTGTTATGTAACCATCGCCCTTATTCATCTCCAGAATTTTTCATTACCCCATTAACAATGACTCCCCATTACCTCCTCCCAGTCCCTGGTACCCACAATTTTACCTTCTGTCTTTATTAATTTGACTACTCCAGGTACTTCATCTAAGTAGAATCATACAATACTTGTCCTTCTGTTTCTGCCATAATGTCTTCAAGGTTCATTCATGATGTAGCATGTATCAGAATTTTATTCCCTTTTCAAGCTGAATGACAGTCCATCATATGTATATACCACATTTTGTTTATCCATCTATCTATGTACATGGGGTTGTTTCCGCCTTTTGGCTATTGTGGATAAAGATGCCATGAATATTCATGTACACGTATCTGTTAAAGTTTCCTCTTTCACTTCTTTGGGGTATATACCCAGAAGTGTAATTGTTGAATCACATGGTAATTTTTTGTTTAATTTTTTGAGGAACTACCATAATATTTCCTATAGCAGTTGAAAAGAAACATTTTTAAAGCTGCTTTAATGAAGGTAGAATGATGATCAATCCTTTCTGAATTCTATCCTAAGTCTATTGAAAAATCCATACATCTGTCTTTAGCAACATCAAAGGATCATGGGAAATTGCATTTCCCACTTTGTTCTATGGGAAATGGGTTGCATTAAAAGCCTTAACTCTGCACACCTCCCTGCAACTATCTCTTTGTCATGTGACTTTGCAGTTCTTCTCACTAAAAAGGTGGGGTCTATTTCCCCATCCTTGATTCTGAGTTTGGCCATGTGGTGGCCAATGGGATGATGGCAAATTTCATATAACCCAAAGCTTGTAAAATGTTTGTACAGCTTGGTTTGTGCTTACGACTGCACTTCTGCCTTCACTGTGAGAATATGCCCAAACTAGCCCGCTGGAAGAATAGGAGAGAAAGGTGAAACAGCTCAGTCGCCTCGGTTGACCACCAGATGTGTGAGCCCTATCCAAAAGCCAGACTCCCCCAGAGTATGTATGAGAGAGCTCAGAGGAGACTAGAAGAAACATCCAGACTAACCACAGCCCCAACCCACAGATTCATGAGCTAAATAAATGCATATGATTTTATACAACTGAGCTTTAGAGTGGTTTGTTACACAGCATTATTTTGATAACAGATAACTGATACAGGTTCCCTCCTACTCTGCCTTCCACTATCATCCTGCATCTGTCAAAGGGTGATGAGACAACTTATTTCACTGACTTCCCAGAGGTATCATGAGAAGTAAATGCCAGAATTTCCCAGGGAGCATCTGACAGTTATCCTCTAAAGGCTGATTTCTCTCCTCCCTCTTAAAGGTTACCCATTTCTAGTTTATTGGGAAAGAGGGCTAGAGAGGGCATTTGTTCTTCATTTCTCCTCATTTTAGTGACAGGATCTCAATGCTCCTTGGAGAGCAAGACTACTGCCATGTTCAGCTATGTGTTCTGGCTGGAGTTGCTCCACTTACTCCTAGTACTTTTAGCAAATGACCCAGGCCTGGCCAACCAATATGTGCCATCTCCTTGGCCTCAGATTGGCTCGGGAATGGTCATGTGACAAGCCAAGCCAATGAGGTTCAGTTTCAAGAACATGAATGTGAAGTTTCCTCCCCCACTGAGATAACCTAAACGATATAGTTTAAATCTAGAGAAGCCATGGACCACCATGTAGAAAAAACTTGCCTGAATATAACTTGCTAACAGAGAGAAAAATAGAGCTTAGAGATGGAAAGAAACAGAGCCCTGATGTCAGGGTTAGAACCCCTAGATCCAGCCAGGCTTGCAGCTGTACTTCCTTTGAACTTTTACTTATGTGAGTTAATAAGTATTTATTTGTTTGTTTGTTAAGCCAATTTGGGTAAAGATTCTGCCCCTTGTAACTGAAAAGGGACTTGCTTGTGTTCCTCCTGGGTCACCTTCTTGACTGCATTTTTCCTTATCATCTTGGGCTCTTCCACAGTGCTCTTAGCCCCACTGCTGTGAAGAACCACTGTGCTCATCACTGCTGGTCACCACATGGGACTCTTAGGTAAAGTCTACCCAGTAGGGTGGAGCTTCTTCCACACAGGCTCCAGAAGCAGGGCGAATGTTGGCAGATCTGGGGAGGCCAGGCGGCCTACTTTGTCCTGAACAGTTCTGATTTATGCCTATGGTCCCGGCATGAAGCATTCCCTTTCACTATTGATTCTGTCATTGTTTGGATGATAAATTATATGGTCTCCCTCAGCAGCCCACATTTCTTTTGATTGTATCTTCTCTTTATTCTCAAAAAGAGTGCCAAGATGGCTACAATGATGTCTCCCATCCCATATGCTCTTCAATAATGTGACCTTACCTCTCCCCATGAAGAGATGAAGTTGAATTCTCTTCCCTTTGAATTTGGCTGGGTTTGTGACTGTTTCAACCAACAGACCACTGTGGAAGTGATATTGAGTGACTTTCTAGAATGGGGCATGAAAGACAAAGTAGCTTTCACCTTATTCACTAAAATGCTCATACTGGGAGCCCTGACCCACCATGTGAGAAGTCCAACTTCCCTGAGGCTGCCATGTTGTGAGGAAGGTAAGCCATACTGAGAGGACATGTGTGGGAGCTCTGGTAGGCAGTCTGGTGGATGAACTCTAAGATGGCCCTCAATTAACCCCCAGCCTTAGGGTCTCCCCTGCTGGTCCCAGACATTGTGGAGCAGAGACAAGCCATTCCTTTGTGCTCTGTTTAAATTCCTGACCACAGAATCCAGAAGCATATTAAAATGATTGTTATTTAGGGCCACTACGTTTTGGTGTAGTTTTTAACACAGCCATAAAGAGTAGACCAAGAGATGCCATTTTTAACTTTATATGAAATATGACCTTTCCAAGGATCTATGACAGAAGTGAGTTCCCACCCCCTAACACCACTGTTGGGTCCTCACTCCTTCTCACTCCTTAAAAGTGTCCCCTACAGTCAATTTCCCTGGCCTTTTGTCAGTCCTGTGCCAAAGGCAGGTGTGGTCTTGCTCAGGGTTGCCAACTAATAGTAAATTTCTTAGCATCACAAGATCCTGTTAAAGTTTTAATGTTATTGCTTATAAGGACCTGATTAAATTCTAGACAAGGGGCACTCCACTTTCCATATTTGGATGAATGCAGGTAGTTTTATTCTTTCAGTTTTAGACAGTTCAACTTTATGTGTTTCTGAAGGCTCTAGTTAAGGACCTATGTCTACAGTGAAGAAGGAATGGAAGGAAAGGAAAGAGGGGGTCAGAGAACTCAGCAAGAAAATAAGGATAAGCTCTTGCCCAAACCACACATTCTCATTTTTCCTGGGCCAGAGAGAGACTCTTACTCTGGAAAATAGACTGCTCTGTACACACATCCTCACTCTCTTTCCTTCTCTCTTACGTCTCTCTCTCTCGTCTCTCTCTCTCTCTCATCTCTCTCTCTCTCTCTCTCTCTTTCTCTCTCTCTCTCTCTCTCTCTTTCTCTCTCTCTCAACTTGTGCCTTTGCTACCACAGCAGGACCATGAGATTTTGACCTGCATCTATTTCTTTAAAAAAAAATAATGCAATAACATTATGACTTTGAGGAGTCTTCAGAGAAAGAAGCGTTCTCGACTGGATTTTTCAAGTAGTTGAGGATCACCTCTCTATGCACCAAAACTTCATTCTTCATAATTTGAAGTGGAAATCCTGCTCAGCCTCTTAAATAATGGATAACATCATTGCTGGTGCCCTTCCTGAAATTTCAGATGGAGTGCTGCCCTAGAACCTAGTAAGGTAAGTTATCTGAGCCCAAGACATTCACACAATAGAATAAATTTTCCAAAGGAAAACTTTTTTCTCAGATTTTTGAGATCTCTTGAGTATGCATTCGATTCTTCAGAAGTTAATTTCTGACGCAATGAAATAAGAAAAAGCCCTTCCACGATCCACATATATCCTTCTACCAAAAGATAAATGTGATCCAGAAGTCCCTGAGGCCTTACTAGCCTGTGGGTATGAATGAAGTCACATTTTATTTATTTAACAAATACTAACCTAGGGTTTGCAATAAGCTATTTTAAGTGCATTAAAACCATTAATCCTTATAACGACTTGATGAGGTAGGTACTATTTATTATCCTGTTTTCCAAATAAGAAAACTGAGTCATGAAGAGATCAAGTAACTTTCCCAAGGACACAGAGCTCCTAAGTAGATCTTATTGTTGGACCTAGATGTCCAACTCCTGAGCCTGTGCTCGAATTTACTTTGCTATCTTGTATCTTACTGATGTGGATCATTTGATCTTCCTACGTGGTGGAAGCATTTGAACCTCCCTGGTAAGGCTCTCACCTTCCTCTATCTATAGCAATTTCCAGAATCCTTGGAGGTGTTTCAGGTGGGCTCTGTGTTCTCTTGAATACTGCCCCTGGGCAGCAATCTGCCACTATGCTTATTCTATCTGCTCTCTATTACCACTACAATGCATATAACAAACAATGCCAAGACTCAGTGGCTTCAAATAGTAAGCATGAGTTTAGTCCATGAGTCTACTGGTCAGCTGAAAGTTTCTTCTGGTCTTGGCTGGGCTTGTTCACATGGCCAAAGTGGGTTGGCTCTTAGCTGATCTACGCTGGTTGTGTCTGGTACGACAAGGGAGATGTGGGTCTGATGCATGCATTTCTCATCTTCCAGCATCCTAGCCTGGTCACTTTCACTCAGTAGTGGCAGAGGAGAAAAGCAGACAAGCCCAACTGTGCACACACTTCTCAAGCTTTTGTTTAAATCACATTTCTGAGCATCCCATTGGCCAAAGCAGGTTGTGCTGCTGGACCCAGAGTTAGAATCCTGCATAGTTACATGACCCAGGCCTTGGATACAGAGAAGGGTAAAGAATAGGCACCAGAATGCAATCAATCTACCACACTTACCACCAATTTTCTTTCTTCTCAAAAATGTCAGAATGAAATTAAATTTCAAAATAAAAAACTCATTTAGATAAAGCTTCCCAAGATGCCATAAATTAAAGTGGTGGCCTGAGAAATGGTAAAGAAGGAAACTAAACCGGGGGCAACATGCACAACAGGTTTCTTTATAAAAGAAAATAGCAGCATTCCTTTGTATCAGTAGGAAATGAAACTGAGAATTCAGAACTCAGCCTGCCAAAGTGCCAGGGAGGCCCACATTCTGGTGGCAAAGTGGCAGTCAGCGGGGTAGGCATTGTGCAGGCCTGGTGTCTGAGCAATAATGTTAGCACAAAAGTCACATCAGAGCTGGCCAACAGCAAAACTGACTCAGTTAGCAACTTCTTAGCATATCAATGCCTCATTTTGTTTCTTTGGCAGAAAGCTCAAATATTGGCTTGCCTGATGCAAAATTGACCTGTAGGCAACCCCAATTTTTCCAGGAGGGTATAAGTGAATATATACTTTATTCCCATTCCTGGAAAGCAGGAACTGTCATTTTCTGGGCTCACACACCCTGCACATAGCTTGATTACAATTCTTTCTCCGAGGAACGAGGGAGCTCTATTAAGACAGCTAAACCAGTCTCCAAATGCAAAGTTCTGTGGTCCCTTTCTTCTACCTCAAGAGTGCACTGGAAATATCACCACCCGTGGATAAATATTGACTGATGCTTTTTTGGAAATATCAAAAAAAGCTCAGTAGACAGAGGCAAACTTACCTTAAAAAAACTTACCTTAAAAAAAAGTAAAACTTACCTTAAAAAAAAAGAGCTAAAAATGGAGCATTCTGCTTTTCATGACAGAGACACCAGGACACTTATAATGGCCTTAGGTGGAAGCCTTAAAGGAGAGAAACAGATCACACTCAGCAGGTATGTCAGAGCTAGAGGCACCTCCACAATCCTATGATCCTTTCTGGATAGACTATTTGACATATATTAGGTGCTTTACACATATCATCTCAATTAATTTTAAAAGAATCTCCATGAGATAGAGCTGTATATGCCCCCATTTTACAGAATGGGAAACTGAGGCATAAAGTATCAATGAAAGGAGTTGCCCACGTCACTCAGCACATAAGTGTTGAGGCAATCTGACTCCAGAACTGGCTGTCGTAGATAGCCCCCTATGAAAACTTCTACTCAGGAGTACCTTTCAGGCACCACCATGCCCAGTGACCTTCAAATTAAAGTATGCATCCACTAGAGGTGCAGTTTCCAGGAGTCAACACAGAGAGTTTTAGAGACTTCATTTCCAGATTCTTAGCTTCCATTTGTATGATTTCCTACAACTGACCATCCTGAGAACTTTGATGTGACGTATAAACCTGCTTCTGCTTTCCCACCTTTCCTGCTCTTCTCTCATTTCATAAAATAAAAGTATATCCTTTATCATCCAAATCTTCCTGTGAGGTGTTACACTGGGTAGAAAACCCTGGGTTAGGGGGATGAAGGGTACCAAACAGAGGGCTGATTCCAAATATTGGGAAACAGGGTTTCCTTTAATCAAGACACCACAACCCCTCTCCTATCCATCCTATTAGAAAACAAATTTCCATTAATTTTACTTTTTATGTTTAAAATGACCAACATTTTGATCAACTAACTGTACCCTAAAATTAATCATGTTGATAACTCAATTCAGAAAAATGCTTAACCCTGAAAGCCTTATGATCACAAGAAATATAAACATTTTAAAATTTCCATCAACAAACATTTTTGATTTAGAGACTGTGACAAAATAATCCATATGAAACTTAAAGCAAAAAAAATATACTACATTCCTATAAAATTCTGTGGGGGGAGTGGAGTGGAAAAATTATTTAAAGGAGAAAGAGGAACATTGTAAAATTTCTAGTTATTAAGAGTTTGTCTATTTTTAAAAAAATGGTTGACAGTGGATACAAAATCATTCCATTGGATATATTTAAAAGAGTGATGTAACAGGTTTATTTTTAAATATTAATATTTATAATATGCAGATCATTACAACCTTTACAACTGTTTGAAACTGTGATGTCAAATTTTTAAAATACGTGATTATGTGGATTTTCCGTTCTTTTGGAGGTACATAAACAATAACAACAAAAATGTGTAGAGTCCTCTGATTTTGCCTGGCCAGTCTTTTTACAAAAAAAGACATTTGCAAACTGAAGAGTAAAAGGGATTTACCCAAGATCACCTGGCAAAGCAATACATGAGCAAAGACCAAAAGCAAAGCCTCAGGACTCCCTTATTGACCCTCTTTTCCTTATCCACGCTGGATTTCTCTATTAGTCTGAGTGCCAGCAGGTCTCAGCACTCAAAAGGGGTAAAAGTCAGGAGAGTACATCTAGCGTATATTTACAAAGGTGACAGCAGGGTTAAAGGAAAGCCATGGGAGCTGTCAAAGTGCCAGAGACTATCAAAGACGTTTCCACCCCTGGGCCAAGGGCAGAGGGAAAGGGCCCCTCCCTTGGCCCTGTGAGACCTGTAGCCATAGGAGAGAGCCACCAACAGGAGGTACACGTCTTAAGTAGGGGAACATGATCACTGCCAAACCACGGTAACAGGGAAAGAGCTGGAGAAATAAATATCTCTCTCTCTTCCTGCGTGGTTTTCCTCCTGGTCCTTCCCATTGTTCAAACCTACTAGAATCCAGAGAGCAAGGGAGCTAGTTGATGTTAGTCCTTAGAGGTCAACCTGCTGGGCACAGAGCAAAGTAAAGGGGAGAAAGTGGATCTGGAAGAACAACTAGAAAATGTCCAGCACGCTTTCCATTTTGAACTTGACATTTTTATAGAAACAAAAGATTAAGCTTTCCAGTCAAGGTAAGCCACAGCTAAATGAAGAGATTTCCCCCCAGAAGAATCCAAAAGCCTAAGTTTATGAGGCAGAAGGAATTTCAGAGAACTTTAAGATTTTTATTTTTTATTTTATAACTGTGATACATAGATATCTACTTGTTTTAATACTATAATTTTTTTTTGGCATTTCCTTTCATTGGAAACAGATCTTTCTTTCTCTAAAAATTGCCTTGTTAAATCCCCACTCATGATGCTTTCACAGACTGCTACAAACTCCAACTAAAACCCAGGAATTGAGGGAAAGTCCTTGAGAAAAGTGATGAAAGTGGACATTTGAAACAGAATTATATTATTAAAGAAAGCAATATGAATTATTAATAGTCATCTATTAAAGACATATTAATCCTGCTGTAATTAGATTAAAAAGAATGCGTACGGTTGCTGCAATCCAAAATGCTTTAACATTTTCATCACCTTTCTAAAGCAACCTGTTCATGTTCTGGGAATAGCAGCGCCCTCTGGGGACAGGGATCTCCAATCACCTAAAGCCCTTTGATCTGTGCTTTCTCTTTGCACAAGGCCATGATGCAGGATGGCATGTGGAAAAGGTGGATGAGTAAAGAAAGGTGGGAGAGTGAGAGGGCTACTCTTATCCTTCATCCTCCTCCAAACGAAGGCAGCTGGCTAATGCACCAAGACCCTCGGCTGGGAAATGGAAGACCTAGATTCTAGTTCTGACAGTCACTGACTCATTGTATATCCTTGGGCAGAGAACATGCTTCTCTCTGAATTCAAATTTTCCCACTTGTATTCATCTCCAGTATCTCTTATATCTCAATTGTCTTAACTCTAAAACTAGAATAATAGAAAAAAAACTTTATACAAGATTGTCTTGGGCACTAAAGTTTGTGAAAAAAATTGTCAAGTGCTAAACCAACATAATGGATGTCACATGGTACAGTAGAAAGAACATGTGCTTAGGATCAGTTTACCTGGATTTAAAATTATAGCCTCAAATTCAGACTTTCACTATGGTCACGTAAGAAGATCAGCAAATATTCTTCCCAAAAAGCGACTATGAAGTTGGACAAAACTAACAAAAATGACCCTTTCCATCCTCTGGAAATAAGCTTAAGTCATACAATAATCTGAGAAGCATTAACATTTGAAAAACTACTGAACTTTGGATAAGCACAGTAAAAGTGTAATGTTCTTGCCTGTGGCTATTCCCAGCCCCAGTCTCTCTCTCAGCTTAGTTGGTGGAGGAGATTCTGCCAGGATGTGGCAGGCCATGAAGCCAGGCAGCTGAACTGCTGAAATCAAAGGGATACATTTAATCTGGAACAGTAAGTACCATTGCATTGGATAGATTGCATCCATCCATCTAGTAACACTGGTGAAAGAGGTTATCCTGCTGGCAGATGAACAGGGAGGACCAACAGCTCCACTGGTCTGAGATTATGGTCATGGTTGGGCCAACCATATTCCTAGCTGAAACAACACATGTAAGCAGCAGAGACCAGAGAGGACACAAGCTATAAACACAATCCTGGCTGATCCTAAGTCTGCTCACATGTGTGTAAGATTCCCAGAAGGGCCTAGCAGAAAATAAAATGCTGGACAGACTTAAAAATGACCCGAATTGTGAATGTACTCCCTTCCCCACACACATATTTCAGCACAGGATGAAAGCCTTACTTGCTTGAGTTGTTTTATCGTGAACTCTGTCTGATCATTTGCCGACTACTAAGCTATACAGACACAGGGATGGCCCTTAGGAAACCAAGCTTAAAAAGAAAACAACAACAACAACAACAACAAACTGGGCAGAGATATCTGCAACTGCATACCATTGGGGAGACAGATTTAGATCAAGCAGGTTACTTAAAAAACAAACAAATCAAAAAAAATTAATGATAATAACTTTCAGGGGAAAAATACAGCAAACTTGTTACAATGTATTATCTAGAATGTTCAGGTTTCAACAACAAAAAATAATATGGGACATGCAAAGAAATGAGAGTGTGTCCTATACTCAGGAAACAGGAAACAATTGAAACTGCCTTGAGCGCCTCTAGGTGTTTGATTTGAAAGATAAAGACTTCAAAGTAGTTTTTTCAGTATGTTCAAAGAACTAAAGAAAATGTTTAAAAATTAAAGAAAAGCATGGCAACAATGAACAAACAGAGAATCTCAACAAAGAGACAAGAATTATTGAAAGGAACCAAATGGAAATTCTGAATTTAAAAGTACAATAACAAAAATGAGAAGTTCATCTAGAGTTCTTTCACAGAAGATCCAAAAGGGCCAAAAAAAATCATTGAACTTGAAGATAGATTAATAAAAATGATTAATTTTGAAGAGCAGAGAGAAAAAAAGATTAAATAAAAATGAGTGGAGCCTCAGAGACCTGTGGGACAGCATCAGGCATACACATGAAATGGTAATACAAAAATGAGAAGAAAAAGAGAGAAAGGGGCAAAAAAAAATTTTTTAAAGAAATAATTAAACTCCAAATTTGAGAAAAAAAACATAATTTAGATATACTAGAGGCTCAATAAACCTCAAATAAAATAAATATAAAAAGATCTGTACCTAGATACATCATAGTTAAACTGTAGAAAGACAAAGAGAAAATCTTGAAAACAGCAAGAGAAAATGATTTGGCACATACAAGAAAGCATCAATACCTTTAATAACTGACTATCCATGTAAAATAATGGAGGACTAGAAAGACATATTAAAAATACTTAAAAAAAAAAAGAACTGTCAACCAAGAATTCTATATTTAAAAAGAAAACTCCGAAAAAATAAAAGCTAAATAAAGACGTTCCCAGATTTAAAGAAAAAAAAAAAAGGCCAAGAGAATTTATGGCTATCAGACTTGCCCTGCCCTACCAGATTCTATAAAAAGTCCTTTGAGCCAAAAGGAATTAACACCAGATGGTAATTTGAATCTATAGGAAGAAATGAAAACCATTAAAATTATAGTAATAAAATAAGAGCTAAAATGAGAGAGTTAATGAGAGTCTATTTATTTGTTTCACTCTTTTAACTTTTAAAAAAAGATATGATTGGATAAAACAATATTAACATTGTATTGTTAGGTTTGTACATAGATATATAACAATAACAGCACAAAGCAGGAAGGGTAGAAATGGAGCTATATATCATCGCAAAGTTTCTGTATTTCACCAGGATCAAGTTCATGTTAAATTTAAGTATACTGTGGTAACTTAACATACACATTAGAATCCCAAAGTGAGCAATAAGAAATAACTAAAAAATATATAGGATTTAAAGAGGTACACAAAAATATTTATTTAATACAAAATAAGGAAGTAAAGGAGAAACAGAAGAACGAAAGAGATACGAGATCTACAGGAAACAAGTTAAAGAATGGCAAATGTAAAGCCACCCTATCAAAATCAAATGATCTAATCACCTCAATCAAAAGGATGAGATTATCTGACTCTATAAAAAATGCATGATCCAAATGCATGATTTCTGTAAGAGACACACCTTAGATTCAAAGGTGACTTTAAGATAAGAGATATTACTAGAGACAAGGAAGAACATTTCATAATAATATAAGGGTAAACACATCAGGAAATATAACAAAATGAATGACCGTATTGAAAGGAAAAACAGACAATTCAGTAATAGTTGGAGAATTCAATAAAACACAAACACCATCCTGTACACTTGAGAACCCTTACCCCCAGACTCATATTCTAACCACCGTAAAAACCCAAACAAGTCTTCTTTCCTCACTTTCTCAAGTTATTTTGTGTACTGGCTTGGGAGCCTTCCCTGACGTCCCCAGAAATCTTCATCATATGAGTAATAAACCTTCTCCTACCCTTGTTGGTGCATATGTAGCATCATCAGATACAACATCCAATCCAAACTTTGGGGGGCAGATTCATGGCACATGAGTGGGTTCCTACAGAAACTGGGGCTCTGAATAGAATGTCTAGTACATGATCACAACCACCAGGAGTTTCCTCCTCCTGCTTTGGCTTGCTAACTGACTCTGCTGCCTGCCATTTTGAGCTGCTGTTTGCTGGCTGAGATGCCCTTTGAGCTGTGTTGTGGCCTGCTGGAAACTTTGTGCTTTGAGCACCAGCCTGGCCTCACCACCCACTAATTGTGCAAAGGTAGCTGTATCAGGGAAACTCAAGTCAAGTAAAGAGAATGTGGGGAATCCCCACTCTTCTTGGAACTTAAATCTTTTTTTAAAAAAAGGGTTTGATTCTTTCTCAGAGAGAATATGTGGCTAGGTGGAAGGCGCTGGCTTAGGAGACAGAAGATCTGGTTTGATGGCCACAGCAACAGGCCTACTGGATGATCTTGGACAAGTCACATCTCCTCTGGGCCTCAGTAGTCTTGTTTATCATACGGGACTCCTCAGGTCTCACCATGACCTGAGTCCATGGGAATGGTGGTTAATGGTGGTGACTCAGACCAGTTTCGCCAAAGCTGATTCACCTAATAAATATCATAACCACCAGAAAATAATTGCAATGACTAAAGCTCCACTTATTGAACTGAGTCTATGAACTTCACATACATTATTTCATGTACTAATCAAAACCAAGAGGATGCATTATTTAGCCCCAAATTTATAGGTGAAGAAACAAGCTCAAATGGGTAAAGTCAGTTGCCCAAGGTCGCATAGCTTTTAAGCTGTTATTTGATCCCTAAATCCTGTGCTCTTGGATACTCTGTCCAAATCCTTGGCTCATCCTTTTTGGCAAGGGAGCCAGGTAAAAGCAGCAGGAGGAAGGCAGCCAGCTCTTTCTTACCCCATGCCAAAACCCCCGTCATCCTGGCTTCTCACTAGTCATTGAAAAGGTTTTTGCCTGCTTCTGGTCGGCACTGTTTAGGCAGAAAAGTGGGTTCGGTGTCAGGCACAGAGGTGTTCCTTGATGAGTGCTTGAATGAATGAATGGTACTGGGAAACGGTAGCCACAATGAAATTTCATCACAAATTTCCAAGGATTAAGCACATGTTTACAGCATCTGGCCAAGTAAGTGCTAGGGCCTCAGATATAAATTCGGTGGGTTCCTGGGCTGGTGGAAGCCAGAGTGTGATGGAAGACACAGGCTCATAAGCAGATAATATTGTGGGGTACATAAGTCTCTTGGCTGTGTTCTGAGCAAAGGGCTTGGTGAGGATGGAAGATTTGACTGGCAAACTGAGTGCTGTCATAGTCGCCCTCCTCACTGGCACTCTGGGACCTGAAGGAGAATGGCGGTTGGTCACCCCTGAAACAGAGAAAAGAATCAGAGGGGTGAGTGGGTAGTGTGGCCTGCTGTCTAATCCTCTGGCTAAGGGAGATAGAATCCACAGATTCATGAGGTGGAGCAACTCAGTGCAGATCACACCTGCCTGTCTGGGAGTCGGGGCTTCCCCTCCAACCTGAGGAGAAGGTACATGGGCTCCAGCCCTCCAGACACCTGAGCGGCTTGACAGTCTTCTCTCAACGTACATTTTTACATTTATATTGGCCAACAGCACACCCTCGAAGAGCCTGAGCCAGTTCTTCTGTGATCAATCCCCTCCATTTCCCCCTGTGCAGAGCTGACAGAGAATGGGCATCTTAAATTAAGTATTAAGATCCAAATTTGGCAGCCTAAGCAAGATTTTTAAAAATACTTTATTTCAAAAGTCTTCCATGTTTAGTGTCGAAAAAACTATAGATAGGCAAATACAGCAGAAAAGTCAACTCATCTTCAAGCCTACTTTAAAAGCTAATGAGTATTAGTATTTTACTGTGACACTTTCTACACTTGTGTATATTACAAATATGTGATTAATAAGCTTTTCAAAACAATGAAATCAGATTCTATGTGCTGCCTGTGAGAGGGCTTTTATAATTGTATCATGAACCTGTCTCCAAGTCAATAAATACATTTTTATATTATGTTTAATGATAGTATATTTCATCATATGACTATACCATGCTGTTATTATATGTTACATGTGGTACAATATATGGTATATCAGAATATATATGCATATGCCAAACCTTTATTATTAACCATTTAGGTTGTTTCTGATGTTTTAACTGATAGAGACAATGTTGTAAAGCGCTTCTTGAACATAGCTTGTTATAAATTTTCCTGAATATTTTTTTAAAAATGGAATTGCTGCATCAGGATTATGAGTAATTTAAGAACTTAACTAAATACTTCCAAATCTACTTCCATCCCATCCAAAAGTATTGGTCCAGTTTTTGCTTTTCCTTTCTCCTTACACCAACCAATAGATGACATGATTCTTTTTACTCTGGACCAATGTGAAAACTGATATCTTGTTTTTATGTTTACTCTAAGATTACAAGATGACTTGAACATCTTTTCTTATGCTTCTTGGCCACCTGTGTTTATCCATAAATACGCTGCTAACCACTCTTCTACTGAATGTTCAAATTTTTCTTATTATTTTGTTTTTATTTTTTACTGTATTCATTATTTTTATGCAATTTAAAAATTATTGTGATCAAATCTTATTTCTAGTCTTAGAAAAGCCTATTCTATTTCAAGATTATATAAATATTTCTCTATATTTTTGTCTAATTGCTCTAAGTATCTCACTTACATTCAAATCATTAGTGCTACTGGGATTTGTTTGGGTATATGATAAGAATTAGGCATCTAACTTTTTTTTTTCTTTTAAATTGACCAGCTAGTTATACCACTATGTATAGAATAATTCTTTATTTTCCTTTGAATTTGAGATGTTTTCCTTAAGTACTAAATTGGTATACACCTTGGGTCTTTTGGGGACTGTCTACTCTGTTTCATTAATGTGCCTATTCATTCTGATCTCAGAACTATATTATTTTCATACTGCAAATTTTCAATAAATATTAACACTTAGTAAAACTGACCCAATATTTCCCACTCCATTCTTTCTCCCCAGATTTCATTTTGTTATTTTTGAATATTTTAATTAAATTTAATCCTATATAAAAACTTTAAAATAATGTTATCAAGTTCAAGATTAATGGCATTATTTTGATAGTATTGAATATATAGATTAACTTGAGGAGAGTTACAATATTGAACTCTCTCATTTAAGGTAATAATATATCTAAAATGTCTCCAGTCAAGTTCTGTTCTTCATATACATTCTGCATATTTTTATTAAATTTAAATTGTCCTTTCCATAGAAAAACGAGATAAAGATATAGATAGATATAAATGTTGATACACATACACACAAACATATGCACACATAAGCATTTTTACTAGCAATAAATTTTCTTGCTAGATACCCTTTGAATTTTTAAAAATCTTCTTGGCTTTCATATGTCAATATGTCACTGACAAAGAATGACAATTACAACTCTTCATTTAACATATTTATAACTCTTGGACTTACCAGTATGAATTAATGGTCTTTAAATTCTGTACCATTTGGTAAATACTGTACCAGTAATCACAAGGTACGGCAAAATCAGTTAATGATTCTAATGTAAATCCATCAGTTCAAGCTAGGCCCTGTAACATGTGACAACAGCTACCAATAAACGGACCTCCCATCGAAGTGACATCTGAGCAATTTACAGAGTGTTCCCTGCAAGTTTGACCCATTTCATAGAATGAAGAATGGCTTCATGGCACACATTTTAGGACAGCGGTTCTCAACCTGTGGTAGGTGACCTCTGGAGGTCTCTGAGACCTTTTCAGGAGTCTCTAAGGACAAAACTTTTACTAAGAATACTAAGATGTTATTTGCCTTTTTCACTCTCATTTTTGCATGAGTTAAGTTTTTCAAGAGGCTAAGTGATGTGTGATATTACAACAAATTGAATGCAGAAGCAGATCTCAGAATCCAGCTGAATTCTATTAAGCAGACATTAAAGAGATTTGCAAAAATATAAAACAACATCACTTTTCTCACTATTTTTCATTTTGAAAAAGAAAGTTTTCATAAAAATGTTATTTCTATTAACATTCTTTAGGTTTATTATTGCTATTTTTAACTAAATATATACAAAAAATTAAAAGTTCTTATTCTTAACATCTAATATCATAAGTGTGGATAGACATAAACCACATAGACGAAAGATCTAAGGCTATCCTAAGTAATTTTTAACACTGTAAAAGGGTTCTGAGACTGAAAAATTTGAGAACCACTGCTTTAGAAGAATTCACAACTTATTATCACGACTAAATTATGTAATTGCCCCTGCTTCTAAATAGTTTAGTTTTTACTTTGGTTTTATTTTCAGTATGCTATAATTCGTTCTATAAGTAGTGATTGTGCAGTGTACTGTTTCTAAATTTAAGACTTCATAATTAAATAGTAAAGATGAAACCCAGAGAGAAGATACAGCAGAGTTAGGGTGAGTTTCTTAATGTTCTTTTTAAATATTATAAATATGAATCTTCTGACTGTGGAAGAACAAAGAACAAATGATATTAATAATGAACCACATCAAGAATAGCTTCTGATATTATGTAGAAACAAGAACCCAGGATCTTTTGATACTGTATAAAAAACAATGCAAAATAAAATAAATTATTTGTATAAATAAAATAAAAACAACTTAGTTATTTCAATAAAAAAATGTGACTTCATATTGTTAGTGTGCAAATGTGGCTCAGATGATCAAAAAATGCTCAAAACTTGTATAATTAAAGGTTGAAAATGCTATACTTCTACATTTCCTCAGAAAAGCAATTGTGTTCTGTTAAAACTCATGGTTTAAAGAAAGAAAAATTTCTCTCATCAATGAGGAAAATTATAAAAATATAAAACCTTTTTCATATATAAAACATTGGCTATAATAAAGATTTCTGAAAAAATTTATCAAAATACTGATAAAGCAAATGAAAAACATTTAGAAAATACCATCTGCATGGTTCAAAATAATTGAGAGTTGTCAAACATAAAATATTTAATAGAACTTCAAAAACAGAGCAACATCAATATAGGCTTATCATAGCAATCTAAATTTATGAACTTGCTTGTTGCAAAATATTTATATAATGATATGAGAAAAGAACTTTTTGGAAAATATATAAATCAAGGCAGTAAAATTTCAATCATTATTGATGGAGCCTCAACTGTTTCATATAAAATAGTTTTAATAATTTATTTAAAATGTGAAATTCAAGACTGAAGATAATTTAATGGTTTTTGTTGATCTCATGAAGCAAGAAGAAACAACATCTGAAATAATTTATCAAAATGTATTGTTGACACATAAGAAAAATGGTTTCAATGAGAAATATTTTCATGAAAACCTTATTGGATTTTATACAAACAGTGCCTGTGAATAGCAAGGGAGAGAATCTACAGTTTCAGCCAAAATTGGGACATTTTTTGGATGTTTTAATTTGGCACTGTCCAAGTCACTGAATTCAATTATCCCTCGATGATGCAATAAAATGTATAAAGCAAGTAAGTAATTGTAAATGTTTTCTTAATTTATCACTATATAATGTCAGTAAAAATTTATAATATATCTGAAGTTTCAGGGATTGAGACAATGAAAATTAAAATGCTTGGACCAGATGCTAGAGCTACAAAAGCAGTTTGAGAATTGTATTAAGTTTGTAAAGGAAACAAAAATTGTGTAATTGGAGCAAATAACTGAAAATTTCTCTTTTAAGAAAAGGATTTTATTTTAAGTTAATTTATTAACTAAAATATCAATAATATCTTCAGCTTGATAGAAAATTTTCTTAATTATAGTAGACAGATGAATACCCCCAAATTAAAATGTTTGAATATATAAAAATAAAGGAAAGTAAAGATTTTATAGTAACAAAAAATATACTTTTTTAAATACAATAAAGTATTAAAGAAAAATATATTAAATTGATAAATTATCAAAAATGTATTTGTTGTTTAATGACAAAAGTTAAAATAACAATTTTTCATTTTCTTTTAACTTCTTTTTTTCAATAAATTCTTTTTTAATTTATTAAATTATTAATGTTGCTTTGCCTATTATTTGGCCAAATGATGTTTGCAAAGCTCTATGGATTAAAAGTAAATGGAGATTGTAAATGATTTTTTTAAATTAAATGCAATGTAATAGGAAAAAATATGTGGCTTATTTGATAATAAGAATTAAATATATAGAAAGCCAAATATTTTAAAGGCTAGAAAAAGTCTAGATTAATTGCTATAAACTCAGTAGAAGCTGAGAGATGAGTCAGCATTATGAGCAATACTTTGGACCCTAAGAGATGTTCGTTTACCTAGTCATTCACAGACTACCAATTAATGGTAAGTTATTGAAAGAATTTAGTGTGGCTTGTGTGTCAAATTATAGCTGAGAGAGAGAATCATTTAATTAGTGTTGGATGTATTTTTAAAAATTGCACCAACAATGTCTAAAAATCAACAAATGGTTTGGAAATTATTAGAATGATCTGATGAAAAAACTTAACTTTAGCAGCTGTTAATAGGCAAGTAATTTTATGACATATAAAGCTTAGTTTCCTTGGAGTAAAAGGGGCTAAATTTTAACATTTTAAATAAATGTAATAGTTTATATTACTAAACGCCTTGTTAAATATTTTGAATATATCCTATGCTTTTGTTACAGTTTATCATCTAATTGCCTTGGCCTACACTTACATAATGAAGTTAAATAACAAGGATAGTTGAGAGCCTTGTTGTTTTCTGATTTTAATTAGTGTTTCTACTGTTTTTCCATTAAACATAAAGCTGATATTGATTCCATACAGGTTTAAAAAATCAAATTGCATATAAGTATTGTCTCTGGCATATAAAGAGTGTATTATGGTTTCCCATCTTTGACATATTAATATGATTAGTTATAATAGTGGATTTTTAATATTAAATTGACCTTCTATTCTCATAATGAGCCCTTTTTGGTGGTGGTGTACTATTTTTCTAATGCACATATGGATTCAATCATTCTTTTACATTTTTTACGATTTTATATCCATAACCCAAACCATGACTAGTTATTAGTTTTCTTTTCTGTGCATTATCAGACTTGAGTTTGAAATGCCTACCAATGAAACAATATAATGTTAGTACCTTTTTGGTACAACTGTTTGACATCTCAAATCCAGCTATGGTTTTGACTTTATGCAGATTTTCTATTTCTTTTTGAGTTTATTTTTAGGAGGTATTTTCTTACAAAATAATCTAGCTCATTAAAATTTTCAATTTTTGGAGCCCTGTATTTTGTAATTTCTGTGTAATGTACAGTTACAAATAACATTTTTTCCCTCTAGATCTTTGGTTAAAACAGCTTTATCATTGCTAACAGTGTAGATT
This sequence comes from Cynopterus sphinx, assembly GCA_030015415.1. Classification (NCBI taxonomy): domain Eukaryota; kingdom Metazoa; phylum Chordata; class Mammalia; order Chiroptera; family Pteropodidae; genus Cynopterus; species Cynopterus sphinx. The sequence goes on along the minus strand of CM057385.1, from coordinate 114,738,792 downwards.
TCTTTAATGAGAGGTAATTCACGTACCATAAACTTACCCTTTTAAAGTGAACCATTCACTGCTTTTTAATATATTCACAGGTTTTACAACTATCACTGCTATCTAGTTCAGAATATTTTCATCACTACATAAAGAAATATAGCACCCGTTAAGCTGTCGCTCCCCATTTTTCCCTCCCTCTCAACCTTTGGCAACCACTAATATATTTTCTGTCTCTATGGATTTGCCTATTCTGGACATTTCATACAAATGGAATCATAAAACATTTGGCCTTTTGTGTTGGTCTTCTTTCATTTAGCATAATATTCTTAGGTTCACCTACAGGATAGAACATTTCAGTATTTCATTCTTTTTCATGACCTAATAATATTCCATTGTGTGGATATATCATATTTTTTCTATCCATTCACCTTTGATGGGCATTTGAGTTATTCCTAGTTTCTGGCTATTATGAATAATGCTGAACTGAACATTCATGTGCATGCTTTTTTGTATGAGCACATGTTTTCAATTATCTTAGGTATATACCTAGAGGTGGAGTTACTGGATCATATGGTAACTCTGTTTTACCCTTTGAAGAACTGCTGAGCTATTTTTCAAAACAGCTATATAATTACTTTCAGCAATGTATAAGGGTCCCAATTTTTCCACATCTTTGTTAACACTTCGTATTGTCTATCTTTTAAATTATGGCCACCCTAGTGAGTATAGAGTGATATCTCATTATAATTTTTATTAGCATTTCCCTAAAATATATCTTCTTTGGAGAAATGCCTTATTTATATCATTTACCTGTTGGGTTATTTTAAATTGGGTTATTTATCTTTTTATTGTTCAGTTATAGATGTTCTTTATATATTCTGAATACAAGTCAGTTATCAGATATACGATTATCATATAATAAATATTTTCTTCCACTCTGTGGGTTGTCTTTTCAATTTCTTGATAGTCTCTTCTGAAAATAAAACTTTTACAGTTAGATAAAGTACAATTTATCTATTTTTTTCTTTGGCTGCTTGAGCTTTAGATGTTATGCTGAAGAAAATATTGCCTAAGAAAATTGCAATGATTTACACTTATGTTTTATACTAAGCAGTTCTGTCATTTTAGCCTTTATATTTCATCTTTGATCCATTTTGAGTTAATTTTTGTGTATAGTGTGAAGTAGGGGTCCAACTTGATTCTTATCCATGTGAATAGCCAGGTATTCCTGCATCATTTGTTGAAAAGACTATTCTTATTAAATTTTCTTGGCATCCTTATTGAAAATCAACTGACCTTTGATATATGGGTTTATTTCTGGACTCTCAATTCTATACCATTGATTTATATGTCTCTCCTTCCAGTAACAACACACTGTCTTGATTACTGTAGCTTTGTATTAAGTTTTGAAGTTGGGAAGTATGTATGTGTCCTCCCACTTTGTTTTTTTTTCATTTGTTTTGGCTGTTCTTAGTCCCTTGAATTTTCATGTGGATTTTAAAATTGGCTTGTCAATTTCTGCAAAAAAAAAAAAAATAGGCAGCTGAAATTTTAATTTAATATGCTAAATTTTCAAAACCCCAATGTTCATCTCATTCCTCAGATTCTCCTTTTAAGCTTTCTTATTTTGTCTATTGTTTGGTTCAACTATTATCTACCACCTCAGGAAGCCAGGAAGGTAAACAATTGTTTTGGACAAACATCTTTTTACTTGCTTAATACAAAATAACTTAAAAAATATGAATTGTTTTTTGAGTATTACATCAGAGTCCCATAAGTTTTGATACACAGTGTTATCATAACTGTTTTCTAGCCTGTATTTGCAATTTATTTTGTTCTTAAGCTTTATTTGTGAGGGCATATTGGTCTGCAGTTTTGTTTTCTGTACTGTTCCCCCACCCCCCAGTTTTAGATGAAGAGAAATACTACCTTTGCAAAATGTATTCTCTACGTGTTTCATTTTAGATAGTTTCTATTGCTATGCCTTCAACTCCGTTAATCTTTTCGTATGCAATATCAAATCTTCTGTTAACCTGACTATTGTATGTTTCATCTCAGATATTGTAATTTTCATCTCTTTAGGGTTGATTTGGGGTCATTTTTTATTTCTACCATATGTGCACTTAACTTCTCTACCTCAGCTTCTTGAACATATGAAATATAGTTATAATACTATATTAATGTCTTTGTATACTCTTAAGTGTCATTTCTGGGTCAGTTTCAATTGATTGATTTTCTCTTCTTTGTTTGTTGTATTTTTTTGCTTCTTTATAGCCATGTAAAGAAGCAGACTTGCCTGAAAATAGTTGCTTCATATATTCTGTTCAGTTTTCTAGATGTTTGTGACAGGACTCGTTTGATTCTAGTTTTTCCATCATGATCAGAAGTGACAGTGTGGCTAGAGTGGAGTTTATAAAACCTCTGTTTGTACAGTGTATTGTAATGCCATGTTATTTAGTACCTAAAGTTGTGACATTGTGAACGAAGATTTTACTTTTGACAAAGTAATTTAGTCCTATCTCATTTAAAATTTTGCTTTGAACTCAACCTTTTATGTTAATATTATTCTTATATTTCTTTTGCAGACTAACAATTGCCTTATATTTAGTTTCTTGATTATAAACATCATAATTTTGGTTTAAGTAGAGTTTGCTTTTAGACCCAATATGATAATCTTTGTCCCTTGAGAGAGAAATTTGGTCTGCTAATATTTATTGTGATGACTAATATTTTTATTCTCAATTCTGTCCTTGTGTTTTATGTTGTTTCTTGTTTTCTTTCCCAGTCTCTGGTTATATTGTTCACAATTTCTACCTTTTCTCCCCTATTCTTTTAGAAGTTACATGTACTCTCTTATTTTTATTTTGGTTTATCCTGCCTTTAAAATTCAAACCCTATTAACTCTTTTCTGTATGTTTGACATTTGGAAATTTTACCAGGATGTGTCTAGATATGGATTCGTTTAATTAGTTTTATCTGCTTTTGGTGAGTGCTTTTCTCTTAAACTGTTATTGCTGCTTTTAGGTTTCCTCTGATGTTTTTGCTCATCTTCTTTCATCTCACTATGCTTCTCTCTGAATTTTAGAAGATTTTCTTTTTTGCAATAGACAATTTAAATTATTAATGCAATCTTTTTCAATGTTTAATATGCTCTTCACTGCCCCTACTACATTTTTAAATTTGTAATCACAGTTTTTATCTTAAAGAAAAATGGTCTTATCTCAGTAAATTATCTTTTCATAAATGCAATATATTTTCAAATCACATGGAAAATATAAATTTGATATTAAAATTTTCCTTCTGGTTCTTAGAGAAAGTCTATGTCGTAGGAGAACATTTGTTCACGTTATATACTGATTTTGATTCCTTCTTTTGTACTGGTGAACATAACAATTTGATGATTGCTCTTTTTTACCTATGCTTTGGGGGCAGGTCTGGATTTAGAAATTAAGTCTGCCAGAGGAGAAACAAGTTTAGTTCTTTTTTTTCCCTTTTTTAAATCTCAGACATGAAGAAAAAGAGAAATTTTGTTTCTGCAGTTTCAGTTGGCTAGTCAGAGCATTCAATTTATCACGTGTTGTAGTTCATTACTACTGGTAAAGCAGTCATTTGGCAGGAAAGCTCACTTCTTTATGGAATATGCCCTTTCACCCCGGTCTGTTTAGGCATGGCAGACACAGTTCTCCAAGTCATTCTTGGGTTTGAGATTAGCTCACTTTTTATTGCTTCTTGGCTTTATCCTCAATGCTAACTTCTGCCCCTAGGCAGCTGGATGAGGTCTAAGGTCCAGATGCCAGTGGGAGTAACAAAAGGCCCCACAGATCAGGGACATCCAAGGTTCAGTCAGGCATATTTGTTTTTGTTATTCGAATTAGCAAAGGACATCACGCCTCTTCTCCAATCATTCTGACTATCCATCTCAACTTAGTACATCATCTTTCAGTGCACCTCAGAGAAAGTTGGGGGCAAATGCTGCAGCCAAGTACTCTGAGTGTGGGCCTATAGCAGTTCTTATAACCTTTTGATATGGTCCTCTTAACCACCATATGGGCCTCCATAGCCATGATCTGTTCAGAGTTTTAAGGTTTTCAAGCATGTTTCTCCTTGTTTCCCTGGGTTCCTCTTCATCTCATCCACCTATTTATCCATCCAACTATCTGATATTTATTTATTATTGAGCGGTTCTATATGTCAAACATTGTTCTGGATGCTAGAGAGTCATTGGTGGATGAAGACAGGTGTGGAGCTTGTATTCTAGAGGAAGGTTGCATTGCAAGGTGGGAGGACTTTAACGTACTTCAATCTGAGTTTGTTTATACCACATTATTTTATGTCCTTGTGTTCCCACACTGACACAGCTATTTTGAATGCTTTATGGGATTTGGGGAGAGAGTAAACTTGAATTATAATCATGAAGTGTAAGAATCACCCACCTTTCCAAAGGGGTGGGGGAAGAGACAGACAAAGGAAGGAAAGAAGGAGAAAAAAGAGGGCAGAGGAGGAAAAGGAACTTAGACTTCATCACAAAAGTTACTGGGACCCTACTTGTCTCAAGTAGCTCTATTGTGCAATTAGATTAAATAAGAAGTCCTGGATTTGAATCATGGCACCATAAGTTCTCTAAGATCCCTCCATTTCTTAGATTCTATTATAATATGATGTCTTCTCCATCTAAGGATATAACTTAAGAATATAACTTTTTATATTTAACATTAAGGAAAATTTTAAAAGATAAATTTATCATTCACCACCTTTTTTTTGTAATATAAACTATGCAGTTTTATTTTTTATTTAGCATATCATAATTATTTTCTTATTTTCATCATTTTCATTTTAATGGTAGCACATTAGTCCATTATGTTGATTCTCAAAATTGTTTAGCTGTCTCCTTGCCTTTTCTCTTAATATTTAGAGGGCTCTAGTTTGCATTAACACAATTCATAAATGGTTTGGTGAACACTTTCTTTGTTCCTTGAATTTATTTCATGCTACGAATTCCCAGAAAAAGAGCAATTAGGTCAAAAAGTATTGATATTCTGGGGTTCTTGTTAGATATTTTAAGTTACCTTTTAAAAGGCACCAGCAATATGGCAGTTTTCCTAAACTCTCATCAACATTAGTATGCTTTTTAAAATCAGTTTTATACCAATTTGATAATTTTGTAGACAAACTTTGGAGCACATTTTATACCTATTGATAATTTTCCTTGCATTTACTATTTCTTTTCCATTTCAGTGAATTATTTGTTCATTCCTTTGCTTATTTATTGGTTTGGCTTTGGGTGCTCTTACAGATTAAAATGTATTTTATTTTGTCTAGGTGGACCAAGAAAAGGTTTAGTTAGGTCACTTGCTACTTATGTGTATGTATACATATATGTGTATGTCTCTATGTGTCAGCGTGAATGTACGTGTGTATGTGCCCATGTGTCTGTGTATGTATGTGTATATATGCAGGTCTGTAAGTATATGTGAAAAGGTCTTAACTTTCCTTAAACTCTCAAAAACATTGAATTTGTAAAAGTAGTTAAGAGCCCATTCAATACAAATATTTTCCCTAGAATATTATTTTTATTTTTTAAATTTGCGTTTGCATACATATAGCATTTTAACATAGCTTATTCTGTTTATTTTTTGTCTTTGTAATTTTTTCTTCTATCATTGACCTATTATAATAATTTCTTAAATTAGGTAAATACACTGTTTTATCTTCCACTGGGTCTTCTATAATTTTTTTTAATTGATCCCTTCTAAATCAGAAATTTATTTTTAGTTATAGACCTAACTAATTTCTCTGCTTACCTGCCATCTCACTCCTTCATTACATGGAGTTTCTTTTCCTTATCATTTTGTGACATTGTTTTTATATGTTAAACTTTCTTATGTCATCAAGTATGTTTTGGAACCTTTGATTCAATCAAGCTATAGGTCTAATTGTGCTCCACTACCAGTTATTGTTTTTCAATGACTTATTTAAATGTTGTCTATTATTATTGCTTTTGTTCAAAATATTCTTTGCTCTTTTGCCTGTTCTTTTAAAAAATGCATGTTGTTAAATTCTGGAAGAAATCCTTTTGTATTATTTTAAGATTATCTTGTATCATTAAATCAGAAAATGAAAGTATTTAGACTTTCTATTGAGAAACATGATATGTTTTTCTATCATGCTTTTCAGGAAATTTTTGAAATTTTTCATTTGCCATGTTTATGTCTTAGTATGTAATTAGCTAAATATGATAATAAACTGGATCTCATTTTTAGATCTGTTTTTTGTCTTCTTGTTAAATTTATTTAAGAATATTGACTTTAAAAATATTTATTATATATCCATATCTAATCAGTTATTGAACTTTTGTATTACTGCTAATGGTAGATTAAATAAGAACATAATATTTTTTAAAGATGTAATTATGTCATCTGCTAATGAAGCTTTCTATCTTTCTAATAACTGTTCTGATGGTTTCTTTTTCATGTCTTATTACATCAGCCAGATATATCAATACCATATTAAATAATAATGGTGATAGAGAGCGTATTTATATTGTTCCTTTTTTAAATAGGAAAAATCTCTAATGTTTTTCCATTAAAAAGGATGCTGGCTTGGTTTTAAATAGATCCTTTTATGTTAAGGAAGTATTATTCTATTCCTATTTTTAAAAATGTTTTGACATCTATTAAAATGCATTTTTTGGCATCCATTAGGATGATCATATGGTTCATATTATTTAATCTATTGATCTGGTGTGTTGTATTAATAGATACCCTTGTGCTGAACTTTCCTTGAATTGCTGGAGAAACCCTTTGTGGTCATGGTGTTTTTGTCTCTTAATGTGCTGCTGAACACTATTCGCTGGGACCGTACTCTCAAATGATATTGGATTCTGTTTCCTTTAAAATGTATCAGGGCTTAAAATCAGGACTGCATTTGCCTTGTGAAATGAATTAGCAGTTTTTTTTTAAAAAATTTTTTTCCTCTGTTAAGGAATAATTTATGTAACGTGAAAATGCACTGTTCTGTGAAATTTGGATAGAATTCTCCAGAGTCGGGTGGGTACAAACATCCTTTTCAGGGGGTAGGGAAGGGTTGTTCTTTAATAAATTTCTTATTCTCTCAGAGTCTTTCTCATCTGCTGATCTAACCTACATTGCTTGTTGTATCTATTGGGTTAGTTTATGTTTTTGTAGACATTCATTGTCTGTTTAATTGATCATTTTAAACACATTTGCTATAGAATTATGTACACTGTCCCCCTTCAATATTTTTAATCTTTTTGATTCATCATTGTAATCACTTCCTCATTTCTGATTTCATTTGGGCCTTTTTTTCCTGATTATATTTACCGGAGGTTGGTCTTTTTTATTAGCTCTCTCAAAGAATGTGCTCTTGGTTTTATTTATTGATTCCACTGTTTCTGTGCTTCCTAATTTGTTTATTCCTGCTATTATCTTTCTTTCCTGTCTACTATTTTCCTTAGGGTTTGTGTGTATGGTGGACGTGGGGGAGAGAAATCTGTTTTCCAAGACCTAAAGCAGTAAGCTTAGGTTATTGGTTTTGCGTGTATGCGTGTGTGTGTGTGTGTGTGTGTGTGTGTGTGTTTTAATTTAAAAAGCATCTAAAACAGAATTTACCTCTGTGTACTAGCTGAGCTATTTCTCGTAGTCTTAAAATGCCATGTTTTAGAGGCATTGTTCATTGGTCCAGTGTATAATGTGGTATGGACTCGTAGATGGTGTATCAGAGGGGCCATGGGAGGTATCTGACCTAAATGTTCACATTTGCAAAAGACATTTTTAGTCACAAGATCCTCCCTGTCCCCAACTCTGCCTTGCTTTGCTTCCCCTCTACCACCTTGGGCTCTGCAGATGGCCGAATCTCTGAATGTGTTCATGTGTTTGTAAAAGGAGAAATCTCTTCTAAAAAGGCACAGTGGTGTAGTATGGGCCACTTCATTATTAACAAAATTTTCAAATCCCTGCAGGGGCTTTTAACCTGAGGTGCGGTTAGAGTTCAGGTCTGTAGACTTGGATGGGGAAAAAATTGATGACTATTTTTCTTTATTTTCATTAATTTTGTAACAGAAGTGTAGCATTTTCTTTCCTACTGAATGTAGGCAACAAGCCACAGTCACAATAGCAGAACTATGACATGTCACCAATAAAAATCCCAGATGATTTTCTATCATAATACAGCTGTGGCAGGCCTCTTGAAAGATCATTTAGGTTCATGACTATTTCAAAATCATGTTGGTCATTAGACCTGTTGCTAAAGCTTGTTTGTTATTTAATACATCAATAAAGAAACATGTCTATTGCTATTTTTCATGTTTGTTCATATTTGAAAATTATATTTCAGTAAATTACTATTCTTTGCTATCCTATAAAGTATTTTCATTAAATATACACATGCAGTTAAATATATATGCATTATGTCCATTTAAAAACATTATTCTGAGAAGAAATCTGTGGGCTTCCCCAGACTGCCAAAGAGGTCAATGCCTTGAAGAAAAAAGGTCAGGAATTCTGCTTGAAAGCATGGTTATAAGCAGAGGAGGACCTCTGTGGGATTTCAGGAGAATTCAAAACCTTTGAGATCAATGATCCAAAAGGTGGGTGGAATGTCATTACTTTTATTCATTCTTTCTTTCAAAACAGAGTGTCTGCTACGTGCCTGGCACAGCCACAGTCCCTTCTCTCATGATGCCAACGGACATCAGGAATGACCAGGGAGTCTCCCATTCTCTCACTCATGCCCCCAACCTTTACTAATTAAATCAAGTTTCTAATAATCAACAGTAGACCAATAACATCCCAGGTTGGTCTCCTCTCCCTGTTTTATAGGCAGCCTGTGTCTCCTCTTTTCTGTCTCCTCTGTCCTCTGGCAGCGGGGAGTATGTGGTAGGCAGTGAGGACATGGATGTTGTATGTTAGGTGATGAGACTTCTGAGAGATTTGCTTTCTGTCCTGTGGCTTCATAGAAAACCCCTGGCACTTTTACAGACCTTTACAAAACTCAGTCACACACATCATCTCACTTGAGAAACTCTTTGAGATGTTAGTCCCATTTTACAGATGAGGAAACCGAGGCTCTGCAATGTTAGAGAAGTTAGGATGGCTCCTTCAAGGCCACATTGCTCTTTGTTGAAAGACTTGGGAGTTAAACTCAGTTCCTCTGATTCCTAGTTAATTGCTTTGCCTATTTCACTGTAATGCTTTCTGTAAATTTTAATTTTCTCTAATCGCACATGTAACACTATGATTGTGGAAATTTGTCTTCATTTTCAATATTACTGTATTCTTATTTTAAATGTGACGCCCAAATATGCTTGAGGCTTTTCTAGGTAATGGAGATGATATCCACCAATTTTCATCTTTAACTTGATGTGTCTCCTCTGAGCTCCAGGGAAAATCTGCAGATCTGGAAAATTCCCCCTTTGATCTATCTTTGTCTATAGCCTCAACCCTTCCATTATTACTAAAACTTTCTTTAATAATAATAAAAAAATGACATCACTTGTCATGCATTTATTCAAAATTTTTCATCGAGCACCTACTATGTTCCAAGGACTCCACCTGTAATGACATGTTCACTATGGAAAAATTGGAAAATAAAGAGAAAACAACCCAGATGTCCTTCAACACTAGAATGGGTAAATGAATTGTAGTATAGACATAAAATTCACCACTACCTAGCATCAGAAATGTACCAACTGTAGCCAGAAGCTTAACAAAGATGTACTTTAAAAACATGTCGATTTAAAGAAGATAAGTTCACATTCACAAAATAATATAGTGTATTTCCGTTTATATAAATTTCAAAAATTCGGTGAATTACCCATTCTTTAAGAATACCTATTTAGGTATTAAAATGATGAAAAATAAAAACAGGGATGATGGGTAAAAAGCTGTTCATCAAAGGGCAGAAATAGTTTCATTGAGAGGGCACTTGAGAGGCTTCTAAGAGCAATGAACATGGTTCCATACATATTTGCTTTATGTTTAATATCCATTACACTCGACATTGATGTGCCATGCACTCTTCTGTATGTTTTATTTCGTTAAAGATAAAAAAAAGGCTTAAAATTTCAGATAAGAATAAGGGGAAATCGACAAAATTTTTCCCCTGACTGTGAACATTTGGGTATATTCCCTCAGTCACTTTTTTTCCTGCACATATGTTCTTTTTCCTAATAGAAGTGAGATCACACTTCAATACAATTTTGATTTTTCATTTGGTTCCTTTTCCAAAGACTATTACCCTCCCTCTTCCTTAGCAGCCTCCCCACCAACCTTGAACATTTGTTGGGGGATAGGCGTGCTGGATGGTGGAGCTGCCCTTTATCGTTGGCAAATAAAAGTACATGAGATGATCTATAATCACTTTGCTGTACAATTGAAATTGGTATATGATTGTATGCTAATTATAAATGAAAATAAACCTCATTGAATTGTAAAATGTAAATATGAGCAACTAATTGTCTATTATGTTTTAATAAAAAAAATATACATGAGACGGACTTCCAAGAAGTTTAACTTGCTGTCAAACCACCACATTTGAAATTCCAAGAAGAGCCTGAGCCTTATTCCCAACCTGTACAAAGCAGCAGCAAACTTAGACCATTGCACCATTTTATAGGTGAAGGAACGGAGGACCAGAAAAGTGAAGTGACTCGAAAGGCATGGAGCAAGCAGGTCAGTGGCAGAACTGGCACTCACTCCTCCCATCGTGCTGACCCCCTTTTCTCACCCTGGTTGACCCATTCTAACCCAAAAGGCCTGTTCTGAGCCTGTTGTGACTGGACCCCATGCCCAGTCTCGCTCCTTGCAGGGTCAGGTTGCTTGCCCAGAGCGTCAGTTGTGTACCATGACTGCAGGGAGGGAGTGGGGACGGCACCTGACTCTGGGCCACTGCCTGACAGAGCTCCCAGTGCAGTTGATTGCATCATCACTCACGCCTTGTCAAGTGTTATTGCTTCAACATCCCCTAAATGACAAAGTTGGATTCATTAAGTGTAAATTCAATCAAACTTGAGAGAGAGAGAGAAAATAAAAGTGACTGGGAATAAGAGAAATGGAAGCACTGGTAAGCAGTTGTTGCTTTTCCTAGAAGGTGCCCCCAGGCCCTTTCTCTGCTCAAGAGAGCATGAGGCAGTGGAGGTGGCAACCTCTCAGTGTGAGGCTGATCCTGGTTCAAGTCCTGCTTCCAGCACTTGCTAGCTGCGAGTCCTTGGGAAAATCACATCACCTCTCTAAGCCTCAATTTTCTCATCTGTAGATGTGATCATGTCTGCCACGTGTGACTTCATTAAGCCTAAAATGTGCACATTATTGGTACAGTAAATAGTGGAAGATATGAGTTTACTAGACTTTTCCTCTATTGAGGAGCAAATTGCTGAAAGTGGAAATGTACCCAGGTACCTGGTCGGGTTGGGGATCATCTTGGAGATGTGAAGATGGCAAAGGGCAGGAGACACGGGGTCACAGAATACAGAGTTGGAATTGCCCTTAGATGGGGTTCCCAGAACTGTGGATGGTGGTGCACAAGACAAAATGCCTTCTCTATCAGGACCCATCACACACACACACACACACGCAAGCACACACACACACACACAGAAACACTGCTTTTCTTATATTTGTGTATATAAAAGTAGAACAATTAAAAAATAATGTTTAGCTGTACTATGCCAGATACACACTAGTATTTTTAAAATTTTCTTTTATAATTAAACATTCACTAAATAGATTTCATGATCTACTAATGAAGGCTTTAGCCAAGGTCACAGAGCAAGCTGGAGGTATGTTGAGGCTGGGACCAGATCTCCTGGCCTCTAGTCCATCTGGGGTGCTTTCCATCACCCCTCCCTGTCCAGTGTTCAGTTTTGCCTGGGTGAGTACTTATCCCAGGAAGTACAGCTCAGGAGGCAGTGGGAGAGGGCAGGCTTGGAGGCTGGATGGGAATCCTCCAGGGCTCGAGCAATAAAATTCATGGGAAAGGTTTCACACAAGCCTTTGCACCCAGGAGGAACCTCATAAAGAGTTGAAGGAAGGAATCTATTCAGAGTCTATCTCAGCCTGGGGTCTGCTCCTGGCTCTGCCCCTGTGGATGGTGGGTCCTTGGAACTGGTGCTCCTGCCCTCTGAGCTCCACTTTCCCCTGTTCAGGTGTGTTTATGGAGTCGGGGCGCTAAGGTTCGCGTCCTTAAGGAGGAGGCACTGATAGGAGGTTGCTCAGGCATCCCGCAGGCCGCTTCGGAGCTCTGCCACCTCCTGGTCACTCCCGCTCATGACACCCCATCACTTTCAGTGACTCCTCGTCTAACTCCTCAAATGCCTGGTCCCTTTCAGGGTTCACAACCCACCCATATCGTGCAAGTTCTTTGAACCCTCAGAACAATCCTGTGATAAAAGCAGATATCCTTATGTCCATCTTACGTATGAGGCCTTTGGGGGCCAGAGAGGGCAAGTGACTCACTCAAAGACACACAGGATTTTCTCACATGGACGCCCTGACCCCCAGTCCGGCACTCTTTCTGCCCAAAACCAAGTAACAAATGCCAGCAGGCTTGCTAGCTAAAAGTAGACAGAGAGAAGCAGGAGTAGATTTCCTCTCAGAGGGGGAGGAGGAGAGAGAACAGCTTGTTTGGACGGTTCCAGGAATCACTGTCGGGTGCAGCACATTTCATACTGGTTAGCCAGTCCTGCTGTGGACACTCCAGAAACCTAGGCAGAGGAATGAGTCCAAAGAGTGATGTCATCGGGCTCCATTCTGTTGGAGGTGGTTTGGGGATGTGACAATCACCAGGCTGGTTTGGTCCGTTGTAGCATCTGAACTGTCCAGTTTAGTCCCTGGCAGATTCTGGTTTCATTGTCTTTTACAATTTGCAGTAAGCAAATAGAGGTAGTATGGGGTGAAGGCCAAGAGGCTGGCCTTCTTAGGGCCTGAGTTCAAATCGCATCTCTGCCACTTACCTAGCCATGTGATCTTAGGCAAACCACTCAAGCTCCATGTAAAACAAATATTCTCAGTTTCTTCATCTTTAAAATGGGGATTCCAAGAGTATTTTATTTTATTGGCTGTTGTATGAATTAAAGGAGCTAATGTATATCAAGTATTAGAGAGTAGCTGGAAAGTTGTAGGTACTTAATAAATATTAAATAGTTTTATAGGTGAGAGGAGTTTGGGTTATATCTACCCGGATTAAAATCCTAATTTATCCCTGACTCACTTCACCACCTTGGGCAATCCTCTTCCTGTCTGGAAATCACCCTGCTGGGCTGTTCTCCTACTGCTGTGGTTGCTGTGTGGTGACCGCGTCACAGCTGAATCCCACACTCAAGGGCAACTGGGTGGTGAGTTCAATAGTGGGAGGGAGGGGCAGGTGGGCTAGGACATATCTGTTCCCTTAGCTAGAATGGGGCTCTTTTATTTCCCCCCACCCTGCCCAGGAACTATTTTATGCAGCAAGGTCAAGTGAGCAGGACTACAAATCAATGTGAACAAAAACGCTGAAGCAGATACCCTTGAACTCCAGTAACTTAAAATAGCCTCAGCGTCATCCTTAGCCAAATACCCAGTACCTGAGTTCACTTAGCCTGTCATCGCCAACTAATAAACCATCCTATTCATGGAAACTGACCAGAATGAAACCTTTGAATCAAAGTGGATGTGAGGCTTGCTTGGATTAATAGAGCTGCATCTGTCTCCCGCTACGTTCCCAGGACTGCTAGAGAGGTTGATGCGTTCTAGAGAAATGACTATCTTATTCATTAACATCAGTGAACACTAGCCCAGCCATCTTAATCATGACCCTGGCTGCTCTGTGAGTAGCCACGCGTAGCATAGCCTTCTTTGTCGAGTGCCCCAAAGTCCTACCTCAGAAACTGGGGTGGCTTAAAGAAGGTTAGTGGGTGGGTGGGTTGGGGAGAGTGGGGAATATTTATTTGAAAAGGGTGGAAAACGAACACTTAGCATTTATTGTGTACCTAGCACTCTGCTAGGAACTTAGATTCAACAATCCATCTCTTCTCCACAATTACCCTGGATGGTGAATGTTTTGATACCAGTTTTTAAAATAATAGCTTTACTGAATATAATTCAAAATAACACATGCTATGTTAGAGTTCTCCAGAGAAACAGAACCAATAGGATATATAGATATAGATAAATAATGTATATGTAAATATATGTATATTTCCAAATGGTATATTAAAAAAGAGATTTATTATTATTATTATTATTAGGATTGGATCCCGTGATTATGGAAGTTAAGCAGTTTCACAATGCACCATTTGTATTCTAGAAGCTTCTAGCTAGTGTCTGAGTGCAAAGGCCTGAGAACCTTACTGAGGGTGTAAGTCCAAGTTCAAGGGCAGGGGAATAAATGTCTCAGCTCAAACAGTCAGGCAGAGAGAGAATTCAGCCTCCTACTTTTCTGTCCTCAGGCCCTCAGTAGGCTGCATGATGCCCACCCACCTTGGGAAGGGCAATCTGCTTCACTCAGTCCAGTCCAAATGCGCACCTCTCCCAGAGACACCTCACAAATACACCCACAATGATATTTCACCAAATATCTGGGCATTTTGTGTCTCATTCAAGCCGACACATAAAATTAACCATCTCACCATCGATTCACTTCTTAAAAGTATACAGGTTAGTATATGTACCAAGTCGTGCAACCGTACCATCATCTAATGTCAGAATATTTCGTCACCCTACAAAGAAACCCCATACCCATGAAGAGTCACACCCCATTGTCCCCTTTTCCCCACCACCTGGAAACCCCTGATCTACTTTCTGACTACATGGATTTGTCAAATCTAAACATTTCATGTAAATGAAATGATAGGATATGCGGCCTTTAGTGACTGACTTCTTTTACTCAGTACGATGTTTTCAAAGTTCTTCCATGTTGTAGCACTTAATGATACTTCTTGCCTTTTTATGGCTGGATAATATTCATCTGTGTGGATACAACACATCTTACGTATCCAATTTTCAGTTGATGCACATTTGGGCAGTTTCTACGTTTTGTCTATTATGAATAATGCTGTTGTGAATGTTCATGTACACATCTTTGCGTAGACCTATGTTTTCGGTGCTCTTGAAACTGGGAATAGAATTGCTGAAAATGGAATGGTTGGGTCATATGGTAACTCCACGTTTAACTCTTTGAAGAACCGCCACACTGTTTTCCAGAGCGGCCGCTACCGTTTTTCCTACCAACAAGGTCTAAATGTCCCCACTTCCTCGCATCTCTGACAATGCTTGTTATTGCCCACCTTCTTCGTTATGGCCATCCTAGTGGATGTGAAATGGTATTCCACGTGGTTTCGATTTGCATTACCCTGGGGACTAATGAAGTTGAGCATCTTTTTATGTGCTTATCAGTCATTTGTATGTCTTCTTTCAAAGATATATACATTTGATAAATGCATATTCATATCTTTTGATACCTGATTAAAAATCCAATTTTTAATTGGGTTATTTATCTTTTTATAAGATAAATACATAAGATTTCTTTATGTATCCACAGACAGTTTCCTTATCAGATATATGATTTGCAAATATTTTCTCCCTTTCCCTCTGTAACATTCTTGATGTCCTTTGAAGCACAAAAGTTTTTAATTTTGATGAAGTCCAATTCATTTTCCTTTTGTCACATATTTTTGGAGCCTTACCTAAGAAATCATTGTCGAATCCAAAGCCATGAGGATTTACTTACACCTATGTCTTCTTCTCAGAGTTTTATAGTTTTAGCTCTTACATTTAGATCTATGATCCATCAAATACTGTCTATAGTAGGGGTCCAGCTTGATTCTTTTCTGTGTAGATAGCCTATTGTCTCAGCAGCATTTATCGAAAAGACTGTTCTTTCCCATTTCATTGTCTTGACATCTTTGTTGAAAATCAGTTGGCCATCGGTGTGGATTTATTCCTGCAGGCTCAGTTCTATGCCATTGATCTGTGAGTCGGTCCTCATGCCAGCACCACACTGTCTTGATTAACGTGCTTTTGCAGAAAGTTTTGAAATTGGGAAGCTGATATTGAAGTTGTGAGTTCTCCAGTTTTACTTTTCAAGATGGTTTCAGCTATTCTTGGTTCCTCGCATTTCTATGTAAATTTTAGAATCGACTTGTCAATATCTGAAGAAAAGGCAGTGGAGATTTTGTAGAAATTGTATCGAATATGTAGATCAATTTGGTATTACTAGCTTATCAATATGACGTCTTTTGTGAACACAGGATGTCTACATCTGTTTAGGTCTTCTTTAATTTTTTTCAGCAATGTTTTATAGTTTTCATGTGTAAGTCTTGCACTTCTTTTGTTAAATTTATTCTAAAGATTTTATTCTTTTCAAGTCAATTATAAATTAAATTGTTTTCCTTATTTCCTTTTCTGCAGTGTCGATTGCTGGTGTATAGAAATACAGTTGTGTTTTGTATATTAATCTCATATAACAATCCTGCAACATTGTTATTAATCCTATTTTACAGATGAGAAAGCAGAGGACCAGATCAGAAGAGGGACTGACCTGAGATTACATGGCTTTTTGTCTTCCCAATATCCCTGTCTTTGCAGAATCACTCTTCCCTGCTGCATGGAAATATCGCTCTGACTATGTGGTGGGCTCATTCTACCTCCTCACCCTCACCCCAGGGATAGGCCTCTGCCATCTTTTCCCACCATTGTTGAAACCCTGCTGAGGAATGAAGTCAGTATAGAGAAAATCACAGTGAAGAGTTGGACAGAGAAAGAGATCTCTGTCATCATCATCGACCACCTGGATCCAGCCATACCTAAAGCCAGGTCCTCTAGATTTTGCAGCAACATATATATGTTTCTATATATACTTTAGCTTAAGATCATTTGAATTAAATTTCTGTTATGCATCATATTCTTTTTGTTAAAAGAATCCTGACATACAGTGAGTAAAGTCCAGAGTATGGGTTTGAAACCAGGTCTATATGATTGCAAAGTTTCACTTACTCCACTGTCCCTGCATTACCCCTTTCTGACACTCAGACTAGTTGGGGAGATGTTTGAAAGGCTTTTATGGAGAAGTGGAGTTTACAGTAAGTAAGCAACAGAGAGACCAAAGTTCAAGACCCCTGGGACCTGTAGGGACAAGGAGAGGCTCAAGAAATAAGGCATAAGGACAGCTGGGGTCAAAGGCAGACCCTAACTCTTCTTACTTATTGGGGCTTAGCCAGTCTCAATCTCTCTGAAGTACAGTTTCCTGGGGTGGGACATCCTTTGCTGGTAGGTTTTTCAGGCCAAACCCAGGCACTAAGGCCTCAGAAAAAATCATAAGAACTCCTGAAAGGTACCTGCCCATCATCTCATGAAGTTCCCTTGCGAGCTCTGAGAGGCCAGGAGGGAGGGATGATCCTGACCACTGTATAGATGGAGAAACTGAGGCTAGGCAGTGTGTTCAGTAACTTTTTTAGAGATTCCCAGCTTCTGAAAGATTGAGCGCTACCTAGGTCTCATGTCTTTGTACCCAATATTATCACAGTAAACCAGGAAAGGCAGCGGTGCCTCTTTGGGATTTGCCTGAGGCCTGAGATTTCCCATAATCCAATTAATAAATTGTCCAAGATGGAGGGCCAGCTCCCAATTAGTTCTCCTTCTTCCCTGGTGCCTCTTGGAGTTTGTGGGTAGCAAGTCCCTGGAAAGGAAAGAGAAGCCCCCACCTTGCACCCTCCCTCCTTGGGAATCAGGGGTCTAGAAATTAGCTGATTCTTGATAAGCTCTAATTATAAATTAGCTCTTATTATCTGTGGCTCCTGAAACTATGCTGGATGAATTAAAACTCTAGGAAAAGGAATATTTCAATTAACCGTATGAACTCAGGTAATTGCCTACCGAGGAAAAGCCCTTATGAGCGAGTCCTGGAGCAGTTACGAGGACATCCGAAGGGAAGACGGGGACCATTGCGTGCGTGGTCTGTGTGCGCCGGAAATAAGGGGGGTGGCCCTCTGAGAACTGCTGTTTTCTGAAGGCACAGTCCCAGAAATGGCAGGACTTGCGACTGTGTCATCACCAGTGCCTTGGCCTTGCAATCAGAGGACCAGGGTTGGGTCCTCTCAGTCATCTCCTGCTCTGGAGACTCTGTATTTCAGTTTCCCCGTCTTAAAATAGGCAGTTCAGACAAGATGATAGATATGAAAGGGTTTTGTCAGCTAGGAAGTGTGGCACGCACACTAGACATTGTGGTTTGGGGGCAGTTAGGTACTCTTAATGGGGGAAAAGAGAGCAGGGAAGAAAGAGATGGATATTTCTGTCTTCATGGACTTTAGGAGGCAGGAAAAGGTGGTTTTTAAAACAGCTCCAGCCTCTGTTGACATTCATTCATTCACCCCACAAACGTTCATGGATGCTTACCATGTGCCAGGTACTGAGCTGGGTGGCATAGGGCACAGAGTAGAGAAAACACATTCTAGTGGGAGAAAGACGGGAGAGCAAGTAGGTAGGGAGCTCCTCCAAGACAGGGTCTCCCAGCAGTGGCCCTCTGTGGGGACGTATTGAATGAAGGACACCAAAGCCCATAATGAGTTTGAAAAAAGGTCAGCATGGAGTCATGCATAATTTTCCCAAAATAAGCCCTACTTTCCCTTTCAGTTTATGCCTGCGGTCAGGGAAGCCACTGACAATTTTCTGGCTTTCTCTGAGGAATTCTAGGAATCCCTGAGGGAGCTCAAAAACCGTGCTGACATTTGCTTGAATCTGATTCCTGAGGTATAGGCGGAGGCTCAAACGCCCATCCTTTGCTGAGGTCACTCCTCGTAGTAAACACAGAAGCGACTTACTCTACGGAGCCCTTACTCTCCTGCCCACTTTCCTCGGAGGGCAAAGCAGAAAAGCAACAGGTCTGAAATCTAGAATTAGGTTAAAGAAAATTCAGCTTTATTACTCTGAAGTATAGGCAATGACACAGAAAATCCCACCCTATGGCCGGGCCTGCAGGAGTGAGTGACTGGAAAAAAGCAGGGGAGAACATCGTCAGTTAGCAGGCAGATGCCCCTAAAATCCTGGAAATTGGTGATAAGTTCCCCCATATAACCTTCCTTGCAGCTCATGCTAAAAGTTGCTCCTATGCGTCTCATCCACAAATCCCTGTTCTTTGAAAATACTAATTCCTTCTCTGATGTTGGAATCCCCTCTACGGCTCAGCAGTTTACAAGCTATGCTTGAATTCCACCAGCAATGGGGCACTCACTACCTTGAAAAGAAGTCTGGTCTAGTGCCAGATGATTGTAATCGTCATGAAGTTCCTCTTTGCGATGGACTTGAAATCTGACCCTCGCCACATCTGTGAGTCAGACAATGGGACCAGGATGGTTGCTGGATGAAGGTAAGAAGGTCCTTCCTACCCAGTGAAGGAAACTCCCTTCCTCTTATTCACTGATGCAACCAAACATTTAATTATAAAAGCCTCTCCAAGGCAATAGATGTTAAAAATTAAGATGAATACACTCATTTTGGCCAATAGCACAAACTGCTATTACTCTGAAAGTCCCAATTCATTACTGTATATTGTAACGGAACATTAAACTCGCATAACGACCTCAAGACCGGTCTCGCATGCACAATCAGCATGCTTTGCCCAGACTCTTTTATACCCAGAAAAGAAAGGGAAAAAAAAAAAAAAAAAACAGATGCCCTGGGAAAATTGCCTTTCTAGCGGAAACATTGACAGACCTTTAATTACCATAGCTCGGCCAGCGCAGCCTGATGCCACAACTCAATTCCCAGGCCCAGCCAAATAACGCTGGGGATGGAGAAGGATGAGTGGGAAACATAGGGGCTCTGGGCTCTGCAGGTCTCCCCACCCACCTGAACACCCTTCTGCTGCTGTGCTTCTCCCTCTGCTAGGGGGTATCTCAGTCTCCCCACCCCAGGGTGCCTGGGATAGTTGCTGAAAAGTAAGGCACTCTCCCAGGGACCATTTTCTATGGACGCTACCTCCCCACTCCTTCACCCCAGGAACACCTAGGTATTATAGAAACAAAGAGTGACTCTCAAGTGGACCCTATTGTCCCTTGCTTGAAATCCTTCAATGGCTATTGATGTCCTTGGGGAAAAAATCCCAAGTCCTGACAGAGATCCATAGACTCTGTGTGGTTGGGTTGCAGCCTCCTCCCTGCCGCACACATCCCTTCCGGTCCCCCTGGACCATCTTCTATCTCTAACTCCTTCCTTAGGAGTCAGGGCCCTTGCACATGCTGTTTGCTCAACACCCTTCCTCTCTCGCTCCTGGGCTGGCTAATTCTCCTCCTTTGTCAGGTCTCAGCTTGGAAGTTTCCCTAGAGATGGGGACCCTCCTGTATGCTCCTGTCCTTTTCCCACTTGACACTTAGCACAACTGGTCACTATCTATTTGCTTGTTCCTTCTCTGTTTCCTTTGCCATCCCATCTGAATACCTCCCTCTGTAGCCCCAGCATCTGGCACGCTGCTGGTCCAGAGACAAGAAATAAAGATGTGTTGAATGAATTAATAAGCACACTTCACATAGTCTAGATGGTTCTCAGGGTTCTTGAAACCCAAATGTGGCCCTGCCTGAATTTGGCTTTCTAATTTGGCCCAGGTTTCACATATATCTACAGGCTTTTGGAAGAAGCTAGGGTAGGGATCCATCCTGCAATGACCCCCATCTTTCAGATGAGGATGTAGAGCTACTGAGAGCAGAAGTACATTAGCCAGGGTTCAAGTGAGAGAGAGAGAGAGAGAGAGAGAGAGAGAGAGAGAGAGAGAGAGAGAGAAACTTTAAAGAATTGTGGAATCTGGGAAGTCCTAAATTGGTAGGGTGGGTTGGCAGCCTGAAAACTCAGGGCTGAGATAATGTTGCAGTTCAAGTCTGAAGAGAGTCTGCAGGCAGAATTACCTCTTTTTTAGAGAGGTCAGCCATTACCTCTTTTTTTTAGAGAGATCTGTCTTTTCCTATTGTAATTGTCAACTGATTGGATGAGGCCCATCCATATTATGGAGGGTAATTTGCTTTACTCAAAGTCTGCTGATTCCAGTGTCCATCTCATCTAAAAACGCTTTCCCAGAAACATCTAATGTTGGATCACAGCAGTAGTTACATCACCAAACCAAGGTGACACATAAAATGAACCATCACAGGAGGTAACGTACCTGAATTTCCCCAGAGGAGCAAGTACACAGTGTAGGGTCCAAGCCAGATGGGCCTGTGGGACCATGGTTCAGGCAAGGTTCATGTTCCATCTCAGTTGGTCCTCTGGAAGGATTGAGGAGGTATTTACTGAAGGTGGGGCCTGGTCTCTTTCGCTCCTGACCACCCTGTGCCCTGAGGCCAACTCACTCCTGGAAATTGAGGGCTGACTGATATACCAAGAAATACACAGGGCCTCAGTCCTTCCTCTGCTCTCAGTAAAGGCAGGGGGATGATAATAGCCAACACTCACCAAGCAATCAGGCCACACCCTGTTCTGTGGACTTCACCTGGATTTAACTCATTTAACCCTGCAACAGCAATCAGATGGGCAGCTGTTATGATTTACATCTTAAAGCAGGGGAAACTGAGGCCCTGAGAGGTTGAGCGACTTACCCAAAGTCGTACCACCAGCCAGCATCAGTACTGGGACTTGAACCCAGGCACTCTGATTCCAGAACCCCGGCTGGGATCCACCATGCTTATGCCACACCAGCCTCCTAAACTCACCCTCCTACCAAGGGAGGCCCTTTGCAGAGATGAGGCAAAGCCTGGTAGCATTGAGTCTCATCTCTGCCACTTAGTAGCCACGTGACCCTGACAAACCACCCCTTCTTTATGACCCAGTTTCCCACTGAAATGTGGAATAATAATTCCTACTTCTTAGAGTTGTTATGAGAATTCAGAGTGAGCTTGGATCTAGAAAGCACTTAGAATGGTTCCTGGCAATATACAGTTTTCAATAAACAGCGGCTGTTAATAATCACAGCAGAAGTATTGATGGGCATAAAGGCCCTTTGGAACCCCTACAGTGCTGTCTGGACATTGTCACAGAATCATTCAGGTTTGGATTGAAATTAGGGTGACCAGCTCGCCGGTTTGCCTGAGACCGTCCTGATGTTAGCACTGAAAGTCTCATGTCCTGGAAAACCCCTCGCTCCAAGCAAACTGGCTCAGCTGATCACACTGCAGGCCCTGCTCCTTTTCTGAATGGGCTTGTCACTTTACCTGTCAGAACCTCATTTTCCTCACCTGTAAAATGGGGATAATGAAACCAGTGGCCCTTGAACCAGCAGCATCAGTATTGCCTGGGAACTTGCTGGACATGCAATTTCTGGGGTCCTACTGAATCAGAAACTCGGGTGGGGTTTTACAAAGCCTCTTAGTGCCTGCTAAAGTGTGAAAGCCACCAATATAAAGGATCTCACAGTGTATAAGAGGTCTTATCAGACCAGGTGAACACCCAGCATGCCGTGAGCACTCAGTGGTCAGTGGCCATTGCTGTCACAATACAAGGGAGGTGGTGGAATCAGTAATGGGGGAATGAATGTTGGGTGAGTAGTAGGATCCTCAAATTCCAACACTTCTTCCCACCCTGGAGCCTGACATGCTTTGGGTTTTGCTGTCTGAAAGCTGGGTTAACATCCAGACTTCAGAAAACTCAGTTCTCTCATTCCCATTTGGAGACGACGTGCTAAGGCTTCAAGTCAATGCCTCCTAATTAAGGGTGATGGACGTTTGTGGGTCCGTGGTCATTTTGACTGCGTGGGTTAAGGTAGGTGCAGTGATGACAATGACAACTACCATTTATTGAACCTGTACAGTGGACCATGCATTATGCAGTTATTAAGGGGCCTGGGTCTGCCTCTGTCCCCCACAGAATGCTCCTGCCCAGTGCAGCACCCTGCATCCAATTCGTACTTAATACACATTTGTTCAATAAATGATTGAATGTTCTGAGTGCGTACTACATATCATCTTATTTAATTCTTATGATGCCTTCATGAATTAGGTGCAACCACCCTCCCCGTTTTGTAGATGAGGAAACTAAGCCCAGAAACTTAAATGATTTGCCTATTGCCCCCCAACTGTGAGAAGCTGATCTGAGATTCAGAGCCTCATTTTCCTCTGTGCAATGCCAGCGTTAATGGAGAAGATGCAGTGATGTGCTGGGCTCAGTCCAAATACCACCTCCTCTAAGAAGCCTTCCTTGACTCTCACCCCCTTCCCTTCCTACCTCAGTCACACATTTTTATGGCCCCCTCTTTGGATCTCCCAAAGCTGACATTGCCTTGCTGTTGGTTATGCATGTGTCCATCGTAACCTCTCCAAAAGTGGTCTGTGGTGAATGAGTTGGTAAGTGAATGAATGAATGAATGAATGAGCCTGGAGACTGGGAATGAGCCAGGGTTCCGGCCAGGAGGAGCAGGAAGTGAGCGTGCACTACCTAACTTAGCAAAAGGGAAAGTGAAATAAAATCTGGCCAATAAACCCTCTGGTTTCCACAGGGGAGCATCATGAGGCATTGAGCTTCTAAGCTCACCTCGGGATGTTTTCAAAAATCACAACATGCCCAAGATGCCTGGATATGCTTTTGGCCTTGGCTGTTCCAGAAAATATCAGAGCTGAGCACAAAATTGGCTTCCTCGGGTAAAACAGTATTTGCTTGTTGTGTTCTGGTAATATATTGCTTCACCCATGACTTTTTAAAACAATAAAAACAAAATTAAAAGGCCTGGCTGAAAGGGAAAAGATGATCGGGGCAAATAAATTCGATTTAGTCTTAATTTCTAAGTAAATGGGGGGAGTGTTAACATTACCCAGAGCACACTGAATACAGATTCTTCTTCTGACCCAAGATTTTAGGGAGCAGAATGGTTGAACAGCTTCCACCAGTCCTTAATTGATTTAAAGGTTTTCCAATTTGTAAACAAATATATTTAGAAAAAGATCCCTGGTGAGAAAACTAAGTCAAATTCCTTTAGTCAAGGAAACTCTTGTCAGACATAATTTTTCTTGAACTTCCAAAACCAGACGCTTAACCTCTACTAAAAAGTCCTAGAGGCTATAAAAAAGAGAATATTAATTTTGAGAAATCTCCATCTCATCATCCTCAGGAAAGGTAAATTTGCCAGAATCACTTTCTTCACTGTGTCACCGTTGCTTTTCTGCCTCTGTTTTTCATCTTGCTTCCTAGATGGTTAGCCCCTTGGGCAAAGTCCACTAAAAAACTTCTTCTTTATTCTTTATATTTCCTCGTGCTGCCTGAATCTCATATGCAGCAGCAGCAGCAGCAGCAGCAGCAGCAGCAGCAGCAGCAGCAGCAGCAGCAGCGAAATAATGACATCGTGATGAGGATGGTGGTTGTAAGGGTTAAACGAGACCTCTACGTCACGCCCCTCGCAGTTTGCCCGACAAATGCTGACAAGCTTATATATTCCTTTGGTGATGAGAACAGTTAGGGGGACCAACCATTTCCATTGGTTTGGGACCGAGGGGATTCCTAGGATGAACAGCCCTGGATAAACCAGGACCAGCTGGTCACCCTGGGGATGGTGGTGATTCTTGAGGGTGGATGACTTGTCAGGAATAAAGCTGAAAAATTGTGTGTGGGGTATCTCCTTTAAACCTCTCAACAGCCCTGTGAGCTAGTTGTGATTATTCTCATTTTACAGAGTCACAAATGCAAGCTTTCGGCCATATCCCATCAGCCGCTAGCTCCTCCCCCATTGAATACTGACTTTCAAACAAAGAAATGACTCATTTGTTGTATTATTGAACACCTCCCTCCCCAACCCAGTTCTTCACTCTTCCCTGTATCCGCACCATTGCTATGTGACTTAGGCTTGGTCATGCGACTTTGGGTTGACCGTGTGACTTGCTTTGGCCATTGGTATGTGGACAAAAGTGATAGCATGTCAGAGGCAATCCCAGGCCTTCCTCACGTGTTTCTGCTTACACCCTTGAGTCTCTGCTGTGGCCCAGCCAACCCGCTGGTCCCAGGAGCCTGAGAGACGTGTGGAGCAGGACTGTTCAGCCGAGTCACAGACCTGCAGGGAGAAGAGGCGGCCAGCCAATCCCAGCCTCGATCAGACTAACCCCGGCTGACCGGCAGACGGGTAAGTGATAATAAAAACTGTTTTTAAGCTCCTGAGTTTTGAGAAGGTTTGTTACACAGCAATAGCTGATGTATCCACCAATTTGCCCTAATGGCTCAGCTGAGTAGACTTGACTGCTGAAGTCCTTTGATAAGCTAAGGTCGTGTGTTAAGTCTGGCTAAGTGTTCCTGATTGTTGGGTTCCCCAATAGCATGGTTGCTATTCCTTGCAGGGTAGTTCTGAAGGGTGAGAGGAAGGGAAGAGGAAGGAAAATGCTTGCTGCGTCCCCAATGCAAGGCTCAGCGCTTCCGGATGCTCTCTCGTTTGGGTTAAGTTACATGGAATCTGATGACCCTGAAGCCATCTCAGGCCTCCCTCTCCCTGGGAACAAGGACCTCAGACCTATGAGGCAATTCTAGGGGAGATGGAGTTAACAGTGGGGGCATCCTTTGGTGACCTTGTCCAGGCTTCATTTTCTATACACACCAAGAGGCACAGTGGAAAGGACCAGACAACGGTGAGAAGCAGGAGACCTGGGATCCAGGCCCTGCCCTTGCTGCTGGCCTTGGGCAAGTCCTTCCCTCTCTGATCCTCTGCCTCCCCATCTGGTAATGAGTATTTGGAAATGGATGTGAGCTCTGCCATCCATTGGCATGGATCAGCTGAGTGTGAGGTGGTTTTGCACAAAGGTTTTGGGGTGAGAACCAGGTTTGTATCCTGATGTTGACCTTGTGAGATCTGTGCCCTTGGGCAAGCTGCTTCACTTCCCTGACCTCACTCAGTTCCCCCTCTCACAGAGAGTCATTGTGAAACTTGGTTGCATAAAGCATGAATGGGCCTGGCACGGGGAGGCCCTCAGTCAGTGGTGTTTACGATTACTAATATGGTGTAACTAGTTAGTCTCCTGGAATCGGTCTTCTCAAAATAGCAATCCATTACTCTCAACAGAGTATTTCTCTTCTTCAGCATCCTTTCAAGCGTTCAGTCTTTAATTTTACAGTTGCATTTACAAAAGAGGTATTTACAGTGCAGATGGGGGGACAGGACGGGCTGCCTCCTTGAGATGATTTCACAAATTCCCTCTGCTTCCTGTTAAGATATTAGCGCCCGGTAATTGTCGCACTATATAAATGTGGAGCCTTGGCTGTGAAGGCGCACCCTGTAGTAATTGTGAGTTGTCTTGACGCTAATTACATAGGGGAGCCTGTTTAATTGCCAGTTAAATTGACTGTGTGTGTTTTCTCTAATCTGTGTTTCCGGGCAAGTTGCATGACATCAGCTCCTTGTTGGACTAAGCTTGAACTAGGAAGACCCAAAGAGGAGAAAGTAAAGCTGGTGGAGGGCAGGGTGGGTATAGCAGCCAATGACAACAGGACTGTGTGTGGTTCCAAGCGTGATCATCATGAGATTCAGCCTTGGGTCTCCTGGAAGATGAGGAAAGAAGGATGTCCTAGGTGAAACTTGCAGGTTGCATGGGGCAGGAATAATAGCTTCAGCCTGTCCTTAGGACCATGCTCAGCTGAGCCCCACTTGACAGCACCCAGCTCTGCCACAGCCTCCCTGTACTGGCTGCTCCTGCAAGTCCCCCTCCAGACTTCTACTGATGCTGGTCCTTCTGTCTGGAGTGCGGGTCCCATTCCTCCCTCTCCCATCCATTTAACCTCACTCACACCTGTAATGTTGTTTAGTGCCCGGCTACAGTGCCTCCTTTTCCAGGAAGCCTGTCTTAATTGCCCAGTGGGAAGAAGGGGTCTTCTCCAGCCCAAACCCTAATACTTCCCTGTAGTTTCTTGAGTCCATGTTCACTTTACCCTCGTATTTGAACTGAGAACCAGACAATGAGCTTCCTGAAGACAGTTCATCCCTCCTGCAGAGCTGGTGCTTAGTAAGAGGACATGTGGATAGGGGAGAAAAGAGGGAGGGGAGGCAAAATAAGGAAAATTGAGGGATAAGAAGAGCAACTAACGCTTCTTGAGTGTTATTGAGTGTGTGCATGCGTGTGTGGCGTGCACGTCCACCAAGCACCATTCGAAGCACTTTCTCCCTGTTATTTCATTTAATCATCCCCAGCGTCCTGAGGTGGGTTCCGTTCTCATCCCCATTTCACAGATGAAAAAACTGAGGACTTTGAGAAGCTAAGTACCTTGTTGACACAGTCTTAAGAGGCAGGTCCAGGACTCTACGCTTTCATCCACCTGCTAAGCTGTTTTGAGGGAAAGAAGAGTGAGGGAGAGAGAGAGAGAGAGAGAGGGAGAGAGCTGAATTCCATAGCATGAGTTCTCCTGATGTTTAAAAACCTCTCCAGCCTTCCACACGCGCTTTCTCCTTCGCTCAAAAGCTAAATTAGAGTGGATTGCACTCTCCTCACTTTAGTAATTTAGATAAAAGTAAAATTTTGTCTGAGAGCAGAAGCAATTAAAGCGCGGGTTTTGTGATTAACTTGATTAACACTGTTTCGCTCTAAAAATGATCCCCCCTCCCTTTGCTGGCATACTGTAATCAGAGACACCATCTTTCAAATGTGCTACAGCTGCTCTTTCTCCCCCCACTCCCCAAAAAAGGATTTTGACATAAATACTTATTAGGGAGGACTCTAGTCTCTGGCTGGAACCGTGGAGCAAAGAGGAGGAAGATGTCTCTCCCCGCATTAGCATCTGCGGCCCCTTAAAAGGCTGTCGCCCACTCCCCCAGTTACTGACAAAGATCCCAATTATGCAGCAATGAAATATACATCCGTGATACAGGAGGGCTTATACATTTTTAATTTTTTTTTTCAAAGAGAAAACGTTCAGAGAAAACTCTAATTAGAGATTCCGTTTCTTTAAGAGGAAAATGATATGTGGTTTCTAAAAAGATTATTTGGGGTTATCGTTGGGCAATTGTGTCTCTTTCCAACCCCAGGATTCTGCTTCTGAGCAAGAGCCTGAAGCTGAGTGGGCAGTTGTGGGAATGCCGAGGTCTTCTGCCTGCGGAGCTTTGAGATTTGGATCCCAGGAGGGTTTGGGGTTTGAGCTGGCACCCTGCTGTCTCCTCCCCTGGGACACTCCTCGGGGCTCCTGGCACTCCTACACTCCTGTTCTCTCAGAGTCCGAAACTAGCTTCCCACCATCCTTCACTTCCTGATCATTAGCTGCTACTTCTGGAGTCCACACTGCTAGCCGGGTGAGCCACAGAATCCTCTTGTTTAATCAAACCTGCCCGCCTAGAGGTAGGGATTACTATTACTGCCACTGTGGCAGATAAAGCAATGAGCTTGGGGGTGGGGGGCAGGTCACTTGTCCAAGGTGACACAGCTGCTCAGGGGTGGAGCTGGATTTGAAACCACACACACTGGCCCCAGAGCTGCTTCTTGCTCTCCCTTGCCTCAAAGATACCTAGAGAATCACAGTGTTGTTACAGGTAGAGGGATGTGGAGGAGGGTGACCACCCTACTCAGTAGTGGAAAAAACTGAGGATGCAGGAAAGAGAGGGACTTGTCTGAGTTCACAGAGCCTCCAGTCTGGAGTTGCCTGGGCAGCCTGGTTCCTGGGCCCCTCCACTCCCTCTGGGGTCAGGTCAGCTCTGTCCAGCCTTCCTCTGTACTGAAATTTCTCCCTTTAAAATTCCTATGTTGAGGCTCTACACCCCAATGTGACTTAGGGATCCTTAAGTGGGATCCTCCCAGGGAAGGCCAAGCAGGAGCGATGTCGTAATGTATCATTGACAGGAGCTCTGGGTCTACACTGGGTTCAAATCCCAGCTCAGACCCCTCGTCAGCTGGGTGACCCTGAGCAGGTTCCCTTACTCCTCTGGGCCTCAGTGTCCCCATCTGTAAAATGAGGATGATAATGATTGTATAGAATTCGGGGGACTGAGGTTAAATCATGTTATTAGCTGAAGGCATAGAGACTAAAGCAGAGTACAGTGTGCACGCTGGCATGGTCGTCATCACCACGTGCACATACAGGTTGAGCTGTATGAAATGATCCTTGTGTGGGTTAAAGGACCTGGTCGTATCTCAGCAGTGTCATGTGTGCCGACCTCATATCTACTGAACACTCAATAGATAGTAGATACTGCACCTCACAGGCACCGCCGGGTAAGTGCATATGGATGGGGATGCCAGGAGAGGGCAGGACCCGCAGTTCGCAGAGAGCAGAGTAGGGATTCAAACCCAGGTGTCCTGGTTCTCAGCCTCCTGGACATGCAGATGGTCATCTGGCTGTCTTAGCCACATCTGTGAGCCCCAAACCCAGCTATCTCTGCACTGTACCTCCCTCCTTATGCTGGAGGGAGATAGCCTGTGGGTGGAGAAATGGAGACTGGCAAATTCAACTTCTTCCCCTACATCCTCTACAATCCTGGAGGGGCCCACAGGGGTCCACCTCCACTCCAAGGGCCCTCCGGCCTCATTGGCCCCCTCCCATCCAAAATCAGCTGGCCTCCTGATTTTCCATCCTGTGCCACCAGCATCTTCCTGCCTTTCCTGGGGCGGCTCAGGCCTGGCACCACTCCAGAACGGCTTAATCAGAATAAATCCTGAGAAAGCACATGTATTATTTATTCCAGCAAAGGTTAAATAATTTGATGAATTTCTTAGGACGCTGCCAGAATGCTGATAGCCTCTTGGAAAAACACACACACATAAACACAAACAAAAAAAACCAACAAATTTCTCTCTCTCTCTCAACACACACACACACACACACACACACACACACACACACACACACACACACACACACACCAGCTACTGTCACTTGCCCCGTGCTGCCATTTGCCCCATGTTGGCTCATGCAGGAGACCAACTATGCAGCCTCCTGGGGCCCAGGAGGAGACATAGATTTTCCTTCTCGCTGACCAGATATGACAGCTCCACCCCCTGGCCTCTCAGGCATGATACATTATCTGGAACTGACTATGTCTTTGATTTTGCAAATGCCCACAGAAAGCCTATCGATTGATAGGCCCAAATGATGGCCTTTCCTGAAACAGATTTGTTGATGGAGCTCCTTGCACTTGGGGCTCAGGGGTTGTTGGGGTCAAAGAAGGGGCTGTCAGGGAGACAGGAGGTCATGAAGGGAAGTCCCTGCCTGCGGACTGTGGGTGACTGGGGCCTTCTTGCCCTTGGCTGTCATGGCAGATTGGCTCACCCAAGCAAAGTGGAGAGGTCAGAAATAGAGGCAAGTCGGAGCAGGTCATGGATGTCCTCATTTTCCTCTTCTCTTCTTCCTATTCTTCCTCCTTCTCTGCTCCTCTTCCTCCTCCTTCCCACCATCTCAGTGGCTGCCATTCATCAAGCACTTGCATGTGCCAAGCGCAGGGCTGAGTGTTTCATGTACATCATGTCTTGAAATCCTCCCAACAGCCCCAGTGAGAGCTGAGCACTTGCAGTTAAATCTCCATTTCAGAGATAAATAGTCCCAGAGAGGTTCAGTGAGTTGCCAAAGGGCACAGAACCATTGGGCAGAGCCAGCCTTCACGCTGCCTCTCTGGGCACCGGGCCCGCATTTCTTTCTGCTCTGCCGTGTAGACTGCAGCGGGAGAGAGCTTGGGCTCTGAAGGCGGATGACCCGGCGGCAAAGCTAGTTCTGCAGTGCACCTGTGTGACACTGTGAACGTCTCCCAACACCCTGTGCCTATAAAGTGATGATCATTGTCCCTGCCTCCCAGGGTTGGGTGAGGATCGAATGGGTTCATATCATAAATGATGCTCGGGGCAGTGCCTGGCGCAGACCAAGGGCGGGAGCGATGTTTACCACTGCTGCTCTCCCCGCACTGCTTCTAACCAGCAGCCACAGCCACACACTTGGATAATACTCCCCACTTGACAAATGCTTCTTTGTCACATTGATTCATTCAAACCTCAATCCTTAAACAACCCATTTTACAGACAAGGAGAAGGAAGCTGACCCAGAGAGGTCTGGTGGAGGTTCTCCCTCAGGGAAGCAGCAGAAGCGTGGGTGAAGGCCGTAGCCCTTGGGGGACTCATCTGGGCAAGTGTCACTACTCTGGCCAATTTGTGGCAGGACCAGGGGCTTGAAGCTTTAGCCCTCTGAGCTTTAAGTTCTTGTCCTCAGTGAAAACATGGGGAGAATATGACCTATGTCACTGGGCTAGTCCTTCCATGGACCTGGCGCTGGGCTAAACAGGCATTTTCAGACTTGATCTTGTGCACGTGAAGTGTCCCCACTGTGCCTGGCATATGCTACTCAGCGAGCAGTGGCTGCTACTATACCCTATACCCCGCCCATCCCAAGTGTCTGTTGCCCTACACAGCTGCTCCCTCCCTCTGCCTCCTTGTCTTTTTGAGTCCTGCCTTCCACTTAACCTCCTCATCCCTTCCCTTCCCCACTCCCCCAACATAAAAGTGGTTCTAATTTTCTGCTCTGGTGTTGGCCCTTTACTTCTATTTATTCAGTCTTTTATACATGACCCTGGAGACTATTCTTGGGTTTGGAGCCTGCTGTCCTCCGGGGCACTGCCTTGTGTTCCCTCGTGCTCTGTTCCCTGGCAAAGAGGGGATGTGTCTTCCTTTGGTTTGCCGGAGTTGGGTTGGGATCGAGGTCAACAGAGACATTCCAAAAGCCTGGCCAGCTGCTGAGCACAGAGGGCAGGGCCTCCTTCAAACTCGGAACTCCTTGAAAGCAGGCAAGGAGTCCTGTTCACCTCTGTGTCTCCAGCATCCCTCGCTGGGCCTAGCACTCTGTATGCGGGCAAAAGCTGTTTGTGGAGCCCCAAGCTAAGCTTGGTTCCAGGGTCTCGGCAGGATTCCAAAAGCTGTTAATTTTCCTAAACGTCTTGTCCCAAACATAGGGGCCTGAGATTTATAGAACTGAAAGCATACATCAGAGTTGTGTCAGGGTGCGGTTGCTGTGTGTATTTGTTAGTCACAAATACTTCTAAGAGCTGCCACATGAGATAGGATTGAATGTTGATTTGCTGATTGTGTGATCAGGGCTACAGCTCACTGAGAAGCATCCAGATTCTTTGCCACCTGTGGAGTCCTGTTCTCCATGATTTCAATCATCCATGAGAGTTGAGAGGGAATGATGGAAAAGCTACCAAGGTGGATATGGAACAGTCATCAGAACAGCATTGATCCCTGGGCATTGTCCCTAACAATGGATGAATAACATGTATACCCAGCTTCCGTCCGTCCATCCATCCATCCATCCATCCATCCATCCATATATGGATGATGCGTCAGCCATGGTCCCTGCTTGCCACAATGCCTTAATGCCTCCATGCTTCCAAAAGTTTACAAGACCCTTGTGTCAGTCAGCTTAGGCTGCCATAACACCCCATGGACCCAGCGGCTGAAACCATGTAAACTTACTTTTCCCAGTTTTGGAGGCCCGAAGTCTGAGATCAGGATGCAGCATGGTTGAACTCTGGTTCTCTCTTCCTGGCTTGCACATGTCACCTTCTCACTATTTGCTCACAAGGCCTTTCCTAGACACACGTGTGTGGAGAAAGAGACCTTTCTCCTCCTCTTCGTAGAAGTGCACCAATCCTATCAGGTTAGGACCTTACCCTTTTGACTTCATTTAACCTTGTCTCCTAAAAACCTGATCTCCAGATACAGTCAGTCGCATTGAGGGCTTTAATATATGAATTTTGGGGGACACAGTTTAATCCATAGCAGTCCTCAAGGACAGGGGCATCTTCTCGGGTTTTCTCTTCTCATGCTCTTAGCTTTGTAGGATATAAATGAAAAATATCTGTTAGTCTACTATTCGGCCTTGACCAGTCCTATTCCAAATACTCATAACTGGGAGTAAAAAACGCAGGAGGAAATATTTGGAATCAGGAAGATATGGATTTGATTCCAGGATCTGTCTCAGTTGGGACAGCATTTCATTTTCAAGAGCCTTAGTTTTTCTAGCCATAAAATGCAGATAATCACAATATATTCTTCTTAAGATGAGATGTCAAGTGCATGGCATAGTTTCTGGAACAGAGTAGATATTATTCGGAAGATGCAGGACCAAGAAAGAGCATTTTGAAAAGAGGAGAGGCAGTTAAGTATAGTGATGAAGGAAGGAGGCTCTAGAGCCAGACTCCCAAAGCTTAAATTCTAGTCTTATTTCTTCCTATGGGGCCTGTGCCTCAGTTTCCTCACTCAGAAAAATGGAGCTGATAACAATAGCTATCTCATTGTCTGGAGCCAAGAACAACAGAAATTGCTATGAATTAATATTTACCAAGTTCTTAGAATAAAGTAAAAATAAAAAATATTGGTTATGATTATTTGAGACCCAATAAACAATAATCTTCAGGGGAGGGGGATAATATTGCAACACCGTAGATGCACTTTGTTCATTTACAATCATTTTTATCAAGTTACACCACTTGCTGGTCATTCGCTGAGGTCTAGGACTTATCTCCATGTCGTCCCTCCCTCCACACCTTACCCTGGGAGACTGCACAGGGCTAGAGCACAGGCCCCACGGCAGATCCCCTCCATTCTCTGGATCCCACTAGTCAGCAGGGGCAGGCCCCAGTGGGAAGATATGATTGGAGAGACGGCATGCTGTTCCCCCTTTTTAATTACTGCTTCCTTAATTGAGTCACAAGTGGTGTTTGTGTTGTCATCAAACCCATGAGGACCTTGTTGTTTACATGAATGACTCTCAGTGGAGTGACAGCTCCAAATGTGCGACGTTCTGTTTGTACCAATTTTAACAAAGTGGCGGTCGTTGGCTACAGATTTCCTTCTTAACACATGGCCTGGGAGCTACTAAAAGGAGCTGGTCTTTTCTTTGCAAAGGATAATATGAAACGTAGAATGTAAGCTTAGTGTCACGGGACCTTGAAGCTATGGGATGTTGGAGCCGTGGAACCTTAGGGTCTTTGAGCCACAAAGGGCCTCCCATCTGTTGCTCCTAGAGATGGTGAACTTTGTGCCTTGTGAGGCAGCCCATTCCCTGCTCAGACCACGGGCTGTTGGAAAGACCTTCCTTACTCATTAAGCACCAATCTGCATCTCACTGATGCTGAGTCCTCTGGAATTGTCACATCTGGAGAGGCAGCGGGAATGGGAGACAGTTGGAGGGACCGGGATGTGTTGAGACTCACACTGTCTTTTCTCTGTCAAGTTAAGGCAGTAGCTATACATTGAGATTTACTATGGGCCTGAGCTTGTGCTGGCAGCTACAGAGAGGACAAAAGGAGGTTCTAATAATGCTTTGCCCTTGATAAATATTCACTAAAGCTAGCAAGGGCTACACACACAGAACAACGGGGATGGTACTTGAGAGAATTAAGAGGAGGTCTGGTGGCATATATTCTACCTGCAACCAGAAAAGGAAGACAGAAGAGCCTTCCAGGAGGAGGAGGAGTCATGTGAACTAGGTCCTGACCCTGACAGATTAGCACAGTGAGGAAGGATGGGAGGAGGAGGAGCAAAAAGACTGGACAATATCTCCTGCCCTCGTTGGGTCAAGTGCAGCCACAGCTCAGTTACTCTCTCCTCATACACCCGCTTAAGACCTTAGTCAGGTAGCAGCCCAGGAGGAGGCTGTATCAGTGGAGCTTCCTACTTATTTATTTATTTTTTTTGGTTTATGAAAAGATAATTCAGAAGACATTATTTCAATCAGACCCCTACGCAGTTTAGGAATGCTAATGCTTCCTCTATTAAAAAGGTGTGGAATAATTAGGATGCTGATGAAGACTGGGGGCAAACTCTGGAGAGATCCATTACCCAGGGCTCAATGCTTTTCCCATCCCCTCTGTATCCCCGAGTGACAAATTAACACGTAACAGAACAACGGCTGCTAACACTTAGGGCACATTTAGTTCATATTGGAAGCTAGGGTTTCAGAAAATACCTTTCATGGCTCAACCTAGAAACAATCTGAGTCATAGAAAGGAGCCAGAAGGGGGTGAGTGGAGTGTAGACCAGGAACAAGGGAAGCACAAGGCAATAAGGCCATAGATTTGAGGAAGAGTCCTGGGTTTTAATTCTGTGAACTTGTAGACCTGGGGATGCCACAACCTACTATTGGGGACAGTAAAAAGGTGAGCTTCACTGGAGGGAAGAAACAAGAGAAGACTTCAAAAATCATAAAACTAATAGTAATTAACATTCGCTGGACCCTTCTCATGAGCCAGGAACTATTCAAAGGGTTTAGTTACATAAATTCATTTAACCCTCATAACGATGCCCAGGATGTAGTTATTATTATTGTCCCCTTTAAAGATGAAGAAATCAAAGCACAAATAGCATAAGTAGCCTGAAAGATAGCAGAACAGAAACTGGAATTCAGACATAACTGTGGATGGCATTTGACGGGGTTGTAGCCAGAACTGTGAAGGCACAAGGATAATTCAGGGAGTACCCAGGGCCGGGAGTGTGGCCTCAGCCTTTGAAGGACTTTTAAAAAATGGGTATTCCTGGTTGAATGAATTCACCAAAAAGATGTTGAAGTCCTGATCCCCAATACCGGTGAACGTGACTTTATTTGGAAATAGAGTCTTTGAAGACGATTGAATCAAGGTGAAATCATGAAGGTGGGCCCTAATTCAGTGTGACTGGTGTCCTTATAAAAAGGAGAAATTTAGACACAGAGACAAGACACCGGCAGAGAGAAGGCAATGCGAAGAAGACACAGGAAGGATGTCAGCTACAAGCCGAGGGTTGTCTGAGGCTGCTGGAAGCTAGGAGAGAGAGACAGAACAGACTTTCCCTCACAGCCCCCAGAAGGAACAAACTCTGCCGGCACCTTGATCTTGGACTTCTAGAGTCTGGAACTGTGAGACAACAAATGTCTGATGCTTAAGCCACCTGGTTTGTGGAAAATTGTGACACAACAGGGAAAGGAGATGCGTCTCAGGGGTCTTAGGCGACAGAGAGCCATTGCAGATTTCTGAACAAGGGAATCACACGCAATCGGTATTTTTAAAAGATTGC
The DNA here is from genome assembly GCA_030015415.1 of Cynopterus sphinx. Classification (NCBI taxonomy): domain Eukaryota; kingdom Metazoa; phylum Chordata; class Mammalia; order Chiroptera; family Pteropodidae; genus Cynopterus; species Cynopterus sphinx. The sequence continues at coordinate 114,702,860 of CM057385.1, read as the reverse complement.
TCCAGGGGTGGTGTACACCCAGGGTCTTGAAAGGTGGAAGTGCTGGAAGCAGGAGAAGCGCTGCCATTTTCACGTGTGAGATGATGTGAGAACTGGCGCGGGGCTGTGCGGGGATCTTGGAGGAAGGCGTGAGAGCAGGAACCATGGGATTGTCAACAGGAGAGGGACAGTGCCTCCATTCAGGGCTGCAATAATGATGATGTTAAATAACTGTGTTCACTAAATCAACTGACCACTTTCGTTGCTTCATCCCCAGGGGAGACTGAAATGCTCTGAGTTAATATCTAGAAGGAAAAAAATGGAATTCAGGGATCAAACAACTTTTTTGATGAGGGAAGTGTTATTTCTACCAAGCTAGGACATCAAAGCCTGTGAATGGTGCTTGTTAGGTAATATTAGAGTGGGCTCTAAATAATGTTTGACTATTTTTCTGCTTTTCCCAGGGATCACAGCCTATACTAGAGAAAGAACACCAGGGATACCCCCAGCCAGCCTCCTTTCCAGGAGGACCCATGGGTTTTCCTAAGAAGACAGCACTTGTGTAAATATGGCTTAAATTTCTTTTTGTATTTAGCAGCCCAAGCATTAAAATTCATTGTTCTTGGCCTAACATGCATTTCTGGTAGATTAAATTGGCTAAAAGCCTGACAAACAATTCAGCTATGTTTTGACGGTTCTATTCACATGGATGGCCCTTACATCAGGAGATGTATCTGCATTATGGCAACGTCACCTGCCAAGTGAGTTTCTGAAAAGTAAATTCCATTTCCTCATTGTTTCTTCTCATTAAATGGCAGATAACTCTTCCAATCTACTTGTAATAGTTAGCTTTTTTTCTGGGTAACAAACCAATCCCAAAAACCTAGTGGTTTAAGACAACAACCATTTTATTATATAGCTCATAGAGTTTATAGGTCAACTCAGCAGTGTTACAGTTAGCTGGTGGGTTGGCTGGGGGCTCGGGTCTGGAATGGCCTCATTCCAGGGGAACAAGGAGGCAGGAGAACTAGTCACATGTCTCTGTCCATCCAGCAGGCTAGATCAGGCTCACTCACATGGCCATAGTTTCAGGGTCTCTTAAGTATACTTTGCAAGCCTCAGTGAGAGAGAGAGAGAGAGAGAGAGAGAGAGAGAGAGAGAGAGAGAGAGAGAGAAACTGCCTCTATAGGCCTGTTAGGAACCAGGCCGCATAGCAGGAGGTGAGCAGCAGGTGAGTTGCAGCCACTCCCCAGCACTAGCATCACCACTCTAGCTCCACCTCAGATCATCAGGCATTAGATTCTCATAGGAGCACGAGTCTCTGGTGCCAAAAAGTTTGGGGACCGCTGCTCTAGATGGGAGGAAAGGTAATGTCACTCTGCAGATGGGAATGCTTACAGGAATGAGAGAACCTTTTTCCATCTACCATATTCCTTCTCCTCTCATAAGAACAAATAAAGGACCTATCATATTTTAATGTACCAGCTGCACCAGCTGCACCAGCTAGGTTTTTTCATAATTTATACCTCATTTAATTGAGAAGTTATGTAACTTCCTCAAGGTCACATAACTAGTCATCACTGTAGCCAAGATTCGGTCTCAGGATTGTGTGGGCCTAAACCTTATGCTATTTTCCACGATTCTTTTCTTTTTACCAGTTGTGCAGTTAGTTGAGTTTGTCATTTCCAGGTTCTTAGAGCACATTATTGAACTCTTCACTATCTTCTAGTCAGTTACCTTCTGTTCTTTTTTCCCATTGTTAATCAACTAATCTCGACTTGCCTACCTCTAGTGATGGGGAGCTCATTATCTGTCTTGACAGCCTAATTCACAGTTGAAAACTCAGTCTAGTCCAAACTTCTTTTAAGTCCAAATGAGATGCTAAAAACCTAGGTAGGAATGAAGGGAGCTGACAGACAAACTTTTGTTTAAGTTATCTTTTCGGCTCTGAAATCTCCATTTTCTCTTTTTGAGCCGCCTGGTTTTGTAATTGTAGTTATCTTTTTTTCTGCGTCATTTGGAAATTGCAATTTGCATTGAAAGAACCAACACTAGAAACTTTTGATTAACTAGGCAAGATTTTTTTTTTTTAAAGAAAATGAAGATAAGAGAATAAATGCTTAAAAGCCTTCATGAAACAGGAGCAATGATAATCACCTCCCTGGATTGTCCTGTCAATTCAGAGAAGGCAGGAGCTGTGTGCAGGGGATGATATTCATGGAATCATTCATTCATACATTCATTCATTATTCATCAAACATAGAAAGAGTTTATTTTATACTCAAGATGCTCTGTTGGATAAACTAGGGGTATCACTAATTATATGCAGCTCTTATTCAAGGCTTTCAGGATCTAGAAGGGGAACAGGCAGATAAATCTGACCTCAGGTGAGAAGTGCTGGGGGTCTGTAAAAGGTACAAAGTGCAGCAACTCAGAGGACAGAGTGATCGCATCTGGGGCGGAGGGGGTGTGAATTCTGCATTCTTCTCCTTCATTTAAAGGCAGAAAACAGCTCATTAGCACACCACATTGGAAATCATTGAACATGGCTTTTTAAAGCTACCCTTTCCAGAAACCCCCTCCAAGAGAAAAAGACACGGTGTGTAACCCTGAAGGTCAAGGCTGTTCCTATATAAATTCAAAAATCAGAAGGACCTGGAGAGGAGCAGCCCTGTGGTCAGCCTCCGTGGATGGGAAGAGCTGTCCTCGGTGGTGGAGATGTCAGGAAAATCAGACCCAAAGCTGGGGCACTCCACTGGCTTCTTCAACTTCCTCCCTGCAGATGGTTTCAGATGTTCTCTCAATAAAAATTACCACTGGGCAAACACAAATAAACTTAACGGATTTAACTGACAGAGTTAAACAAGCAGAAGATAGGATTTCTCTTAATGAGAATAAACTACTTGCATATGAAAAAGATTTAGCACTGAGGATCCAATAACTCACTAGAAACTTGGAACAGATTCACAGAACTGGAAGGAAAAAAAAAAAAAAAAACCACCAAGCAGAAAAACTCAGTCTGGAAGTTGGGCATTGCTGAAGGACAGGGCCAAAGCAGTAGGGGGTGGTGGGAAAGGCAGGGATGAGGATGCAGAATGGTCCTGCGAGGGCCTTTGGCCTCTGCAAGTGACTGTGGCAGAACGTTAGATATCAGTGAAGAGTTTTAAGCAGGGGGTGATAGAATTAAGTCCGTGCCTTTGAAAGATCACTCTGATTCCCTGCATGAGTGGAGGCAAGGAAACCAGTTAGAAGGGTTAGAAGTTCTAGGTTTCAGAGTAACGCCAGAACCTGGTGGGGTGAACTTGGCCCTTACCTTACCATTTGGCACTTTGGATAGTAATGTCTCCCCATCAAGGTTTGCGTGAGGAATCTATGAGAAAATACTCAATTATTATTTATTCACTTAACAACTATTTCCTGAGAACCTCCTATGGGCCATGTCCTGTTCATAGCACTGGGGATGCAGCAGTGAGCAAGGGTGATACGACCCTGCTCTTGCACAGTTATGTTCTAGCGAACTTTAGGTTCTAATGTAATTGCCTGAAGATTTTGGTCGTTAAAAAAATTTTTTTTGTAATTGTCTGACTTTCTTTTTGTTTGCAATTAATAGAAACTCAACGTGCTTAAGGAGTTGATTAAGGGATTGATTGGTTCCTATGGTTCAGTGCCTAATGAGGGAGCCCATTAAAGCTGACAAATTTCTGTAGGGACCAGGGCCTTGGCATCTGTCACTGAGGACTAAATTCTGAACCACCACAACTTTCCCTCTGCATCTGTCTCTGGTCTCTGCCCTTCTGCATGTTGGCTCCCTTCTCTCCTATTGCAGAGAGGACTTTCCAATATGGTGGGGACATGGTCACCAGCAACCCTAGCTTAACAACCTTAAGAAAGAAAGTGTTTCCTTCTCTCAGGATCTGCGTAGGAATCTTAGAGAAGTCTCCTCTACACCTTGCTTGGGTCACCCTCCCACCTCTTGAACAAATTAATCATTGTTGCCAGGAACATGGAGAAGAATTATTGGCCAGGCTTGGGTCCTGTGGCCAGTGGCTGAGGTTCACCACGTGCTATAATCAATGGCTTACCAGAAACACATGGACAGAAGAAGGAATGTTCCTCAATAGGAGGCAAGCAAGGAGATAAAAACAGCAGAGGTCCTACGACGAAAGGCACTTAGACTAGAGCCTGGCAGGTAGCAAAGTGTGATCAGGGGTCGCTTGAAGTAGTGGTAGTACTCAGTAAGCAAGCACTGGGAGGAAATCTGGGTTTTCTTGATCTGTTTTGCTAATGGGAAATCTGAAGACCAGAGAAGGAAATGACCTATATTAGAAATCAGGATGCAGTCCTCCTTGGAAAAATCCACTTTATAATCTCAGATCTTCCCCCTTTAACCAGCTGAGTTACCTGCAGCGAGACGCCACCGTCCGATTTTTCTTTAGCTCGTTCCCAGATGGGTCCAGGAATAGCCACCCGATGATACTCACATGGACACCACAGGATGATGACTACACCACACGAATATAAGGCAGAAACAGTCCTGGCAGCTGTGACTGAATCTGGTCCACACATGTTTTGTTTGGCTCATCCAATGTTTTCAAAGAGTTGAGCCAACATTTAATAATTGGAAGACTTTACATTAAAAATGCAGATTTCTGGCTTCTCTTGAAAAAAAAAAAATCAAGAGATCTGACAACACCAGATCTGAATTCCCACATGGCAGCAATCAGCTGAAACTGAGTAGCAACTGCCCCTTCCCACAGAGCGTGCGCCCTCCCTTGTTCCAGTTCACTGCAGTCCCCATTGTTCCCTATTGTCCCTAATACCGAGGCTAAGGCGCAATCACCGTTTATCACTGTACTTCACTGTTTTTCCTATAATAAAGAAATATTTTTTCTGTGCTCATTTCTCTTTCAAAATGGAAAATCAAATCGAATCGAGGGGGGCCACACAATTTTTCTTACACCCAGCCCACTTCAATCCCCAACCCCTCTAGGCATCTCAGTTTGTAAGTATTGTTGTGTGGGATTACTCTTTTTATTAGGTCATTCTTTCCCAACCAGGAGAATAACAGGCAGGCACGGCAGTAAACTTTCTGGAAATAATAATAGCAAGTAATTTCCCAGCACTTACTATATGTCAGACGCCATTTTTCAGGGAATCCTCAAAACAACCCTGTGAAGTGGGTACTATCATCATTCTCATTTGTGTATGAGAAAACTGAAGCACAGAGACGTTGAGTAACTTGCCCGAGGTTAGCCCTGTAGGCATTTGAACCCAAATAACCTGGCTCCAGTGTCCGGTGTCACATTCGTTCTACTAAGATTGCTGGCGTGCCTGAGTGTGTGGGTGAACACAAGCACACTTGTGTGTATACACACAGATAAGTCATAATGCCATGCATGGGTCGTGAGGGTAGGCCTTACGAGAATAGAAAGCACTGAGACATCATGGGTTGGAGAACTGAATTCTGCTCTGGAAAGCAGAATGGCTGGATCTTAGCCATGCGTCCCCTGCTCATGTGGGCAGTCTCCCCATCCACGTGGACCTCAGGTTCACATCTTTCAATCAGGTGAAAGACTAGATGAGCTCTAAACTGTCTCCCAGCTCTACTGCTTTGTGATTCTCTGACTTTCTCTCCTGTCTTTCAAACCATTACCTGAAGGTGAACCACAGCCAAGTCAGAGCCATGTGTCAGCTTGTAAAAGGCCAGGAAGCTTCGTTCAAACTTCTGTCTTCATTTAGGCTGTGCCAGTGACCAGAGGGTGCCATTCACTGTGGGGGAGCTTTGCCATTGCAAATTCTTAGCAGCTGGAACCCAGCGACTTCCAACTCGCTTGCTGGTTTCTCTCATGATTCTCTTGGAAAGCTGGAATTTGGCTTCTGGTTGTAGGGAATTTTCCAGATTTGGAAAGAGTGATGGCTGAGTAGTCTTGAGACCTGAGACCTACTTCTTCTGGCCCTTGCAGGATGCTCTCATTCCCAGTGTGACTTGCCCTCTTTGAGCCTGTTTCCTTACCTACTTTGCTTTAGCAATGTCAAAGTACTATACAAAAGGGTGTTTGGCACCATTTGCACTGAAACCAGTTTCCCTTTAAACTGACTGGGACCATTAATCACAGAGAACTTCCACAGAGCAAGGAAGGGTAAAACAAAGGGGGATGAGAACAGCAGGCCCCATGCTGGAGCTTGTGGGAGAGACAGCATCGAGGAAGGCTGGGTTCCTGCCATCACTCTGTGGGGAGGGCAGAATGCCCCTACCCTCTCAAGATGTCCACACTCTAATCGCCACTACCTCGTACCTGTTAGGTTGCAACAGCAAAAGGAATTTTTTAAATAGGGAGATAATCCTGGATTATTCAGGTGGTCTAATCCAATCACACGAGCTTTTGAAAACTGAGAACTCTCTCTGGCTGGGCTTGGAGAAAAGCAAGAGAAGAAGAAAGAGATATTGGCAGCATGAGAGAAACTTGATCTACCAGGGGGCCATAGGAAAAGCAGAAAAAAAAGAAATACAGGTAGCCTCTGACATCGAAGACCTGGCCCAGCTGACAGCCAGCAAGAAAATGGCAAAGAACTGAATTCTATCAATAACCTAAATGGGCTCAGAGGCAGAATCTGCCCTGGAGCGTCCAGTCAAGAGCCCAGCCCAGGGCCTACAATGTGAGACCTTCAGCAGAAGACCTAGCCAGGTGTCGTGCCCAGATTTCTGGCCCATAGCACTGTGGGTTGTGGTCATTTGTTATGACAGCCTTAGAAATGAATACAGACCTCTTGTTGCAGATTCAGAAGAATGAGAGAAAATGGCAGTATGTGGTCTCTAGAGGACACACACTGTAGAGAAATGGGCTCAGAAAAGGACAGCAATGGACACTGGCTTAATGGAGGATGTTACTCAGGAATTGGACCTTGCAGCATCAGTTGGGTCTGAAGGTGAAAGAAGAGGGGAAGCTCCCTCAATGGATGGAGGTGGGGTGTCCGGTACCCATGTTAGTGCCAAGGAGAGCATCGGAGGACTTGAAATGACCCTGCTGAGCAGACAGAGCAGAGTATGTAACAGCAGAGCAATCTTCCTATGCTGGAAATATCCCCGGGTTCACGAGCATTCCAGGGAATCAATACCCCTCTTCAAAGAACATGATAAACGATTGTACTAGTATTTTACATTTTCATCCTATTACATATTTTCTCCATGTCTGAAAGGCTATCGAATCAAAACTGGGAATGTAAATGATGAGAAAAAGGGAACGTTTGTACGATGAAATTTTTCCTTCATAATCACAAAATTGTAATAAATCAAACCCCCGTGTCAATTTTTCCTTTGTTGCATTTTATCCCACAAGTCTAAGCTGAAAGGGCTTTGAATGAGCAGAAGGGTTATAGACCTCTGTGCTGATTCAGTTCAATCCAACACACATTCATTACATACCTACTGTGTGCTATGCAATATACAAGGAAAGGGGAGGTAGAATAAGGGTATTTAGAAAATCAGGATGGAGCTGTGGTTTTCTGCCTGAACAGAAGAGCTTCATCGAGACATGGTCTTCTCATGACCGGTATCTTCAAGTGGATTAGCAAGGATCGAAAGACACACCATACTTCCTAGCATTCATACTTTCAATGTGTGCTGTTTCTGTCCTCAGACACGCATTTCCACCACTTATATCTTCAGCTCCAGCTGAAATCTGATCTGTTAGCATTTGGCAACAGGAACCTGTGTTCCTGTGAGAACCTAATGCCTGATGGTCCGAGGTGGAGCTGAGGTCGTGATGCTAGTGCTGGGGAGCCACTGCAAAGACAGGGGAAGCTCTGCTTGCTCTCCCACCACTCACCTCCAGCTGTGCAGCCTGGTTCCTAAGAGGCCATGGACCAGTACCAGTCCATAGCCCGGGGTTGGACGACCCCTGGTCTAGAGCCTTCAAAAGTCTTAATATAGTACATATCCTTGGACTCTGCGCTTTGCCTTTCAGAAATTGATTCTTCAGAAATAACGATGGATGGGCATAATGATGCACGTCCAAAGTTACTCATCACAAGTTGGAAACCGCCTGGATGCCCACCAATAGAAAATTGGTTATACAAATTATCATGCATCCATAGCATAAAATATCTATGTGGCCTTTCAACATAATGCCGATCTACGCTTACGGTTATGGAAACAGAGTCATCTTGTAATGCTGGAAGGAAAGCAGTCTCCAAAATAGTATAGTAATATCACAGTTTTCTAAGACCCTATTGTATGTAATTTACCCACAGCTGAGAATATCTGTGACCTAGTAAACTAGAAGTCTTTCCTCCATAAAGAAACATCTAAATGCATTTCGATTCAAAATAGCGAGTGTGTGTCTCTTGACTCCAAGCACCTGATATTTGCAGTTTTCCTAGAATTTCAAAGACATCTGATATCGAAGCTCAGTTTTAAAGAATCCTATCCCCAAAATTTATAGGAAGCTGAGTTTGCAAGGCACAGGCAGAGCTGAGAATAAGGGAGGGGTAGTCGCCTTCCCTATGGCTTCAGAGTTTATCAATGAAAGGAAGAAAAAGGCAGGGAGCGATGGGATCTCTGGTAGAGTAAAAGCCACAAACGAATGGGTCCCCAGACTAAGTGCATCTTTAGGGAAGACAATAGACTCAATTAAGAACCAGAGCCATAAAAGCAGGCAAATTTCCCAAACAAAACATAATTGAGCAGAGAGATGAGGCCTGATCCCATAAATAACCCGCCATAATTAGAACATATCAACAGTTCCTATTAAAGAAACATCAGGCAGTCAAGTACTGGAAGTCTGGGAAAATTGAGTTCTTAATTAAATCCTCATCAGAATTACTAGTACCCATATCTTCCACATCCCATTTCCCCAAGTCTCAAGCGTAGGTGTGTCAGGAAATGGCCTGGTTCCGTGTAATCACACGAAATGAATTCTTCCCCTGTTCAGTCTTAACAAGGTTTGATACAGACTGGGTCCCCATTCGTGAGACACTAGCATACGGAGAACTCAGCTGAATCTCAGTATCCCCAGAGAGAAACCATGCGTGCAGGCTTCTTGTTCAAAATAACGTTTATCTTCTCTTAATTACCCTCCTCTACCCAACACCCCGCCTTGGTTCCCTGGTGCCGGCAGAACACAGTAGGAACTCCTAGGACTCTGCATCTCTCTTCCTCATCCCATCAGCAAGGCTCTTCCTTGGCCTCCTTTTTGGCTAATCCAATCTCCTTAACCTGGCATGTCCTTTCTTCTCATTCTCTGACCATAAAAATCTTAGGAGAATCCACTATTTCACTGAAAATATTTATATCCAGGTTACCTGCCATGTCCACTCTCAGCTCTCTTCAGCAGCATTTAGTCTGTGGGCCAGTTGGCCCTTCTAGAAAGATTCTTTCTCTAGGTCCGTGACTCCATACCCTCTTGGTTTTCCTCCCATTTTTCTGGCCACCCCTCTTTAGGATCCTTTTCAACTCTTCTAAAGAGTTTGGGCTCCCTGGGTGCTTCTCTCTCACTGCCTTGATGACCTGCTCCACAATCCATCTCTATGCTGGGGACTCATCATTCTGGACCTCCAGTCCTAATCTCTCTCCTTAGATGCAGATCTGTGTATCTGGATGCTTAATGACATTATTAATTGGATGTCCCACTGCTTCTTAAACTCAAATACAGTAGTTCCCCTTTTACCCACAGTTTCACTTGCCACAGTTTTAGTTACCTGTAGTCAACCGTAGTCCAAAAATATTTAATGGAAAATTCCAGATATAAACAATTCATAGGTTTTAAATTGTGGGCTGTTCCTAGGAGTGTGATGAAACCTAATGCAACCAGGGATGTCAAGCATCCCTTTCTCCAGTGTCTCCAGAGACACTGTAGATGGTCCCTGCCCATTTAGTCACGTAGTAATTATCAGATCATCTGTTCAGTCTGGCTTGTGTTTGAGTCACCCTTATTTTACTTCACAATGGTCCCAAAGTGTAAGAGCAGTGATGTTGGTGATTCGGACAGGCCAAAGAGAAGCTGTAAAATGCCTCCTTGAAGTGAAAAAAGGTAAAAAATTCTAGACTAAATTAGGAAAAACCCATTGTATGCTAAGGTTACTAACACTCACGGTAAGAATGAATGTTATGTCCATGAAATTGTGAAGACAAAAGAAATTCCTGCTAGTTTTGCTGTTGCACCTCAAACTGCAAAAGTTATGGCCACAGTGGTGTTTTATCAACTCATAAGAAGAAGGGTGAGTATAAAGCAATGAGATATTTTGAGAAAGAGAGAACACATCCACATAAATGGATTGATTATTTATTGATTGTTCTATTTTAATAGTTATTGTTGTTAATCTCACACTGTGCCTAATTTATAAATTAAACTTTATTATAGGCATCTATGTATGGGAAACAACACAGTATATATAGATTCAGTACTATCTATAGTTTCAGGCACCTACTGGAGGGTCTTGGAATGAATAAAACATGAATAATGGAAAACAACTCTACTCAGAATCTTCTACAACTCTCCCCCTGCACCACTCACTGCCTCTATCACAATCGCTCCAGGTCAGTGATCCCCAACTGTTTAGTCCATAACTCAAGCTCAAAACCTGGACGTCTTACTTGATACTTCCTTCACCCTCATCTCTTATGTCTACATCCTGCTAAATTAGGAGTCCTCAAGCTTTTTGCTAAAGGACTGTGTAGTAAATATCTTAGGCTGCGAGGGCTATATGGTCTTTGGCTAAAACTATTCTACACCAGGCTCTCTCCTGCTTTAACGACCAATGCTGGTCCGCTTGTGCAGAGCAGCTATATTATACAATTTCTCAGCAAGTTCGTTTGAAGCATTTATTTATTTTTTTAAATAGGTAATATTTAAAAATATTAACCATTGGCTCATTTGCCAGAATATCACTATTACTAGTTTCATGTGTATATTTCAGAGATAAGCTGTACATATACAAGCATATACGTTTTAGCATGTTATATTCATAGTTCTGAATCTTGCTTCAAATGTATTTTTTTTATTTTATTCTTAGTATCTGCATTGCAATCTCATGTGAACATTTTATCTTCTCTTCATTATTAAACTTTAGGGTTTTTTTCTTTTCGTTTATTATTTAAATTTATAAAAATCTATGTACATTATCCAAAATTTACAAAAAAGCTTTAAAATAATATCACGTATACTTATATACCTACTACCCAACTTAAGAAATTAAACATTGCCAATGTGGTTAAATCCCCCTTGTAGATACCCTTCTGGAATCACCTCACCCTCCCTCCTTCCTAGGTAGCCGCTCTTCTGAATTTGACATTTATCATTCCCAAACATATCTTTGTACATTTTTATGTCGATTGATTGTGTATATTCTTAGTAATTGTTATTATTTGTTTTGTGTGTTTTAAAGCTTCATAGCATCATTCTATGTGTACTCTGCCATTTTCTTTTGTCACCTTAAAACTTTGTGAGATGTATGTAATATCAATATATGTAACTCCTGATTCACTGACATTCACCGTGATAGACTATTACATTGTGTGACCATTCTACTATTTATTTATCTTTTTCCTATTGGCAGATATTTTGGTTGTTTCTAAGTTTTATTATCACGACATGGCTGTGAAGATCATTCTTATACACGTTTTCCAACATACAGAAAGAGTTTTCCTCTTACATGTAGGAATGGAATTGCTGGTATGGAGTGTGCACATTTAGGAATGCAGTTTGCACATTTTCAACTTTCTAAATATTCTAATTGTTCTCCAAAGTGCTTGCACCAGTTCACGCTCCTATAGCAGCATCTGGGTCCCTCTGGTTTCAACTTCTTGCAGGTACTTATTGTATCAGGCTGACTTGGGAGGCAAGATGACACACCTCGGCAGGATAATTAAAGAGAGTTTAATGAAGGGATTATTCATATAGTTGGGAAACAAAAAGAGATGGTGAAGCATTACAATGGGAGCCCTTAAGACTCCAGGGCCTTAAGGAGTAGGAGTGGGGAAGTTACTGAAACTAGAGGAAGCTAGAACTGTGGAGAGGGCGTTCTAAAGAGCTATGGTCGTTGGGAGAGCAGCACAGCCAGTATGAACCGTAGCCAGAGCTGGAAGGGAATGGGAAATACATCCCAAATTCATACTTTTCTGGATGGAAAAGCATGGAAAGTGTATCTGGAGGGGCAAAATAGAGAATACTTGGTGCTTGGAATTCTTAGACTTTTAAATTACTGTCAGGCTGATGGTGCAAAATTGTGCCTTATTGTGGTTTTAATTTGCGTTTTTCTGATACCTAATAAGATTATCTTTTCACATGTTTATTTTCCATTTAATATCCTCCTCTGTAAATTGCCTCTTCCTATGCTTTGCACTATTGGGTTGCCTTGATAATTGATGTAGAAATATTATTTATTCTGATAACTAAATTCTTTGATGGGAGTATGTACATTGTCTTTTTACCTTTTTACAGAAGAAAAGTTTTCGATTTTAATGTGATTGAATTAATCAGTTCTTTTACTCATGGATCATTCTTTGTTTACTTTGTTTTTAAAATCTTTTTCTGAGTTCACAAACCAATTTTGTTTTCTTGTAACATTTTCAGTTTTTGCTTTTTTATATTAGATTTTTAATCCCTTGTAATCCATTTTTGTATGTGGTGGGAAACCGACATCAATTTTTTTCTTATGAATTACCAATTATACTAGCACCTTTTATTAAATTGTTAGCCCTATCATTCCTTGTCGATCTGTACAGTTGGCTCTGTTACATATTAAGTTTTCATATAAGCATGTTTGTTTCTGGGTTCTCAATTTTGTTCCACTAATTTATTTCTCTACACCTGTCAGAAAACATTATCTTAATTACTGTAGCCATATAAGAAAGTTGGAAATCTACCAGAGCAAATCCCTCCTCCTTGTTCCTCTTTAAATTCATCTTAAATTATCGTGGCCCTTCCCTCTTCCTTATAAACTTTTAGAATCAGTTTGTCAAGCTCCATGAAGTATTGCTTAAGGATTTTAATTGGCAGTCCATCAAATTTATGACTAAATTTATAAGGAATTTATATTATTATGATATGAAGTCTTCTTGTCCATGGACATGGTATGTGTATTTCTCATTTATTTAGATTTTTTTCTCTAATTTCTTTCAATAAAATATTTAACATTTCTCCATAAATACTATGCATATTTTTAGTTAGATTTATTCTTTTGCTTCTACTTTCCTTGAAACTATTATGACTTTTAAAATTACATTTTCTAATGGCTGTCAGTGGTGTGTAGGATATGAATGATTTTTATTTTCATCTTTATATACAGAAAACTAACTAAATTAATTAATTATAATAATTTGTCTAAAAAGTATCTTGGGTTTTCATAATTGACAATGATTTACATTGCAAATAATGACAGTTTTACTTCATCCTTTCCAAACCTTTACCTTTCGTCTTTCTTTGCCTTGTCTTGAAGGGTTGGTAGAGTCTTCAGTATGATGCTAAAGGGAGCTGTGCTAATGAGTCCCTTGACTTTTCCTAAATTTAAATGAATTACTTCTAACATTTACCATTAAATATGATGCTTCCTGTATGTTTTTGCTAGTCTTTATTAGCTTAAGGAAATCCTCCTCTATTCCTTCTTTCCTAATTTTTTATATAAATTAGTGTAAAATGTTTTCAAATGAATTTTATGCATCTGTCAAAATGACTGTATGACTTTTTCTCCTTTAATGTGAACCTTCTTTGTATTCCTGGGATGTAACCAATTAAACAATGATTGTATGTATTTGCCTTTATTTATGTATATTTGGTGTGCAAATATTTTTGTTTTTAAATCTGTATTTATGAATAAGAATGGTATGTAATTTACTTTCCTCATGAGGTTCATGTCTGATTTACATCAAGTTTTAGTAGCCTCACAAAATGAGTTGATAAATGTTCCATCATCTAATAGTCTCTGAAAGAGTTTGTCTTAAGTTTGGAATTGTTTGTTACTTGACATTTTGTTAGAATACATTGCTAAAATTGTAGAGACCTGGTGTTTTGAAGGTAAACATATTTTAAACTAGTGATTGACTTCAATAGCATTAAATTATTCAGGTGCTCTATTTCTTCTAGATGATAAATAACATTTAATTTTAAAATTAAATTTTTCATTGCATTTAGTTATTCAGATTTGTTTACATAAATCTGTTCATTGTATTGTGTTACATTTATAAGTATTCTTCTTTTTAATTTATAATACCTTTATTTATATCTTCTTTCTTTTTACTTCATCAGTCTTGTCATAGAGATTTTTTATAATATGATTAGTCTCCTCAGTCTTCTTCATTATATTGAATCTTTTTCAGCTTTTCAACTGTATTAATTTTTGCTTTTTTATTATTTCCTCCTTCCACTTCCCTGCTTTTGTCATTTTTAGCATTTTTTCTTTTTTATTTAAACATTAAAGGTATAGATCACACCCCTGCACACACACAAGTTTTCAGCAGTTTTTATATGATTTGCTTAGGTGTAGCGTTCTTCATATTCATCCTAATTAGGAATCACTAAAATTTTTGAATCTGTAAATTTATATCTTTCACCAAATTTATGAAATTTTAGGCCATTACTTCCTCAAAAAAATTTTCTGCCCAATTCTCTCTTTCTTTTACTTCTGGGACTCTAATTACATATATGTTAGTGCTTCTAATACAGTCCCACAGGTCCCCAAAGTGCCCTTTAATATCTTTTATATCTTCAGTTTTTTAATAGTTTTAGGTTTATAGAAAAATTATGAACATAATACAGGGAGTTGCTACATACTCCAGAACCAGTTTCTCCTATTATGAACATTTTACATTAATATGGAACATTTGTTACAATTAATAAACCAATATTGATATACTATTTTAAACTAAATTCCATACTTTATTTAGATTTTCTTAGTTTTTCCCTTTTTCTGTTCCAGCATCTCATTCATCATAAACCATTCCATTTAGTGATGTCATGTCTCCTTACACTTCTCTCAGTTGTGAGAATTTCTCAGATTTGTTTTCTTTTCTTTCTTTTCTTTCCTTTTTTATGACCCCGAGACCTTTGAGAAGTACTAGGTTTTTTGTAGATAACTCTCAACCTGATATTTCTCTCATGATTAGACTGGGTCTTAGGAAGGAAAGCCACAGAATTAAAGTGCCATCAAGGGTATACACTGTCATCATGACTTATCACTGTTGATGTTGACCTCGATCACCTGGCTAAAGTAGTGTTTTCCAGGTTTCTGTACCATAGAGCTACTTATTTCTCATATTGGACTCATTGGAAGGAAGTCACTGGGAACAGCCCACACTTATGGAATAGGAAGTTATGCTCCATGAACATGAAGTATCTGCATAGATTGAGATTCTTCTGCACAAGAGATTTTGTCTCTCTTCCTCACTTATTAATTTTCTCAATTATTCATGTCAGAATGGGTTTATGGACTATTTTATACTTGGCTATAATATAACATTATTTTATTTCATCCCTCAAATTGTTCCAGCTTTGGCTATTGGGAGCTCTTTCAGTTAGTTCCTGTGTCCATTTGGCCTACTCTATTTGATTTGTTTTGTTTTTTTTCGAGACTTACAAGATGCTCCAGGCTCCTCTTGTATACTTTCTGCCCAAATCCTAAAACCAGTCATTTCTCCAAATAGCCTTGGTTCCTTTCATTGGAGAAAAGTATTAGAAACTAAGGTCTGAGTGCTGGATGTGGTCATTGCTACTAGGGTGTCATTACTTCTAGGCCTTCTGGCAGTCAAGGAAATATATGGGTGTCCACTCACCCTCACCAACACAGGTGTCTATCAATAGTTCTCTATATAACCACCTGTATCTATATTAAGCTGAACATAAGTTAAAACCTGACCTTGTTTTCATTCTATTGTACTAGACTTGATTTAGAAACCAAGTTAAATGTGGCGAGGAGAAGGCGTCAGGCATCCATTTGTCAGTGTACATTGGAGCAGGGGTCAGATAGCTCTAGAGCACCTTTTTAATTTCACAGAGGCAGCTTTTTCTTGTAGCATGTTTCTGAAGCATGTCTCTAAAGTTGCTTCTCATAGTGGCCCAGTTCTGCCATGTGGCTTTGGTGGTGGTTTCTGGAGGCCCATTCTAGGGTTTGTTTTTGCAGCCTTCTCAATTTTATAACCAAGTTCTTCTGTTTACAACTGGCTAGAAAGGATTTTATTCTCTGCAGTGGAACCATGACAGAGGTATAGAGAGCAGATGCTATGCCCTTACTGTAAATAAAGCCAAATCTTTTGGGTCACACAGAAACTGGAAAAGGTTGCTATCAAATGATATCATCAATATAGCTAATGTACTTGGAAAAGTGGTTGAAAGACTGAGGATATTTAATCTCACCTGCTTCAATTTCCTTATCTACAAAATGGGAATGATAATTCTGGTCTCATAGGGTCTCATATCATTTAAATGAAATAATATTTACTTAGCCTGCAATCTGATGGAGAGTAGCTACTCAGGGAGTTATCTATATTTATTTACTTTGCATTTGGGTAACATCTTAGGTGTTAATAATTTAGCCATTTTATTCATCTTTGGTTGCTTATTTATAATGAATCTAGATAAGGTTTATGGATGAGGAAAAAACTAGTGAAAAATTTTCAGTATTACCTGAGTTTATTTTTTAATCAAGGACAGTATCAACTAGAAAATATCAAGGATATTTGTGAAGATGGGATCAATTCTACAGTGGTCAAAGCTTAAATGAGAGAGTTGTTATCAAAGCCACTGCAAAATATGAGGGTGGTAGTAGCTACTGTATCAGTCACTAATGATATTTTGTGTTGAAGTGTTTTTCACTCAATATTTTTAGTGTGTTAGTGAGGCATTTGTTTAAAAAGCAAAATAGCATAGTTTTCCCAAAATAGCATAGTTTGATTCATCATCTTTATAGACAAATACGTAATGAAACAGGAAATAATTTTAAAGGCCTCTTAACTACACTGAAACACATTTGTTTTAGCTATGGCAGGGGAAGGTGCTAGATTTAAGAAAAGAATTTTACTAAGACGATATTGGGTAAGCCCACAGAGCCTTAAGAGGTCCTGAGAGCAAGGCTCAGAGCATCTGCAGCCCAGAGCAGTGCCCCAAGTCAGGCTGCAGAAGGGGTCCATGAAGACATTACCGACACACTTTCTGTACAGACCCTGCAGCTTACATTGCTGACCCCAGTGTCACTGGACCCTCACACTGCGGTCACCATGTCCCTAGAAACTGGGTACGGCTACTGTGGCTGCTGCCATCCACAGCCAGTTTGGATTTCTGTAGCTTCTTTCATTTTTTTCTGTTTCTAGATTCTAATTAAAGCCAGAATTATTTATCTGATTATCAAAAGCTGGGTAGCATACTGTACCCTAGCTGCAAGGGAGGCTGGGAAAGTGAGTTTCTGCCACTCATCTCTTTTTAGTGAGAGGTGGACTCTGTCTCATAAAGATGAAAACTCTCCAACTATACATAACAGCATGTGGAGTGAGATTAGGGCCTCAAATAGAGGATGCCGAGTTACCATCAAGCACTCTGAAGTCGAAAGAGGCAGGAACTATTGGGGCAGGACACCTCAGTCAAGGCTTATTTAAGAGACAGCTGGACAGGCCATACCCCACTCCATCTAAACATTCTTGGAAGGTGGAGGGAGAAAAAATTATTGAAATATATGCTCTTGGCCTAGTAGGGAGAACAGTGTTATTTTTAAACCCCTCTGTTCACTCTAAGAGAGAACAGGATGCAATTTTTCTAACCCCAAGGCAAGTGGTGGAGAAGGCCACCAAGAAATTCACTCGAGAGATTGAGAGTACTTGCAAAGAGAGACAGGTATCTCATGTTCCCTGTTGGTATCACTCAGGAAGAAGTCTTACTGATCTTCTCTTTGATTCTATTTGAGCAGAAGGAAGAGAAGAGAGGGTAGGGATGAGAGAGAGAACTGCCCAGAAGGCATTGATTTTTATCAGGGTTAGCCAAAGAAGCTAAAACAGCCAACCGAGAGGATCATAGCCAAGATGATTAAGGAAAGAGAGGGTGGTCCCATCTCTTGTTCTCCCTGAGCCCACAACACCAGAGGCATCAGGTCCAAAAAGGAGAGTCAGAGGAAGAATCCCAGAGGTGAAGCTTGCCTCCTTCCCAACACTCTGATGCTGGAGCAGGAGGACAAAAAAAAGCAGACCATGCCTGTCCCTTCAGGTCCCTGGCCCCAGGAATGATTGCAGTGAGGTGGGGGGAAACTCCTGACTCAGAGTGGGCTCGGACCCAGCCTGACTTCTAACAAGGACCCCAAAAGTCAGAGGGTCTTTCTGAGAAGTGAGTCAGGGACCTGCTTCTGGGGACGAAGAGGGGGGTAAATAAAACCGCTTCACATCCGCAGTCCTACACATTCACACTGCTCCATACACCACTCACAAACAGGGCTTCAGACGCTAGAAGGCACAACGAAAGAAAACTGCTTGTAGTGTTTTCTCTGTGGACAGACTGAAGAACAAAAGGAGAAAGGATGAAACCTTGGGAAATGTGGTTCCCAGATATTTAGTATCTAAAATACTTCGCAGACTTTTTTTTCAAGCCGGTCACTCTCACTCTCAGACATCTACAAGGCACACTAAATTATCTACTGTCCAAAACAGTCCTGAGAACCACATGAAGAAAGTTGGTGGTGGGGAGGGATGTCATACAGTGAAATTACAGCATCAGTGGTAAAAATAGAGACGCTCAGCACCGGTCAGATTTCTTCACTGGAAACGTCCCCCTCTGAGCATTGCCCTGAGATAGGAGAAGAGAATGACTGAGGTCAATGAGGCACGTGACTTGACTTTTCAATAGGCAGGATGGAGCCTGCATTGAGAATTCTCCAAGGTCACCATGGAACCTCATTAGCCGTTTTCTGATCTTCTCCCCTTGCACATCACTGATGAGGCTCATAAAACAACAACTTAAAAGGGAAATCCTTGGATCCACATATTCACATAAGTCAGGATTCTTCAAATATTGTGACTCTAAGACAGAGAACAAACTGGCCTGGCATCCACCCTGACGGGATGTCATCACACGTCACGTCAGCTTCTGGCCCTGGCACTGTTGGACACAGGGCTGTAAAGTGTTCTGTTTCCATGTTTGGGGTTTGGGAAGTCTGATTTTGAGTCCTACTTTGTCACTTTCTAGCCATTTGACCTTGGGCAAGTTTCTTAATCTCTCCAAATAAAAGAAACTTGGCAACTTGGCATACTCCCTGGCATAGAGGAAGTGGCCAGTAAGTCTCAGTTACTACTGTTATTAAAAGAATTCCCCCATTAACCCGCAATCCACGCAGGGTCTTTCGTGGTTGATTTTTGGTTTCCCCCAGTTGGCAATCATTTTGAGCACTTTTATATTATAAACGTAGAATATTGTGGAGTAGGATACAAATCACATTAATTTTGGCCCGAAGCACAAAACTTCAAAGGCATTTTTGCTTTTTGATAGCCAGCTGTGGGCATTGCCCCGCCCCCAGCACCGAAGGAGGGGTGTGGGGAAGGCAGCTGTGTGGGTCAAGTTCTTGCTCACTTTCCTCAACCATTAGGGATATTTAGGAGGCAATGCAGAGCACAGGTAGATAGAATCCCGATGACTTGTTACCATTGCCTCCATTTTAAAGACATAAAACCAGAGGCACTGAGAGGTCAAGTGTCTCCAGCTTCAAACCCTTTTGGTCCATCTCCAGTGCCATGGCTTTCCCTCTGCGTTGTGTGAGGATCCTCTGCCACCACGGCCAGGGCCAGCTCCAAAATCTTCAGGGTCAAAGATAATTCTTCAGTCAACGTTTACCAAATGCTTTCCTTTGCTCGTCCGAGATGTTAAAGCTCAGCTCCTCTCTCTCTTAAACATTCATTTCTTTCCTGCAAAAAAGCAAAACACACTCTTTTCCTTGAAATTCTGCATGTTCAGCGGGATATTTTTGGGCATCGAGGTGGATTGTAATGCAAATGTCCTTGATTTTCTTGGGACTCTCTTACTCTTATGAGTTTCAGTGAGTGATAGGCCCCCTTGAAATAAATGTGCCTTTGATAGACGAAAATTCCCTTTTCCCTTGTGAAATGTGCTTGGCAGCAGATACTTCCATTTGGTGGAATTTGCTTAATAACTTGGTTTCACGTGGGTCTCAGCTGAGCAGGCCAGTAAAATGAGATGAGGACTTGGGGCTAAAACCAGAAGAGGGCCCAAGGGGTTATGGTCTGTGCTAAAATATAGGGAGCTAGAAACTGGGGAGACCTGGAGGTGACGTAATAGGTACAAAGCACACAAACAGGGTCAAGGTAAGCCAGAAGGAGGATACAGATGAGCAGAACTTGGGAGTGGAACCCATACCAGGGCAGCTGCTGTTTATTCTGTCTGTTGTGCCACAAAAGTCACTAATTTAGAGCCCTACACATTTATCTGTTAGAGTCTTTGAGAGCATCCTGCTGTTGTCTCCACTGGAATTCTTGAAGGTGCAAAGCAGTCCTGTGCAGTGGTTTTCCACTCCCAAGAGAAACATGCTTAGGATTTGTGGCAGGGCTGGCAGCATCTTCCAGCATCGGGGACTGCTCATAGTATTAATATGGTCAAGGGACTGGGGGAGGCTGGCCCAGAAAAGGATAAGATGAGAAAAAGCAGAGTTATTTTGAGGGGAAGCTGCAGGGAGGCAGCTTTCAACTCTTTATAACAAAGAATTCTCTTTTAGTCAGAGCAACTCAGCAAAGGAGGCTAAGGAGAGATGATGAACTTCCTATCCCCAGAGGTGTGCAGCCTCTATCTAGCAGGGCTTCTTGTGCAGAGTGGGGGTTGTACTACATCACTGCTGAGGTCCTTTCTGCACTCGGGTGCTGTGATTCAGTCTGCCCATGTCATACTCTTGTGGAACGCTCCTCATGGCACTTAGGGTCACACCCTGACTTCTGCCACCACCTCCTAGGCCCTATGTTACCTGGCCCTTGCCTCATCTCTTGTCATTCCATCACACTGCCAACTATCTGGGTTCCATCTTGAAGGCCCTGGAATCACCTTGCATATTCTGTTCTCTGCTGCATGTAGTCCTTAGCCCTTTTATACTATCTTCCTTTGTCTTTTATCTGGTTAACTCCTGTTCATCCTTCAAGTCCCTTCTTCCTGAAATCTCTTTTCCTTAAGTCCTAAGAATGGATTAGGTGTTTCCTCTAGGCTCCCACAGCTCCTTGTCCTTCCCATTTCACAACGGTTAACCCCTCGGTGCTGTAATTGTGACTTACAACACTGGGGACAAACAGAGGGCGGGGAAATACCTGCCTGTTCATCTATGAATCTTCGATGCCCAGCACCCTGCCTATAACCTAGTAAGTGCTCAGTGTAAACCTATTGATTTTGAAGTGGTTAAATGTCAGCAACAGCTGACCCACTTCCACTCCATTCCCCTGACCTTTCTGGTCAGGCTCTTAGGCTACCTGGCTGAGCCCAGGGTTTTGGCTTCATGGTTGACTTTGGAATATTGAAGCCTGGAGTTTAATTTTCATATTTGTCTTATGAGTATAGAGTTGTTTTGGTTGGTTGTTTTGTTCTTAGAAGGTTAACTGAGGCAAAAATAGAGAATGTCTATCTTACTCCCAGTAAGAAGATGGCATCTTCTCTGTGGAATCAGTGTTGATAGTGAACAGAGCACTTAGCTTAGAAAGACCAAGATTCTAATTCTGGATCCTCCAATTACCTGCTGTGTAACCTTGGCCTAACTGCCTATGCTCTCCAGGCATCATTCATTTAGCAGATATTTACTGGAATCCTACCATGTTCCCAGGACTTTGATATATACTTGATAGAGAGAGGTGATTAAACACAGACATGATCTCTAAATTTATAATCTAATAGAGATATAGACATTACATCAGCAAACAACCCAATAAATAAATTTTTATATATAAATTGTGATAAAAGTTACAAAGAAACTGAATAATGTATAAAACAGAGATTAATAGAGGAAAGTGTGGAAGAAACACACTTAGATACTGAAGAGGTGAAGAATACTGAAGTCAGAAGGATAAAAAAAATCTAATTATAGAATGTTCCAGGCAGGTGGATAATGGCAGGTGCAATGATCCTGAGGCATATATTATTGAGAAATAGAAAGAAGGCTGATGCACCTATAGAATAATTAGTAAGGGAGAATTTCCTCGGGTGTGACATGGGTGTGGTAATGTTTGCACTGGCCATCTCTCAGGGCCTTAAAAATAGCAAGTGGCAGATCAAACTTTTTTCAGCGCCAAGCATATAATAGTTGCTAAATAAATATTGGTTGAATGAATAAATGAACGATCCTGTGCTTCCTTTGCAAGAATGAAAAGATTTGAATGAGCAATTATTGGTCAGTTAATAGCATGCATTATATTTATAAGTTTCAAAGGTTCATATCTAGCCTCAGAATCCCAAGGATAATGACAGCTTCTTAAATTCAAATATGTCTCTATCCTTCTGAAAATCTTACAGCACAAAAAAGGGGAGCAAAAGAAATTACCGTTGACCCATTCCTATGGCATAAGTAGGAGTCAGAAAATACTCAAAACTTCAATTTGCATGTAAGTGGGAGCTGATTCGGAGTCCACAGCACTGCATAATTTCAGGGAGAGACTGTATGCAATAGAGAAAAGGGCAGCAGGTAATGGAATCATATGCTACCAACCAGATATATCAGGAAGGAACAGTCTGAGACCTGTAGATTAAATATTGATATGGGGTATAAAAAATAAGAGATTGAAACAATGCATAGAACTAGAGGTGGCAGCCTTGAGACTGTTATGCTTCCAGGTAGAGGGAAGAGTCTTGGAAAGGAGAGCAACGCTTGGCTTCTTGGTAGTGAAAATAATAATAATAATAAAATACTTAAGAGAGTATCAAATAATCAGAATAAATCAGATTTTAAAAAAACTTTACACAAAATTGTATTCACGCATTATTCCTGAGGAAACTACCAGAAGAAAAACTTTATCCAAGCAGAATATGATTGGAGAAACATTGACAAAACAGCCAATTTTGGTAAGTGAGTTATTTAACTACAGAGCTATGACCAAAACTTAGATTTCCAAAGGGTGGGAAAATAGTATGTCAATATTATATGTTTCGAGAAAATTGAAATCATATAACTAAAAAGGGGAGAGGAGAGAGAAAAAAGAAAGCAGAGTATGTTCATTCTTGCTGTGGAGCTAACAGGTGAGAATCAACGAACAGCTTTTAAAGTTGACAAACCAAACAGTAGAAGACACAAGTATGGAAAAAGAAAACTAAGGGCGTTAAGTAAAGGTATTAGTATGAGCATAACTGCTAAAACAAACCTTTCTAAACACCAAAAGAAGTACAAATACAAAACAAAACAAAATTAAGAAAATAAAATATGTAGCAAAAGACACAATAAATATAATATAAAATATGACAGAACTGAGACTAAACTTACATCTTATCAATAAATTTAAATAGGTTTAACTTACTGTATTAGTCTGGGTTCTCCAGAGAAACAGAACCAATAGGATAAATATAGACATATAGAAAGAAATTTATTATCAGGGATTGGCTCATGTGATAATGGAGGCTGACTCCCATGACCTGCCATCTGCCAGATGGAAGCCCTGGGAAGTTTATGGTGTAGCTCCAGTCTTAACATGAAAGCCTGAGAACCAGGGGAGCCAGTGGTGTGAGTCCCAGTATGAGTCCAAAGGCCCAAGAACCAAGAGTGCCAATGTACGAAAACAGAAGATGGATGTCCCAGTGCAAGCAAAAAATATGCCCTTCCTCTGCTTTTTTTATTCTATTCAAGCCCTCAATGGATTGCATGATGTCTACACACCCTGGTGACAGTGATCTCCTTGACTCAGTCTACTAACTCAAAAGCTAATCTCTTCCAGAAATACCATCATAGACACACCTGAAAATACTGTTTTAACAGCTGTCTCAGCATCTTTTAGTTAAATGAAGTTCACACATAAAATTAATCATTGTAAGTGTTTAATCACCTCCCAAAGTCCCCACATTCAGATACAATCACATTGGAGATTAGGTTTCAACATATGAATTTGGTTGGCGGGAGGACATAAACGTTCAGTATATAGCACTTACCTACTAGAAGAAAAAGATGTTCAGATCTGTTTACAGATACACATATTTGAAACTAAGTGATTCAGGAAGCCCGGCATAAAGGCTGGGCCAAACTATGCCAGGCAAAAACAAAACTGATACCTTGACCTAAAACAAAATAAAATTTTAAAAAATTAAATAAGATAAAGCAAAACACCTGATAAAGTTACATGCTACAGTTCACAATGAAGGTTTAACAGTTACTGATATCAATGTACCAAAACACACAGCAGTAGTCATAAAGCAGAGATTATAAGAGATGCAAAGTGAAATGTACAGAAACCACTAGTGAAAGGAAATTTTTACACATGATTCTCACTCCAAGAAAGATGAATTAAACAGAAGATAAAGATGAATAGAACTTCTAAGCAGCAACACAGCTATTATGTATATCTAGCAAAATTTATACCCTGATTGATAATAGAGAGCCTATTTTCTTCTCAAGTTCACGTGAAATGTTCACAAAAATTAACAGTACATTAGAGGTCACAATGGAGACCTTAGCAAGTTTCATTAAAAATAAATACAGACAGACTAAAGATAGTTAACTGAAACTTGGAAAATAAGCAGAAAGAACAAATACACAAAATAATGAATGACAAGGAAGAAAGAACCACTGAAACAGAAGAAACTTTTATGGTATCTTTGCATATTTATATGCATAGAAAATTTAGAGCCTAGATGAAAACGATAATTTTCTGAGAAAATGTCATTTACCAAAATTGGCACGAATAGAGATCAATTGTCTTAATAAATAAAGTTATGAAAGAACTAACTCCCATAAAAGTATCAGACCCAAATGTTTTCAGATATTTTCTACCGTTCCTTCAAAAATCAGATAATCCCAATGTTATTTAAACTGTTCTAAATAACAGGAAAGAGTGCAAACTTCTGAATATTTTATATAAAGTGAAAATAATATTGATACCTAAACCTGACAGTGTGCAAAAATGAAAACTATAGACCAACCTCACTTATCAATAATTATACAAAAAATCTTAAATAAAATTTTATCTACAGGTCCAGCATCAGACATGGTCAGATTTTACTACAATGATTCAAGGATGGTTCAACATTAGGAAAATAGTATAACTCTAAATATTAATAACTCTAATAAGAAAAATAATGTGATCATCTCCATAGATGTTCTTCTTAGGTAGTACAACGTAATATATCCAAAGGTAATATATAAGTTTAGCCCAATTGCAATAAAAATACTAAAATTTTTTTTCTAGAACTAGACAACTTGATTTTAAAGTTTATATGAAAATAAGCAAGAACATCCAGGAAAATGCCAAAAATGTGAAGCAATGGCAAGGAGAACTTATTCTCCCAGATGTTAAAATCAAAATAATATTGTACTGACACATAACTTGTCAAAAAAATCAATAGAACAGAATTAAAAGACCAGAAATCACACATAAAAAGTTTATGTTATTAAATCCACGAAGAAATATGAACATTTAAGATAAATGACAAGACAACTAGATAGTCACTTGGGAAAAAATGAAATTGGACTCTTACATCATACCTGGATGAATCCATGAATGGATAGAAAAAGGGATGGAAGGATATATATCTGATAAAGCACATATAGTAAAATGTGAATGGTGGAATCTAGATGCTACGTATATGGGTGTTCACTTGGGAAATCTTTCAAATTTTCTTGATGTTTGGAATTTTCAAAATAACATGTTAGGGGAAAAAGGGAGAGACTTTTAAAAAAAGACATAAGAGTTGTGTTGAAAGGGCCCCCCTTTGCCAAATTAGGACAATCTGACATCAAAACCAATAATGAAAATAACATTATAACAGAATGCATTAGTTTTAAAATCCATGAGTCCTCAGTGAATATTGAGAGCGACTCAAATGCAAACACTGAAAGTGACCATTGTCTAACTTTCTACTCTGAAACTTGGCAATAAAAGGTAAAGAATTAAGCACCTACGTGATCATTTTAGGAGGATCTATAATCTATGCCAATTAATCTATGGAAAATCCAAGGGATAGAGAAAAAAGGCAAATTATACCAGAAGGAATCAGAAAACTCCAAAATGTAGGATGTTTTATGAGACAGAGGCCTAGCATTATTTCCAAAAGCCAATAAAAGCTTATATGTGAGAGATGTTTTAGATTAATAGAGAGAGAAGAGATATGAGAATCAAATGCTATATATGAATCTTGAGTGGTCCTTGGTTGGGGGAAACTATAAAAGACATTTTGGTGACAATGGGAAAGTTTTAATGAGAACTGGATATTAGATGATAATATAAAATTCTTAACGTTCTTGGGTGAGAAGCGGCATTTGGACACATAAGATAATTTTCTGATTTTTAGCTATATGAGGGATGAAGTATCATTATGTCTGCTACTTCTTTCAAGTGCATCAGCCAAAAGAAAAAAAAAGATAAATGGTTATATAGATCTAAATAGATAGGAAGGTAATAGATAACTGCCCTGTTAGGGAGGCATTAGGCTCTTCGTTTTATGAATAAATGGAGCTACTGTTTCTTGACTAGTGTCGCAAAGTGTATAATTCAAAGCCAGATCTGTCTAACCGAATGTCCAGAGTTTCCTAAGCTGCAGCCTTATCCACAAAGGGACCAGGCAAAGTTAGTGAGGCAGAAACTGCAACACAACCCAGAGGGACCCATATAAAAATATATTAAGTTAAAGTCACTCCAAGGCTTTCCCAAACATTCCCAATACAGTGCCTGGGATAAAAAGCAGCAAGCCTGGGAAGTGGAGTATGTTCTGGAACAGCAATTGTTCCAATTGTTGGAAGAATGAGGAGAACTGAGGTAGAAAGGATAGTTGAGGTAAGCTATGGCAGGCCTTGAATGCCATGCTAAGAAGTATGGGCTTTCTCTCGTTGGCAATAGGAAGCCACGGAAGTTTTGTACACAGGCAAAGGACATGGTCAGAGAGTGATTTGCTCATTGCTTTCTTTCTCCCCAGTGGGAGACCATACTAAAACAAACACAAACAAACAAAATCCACAAAAGGAATTGGAGGAAGTTTTGGATGTCTTATTTATGAACTGAGCATTGGTCAAGTGAAAAAAGAAAAAAAGAAACCTTAACAAGATTAAAAATTGATGTACAAAGAACAACTCAGTGGCTTATAAAAGCCCTTAGTAGAAAGGGGGGAAAATGAAAAGCTATTTCATAAAAGATTGAAGCTCCAGGGTACTCAAGGTTTGAGTGCAGGCAGAAAGCTCTCTTGGCACTATGGTTCTTTAATAAATGGAGTGTTTCTGTGATGGGAAGGCTTCATAGGGGGGTAGGCACTTTCTGTGCTGGCTGGAGCACTGGCCATCAGCCAAGGACTTGGGGAGCCACCAAGCCTGGGGAGGACCCTTGCACCCTTTTACCACACCACCGGGCCAGTGGCCAAAGCTGAGGGGATCACAGAACCAGGATCTCTCAGACCAAAACAGTCCCAGCATCCTCCATCTGGTCCTTGAATCATTCCTCATCATCCCCATCAAGCGATCACCTGCATTTTTTCCTTTAAAAAGCAAACAAACAAAGCACTTATTGTTCACTTATTTCTGACCACAAAACTAACACGTGCTCGCTGGTAATTTGGAAAAGATGAAAAAGCACACAGAAGAAAATTAAAATCACTCATCATTTTGCAAACAATAGATAGACAGTTACATACTTTTTATAAAATGTAATCATATTGAATATGCTGCTTTGTAATGTGCTTTTTTTTACCTAATAACATATTATAAAATTTTAGTCATATAAATGAATAATCTACTATATCATTTAAAATCGTAATTTAACTAATTCCCTGTTATTGAACATTTGATTTATTTCTAATCTTTTAAAAATTACAAATAATTTTATATGAACAACCTCAAACACAAATCTTTTTGTGCATTTGGGTTATTTCATAGAAAAATAATTTTTTTAAATGGGACATTTATTTTCTTTCATTGCCCTATAACCCCCATTCATTAAATCAGTGACCTTTATTGTTTTGGGAGGACGTGTGGGTGCCACCTGGAGTCAAAACCAAAAAAGTCATTTTCCCCACTTTTAATCCAACTAGGGTTTTGAGGCAATGGCAAGATAGTAGCCTTGAAAGACAGGCCTTGTTGAAAAGGTTGAAGTCTTCAAATTCCAAATTCTTCTTTACTGTCAAGAACAGAGTGTGAGGGTCTCAGATTAGGGAATTTTTCTATAAAGTCATGTTATGCAGACGATAATTGGTATTGATGAGGTAAGTTCCCATCAGAGGAAAAGAGGAAGGAGAGGAAAGGAGAGAAGAGAGGAGGAAATATATTGAGGAGAGACTCAAGTGTCCTGGCTCTTCCTTCAGAGTAGAAATCCCCCAGGCTGGGGGCTGGGGAGGAACAGGTGATAGAAAGGTCTCGTATAAATTACAGGTTGACGGCTGGAGCAAAGTGCACTTAGACCTGTTTTACCTTTTGTTACTTTAGGGGCAACAGTTTATATGGCACCCCTCTATCAACATGGGCTGCAGCAAGGAAATCTTGTGTGGTATAATGAGGCGGGAGGAGAGAAGGAAGGTGGAAACGAGAGAGAGAGGGCCCAGTTCCCTAATGTATCATGTAGGGGATCCAGAAGGCCCCATATGCCCTTGTAGGGAGCACAGCTGAGGGTGCTGTGGTCTAAGCTCATCACTGGTGCCCACAGTGAAGGGCAAAGCGACTCTATAGCATGGGGGCTACAGGATGAATCTGGAGATTAAACAGTATCTGGTGCTGAGATGCAGGGGAGGTAGTACTTGCTAGAACCATTGAAGTAGGGACTGTGTTAGCAGAAGAAAAGGGCGGAACCTCCTGGGGGCAACCATGAAGCATTTCCAGGGCACTAGCCTCTGCATCGAGGAGCCTCGTCTCTCCTGTTGCTTTTCTCACCCCTCCTGTTATTAAAGCCCCAAGTCACTGTGCTTAGTTCTTGCAGCGCCCTGGCAGATGTAACTCCATATTCAATTTCTGGACACGGGAAATGCACCCACCAGGTACCAGCGAGGACTCGGATGCTTTCCTTGCCACGGATGTCATCATGAGAAAAAAAAAGCGAGAGAATTAGCCTCTTCTCAAGCATCACTGAGAAACTCACTGGCCCCCAGGGAAGACTACTCCATCTTTGCTTGTAACAAAAATGGTTTTTCTTAAATGGTAACGGGCTTTCCATCGTTAGCCTATCCCTGTGTTCTAGACAAAGTTTCGCCAATCGGTTTTATCTCATGTGTCAGCTCCATTTGATTGGTGGGGACAGTGTGAGGTACTGTGTTGAGAAGGATTCTTCTGAAGCTTGGTCTGACCCTGCAGGAAAGTGTTCATGATCGGTTAGTGATGTTTGCCATGGACCTGAGAGGGGTGGTTCGTGGCACTTGGGCCCATTATCTGCAACCCCTGTTCTAAAGCCACATAAAGTAAAAGTAATCCAGCTTTATCATGCTGATGTTGCCACTATGGGAGACTGAGCTTACTGTCCTCCTGCCCTTGTTGTTCAGGTTACACACCCCTGGTGTTTCCCTGGTCTCCTAAGTGATGTGGTCTCCAGATCATATTGTTAGCACTGGACGGTTTATAACCACCCCCATTCGTAAAATAGGGCCCACAGAAACCAACATTCAACCTTAATTCAGACTCTTCACATCCTCACTGTCCTGTCATGAGCACCCACCAGGTTCCGGCGTCTCTCTGTGGCACCATTGTGAATAAAGAGGGAGACCACAGTCCTGACCTGTTTTGTGTGTTTTGACCAGTGTGGGTTGGTGTGAGGCCGCCTCCTGTCCTACTCTGGTCATGAAGGGTCTGTTAAAACATCCTGAATCTCTGATCTGCTGACATCCCTGAGGTCTTTGCATCTACGTTGTGGAGCTCTGCCACCTTGACCCTGGAAGTCTAAACTGGGGCTAGAACTCTGGACAGGGGGTTACTTTATCTCTGCCGACTCTGTCTTACTTAGCTTGACCCACCGCTTCTGGCTATTGTGGTTTATCTTACTCTGGACACTGCCACACAACACGTGTGTTCTCACGTCAGTCCTCATGGAAATCAAGGGACTTGATGTGCCTCCGATTTGTAACGAGATGGAAAAGCAAAGCCAGCCACGCCACCCCACCCCACCCCACCACCACCAAAGGGACTTCGTCACCCCTGGGCTATGTCTCACACACTGGGGCTCCTCCCTTACAGTCCGGCAAGGTTGGGAACCCACCAGCATGTGATCCATTTCACATTCATCAAAGAGTTATTGCACATCTGCTATATTCCAGGCATATATGTGAATGTACAAAGATCCTAGCCCTTCTGGAACTTTCGTTCCCGAGGGAGTGGTGGGGGTGGGGCACGGGTGGGGAGACAAGGCAGGAAACTTAGCAAATTAAAGACATGGAGAAAGAATGTCTAGATCGAAGTGTGGTTGAAGAAGTTGCAGCGTCCCACATGGCGGTCAGGGTGGGCGTTATTGAGGAGGTGGCATTTTAGTAAAGACTTGGAAGAGGTAAGGGGGTGAGTCGTGTGGATATATGAAGTGAGGGGAGGGCACAATCCAGGCAGAGGGAGCAGCAAGGAGGTCAGTGCGGCTAAAGTGAAGCTACTGATGGGGGGATGGAGGGAGATCGTGTCAGAAAGAAAATGAGGGCAGAACACATGTAGCGTACATGGTCCATGTCGGATCAGGATCCTTCTCTGGGTGAGATGGGCGACCATGCTGGGAGCGATGTGATCTGCCTAACGTGCTTAAGGGGCAAGGATGGAAACGGGAGACTAAGTCAGGAAAACCAGAAATGGAGTCCAGAGACAAATGTGACCTGTCCAAGGTCATATAGGAATCAGGGGACAGAAGCAAGAAGAGGACCAGGTCTCCTGACTGCTGCTGCCCAGAGCTCTGCACCCTGCCCCTCACCACGTCAGGTACCCCAACCTTCAGATCAACAACCCCCTGGGTCCGAGGAGCCTCAAACCAGTCCCCAAACCCCAAGTGGGGTTTTCATGAAGAGATGGCGAGAGCAGCTCTGTGATTACAGCCTTAATTTTCCTCTGATTCAACACAGCTCTCCCCTTCGGCATGATTAGTCAGGTACCATTACCATTTTGTAATGAGATTAATGAGAGAATTCATTCAGAAGTCATTATCTTACCTAATAATGACCTTACTGATTACTGTATCTCCTTCAACTAGGTTACTGATTTTGATGAAAATATAATAAATATAGCTTGCAGCACCTGGAAATTTGTTCTCTGCCTGGAATAGTTCGGAGGTGAAGACTTATTTTTAAGAATTTCTTGAAAGTGATTAAATATTTTGGTTCTCCTGAGGCGGTATTTCTGTGTTTTCACAGATGACATTTTTGAAATGTATGAAATATTTGATGATAAAATATTTAATAAGCCTGGCGTTCATATTTTTCAGACATCTGTTTCTACTTTGAGGCTGTCTGAATGTGATTCTACATGAAATTTCTATTTGCATGTTGTGTTGGTTTAAGAAAAAGGCTTGTGCTGTGCATGACATATGCGTCTCATAAAATAATGAATGCCCGCGCCTCGCAGTCCAGAAGATATTGTGCAAAGAGCATTGTGGTCTGCATATTAAAATGCATCTAAGCAAATCATTAAATAAAAACACAACCATTTCCAGGGGGGAATAGTGCAACTCGACTCTTATTAATCAAGAACCTACTAGGCACAAAGCTTCTAGGGAGAATAAGGGATTAGTAAGACATGAGTTTCGTCCTCAAGATTCAGAGTCAGTAAAGGTGTGTTAAGCTCCTCCTTAGGGCCTACTGCTGCTATTAGACTCGTCATCCCACTTATGAGAGAGAGCGATATAAGGACCTAGGCTTCCGGACTCAAATATAGGGATTTGAAGCTCTGCTTCATTCCCTGTTACCTTGGACAAGTCACTTAAACTCTCTGTGCCTCAGTTTTCACATCTGTCAAGTGGGGAGGATAGCTAACTCCTTGCTTTGTTGTAAGGATAAATAATAAAATGAGAAAGGGTTTTAAAGTCTTGCTCAAGGTCACAAGTCTAGTGAGTAGTGAAGCGGGGCGTCCTGGCCCCTCGGACTTCGAGCAAGGTCATTCCCTGTAGATTAACCTTGCTGTGAAAACAGAGCAAGCCTCAACTTGGGGACTTGTGCAAACTCTTATGTGATTTTCAAAAATCTAAATAGCTATCCTATGATACCCACTTCGTTCCCAGTTCTTAATCCACGCATCACCTGTAAAGATGGATGAGCAATTTGGAGGCCTGATTGATGTGGGTTTTGCCTTATGAATTTCCTGAATTTAATGGGAGCCATGTGGTCCCAGAACCATGAATCACGCCAGCTGGAAATGCCCCCATTAGAAGACAGAGAGAGAACAACAGATCAGCAGGATGCTGGGAAGACATCTATGGTAATAAAACTCCACAATTGGAAGTGTGGGGTAGATAGGATGAGCACTGCAGTTGGAGTCAGATCTGGTCCCTGCTGTGCCAGCATTCTTGCTGTGGGATCTTGAGTGCAAGTCATTTCTCCTTGTTGAGATTTGTGTTCCTCACCTTCCTCCAGGATTGAGAAATTATAACATTCCTAATTATTATCAAGTGCCTATTACGTGTCAGGCCTATTTTAAGTGCCTCACACACATTACCTTATTTAATCTTCACAAGGACCTTATGAAGCATCATTGGCCACATTTTGCAATGAGGAAACTAAGGCACAGAGAGATAAAGTAACTTATCCGAGGCCACCCGGATAGAAAGTAGCAGGGGCAGGATTTGAATGCAGGCAGGCAGACTCTGGAACCCTGGCCCACAGCCTCTACCTATACTATCCTTGTGGTATTAAAGCATTTAATGCACTTGTTAGAAATGCAGAATCTCAGGCCCCATTCCCAAGGCCTACTGAATCAGAATCTGCATTTTCACAAGATGCCCAGGTGATTCCTTTGCACACTACAATTAAAGAAACCATACCTTAAAGTCACATGCTGACAACTTGATGGGTCATGCTGCAGATCCAGAGAGAGAAATCGTGACCTAGGAAGCCGGTGCTATTTGAGAGATTCCTAGTTTAAGTTTCTCAAAGGCAAAGGACACGAAGTCACGGAGATTAAGTCACAGACAGTATGGGGCCTTGTAGTATATACACATATGGGGTGAAGTGGGGGTAAGCCCTGGTGTTTTCACGGGGGTGATGAGAAGTGTGAGTGCAGAGGCCTAGCCCAGTAGGAATCAGACTGACAGGGTCTCATCGAAACCCTGACATTGCTGCCCTGTGGGACTTTGGGAAAAGCCAGATTAAGGAGTAGACAGCTGGACAACTGCCCAGAACACAAATCCATGAGGGAAGCTAAAAGAGTGCTAGCGTAAATTAGCGAAATGGAACATGTTCCATTTCCACCAAAGTAGACAGCACCCTCCAGTGGAAAATAAAGATAAAATGTTCCTTCCGAGAGCATTGTCATCGGTGAACAGTTCATGGTGGCCTGCAATGCCGTAAAAGTCTGTTCCATGGAGTTCGGTTGTTTCCTAGAAACAAGAAGCCTATTTCACTATCTAAATATCAAACCCTTTAATATACCTGGTAGGAAACTGTACAATTAAGCAAATTGCCAAAGAAAACTGGAGAGTACCAGAACCCAGGAGAGTGGGGCATGTACATCAGATATTTTTCAGAATGTTGATACCACTTCTGCCTGCGGAGGCATATATATAAGTGAATTTCTTTTTTTGTACAGTTTCTATTAGTATGAAGCCAGTTTCTCCTCACCTTCTTGAAATAGATGTGAGGCAAATATTTAAGGACATGTGTTTGAAGGGTTACCGACTACACCACCAGCCTGAATCACTTATGGTCTTTAATCCCTCTCTGCCCTTAGGAGAATCTCTTCTCACCCCTGTTCTTCTCTCTTCACTGGTGGTAGAAGGCTCAAGGGAGAAAATCGGTTTAAAACACACACACACACACACACACATGCAAACACACACACGCACACACACACACACACACACTGCTTCAAACAGTAAACTCAACAAAGGAACATCCAGAGACAGCAGAGTTGAAAAGGTCTCTAGGCTGCATCATTGGCTCCTGTTCCCTGGTGAATTGTCCTGGTTAAGAAATTTGGCTGAACATGAGAAAAGAACAAAGAAACAACAAACATGAACCAGAATCCCCTTTATGTCAAACTCCACTATAAGTCTCTTAATAAATAGTTTGTCAGGCGCTGCTGGGAATGTGAAGATAGTTTTATTGTAAAGTCTCCTCAAAGAGCTTGCAAGCTACTAGAGCTAGTGAGTGACTAGCAGCCAGAATTTGGAACTAGACAGATTTGGTTCCACAATTCTCTGCCACCATCGATTCATTAGAACGAGATTTCTTGGAACTATATCTGCACCCCCGCTCGATCTCAACATTAAAATAACTGAATTTCAGTATCCTTCAGAGCTATGTCCCCAGCCAATTGATTATTATTATTTCCATTTCTAGAACATTGAGTTAATTCATAAAAAGCCAGTAAGAAAACTTCAAATAAAGCTGCTAATTGCTTTCTCATCACTGGACTTTCCATGATATAGTGACGTTTGTTCCTAAACATTCAGATGCCATCAGAGGCCTGCACTCAGGCCGACACTCAGAAACGATTTCACTGAAGGTTGTCAGGCTAGCATGGACCAAAAGGCCCATCCTCAGGTTATTTAATTTTCCTCTCCTTTCCTGGTATTTATCCACGTCTGTAATTCCCTCAATGCCTATGATTCAAAGTTGCACTTTATAAAAGTTCAATAAAATTTGGTCAAATTGGATCAGGCTAATCTAGTCCTCGAATTTCTAGTTAGTGATGTTTTTTCACTCAATTAGGCATTATAGTTTTTCATCCAGGTTCATATATATGCCTATAAATACTATAACAGAATGGAATCATGGTTTTTCTGGGAATTATTTCTATCCTCCACAGAGCCACTTCTTCACCCTCATAAAACATGCTTGACAAAAGAAAAGAAAATATTCCTTGTTATGGTGATTGGTGCCTTATTTCTTTGTTTTCCTAGAAAGCAAAATCAAGATATATGCTTGCTGCAGTTATAAAATTTTGAAAGCAGCAACAGAGGTTTTGTCAGAAAAACAGACTCGAGAGTCCTATCCCCAGTGTGCAAGCATGTCATAAATATGCATTGTCATTTTAAATCAATTTAGGCTAATTTCCTCATCTATCAGTGCAGAGTCAATAGATACTGACTCTGGTTAAAAAAAATAGTTTAAATTTTTAAATAATGGCAGATTTTACATAATGTATAGTCAAAATTATGTCGTTCATTCATGCCTTGCCTAGCTCTCTTGCTCCAAACACACAGCAATACTAAATAAAATATAAAGAGAGAAAATTAAAAAGATATGGTCCCGTTCAGAATCAAGAGAAGCTTGATTTTCATGGACCAGAAATGAAAAGTGGGAAGGGAGGCTATAAAAGTGAGCCTCCGGGGCTCCAGGTTGGGAAGCAAGTAGAAGGAGTAGGAATGTGGAGCCTCAGATGTCAGAGGAGTAACAGCTTCCAACAGGAGATGAGGCACCAGAGCCAGGCTCACGGCCCCACCCCAGGTATCTGAAGGGGTGCTCTCTGCTCTTAAAAGGAAGCTGAAAGAGTCTTCTGGTGGCTTCTAGGGGTTACATCTCATGTGAAATTGCAAAGTTAGGGCAGCATAGGAGGACAGAGGCTGACATCCGAGACGTCAATCAAGCTTTTGACTCAGTGAAAGTTATTTGCAACATCCCCAATGTCATCACTAGGCTGAAGTCTCAGGCTGCTAATGTAAGAGGCCATTCTGAACCCAGGGTCCTAAGGCATTGGGTAAAGACAGCCACATAACTGCTAGACTCAGAGCAATGAAAGAAGAGAGAAAGAGATTTCCTACCTAACATGAGCCTGCAAACCAAAATTCAAAAACACATGAAAAAGTGATATCAGTAAAAATGGCTGAGTAAGGACTCGAAAAATTCCCTCTCCCATTAAAGCAATGAGAATTTTTTTTTAATTTCAAATTTAATTTTTTTTATAATTCTGGAAGTTAATCAAAGGCCCGTGGCAATCGAGGAGCATTTCTGCAAGACACAAACAAACAAACAAACAAACAGCTAAAAAACAGAAAGTTTTGTGACCATTTTGACTTGCTCCATTCTCATCTCATGCTCTCCAGCTCCTTGGTAACCTGGAAGATCAATTGTTTACAATTATAGTAAAAAAAAAAAAAAGCAACATGAGTAAAAAAAAAAAAAAAGCCACTAGAGGAGCAAAATAGGGTTGGAGCTCCTTCAAATTCCAGAGACTTATCATCATTTGACTTGTCTGACGGTTGCCTGAGAAACCCCATTTAACAAGCTGTCTTTATTTGACCTGAATCAAAGTGCGCAGAGAGCTGAGGAAAATAGCAACCAACTTAGATTTCGATATCCAGCTGAACTATCACTCCAGAGGTTGGGAAAAATACAGAATGTATTTCCCAGATGTACTATTTACTACCCATCAAGAAGAAGTCTGAAATCAAAGAGGAGAATGCAAAGGAAATGATGGACACAGAAATTGATCAGATATATTAGCAAATTTTATTAACTACCGACTGCATAATAATCTTCACACCATCTACTGTGTTTAAACAGAAATGAAACTAAATACCTGGACTGCAACAACAAGGAAGATTGGTCAATGAATGTGGAAAGAGTATGCCATCACCCTCAACTTGCCCAAAAAGTGAGTAGAGATATTGAATAACTGTGGACTTGGTTAGAGTAAGTAGTCATTAAATATATACATCAAATTTTTAAAGGTGACCCCTAAAGGAAAATAAGTAAAATCTAAGCTTTCTAATCAGCTGGGGTAAAAAGAGGAAGATATATAGAAAGCTTTATTAATTCAATAGAAAGCAGGAAAAATTTTAAAAAAAGGAACAAAGAAAAATAAAACAAATTTCAAAGATGTAAAATAAGTTTCAAAACAGGGATCAAATAAATATAAACAGATTAAGTTGACTTTAAGTAGAGACTATTGGATTTAATTAAAAGAAAATACCAATGCTTTTGACCACTTAGTTTTTCACACCTTTCACCCCTTAACTTTAGAGAAATCTTTAGCAATAAATATTGCTTTTTTGAAGAAATGTATATTTGAAGTGCCATTCCATTTCTTTCTCTGTTGTTACATTTAAATATAACTAAATTTAATAATTTCATTTTTTTAAATTAGCATGTACAGTATAAAGCTGTTCTAGCAAAATTCTTTCTTTTCTCTCTTTTCTCCTCATTTCTTCCCTCCTTCTTTTTTCTTGGTGTATTTACATGCCGATGCTGAAGCAGTTGTAACCTATACGTTTCTTACCCTCTTAAGGGGAAGCCGTGATATTTTGTACTGGGCCAATCTTGAAGTAGGACCCCAAAAGTTCTTTAGGTTTATCATTAAGAACTTTACTTATTCCAAAGGATTTGCGAGCCAGGTAGACACTGCTAATGACTTGCTAGGAGAAACAGACACAGTGCTTGCTGCACACTATGCTGCAAACAACTTAACAAATTCCTATTAGACACCACCCATCTAGTCCTTCTCTGCTATCATGATCAACTAGGTAGGGCTGCTACATCCTTGGGATCTTTTTCTTCCCTCTCAAACTTCTCAGCATCTGGCTCTAGCTCCCTAACTCCTGTTCTCTTATCCTCTTTCCCTTTCTTATTCAGGGAATTAAACTTTGTTGTAGCTCTTCCAAAATTCTCATTACCTATACCCACTGCTCCACTCAGCAAAGTTACTACTTATGTTCTCACTAACATGATGCCCTCTCTTTAGAAAGTAGTAAAAACCAGGAATAACAATTGACCTTTTCTCTTCCACACAAAAGATAGCTTATATGAACACAGAACTTGTCAAAAGTTCTCACCTTCGATGTTTTCAGTGGAATCATACAGCTGAAAGAAAAATTAAAATAACTCAGATACCTTCTTTTGGAAAGAGAGAGAGAGATGGGGGGTGGTGGGGAGAGAAGAGAGTGAAAACAAAAAACAAAATTGAAAAGAATACTGAATTAAAAAACTCTAAAAATGTCATCACCCTAATACAGCATTATATATATATTTTCAATTCCCTTTCAATATCCACGGGATTTAGATATCTTCACTTACAGACAGTTCTCTAAGATGTATTTACCTATGATTTAATTCTGTATTAAATCTATTTGGGCATCTTAATCTTTGTTGCCACATTTTGGGCATTTTATACTGATGAAATCATCAACGTTTCATAAATGATATTTTTATCTTTTAAGACATCCATCCATATTTTGCTTGATCCATAACTCTGGTATTGAGATTCTAGTGAAGAATCAAGACAGAAGGAGGCTTTGCAATTGATTGTACTTAGTGTCTTGGGCACCATTGAAAACTGTGATAGAAATATCAATTTTGAAGAAAGGATTTTTAACAAATAGCCTGACATGTCCTTAAATTATTCAAAAGTAGAATTAAGAGGAACAAATTACACACACAAGGATAACAACTCTCCCATAATCAAGGGATGGTGCAAATGTTTAAAATAACTCTTAGAAATATGAAATTATCAGAAGTACCCCTAGACAATTAAATAACAAATACCGTGTCAAAAGATGATAAAATGAAAGAGAAATGATAATTGAATAGATATAAAAACACCTAAAGGCAGAGGGATAAAATTTCAGAGAATTGGTTATTAGATGAATTGATAATTAAGCAAAGTGATTTTCAAGGATTTGGTCTGTTACCATTTCAACCGAGTTGCAATCTGAATATCCATTTCATATTCTATTTCTTTCTCATTTCACATTATAACTAAAGCATTTTCTTCTTTGTCACGTATTCTTTATAAAATTAATTGCTATTTCAATGGCATTCACTTTTTCTGATTATAAAAGTAATATATGTTCATTATAGAAAATTTTAAAAAATACATAAAAGCATAAAGGAGAAAACAAAAATCAACCATAATCCCATCATCTGGAAATAGCCATTGTTTTGTTTTAATGAACATCATTCCAGTTTCGGTGGTGTTGGGGAGGGGTGCATATATGTGGCAATTGCTATTTTTAATGTCAGTTTATTATTCTGTCATAAATTGTTCTATAATTCTACCAGCTATTTCCAATTCATGGGTTAGGTTAGTTCTTCCACTTCTGCTTTTTTGCCTTTATAGATGATACTGGGTTAAATAGTTTTACACACATAACCTTGTCTTTGCTGAATTTTTTTTCCCCTCAGGAAAAATTCCTGAGAATAGGATTATGAAATCAAAATCTATTTCATAAAATTGCAACCCCCAGTTTGCTCATAAGAAAAGAGTGAAGTCCAGAGAAAAGTAGAGACTTGCCTAAAGTTATTGAGCACTAAAGTATCCTAGGACCTAAGTCTTCTAATTCCCAGCTCCTCATGGTCTTACACCACTCAGCCCATTTAGGATGGCAAGACATTCCAGATATAGGGAATCCATTGTTGTTGGAAACCATTCACTTTGTTATTCTTTTCCCATTAAATTAAAGAGACTATAAAAGTTTTCTAATAACCAAATCCTTCAAAATGAACTGTTTGGAAGCTCTAAAGTTTTACCCAGGGGCAAGGTATTTACTAGGCTAAAATAAATCTCTGAAAAGCCTTTATATGATCCTTAAAACCTGATTCTACAACAAAATGCTTGTTTTTATTATAAATTGAATTTTTATTATCAGCACAAATGCAAACAGTGTGCTGTCATAGTAAACATAAAGCGTATGAGCAGTCATAAATATTCACACACCTATGGCAGAAGTAATTGCTACCTAGAGCAACAGTTTTGTCCAAATTCTGATGGGCACGCCCAGAGAAATGGAGAATTCAGAACGTGAGCCAATTCCTGCTCGTCCCTTTGAAAGGAAAGGGCAGAGACGGGTAAAGATCATGGTGGCTTCACCTCTGAGGCCTGGATGGCTGCTCTGTGGGAAACATGAAAGCCTTGGGAAGAGGCCTCCTGTGAGGCAGCCTGGGAAAACTGAGACGGCCAGACACCACCAGTTGATTCACCCTTCTTTTTTGTTTGATTGAGGTAAAATTCTCATAACATAAAATTCACCACTTGAAAGTGTAGAGTTTAAGTAGCATTTACTAAATTCCCAATGTTGTACAAACATCATCTCCATCAAGTTCCAAAACATTTTGATCAGCCAAAGTCAGAGAGCCCCAGCAGGCCAAGAGGTGGGAGCCTGGTGGTAGGACACTGGCAGTGTGCTTGGGAACTGCCCCTGCCCCACGGCGACAGGTAGAGGTAGGGGGAGGGGTGGCATGAAGACTCATGGCATTGCCTATAAGCAGTCAAGGAGCTCTCCAGGTGAAGCAAATATGATGGAGAGAAGTCAGCTGGCTGGAGTAGGCAGGGGAGAGCACACAGGGCTTTGGGTGCTTTGTCATGGGGGCAGTTGGAGAACCTCCAACAAAGGATTTTAAGCCAGGAAGTGCTGCAATCCACTTGATGCTTTCAGTTAATGTCTCTGGTCGTGATGCAGAGAATTGGCAGGAGGGAAGCAAAAGTGAAAGCATAGATACCAATCTGGAGTCCAGGCCAAAAACAATGGCTCTTTTACCATGCCAAGTCAGGAAAACCTAGAACAGGAGACAGACTCGAGAGCTTTTCAGAGCGGCGGTGTGACAGGAGAGGTTGATGGACTGGACGTGCAGAGTGAGAGAGACAGAAGTCAAGGCGATTGCCCAAATTTTTAGCTTGAGAGGGAGGTTTCCAGTGGTGTCATGGGAGACAAGGATTCCAAAAGGAGGAAAGGGTGAATATGATGAGGTCGGTTTTGGACACGCAGAAGTGGAGGTACCTGGGAGACATCCAGAGAGAGACAGGACCCACGAGACAGCTCCAGCCTCATTTTGCCACCCCTTAGAGCCAACTCTATGTATTTTTGTTCCTGTAAGTGGCCTGGCCTCAGTAGATACTCAAGAAATCTTTGCTGATTGGATAAATGAACGACCGATTACTGGCACACTTACGTACCTTGCTCACTTTGTTTTGTTCCCTTCACTTATTTCTTCCCTTTGCCTATTTAAATCTTGCCCATCCCATCAAGGAGCTACCACCTCTATGGCCAGTCTGCAGATCCCAGTTCAGGAGCTTTGTGGAGCTCTGGAGATGGGGGTATGATACGTATCTGTCTGGCTGCTCCATCCTCTTCGTTGACCTAGACACAGGGACAGCAGAGGGCCTCCAGAGCAGGGTACAGGCGCTGAGGAAACCTAAGCAGAAAGGGCCAGACCTACATGTTCAGTGGATCAGGGAGCACGAAACTCTCTGGCTGGGATGGTTTCCTGTCTGCCCGCCCAAGTGTAAGACTCAGTGACGGCAGTCATGAGCCAACAGGCTCTGCCAAGGCAGCTGGAACTGACCGTGCAGTTGCCTGGAATGTAGGTCAGTGTGTCAGACGCCAAAGCCTGGAAGGAGCCAAGAAGGAGGAACCATGAATTCCTGCTCCCAGGGCTAAGGAACAGGCAGTGATGGAAGGGCAGAGGGTGGCATCTTGGACACTCTGCCAGGTTTCCTGGCCCAGTGTGTACCTTCTCTGTACTTGGCTCACTCTCCTCATAGTACCAAGTGCACTTCAGTTCACGTCCCGCCTCCTGTGCTGCTTCTGCAGAACTATCATTCATGATGCCTTCTCCACTTCTCTCTGCCTGTTCGTATCCTACTCCACATTCAGAGCCTGAATCAAGTAGACGCTCAGTCCTTTTTAGCTGTTGCTTATTTTGATTCAGTACCATGTCCCCCAGGGAGCCTTTCCTATCTCTTCCTGCATCTTCCAACTTCCCTCACTCTGAGATCCTATAATCTTTCATCCGAGGCGCCAGTAGAGCCCAGAGGTTAAAGTTAGACTCTGGATTCAGCTTGTCTGTATTCACATTCTGGTTCTGCTACTTGACAGCTGTCAGAGTCTAGGCACATTACTTAACCTCTCAGTGCCTGGGTTTTCTCATCTCGTAACCAGTGTTAATAAGTTCCTACCTCATAGAGCTATTGGGGGGATAAAGTGAAACAACGCCTGTAAGTATAGCACCGTGCCTGGCAAATGGGAAGTACTCAGTACCCACTATTACTTGGAAAGTCCATGTTTCCTGGACTTGTCTCTGGGGTGTGTGTGTGTGTGTGTGTGTGTGTGTGTGTGTGCGCGCGCGCACGCGTGCGCGTACATAAGGTGCAGAGCTTCTCTCTCCAACAAAGGTGGGTTCCTTGAGGAAAGGCAAAATAATGCTTCTAAAGCAGGTCTATAAATAATCCTTTGTGTTGCCTTTTATGAAGGTCACTTGACAGCAGTCAGGAGAGAGCTGATCTGAGAGAGGCTCTTTCCCCAGCCAGCTTGAGAAGAGCTGGTGTGCAGGCCTCTGAGCCCAGCCTGGCCTATACACTAAAGCCAGGGAGACATGGGACATGTTGACCAGCAGGTTCTCTCTGAGGTTCTTGCCTGCTTGCTTCATTTAATCAAACTAATCAGCACTGGACTTTAAGCTTCCAAAGGGCAGGAACTGGTGGCTACACACCCACATATGGCCCCCTGCACAGGAAGGTGGCATTTGTAAAGCATTTTCCAGAAGCCAGGGAGTGTCCTAAGCATTTTCTCCAAAGTTTACAGGAGTTCCTGGAAATGGTAGTATTACCCCCACTTGCGAGATGAACAAACTGAGGCAGAATGATCCTGAGATCATGGTGCCAGGAATGGCAGGATGGAGTCCCCATCCCAAAAGATGTGAGTCTTGAAAGCCATCCAGGCAGTGCTGGGCACACAGTAGGTGCTTGTATATACTTGCCAGAGGATGGGCTGACTCATAATTTAAAGCAGCAGTTTCCCGTGACCTTCTTGGACCTAAAACCTAATAGTAGCTGTGAGATTCTTTAAAAAGAAACAAGTTATTTAAAATAGTCTTTAGAGGATGCTCTTATGGAACATGATCTTGGGCCTGCAGAGGAATTATCACAGAATATCAAAAGGCCAGAGGGAAAAAGCTCAGTGTCAGGATTTACATATGGACCTGGTGAGACAAAGCTGCTTCTGCACCCTGGACTCCAACCAAATATTTTGCAGCAGAAAGAGAGCAGACTTTCTCCAAGAGAGGTTGCTAGGGTCATGGCAAAAAGTATTGAGATGGAGCTAACAGGAGGATCTCCTCCTTTCCAACCCCTTTTTGGTTTCTTCTTTCTTTTAAGCCGTATATGTCTCTTAACCCAGCTGTCGAGCATGGCACCCTCGCAATCCCAACAGTGAGAAGAGTATAAATCCTCCACATTACGATCTGTTGTAGGTAAACCCCTGATGAAGGGGCAAACTCTGGAGCTGAGGGATGATAAACCTTGGACTAATTTTCAGCCGGTCAGCCTTAGATTTGGATCTACTCACTAGCCCAGTGAGCTTTAACAGATTATTCCACCGATCTGAGCCTCGGTGTTTTTCTCTGTAAAAAGGTTCTATAAAAAATAGAGTGAAATACTGTCTGTGCAGTGGATGCTGTGGTGCATCACCTGAGCTCCTCTTTCCAGTTAGGGGTTCATGCTTCGGGGTACAGGGAGAATTGGTGGCTGAAGGCTCTCAGCTGGGAATATGTCCATCCCCATAGGCAGCCCACAGCCAGTGATCGGTCTGTGCGAGGGAATAAGGGTCCAGCCTCCTTGCCTTGATTGAGTTGGAACAGCTCTAGAGCTCCCAGTGAGACGGGCTGAGGCTTCTATCGTAACTGCATTGCAGCCCACTTCTCTCTTTGCCCTGTCCTGTGTCCCTCACTCCCTGCAAGGTCTTGTTTCCAAGAGCACCGCCCTAGAAAACGTCTGTGTGCACCTCCCAGGCTCAGAATCTGTTCTGCAGGGTGATGGTTTATCTTATACGTCAGCATATATGGCCAAGGCCCCCAGATATCTGGTCAAACACCAGCCTGGATGTTGCTGGGAAGGTATTTTTTAGGCGGGAATCACATTTGAAATAATAGACTTTGAGTAAAGCAAATTAGCCTGCGTAATGTAGGTGGGCTTCATAAAATCAGTTGAAGGCCTTAAGAGAAAATTGACTGACATCCCCCAAGAGAGAGAGAATTCTGCCTCCAGGCTTTCTTCAGACTCAATCTACAGCATCAGTTCTTCCCTGGGTCTCTGGCCCACCCAGCTGCCCTGCAGATTTTGGACATGGCAGCCTCCATAATCTTGGGAGCCAATTCTTTAAACCTATCTATATGCTTATGTCTATATCTATATCTATAACACACACACACACACACACACACACACACACACACACCTATTGGTTCTGTTTCCTTGGAGAACCCTAATACACACCCAGGAACCCAACCTAAGACCTGCAAAGTGCCTGTGGAAGTTGTCCCCAGATGGTGATTTATATTAATCTACTGAAGAGCTGAGGGGGTTTCTGTACTTCTCTGGGACTCCGTCTTCTAATCTGTGAAGTCTCTCTCAGCTCCCACGCCCTGTGGATCCATGCAGGTGCCCCTGGATAGGCTGAAATGGGAGGCTAGAATCAGATCCTGATTCTTAACTCAGGCTCTACGGAATTAGATGAGGTGCGGGAGAGGACTTTAGATCAGAGGCCCTAGCTCGTGTTTTTCCTTTGATTTCCTTTCTAGCACTGTACTTTGACATTAGTCTTTGTTGAATAAAAATGGTTTATGATAATAATATTTCTCCCCCAGCAAGTAAGGTGTGGTGGACAGCAGTCTACATGCTTAGATAACAAGTGATCACCATCATGGAGTTTCGGTGTCTACAATAGCTTCCTATAAAGAGACGTTTAAAAAGACATACTTTAAAACGTACTCTGCCTTTATGAATATGAACATCTGTTAATATTTATAGAAGACCCGGATCAA
Organism: Cynopterus sphinx; assembly: GCA_030015415.1. NCBI lineage: Eukaryota > Metazoa > Chordata > Mammalia > Chiroptera > Pteropodidae > Cynopterus > Cynopterus sphinx. Next base: position 114,657,903 of record CM057385.1, on the reverse strand, counting down.
GTTAGAAAAGGTCAGGGCTAAGAATGTACAGGAAAACACCCCCATCCTTTGGTTTTCGCTTTCGTCCACAAACATGATGGGATACCCAGGGCACAGTGTTTCTTGTGGGGCAAGTTCAAGATCCTTAAAGCATAGAGCCCAGTACATCAGCTGTCCTCAGCACAGGGTCCTTCCAGGAAAAGAAGGTTCTTTTAAAGGCTGGAACTTCACCAGAACATAGGTGTTCCTGGACACATGAAGCATTCCCACCTAGAAGCACTCCCAGAAGTCTTAAACCTCACCACGCAAAAGAGGCCACGCATGACCCAGAACGCCCCAGAAACAGCTGAGCTGGTTTGTAGCTTCGAAGATGTCACAGCCTCTGTCAAATGACATCATCTCACCCCGCACCCCTGATGAGTCGTAATAGTATTTTGAGGCCAACCCTGCCATGCTTGATCAAGCTTCTGGCAGAAGTTTCCTTTCCATTTATTTATTTGATTAATTTTTGTTTTGTCAAGAGGGAAGGAAAGCTGACTCTCAGGAGAGCTGGACAGAAAAGCTAGTTCATTTTGCCTGGTTTTCTTGGTGGCTGAATTTCGTCTGAAGCGCGTCTTTGGAGGCCCGTTATATTTAATGTATTTGTAGAAAATGAGCCATTTTCATTAAGATGTTTCTAATGCATGACCATGAAACTGCATGGTGTTTCTTTATCTGTGTTTTCTCTTTTATATGGGTCGTTATGCCCCTTTCCCATGTTGTTTGTTTTTTCTCGTTTCCTTTGATTAGATTTGCCAGAAGTTTCTATGTTTTTAAAATTTTTTAAAAAGATCTAGCTCTTGGTTGTATTTATCAATTGCACTGGATTTTTGTTCTCTAATGTATTTACTTTGATCTTTATTTTTATATTATTCTTATCATTTTCCTTTGGGTTGTTTTTGTTCCTTTTCTAGTATACAGAGTTGGTTGCTTTTCTCTTTTTGATAATGTTGTTTAAAGTTGTGAATTTCTCTATAAGTGTTGCTATGTCTGGGTTACATAAAATAATCTATTCACTATTTTTGATTGGCCAATATATGTCTTTGTAGACAAATGAGATCTTTTAGGGAAAAAAAATAATGATGAGCAATAGAAAACAAGCAAAAAAGAAAAAATGAAATCACCCAAAATCCCATTTTCCAGACAGACATGTTGATTTTAGTATACATTTTCTAGATTTTTTTTCCTTTGAAAATTGACACATACAGATTTTAAAATCATTGCAAAATGTGATCACACTTAATACTATTTTGTAAGATGTTTTCTTTATCTAAATTATAAAATTAGGACATCATTCCTCATTATTAAAATTAGATTTACACTGTCCATTTTAATGGCAGTCAGGGACTTATTTTGTTATGCTGGCATTCTATAATTTACATTACCAATCACTTTTTGTTAGACATTTAGGTTGTTTTCATTCATTTTGTCATCACACACACACAACGTCTATCCTTGTTGCTGAATATTTGCAGACCTCCATGATTATTTACTCAGAATAAAGTGAGAGGAATAGAATTGCTGGCTGAGAGAAGTGGCCGTGGCTCTAAGGCTGTTGATGCATCATCTTTCACTTTCCCCTGGAGCAGTTGCACCAGTAACTTGCTCTCAGACTGAAAGCCCATTTCCGTCTACTTTCAGCAACACTGAGTATTTTTAACTTGGGACTATTGGTGGAAGAAGAAATAGTTATTTTATCAGAATTTATTTTATTATTAGCAAAAGTGAATATTTTCATACATTTATTGCCCACTTGTATTTTTTTTTTGGACTGCCTTTCACACACCTTATCCTTTCTTCATTATTGTTTTTCATTCGCAATGGCTGTCTGCTCTTTGTGATATATATTACAAAATTTTGGCCATTTTATTGTTAGACTTCCAAATTTGCTTAGGTACTTTTGCCTCATGAAATTTGTAAAGTTTTATTTAGTTAAATATATCCGTCTTTTTACTTTCATGGTTTTGTCTTTGCACGTATGTTTAGAAAGGTCTTATATAATGAAGATCAAATTATTGTGCATTTTTATTATTTATTCATTTATATTTAAATCTCATATGCATCTGACAGAAGCAGATTTTATTTCTTTCCAGTACCCATTTGGTTTCTGTCATACCCCAACCTTTACCCAAGGATATTATCATCATTATATAAAATAATTTATATAGATATAGATCGCACCCCTGCATCTGTCTCCGGCTTTCTATTTTTGTAACATTGACTGTCCATTCATGCACAGAATGAGCTCCAGTTCACTGTGGTGGCTGAAAGGGCAAGCTTTGGAGTGTTTTTGGTGACACCTGGATCCGTCTCCACCCAGGCTGATACGATCTCTCTGACTTGGACAAGTAACTTAAACTCTGAACTTTGGTTTCCTCTGGGTGGTTGTGAGGATTAAACAGGAGGAAGTGTGTAGCGTTCTTGGCTCTGTTCCTGGCACATTCAAGGATTCCATCATTTAGATGTTACTGCTGTTGACACAGATATACCTGGGTGTCAGCTTGCCCCTGCCCCTAGGATAAATTTGGCTTCGTTCCCCAGAACGAGTGGGGAGAGGGAACTGCGTGAGTCCAGAGCCCATCCAAGACTGCAGTGAGTCCCAGGGCCAGCCCTGCTGCCTCTGCTAATCTTTCCCATGTACCCTGGTTGTGAAAGTCTGTCCTCGTTTGAGTTCTAGCCCTCTACCCGCATCAGAACTTACCCCCAGGCAGTGATGGCCACACTGGACGTACGTAAGTCCAGGAATGGGGTGGGGCAGAGCTTACGTTGAGGACAGGTGAGCATATAAAAGGAGAGCAGGAGGCCTCCCCACTAGGGCCGCTGGTCCCAACATCCCCACTGCAGGTTTCATCCTCCTGCTCTTAACTATCTTAGTGCCTCTCCCTCTCTGTGCCCCTCACTTCCATCACCCCTTCCCTCCTCTCTCCTGCTTCTGTCCTTACCCACAGAACCAAAAGCACAAATGCCTTCCGTGCCTCCAGGAGAGCAGCTCTCTCATCTCCGACACCTTGGCTCCTGCCAAGTCCACACCCACAGGCTCTCCTCCTCCCTCAGAGGAGGCAGGGCATTTCTCCAAACTAGATAGTTTTCTCTCCAAGGGGGGTTTGTTACCTGCTATTCAGATGCTGCTGTAGCCTTCACCTTGTTACTTTACTAATAGTTATAATAATGATAATGATAATAATGATAATAATAATAATAATAATGCATCTGCAGTTGTGCAATGCTTACCATAAGCTAGACACATACTCTATACTGTATCTTCTAAACTTCACAGCAATTCTACGAGGTAGTTACTGGGGGAGGAATGTTATGGGAGGGGGACGATTGAGGCTCAGAGGGCAGATGTGACTAAATCAGGCCACAGAGAAATATCAGAGAGGGGCTTTGTGCATAGAGTGCCTGACCCTAAAACCCGGGCTCTACTGTCCCCAACACTCTTGACTTTTTAAGGCCCTTGATCAATAGTTTGAACTTGCCCATCTTAAAGATTCTGGCAGCCTTCTGGTTTCAGGCAGGGGGCTGATAGGATCCGATGTGCATATTAGAAAAATCCCTCTGGCTATAGTGAAGAGGGGTGGATAGACCACCTCGCTTGCCGTTATGCTTGTCTCAGGACTCTATACATGGCACGGGTTCAGGCAGCATATTTCAAACATTATTATCTTCTGCCCTGAATTTAAGTACCTATACAATGGGGGTTGTGGCCTCTGATTTTATACCACTACATCCCACCAGTGACAGAAAAGCTAACTCAATGCTTGTCCTGAGTAATAGCCATGGGAGAAACTTAGGGAGGCGTCATTATATCCACTTTACAAACTGGTCAGCTGCGAGGTACAGAATGGTCAGGAGGCCAGGCCGACCCACATGCAAGTCTCTGGCAGAGTTGGGATTAAAATCCAGACCTCTCAACACTGCATCTGGTGGCACCCCTGATCCACACTGCTTCCAGCCACCCGTTCTCATGATCGCTTTGGGACTCCCAGGCTCTGCTTTCAAAGACAGGTCCCATGTCTCCCTTCTGCTAGGAGTGCTGATCTTGCTTTTCTCAGTTATACTGAGTCTGTTCAGATCTCTGTCCTTCGAGCTAAAGTGTTCAAAAGTTCCCAATCATATAGCTGGGCTCTGCGCTTGTCACTTTATACCTACCAGTCACTGGATCCTCAAGACCACTTTGTGAGGGGGAATCAACATCCCTGCCCTGGGGCTGCCCTATCTGACAGTCACACCTTCCCTCTCACAACCCTCGCTGGGAAATAGACCCTGGCAGGGTACTCTTTGTGCAGAGCCTTCACCGTTTGGTCCAAGGAGGCATTTGGCCCACCAAGGGCCCATCCATAGGCTGGCCACCCATGACACTGTGGGCCCAAAGGGCTCATCTTTGAAGCTTCATCAAATCCTAATGTCCTCCCACTCCATGCACATACTTATAATAAACCTCCTTTTCTTAAGACAGCACAGATGTCCCCAATCCTCACAACCGAGATTCTAACCCACCTTTGTATGCAGATGAGAGAACACAAACTCTGGGAAGTTTCAGAACAAAGTCACACAAGTAGCAAGTGCAGCTGAGACCAAAACCCCATACCCTCTGATTCCAATATCCATGATCTTTCTGGGCCTCAACACAGGGCTTACCAGCTTCCCGAAGGAGCTGCTGCCAACTGCAGATACCAGCTCCTCTTCTCTGGTGTCTAGCCTCCTGGATCAGGCCACTGTCTTTAGCTAATCTTTATGGGGTACAAGCCACATGACAAAGTGCTAAGGCCTTCACACAATGCATATGGTTTTAGCCTTTAGGGTTGGTATTATCGGCCCAGTTTTATAGGTAAACCACAGTTCAAAGAAGTGAAGTGACTTACCCAAAGTCAGAGAGCAAGTGTCGATGGTGCCAGACTTAAGCCTGGGTTGGTCTGCCCAGGGCCTCTGCTCTTAACTCCTGCATAGGCAGGGACAACAACAACCACTTCTTTGTTGTTTCCTGAGCACATCGAGGTGCTGTCAGGTGCACACATTCTCTCACGCTGTTCCCAGTTTTCCTTTTGACATCCTACCTGCCCTTCAGAACCCGTTATAACTACCCTTCCTTCATGAAGTCCTCCTGAATCCCCTTGCTGATGGTTTTCACTTTGTATCCATAACTTCCTCTCCTGCCTTGGGTGATGGGTCCTTTCCTTTGTCGATTAGCCTCCTAGCAAAAAGAAGACAGGATCTGTGTTGTGTACATTTCTGAGAACTCAACACCTGGTGTTTCACAGTTTACAGAGCACCCTCAAGTCCATTCCCTCTTGATCTATAACATTGCCCAAGAGTCAGCAGGTGGAGACAGCCATCCATCCAATCTTACAAATGAGGAAACTGAGGCCGCAGACAGAGTCCACTGGCCATTAGCATGCTGCTGGCCCAGGCCCAGGCCACAGTGGCCTGATTAAAAAGTCCTGTTCTCTGGACCTGGCTTTGCAATGCAGATTTCATACAAAGGCCGGGCAATGAATGACTCCAAATACATATTTACAGGTTTGTCAAGTGTTGCAACCAGCCTGCAGATTCTGGCTCCCTGCATAAAGAGACCTCATGAAAGCCAATGAAGTCACACCTCCCACACCCAGAGCCCCTGCCTTCTGGCACCAGAACAGTCCCTCCCAGGGTGAATTCCCACTGAATATATTCACACGACCTGAGAGCCAGCAGCATGCTAGGGGCCCACCAGCTCATGGCCCTAGGGAGGGGCCAGCAGACCCCCATGTGACCACTGAGAAAGATGAGAGAGAAGGCTGAGGAGTGTTCCTAAGACTTGGAGCAAGCTTGTGGCAGAGCCTTTCTCACTCTCTGGGGAGAACTGGAATTGGGGTTCCATGCAGGATGCAGCTGCGACACCTCCCGCAGTCTTTTGCTCTGTCTGTGTATTAGTCAGGATGGTGGGTTATTCAGGGACAAACAATCCCCAAATCCCTGTGCCTTAACACTACAAAAGTTCATTTCTTGCTCATGAAAATCCAATGTGTTCCCAGGGAAAGGACTCTGTGATACAGGCTGCTTTGATCTCGTGGCTTCCATCTCAGTCCGAGGTCCCCTCCATCTATGGTCAATGTGACAGAGGAAGAGAGAAGCTAGAGAATTTTGCCGGAATTACACTGCTACAGCCTGAAAGTGCAACATGGCACTTTCACTCCTATTTCATAAGCCATAAATATTACATGGTCTTGATAACTTCAAGAGAGCTGAGAAGTATCCTGTATGACAAGGGAAAATGTGCTTCTGGACACCAGTAATGTCCATTATCCTCTTTACAGGCACCCAAACATTGTGGTCTCTCTATCTCTCCTCCACTCAAATCTCCTTAGAGATACTCATTTAGGGACATATTTTAGTCAGCAATTACTACACGAAGGCTGCATAACAAACCACTCCAAAACTCAGTTTACAACAGCAAACATTTCTGTTTCTTGTCCACGAGTCTGCAAATTGACTGCTGTGGCTGTGCTCCAGGTTGCAGGTTGGCCTAGCCTGGCTGCAGGCATTGGGTTGGATTCATTCTGCACCTTGGATCAGCAGCTGTTCTGGGCATATTCTTCTCATGGTGGATTAGAGGTGGATTAGAGCACGAGAGGCCAAGCCACACCACGCCAGTGCATATAAGACCTCTGCACACATCACATCTGCTAAAGTTCCATTGGCCAGAGCAAGTCACATGGTCAGGCCCAAAGTCAAGGCTTGGGGAGGTGCCCTCTGCATGAAGGTGTATAATTCTATTAAGGGAGGAAGTAAAGATTTGGTAGTGATGATCCAGTGAGCCATGAGAGGTCTTTGGAAAAAGCCTTGGGCTTGGGGTCCCACAGACAGTGGTTTGAATCCCAGCTCTACTTTGACCAAGCCTCTGTACTCCTCCGAGACTCAGCTGACACTAATACCTTTCTCTCAGGATCTCTGTGTGACTCAATAAACACAAATAACAGTTGAGTTCCCATGATATGACATGCCAAGCACTAGGAGAAATGCTTTATAGCCACCATTTATATCTTCATCTCTTGAAAGCACACTTCTCCTCAGCACTCACACATTAGTGTGGCTTAAGCCCTGTGGTGTAGATCCACACTAGAGGATATATTAGATTGTATAGTTGGGAACCCAGGGATCCATCATGGTAGAAAGAAAGAAAAGCGGAAAAAGACCCAAAGGTCAAAGTCACCAACTATATAAATCCTATGAATGAGAATAAAACACCGTGCCCCATCTCAGCAGTCAGGCAGGAGGAATTCTCTCTTATTGAAGAGTGTTAGCCTGTTTCTTCTATTCGGGTCTTCAACTGATTGGATGAGGCCCACCCACATGAAGGAGGGTGATCTGCTTTGCTCAGTGTACCAGTTCAGATGCTCATCCAGAAACACCCTCACAGACACACCCGGAATAATGTTTAACCAAATATCTGGACACCCTATGGCCTAGTCAGATTGACACGTAAATTAACCATACACAGCTTAACAGGGGAGACAGAAACTAAAGAAGTAAATACAAGTGGAATAAGGGCAAGAGAGCAGAAGAATGAGTTTCTGTGACAACCCACAGCAAGCGGTCCTTGCTTGGTGTGACAATATTTTGTCTCTGAATGGTGGAAGGAGAGCAGATACACTGAGTGGGGTTTCTAGCGCCCATGAGCAGGTGAAAGGGGCACTTTTGGAGCTGGGAAATGTTCTCTCTGCCATTCATTAAGCAGTGCAGATCAAGGCAATCAAGGTCTCCATGATGCTTGGAGGTGAAGGCAGTAGTAATCTTAAGATTTCTCACACAAATCAAAATTCTTAGCGATAGCATAATTTGTCTTCATGTGACCCAATCTGTTAAAGGATCACTGAGAATCATTAGCAACAAGTCGCCTCAAGGAAGGATCCCTAGCATGGAATTTTGCTAGTCCTTGGCTTTATATGTATATTTTTAATATTGCCAGATTTCTTATAACCTTTTTTAAAAAATTAATTAATTTGATCCTCACAGTTCTCTCATGGAGGTATCATTATTTCTATTCCATTTTGATGAATAAAACATAGAAGGGTTCAGTAATTTGCCCAAGTTCACACAGCCCGGCAGCCTGGACCCAGGCTCTATGCTCTCACACTAAGCTGGCATCTCACCTGGTTTTGTCCAATTGGAATCTCAGTGTTTTTTTCTAAACAGCCAGATGACCTGTGACCTCCAGCGGATCCAGTTTGGAGAAACCTTCTAAACCAGATTTGGTTCATCATGAATTTGGGACAATCCAGATTTATTCAGCTACCCATTTCCTTATATGGGCAGTCCAGTGCCAGACACATAAACCTATGAGGGGGATCCCTGCCTTCAAGAACTCCCCAGATGTCTGGAATTTCACACCTCTAGGTTCCTTCCTGAGAATAGGCCGCTTTAACTGGAGAGTGTTCCTTTGCCTAACTAGCTACAATAAGACAAGTCACAGGTTCAGCCATGGCTCCATTTTGCATTTGAGCACCTACTGCAGTTTTTCTACAAGAATGGGCCCAAGGTCATCTTGGTTCAGGGTAAACCAATATTTGCTCTTGATTTTGAAAAAGGGAGGGAATTCAATCTGCCTGTCCCAGCTGTGCCTGGCAGAGGTTATGAGAAGGTGACTTTTCCATTAAAAGCTCAGCTCATGTTTTATGTATTTCTAAAGAGCAACAATTTGAACTTAATTTCTCCTCCTTTTAAGACAAGAACCCAAAGTTAGTATTTAAAATGTCACATGCAGCCAGAGGCCTCAGTGGGTCATGGAGGGCTGGACAATTTATACTGGGAAGTAATAAAATTGACGCTGAATGACTTCAAGACTCAGAGAGTTGCCTAAGAGGTCAAGAATAGAAAATTTGAAACCAAATCATGAATAAATCTTAGGAAAGCTGATAGCAGAGCTTTAAAGAAAAGAAGCTCGTAAATAGGCTGAGTTTAAACTTTGAATCCACATTATGAGGGTCAGTAAAAGAAGTGACCCTTCGGTAGGCAGTGAATCGTGGAGGTCATCGTGTGCTGAAAGTAGGTCCCTCACCAAGGTCACCTCATCAAAAGCCATGTCCTTATTTACCAACAGGACAACTGAGACCCTGGAGCACAGAGCAAGTGAGTGGCAAACCTGGGATTTGAACCCCAGTCTGCCTGGATTAATACATGTGAAAGACTTAGAACTGAGTGCTAGGCACACAGAAAGTACTACATCCTGGCTATTATTATTATTATCATCATTACCAGTGATTATTTCAACACCTAAACACATAAGCTTTAGGGTCTCATGGGTCTAATAGTAGGATCCCTTCAAAAAGACTCTTCACCCCCAAAGTTTCCTCAGTTATTCTGGAAACTCAGGATGATTTGTTGCCAAAAGTGGATCACGCCAGAAACTGTTAACAACCATTGACTTATCCCCTCATCCATTGCTGCCTCCAAACATTACGTGTAGGAATAGCTTTTTATTACCCATCTTGTCTTGCGATGGCTTTCATTACTTTTCAGCATATGTGCCCATCCTTCCATATTAGCACACAGAGTTGCACTCATCATTTGTAATGGTTGCTCAGCAATCCACTGCACAGCTGTGTGACAGTTTATTTAACCATCCCCTTGTATTGTTGGACACTTCAGTCCTTTTCCATTTGTTCACTATTAAAAATAATGCGGCACTGAGCATCCTCGTACCGTAGCCTTGTGCACTGCTGGTGGTAGTTTTGCAAGACAGAGCCCTAGAAGTGGGATTATTAGGTCAAAGGGCAGACACGTTAAAATTTAGATAATTAATGCCAGTTGCACCCCCCACATTTCCATGGACACTTTTACTAATAATATTTGAGATCTCCCATTTGCCCCTTCCACCTCCCTTCCCATTACAAACAATATCAATCTTTTTATTTTTTTCAGATAAATGAAAAAAGATACATATTACTTAATTTATATTTATTTGGTTATTAATGAAGAGCATCTTTCTATATATTAAGTGGCATATAAATCTGTGTTTATCTGTATTTCTTCTTTTGAGAATTAGCTATTCAAATTACTGACCCATTTCTATTGGGTTATTGTCTTTTTCTTAGTAAATTGTAAGCATAGTTAATGTCCTGTGGATATTAATCTTTAGTCTGTTAGATGGGTTACAAATATTTTCTCCTAGCATATCTTTTATCTTTGTTTATTGTTCTTTTTGCCATACAGAGTTTTAAATTTGGGAAGTAGCTCATCTGTCAATCTTTTCCTTTGTGAGTCCTGGGTTTTGCAATATGTTTTAAAAAGCCTTCTTCACTGCAGAATTATGAAAGCATTTTCCTATATGGCAGTTTTGTTATTTTATCCTGTCCCTCTATGTCTTTAATCCATTTATTTAATACATTTAATCCAACAATTTATTATTGTTTGTGACATGAGGAAAGATCTGTTTTTAGTTTCAAAGGTGTAGCCGCTTGACCCAGCCCCATTATTAAAAATTTGCCCTTTTCTCACCGATCTTAAAATTTCACTTTTATCATAGCCTAACCTCCCACATATACCTGAGTCTGTTTCTAGACTCCCTAATCCACATTTTGCTGCACATTTGAGTCACCTGGGGAGCTTTTAAAAGTCCTCATACCTAGGCCACACCCCAGACTAATTAAATCAGAATCTCTAGGAGTGCAACCAAGGTAGCAGCAGTTTTTAACTTCTCAGGTTGGAGAACAGATGTTCTCATGTCCTGATTCTTTAACCTTGGTGTCAATCATAATCGCCCAAGAGTGTGGTTAACCTGCAGAGGCCCAGGCCCTACTCTCTTTCAATAAGCCTGCACTTTTGTCTTCTCCATTATCCCTCCAGGTTGTTCTGACACAGCAATGTCTGGGAACCACTGCCCTAATTGGTTGGAGGCCTCCTGAGATCACAATTCAATAAGCAACCTCGTTACCCCGCCAGCAACCAAAGGCCTCTGAATCTCAGGATGGGATCTGTTTGCCAAGTTCACCCGTGGTTTGAGGTGGGGCCCGGCCTGAACGGGCTGTATGGGCCTTTCCTTCTCTGGAAATTCAAGGAAGGTCTCTTGCTGCACCTGCTTCCTAGGGAGTCCCAGACCCTTCTTCATCCTAAGGGTGGCATTTGAGGATCCTGGCAAAGCTGAGAACAGGAACGAGCACCTGTGCAATGATAGATTTTGCACTATTTATTATTTCTCCCCATGACCAAACCTAATTATTACCATCCTTCAAATTAATTCCTTCTGAGACTGATCAATTTGGCCATAAAGTTTGAGCATTTCTGTGAACTGTTCAGTGAGCTCACATGCCAGGACACAGAAAGCAGGGCCACTCTGTTTTGTTTTGTTTTGTTCTGTTCTGTTCTGTTTTGTTTAAGCATCTGCACTCCCAAAGCAATTCTTTTTCACTGTTTTCTACACAAATCATCCACTTTGGTCCTGAACAGCCCACCTTCCCACCCCACCCTTTAACTGCATCGAGAGATCCTCATCTTTCATCTCTATCTGGCTGCACATTTGAATCACCTCGGGAGCTTTTTAAAAACCCTGAGGCCTAAGCCACGCCCAGGCCATTAAACCAGTGGCTCTGGGGCGGGCCAGCGATCTGAGTTCTACAACCCTGTAGGTGGCTTGGCTGTGTGGCCAGAGGTGAGAACCACTCATTTCTATGCCAAACCCAGATGCTTCTGTTCTGTGAAGTGGCCTCTAATTTCATCTACTCCTACCCTAACGTACACACATACCACTATTATTTTCCTTTTAAATAATAAACGTTACTTTCATTTTGTTGTTTGGAGTAGATAATCCATGCAACATTTTAAAAGTACAAAAGAGTAGAGGGAAAAGTCCTCCTCCCATCTGGTTGCCCCCTAGTTCTCCTCCCCAGGGGAAAGGCCTTTATCCTCTGCTTTGAATGAACTAGCAAAGTCTTTGGGTCACAGAGACCTGAGTTTGAATCCCATTTCTGCCATTGACTTTCCATATGACCTTGGATTAGTCATTTCAGCTCTCCTATCCTGTGTTTGCTTATTTGTAAAGTAGAGGTCACAACACCTACCTCTTGGAGTCCTGAAGGAGGATTAAAGAGGTGTTTTGACCTTCTGTTGCAGCTTAGCAAATGATTCCAACACTTAGAAGCTGACAAACACACACACACACACACACACACACACACACACACACACACACACACACACACTTTATTTGCTTATGAATCCGTAGGTGAGGAACTCAGGCCTGGGTGGTCCTGGTCTACTGAGGGGTCCTCTCGGGTCATTCTCCCTCGGGTCATTCTCCAGGCTAGTTGTTGGTCTGGCCTAGAAGGTTCAAGACAGTTTCATTCATGTAACTGATGCACTGGGGCCTCCCTCCATGGCCCCATGACTAGCTTGTGGGCTTCCTTATAGCATGGTCTCTGGTGGTTGGATATAGACGGCCCTCAGGAAGAGTATAGGGCAGGAAAGTGAATATGCTGCTCGTCTATTAAGGCCCAGACTCAGATGTTACACAGTCAACCCAGATTCAGGGGGACGAGAAATAGATAACCAGTTCTTGGTGAGCAAGTGGTGTGGCCACATTGCAAAAGAGCATACGGGATGGGATGTTGTTTTAATATCTCTGTAACATAATTTACCACAAGAAGAGTGAATGCAAAGTGCCCACCCAGCACGAGGCAGGTGCCCAGCAAATGTTAGTTTCTATCTTTCTGCACAGCAGTTCTTTTGCTGTTTATTATAGTTAATTGTTTTTTAAAAAGTCTTTTAAGTTTCATCTCCAGTGCCTGGCCAAGATCTTGGTACAGAATACATGATTAGTGAATGTTTCTATGAAATCTCAGAGGTGGCATGAGGCCACCACCATTCACCCAGTCCCATGAGTGTCAATGGTATGAATTCCTAAGATGCTCACGTCATAAGATTCCCCTTCCTTGACCACCACCCTTACTCCACCCTCATTCACCCCAGTCACTCTGGTCTGCCTGAAATGTTCTCCTCCTCTCTTGTCATCACAGTGTCTTTTTGTCCAAATCTTCCATGTTGGCCACAATGAAATAACTTAAATGTCACCTTGTCCCTGAAGCCTTCTTCAATCTCCTAAGCAGGAAGACAAAACACGTATGTTTAAGTAAATACTATGTCATGGGCACTTTGTAGGCACGCACGCAATATGAACAAGAGAGGGAGAGGTGAAGGGTAGAGATGAATGAGAAGCAGGGGACAGCAAGACCAGAGGTGGAAGAGCTGAGAAAGGCTTGGCTGAGGCTCCCACCGGAGGAACCACTACGTGAACGAGAAGGGATTTGGGATCCAAACCAAGTGAGTCTCAAACGGAGCTTCATTCTCCAGTCAAAAGGGAACCGTCGCAGGCATTTTCAGGAGAGGAGAGACCGCTGTGCAGGTACCAGATGAACATGTTTCATGATGTACTGTCTTGGTACTCACAATTCTGAAATCTGGACAGTTGGAGCAAGGCTATCCACGCTGAACCCCCTTCCCAGGTAGAAAGGGAGACTGAAGCCTGGGAGAGGAAGGGGTGGCCCATGGTGGGGACCACCAGCCTGGGCCATGCAATGGGATTCCAGAGAATATATCTGCAAGGCTTGTCTGACATTGAGAAATGTCTTAGTGGCAGAGGGGGTGATGATTGATAGGTCTAATGAATGCATCCCCATTATTATTGAAATTTATACGTGTTTTGCTGATCGAAGACTCTCAGTGCGTGAGTCTCATTTAGTATTCACAGCTGTTGTTTTTCAACTGGGAACCTGGGAGTCTCTTCCCAGGACTGATAAGGCTAAAATCTAGAGGCACCTTCCAGAAAGCAAATTCTGGACCACCTTCTGCCGCTAATTTTCACGTGAACTGGGCAAGTTGGCTACTGAATCTGAGGCATATTCTAGAAGAACGAACCCGATCATGGACAAGAGGATCCAGCCCAGACCCTCAAGTAACCGACAAGGCTCTGGTTCCCTCTGACTCTTCATTTCGTCCTTTACTCATTAACACATATTTTCAAACGCCCACTATTTACCAGGCATCGCATGCAGTAGGTGCTAAGGATTCAGCAAAATCCCGACAGACATGGGCCCTGCTCTCCTGCGCCATATTGTCACCTGGAGCAGACAGACTATAAAGGAAATAAACAAAACAAAATAAAAATAAATGCCGCTTGTGGTAGGAGCCCTGAAGGACACAAACAGGATGTTGTGAGAGGCGCAATCCAAGAAGCAATTTGGGGGTGTCATTTAATAAGCACTCTTGAACCCTAGGACACATCTGACCCCATACTAGGCCATTATGATCCACTTGATAGAGCTGATCCGCGATCACAAAGGGGAAGTGACATAAGGAACCAGACATGGCACATGGGCAGACATGAGCATAAACCATCTGCACGTCCACCCTGCTTTTGTCCCCCACAGGTTCAGATGTTATCTCCACCATGTTCTAACTTTGCTACATTCTAGTTGTAGGACCTAAGACAAGTTGCTTAGCCCTGCTGTGCCTCAGTTTCTTCATTGTCTGATAATTATAATAGATCCCTCCTCAGAGGGTCGTTGTGAGGAGTATAAGAGTTCGTACATGAAAAGTGCTTAGAATGGTGTCTGGTGCTTAGTCTTAGTTCCCCACATTCTTAGATGGAGCCACTAATGGAGGGTCTGCTGTGTGGAGTTGGCAGAGGTGGGGTTCTGTCTTGTTTTGGGTTTCCCCAGAAGCACACCCTGAGGCAAGGATTTGCACACAAGTAGTGTATTTGGGAGGGGAAAGAGATAGTAAATGGTGCTAGATGGTGGGAGAGTGAGAGGGGAGGGCAGCCAGTGACCTGTGTGTTATCAATCTCATTTGCACTGTTGGTAATTGGAGCTTAATAGCCCTGGGGGACTCTGGAGCCATTGTCATCCACAGCCTCAAATTTATCCCAGGAAAGGGCAGGGAGTGGAAGTATTCATACACGATTCTTCCTATTGATTGAGGGCTATGGTGGTTGTACGGGGAAGCATGTATTTTCAGCAAGCCTGCCATCCATCATGGCAGGCAAAGTGGGCCTGGCAGCCTCAGAAAGCCCTCAGGGATGTAATGGAGGTTTCAGACGTCAGGACATAGACACTGCAGTGGTCCGGGTGAGGAGATATGAATGGGCACAACAGGATCCAGTGCCCATGAATAGAGACAGAGTCAGGCAAGGGTGGGGACAGTGGAGTCTGTAACCTCCAGGGGCTGAAGAAGAGCAGTGAGAGACCAGATGCCATGCAGGTCTGAGGTCACAGAGGCCTTGAATGCCAGGTTAAGGAATGGGGCTTCATTCTGTGGGCCGCAGGCAGCCCCAGAAGGCATCTGAGGAGGGAGTGACAAAGAGCTATCCTGAAGATAAGAAACAATAAAATCACTGAGATCAGGGCTACTCCATACCCAAGTGTCCTTGCAAGCTCCTGCCTGCTCGCTCCACAGCCCAGTATACTCGTTGTCTAATTCCCCCAAGAACTGAAAAGTTTAAGACCCAGATTGAAAACAGGGTTCTATTATTATTATTATTATTTTAGTCGAATGGGAATTTATTTTTTTCCCAAGTTTACCTGCCCACCATTCCTCTCCAGCCTCATTCCCAGCTCTCCTGCTTCGTTCGAGTCATACTGCCCTCCTCCCGCTCTGGGGGTCACTCTTCCCCAGTTGGGACCTTTTCCCAGGTGCTCTGCCTTCATAAAGCACTCACTCTCCATTCCTCCTCTGTGACCCCCACACTCCATCCAGACTTTGAACTTCCCGCTTCTACTCACATCATGGGGCTCAGCTTAGACATCACCCCTCCCTGGAGGTCCTGCTGCTCCATAGTGGGTTTTTTTAAAAAACAAACAACTCTAATGATATGTTTATTCACAAACCACACAATTCACCCATTTAAAGTGAATAATCCAATGGTTTTAGTAATTACGTAGAGTTTTGCTACCATTATCGCAATTTAATTTTAGGACATTTTCGGCCTCCCAAAGAAACCCCATAACCATTAATAGTTACTCCTCATTGCCTCCTCCCCCAACCTCTAATCTCGTTTCTGTTTCTGTGGATTTGCCCGTCTTGGATATTTTGCATAAATGAAATCATATACTAGGTGGTCTTTCGTGACCAGCTTCTTTCACTTAGCATTATGTTTTCAAAGTTCCTCCATGTCTTAACAATACTTCATTCCTTTGTATTGCTAAATGACATTTGGCATGTGGGATGGATATACCACATTTTAGTTTTCCAACCCTCAGCTGATGGGCATCTGGGTGGCACTTTTTGGCTATTATAAATAATGCTACTAGGAACGTCTGTGTACAAGGCTTTGGGTTTATACCTGGCAGTGAAACTATTTAACTTCCTAAGGAACTGACACATTGTTTTCCAAAGTAGAAAAGTGGCTAAAGTGTTTTACATTCCCACCAGCAATTTATGAAGAGCTGAACCTCTCCAAAGCCTCACCAAAACTGGTTATTATCTAACATTTTGATTCCAGCCATCCTAGTGGGTGTGAAGTCATGTCACATTGTGGTTTTGATTTGCATTCTCTGATATTTAATGATGCTGAGCATCTTTTTGTGTGCTTATTGCCATTTGCGGATCTTCTTTGGGGTAATGTCTATTCAAATCCTTTGCCCATTTTTTTTACAATTATTTGTTTTTTTGTTGTTGAGTTGTAAGAGTTCTTTATATATTTCTGAATACTAGACCCTTATCAAATATATGAGTTGCAAATATTTTCTCCCATGCTATGGGTTCTCTTTTCACTTTCTTGAAGGCATCCTTTGAAACACAAAAATTTTTCACTTTGATATAATCCAATTTATCTCTTTTTCTTTTGTGATTTGTGCTCTCGACGTCATATCTAAGAAATCACTACCTAACCCTTCACAAAAATTTACTCCTATGTTTTCTTCTAAAAGTTTTATAGTTTTAGCTTTTACATTAGGCCTAAGATCCATTCTGAGCATTCAACAAATATCAATTAAGCAGCTACTCTACGTCAGCCACTGATCTAGGGTTGGGTATTTCCAGTGTATCCGTGAGCAAAGCACACAACCTCCCTGTTCTTAAAGAACTAACATCCAATGGAAGAAACAATCAAATAGGTTAATTTGAGCTGGTGTTGGACCCCAAATAGTGAAACTGCATGCCATATAATCGGGCTCCATGAACCTGGAGCTCTGAGCAGGCGTTAGGAGCTGTGGCCACAGGGGCTGGCTAAACTGCCCTCCTAACTCCTGTCCTGTTTACAAACAGCAGACTGAGGTCCAGGGAGGTGAGGTGAGGTGTCTAGTACTGCACAGGGAGGCAGTGGTCCCATCTATGTGAGGCTTCCAGTTCCTAGGCTTGACTTGCATCACTCTCCTGGGGCTGGCAACCAGGCGGTCACTGGAGGAACCAGAGCGTTTTCTACACAGCCAGGTTTGTGTTTCTATGCTAGCATGACTGCTGGAACGTAGCAGAACATGCTCTGATAGTAGCTGAGCAGTACCCTAAGTACAAAAACCCTCTTAGGTTAGATAATCCCCATGATGAGTTTTATGGGCAACCTCCTCACTGTGAATGTTTCTGCTTTCAGACAGGCGGTTTGTGCCTTGGGTTTTGATAAGATAATATCTCTGTTAATCCATTTCTCTGTTGGGCTCTGCTGAAACGTCTCCTTTCATCTTCATTATCTCCTACCCTGTACTATATTGTTGGGACTTTACTGACCAGATTCACACCAAAGGTCTCCATGCAGTTCTAAGAAGGGGAGATAAAATTCAGAACCACTTAGAGCTTTACCTGTCAGGGGCCAGGTTGGCTGCCACTCACCCGAAGTTTGATCAACTGGACTCTCAGGGTCTTAGGTCATATAGGAAAATCCCTTAGCCTGACACATCTTCCCTTGGAGGGGTCTGTGGCTACTTTGTGGGACCCTCCTGGCAATGCGAAGGAACAAAAATCTAACTATTCGTCTGCCACACAGGGCTCTTGTGCCAGGAATCAGTATTTCAGAATTTTTACAATAATTAGAGTTGTCTTGGTCGAAGTCTGCAGACAGGGTTCATCTTGTAGGTCACCAATTAGCCCACCATGGTTGAGTAAACCTTCCCCGCTGGTAGAGACAGCACTCCTCCAGGAATCATGACACCTGAGCCATATGTCATTGGGGGAATCATGCCACGCTCTCTGGATCTCAGTTTTTTTACATAAAAAAAAATGGCTGATTTAGCTCAGATAGTCTCTAAGGCTCCTAGTCTCTTAGCTGGCTTCTGAACCCATGCACAGCTGGGCGACCATGACTGCTTGATCCCAAAGCATTGATTTTGGTGGGGGGATGGGGAAGAGATTTGCTTCCTAAAAGAGATCATTGCTGTACTTTAGATCTGTCAAGTCCACCCTAGTTGCTGCTAGTCACATGTGGCTTTTAAAATTTAAATTGCTTAAATTAAATAAAATTTAAAACAGTGTACTTCAGCATAATAGCAACATTTCAAGGCCTCCATGGCCACGTGGGGCTAGTGACAACTATATGGGACATTGCACATAGGAAACATTTCATCATCGCAGAAAGCTCTTACTGACAGTACTAGTGTAAACAGCATTTTCTCATGAATTATCTTTTATTTTATAACAATTCAGTGAGCTGAGGGGAAGGGCACTAACAGCATTGAGAGACTCAGTCTGCTCCGTGCTCCCCAGGTACTGCCTTTGCACACACATTGAGTGTAAACTACTCAGTATTTTGTCCTAAAAAATGTCATTATTATCTATGGCCATGCCACCCTGAACAAGCCTGATCCCGTCTGATCTCAGAAGCTAAGCAGGGTCGGGGCTGGTTAGTACTTGGATGGGAGACCAACTAGGAAGATCAGGTGCTGTGGGCAAAAAAATAAATAAAAAATAAGGGATTGTAAGCTGATAAGGTCCTTGCAATCTCTGAGGTCAACCTAAATAAGAAAAACTGGCCAGAGAAGCCAAATAATCTACCCAAAATTACTCAGCTGGTAACCAATCCCACTGCACTGCAAGGTGGCAGCCAGACAGGGTGCATTTACCTTCTCCAGATGAAGAGAGCAAGGCTCAGGGAGGCCACATGGCGTGAGCGAGGTGTCCATGCTCTGGAGTGGTTAAGTGAGGTCTCTCCCCACTCTAGTCGCAGGGACCCATGACGTAAGGGCCTCCCGCAGCTGGTCCTGGGCTCTATAAGGAATATTTTTTGTCTGGGAAATAGCAAATCAAGAGAAAATTCATGCTTTTGCAGTGATGAAAATTTCCAATTTGCTAGTCAAAAGCATTTCCCTGTTTAGAGATAAAGAGTAAATTTGAGTCTTTGTTATCAGTGATTAATTCATTACACTGCAGAGTCTCCTTGCGGTATCTGGCCCCACTGCGTGGTTTAGGAAGCCCATATACCTGGTGGTAGTAACTGGCCCATCCCCAAACTCCATTTTGCCTTATCTCTTTGCCGACACTGCTTGGTGATTTCTTTTTTTCTTTTCTTTTCTTTTCTTTTCTTTTCTTTTCTTTTCTTTTCTTTTCTTTTCTTTTTCTTTTCTTTCTTTTTCTTTTCTTTTCTTTTCTTTTTCTTTTCTTTTCTTTTCTTTCTTTTTCTTTTCTTTTCCTTCCTTCCTTCCTTCCTTCCTTCCTTCCTTCCTTCCTTCCTTCCTTCCTTCCTTCCTTCCTTTCTTCCTTTCTTTCTTTTGAGGGGAAAGGGGGTTAGTGGGGGGTTGTTTTAAGGGAAGTCTGCCAGAGAGGAAGGATGTGTGTGTGTGTGTATGCACACATGTGTGTGCCTGTCACAGTATCTGAGGCTATCTCATTAGGTCAGAGAAATGAGGGAACAATTCACTGAAACCGCCTCTAACAGATATCTGCAGGCAGAGCACTGGATTGGTGGGTGTCAGGAGACCCAAGCCCCGAGACTACTTTTCTTCTCCCTCCTTGAACCTTTCACATTAATTTAATAAGAATGTATTGTTGTTAGGAAAGTTGCTAACCAGGGGGGTGAAACGGTTTTCAGCTTTCATGCCTACTTTAATTGATTGGTAGTGACTGCCAACAGTCCGAGATGGAGAAGGATTCTGAGGACACTAACGTGCTTAGTGGATGAGGACACCCTGATTGATTATTTATGTCTGCCAGGGGCCCGGGAATGGCTGCATCCTACAGTAATGAGATAAATAGTAATAATAAATAGAGATGATGATATAAATAATATTCACAAGATTTACAATAAAACCTTCCTGGTCAGGTTTTTGGGAATATCAAGTAAAACCATGATTGTGGAGGTGCTCTGCGACCTGGACAGATGGACTCATGGTGTCTGGGCTATTACTAATGCTGCTTACTAATCATGATTTCCTTGTTCACAATACTTGATCCTTTCCCCCAAAGTATTGCCAGGCCTTGTCATAAGCCTGGAGGCAGCAGCAGTGTGGAAGGAGATCCGTGGGCAAAGGTACATTCATTCATTCATTCATTCATTCATTCATGCACCCAGCATTTCCAGTTCTGTTCATTCACTCAGGATGCATTTTGGAGGGTCTTTTAAGATCCAGGTACTGGTGCCAAGACAGTCCAGGTGTCTCCTCAGAGATCCGGGGGGAACGGTTGACCTTTGGATTTGATCTTCAGGGAAGGGGAAAACTTTGGTTTCCACCTAGACTTGTGCCCCTCAGAGGCTCTGGTGCTAGACGATGACCACCTGGCAGAACCACTGGGGGAAGATGCCAAGTTTCAGAGCCCAGTGCTTGATTTATTTGGTAGGTGATCCCAGGAAATACTGCTAAGGGGCAGTGACATGACTCGGGGACAGAAGAAGCCAGTTCAGGGGGCATTCATGAGCAGGTAACCACTGTGGGTGAGGGGGGCTCCCTCAGGCTGGGCAGCTCTGAGAGGCATAATGTAGAAAGGCCTCAGAATTGCCCCACCTGAGAGTAAGGAGGCAGAGGTGGTTGTCCACCAGCTTTCACCCATCACTGGTTGATTATTATTTATATCATCATCTCTATTTCTGGGGCACTAGTTACCTGACTTTTTTAGCCATTCCACATGCAGGCCAAGTTTGCTCCTGCAGCTAGAGAAGGCTCTAGGGCAGAGAGTTCCAGGTGCCTGAATTAGGAAGCCTTGGATATGTGCAGATCTGGTGAGTGCAAAAGTGACGTGGGCAGGGTACCTACAGCGTCTTCCTCCTTCATGAGAATCACAGATATTTAACCAACTGCAGCATTTAAAAAAAAAATCGTCTGATCAGCCATCTCATTACCAGGCAGAGGAAAACAAAGCTCAGAGAAGATACAAGTTCACCTAGCAAGCCACCAGCAATGATGACAACCCTAAATGCCAGTTGCAATGTTATGGGTGCCAGGTACGATGGGAGGGACTTTGCATGATTACCTCCAAGCCTTGTCATTACACCACAGGGAAGATGTTACTGTTCCACTTACAGTTAAGAAAACTGGACTCTGCGAGGTCAAATATTTGCGAAAGGACCCCAAGCATAAGTAGCAGAGATAGGATTCAGACCTGCGTCTGTCTGGGTAACCTGGGATCTTTTCACCTCTCTACAGAGCCAGCAGGAGCCTCCAGGGATAATTCAGAGCCCAAGGTTCTTGCCCCTGCCCCGCAAGGCACCCTCTAGGTCAAGGCCTCAATCTGCACGTCTTAAACTCCCCTGAGAGCCCAGAGCTAGCCCACCACTGGGCATCTCTGATTCCCACAGAGACCTTGTGCCTCACTATCCTCACCTGCAAAATGGGCAATAACAACAGCCAATTTTAACCTGCACATCTTGTACCAGTTACTCTTTCCAGCACTTTGTGGGTATTAAACATTGATTCCCAAACTAAATGCAGTGGGTGCTGCTAACATCATCCCCACTTCACCTATGAGGTAATGGAGGCACAGACAAACCGAGGGACTCGCCCAAGGTCAAGCAGCCCTGGGATTAGAAGCCCAGGTGGTCTGAATCTCAACCTGTCGTTTGCACCACTCTGGCAAAAGCTACAAAGGGAGCCACTTCCCCCAATGGATAAACACATAATCCTTGCTTAGGAAGTGGTTTTGGCAAACACTAACTCATTCTCGGGGTAAGTACTATTATGGTCTACATAGTTTTCTAAAGAGGAAACAGACCTAAGAGGTGCCAAGGTCAACAGCAAGTCAGGTGTAAAGCTCTGTGTCAACCCCCCAGCCGGGCTCTCCCTGGGTTCAGTGAGGAGAGGTTCCAAGCGAGGGAGGGGGGTCGAAGTAGTAGAGGGGAATGGGGTGCTGGTGGGGTGCCAGCTCCCAGCTCTAAGCCTCTCATGTACCCTGTACCCCGGCCCCTCACCCACACCCTGACTGCAGGGCCGACTGTGGCAGCCGCGTTGACTCAGCAGTTTGCAAACCTACATGCCAGGAGCAGGGACCACTGGGCCCCACGGAGCCCAGAGGTGTCCCCATTGGCACCTGCCCGCGGTGGCAAGAGTGAGAACCCTTGAGGGAGTTTGTAAGGGAGCTGGGAGCAGGAAAGATCATTGTAGAGGGTCCCTTGAGGCCCATAGAAGCAGGCCGGGGTTGGGGGAGTGCTGGATCGGGGTTGAGGGGGACAGGACACAGAATTACTAGAAGCCGGTAAGGTGCAATGATGCACCTGGCATGCCCGCTTCGGGATGGAACAGCCATCTCCTGAACCCCCACTTGTGTCTGTAAGAGACGTTCCTCGCTCTGCCTATCTGCCTAGCCCCCCCACCCCCCAACACACACACACACACACACACACACACACACACACACACACGGAGCAAGAAATCCCCCAGACTGGAAAGCAAGAGAGGGAGGAGAGAAACTAACAGAAAGGACTGGAAGAGGTGCAATCCCAACCTGAGACTGAGGAACTGAGAACCTGGGAGGGAGAGACTCCAGCCTGGCTTGGGGCTTAGTCCCTCCTCGAAAAGGTGATGAAAGGCCCACTCCCACCTCCCGGTCTCCCGCCTCCTCACTTCTGCATCCCTTCTCTTCCTTCCCTCTCCTCCTGCCCTGTATCTGCAGAGGCTCCAAGAGGGACGCCAGTCCCTGCCTGCAAGGACGTCCCAGGATTCTCTCTTCTCTCAAGAATTCCCCATTTAAATCCTGGCTCGGTCCCTTGGCAGAGAGGGGTGGCCTTGGACGCCTCTGTGGGTATCTCTGCCAGGGCTGGAGGGGAGAGAATTAAGGAGCCTGAGCCGCCTGGCCTGGGGCTTCCCTTTCCTCACAGAGTCTGTGCTTCCCCAGGCCCCAGAGACCTGGCTCCCAGCCTCAGCCCTGGCAAGCCATTCCCAGTGGAACTCAATCCCCTCATCAGTGTAGGAGATGATAACAACGACGATGAGAACAACCCGCATTGCCCTCCTGGAGAGTCCACACTCCCGGGAGAGCCTGCAAGTTCTAACGCACACCTCCCTCGACCTTCCTACCCTTCCCTCCATCCGGGCTCCAGCCTAGGCCATACCATGCTCTCTCCTGTCTCCGGGTCTTGGCACCTGCTGTGCCCTCTACCTGAAATGCCTTCCACAGTGATGGCAAATTAATGATGTGCAAGGACCCGCCTCATGGCTGGGGGCAGAGCAGGGCCTTGTCAGGGTCAAACCAGGCCCGGGACTCTGTGCTGCAGTGCTCCATGGAGTCAGAACCTCCTTTTCTCTCCTAAGAGACCCAGCTCCCAAGCCCACAGAGCAGGTGCTTCATGAGCAACTTTGCAAGGATGGGTGGGAGAGAGGAGGGAGGAGAGATGAGGAGAGTAAGAGGAAAATCTCTCATCATTGGGCCACTATCTTCACAGCGAGGCTTTTTTTCTATTTAATTTATTACGATACATTATTATACAAGTAGTCCATGTTTACCATAGAAAGCAAACTCAAGAAAATACCAAAAGGAAGAGGAAAAATCCTCCACACCCTCAGCACCTACTAATAAAGAGCATGAAGGTTTTGGTGTGGAACCTTCTAGAGTTTTGTCTGCATACATGTGTGTATGGCAGGTGTGACTTTTACTCCAGAAAACTCCAGGTTCAAGAGATGGCACAGCACCTTATTTTTCTAGAATCAAAATTAAAGCTTTCTCCGGGACCCATCCCACCTGGAGCCCAGCACCCATGGTAACTATAGTCCCATGTTTCCTCCATGGTCTTGAGACTCAACATCTGTCTGTCTTTCTGTCATCTATCTATATTTATCTATCTTTTTGTTCAAAGCAGCCATCAAAATTTTGCTCTCTTAATCATTTCCCCCAAATCTTGAGTCTTTCCTTTCCTTTCTCAGTCAGTGGTTTCACCAACTGCCCCATTGCTCAAGCAAGGTATAGGGGCTCACTCTCCATTCCTCACAGCCAAACCACCACCAGATTCCGCTGTGAGCACCCCAAATCTCTCTCCAGTCTGTCCCCTGCTTTCTGTCTCCACAGCCACATCCGGTCCGGCCTCCACCCAGCACCCAGAGGGACATGAGACACTAGATCAGTCCTGGACATCGACATCCCTCTGAGCCCCGTGCACGTTGCTTCCCATTGCTCCAGGATGAATGCTGACCCCTTCCGTGTCCACGTGGTGCAGCCCCAGCCTCCCCGACAGGCCACATGCTCACCTCCCCGACTTTTCCCCTCCACTCTAATCACAGAGCCTGCCTTAAACACCCCGTTTCCTCTCGTCTCAACGTCTTCACACATGCCATTCCCTCTGCCAGAAACACGCGTCCCCTTTTTCCCCTCCCCCCTGGTTAAAGCTCGCCACTTGTTCAGATCTCAGTGGAGCTTGCACTTCATCAGCCTCCCCAGCGGCTACTCCACCCAGAAGCTCAGAGGTCCCTGCCCTCACTCCAGTTTGTCACTCCATACCTGTCCCGTCTATCATTTGCTCACTGATCAATCCCCAGTGCCCAGTGTGGGGCCTGGAGTAAGCAAGCCCTCAGGCTTTGTAGCATAGACGGGTGAGTAAGTGCACGTATGAACTCCCAGGTGACTGGGACTAATCACTCTATTGCAGTCACACCCTCAAGGAAATGCCCTTTGGTTCTTCTCTTTTGTCACCTCCACATCCAGTTAATCAGCGAATCCATAGGCTTTAGCTACAAGATGGGCTCTGAATTCATCGCCCCCACTTCCATCACGCCCACCCAGTTAAAGCCCCAGCCACTTCTCACAGCAAGTCTTCCCTCTTCCTCTCCGTCCTCCTCCATACGGATTATTCTCCACACAGATGAAAAGAGCAGTCAGGGGCCCATTTGAAATATGCAAAATCAGATTTTGCCAGTGACCCTGCTTAAAACTCCCCAACAGGGCTTCCCACTGTGCTTGGAGCAACATGCGACTGCCTTCTGGTGGCTTCCAGAGCCCTCCCCAGTCTTAGCAGGCTCTTCCCTGCCCGCCTCCAACCCCCACTGCGACTCAGCTCTGCTTCAGCCACACTGGCTCTTGGGCCTTCGGAAAATGTGGAGAACTAGTTCCCATCCTGGGGCCTTGGCCCTTGCCCTTCCCCCAGCCTGGCATGCTTCTCCCCACATCTCCACAGGCCTCAGCTCAAATGTCACTTCCAGAGAGAGGCCATCCTGGCCACATGTCACCCCGTTTTATTATCTTCACAGCAGTTCTCCATCATTAACTGACATCTTTGATGTGTTTGTATGCCCACTGTCTATCCGCCACCCCCTCACCCTCCACCGGGGACCTTGCCTGGTTGGCTCATAGCTGGAGCCCCGGCGCCTCAATGGGCAGCTGCATAGTAGGTGTTCAGTACACATTTGTCAAGTAACTGAAAGGCCCTCCACATGCCTCTGCATCTCCTACGTCTGTTTGGAGTTACAGTGCAGACCCAGATGTGTTATTTTCCCTTGTTAATTACCACAGAGTAATTATAGGAAGAAGTGTAAGTACAGAATGCATTAATGGGGGAAAACATAAAAGGTTTCATGCAATGGCTCGCAGAACCCTTGAACTAGATACGGGCCCCCCACAGCCTGCTGGAATTCTGCAGAGGGGAACTCGGCCTCTGAGTCAGGAGCTGGAGCCCTCAGCCACCCCTGCTTTTGACTCCTTCTCTGGAAAATCATTCCCAGGCCCGCCCCTGCCTCAGTGGAAGCAGTAGTGAGGCCAGTGGAGCCTGGGCCCTTCTTGGGTTAAAATCTTATGACTCAATGTTTCTGAGCCTCAGTTTTCTCATCTGTAAAATGGGGCTAGTGATCCCTCCTCCCCTAGGATTGTTATGGGCCGCAAGAGAGACAACGTGTGCAAAGTGCTGTAGTGGGTTTCAGCCAGGTCGATTCTCTGCTCTCCCTTCTCAGAGAAGAGACACTACTCCCTGCTTTCCCACCTCATGGCATCCTCTGACTCTCTCCTCTTCACTGCTTGCCCCCCCCCTCTGTCACACACACACACGCACACACACACACATGCACACGCAATGCCCATCCTGACCCCCACTAGGCAAAGAGAGAAGCACAAAAGCTCCCAGGAGTGGAAACCCCTGAGAGAACTGGCCTCATGAGGCCGAAACGACATGGGGACGAGAAAGGGCCTAAAGTAAACTGTGAAGGGCTGGAGAGGCGAGTCAGTGCTGATATTCCAGAACCAGCTCCTTGGTCCCTGGCAGCTGCTGGAGTGGATGGATCTTGGGCTGGAGTCGTGCGTCCTCATGACCCTGAGACGCCCTCTTGTGGGCGTCAGGGATGGCATCAGGTTTCCCAACTTTTTCTACCTTTGGCCAGGTCAGAGTCCTGCTTTTCTTTTCTTGACTTCCCTATTTTTAAGGACTCTTTAATTCTGTGCCACCCGAGTATGCTACCCCCAAATCACCACCGACTGTTTTCCACAGAGTTGCAAGATAAAGCTCCAATCTCATCGATGATTCTACCTTTAAAACATTAAACGTGTAGTTCGCTTTTAAAAAATCGTCACATAAAATTTTGAAAATCCCAAAAAGCACCAAGAAGAAAGTAAAACGCAAGAGTAAGTTTCTTACTAAATCACGGCCAGCAGGAAAAGGGAAGGAGACTACAGTTTTCCCGGTTCACTGGATGTTTATTTAGAAAAAAATAGAAGCATTTTAGCAAAACATTTTGTCAGATTGAGCTCAGTTCCAAGCTTGGGCGTCTGGGTTTGGGGGAGCGAATCAGTTCACCCCGTAAGTCTCTGTCCCCAGCCCTGTTGTTTTCCTTCCGGCTGAGGCGCCCAGGCAGTGAGCTCAGTGGACAGAATGGGCTCTGAAGTATTGAGTCCTTTATTCATTCGACAGTGGGTATTGACCATCTCTTTATTGACTTTAGAGATGCAGAGAAAACTAAAACGTGGTCCTTGCCACTCATAAATCATGGTCCGGACTAGACACAATTAGACAATTAGACAGTCACAAAGCACTCTGACGGGAGAACAGGGTACAGTGGGAACCCGGAGACTAATCCTGCCTTTACTACCCCCCCAGCTGTGTGACTTTGGACAAGCCACCTCCATCCATACTAAGTTCTCTTTCTTCAGACTCTGGAGAGGAAATTTGCCCACAATCCCTGTTAAAATCTGAATGTTTACCGAACTTTGGGGGAGATCATGAAATTTTATGTGTAGCCAGTGCTGGAAAGGGTCCTAGGAATCATCCAGCCAAGAGGAAATGAGGGCCCAGAGAAGGAAGAAGATTGACCTGGGGTCACACAGCAGATCTTGGGGTGCCCTGCACTTGGTCCTTAAGATTCCAGACTCTGCACGGGGGACCTTGTGCGTGAATCCACTACTTGCTTGCTGGCTTAGGCAACCCTCCACATCTCAGTACGCTGATCTGTAAAATGGGCACAATAACCTTCTTCCTAGGATTTATGGGACAATTATATTAACTCACTCTTAATCCAGAGCTCGGTCTTACTATTCCTAGAATTTACGTACCTCAGAATTTTAGAAAAGCAATTCTTTATTCTGTACATCTGGCATCCAGAATTTATGGGTCAGGACTCGGCTCAAGTCCTTCCTAAACGTAAAGGCCTCTGGATGGAAGTCTGGGGTGAGAGGAGACGTGCTCCCATTCCAGGCAGCCCAGGGGTAAATTATGATCAAAGAGAATTAAAATCAAAGTGGTGCCACCTCCCCATCTCCCAGATCAATGAAACGTCAACATCACATCACATCAACGAAAATGAATAGGTCATAATTTAAGAAAATAGGCTGCCTCTTGGTCACTGATAGACCGTTGCTTCTCTTGGCATCCCCAAGATGAATTATACTGGTGGAAGATCAAGAACAAAATGCCAAAGATTGCATCAAAACATCCGATTAAATAAAAATAAAAACAAATAAGCATCAGAATAAGTTAGCATCTGGGTGAACTACTGCTAATGGTGCCACCCCACTGTGTTTCCTCTTTTCTTTCAAAAATAGCTGTATGCTCAGAAGCCTTTCAGGGGTCACTAAAATAGAAAAGAAGTCCCTTGAGATTGGTTGCAAACTCCAGTTTATCCATTTCTGTTTCCATATCACAATGGAAAATCACCAAGGCTGCATGGAGATCTGTAATGATTTTCTGTACACTCGCGTAAACAAAAGAACATACAATTTTCTTTTCTTCCCAGTAGAGCTTTTCATTTTTTATTTTTCTAGTTCAGGGAAATGTTAAGATCACTTAGGAGGGGTTGTGGAAATGTCTTGAAATCAAAGATGCAGTACTAAAGGAATATTTAGAAAAGAAAGAAGCGGGTTGATGGGGCTGTTGTTTGTGGTGAAGTCAGTTGTTTCATTTCATTATAAGGTTTTCTTTCAGTGCTTTCAGAGAGCAAGTGTGAGAGGGATGGGAGAAGTGGAAATTTCAGAAAGGCGAGGATGTCAGGCTCTCCTGGAAGTCAGGAGCACCCACTTCGGGTTGATAAGGCAGTCTCTATTCTTAAGTGATTGATTTATAGACTATTTTCGAAAACAGTCATCGCTGACAACTTGACCTCCCAGTGGAGAGTGGCAGGCCACGTAAGGCCATGGAAAGAACTCTGCTTTCGGCTCAGACGAGCTCAGGTCTCTGTTTCACTCTGTCGTTATTGGCAAGTGACCCTTGACAAGGTTTTATTCCCACGAGCCTCAGTTTCCTTGTCAGCAACGTGTGATGTTTATTATCACAGAAACAATTCAGAAGTACCTAGAACAGGGCCTGAGATGCAAAGTTAACGCTGTCCCTCCTCACTTTACCACTGTGAACGGGCTCTGACAAATAGCATCTTGTTGATTTCTCCAAAACCATCTGAGGCCCTCAGAGCTGGAATCTTTTTTCCTCCTTTTAGTCTCCTAAAGACAATTCCCTCCTTAGTGAAGAGCATGAGTCTTTTGAGGGTACATGTAGTCCTGGGTTCCAGTCCCAGCTCCATCCAGTGATGTCCTCAACTGATGGCATCCCTCAGGTGTTCTACATCTGTGTACCTCAGTTTCCCTCTCCGTGCCTCAACACCTCGCCCACTGGCCTGGTCACTGTGTGAGCTACACCCCTGTACATAACAAGCTCTTAGCACATTCTGGACATTAAATATGGTCCCAGTACGTCAGGGAACAGCATGGGGGATGGAACATCAGAGCACCCAAGTCATCCACAGAGGAGAGAGACACTGTGGTTCTAATCGAGAAAGCAGACAATGCCCCCAGCACTGAGACGTGGGCCACGCTTTCATAAAGTGGCCCTTCCCCACAGCCTCATTCATATTCCCGTGTCCCAGCTTGCCCCTTACCCCAAGGGACAGCCACAGCTGCTCATATCATCAGGACCGGGCTTGGGGAAAGGTCACGAGATGACCGATGTGGTCAGAGGTGTGACGTCTCTGCAAGGCCCCAGCCTGGGAGGCCCCATGGAGCACGAGAGAGTTCCCAGCTCTCTTTATCTCAAGCATCTGAGTTCATTACAGCCGCCTCCAAGTCTCTGGCACTCTAGAGCCATGGTTGGCTTTTTTATTTAAAAAATAAAAAAAGGAAGAAATAAATTATGAGCTCAAGGAAAAGGGTGTACAAGAGCCATGTGCAGTGCGTCAGGACACCACGGCCCCAGTGCCAGCTCTGCCTGGGTGACCTTAAATAGGGCCTCAGCTTCCACAACTGTATATTCTCACCTTCTCCCTCCCTCTCAGGAAAAACAGGGCGAGCCCCAGCCCCATGGCTGGGCAATTCCCCTGTGCTCCTGAAAGCCAAATACAAATCACTTGCAGAGATGCATCAGGCCACACCTGTGCCCCGCTGCAAGGCAGACCTAAGGGCTGGACTGGAGCAGGATGTGGGCCCTGCCTCAGAGAAGCCCACCGTCCGGCAGGAGCACAGGTGCGGATGAGATCCAGTGACGAGATCCTCAGTGGAGCACACAGGCCTGTGGCAGTCCGAGAGTGCGCCCCAAAACCCAGCCCATGTGGGAGCTAGGATGGTCTCCCACAATAAATCATGGCTACTTGGTTCATTGAGGTTAAGTGGGACTTCATGAGAAAGAATCCCTTCAGAGAGAAAGAAATACCAAACGCAAAGATGCACATCCAGGGAGCAATCCTGAGGGCTACATGTGATCAAGGGGGGTGGGAAGTGCTTTTGAAGAACGGGGAACCAGAGTATTCAGGTATCAAATCAGGGGGTCTAGTGCTAACAGGTTGACATAATTCCTGCTAACAGCCTTTACAGAGAGACCTTTCCGGCTAGAGTGAAATTCCAGGCACGGGCCCTGATTGACCCACTCTGGTTTCATCTGTTCTTCCTTGGGCCAGGGGAAGGAGATGGTGCTTTTCCAATTTGGCTACATTTTAGAATCACCTGGGGCATTCTTAAAAACCCCACTGCTCAAGCCATGGCCCAGACCAGTTAAACCCTGACGTCTGGGGATGTTCTACCTGAACCGCACCAAGTGAGGAAGGGGTAGTTCTCCAAATAAAAAGGTTGGGGTTCCTGTGATCAGAGAGGGCTGGGTGGACCAGATTCTACCCTACCAGGAGACCAGCAGGGGAGCTGCTATGACAGTCCAGCAGAGAAAACAGTGGGAAGGGAGCCACCGAGACCAATAGGACTGACAGTTCATGGATGGAGAGGGTGCTGGCCCGGGTTTCCCACCCTGCCAGGAAGAGGCCAGGCCATCTCTTCCTGC
Organism: Cynopterus sphinx; assembly: GCA_030015415.1. NCBI lineage: Eukaryota > Metazoa > Chordata > Mammalia > Chiroptera > Pteropodidae > Cynopterus > Cynopterus sphinx. The sequence goes on along the minus strand of CM057385.1, from coordinate 114,626,843 downwards.
CCTGAGGGGTGGCTGGGGTATGGCATGGTGCCCTGGAGAAGTACAGAGCAAACATGGGCCCATACCCGGCTCTGTCCTGCGCGGTGCTGGGCTACCACACTCCTAGTCTCAGTCTCCCTGCTGTAAATAAGGCTTTTTCAGCACCAACAGCCTGTGACCCCTTGCTAGGTCTGACTGGGCCCAGCCGCATTGGGGTTGGACCAGTACCCAGTCTCTGGAAAAGGGAAGCATGCTCATCTCCCTCTCACTGCCCCAGGTAGTGGCCCAGGTGAAATCTTAGGTCAATGGAAAGGATGGTTCGGACAGAAAGGGGAGCAAAATAACCAAGCAAATGCTTTGGGGGGAAAAAATTCAAAATCCTATATAATTGGAAGGTGATAATTATGCCAGTCATTAACAAGACAGCAGTAACAGATCAGGGCACACAGATTTCCTTTAATAGGGGTGAAAAAGGATGAAATTAGTAAACTTCCAGGCCTGAGAGCACTACACAGAGGATGTTTTGTTAACTTCAAGATCCTGCAGTGTCTCTGTAAAGGTCCAGTCTCTCCTGCACTGGGCGCTGGGGTTCTGGGAAGTCCTGGGTCTCTGGGCTGGGCCTTCAGAATCTTGCTAGGCTCAAAGATTGGATCCTTTTGCTAATGGGGAACAGCTGAGGGGTTCAAGGCCATCAGCAGATGGCCAAGCTGACATTATTTGTGATTTAAATTAACCATCAGGCCTCTCATTTTAATCCACCTGATGGGGCATCTCATGCATGTTGTAATTAGCCAGAGGGAAGCTGGGCACGAGAAGGAAGCCTGTGTTGTTGGAGCATTCATCTTGTTTTTATCTAACAGGACCTAACAAGGTCATCCTTGTGTGGAAATCAAGAGACACAAATGGCTGCTTCAAGGGAACTTGCTGAGAAAACAATTGCCATGGAGATGAGTTTGTGTATGTGAAAAGGCAAGCGTTGGCGCGAACGACAGCCCCTCCCGGTCTGTGTGCATCGTAAACGCTGATCATACCTTCCAGCCCGGCGCTCCGCCTTTATTGCTATATCGTAATAATTCTCAGTTTTCGGAATGAATTCCAGAATTTTGTGGCCCACATTGGTGCCCTTTATCAGATCCTTCTCTGTGCACAGTGAGCTGTGGCTTTTTCAATTCAGTCTGGGATGTCACAGACCTAACGCCACCACCCATAGGAACCTAATGCATCAAAGGATAACATTTTCATTCCTTTGAGAGACATTATTCCTTCCAAGAAACGCACGTCTCCCCAGAACGACGCAGGACATGATCGCCTCTCCAGAGATGCCAACTCATGGGTTCCCGCATTGTTTGTTCATTTATTGATGCATCGGTTCAACCTGCTGTCGAGGAGGCGGGGCTGGTGTCCCGTGCAAGATCCAGCCGGAAGCCAGACAGGCTGGTCCTTCCATCGCGACGCTGGCAGTGCCGTTGGAGAGACTTAGAATGAACGAGAAATTACAACTGCGATGAATGTCGTGAAAGATGAGCACCTCAGTGGGACAAGTGCAAAGCTGGAAGGGGGTGGTCAGTGTGTCCAGACCCTCTGGCAGGGGTCCCCAACCTCTTTGGTACCTGGGACCAGTGCTCCTATGAGAATCTAATGCCTGATGATCTGAGGTGGAGCCGAGGGGGTGAGGCTAGTGCTGGGGAGCAGCTGCAAATACAGGTGAAGCTGTGCTCACTTGCCAGCCACTCACCTCCTGCTGTGTGGCCCGGTTCCTGCATCTGTGGCCCAGGGACTGGGGACCCCTGCCATAAGGGAAAGTGACTTGTAAGCCAAGCTGCCCATGATGAGGAGGGGATGGAAATGCTTTCTGTGCCAAGTGAGCAGCATGTGTAAAGGCTCTGTGTTTGGCGTGTGAGGGGAACTGCTTATCCCAGCTGAACAGTAGACTTGTGGGGTAAAAGAGATAGAAATAAACAGGGTCCAGTGTCTGTAGGGCCTTGTGGGCACAAGTTCTTTGGCTTCATCATGAGGATGACCGAGGACTATGAAAGCATTTTTTGGAGGAAAAGACACTATCAGACTTGCTTTTTCCAGTCATTTCTTTGGTTCCAGGATAGAGGATAGATTGTAGGGAGCAGATGCAGGGGGCGGGGGGAACCCCAGCATGGAAATTGGCTCTTCTTAAAGACTCAATTGCTATTTCAGGCTATTCAGTTACTTTTGAGTAGAATAAAGGAGGTGGATCACAAAACGTCAATTGGGAAAATGGAGAAGTATTATACAAATTAAGGAATTTTCTAGTGACATCTGCCTTTGGCCAAAAGGAAATGGGTAAGTCAGGATGATACTTGGTGTAACGAACAACCCCAAAATTTCAATGCCAACACAATTAAAGTTTAGTTTTGCTCATGCAACCGTCCAGCAGGGGTGTTCCTGGTTGTAAAGCTCTCCTGGCTGGCTGGCTGTCCTCCGAGTGGTGACTCACGGCCCCAGGCTCCTTCTAGCTTGTGGCTCTGCATCCAGCCAGCACATGATGTAAGGACACAAAGAATCGCGTGGGGAAGTTTGCATGGCTTAGGCTTGCAAGCAGAGTATTTCGCTCCCACCTACACTTTAAGGGCCAGAACCCAACGGCCAGAACCTAACTGCAAAGAGCCTGGAAAATGCGGGCCATCTGTGTGAGCACAGGAAGAAAGGGAACTAGTTTGGAGGAAAACCAGCCTGTTTCTGGCCCTGAGGAATTGCCGCTGGGAAACTGAGATCTAAAGAAGAAAATCCTTTTGCCTGTGGTCACCCATCAGGTTGGAGACAGAAAGGAAACCAGAATCCTAAAATCTCGATGCTAAGGTCACACCACTTTCCCCCTCGCTGTGGCTGGCGTCCTTACCAACGTGTGGTGGAGCCGTGCTGCTCTGACATCCAAAGAACTAGAAAATCAATCCGGCAAGCTTTTGTTAGGCCTGCTGTTTGCACCTGATAAAAGATGGATGGAAAATAAATGATTTTCCATCTTCACGCGGCTCACGGTTTCCCAAGCGGAGCAAAGCATGGGCCAGGAGCACTCAGAGGAGAAAGGAAATGGCCCCAGCCTCTTGAAGGAAAAAGGTGGGAGCTCAGCCTCAGACTGGGAGGATGTGGCTTTTGTTTCCATGTCATCGTCTTTCCACTTTCTCCTCTCCTCACTCCCGGCACCATCTCACCACTGAACTGTGCCAGGCCCTTCTCAAAGATTTGCTTTTTGTCTTCTAAGTCGCTTTTCCCTTCATCCCTGATTCCCACTACTGTCCCCCTTTCCCCACAGACACCTCAGTAATGTAGTTGGTCTTTGCTCTTAAATACGCAGGAACACCTATAGGACATGTCATGCGTTCTGTGTTTGTGTACACTTTGAATTAACGTGACTACTTCACGCTGTAGCTCCCAGTCTGGTTCTTTTCCCCCCACTCAGCACCAAGGTGAGTTCAGTGGCATGAGATAGTTGTTTTTCCCTGTGCACAATATTCCACATCTCTCTCATCCACTTTTCCGGTGGAAGACACCGGGGTGGCCTCCGAGCTCCTGACCCTCCCATCTGCTGCTGTGGCAGCTTCACAGGGGTTCCCTCTGTCCAGAGAGGTCTTGCTGAGCCTTGGATAAATACTTACCTTGGCATCCTTAACTGTAGGCAAATGGTTTTCGAAAATAGCCCAGATAATGTCTCTGTGAAAACTAACGGGAAGCTCCCTCCCCAGGTAGATGCTGCCCCACAAACCCCTGTCCAAGCTGCCAGGTATTGATTGATCCGTGGGCTTAGAAGGGGGCTCCCCTTCCTCTGGCCACAACCAGCCTAGGGAGGGGTCATGGCTTGACATGGGACAGTGACTGCCTTTTGGTACCTCCTTGATCTCTCAGCCCCCTGCCCGTTGTCACACTGTCCTTGACATTTCTGAGAATGGCTGCCAACTGCAGGGTGTAAGCAAACGTTCCCTTCTCCCTGCGTCCTTGGGGTTGCCGCCTTTCTGTCACCATCCGAAGGTCTAGAAGGAGGGCTCTGTGTGTGGCTTTTAATTGCGTATCTTGGATTTTAGTGCATCTCTGCATCTCTTCGTGAGCTTGTTGGCCATTGGATCTTCTCCCTCTGCGAACTCCCTCATCATATTTTGTGACCGTGTGTATTGAATTTACTGTTATTTTCTGCTTTATTGATCGGATGGAAGCCTTTGTATATTATAGATAATAATCCCTTTCTGTTTTAAATGTAGTCTTCTCCCTGCTTGGCATCTGTTTGCCTGTTCTGTTTGTACTCTCTTCTGCTGAACAGAAAGAAGCCCTTAATTTTGATGTCGTTGAATTTAACAGTTTTGTCTGATTTTTGTGCCTCTTTGGTCTCGTTAGGAAGTCTTTCCCCACTCCGCTCCCCAAGTCAGAAACTTTTATCCCCAATTTTCTTCCACTCCCTTCAGAGTTTTAACTTTACATCTTTCATCTGTCTGGACTCCAGCTTTTGTATGGAGTAAGGCAGATTTAGCTTTATCTTTCTCCCTGTAGCAGGTCTGTTTTCCACAGACCAAGGAGATGCATCCTTTCCCAATTGTTTTGTGTCGCCTCTGTAAACTAGTGTCAAGTCTGTGCCACTGTCTAGTGACCTTTCTATATCCTTTACCACACTGCTTCTATCACTGTGGCTCTACAGTTTGTCTTAATAGCTGATACATCAGGCCCACGCTTTAAAAAATGGAAACGGGAAAAAGACGACAGCACAGGGAGACTGTTGCAAACTAGCCAAGACCTAGAAACTTCTGCCCTCACTCTTCACTTCACCAGCTCTTTCCTGCCCTTCAGATCCCTGAATGAACCATCGCCTTCTCAGCGACGTGGCCCTGCCCCCATCATTCCCTATGGTAGTACTGTACACTCTCTCTCTCTCTCTCTCTCTCTCTCTCTCTCTCTCTCTCTATATATATATATATATATATATATATATATATATATATATATATATATATATATGAATGACACAATTTGTAATTTAAATGAGCTTGCTTATTTATAATCTCCTTTCCTCTCCAGTCAGCAAACTCTCCGAGGACAGAAACTTGGTTCCTTTTAAGTGGTGCCCAGCACAATGCCGGGCCCACAACTACAGTTAGCTTCTACTGAGGGCTTGAATACGTAAGCTCTAGGCTAAGCACTTCACGGGGGTTGGCTTGTTCACACCCCACCCCCATCCCAACTCTATGCAATCGGTACAATTACCGTCTGCCTACTTTTTGTAGACAGAGACTGGGGCACGGAGAGTTTAAGCAACTTGCCCAAGACTCCATAGCTGCCGAGCAGATAAGCACGGCTTTGAACTCAGTCTGGCTCTAAAGTTTATGTTCATATCCAACGGGTAGACCACCTCTCCATGCACCACAGAATGTGGTGAATTAATGGAAGAACGAATAAACGCAGAGGAAAAAGGAGAGGGCAGATCAAATGATTATAACAAACACATTTGTGCACAGCTTCTTTCTCCAAGTTATTATGCTCCTAATGAGAGTTATTTTTTCCTCTAAGATGATGATTTTCATAAATTATGGAAAATTCTTTGGTCATTGCTTTTTATGTTATGGCCTGGGGTGGAGCACAGGGGGGGTGATGAATGGCTTTTTAAGTTCCTTCACATTGAATTCTCCGAGACAAGACTGCGTGTAGAATCTATAATTAATTATTATTCACACTTAATATAGTTAGATAATGTGAACACATACTTTCCATTAATTTATGTGGCTGATTCCTCATAATTTTCCCATAGGTATAGTTCACTGATTTCTCAAGTTATTAAAAATTAAAATTCATATTAGAGAGTTAGAGGAGCCTGGTGTCCCTTTACCTATTTTTAGTCTAATGTCACAGCTGGGTAGGGGGTTCATTACAATTACTTCCTTTGGACAATTCTAAACTAAAATGGATGGGTGCATTTATTCTTTGACTTGTTAATTCCTTAAATGTTGATTCATGACTACTTAGACAGTCCTGCTTGGGGGTCTCTGTTTCCAGCAGGCTTACCCACCTCCTCAGGGAAGGTAGAGAAGTAAATAGCTAGTAAGAGCTACCAAGAGGGCTGGGGAGGAAGGGTGCCTGATCTTGCCCGGGGTTGGGGGCAGGACTAGGTGATGTCTAAGCTGGCCCATGAAGTAAGAGAAGGAGTTAGACAAATAGAGATCAGAGGAGAAGGCATTTGGGGGTTCAGAAATGGCATGCACAAAGCCAGGGAAGCAAGAAAAGACCGAGCAGTCCCAGAGGACCAAATAGTTCGCTGGGGGCAGTGCATACAAGGGACGGTGGGAGTGCTGGAAAGGGGTGGGGGGAAAGGGCATCTTAAGCAGATTACTGAAGAGAAAGAGGGAGGTTTATACTTTCTAGGAACCTCAATATGGGATTTTGAATACCTGGGGTTATCACAGGAACTTAAAGCTCATTGAAACCTTTCAAAGGTGAGGAAACTGAAGGCCACCTGCTTGAAAAAACAAAAATAAGAACTTTTCAGATCAACAAAATTCATTCTCCCTCAGATATTTGGAGCTCATACCTTCAATATGGCAGGGGTATTCTATTCCGGGTCCGAAACACAACTCTTAGAGGGGACTCGCAGGCAGGTGCGACATTGTGGAAAGCAGCCCAGGACCCTCTCCATTGCCCATGTCACCAGGAAGCCCTGCAGATATAACTTTTCAGATCAGAGAATCACAGGTGCCGTCCTGGTTACAATGCCACCAGAGCCACCCCTGATTTGCATATTCTGCATAACTTTGCATAAAGCATTAACAAGTCTCAAAGCCTGTAAAATAAAACTAATTAGAACAGTGTTTTGCCCTGGTAGCTAGACTGTGCATATCTAGGAGAAGGCAAGGGAGCATCTTTGTCCTCCTAACTGCCCTCTCCGCATTCTGGTTTAGAATACTGGGCAAGAAGCTGGGTTCTAATCCCAACTCTGCTACTTACGAGCTGTGTAACCTTGACAATCAGCTCAGGCTCTGAAATTTGGTAATAAGGAGCCACCAATTCTAGTCATACAAACGAGCGGGCAGAGTCGTATGCATTAGTGTGTCCGCCACGCCTGCCACAATGTCCAGGACAAACTCGACACTCAGCAAATGTTTCGGCACGTGGGTTCCGCCCAGGTGCAGTAAAATTTCTCTATTATTCAATGCCAAAAAATTTTAATCTTACTCCTGAACCAATTCCTTGCTTTTAACTCCCAGAACAGGAAAACATATCCCTAAAACAGAAGGGAAATCCCAGGTCTCCAGAAAATAATCTTCTAAGAAGAGGACATGGCATCAGAACCTTTGTAGTGGGTGAAAAAAAAAAAAAGAAAAAAATCAACTCAGTGAGAAAACTGAAGCCCAGAAGAGGGAAATCAGGGGCTGGAACCCCGGTCTCCAGACCTCCTGCTGGAGCTCCCAGGACTGCCCCATGTGGACCTGGGTTTAGGACAGTTTTCCTCTTTTGACAGTCCTCAGGATTTCAGCCATGTGAGGATAACTCTGGCTGGAGTTTCCAGAGATCGATGCTGCTTCCGATACTCTCCCTGCGGCAAGCTCACGACATATTTTTTTTTTACAAGTAATAATTAGCGACAGAAATATCTGACCTACTTACAACTCCATAAATACACACATTTGGCGGCTTCCGCATCAGCTCCAAGGCCGTCAGAGGATCCTGTCTGGGAATAGCTTTTTTCAACCTGGTTAAAACACAATTCCACAGCAGGCAGTTTGGGATGCTAATTTCTGCCTGCAATACCTGGCTAGTCTGGTGCTGCCCTCTGCACCTACCTCCTCGTCGAGATGGCATTCAGACCCTAATGCCAGTGATTATTTTCACATTCTGTTCCCACAAGTCAGAGGGGGGATTGAGTTTCTGTCTTTGGAAAGATATATTATGCATAGACCTTTTCAGATTTCTAAAGCAGTTCAGAAATGATATGAGTTCCGCCCTTGAATTTTCTAAGCACAGCTCTTGACAATTCGGTCTGAGCCTTCGGTCGACACAACTGCCCACATTTACCTTGACCAAGAGAAAGCCCTTTCCTTTCCTTTGCCCTCAGGTACTTTTCTGGATTCTAAAATGTTCCTTAAAAAATTGAACAAGACAAGATATGTGGTCCCGAGGCAGGCCAAGTGCTGAACTGGCCTTGGTCGGAATGCCAGATTCTCAAGCCGCCGTGCTGGATGCTGTGGGCCCTTCTGACTTCCCTTCCCAGAGGCCCAGCACCACCAACTGTTGAGGTTGGGTCTCAAGATGACACTTGTGTAGTGCTGCCTTCTGGTGGAGGTATGGCTCAGGTCTGTGATGGTAGTGTGGGCCCCTTTGTTCAATTTTGCCAGTATTGACTGAGTATCTACGACTGGGCCCTGGGAACACAATGAATAAGACCTGCTCATCACAGGACAGTATAAGAAAGGATGCCAGAGTGCCTGAAACGAAATCAAATCCAGAAACTGTGTAGGGAATAATGGATGAAAGAACACAGCACAGGGTGGGAGTGGGGGATCTCAATGAATCAGGGACATCAGAGACGGGTTTCTGGAGGAGATGAACCTGAGCCCTATTTTACTAGTCTTCTTCAGGTAGATTGGGGTGGGAAGGGGAAGGCTGTTGCTGCCCAAGGGAACAGAATGTGTAAAGACACAGAGGTCTGTGGAGAGTGTGGACTATTCGGGAAGCCCACACTTTTTATATAAAGTTCAAGGGCACTGCAGAGAACTGAGGCTGGAGAGGAAGGCACGATGAGATTGGAGAGAACTGTGTGAAGCATGTTAAGGGATTCAGACTCTAACACGAAGACAGTGGAGAGTAGATAAATTGCTTAAGTGTCACATGATTTAATTTGGTTTTTTTTTTAAGACCACTTTACAGGTTCTCAGAGTAGAGAACCATCTGGACGAGAAAAAAATGGGAAGACGCTTCACAGCTTTCCTACCCTCTATTTCCTAATTTGGGGCCTGTGCCACCCAGGACTCTGGTGGCTGTCCCCTCTAATCTTCAAAAGTTTCACAAAAGTTAAAGAAAGAGGACGCTTCTGAGAGGACAGGTTCTGAGTGCCCATGGCAGTGCCTTCGAAGGGAACAATCCCGCCATCTAGTATTGCTCAGACTGACAGAGAAGCAAACAGTGTAAGTGAGAGGAAGTCACAAAGAAATCACACAAAGAAACAGAAAACGTGACTGGTGTCTGCAAACATCGACATGCCCTCTTGCTGAAGGACCAGAGGAATACATCACCTACCCAATAAAAAGAGAGCAGGTTGTCCTGTGGCTTTGCCTGAGGTTGAGGAAGGCCGGAAAAAACATAGAAGTCATGAAAAAACAATGATTGTAGTACAAGAGAAATGAGACAGTGTCCGGGAGGTAGTAAACCTGCAAAATTACCCACCACAGTGATTTCGGGCATTGTCATAGGGCCCAGGAAATCATGGCACTTACATGAAGCAACAGGAAGAGATGCAAAAGGAGGCGGGTGAGATGAGAAAGTGTGGCGAGGAAACTAGAAGCACAATGGTGGAACCCAAGCCACACGGGTGGCAGCAAACAGCAGAATCGATGCCGCAGATGATTGAATTGGTGGTTTTGGAGAAAAGAACACAGAAGCAACAGGCAAATAAAGATTGCAATTGATAATATGATCATTTCAAAACAACAGGGAAGAGACAACCCCTGAATGAAAAAAATGGTGTTCCTGAAGGGGCACCAGAAGAAAAGAAACAAACTGTAATCAAAGAGACGACACAAAGACACTTTTCAGAGCAGCAGAAAGAACTGTGCTCACAGATCAAAAGGACCCAGGACATTCTAGGCAATATCACAGCACAGTTTTCAAAGTAGAGAAAAAAAGGCAAAGTCCTAAAACGTATCTAGGCAAAAAAGGCAGCTACATCGGTGGTGGGGGGTGGGGAGAGAGGGACGAAGAGCAAACAGAATTGTCGATGCCATTCTAAATGCCCAAATATAGGAGCTAACATTTACGCACAGATGGGGTTGCACTGGAGACCTTGTCCGTTTCTTATTTTCTTCACTTACTTCCACTTTTAAGATCTATTCCAAGGTGCTAGCAGTACGTCTGCTTGGTTGCTGCCATTTGCAAAACGGCATTCCATATTGTACATCCTCTATGTTCACTCATTCATCCTCCTAGGGACGGACATGGGGTGGCCTCCTATTTCCCCTTCACATCCCAAGAGTGCGGCCCTGGATGAGAATTTCTCCAGGTGTAAGTCAAGGAGTGGAGTTACCGGGTTCCAGATTGTTCTCCAGAGTGGCTGTGCTATATGAATTTGTATCTATAGCCCTTTGCCCCACTAGTGCACGCTGGCTGTTTCCCACATTCGCTCCTACGCCGGGAACCATCCAACTTGCTCTTTTGCTCATCCAATGGGTGGTGTCGTTTTCATGTTGCTTGAACTTCAAGTGAGTCTAAACTATTCATACATTCACTTACAAGCAATCCAGTTTCTCTAGTAGGGAACTGCCTGGTCATCTCTCTGACTAGTTATGGGGCTTAACCACAGTCACTTCTAGCCACCCAGTCACCTCTTACCTGTGACCGGGATGCAGGCCCATAGCCTGTGTCTGCCACAGCCCCTATGCTTGCTATCTGTGGAAAGGCCAGCACTCAACAGCGGTCAGAAACTCAGAGTCCGATGGGGGCCAGCTAATATAGATGACTGCAGGAAACCTGTGTGAGACCGAAACACCAGGGCATGGTGGGTCCTTGGCTCAAAAATGACAATCACACAGTAGTTTCCAAGTACATTTCCCAAAGTCAAGGTGATTCAGTCTTCAATTATACTAAGTGTAGACACCGAGAGAAGTCCCAGCTCCATCCTGCGCATCCTGTAGAGTGATTATGAGCACTTTGGGGGGTTTCCTTGTCCTTTAAAAATTGTCTACAATAAACCTACATTACTTGTGTAACTATTAAGAATTAAAAAATTTAAAAGATCTGGTTTAGAGCACACATCAAAGGGTCTTCTTTCTTGCCCACTTGTTTTAGGAGGGTTCACACGTGTCACCTTTTCAGAAAGGGCATTCTCGGCCATGCCATCTCAAACCATGCCCTTATCCCTCTCTGTCCCTTTACCCTGCTTTATTTTGCCTCGTCACTACCTGGCAAATTATACGACCTGGCATAATTTTATACATCTGTGTTGACTTGTTTACTCTCTGTCTTGCCTTCTATATTGTCAGCCCCATGAAGGCAGGAATTCTGTCTGTGTCCTTCACAGCTCTCTCCCACCTGGGAACAGAAAGTGGCACATAATGGCACATAATAGGTGTTCAGATAACACGGTTAAAATTCATTCTTGGCCAAATATCAGAGACGAGGCTGTTCTCCTCACCTGACTTTTTAAAAGCCTAAATGTTTCTCTTTTTTAAAAAAATTATAATTAATTTTAAGTATACAGAACACTGGTTAGACATCTATATGTAGTTAGTAAGATGATCCCTCCAATTGCTCCCTCCCTCTCCTGACCCTCCACCTAGCAAATGTATTAATGCTGATTGCATTCCCTATGCCATGCTCCCCATCCCTGTGACCATCCATCAGCTACTAATTTGTGCTTCTTTAGCCCTTCACCCCATTCTCCCAGGCCCCCACACTCCCCTCCACTCTGTCCATCACCAAATTGTCCACTGTATCTGTGAGTCTGTTTTGGATTAATTTGGTTTTTTTATTTCTTAAATTCTACATATAAGTGAAATCATATAGTGTTTATCTTTCTCTGTCTGACTTAAATACCTCTAGGTCCATCACAGCAACATCTTTTTCCATCCCCTTCCTTTTCACATGTAGGGGTCTTGTTTTCTTATTTTTTCAGGCACGCTGTCTTTTGGTTGGAGCACTTAATTCTTTTCCATTTAAGGTACTTATTGATAGGAATGTAGTTGTTACCGTTCTTTATCCCTGTTTTAGATGCATGTTTTTTCTTCTTAAAGAAGTCCCTCCAACTTTTCCTGCAATACTGGCTTGGTGGTGATAAATTCCTTTAACTCTTTACCTGCCCTTCAACTCTAAATGATAGCTTAGCTGGATATATTATTCTTGGTTCTATATCCTGGGTCTTCATCCTATCAAATATTTTTTTGCCAAGCCCTTCTGTCCTGCATAGTTTCTTTTGAGAAATCTGCTGCCAGTCTTATGGGTGTTCCCTTATAAGTAATTATTTATTTTTCTCTTGTTGCTTTTAATATTCTTTCTTTGTATTTAACCTTTGGTATTTTAATTATGATGTGCATTGGTGTGGGCCTCTTTAGATCCCTGATTTTTGGAATTCTATGAGCTTCCTGGGGTTTTATGTCCATTTCCTTCACCAAGTTAGGGGAGTTTTCAATCATTATTTCTTCAAACAGCTGTTTGACATCTTGGTTTTCTTCTGTTTACACTGATCAGACAAATATTTGGAGCCTTAATAGTGTATCATATCCTCCTTAAATAATTTTTATAGTCTTGGCATCTCTTTTCTTGCCATCCTGATTGAGTGTCATGATTGGCTTTCCTGTCCTGTAGATGCGGCATTTAATCCTCTTCTTTATTCACTTTGTTTATTCCATTTAATATACTTCTCATCTCAGATAAGGTGTTCTCCATTTCAGACTGGCTCCCTTTTATAATCCATTTCCATTTCCATTTTTATCTCTTTGCTGAAGTTCTCTACACTTCTCAAAAGTTCACTGAGCATCTTTATAACCAGTGTTATGAACTCTGCATCTGTTAGACTACTTGGCTCCATTATTTCTGGATCTCTGTTCTGTTCTCTCATATGGTTTCTGCCTCTTTGTCTTCCCATTTTGGCTGCCTTTCTGTGTCTGTTTCTGTGTTTGAAGCAAAGCTTCTAAGTCTTCCAATCTTATTAGTGTGGATTTGTGAAATAGGTGTCCAGTGGCACAGTCCTGAGAGGGGTTCAGCTTCAGGCCAAATTTAGCCCAAGCCTCTACCCCTCTGGGGCCACCTGTTAAGATTCAGCAAGCAATCCACAGATGCTATGCTGATAGTTGCCTCAAAAGGCCACACCAGAAACCGAGGCCAGCTGCCTCCAGTGGGAGTCTTAGTAAGGAGCACCTGACTCGCTGAGGATACACTTGGATGTGACTTGGGTGGGGCCTAGGTTGGGGTAGGCAGGGTTTCAGAGTCCTCTTATCCAGTTCAATGATGTTACAGCTATGGTAGCGCTGTGTCCAGCGCACTGGTAGGGGGGAGGGCTCAATAGGGAACAAATGGATACCGCCAGCTCTTCTGTCCAGAGCAAGTCTCACCTCGGTCCTCACTCCCACAATGTCTTCCTATAAGTCCCTGGTGCCCCCTCTGCACAGTTGAACAGGCACTGGTGCTCAGAGCAAGCAGGTCCATCACCACGAAAATCCGCTCGCTGACGTGGCCCCTTTAAGAAGCATCTGCCACTGCCACAGCCTCTGTCTCAGCCACTCAGGCTGAGCCCCGCGCCTTTACCCGGTCCTACCTTCTGCCATTGCAGGGCGCTTTCTTCAATTTCTCCCTAGTTGTATGGCTTATTCCTCTAGATCCCACGTGATTTTTCTTTGCTGCTGCTCCTTGTTTCCATCACAACTTTGATTTGGTCGCCGGAGGGATGAACATCTATGCCACTTCATTCCCCTGCTCTAAAGGTTTCTCTTTATGAGGCGATGAGACAGAGAGATTCAGAGCTCTGGTAGACATGAGCTGAAAGGGGTTTTCCACAAAGTTCCTTCCCTGTCTACTCAAAATACTATACATAATCATCAAATAAAGTCAGTGCTAGGTTTTCAGTCTTCCGCTAGTGAGATTTCACTCACTATTTTAAAAGTTTCAGCTGCAAAGATCGTCCCTCCCTCAACGACAGCTTAGGCCGCAGGGCTAAGTGGGTTCAGCCCTGGCCCAGCTCCCTGGACCTGCTTCCTTAGGAGTAAAGGAATTCTCCTCCTCTTACATGTAGGTGATGGACACAGATCACATCCAATCATAACTTTTGCCTTTTGGGAGCATTTAGAGATGAAGATTTTCTCTATTTTCTAACAAAAATATTAATATGCAAGTAGTCACATAGAGCAAGGTAAAAATATCCTGGAAAAATCTCGTGCTTTGTTCTCTGCGTTTAAAACTTTGATCAGTGGTCTCTGGGGATGGGCAGGGCCCACCACTCTCCTGGTGACAGCTAATCAAGCCCATCTTTTCCTCCTCCCTCCCTCCCTTCTTTCTTCTCTCCTCACTCCCTCTCCCCTTCTCCTTTCTCCCTTGCTTCCTTCCTTTTCCCTCTCTCCTCTACTCATTGAGAACCAGTCTGTGCCTGAGGCCCTGTAAAGTCTCCAGCTATTTGAGCTGAGCACCGTGAAGGCTCCGCCCCTGGTGGGCCCGCAGAGCAGTGGGGAGACTGAGAGAGGCGAGTGCTCCATGAGGAGGAAACAGCACTGGGAAGTCCTGGACGTGAAAGAGGAAGCATGGAAAGAGTTAGGGGGTAGAAAAGAGAGGTAGGCCATCACTCTGTTCCAGGCCCCACTAATCCCCCACAACACTTGGCCAAACCCAGGCTCCAGGATGGCTAAGAGTTTCCCAGGAGCTCTGGGGGTCGGTCCTCCGGGCTTTGCCTGAACTGTGACGTGGGTAAGTCCTGAGGCTTCGACATGCTGCCATCTGGGACGTGGCCACCAGATGGTAGCAGAGGATCAGTGGGGTTACCTGTTCCGGCCCTGGAGTCCGCAGATACCCAGGTTGCCCTGGCGGTCTGACTATGGCCACACCTGCGCCAGGCCCTGGGGCAGTGCAGTCTCCTCTATCCTGACAGGAGGGGGTCAGAGTCTGGGTGTCAGACGTGTATGTATGTGCACGGGTGTGTGGGTGTATGTGTGCAGATGTGCACATATGTACGTGCACGACGTCTGTGCATGTGTGTTGTGTGCACACAGGAGCATATGTGGGCATAACTGTGTGCACACATCTGCATCTGTGTGCATGCATGTATCTGTGTGGGGTGTGTATATGAGTTCGTGTGTACAGGCATGTGAGTATATGTTTATGTGTGCCCACATGTGTGTGTGGGGGGGGGGCTCTGCTAAGTCAGTCTGACAAGAGCTCCCTAAGGACATCTAAGTCCTTGGCCTACCTTTAGCAAGAATCCTCTTAGGCCCATTTAGCAAGCACTCTCTACCCTTGATGTCTCTTCTTAGTAATTTTGCACCCCCGACCCCTCACTCTGCTCCTTGCCCATAAATCCCCAACCATCTGTGCTGTGTTCGTAGTTGAGCTCAGTCTCTCTCCCCTATTGCAATAATCTTGAGTAAAGTCTTTTCCATTCTCACAAGTATCAGAATAATTTTTCTTGAGCAAAGAGTGGAGTGACTGGCAGGGATGTTGGAGGGAGCAAAGTGAGAGAAGTATGGGGGGCGGGGACAGACCATGTGATTACAAAACTCATCTTTGGCCTCAACCTCTGTGAGTCCTTCATCTCTATCCCCTGGCTGTCCCTGCCTCTCTTACCCAGACACCTGTAATATCCCCCACCTCATCTCCCTTTTTTAGGGGTCACTGGCCACCAGCTCTCACTGCACTCTGCAGCCAGAGACTCTTTCAAGCCCAAATCTAACCACATTCTTTCCCTCAAGGACACCTAGACCACAAGCAGTTTATCTCCTCAGCCTGGCAGGCAAGTCCTGAAGCTCAAAGCCCCAGGCAGCTTCACTTTTTCTCCCTCCAAACTTCAGCTCACCCTCATTTTCCCAGCGTCTGCACACATAACCCCCATCCCAGAATTATACATCTGAATTCTTTTCAATTTTCTAGGCTCAGCCCACCACCCCTCGCCTCATCTGAGAAGTCATCCCTGGCTTTGTGCACCCTGAGCCCCTCATCTTACAGCCCAGCAGGATTGATTCTGCTCCTATGGCTGACCCCTACGTCTCCCTTAAGGCAGGGCCCAACCCCAGCACCCTCTCCTCCCCACTTTCTCCAAGTTATGGGACAGGAGGCTACTCAGCCATCTTGGGAAGTTTGGAGACCAGGGATTTGCCAGGATAGGCTCTTCTGATCCTTCTTGGCTGGTGTGGGAGGAATGAATGGAGCTGGATTTGTGGCCATTACCACTGAAGCCCTGGATGTCAAAACTCCTAGAGTTTGTGTAGTATGGTGCTAAGAAGACAGGTTCTGGAGCCAAGCCACCTGGGTTCAAGTCCTAGTTCCCCCATTTAGCAGGTAAATGACCTTGGGCAAGTTACCTACTCTCTCTGCTTTGTTCCCCTCTCTGCAAAGTAGGGCAACAATAGGGTTGCTATGAGGATAAAGCGAGTCAACACATACGTCAAGAACATGGAGTTTGGCATATGGCACTGACTTAAGGCTTATATAGTTATTCCCCGTGGTCACTACAACTGGGTTCAAGTCTAGTGGGATCTCCGTGACCTTGGACAAGGCAGTTAACATCTGGACCACCAACGTGCTGGCCACATGTACACACACATACATATGCACATGCACACACACGTTGTGTGTGTTTATTCGTTTACTGTCTTCCTTCCTCATCGCAGACCTGAAGGTAAGCTCCACGAGGCAGAAAGCACCAGTGCCTGGCAAAGTGCTTGCCAAATAATAGGTACTCAATAAATATTTTCCAAATAAATTAACAGATGTGGGCTTTCTTCATTCATAAAATGGACAATAATAACCCCTGGCACAACGGGCTATTGGTAGGAAGGAGCAAAACAATGCAGGGAGAACAAACACCCAATTTTCTCCATGGAGCAGGAGGACCTGAGACTGTGGTCTTAGAAGTGGACACCAGGGAGCAGCAGCACAGGACCAAGTCATCTGGCCTCACTCAACCCTTGCCAAAGGGAGCTGGAAGAGAGGGACCTTCCTGCAGCTCCTGGGAGGGGTGAGCTGGGCACCTTTAAACACCACCCTCCCTGCCCAGGGAGGTGTGCGCACATGTGCATATGTGTGTGTGTGTGTACCTGTGGCCAGCACGTTGGTGGTCACACGCACACACATCACTCATTCCTTCACCAAGCTTTAATTGGGTCACAGAAAGTTGAATAGACAGATTGTCGCTTTCACAGAGCTCTGAGCCAGCAGGGAGACAGTCTCTGAACAAGTAATTAAAGTAATTACTTTAATTCAAGTAATTAAAGCAAACAAATGTGTGCTCTGAAGGCGGCGTGTAGGACGCATTGAACACAGTGACCCTGTGTCTCAGGCTGAGTGTGACGGCTGAGCAAGTGAACCAGGAAAAGACGGAAGGAGATGGTGAGAGCTCTTAGGCAAAGAAAATAGCCAGTGCAAAGGCCCTGAGGCGGGAAAAGGCAGCGCTATTTAATCTCCGGCCCAGAGAAAGAACGTGACTCCCTGAGATCCCACAGCGAGAAGCAGAGCCAGGACTGGGGCCCAGGCTTCTCGCTCCCAGTCCAGGGCTTCTTCCCTTGTCTCTGGTTCCCCTTCCAACAAGCTTCATTCTTGATGTAGCAGCAGTAGCTGTCCCGGAGGCAGAGGAATGTTGGCTCTGATACTGCCTGACCCAACTTCCCCATTACATGAGCCGATAAGAAATTTAAATTCCGATGGCTAGACTTAAACAATAACCAAATATCCTATGCAGATGGAGCTGATAAGAGCCTATGTTGGGGGGAATACGGCACCTTTTCCCCTGATCATGTTTCAGTGGCTCTCCGCCAGGGCAAGGGGACGATGGCCGGGGCTGGCAAAGGTAAACACGACGGCTCCTAACAGGGTGAGGGCATTGTCTGGAAGTCAGAGAAGCATGGGAAGTTCGAGTCAAGACTGACCTTCCTCTAGATGAGCGTTCCCGGGAGCCTCAGCCAGGGGCAGGGCAACCCTGTTTCATCAGTTGCACTAAGAAAAGGTTGTGCTGGAAACAAAACAACTCCTAAGTCCAAAAGGCTTCAAGCCACAAAGGTGCATTTCTCACTCAGAGTCCATCGTGGGTGCAAGCGGGACTCTTGCTGGCTCAGCGTGGCCCCTGCTTGTCAACATGGGGAGACAGCGCAGGGGAAGCGGAGCCTCCGCAATTCAATGCCTCCACCTGGTGGTCACAGCAAGGCCTGTGGCCATGCTGAAGCTCCAGGTGGTTCTGTGGAATCATCATCGCCTGTGCTGGGAAAGAAGACCTAGTGTGAGCAGCACTCATGTCGGCTGCCCACCTTGGGATGGACAGTCAGAGACGCCTGTGAAGCCACAATGGGGGGCCGACCCTCACTTAGCTCAGCATTTCCAAAAAGGCTGCCAGGGGCACTCGTGACGTTTAATGAGCATCTATTATCGGCCCAGGGCTCCGTGAGCGTTATCACATTTAACCCCCAGAACGACACTGTAGGTAGGCACCAGTATCCTCCCCCATTGTACAGATGGGAAAGGCGAGGCACAGAAAGGTGGAAGCAATTTTCCCAAGACCACACAGCAGGTAAATGGTAAGACTTCACACCGGGTGGCTAACCTTCAACACGAGGGACTCCAAAAGAGGGAAAAGAAGGTTTGATGAGGAGCAGCTTCCATAATAAGGGAGACTTTGAGTGTTAGGTGGGCGAAGAGGATATTTAAGATATTATTCTGTCATACAATATAAGTCTTGTCTTCATATCTCTTAGAGATATTTCAGTAGAAATCTATGGCTTTTGGTGCGTTTTTTTTCATTTATAATCATTTGCATTGACTTTTTTATTTGGAAAAATTTCTAACCCAATAGTTGAAAGAATAGCCTTCATTGGGATCCACCAACTATTAACATTTTGTCACACTGATGCCACCCCCCACACACACTACACTTTTGCTAAACCATCTGAAATTCAGGTGGGACATCATGATGCTTCATCCTCAAATACTTCTGGGTGCCCCTCCCAGGAGCAAGGACATTCTGCTACACAACCCCACACCAGCGCCACACTGAAGATAAACACCATTAATTCGGCAACAGCACCCAACACGGTCGACACTCACATTCCCTCAGTTGCCTCCCAAACACGCTTTGTGGCTGTTTCTTCTTCCCAACCCAGGATGCAATCAAGCATCGTGTGTGGATTTGGCTGGTATGTCTTCCCCACACCATTTCTCATGACTCTAGAGCCTTTGAAGAATCCAGGCCAGATATCCTGCAGGATGTCCCCCAGGATTCCCATGTTAGCCTCAGGCCAAACGTTTCTAGCAAGGGCAGCTCATGACGTCAGCCTATCTCCCCAAGGCCAAGGCCGAGCCCAATGCTCCATGAAGAAGGTGAGTCCCAGGCCTCTCAGCATCAAAATATGCTCCCTGTGGTGGTTAACAAGTAACCTTTGGGGAGACACTTCAAGACTGACTCTTCTGCTCCTCAATGGATTTCCCTCCATGGTCTTAGTATGCATTGATGAGTCTTGCCTGAATCACTTATTACATTGGAGGTTGCAATATGTTAATTTCCTAATTCTTCGGACAGGCAGACAGAGAAGGCCTGGCTCTCTTGAATGCAATACCATCTGAGCCTGGTCCTAGGCTGCCCAGTGCTTTCTAAGTCATGCAGATGGCAGGTAGAAGGAAAGTGGGCAGGCTGTTGCAGCCGGCACCAGCCCCAGCTCCATCACTAACTGGCTGTGGGAACCAAGGGTGGTCCTAGGACCAGCAACATTGACTCACCTGGGAAATTACTGGAAACGCGGGCCTCTCAGTGGGAATCTGCAATTCCAGAAAGGTCCCTAGGGGATTCACGTACCTGGGAATGGCTGGTAGGGACTGGCCCGAGGAACGCCGTGAGCCTGTCTGAGCTTCGGCCTTTTCAGTTGGGATGAGGGTCAAAAAGGCTCATTGCTCAGGTCTGGCTTTTTCAGAAAAGCAGATTCTAATACCTGCCAGTGCAAGAAGGTGATGGTGATGATGACCACAACAACTACCATTGCTATAGAAAGACCTTGCTATACTATTATCCCATTTTTCAGGTAGAAAAATCGAGGCCCAGAGAGGAGAAGCAGCTTGTCCGCGGTCACATAGGATGGCAGAAGCAGATTCAGGACTTGAACCAAGGGTTTCCAATCCTAGTTCATGAGCTTTCTTTCTCAAAGGAGCCCACTAGCAAGGTTATTGAAGAAAGGCAGGTTCTCCTCTCCCCTGGAGATGTGTCTGTTTGCCAGTAAATGTTGAAGGATCCCGTTGTGGCCTTGGGGCGGGAGTTAACTTGACAGAATGGGCAGACACTGGCCATCGTTACCCTTCTTAGAATGACAGGGGTGTCTCTTCTGGAAAACCTCATGGCTCTGAGACCGACACTCAGGCCACACAAGAAATATGCCCACAAGCACCTCTCCAGAGGACGGCTGGGGACCCCATGCTGGTCTGGTAAACACCACCCTAATTTGTATAGCATGTCACAGTTCACAAAGTGCTAAGTAACTCTGAGCAAGTCCCTACCCTGGGCCTCAATTTCCCCACTTGTAAGGTGCACCAGAGGTTGGGGTTAATCTCTAATTACTTTTGGCTCAGAACTAGCTGTAGTGTACACAACAAAAATGAAGATTTGGTTTCTTTCTTAAATTGAACCAATTAAAATATTTGGCTCCAAGACAGCTTCATGCCTAATCCAGCCCCCACCCAGCTCTCACAGCACAGCATCCTCCAAGGCCATGGGCTCCTCTGCAGCCTGGGCACATCTGCTTCTACTCAGCAGCTTCGGCCAGCCACTCTGCCAAAGACTTGACCCAAGGACTTGACCCATGGCCTCGCGGGCTTCCAGGGGCCCGAGGGACTGCTGGGTCCCAATTACAGGAGTGACAAATGCCCCTGACAGGGCAGCACTTGTAGCTCCCACACACAGCTGGCTCTCCCTGCCCAGTGCCAGCAGCCAAGACCAGGTGGCCAGCTGGGGCAGATGCTGAGTGACTTAGGGGGCAGCTTGTGGGGGCAGGGAGGTGCTAAGAGAGACTTTGAATAGTTTACTCAGACACAGACCCTGTGGGGCCAAGTTGCAAGGCGGGAGAGCAGGAGCCAGCAGTCTGGCCCGGGCCCTTGGTGCTGGAGGGGAGTCTGTGGGACAGCCAGGCCTGGCAGTAGATGAGGGCATTGGCTTCAGCATTAGACAGACCTGAGTTCAAATCTCTACCCTGCAGCCTCAAGCACACCCCTTGCCCTCTCTGGTTCCATATCTGTAGCATGGGTTTACCAAGTCAGATGGTCATTTTGAGGATTGACTGAGCCAAAATGCACAACATGTCTTACACATAGTACGTGCCAAGTAAATCGTAGTTGTTATTATTATTATTATTATTAACATAATGATGTTGGAGAGAATGAAGAAAGTCTTAGTTTGACATCTCACTTCTAATACATTGCCTCAAATGGGGAGCTGAATCAGCTTCTGGATGTCAACAACGGCCACCACACAGAGCTGGAAGTCCCCTGGGGACTTAGTGGGGAGCTGGGAGGCAAAGGCTACTCCATCGGACAGCCTGAGCCTGCCTCCGCCCCACAGGGCTCGGGACCCACAGGCTCTGAACTTGCAGTTCAGAAACTCCAGAGGTCCTCACTTCACAGGGAGTTTTTAAAGTCTGTTTTAAAAATGAAAGATGGTGGAAGAGAGCCTGCACAACATCTGGGGCAGAAATGACCCCGCCTTCTAAGCGAGGTCAGTCTGACATCCCAGCAAGATGAAGGCCACCAGGTCAGCAGGCTTTCAGCCTGTCTTATGAACCTCATTCTTAATAGTGAGGGCGGTCTCAGGGCCCAGGCTGAGCAAGGGAGCTGCTTTCTGCAAGGCCCCACTTCTGGGGAGTGGCAGCTCAGGACAGGGGACCGACCATCCCGAGACACAGCGTCATTTTCCTTTCTCTGAAATGCAGGCCTGGAGGTTCATTAGTTGATGCACAAATGTTTGCAGCACAGTTAATATGTCAGCAACGGGATGAAGAAATAAGTGACGTCATACAGTAGTAGAATACTATACTGCAAAGAAAGTGAAGGAATTGCAATCACACTGCCCAACACGGATGAGTGTCACAAACATAACACGGAGCCAAAGAAGCCAAACGCACATCAAAACATGTGCAATGAGTTCATGCCCATGAAGCTCAAAAGATGTGCAAAATTAAACTCTGGTTTAAGAATGTCTGTGTAGATAGCAAGGCTATGAAATAAAACAAAATGCAAAAGCAAGATCATTGTTAAATCTAGTGGGAAAAGAAAGGCACAAGGGGGTTCTAGGTGCTGATTATGTTCTATATCTTGACCTGAGTGGGCGTAGTTAAGTGAGTGTTTACTTTGTAATTATTTGCAAAATTGTACACACCTTTTGTGTATTTTTCTATATGTATATCATATTCTGGAATAAAAATTTATAAACAAAGTAAGGTAAAAAAGAAAGCGATGAGAGATGTCCAGATGAGAGAGAAACTGTGTCTGAGGAAATCAGGGGAGACTTCATGGAAGAGGGAGTCCATTCAGCAGTTGCCTACTGAGAGCCCTCCACATATCAGACCCTGAGATGACAAAAGTAAACAAACATGGGCACTCCTTGCCGCTGTGGAATTTACATTCCAGGGAGGGAGACAGGCAGGAGTCAAATAAACACGCCTTAAATTGCAGACCACAGTAATGGATGGCCTCAAGAGTACAGTCCAGGGGCCCTGAAATCTGAAGAGTGAGTCTGGGTTGCTCAGAAATGGTGGGTGAAAGCATTCGGAGGGGGCAGCACCAGTGACAGTCCTCAAGAGAGAGGGAGTTTGGCCTCGAGGAGATGCTGAACAGCTCACGTGGCCATCTGCAAAGGACCAGTGAGGAAGTGGCGTGAGATGAGTAGCATGGAGAGCTGGGAGGGGATTTTTGGACTGGGCCTTGACGCTTGGGTAGGAGTTCACCAGGCAGAAATTGTAAAGTGCTCAAGGGCTAGGATTCTGTGTCTTGCTTACCTGTGTCTAGTGCCTAGCTCTGCTCGGTAAATACATGCTGACTTCTCTTGAAAAGCAAAAAGTCAGAGAATGGGAGAAAAGATTAGTGGTTATAAGACTGGGGTCATTGTTCTTAGCCTCAGAGAAGTGTGGGTGCAGCAAGTTCGAGACCCAGGGGAGGGAGTTTCCTTAGCATCCCGGGCTCTTTCTCATCCCTCAGCAACTTCAGTGGTCCAGTAAAGTCACCGACAAAGGAGAGGAGGGAGCTGGAAAGGGAAATTCCAAGAGAAAAGCCATCTGGCCTGGAAGCAGCTGACACCCCAGCCGCTGCCACCACCACCACAGAACTGGCTTACACCGCCTCTTCCACACCCTCACCCCAAACCCCAGGGTCTCATGAGAGTGACAGCCACAGAACCCAGGGACACTGGAGCCAGACGCAATCAGAGCAAGGAGCCCGTGGCTGTGGTGGCTTGAGGAATCCGGTTGTTAGTGGGCAGCTGAGGGAGCCGCGCTGTCTCCCCTGTGTTTACTTGGCTCTGTTGAGGGGCTGGAAATTCGATCTCCGTGGGGACCAGGCCCTGGTCAGGCCCTGCCCAGAGTCTCTGATGGAGCCCTGGGCTCTCAGAGCTGCTGAGGACGTCCTGTTATCCGGAGAAACAGACTAAAGAGCAAGCGGAGAAGGGAAGGGAACTGCCCCAGTGTAAACCGAACAGCAGCTCCCATTTATGGGCGCCTGCGATATGCCAGGCCCTGGGCTACATGCTTTATGTGTAACATCCCTACAAGGAAAGCGTGATTTTTCTTTAAAAGTTGGGAAAACTGAACCTCCGAGAGGGCAAGTGCCTTGTCCAAAGTTACAGAGACCTGGAGCTGGATCCAAGTCCAGATCTGCCCAATTCCAAAGCTAGTGCCACCCACCACCCTGCAATCTGCCTCCAAGGGCAGTGTTCACCGTGGCCGGGAGGCTGTTGGCAATCAGGCAGTCCAGCCAGCCGCCCCACCAGGGTCTCAGAGAGGATTTTTTTAGCTTTCCACTGGTTTTCAGATTCGTTCTTGCAGCCAGCGTGTTGTACATTTCTGGTAAACGAGGCCATGTACCCGCTGCCAAGATGCCAGGCCCAGTACTGGGAATCAGGCTGATTCTAAGAACCTCGTGGTTGATTTGAAAACTTACCTTTCCCGTTCTTCCCCATTTTTGTTCAGGTTTTGGGGATTTCCCTAAGCCTTGTTAAACTTGTTGACAACTTCAGGCTGAATATCTCTCAGAGGAAAGGGATCTAAGTGATCGCTCTATCTGGTTGGGCTAAGTGTCCAACCTTAACCCCGCTGCTGTCGTTCCAGTCCATTTTCTCACACTCAGACCTGAGGTGAAGGAAACAGCTGTTCTTTTTCCTCTGAGAGGTCCCGTGCCCTAAGCAGGAAGAAAGGGCTCACTCCTGCCCCCAGCCCAGGAATGTCGCTGTTACCTTTCCTACCGGAAATTTCTCCACTGAATTGCTTTCCTTTCCTTTGATGCAATAACGCTTCTTTGGGCCACTTATTCACCCATTAGGCCTTTTAGGGGAATATTTCTGAGTCTTCCCAGCTTGGGAAATTCCAAGAAACTCGAGTCAGACATCCAGGACCCTCCCTGTTGCACAGGAATCTAGACAAGCCTCCTTCTTGTATCGATGGGGGAGAGAAGGTCACCCAGGGAGGTGGCAGCACAGCAGGTTCCTGACTTACTATCTCCTGCTCCCAGGCCACTGCCCCCACCCCCAGGAGCTCTCGCTCCCTCTGTCTTAAGGCCAGGTACCCTTTGGCCAGTCCCAGAGAACAAAAGAGTTAGGCTTTCTGTGTAAAAAATGATGGGGACACAGTGATCACCAGGCCTCCAGCCCTCCCCTGTCAACTTCTTCCTGGATTTTGTGCCCGTATCCTATGTCGCCACCTGAGACCTTGAGTGTCGACTAATTCCTTGTGAGGTGACCTCTCTAGCAGAGCCAGGATTCTTGGAGAACAAAAGAAAGTAGTGCCAATTCAGCACAGATAAGCGCACACACGCACACACACTCCATCCCCATGTGTGTTAAGGACAGTACAGTGGTCTCTTGGGTCTGCAGGCTTTCTTAGCACCCCCTGGCCCTCAAACCTCACGACCCAGGCCTGCAAGCTCGTCATCAAATGCCTACAACCCTTCCCAAAGCCTGAAACTAAGTCACAGAGTTGAATCCTAGAGCCAGACACCATCCGTGTTCCTGCCCAGGCCAGCAATCCTCTCCCAGTTTGCCAAGGGACATGGAGATCATGACCTGTCAAGGCATCTCACCCCACTGTCTGACACCCCTGGAGACTGCCTGGAAGAGCAAAAGGAACAGGGCTATGGAGTCAGAGAACATATGGGAGAACATAATGGGAGAACATATATGAAACCCAAATGTCAGCTGCACTGGCCCTGCCCCTGGAGACAAGGGAGCACAGTGATCATTGCCATGAGAACCACGACAGCATCTACTAGTGCCTCTACCGAAAACTACGTGCATGGTCAGTGCTCAGGGCTTTCCGTGGATTATGTCATCTCATCTCCACAGCGACCTCCGTAGGAAGCGTGACATTGCCCCATTTTTCCGAAGAGGAAGCCACTGATGCTAAGTCACCTACAGAAGGGTGTGTAGCCGGCCAAGGCCACTGGGGAGAGCCGGGGATTTCGACCCAGGTCACCTGCACCGGGAACCTACTTGTTTAACCACTGCCCTCTTCATACCTGCTGTTCACTAAACACTGCTAGTCATCCTGAAGATTTACTGCTGGATCGCCATGGGCCGCTTCCTCCCAGTCAAGATTTCAGCATGAGCGTTTTCACCTTCTCGTGCTTTCTCTGCTGTTCGTCTCCAGTCTTCTGAGTTAATTCGGTGAGCATCATTCAGGAGCCTGGAGCCCCTCGGTGCAGCTCCTGAGATGCAACACTCAGCCCCTCCCTCCAGCACCATGAAAAACCTGTTACCCCAAGTCGTCCGGGGTGAGCCCCAGATTTAACTGAAGAGGAAATATGGAGAAATGTTTGCAGCACAGAACACAACTTGACATTGAACGTCTGACATCCCTGTTTTTAGACACTCTTTTCTCTCCAACCCCATAGCTCCAAGAATTGTTCCTTGCTCAGTTTGCCTCATAGGTTCTTGCCTCCACCCGTGAGAGTCCCTCCTCTGCTGCTCCTCGTCCCACACCGCCACCATTTGCCCCTAACCCCAGTCTGTTAGGGGTAGGAATTCTGCCACCTCCAGCCCTTTATCCCAAACCCTCCCACAGACACAACCATCCAGGGACCTTTCAATGACCTAGACCCACCCTCTTACAGGGCAATGGGGCTTTAACTGGCTTCTTCATGTCCTGGCACCATGCCTGGTGTTTGGTGGACACGAGTGATAATGACTATAGATAGTGGCACAAGGAAATTCTTCCTCAGGTTAAGAAGCAACAAGCTTTTTTCCAAACATGATCCTAAAATATCAAAAGTCTCAGACCTTTGACATGATCTGACTCAGAATTACTCCATGAGGCACAGCCTGCCCTTATGGAGTAGGACTGTCCTGTGCATTGCAGGATACTTAGAATCCCTGGCTCCCTGGCACTCTCTGCCAATAGTACCCCACTTCCATCATTGTGACAACCAAAAATGCTCCCCCATCTCTCTCTCTCTCTCTCTCTCTCTCTCTCTCTCTCTCTCTCACACACACACACACACACACACACACACACGCACACACACACTGGATGCAGAACCACTCCTCTCATGTCACTTGAAGGGGAGCAGAATTAGCCACCCTAAAATATGCCATCTTGGAATATCAATTTTTTTGAGCTGTAGGCACTTGAAAAATAGCAAATGTAGGGAGAGGCTTTCTCTGAACTCCCTTATCAGCCTAAAAAGAGATTCTCCTAAAGGAACTTAATCACTGTCAGTCCCCTCTTAGGGAGTGTCATCAACCAGGGGGACTGACTCTTGTCAAAGGAGAGGAGACAAACTTTGTCGCGAACTATCATCCCTCCCAACCGTTCCTCTAAGGGCTCATTCATCTCTCCTAAAAATCATTTCCTCTCCCCTAAGAGACCTACATCCCCCTTCCTTTTCCCTATTAAGATGGGGCTGAATTCTGAAACCGCCCCTCTGAGTTACTCTCTCTGCATCCATACACATGTCAGTAAACTTCTGTGCGTTTCTCTCTTGTTAATCTGTCGTTTAATCACAGGGGGGTTAGCTTAGAACTCAGAAGGGGAAATTATTTTCTTCCCTTACACACATGTGGATCCACAAGACCAAGAGAGACAGTGGGCCATGCCTGAGATCGCAGCAAGTGGGGTTGGAATGCAGGACTCCAGCCACCGCAGGGAGAGCCTGGCCGGGGAGAACTGCACCTCCACTGCCCAATGAGGAGGTCGGGACCAGGGACAAGGGCCCTCTTGTCACTCCACTCAAGATTTCTGCAAACCAAACCCCCTGTCCCCCCGTCCCTAAAGGCCAGAAGCGTGCCAGGCAGACACCAGCTAAGCAAACCTCAGCCTCTCGTGTTCCGAGGGCTTACAGGCTCTGCCTGGTTACCAGTCAGCCAGAAACATCAATGTCAAGTGAGGTTAGCCAGGAGTGCTGCCTGGGAAAGGCTGAGCGGCCAGACCTCCCCTGGCAGCAATCCACAGCCTGGCCCTGGGATTCCTGCTGTCAGCTGCCCAGAGACGCAGGGTCGGGGACCAGAGCGGGGATTTCCAGAATCCAAATGTGCAGCAAGCCATGCTTTCCAGACGTGAGGACACACCAGGCCTAACACAGAGCTCCAGTCCCACTAGAGACTCAGCGCCTGGTGGGGGTGGGGCCAAGGGTAGGCCCAAGGAGAAGGGCATGACCTTGACTGCACCTCCTACTGTGCTCAGAGCACCTCACCTCTCTGAAAGAGTAATTATGGTGACCCCGTGCCCCCCTTTCACACATGGCGAGACTCAGAGAGGCAGGGCGGTACATCACAGAGGCCCGCGGACCTGCTGCTTCCTAGCTGTGTGACTGAGGATCTGCACTCCAATTTTAGTTTCTCCTGGATCAGCAGGAGGGTAACGCCGGCCTCGAGGATTGTTCTGAGCCCAAAAGACACTCACGGCTGTTGCAGCGGCAGCCCAGTGCCTGCCTCCCGGTGGCCGCTGAGAAGGAATCTTTTGGAACTGGCAGGTTGAACAAGCCACGTTGGCGATGTCATCAAAAACACAACTCGATTTGGGGGTCTCGTTATCGCTTTCAAATGCCGTCAGTGGGGTGACTCCAGAAAGGGATGATTTTTTCTGCTTGGTCTTAGGTCACTGTCTAAGACAATCACGAGAATGCCTAGATGTGTGCAGAATTTTCTGGTCCAGAAATAGGGGCAGTGGTCAGCTTCTCCTCTCCTTACTGCCAGACCTCATCATCCAGGCTACAGTTTCAACCCAGCTGGGGTTTGAGCAGTAGCCGAGGGAAAGAGCAAATGGGAGGGAGCAACAGGAAAGTCCTTACCTGGGGGTCCTGTGGCTGGCCGGCTCGATGCTCTCCGAGCCTACATTTGCCTTTCTTGGACAGTTCCATGGGGGTGTCTGAGGATCCCGGTTGTGCCAGCTCCTCTCTCTCTGCCCTCATACACAGAGCACCCTAGGAAGATGCTATCTCATCAAGACCTCCCCAAGGAGACACCTCCCCCTTCCAGAAGATTCTCTTAGGCAGATACTAGAAGGGCTGTAGCTCAACTCTCCTGACCTACATCTGCCTCCGGATACATCCCCTGTGTGGAGGGTCAGTCCTCCCACGATCAATCCTCCCCTCTCTCTTCTCTGACAGAGGCCACTTGAGCTTTCTCCAATCCCCAGGGTCACCCAGCTTCCGGGAACACAGGTGGGGCTTTCTTCAGGTGGTTGGTTAAAATGAAAAAGGTAGCAGCCCTTTCACACCTCCAACCCCCACTCATGTTCCTACCCTCACGACAAAAGCTTTCTTCAAAGAAATTTCTCACAAATCTTCTCTCCCTTTCCCTTTTTTAAATGTGTTCTATTCAAGGGCCATGGCTTTCTCGGCCACTTTCTTATAAATTCTGTATTCAGTGACCTCGCTCAGCCCACCTGGGCATTGATAGTTGTCCACAGGCATGAAGAGCTGCATCGTAGCCTCCCCATTCACTCAGATTGTAACTGGTTTAGGGGAGAGGGAAGGACTGAAGAGGACCTGCTACTATGGAGAGGAAAGTATTTTTTAGGTAGTGAATGGTAGGATTTTAAATCCTATTTTAAATCAATAATGAAATATATATTCACTGTAGAAAAATCAAACAGGCATCAAGATAAAGAATGA
The DNA here is from genome assembly GCA_030015415.1 of Cynopterus sphinx. Taxonomy (NCBI): domain Eukaryota; kingdom Metazoa; phylum Chordata; class Mammalia; order Chiroptera; family Pteropodidae; genus Cynopterus; species Cynopterus sphinx. The sequence continues at coordinate 114,597,674 of CM057385.1, read as the reverse complement.
AAACTACCCATAATTCCATCCCCAGAGACAAATGCCATGAAAATGCAAAGGCTTGTTTCCTGCCCACATTGATGGTGATGTAATTTATAAAGATAATTTGTGTCTCTGTTTTTCCCTCCGAATCACCTCTGCCACTTTCTCCATTGGAGGAGGCAGCCTGGTTGTCATCATATCCCTCCCTGGCCTGGGGTTAAGGGAAGGCACGTTTTCAGGACTGAAAGACACAGCTTCCTAAGGAGAATCTCTGCCTTCATCTTTTGTGAAAATCTGAGCTCACAGGGCAGCTTGTGCTAAGTGTCCTAGAGGGACAGGAATAGAGGGTTGTGGCTTTAAGACCAGAGAGAAAGGGGAGGGGAAAGGAGGGGATCCCAATCAGAAATGGAGGTGGGGCCCAGAGGGGGTGCCTGTGAGGTTCACTGAGGCTGAACCCCATACACTCCCTAAACCCATAACCCCTGCCAAGGAAATATCAGGGAAGCTAGGTTGAGGAGCACATAAAGCCCCCTGATCCCGGCTGGTGTGGACAAAGAGGAGAGGGAAGGAGCCCCCACATGGCAGAGACTGACTTTTTCACTGGTCCCTGGATGGACTGGGCAGAGGTCTGAGTCAGATCTAACGTAGTTTTTTTAAATAGAGACAAACGTGAAATTTCTTACATGTCTGAGTCTGTGGTTGATGCCAGCAAACCTGTTACACTCTAATAATATTTAGAAGTTATGGTATTCTTCTAAATTATAGCACATATTAGAGCTAGATTTTGTACCCTGTTTTCCGTTTAATGAGTCCCAAGCACTCCCTTTGATCACTGAGTATACTTTTAATTAAATTTTTGAACTATTAGTCACATAACATAAAATTTACCATTTTAAAGTGTATAATTCAGTGCTTTTCAGTGTATTCACTATGTTGAATAGCTATCACCTCTATCTAATTCCAGGACATTTTTTATCATCCCCAAAAGAAACTGGTACCTATAAGCAGTTAGTCCCAATTCTCCTTGCCCCATCTCTTGGCAACAACTAATCTATTGTTTATCTCTGTGGATTTGCCATTCTGATGTTCACATAAATGAAACTGTCTCTGGCATCTTTCAGTTAACGTGTTTTCAAGGTTCATCCATGCTGTAGCATACATGTTGTTGCATGTAATATACCAGAATAATATTCTGTTGTATGGATAGACTACATTTAGTTTGTCCATTCATTAGTTTATTTGAGTCATTTCCATTTTTTGATATTATAAATAATGGTGCTATGAGCATCATGTACAAGTTTTTGTGTAGACAAATGTTTTCATTTCTCTTGGATATACACCTAGGAGGGGAATTGCTGGGTCATATGATAACTCTATATTTAGCTTTTGGAGGAGCTGCCAGTTTTCTGCTGTTTTCCGTGATGACCACATCATTTTACATACCCATCAGCAATGTATGAGGATTCCAGTTTCTCCACATCCTCACCAACACTGGTTATTTTCCTTTTTTTTTTCTTTCTAATTATAGCCCTCCTCGTGAGTGCGAGGCGGTATCTCATTGTGGTTTTTATTTGCATTTCCCTAATGACTAATGATGTTGGGCATAGATATGTTTTTAAATTGGAATTTCTGTGGCCATGTAAATTCTATCATAGATTGCTATATTGTGTTTTTTAATGAGTATTTCTTTAGAAGTTTTTTTTCAATTATAATTGATATGCAACCATATGCAACAACATGGATGGACCTAGAGCATAGTAGCTAAGTGAAATAAGTCAGACAGAGAAAAACAAATACTATATGATTTCATTTATATGTGGAATCTAAAGAACAATATAAATAAACACAAATAGATGCTATAATGTATTTTTAAATCGGCTATTATTGAATCTTCAAGTTGTTTCTCTTTTTTCCAGCGCAGTCATACATCTAAGCCTTTGTATACTGTAATTATCTCTGATTTAACCTCATTCATTTATTCACTTACTCATTCATTCATTTATTCAACAACTCTCTACTAAGCCAGGCTTATTCAACGTGCTGAACAAAATCCGATCCCTTCTTTCCTGGAGATTCCAATCTAGTGATTTGTAAGCAACCAGGCAAAGAAGCCTGTCAGTAGAAAAGCTGACGAGAATTACGAAGGAAAAGCATGTAGAGAAGTGTGTCACTGAGAGTGGCAAGGCTTGAGGAGGGAGGTAGTGGGGCTGCCGCAGAGGCAGCGGAGAACATTCCAGGCAGAGAGAACGGCATATACGAAGCCCTTGTGATGAGGAATGGCTTTGTCTAGTTCAGAAACTACCAGAAGACCTGAGTGACTGGGCGGACATGAAGAGAGAGGGAAGTCAGGGGGAGGTAGAAGGGATGGAAATGGAGGGAAGAGGGACCACGCTGACTGACAGCCAGCTGTGGAATGGCTAAATGTGGAGACAGTTGTTTTCTTTCCCATGTGTCATTTTTAAAAAGCAAAAGAGAGATGATAAGAAGGAAGGAGTTGGGGAGAGAGGATTTCTGAAGACAGCACGCTTAAATTAATGGGTTCTTGCCCTATATGTTCCTACCTGAGCCAGACTGAGTAGCTATCAGTTACCCAGGCACTTCTGTCACCAGCCTTGTCTGTGCTAAGCTGAGCAGCTTATTCATGGGCCAGCACACACTACACTACATGATCCTTCCACCCTGGCCAGGGCTGCCTAGACCAAAGTGGGTGTTTGGGCTAAAAGCAGCCAATCTTGACATTGGCTAGCAGTCTGAGAAGTGACCCAGTATGGTCTAATAAAAAAATAAATATTTGCTCTTTGTCCTTGGTTCTTGGCACTGGAGATCCTAAATTCTTTGGAATTCACTGTCTCTTGTATGTTAATGAGATGACTCGTCGGGTGACCTAGGTAGGTTCAGGATGGACACTGGTTCTCTGCACTGTCACTCCTGGGAGGGGAGAGAGGCTAGAGATTGAATTCAATTACAATGCCCAAGGACTAAATCTATCATGGCTACATAATAAAACTTCCATAAAACTCTCTAAACAATAAGAGTTTGGAGAGCTTTGGGTTGGTCCACATATTGTCTTGCTGGGAAGGTGAGACGCCTGCAAGGGCATAGACACCCACCCCCTGCCATATTTTGTCCTATGCATCTCTTCCGTTGGGCTGCTTCTGGGTTGCATTCTTTATAAAAAAAACCAGTAATAGTGAGTAAAGCACGTTCCTGAATTTTGTGAGATGTTCTAGCAAATCATGGAACCTGAAAAGAGGGTTGTGGGAGCCTCCAAATTCATAGCTAGTCAGTCAGAAGTTATGGGTGATCCTGAGACTTGCAACGGACATCTGAAATAGGGGCAGGCTTGTGAGACGGAGCCCTAAACCTATGGTGTCTGCTCTAACTCTGGGGGTTTGTGTCACAATCAAATTGAAGTTTTGGACCCCCACTGGTGTCAAAGAATCAGAGACCAGGTTTAAGAGCTCATTTAGTCATGGGGTAGGTGACTTCCAAACTAATCAGTTCCTCATTTTGTATAAGTTGAGATATATACTACTCTCTGAGTTGGGAGTGAGAGCCAAAGCTGAGGTCCATGAAGAGAAGCAAAGAGAAACTCTGGGTTGCAGAGACCAGGAGCTCACAGGACGATAAGGTGAGAGAAGCGATGAGGAGGCAAAGGCCACAAGGAAGCAGAAGCCCTGGGACAGAGGAAAGAAGATGCAGTAGGCAACAGTGGCAGGTGGAGGAAGAGGTGGAGAGGCGTGGAGAGGCCTGAGCAGGCACGCACTAGAGAAGGCTGCTGGAGAAGTCCAAGTGCTGGATCTATACAACTCTCCAGTTCTCTAAAGAGCTTTCCAGACTCTGAGAGCCCTGGATGAGCTACCGTGGAGATTCTGTTTTCCTCATTTCCTCCTGCATCCTGCTTGCTGAGAGTACCCTGGCAGTATCTCTGTTCCTTACACACATCTCACGTTCCAGGCATGTGGGCCTGGGCCTAGCTCAAGAATCCCTGGCCCCATTTGGCAGAGGGAAACTTGGAAGCGGGAGAAAGCTCTGAGGAAAGGTATTGAGCATCCTCAGCCTGAGTGGATAGGGCAGCAACTAAGAACAGGGATGCTGGGTGGGCTGTGGGGAGGCAGTGGGTACAGCTCAGATCCAGAAGACAAGAAGCCCAGATGTGACTCTGAATCACTGTAGGATCCTCAACAAATCTTGTGCCCTATCTGGGCCTTAGTTTCTCTATCTGTATAAGTAGGTAATTTCTACGTCCCACCCCAGGGTGAATATTTGGTGTATCCATGACAGAAGCAGCAAAAATCATCTTTAAAAATACCCTGGAATCTCAAAAATACCCTGGAATCTCAAAAACTCAATAAGCCAAAAGATATTGTCATAATTTGTTTAAGAAACATAACATCAAAAACTGAAGATCAATTGATACAATTTTGTTTTTAAAATTCGAAATGAAAAACTGTACAAGATCAGGATGTTTGAAATACTGGGCTCTGAGGGCTCGTAGAAGGAGAGGGGTCGGATCTGCTGGTGACTATGTCTAGAAACCAAAAGGGCACCTTCCACTCTGGGACTGAAAGAGCCCCAGTTTAAACCTCTCAGCAGAATCCAAGATCAAAAGGGCTCCATGTTTTAAAATTCCAAAGGTTCTAACATCTCCAAGATTTCAAGACTTCTAAAGATGGTGAAAGCTCTAAGGTTTCCAAAATTCTCAAAGACCTCAGCTCCCCAAATTCGAAAACCCTCCCAAACCCACTTTGGTCCTATGTGGAATCTAGCTTGAGGATCATGAAAGGATCATCTTTATCTCCTGCTTTTTCTATGACCAGGGGCCGCAGACACCCCTTTTGGCATGGCTATCCCTGAGGGTCATGGGAGGGGGCCGTATTTTCTGAGTTCAGCACAGTCTCCACGACAAGGAGTCCAAGGAGTCCCTGAGCAAAGTAAATTGGACCTTAGTCCTTCTCCATGCCCCTCTGAGTTCCTACTGTTCTCCATGCCCCTTTGGGCCCCTTATTCTTCTCTAGGAAAGGACAGTGCATCTGGGGCCATGGGTTCAAAGTCCCTCCTTGTCATTTGTTCCGGAGCATTCTGCCTTCAGAAAGCTCGCAGTCTGGCTGAAGTCAGACACTTAAGCACTAAGGAGCCCTGGAAGGGATTTAGCCAGGCAGTGGCATGGCCAGGCTTGACCCCTCTTGGTGGGCCTCAACTTCTGCCCTGCCACTAACTGCCTCCCCACCTCCAGTTGAACCCAGGTCGCATGCCACAGATGCCGCAGAAGGAAGAATATTGGAGGCTCCAGTTGGTAGCAGGCTGGTGGGCCCCCCGATACTGTTGCCTGCCTTAGCTTCCTGCCACCTTGGTCTTGCTGCTCTGTCTGCCCACCCCAGATGTGGACCTTCACCTCATGCCCCATTGGGGTATCCCCAGTTCAGCTTCAGCTCTGGTTCTGCTGCTCCCTGAGGTGGACCCTCCTTTCCATTCCTGATCCTCATAAGATGACCACACCTCTGGGTCTCAGGGAAAGAAGAAAGCCTGCTCAGGCAGCCCCCCACCCCAGTCAGCGTCCCTCCACAATGGGCTGTCCCATGGCAGCCGCAGGTGGAGGGAAAGACACTTTGGGATGGGACACAGATCCAGAGCCCAAATTTGATGGAATACCCCTGGCCGTGAACTCTGAAAACTTCCATTTCCTCCACATGAAGGGAGATTTTCATTCCTACCTCTCAAAGTTATAGGGGAATTGGGGGACAGTCTGCTGGTTTTTCATTTGTTAAAGGAGCCCTCAGTACACTCTACCCCTCCTCAGCGCTTCCCCCACAACACACAATCCCCCCAATCCTAAGTGAATCTCCCCAAAGTAGCAGCACAGAAGGGGAGGTACCAAGGGGTGGAGAGCCAGAGATTCAGTTTTAACACAAACACTAATTGTAGGTCCCAGAATGGCCCTCCTGGCTCCATTCATGAAAGTGATATTTTTAGCCCTGGACTGGCCGCCTGCGGTCACCGTGGGGGTGGCCAGGCCATGTGTCATGTCTGAGTGATCATGGACTCACTCTGCCCAGGAAATAGGCCTGCAGGGACCAGCTGCTAGATCTCAGGGCTGCCTCATATCTGGGAGGAGATATTCAGCAGGACGAGACGCTTAAACCTTCTCACCCCCAAGGGGTACCACAGGGCATGGGGGATGGAAGCAATAATTAACATGCACTGAGCATTTACTAGTGCCAGGCATTTACATGAATTAACTTATTTAATCCTTAACTGTAGGGTAGATACTATTATCCCCATTTTGTAAATGAGGAAACCCAGGCTAGAGCCATTAATTTAACCTACTTGAGCCCACGCAGTAGTAGTGAATGGAGCAGGAGGATTCAAAGCCTGGCACTTGAGCCCCAGAGTTCATGCTCTTACTGCCTGGTCACTTGGAATCTGAACTTTGGGTGGACAGACAGCTATTGCCACAAGGTCCTCCTGCTTCAGGCTCCAGAGCCCAGCCCCACTCTCAGCCCATAGAGTTCTCTGAGATTGCCAAGAACATCCGGTCTGGCCTTCCTTTAAAGATGAGGAAATCGAGGCCCAGAAAGGAGTCCAGGGTGAAGGAGCCAGTTGGCACTAATTCCTAAGCCAGGATGCTGCTCCATGAATGATTCCATGACACACAGTCATCTTGTATCTGCCCCCCTCCTTCAGCTTATCCCTGGCTCCAGAACTCAGCATCTGTGCTCTGTAGAGCAAGGAGACTAGGCCTTGGAAGCAGATTTGAACCCTGCTCCTAACTTGCTGTGTGACCTTGGACAAGTCATTTTGCCCCTCTGAGCCTCATTTTTTTTCCCGCGTGGAAGTGATGGGTAGAAATTGTCTGAGGATTCAATGAATGTGGATGTCCTCACCTTGGATTTTTTTTAACCCATTATTTAATTCCTCCTGTGAACAAGACACATGGTGTTCCCCTGCCCAGGGCTGCTTCTGGAAATGAGAGTTGGTGGAATTGTAGGTGCTATGACCAGCTGTTAGGGAGACGTTGGGAGCAAGTCATGCCATACCACGGCGCCTGCCTAGGCCTCAGATGCCCAGCAGAAGGGAATGTGGCAGAAGAGAGAGCGGAGACATGGTCTGCCCATCCTCTGAGCCACGTGCCTGGATCGGAAAGCAAAACAAGCATGGCAGAGTTCAGGTCCAGTGTAGTCGCTTCCTCTGTAGATGACCTCGGGTCAGTTTCTGCCCTCCCCAGGATCGCAGACTCCCAAATGTAGGGAGAAGCCAGGGCTCTTTCAGAGTTTTCCTTGCCCTGATTTTCTGTGGCTTGACCGGGGGCTTGGCACCCTTGTGTCTCCTGCTGCGCTCCACCATGACCCCTCTCCCACCCCCCGCCACCTGGATATCTGCCCAGGGAGGCTCCACAGCCTGGCTTCTGGGCTCATTCTGGGCTTTCTCATGACCCATGTGGGCAGCAGCTCCCTACAGTGGTCTCAGCCCCTGTGTCACATGGCCTGCAAGTTCAGCTCGGCGCAGGTAACTTTTCCAGTTCTACATCTCAGGTGCAAATTTCGTGGCCAGAGAATCTGATTGGCCCAAGTGGTGGGATCAGGTGGCCAGGGAGCTGGGTCTTGTGTCATGGGCCAGGGGTGGAGCAGCTTCTCCAAGAAGAGGGTGTGGATGAGGAGGAAATGATGACATCTCTAATTCAGACACAAAACAAATCCACCTGGAATGGAAATTAGTTACTTGGAAAAATTTATCTATACGAATTCCTCATTTTCCCGAAAGCTATCAGAGGCATCTGGAACTAGGCTTCAAATTAGAGGCCGGGAGGGGAGCAGGGGGGACTACCTCCTACTCCCAGCCACCAAAATAAAAGTAAAAGTTCCATGCCTTTAACTTATTAGGGGACCTTCTCATTCATTGTTTATTAACTTATACAACAAACGATTCCAGTACAGACGGGTTATTAGTTTTCCACGAGGGGGCGTTGTCATGGTATTGGTTAGAAGCGCCTGCTGATGTGCTATATAAAGAAGAAATACCCTAAAATACAAAAATAAAAGCAAAACGAAACTTTAAGAAACACACACAAGGATTTAGCATCTTGGGGGACATTTAGTGTCCCCCAAGCACAGTGATCATACAATTTAGGAGTCTCTAACAGTGGCATGCATACGGTAGTTGGGGCTCGCAGTGACAGCCCTCGGGCATCAGGAATGAGCAAAATTATGTTCCCTGATCTTCATTCAGATGACATACATAGGTACACATCGTAAAAGACTTCCACTTCATGTAAAAGGAAAGAAAGATTTTTTTTTAGTTTTTCGCAGAAGGAAGAGACCTCATCTGGAAAATGCGTTCTTGCGGAATAATGCAGTTATAAATGATGTATGACTACACAAGGGTTTACAAGCCGATCCAACCAAAATAATAAATGGCACAACTTTGAAACCAGACTCTGTAACTAGCTGCTAGAGTTGCATCGCTGTAGAAAGAAAGTGCTTTAACAGCGACTTCAGTTGGATTGAAGACCTCAGGGACTGTGCCAGGGCTGTGATAGCAGATAATTTTCAGGAGCAATGCCCTGTCCAGACCCACCACATGACTTTCACCCTCTCGCCTCAGGAGCGACCCTCATCCTGGTTATGAGGCAGAAGTGGCAACTCTGCAGAACTGGAGTGTTGTTCAGCCTGGCAGGAAAATTCTGGGTCCTTGGGGTGGTGGATCCCAAAGTAAAGCACACCTAAAATACATGGATGCTCATAAACCACATCAGGACATCTGGAGGAGGAATCAAGAATATGCATTTTCAACACATTCCTGGAGCGATTTTGATGCACATGGTTCATAAGAACACTGCTTCCTCTCACTTCACAGATGGGGAAGTTGAGGCCCAGCGAGAAAAAAGCAATGACTCGAAGTCACGCAACAAGCCAGAAGTTGGGCTGGCCTCTGGCCTCCTCAGGGCTTCTTTCCACCACATTCCGCCTGCCCACCCACGGACTGCCTCCTGGGGCTGCTCGCATTCCAAGGAACCTTGTAACAGGACAGGAAATGTAGGCCGTGCCTGCTCCGATGTTGGAGCACCCATGATGACTCCAGGTTCTGCCAAACACAGCCCCACGAGCCCCGGCTGCCAAACTGCGTGAGCCTGGTTTTTCCAGATGGGGTTGGGGATGAGATTACGAAAGCCAGCATTTATTTTTATTCCCCCAAGAAAATAAATCAGCAGGTTTGCTCCAAGAAACATGGTCAGAGGAAGCAGTGCTTCTAGCCAGCACTTGGTCCTGAACTCCTGCCTGCTCCTCGCAGCCCCCTTCAGAGCTGATCTGACATCTTGAAGGTGTCTAGGACAAGGAGTCGAGTCATCAGACAAAATACTTTTGGGTGTCAGATTTCAGAACCCTCTCTTGCCCATAGCCATGGCTGAAGGCTTGGAAGGTGGAGGGTTACGCTCTTCCTGCGGACAAAGGAATTTTTCCCAGCCTCTTCTATTTCCCTCACCCAAAAGCACATCTAAAAACAGAGGGTGATGGGTATGTGATTTCTGCCAGGTTCTGCAATTATGGCAGTGGTTCTCAAGGGAGATAAATTTGCTGTCTCCTGGGGGTGGGAGGGGACGTTTGGCAATAGCCGGGTGCGTTTTTGGTTGTCACGACTCAGGAGGTGCTGCTGGTATCTAGTGGGTGGTGGTGGCCCGGGATGCTGCTGAATATCTTACAATGCACAGGACAGCACCTCACAACAAAGCCCCCTTGTCCAAAATGTCAACAGTGCTGAGGTTGAGAGGCCCTGAGCTATGGGCAAGTGGTCCGTGATGTTAGAAGTCTGGGTATGAGTCCAAGTTTTGCCTCTAAATGCTGTGTGAGCTCAGGCAAGGCCCTGCTCTCTGGGCGTCAGACTCCCATCTGCACAAGGAAGAGGTGGAGAGGCTCCTCTCTGGGGCCCTCACAAGTTTTCTTCATTCAGGGCTCGGGAGACCAGGAGGCCTGAGACAATGGGCTTGACTTCTGTACCTCAGTTGGGGATGTCGGGAGTTGGGGGGCCAACCTAGCTCCCTGTGCTTGAGGGGTGGACAGTCAGCTCTCCTGAGCCCCTCCCCCAAAGCGTCATATCTGGAACTCCTGCTCCACCACTAACGGAAAAACCATTATCTAAAGATGACATCATTTTGCAAAAATGCAAATGGGTGCTTACAGAGCAGAGAGTTCCAGGGAAGCAGGGGGAAGAAAGGGCTCGAAGCTCAGAGTGTGCCAAGCCCTGGCAGCGCCGGCATCCAGCACCGTCACGGATCTCAGGACAACCCTGGATCACTTACTAAACTTCTCTGAACTGTGGTCCTCTCATCTCTACAATGAGAGGCTGGAACCGGGGGAATGTTAGAAGCCCTTCCCATTGTGAGAGTCCAAGATCCTGTGAGAGTCGCGGTCAAGTCTTGGAGGGCCTCAGGGCTGCAGGTGCACAAAGGGGGCTTCTCCAGGCACAGGGAGCCCAGAGTTAGGGGCTGAAAGGAAAAGAAAGTGGCCACCCTGCTCAAGATGTCATAAAAATGCATGAAAAAATACTCCACATCACTAACCATTATAGAACTGTAAATCAAAACCACAGTGAGACAGCACTTCACACCCATTAGGATGGCCACTACCAGCTAAAACAGAAAATAACCAGTCCGGGAGAGAATGTGGGGAAATCAGAATCTTTGTGCCCTGTCGGTGGGACTGTAAAATGGTACAGCTGCTAAGGAAAACAGGGTGGTAGTCTCTCAAAAGGTTAAAAATAGAACTACAATGCGATCCAGAGATTCCAAAAGAATGGAAAGCAGGGTCGTGAAGAGATATTTGTACACCCATGTTCATTACAGCATGCTTCACAGTAGCCAACATGGGGAAGCGACCCACACGTTCGTCACTAGATGGACGGATAAGCAAAACGTGGTGCATATACACAGTGGAATACCATTCGGCCTTAAAAAGGAAGAAAACTCCGATGCACGCTACAACATGGACGAAACTTGAGGACATTATGCTACAGGAAATGAGCAGAAGACGAAAAGGCAAAAACCCCCTCTGGGGTCCATCTTCCTCCCCATTTGTCCATCGGGGCAACAGGAGCCTACCCAGCACCGACATTCCTAGGAACAGTAAAGACTTCATGGTCCCTTTTAACAGGTGGGAAACTCGAGGCCTAAGGAGGACAGTGATCTCCTCAAGGCCACTTTAGTCTACAGCAGAGTCAGAACAGGAATTCGGATCTCCGGACTCCACATCCCTAGCACCTCTCCACACTCGCCTCCAGAGGGGCTCGTGCCTGGGGCTAGGCCAGAGTACCAGAAAGTCCAGGTAGAAGATTCAGCTCCCTCTTAAAGGGACTCTCCAATAAAACCTCCGCTTTTGTTGGGACCAGACTTCCCCTCCAAATATCCTACGAGCAGCCCACCTCCAATACAGGGAGCACCTTACATGGCTCCCTATTACCTGATGAACATCTCTCACCCAGCATCCAAATTCCCAATGTACCTCCCTAAGCTGATCTCCCTGTGTTCCCCCATCTTTGCCTTATACCCTGGTCACCACACAGTAACCAGTGTCCCCACTTTTAAGTTTTTATTGAAGCCAGTTTCTCTTAGAACAAACACCCTCTCCTTTCTCCTCCCTCTAAGGCCATCCAAGTGTCGCCTGCTCCAAGAAGCCTTCCTGCTCCCCAAATTGGACACGGCCTCTCCTTCTTCTAGGCTACCAGAGGAGTCCCGTAGGTTGACTCTAGGTACCTCAAGTGCCCATCTGCCTCCCCCAGGAGATGGGGAAGTACCTGTAGGCAGAGTCAAAGTCACATACATCTTTAGTCACCTTGTCATCCTCAGCACCAAGAATTAAGAGTCAGTGACCCTTGGTGCCCTGAGCCCACACCAAGACAAACGAATAAGGATTGTTTGGTGCCTATTTAGGACATAATTCCAAGTCAGAGGCGCTGGACACAGACACTAACCCTGCCTCCAAGGCTGTTTTTATTTGTTTTCTCCCTGCGCAAAGATAGGGGGGACGCGGGGGGGAGGACGGGACTTTTGAGCCACAGCTGGTTTTTATTGCATCGAGGCTCAAAAAAAAGCCTGAGCATATTTTTAGAGACAAGGGGGAAAAAAGAATATTTTCTTTCCTGACCTGAGACGAGGGCTTGCTCTAATTTTCCATCTGCTCTCCCTACTGGGAGGAGCCAGCAGGGAAGTTTCTCTGCGGGAGGACCCTTCAGGACTGTGGTTTATGAGCTCATAGATATGGCGGGCCAGGCTGCCGGCCTGATGCCCGCCTCCCTCCTGGACTCGCAGGGAAGCCCAAATGCACACTCACGCTGCAGTGCTCAGATTCACGCACACAGCCTCAGGTCTGTGATTCGGGGAGAGGGAAGCCATGCACTGGATAAAGGACCGTGGGGGAGCAAAAGGGACTTGGCGCCCAGAGTGCGTGGAAGGAGGTCACTGAATAATGGTCCAAACCAAGGGGTCTCCACTTTTGCACCCAAGTCCTGGGCCGTGCAGCATTCCCACTGGGGTCCCCGGATCCATAAGACCTGGGCACTGTCTGGGACCAGACTGAAAAAAGTGTTTGCTGCATCTTGGAGTGCCTGGTTTTCAACTGTCTGACGATACTGTTGGGATGAACAAAATACCAAATGATTTCGAGCATCGCTGAACTCCTAGAGATTTGTCGAAATGCATTTTCTCAACCGAAAGGTGCGAAATGCACCAGAGTGCTGCTGGTGTGTGTGTGTGTGTGTGTGTGTGTGTGTGTGTGTGTGTGTGTGTGTGTGTGTGTGTGTGAATCCTTGTTATGTGTGTGAATATGGTGTGTGATGTGTGATGTGTGACGTGTGATGGAATGTGTCTATGTGTATGTGTTGTGTGCTTGCATGTTCATGTGTACCGTGTGTACTTGTGGTATGGTCTGTATTGTGTGTGTGTGTGTGTGTTTGCTGTGTGCTCTGTGTAGGGGAGGGTATGTGTATGTGTATGTTGTGTGTGGTGTTTGATGTGTGCCGTGTGTGAATGCTGTCATCAGGCTGGAGCATATCTGGAGGGGAAGTTGCTCCCCACGGCACTTTGTGCAAAGTAGCACCTTTCTGAGACCTTTCCAGGGCAATTTGTTAGGGAAATGGAGACAGGGAAAGAAGGCAGTTGAAGGGAAAGAAACCATTGTATGAACTTGCTCCCCACCAGACAATGCCCCTAATGTCAGAACTGGACTTTGTCTCTGATGACAACCAGTCCTAAAATCTCCAGCCCGGAGAGCTGTGGGCGACAAAGCTAAAGTTCAGAGAAGCCAGAGCCCCTTCCTCCTACCCATGGTCAAACGGCCTTCAGTGCCAAAGAGCCAGCGAGCAAAGGCTGTGACAACACCATAGCAGTCCTAGCCACAGTGCCCAAAGTCAGCACTCAGGGCCTTGGGCTCTCTCCAAGCGTGGCCTCGCTTCCCTCTCAAACCCATCCATCAAGGGGGTATCATTGCCCCATTGTTTCAGAAGAGGAAACAGGCTCAGAAGGGAGATGGAGGTGAAAGCAGGCCCCGGGCAGCCACATAAAGAGTGGAAGTCCCTGGAGTCAGCAGGGCAGCCTCTTGGCTTTGGGGATCAAGCAGGAAAGTCAGGCTTGTAAGGTTTTTGCTCCATGAGAGGTGTTGACTCCTCTTTTCTGTCTACAAGGATGCGAGCCCTGCCTGGATGGAGCTGGACGCAGCAGGGATGCAGGCTTTTCCCCTGACCAGTTCTCCATCCTTCCCTGGCAGCTCAGCTGAGCCAGACTCCCTCTTACCAATGTAACCCCCTTATCTCCAGGCAGCAAGGGCTGCTAGAGGCTCACTCCCTACTTCTTAGAAATTGTGGCAGCCGACTCAGGCCAAGGGGAACTTCCGGGGAATGGGCTTTTCCAGTAAAAAGATGAAAATTCATGGTTCTCTCAGCCTGGGGACAGGTTCTTCTTCCCTGAGCCTTCTGTGTAAAATGGGGATAACAACATCCACCTCTTGGGACAACTAAGGCATCATGTGCTGGTGTGTGGAGAACTTGGCACAGGCCTGTCATGAGGGAGGCGCTTAATGGACGTGTGTCTTGTTCCCATCCCTGGCTGCCCTGGTCAGCACAAGGGACAAGCAAGGTTTGGTTGCCCCAGGCCCCTCCCCTCCTGGCCCCAGCAGAAGCTGCAGGGCAGAAAGAAACAACAGTTCTTGGAAAGCCACCATCAAGCCCTCCCTGGAACAGGCAGGCCATTTGTCAAGATGTCTCCTGGCGGCCACACCAACACTCTGTGACCTCTCAGTCGCCTTTCACTGAGTTCCACGGTCCTGGTCACAACTTCTGTAAGTGTCTCCTCCTGTAAGTGCCATCAGGCACTTCTGTCCTCAGGTCACCTCATCTGAGCCTTCCCTGCTCTATACCCTAGGCATTGAGCTCTTAGTTTGCACCTGAGCTTCCCAAGCCCCTCTCAGTCTGGCCAGGACCCCCTGCTCTCTCCTGCACCTCTCTTCACCTTGCACCCCTCAAAACAGCTAGAGCAGGTCCTGCACTGCCACAGACTTTCATTACCTATGGGAAGAGCTTAGTTTGGGGCCTAGCACATAGGAAATCACTCAGCAAGCCATGAGGCAGAGTCTGCAGAGACACCAAGATCCAGCAGGATCCTTTGCCTAGAATGCATTGCCCTCTGGCATTCTCTGACTCACACTTAAAGAGCCCCCTAATCTTTACCTCCTCCAGGAAGCCTGCCTTGATACCCACCACTCTGGGTCAGTGTAGGTGCCCTCTTCCCAAGCAGGGCTGCCTGGTGTCCCCAGATTCTCCTGTCACTGTTGTCCTATCTGAATGAGGTAACTCCAATCCCCACCCTGAGGCCTCACATGTCCTCCCCCCAGTTCCTATGGATTTCAGTGGGTTTTTATGTGATTATTAATGCCATCAGGCACTTCCCTCTTAACCCCTACAGCTTCCCTCTGCACCAATGGCCCATGGGGCTCCATTCTGAAGACGTCCCACCCTTACCTTATCGCAGAAGGCTTGCAATGCAGAATCAATTTGGATAAGTTTTCTGACATTCTGGAGACAGCAGAGAGCAATTTCAGTGCTGAGCACAAAACAAGTTCATGTTCAGAGTCGTACAGCGCAGCTCTTAGGAATTCGTCAACCGCCCTCACCTGGATAATCTCTCATCAGCTGGGTAGGGGATCTGACCTCTAGGAGTGTTCTGGAAACCCCCCCTCTTAAAGCCCCTCCCCCTCCTCATGTTCTGGTGGGAACTCTGGCTGACTCCTGGGAGACTCAGAACAGCCTCACCTGAGACAGAGTCACTCTCAGCCAACAAGCAAAAGCAGCTGCTGTCAGTTATTTTAAATAGCCATTGTTCTGAACTAAATTGTGCCCCCCAAATTCATATATTAAGGTCCTAACCCCCAATACCTCAAAATGTGACTGTATTGGGAGGTAGGGCCTCCAAAGATTAAGTTAGAGGTCACATGGGTGGGCCCAAATCTCACGGGGCTGGTGTCCTTATAAGAAGAGGAAATTTAGGCACAAATGTGCACAGACTGAAGACGATATAAAGACATAGGAAGAAGGAAAGCCAAGGAAAGAGGGCTCAGGAGAAAGCACCCTGCCGACACCTTGGCCTTAGACTTCCAGCACCCAGAACTGTGAGGAAATGAATTTCTGTTGTTTAAGCCACCCAGTCTGTGGCTCTCTGTTACGGCAGCCCGAGAAAGCTAAGACAGGTGTTTTTGCTTACCTCTCTCATTGCAATGTCATCACCTGTGTATGGGCCTGTCTCCCTTTCAGGCTGTGAATTCCCCAAAGGCATTGGGCAGATCTGACCTGCTCACCCCCAGAGCTTCTGGCATACCGCACCCCGAAAGGTTCGGAGAGCATTGCCTGGGTGAACACCTTCCGTGATGAATAGAATTCGGTTCATGGGCTTTTTAAGTCATCAAACGCTGGGAAGGGAGGAGACTCAATGGCACACATCCCCTCCCCACTCCGTCCCCTGCCCCATCTGTGATGGACCATCGTACCTGGCCTCGGGTTCCACCTTCCGCAGCCCTGAAAGAAGGACTCCCCTCCGCTTTACAGATGAGTGAACCGAGACCCAGGGAAGGCAAGTGACGTGCCCAAGGTCCTTCATAAAGTCGGAGCCGTTAGAGAGGAAAGACCGAAGCCACAGATCCTAGGGAAGCCCTGACTGAGAAGGGAAGCCCCTCTCAGGGGTAGGAAGGTTCTACAGTGTTTTGCCCTCTGGAAGGAGACAGAGGATCTAGGTTTGAATCCTGAGGGCTCCTCTTGCTTGCTGTGTGTGTGTGAGCAAGTTCCTGACCTCTCTGAGCTGGGGCCTCAGTTTCCACATCTGTACAGTGAGACTGACAAATACGAGACAGGACATGTGTCTGGGCCCACAGAAAGAGCTCTAAAAAATGGTGGCCGTGGGGATGCTGTTTCTAATGAGTCCAGGCTTCTGCAATCACCCAGCCAGCCCAGCACCTAGCCCCACAGGAAATCTAACAAAAAGCTCATGATAGAAGCTTTTCCTGCTGGTCAGCATGGGGGGCAGGCAACCTCAGTCCCCTGCCTCTGAGCACTGCCCTCCATCCCTAACCCATACATTGTCATTGCCTTCCACCCAGCCTCACAGAGCTTGGGGCTGGATAAGTCTCAATGGCCCATTGTTCTCCCTGCAAGCTTGAACCAGGCCAGGCCTGCCGGGAACCAGCTGCTAAAAATAGCCCCAGTGGAGTGTTGGGGTCCAGCTGCTTATCTCACTCCAGGGGTCGGGAGCTGCCCCATTCTTCCTGGCCACTACTCTGGAGGAAGTCCAGCTTGGCCAGTTCCCAGATCACCCTCAGGGGAGAGTGCAAACTCACACCCGGAAAATATTTAGTGGAAAATTCGAGGCCAGCTATAATTCCCTGAGGGCAGAGCCTTGGTACAGACATTCAGACTTGGTCTGTGGCAGGTCTGGAGGAAGCGCCTGGAAGAACAAGCCATAACTGGCAAAGGAAAGAGAAGCAGAAGGCATTCCAGGTGGTAGGAACAGCAGGAGCAGAGAGATGAGACTAAACAGAACCATGAGAGGCTTTGGAAAGTCTACCTGGTCGCACAGAAAGTGAGCCTTCGAGGGACACCCAAGTTCAGTAGAACAGGGCCCTGAATGCCAGGCAAGGCTTTCTTGATCTTCAGGGAGGTGCCTTGAATGGGATGGGTCCCATCACCTCCTTCCAGGGCCTCCTCTGAGCACTCCTCCCTAAGGAGTAGTCACAGCCCTGAGGGAGGAGCCAAGGGCTGGTGAGGACTGGGAGAGCTGCCTTTAGAGTGCCCCTCCTGGCCTCAGGAAAGGAGTGTCTCACCAGAGACACCTCAGGTGGACTCCAGAAGCTCTGCCTGTGGGCCATGAACTCCAAAGTCAGGCTGCAGCTGCTCAGGCCTTCGACTGTGAACTTTCAAGCACCTGCTCTAGGCTGGGTGCTGGGAACATTGATGGTCACCCTTGAGGGTTTCATGGTTTGGGAGAGAAGCAGACAAGTGAAGAGGCAACCCTGGGACTGAGTCACCTGAGAACAATTCTGGGGCAACCCAAGGAAGGGCCTTCTTCTTGACTTGGGACATCAGCAAAAGCTCTGTGTATACGGGCCCCAAGTCTCAAAGGTTAAAGAAGAGATAGCCAGGTGAAGAGGTGGCAGGAAGGGTGTTCCAGGCAGAGAGCAGCAATTAGGGGTCATGAGGTTGCAGAGGTCTTTGGAGGCCAGATTTTATCTTTCTCTGAATCCCTCACGGACACAAGCACAATTGTCACCCACAGAAACGTTGTTGAAAAAACGAGAATCAACCACACTGAACAGATTAAATCCAGTTGATCTGGATTTAAAAATTGAACAGTTTAACAATTTTTTAAACTCAGAGCCTGGGAATTTAATCGCTGATAATTCTGTAAAAGAAGGCCTTGTATAATTTGTACATTGGGGGTTTTGTTTATAAGCCGTGCTTAAACTGAGGGTGTCTATATTGCACAGGCAGCATCCCAAAGCCCTACTTGGGAAGGTCCAGTCAGGCAGACATGGGTTCCAGGAAGGACAGCTTGCACTGGCCTGTGGGTGCTTGCAGCCTGGAGTGAAGAGCTCACCTCCCAAGGCCTCTGCAATAGTCTCCTTGGTTCCAGTTCTTCACCCTTCCCTCACCTGTTCCCTTTGCCTTGTGCACTTACAGCGCTGCTTGTTGAAGATAGAGTCTTCTTCCCACCCTTGACATCAGGAACAGCCACATGACTTGTTTTGGCCAATGGGATATTAGCAGACAAGTTTCAAACAGAAGCTTAAAACACACTTGCATCTGAAAGAAAAATTTACAAAAGTTCTACACTATCTCTTGTGGAAAATAGGAGAGGAGGGAGCACTTTATTTTAGGAAGCCAGTATTACCTTGATACCTAAGCCACACAAAGAAAGACAGCACAAGAAAAATAAATAAATAAACACCCGAACACACCCAATCCCATCTGTTCTTGGGAGCTAAGCAGGGTCGGGCCTGGTTAGTACTTAGATGGGAGAACACCTAGGAAGACCAGGTGCTGTAGACTTAAATAAATAAATACACAAATAAACAAAAAGCAACTACAAACCAATATCCCTCATTTAATGATGCAAAAATCCTTAACAAAATATTAGCAAATAGAATTTTAAAAACATTAAAAATTATACACCATTGTCAAATGTAGTTTATTCCAGGGATGTAAGACTGATTCAATATTTGAAAATCAATCAGTGTAATCACCATACTCACAGGCTAAAGTAGGAGAGCTATATGATCATATTAATTGATGCAAAAAAAATTTAATAAAATTCAACACCCATTTATAAAAATTGTCAAAAATTTTAAAATTAAAGGCAACTCCCTATAATAAAAAGGAAACTTCCTATATAAACATTTTGTAAATATAAATATATAAATAAACATGCTCTATAAATAAAATAACTAAGTAAATAAAATAGCTTCCTAAATAAATAAATAGCATATACCAAAAACTGAGAGCTAGTATCATACTTACTGATGAAAGTCTGAAGCTCAATAAGGCAAAGAAGTGAAATAAATGACACACAGTCCAGAAAAGGAAATATAAAATTGTAGCTATTTGCAGATGACATGATATTTATGTAGAAAAATCCATGACATCTACAAAATATCTCCTAGAACTATTAAATGAGTTCAGCAAGGTCACCAGCTATAAGATTCATGTACAAAAACACAGTGTATTTCTCTGTGTTAGCAATGAACATGTGGAAACTGAAATTAAAAACAGAACGTCATTTACAATTACAAAAAAACATTAAATACTTAAGTGTCAATCTAACAAAACAAGATTTGTATGTGGAGAACTACAAAGTGCTGATGGAAGAAATTAAATATCTAAATGAATGGAGAGATGTACCAGGCTCATGAATTGAAATATTCAGCAGAGTAAGGATACCAGTGTTCCATACATTGAAATATAGGTTTAATGCAATGACTATTAAAATCTTAGGAAGACTTTTATAGATTAGGCAAGATTATCCTAAAATTATAAATACAGAAAGTCAAAGGAAATAGAATAGTTAAAACCATTTTGAAAAAAAAGAATAAGTTGGGACGTAATTTTACGACTTACAATAATACAACCACAATAATCATGACTGCGGGGCTTTGGTGGAGGGATAGAAACATAGATCAACAGAACAGAATAGAGAATCTAGACATAGACCCATTCAGGTATGGCTAACTGATTTTTAATAAAGGTACAAAAGCAATTCAGTGATAATACTTTATACCCACTAGGATGGCTATGATAGAAAACATGTTACAACAAGAGCTGGTGAAGGTGTGGAGAGATTGGAGCCCTCACACGCTGCCAGGGGTGATGCCAAATGGTGCAGTTTGGCAGTTCCTCAAAAGGTTCAACCTAGAGTTTGTTTATGCCTCAGCGATTCCACACCTAGATATATTTCCAAGAGAACTGAAAACATATGTCCACACGAAAACTTATACATGAACGTCCAGAGCAACATGATTCATAATAGCCAAAAAGCAGGAATAACGCAAACGCCCGTTAACCGATGAATGGACGAATAAAATGTGGCATATTATGTGGTATTTGAAATGGGATATACACAATGAAACATTACCAGGCAATAAAAAGGAATGAAGTACTGACACATGCTACAACACGATGCAACTTGAAAGCATTATGCTAAGTGAACGAAGCCAGCAAAGGACTGCATAGTGTTCCATTTGTACAAAATGTTCAGAACAGGCAAATCTGTAGAGACAGAAAGTAGATTAGTGGTTGACCAAGGCTTGGAAAGTTGGGGTATAGAGAAGGAAATGACTACTCATAGGTATGGAGTTTTTTAGGGGTTGATGAAAATGTTCTAAAATTGATTTAGTTGATTGTCGTACACCTTTGCAAAAATACTAAAAACTATTTCATGGTACACTTCAAATAGGTAAATTATATAATGCGTGGTTACAGCTCAATAAAGCTGGGTTTTAAAAAAAACAACGCAATGGATGAAGAATAGTCTTTTCAACAAATAGTGGTGGAACAATCGGACTCCTTATGCAAAAACAAACAAACAAACAAAAAAAACACACTTCAGCCTAAGCCTCACATCTTATACACTCAAAAAGGACCATAGATTTAAATGTAAAACTACAAAATGTTGAGAAAAAAACATAGGAGAAAATCTTCAGGACCCAAGGATTGGTGAAAAGTTTTTAGACATAACACTGAAAGCATGATCCATAAAAGAAAAAAATATATATAAGTTGGACTTGATCAAAATTAAAAAGGATTTACTTTGCAAAAGACACATTAGGGGGATGAAAAGACAAGCTGCAGGCCGAGAGAAATTATTTGCAAATCACATACCTGACAAAGGGTTTATACATAGACTATGTAAAGTGCTTTCAAACTCAACGGTAAAAAAGCAAACACTCTAATCGAAAATAGTCAAAAGATTTGAGGAGACATTTCACCAAAGAGGACATACAGATGGCAGGTAAGTACGTGAGATGTGTCCACTATCACTGGTCACTAGGGAAATGCAAATGAAGAACCCGAGGAGCTCTCACCTCACACCTATTAGAACAGATAAAATAGAACCGAGAGGCAACTTTAAACACCGGGAAGGATGCAGAGAAACCGAATCTCTCATGCTACAGCTACTCCGAATGATACTTTGGCCGTTTCTTAAAAACTAAACCTAAATTTACCCCCACGGCACAGCAATTGCACTCCTAGACATTTATTCCAAATAAACGAAACTTGTTTCCACATAAAACTCTCTAGGTAATCTTTCATAACAGCTTTATGCGTAAAAGCCAAGAACTAGAAACAACCAAAATGTCCCTCAGCAAGTGAATGGTGAAACTGACTGTTTGTTGCACATCCACACCCCAGAACACAACTCAAAAATAATCTGCTGACACACACCGCGGATTGATGTGTGATCCGCATGATGACCAGAGAAGAAAATCTCAGAAGGTCACATACTGCATGATTCCATTTATGTAACGTTCTTAAAATGACAAAATTATATAGCTGGAGAGAAGATTAGTGGTTGCCGGGGGTTAGGGATGTTGAGGTGGGAGATGGGTGTGACTATAAAGGACTGTCGGGGAGAGCTTTGTTCCCTATCTTAATTGCAGCAGCGGTTTCATAATCTACACATAAAATAGATAACATAGAACTATCCGAGCACATGGGACCTCTTTCAGATTCTGGTTTCGATATCGGAACCAGATATCGAAATGTAAGACGTTAACTATTGGGGGAAACTAGGCGAAGGGTACCATGGCCTATGGCTGGCTATCTGTGCAATTTCCTGCGCATGTATAATGATCTCAAAATTAAAAATGACCCCAAATTACTTTCCCTTCAGTGAGAAGTTTCCTCCAGGAGGTGCTGACCCTTCTGCCTGGGGGGAAGGGTCACATGGAGCCATCCCGAGCCCAGTCCACAGGGAGGAGCCAGGTCCAGCTGGGTGACTCCCGCTGCCCTGTGGAACACGTGATTATTGTGATAAGCCACAGAGCTTCGGAGGGTTAGTTTTGCAGCACTAGTGTGACAGGAGTTAACTGTAGAAGCCCTTTGCTTCACCTCCTATCCACAGCCCTTACGGGATGGATTTCTGTCACTGGTAACAGTGGCAGAGACAGCTAGCTGTCCTTCTACATCTGTCTTACCCTCCTGTTGCCCGGGAGTAAGAGCGGTTCTGATTTTCATCTGGTCATGTGCCTATCTGGATTAGGACTACATTTCCAGCCTCTCGTAATGAGTGGCCATGTGACTAAGTCCTGATGAACAGGATGGAAGGGAAAGTCACGTGACAGTTTCTCTAAGGAAGAACTGGCATTCGCCTTTGCCCCCTCGTTTTTAGCCACTTTATTCTTCCCATAGATTGGAATGCAGAAGTGATGGCTGGAGCTCAAGCAGCTATGTTGGACGTGAGGTTGAATCTACATTTTGAGGCTGGCAAAGCAACAAACTAGAAGGAATTAGGGTTTCTGTGGGTAATACAGACACTATACCAGCTCCAGGCTGCTTATACCTGAATTTTCTTTGTGTGAGAGAGATACAAACTTCTGTCTTATGTTTTCTGCCAAAACAGAACTCGGCCTTTACTTATAACAGTGACTTCTTATCTGTGCTAAGCTACTCTTTTTCATGAGCTTATCCCGTGCCACCAATTTGCTAAGCACTATATGCCTTTTGTCCACTAAATAAGTTCTTATTAAGTGTTAAGCATTGACTACAAATCAGGCAATGTATTAATGGGGGGAAACAATAAAGAACTTGACATACATGGTCCCTGCCCTCAAGGACTTTATAGTTGGGAAGAAGAGACAAATGATACTGAAATGAACACATACGTATAAGTAATTACAATCTATGACACAAAGCACTTTGTGACAAGACAGCAGGGGCTCTTCTCTAGTAAGGGCTATCAGGGAAGGCTTCCCAGGGGAAGTGACACCTCAACTGAGCTCTGGGGAGAAATGGAAAAAATACAGCTTAACTGCTAAGAGCATGGGCTCTGAAGCCAACTAGGCTGGGTTCAAATCTCATCTCCCTCCTGTCACTGTATAACTTGAGCAAGGTCCAACCCCTCTGCGCTTCAGTTACTTGTCTGAGAAACAGAGATTTAGTTAATAAAACACTTATCCAGCATTTACAATGTGCCAGGCTCTGTTCCAAGCACTTTACAGGTATTAACTCTTTTAGTTCTCATTATAGCTATCTTACGGTATGGGTACTATTCCTATCCTCATGTACAGATGGGTGAACCAAGGCCTGGAAAGTGAATCAACTTGCCTCAGGTCAAGGGGCAAGAGCTGGGAGTTACCCCCAAGCAGCCTGTCCTCAGAACACCACGCTCTAGTGGTTCATAATGCCAGCTCTTAACTTGTAGGGTTGTTATGGGCAGAAAATAAGAAAATGTTAGTCAAGTCTTCAGCGCAATGCCTGGCAAATACTAAGCGTTCAATAAAGGTTCGCTATTATCATCATTGTCATTCTCATCAATAAGAGAAAGGGGTAAAGAGTGATGTAGGTGAAGGGAAGTGCACGTACAAAGGCCTTGAGATGAATTTGGGGACCTGAAGGCAGAACAGAAGGGCTCTATGCAGAGTTTGGAGCCTGTTTTTATTCTTCACGACAACCCTGTTGGTGGGAACTATCATCTCCTCTTTATAAATGAGGGCTCAGTGGCTCAGAGAGGCTAAGTGACTTGCCTAAGGTCACACAGTGAATAAGCATCTGAATCTGGACTCGAACCCGGGTCTGTCAGCCTCCAAAGCCCATGCTCCTAGTCACCGTCCTCCACTGCCTTGCAGTAGTCAGACTCCAGGGATAGAGCCAGTTCCCGCTACGAGAACAGTGGGAGAAACAACTACAGAGTCAGCTGGCTCCTGGAAAGAACTTTGAACATCCCAACCCATTTTTCGGATGGGAAATGTGAGGCTCAGTGATGGGAGGGACTTGCCACAAACTGGCAGCAGAACCGCCCCTGGGGGCTGGGTTCCTTCCTTTTGGCTCAGGGACCACCAGCTTGGCCTTTGCCAACCCTTTCACATTTTTATGTCTTCCCCAGGGTGTAGCTGAGCCTCTCCCCCACTCCCTACCCAGGGGCTTCTCTGGCCCCCGCTCCGTGTCTCGGCGTGTGTGGCAGAGATAGGTTGGGGTGAGGACTTCACCACAAGGAAGGAGTTTGTAAATAACCGGCAGATCCTTCCTCAGCTCTGCCTGGCTAGAGGACATGAAGGACAGTGTCCCAAGGGGCATGACCATACAGATTCTGGGCAGGTGGTAAACAGACCGCTCCATCCAAATAGGCCCCTCAGTCCTCTGGGGAAGCGGCTAAAGTGTTTTTAGAGTCCTAACAACTCATGCACACACACACACACACACACACACACACACACACACACACACACACACCCGTCACATACAGAAACACATTTGGCCTGGATCCCAGCCCCTTCCACCTCATACAGCACAGTCTGCCCCTTCTCAAGGTCTTCAGACAGGAGGAAAAGCTTGATTTTCCTTGTTTTCCAGAAGAAACCAAAAGGAAGGAGGAGGAGCCTCATCCAAGGTCACAGGAGGGTTTGGGACAGATCTGGGGCAGGCCAGCTGTCTGACAGTGAAGGCGATATTGCTCCTCTAACGGCAGGTAGGATCCTGCTGAGCCCACATGGGGCTGGGGACCCAACTCCACCCTCGTGGGGCCCTGCCCTTGTCATTGAGTCACTGACCATCTCTTTTCAGAAACTTTGAGGTAGATGTAGGGGTGGCTTCCTCCTGCACAGCTGGTTGGGTTTCATCTGACCCCACCTCTTAGATGTCTCAGTCACAGCCCCAGGCCTCCCTCCCTCTCTCCCTATGTGGGGCACGCCCCTCTGTGCATGGCCCTGTGCTGAGGGTTCACACTTATTCATTATTTCACTGAGGCCACGTGCATCTCACGAGGTGGATTATTATTCCCCTTTTATAGATGAGATGACTAAGGCTCAGAGAGGTAAAGCGGCCACTTGTCATAGAGCTGTACTGAGAACTGAGATTCAACTCAGGACCAAGTATCTCCACACACTTCCGCTTCCCCGAGTCCTTGGCCTTCTTTAGAAAAGCTCTGCCTCAAGCCAAGGAGAACCTGTGGTGGGAGCCCCCCATCCATCCACTGAATCTCTCAGCCTGGCCGGAGGCGAAGCCGCCTGGAAGCTGGGGAGCGGGGTCCCAGTGCCCGCTCAGCCACGACATTCTTGTCCACTTTCTCTGAACCTGAACTTCCTCATTTATAAAATGAACATAGCACTTCAGACCTTCCCCAGGCCCGTTGTGGGGACCGATGGAGCTAAGGCATGGGACACTTGCTGTGTGGGGCCTTAGCCATCATTTTGTGTCAGCTCTTCCTCATCCCCACAACACCTACTCCAGCCCAAAGAAGGGACATCTCAGTGGCGGAGGGGCCCAGGGTACCCCCTTCCCTCTCGCCTGCCAGGACAGGGAGAGAGGACAGGCAAAGCCAGATGTTTCCCAGATGTTACTGACTATAAGCAAAACAAAGGGACAGGGGTGGCTCCTCTAAGGCCCAAGGGCTGTTGTTGCTTGAGGGTTTGAGAGCACTGTGGGAGAGACAGGGCCTGGGGCAGGTTTGGGGGGATGGGGTGAATCAGAGAAGCTTGCTAGAGTAGGATGTCAGTGAGAGAGACCCACAGAGAAGGGGCAGTAAGCCAAGGGACCAGGGAGCAAGGCATGGAGGTGGGGATAAGGAGCTCAGAGGATGAAGGGAGGGTGAAGGGAGGAGGAAAGATTGAAGCATGAGGGTGGGGCTGACATGCCTGCATCACCCCACCCACACCCCAGGATCCTGACTTTGTAGAGAAAGACCTTTAGAACTCTGTAGAGGCTCCCAAGCCCTCCTGAGCTGCCTCCAGAAATAATGAGCTCCCTGTTAACATTAGGGATGAAAGTAGAAACCCAAGAAGGGCCCCAAGCACCAGGCAACAGTTTGGACCAGATGGAAAGTCTAGGAGGCCATCTCTGCCCCAAGCCAGGCCAAGAGGCCAAGAGCATGAAGAGTCGGCTGAAGTTGGCACAGGCAGGCCAATGCCGAATCCCCTCCCACTGGCATCCAACCAAGTGGCACTGCTGTGCCCTCTCCCCTTTCCTTGCTTCACACCGTATTTGCCAGCTGACCCCAGCTGCACCCAGCCAGGCCAAGACTGGGCAGTGGTGCAGGACAGCCTGTTCTGAATTACTCCCTGGAAAAGGCTGGCTTTGTCCTCCAGCAAAACCGTTCCTGGAAGGTTAGGGACATAGGGTCTGAGACTAATGGCTCCTTGTCCACTCTGATAGGGTGGGCCTGGGTGACAGGAGAATGAGCTTTGCCACCTCCCTGGGACCATGAATAAGGATGTTACTGGCAGTAGCTCGTGTTGAAGGAGTACATTTCTGTGCCAGGGACCGGACTAAACTTGCCACCGGCCTGACCTGGCTCAGTCATCACAACGCCGGGGTAGCTGCCAATGGGCACAATTAACAGATGAAAAAACGGAGGTTACATGATTGATTCAAAGATTTGCAGCTAGTAGTTAGTGGTGGAGCCAAGAGCTGAATTCTAGAGCCTGACTCCAGGCTCTGGGCCTCTCACCTCACAGGGTTGCTGTTCCACTCCCTCCACCTCAGTCTTCCCACCTGTGGGATGGGGAGGGAGCTGGGCATACTGACCTCACGGCTCTCAGCTCCCACACTGACCAACCAGCCTGTGTTTACCAGAGACCAAGAAGCCTGGTCCTTCCTCACCTATGAAAGAACAATGGGAATCGGCCCATTTTTTGAGAGGGGCCTCCAGGAGCCCAGGAGGGGCCCAGGGTGGGAGGATCCAAGAGGCTTTCTGGTCTGCTCTCCAGAGTAGCCAAAGCCCCTCTGAGGTCAAGGGACCAAAGCGTGAGAAACCAGGCAACAGGGCCCTCAAAATAAAAATGCCATCTGCCTGACTTTGTTATCCTGGACTTTGATTTTTATGGCAACTTAAGGGTGGGAAGGTGGATGGCCTAGAGGGGTCTAAACCCCTGGAATGAAGAAAGGGGAAGGTGAGTCTCCTTGCAGGCTGAGTGTCCCTCCAAGCAGAAGATGCCCTCGCTCCCAATTAGGAGCACACCTGTCCCCTCCCCCTCCAGCCTCTTCGAGGCACTGGCAGTTAGTTCCTCAGGTGGGAAAACCCTTCACTGTTTACGCAGCCAAATAGTGCTCACTGCCCAGGTCCTGTGCTCAGAAGAGGACCCAGCCTCATTCTCGGAGATGCTCATACTCTGCTGTGAGGAAAAACGGCTGCAACATGCACTGAGCACCTACTCTATGCCTGGCCCCAGGTTAGGCCACCATTTCTGATTCTCTCTGTGAAAGGGAACGTGGCAGTAGCTTTTCCCGCTGGAGATCAGCGAGGGGAAGCAGGGAGGAGAGTGGCTGCACAGCCCATGTCCTTTGCATCTTCAAGGACCCAGTGGGCCGACTTGAACCCAGGACCCCAGGCAGGGAATAAGATCCAAGGAAACAGGGCCCAGCCTTTCTTGTACAAACTCTATCCAGCTCTATCTAAGTCAGCCCAGCTGAGGCAGTCCCCACTCCAGACCATGCCCTGGCCCCTGGCTTCAGTCCCTGGCAGGTTGCATGCATAGTCATCATGAGCAGCTTTGGCGTCAGCTTGGCCTGGGTTCTGGGCTCGCTTCCACCCTCCAGAAAAGTGGTCCAGGGCCTGTCCTCACCTGCGGCCTTGGACCAGGCCTTTCCTACATCTGCATCTCCTGTCAGGAACAGAGGGACTGTCTGTGCACCCTACCCCGTCATATGCCCAGCTGTCCCTTCTGTCCTAAAGGCCTCCATGAGCCTGCCCATCTGGAGCCAATCCCCTGCCAGATCTTAGCCCCGTACACATCTACCAACCATTCCTGTGCCACCTGCAAGTTCCAGTAGAATCTCAGGGTCTGGAAGGGCAGAGAGGTAAGGAACATGCTGAAGGTCACATAGCCAGTTAGTGGCCAAGTTAGGATTCTGTCATGTAGCTGGTAGAGGACAGAGATCCAGTCGGGCTTAGGCTGAACCCTGTCTCTGCCACTTGCCAGCTGTGTGACCTTGGACAACTCACCTTACCTGCCTGTGCTTCACTCTCTTCGCCTGTAAAATGGGGATAACCCCCACCTCCAAGGCTTGCTGAGACGAGAAGATAAATGGCAGAGCACCTGGCACAGGGCAGTGGGTGTTAAGGGAGCAGCTCTCGCCAGAGTATCACGTCTATGGCTCCAGGATGAGAAGCAGGTGATGACTGAAGAGGAAAAGCTGGACCAACAGCAGAACCACCAACCCTTCCCACCCTGGGAAGCCTCAAACCAGGAACACACAGACAGGGTCAAGAACGAGAAGTAACACAGGCCTTTTATTTGCTCCAGAACTCGGCTGCTGTGTGGTCTGAGGGTATCATGCTTTCCCAGAGCGCCTGAGGGACACCTCACTCGGGGGTGCCGGATTTCCATGCGAGGTCGGACTGCAGCACCCGCCCCTCCAGGCCTCATCGGTCCAGAAGGCCCAGCTGCCTGCTACTAGTGCCTGGGACCAGCAAATCTCCTGAAACTAGAAGACGATGTCCACCTTCTCTGCAAGGTGGCTGTTCACAAGGCGTTGGTTAAAATATTGCACTTGTAAATTAGGAAAACTGATGAGGCAAAGGTTTCCTATTATAGGACGACGTGCCAAGCATCTTACTACTGTTTAAATAAATAAAACTCGAGGCCAGGGTCTGAGCCGAGAGCCCCAGCAGTGCCCCTGGAGCACCCTGCAGGCTGGCCCTTGCCCCTGCCCCACCAGCCAGTTCTTTAAGGAACTTGGTCAACGTGAGGTCTCCGCAGCAGGGAGCAGCAGCTCCAGATTCGGCTCAGCCAGGGCCCCTGACCTGCCAGGGCCCTTGGGCCCCCTCGTACCGGGGCAGTGGGGACCCAATGGGGCCGGTCCTTCTCTCCTCCAGTGGCCTGAACCTCTGCTGGTGCAGGCCTCTCATCCAAATGTCCATCTGTCTGCCCGGAGACGCGGCCTCCGGGGGCTTCGCTGCCCCCTCTGTTGCAGGGGAGAGGGAGACGTGGGAGGGGGCCCAGCCCGCCTAGTGTGAATGCTGAGCTCTATCCCAGCGGCCCCTAAAGTGGGGGACTCATCTTCTTCTGATTAATGAGGTCCAGGTAGAGGTCAGAGCGGAGGAAGCGTGGGTACGAGTCCTTTTCCATGAGCCCGAAGATGCGTTTTTGCGCCAGATCGAAGCAACCCCGAGTGACGCTCTGCAGGTTGTCCTTGGTGTGTTCCCGAGTGTAGGAGTCCAGGTTTACCTGCAGGGGCAGACGCAGCAAGGTCAGGGCTGCCGGGGGGCTGACCCTGGGGACTAGCGGCAGGAGTAGGACCTATCCAAACCTCTCACCTCCAAGCCCTTCTGCTCTACTACATCTTACAAGTTCAGAGTGGAGGCCCTCAGGTGAGCAGACTCAAGTCCTGGCTTAGTCACTTACCGTAGGGCCTGAAAACACCACCTCTAGGTGGTGCCTTGGCTCAAATCCTAGTAGTGCCGAACCCAGGCGTTCGACTTTGAGCAATTATTTAAGTGCTCTGAGCCTCGCTTGCCTTATCTAGAGTAGGAAGAACAGTACATACTTCGAAGAGTCATACAAATTAAGCAAAATCAACCATATTAAAAAGACAGGGATTAAATCAAAAGATCACCCCTGTGACTTTGCACACAGCACCTACACACAGTAAGCACTCGATAGATAGATGTTAGCTACTGTGATCAGACTCTCTGAAACCCCCATCATTTTAAAAATGGAGATAATAATAAAACCTATTTTACAGGTGGTCATGAGGGTTAAATATGAGAGCCCATTCATAAAGGGATTAGCACCTCAACAGGCCCTTTTTGTTATCAGTGGACTTCAGTTCTTCCCAAGGCCCCAGCTTGCTTCCTTTCCACCCTGGGCACATCGCCCCTAAAATTCACTCTGGCTACTCCCCTTCCTGAGCTCCCCCTTGAGGCTGCCATGCACCACCAACCACTGAGGCCACTGGGCACAGGGACAAGGGCCTGAAGACCCAGCCTGAGGTCCTACCTCCTTGCACGCCTGGATTGCGATGTATTCGGCAAAGATCTTCTTGGCCTTGGCTGCCATCTTGGACTGTGACTTGACCTTCTTGAAGTCCTCACATGCCAGCCAGAATTCCAGGTTCTCCTCACTAAATTCAGTGCGAAGGAAGGCCTGGAACACCGCTAGCCCATCTGTAGAGGAGAAGCCAGACCCTGGGTGAGAGGCAGAACAAGCCTCTCTGGCCCTCAGAATCCCCAGCTCACCCTCCCAGAGCCTTTAGGGTACAGACGATGGGAGCTCAGTAAGATAACCTGTTCCCAAGAGCCAGCGGCCCTGGGGTGAGGTCACACCCCTCCCATTGCCTCTCTCTGTAGGCTTTGGCCAGGTCTCTCCCTATTTGTGTCTCAGTTTCCTCATCTGTAAAATGGGGATCATCAGCCTGTCTCCTGGAGCCCTGGGAGGATCAGAGGGGACCCTGCCCATGAGGTGGTGGGCACATTTGGCCCAGAATAAGCCCTCAGTTCATGGGAATGTTCATTGTTATTCTGGGAACTTGGGTCTGAGCACACAGGTCCCAACGGCCTCTAGCAGGCAGGCAGTGCCAGCTCCCACGGACAGGGAGGGGCTGGCAGAAGCCGGCTCCAAGGCAAACCAAGGGCCTCAGCCTGGGCTCAGCCTCATCCAACAGCAAGCAGGGACACTTGACTAGGCTCAGGGAAGAAAATGGGGATGAAGACGGCCCTTCCAGGCCAGTCATACTCCCTGGTCTGGGAGAGGAGAACAGGAGAGAGAGAGAGAAAAACACACAAGGAGGGAGAACGGGCCAGCTGGCCTCCACTTACATTTGTGAAGCAGCAGCTTCTCCAAGGACTCACCCCACTTGAGGGCTTCCTCTGAGGTGGGCCTGAGGAGGGAGGCAAGGGGACAGTGAGGGCACAGGGAAGGCACCAAGAGGCTCTGGGAAAGTGAGGTGACTGGGGCTCAGCAGCCTCTCTCAGCTGCCCTTGGCCGAGGCAGTGGCTGAGCTCAAATGGGGAACCCAGGAGGGGGGCCCACCTCCTTTCTTGGGGCTAGCATCACTTACAGCCCCCAGCTCCACCCCTACCTGGCAGTCCTTCCCAGGGCAGCTGTTCCCCGCTGAGAGCTGCCCCTTGCAGATACCAGGCTCCCTCTATGAGGGCCTCCATCCAACCATGTGCTGGATCAAGCCAGCAGCACCCCTTATCCCTTAACCCTACCACCAGCCCTGTCCCCCAGGGGACCAGTGAGTGCCTGAGGGTTCCCCGGGATGCTAAGGAAGACCTACTTGAATGACTTCATCACTTTGTCTGCCTTGCCCGCTGGCTGGGCCCCGGGGGACTCGTTCCGCCGCCTGAAGATACCCAGCTTGTTCTTCATGTCCTTGGCTCTGGGGGACAGAAGCAGAGAAGGGGGTCGGTCAGCCAGGCACTCACCCCTGAACATTCAGGGCAGGGAGGCTGTGGGCTGCGACGAGGGGCACCTACTCCTTCATTGTGTGTCGCCTCTGTAAGTTCCCATTGCGCGTGAGGTACATGCCTCGGAGCATCTCTGGAGGGCTGTCCTACCCTGGGGCCCGGGAAGGTATGCAGGAAGCACCCCTGGGCTCCTGTCTCCCACCCCGACTGGGTGGAAGGCGAGCAGCAACGGTGCGGGCTGCAGCTGAGCAGTCACTGAGATCCCAGCCGGAGGACTGGACACCCAGGCATAGGCTGGGCTGGGACTCAGGCAGGAGGAGCCAGGAAATGGGAGGGACCAGGACAGGGAGTGAAAAAAAAATATCCCTCCTGGCCAACCCAGACAGGGATCCCGTGAAAGGGGCATGTGTCTGCAAGGGGTGGCCTCTGGGGCCCGCCCAGGCAGGAAGCCAGACCCAGTTATTTGTGACTGGCCTCCCCCGTTACTATGGCAGCACCAGGGGAAGGAGGAGAAAACAAGTCAGCAAATTGCTGGGAGGGAAGAAGGGAGGGAGGGAGGGAAGAAGAGAGGGAGGGAAGGAAGAAGGCTCTGTACTCAGGGTGGCAGGAGGGCTATTTTTAGCCAAGAACTATTTTTAGCCTTGCTGAGATTTCAGCTTTTAGCAAAGGTGATGGCAGGAAAGGGGTTAAAAATCGAAGGCTCCTGCTCACATCCCCTCCCTCATCCCTAGACCCCCTACCCTGGGCACCTCCCAGAGAACAGCTCCTGCCAGATGGCCCCTCCGCCTCCATCACTGGCTTTGGCTACTTCCATCCGCGCCCATGCAGGATACCTCAAAAGTTTTAGTACAATTTTAGGCTTAAATAACTTCAGAAGTGCAAATCTTGGCAACTTTCAAAAACACATCTTTTGAAGGTTGAATTATTGATTTTTTAAGGTACGTTTAGTTTTACGATTTTTGAATAATAAATTCTGAAAAAATGTTTGGTCTCCAGGCTTCTGACTGAAGATGAAAAAAGCTGACCAAACCCAAAAGGTTACAATGTATGAGCAAAATCGCAAAGCTAAGCAAGCATAACAGAGAATTAAATAGTTCAACTTTCACATGCATTTTGTAAGTCTGCAGCGTTGGTGCTTCTGAAGTCACTCAAGCATCAGATGACCACTGTGACCTATGGGACACCCTGTGTCGCCGAGGGAAGTAGTTATTACCCAGTAAGTGCTGAGAGTGAGACTCTGGTGCCAGACAACCTCAGGTCCGAACCCTAGCGTAAGCAGTTACCTACTGTATGCCCTTTGTCAAGTTACCTAACCTGGGCTGAATGTCAAGTCTCCTCATCTGTTACACAGGGATGATAAAAGCACCTGCCATCTGCTGCGGCTGTTTCAAGGCAAGGAGGAAAATGCACATGGAGCTTTTAGCACAGTGCCTGGGGCAAAAGTGCTCGCCTTTACAGGTGAGTCCCACTCCTGTCTGGAGGGTCTGGGGCAGCTGTCCAGGGATGGAGATCCTGTTCTGGCAGGTGCCAAGCCAATGAGATAAGGCTCAGGAGTCCAGGAATTGGCAGCCCTCTGGGTGAGGATAGGGACCCTCAGAGATCTCTGGGGTGGCCCTCACTGTCCCCCACTGCTCCACCCCTGGGAGTGCCATCACGGCAGCTCTGGCCTGAACCTGGTGGCTGGTGCCAAGGACTTTTTTCTGTTTGTGTGTTTCACCTTCCCGGAAAGTAGGATCGTTCCTGGCTGCAGAGAGAAGCCTGTGGTTGCTCCAGAAAACTAGAGAGGGCAGGGGAGCTGGGAGAGAGAGTTTCTAGCACAGTGGACCCTGGCTAAGGTCGAGGCCAGGGAAGGTTGCACGAGGCATCTGAGAAGGATCCCTGTTCTCCTCTCCCAGGCCCAATTTGTACCTAATAGTGGGCTCTACAGGATCTGGAAGGACGGGAGTTCCACGGGCCCTACTGACTCCTCCCGTCTCTCTTTCTGAGCTGCAGTCTCCAGGGCCTGGGGGTACAAGGAGACCCGAGGAGATTCTCCGCACACCCTGTGAATGGGCACCTCTAACAAACCTGTAAGGGGGGCCCTGAGTGCGGCCAGAAAGGCTTGGGGGGGTGTGAGATGCACTATCTGAGCCAGCATCGCCCCCTCCTGGCCATGCCAGAGACCGTGAGCACTCAGGAGCTCAGGAGGAGAAAGGGGAACACGGAACTGTCTGTTCAGCCCTTTCTGACAGCAGAAGAACCCATTGAGGTCACTCGGCCACTGCTTGGCTCAGAGGTCGGGTGTAGGCCAGGGCAACCTGGCTGGTTGCCTCTGCTTGGATCCCTGCGGCTTCCAGGTACTGAATCAGCACACTGCCTCATGCTGCGTGGATGCTGAGGGCAGTGCCAGATGCTCAGGACCCTGGTGACCACGCCCTGCAGCCACTGCTAAGTCCCAAAATCCTCCTGCTATCTGTCTGGGGTAGGACCGGGGATAGCACCTTCCCCACCTATACCCCCGGAGGAGAGACAAGCCCCAGGGCAAAGGAGGAAGAGGGGTGCAGGGAGCCTCCCTGATCGCAGGGATGAGGACCAGGGATCTTTCAAACATACAGGTTTTTGCTCTTTCTCTTCCGAGATCCTTCGTCATCATCCCCAACCATGTCGGACCCGCTCATCTGCAGAGAAAAGACAGACACGTTGCAGCCTGGGTATCCAGGGACTGCTGCCTGAGCAAAGAGAGGCTCCTGGATCCAACAGCTCCTGCAGACCAGCTCCCTACACCCAAAGCTCCTACTTCTCACAGAACAGATGAGGGAAAGAGACTCCACTACTGGAAGCTACCCACGGAGTGCAGCCGGCATGGCAAAGCCTCTACCCGAAGGGGTCTCCTCCTAGTGTGCTCAGGACCTAGCTTGCTAGGGAAGAGCCGGGGACACAGCACTCAGGGCAGAGGCAGCGCCACAGCAGTAGGGCCAGCCAGAGGGCAGGGCTTTAGTCAGGGTTCTGCTGTGTCACTTGGCCCGATCCCCGTTCCTCTCTGAGAGCCTCTGTTCCTTAATTCCAAAAGTTAGTCATCATAATGACTAACTCAGGATCCGGAGGTTTGAAAGGGACCTGGGATTGGTCAGCAGTATGTAAAGTGAACTGCTACACTGGCCTGGGAATCCCTCTCTTGCCTTAAAACTTTCCATGGCTCCCTAGTGCCCCTGGGAAAAGGCCCAAACACCATAATATGACGTACAGGGTTTATCATCATAAGATACGGGCAGAAAATTCCATATTAACATCAACTCAGTCACCTCCCAGCAACCTTGATGACCATGCTCTCCAACCAAACAGAACGTCCTCACCGGCCTTGTCCTCCCTGCTCAGGCCTGTGCTGTTCCTCCGAGAGGGATGGCTTTGTGACTCTCCCTTTCCTCCTGAGACTCAGCCTCAGAAAAAATCTAGACCTCAGGAAAGACCTGCTTAAATGCCTCCTCACCTGGGAGGCCCTCCCTGACCCCTAGACCAAGGTTGTGTCCCTGTCACACTCCTTTTGAGGTTCTACTACACCCGAAATGGCTTGTTCCAAGTCTGTCTCCTCCACTGGACAGTGAGTGTCCAAGAGCAAGGCCTCTGTCTGTCTTCACCTCTGTCTGAGTCGCTCTCATGGGCCTGGTACACATTAGGAGCTTAATAAATACGTGTCGAAGGAATAAATGAATCAAGCGAGAAGGAAAGCAGACTGGGAAAAATGCATCTTGAGGCCCTCGTTGCTTGATTCAGGGCCTGAAACTTGATCCCCCAAGCGCTCCATTGCCGCCCACGGATTCCACTCCCTTCACCCCACTTCCTTGCCTTTGCCTATGCTGTGCTCCCTTGCTGAAATACCTTCTCTTCTTTTCCCCAGTCTCCACCTGCCCCCAGCCCTCCGCTTCCTCTCCTCCAGAGCTCTCCAGACTCCCACCATCTCTGCTGGGGCTGCCCTGACTCCCTTGCCCTGCCTATGCTTGTCTGTCCTCTTTTGGGGGGAGAAACCCAGGGCCCCAGCCATGCCACCCACCCCAGAGCAGGAGCCCAGGAAATGCTCTGAAAGGCAGAGGAACTAGTGCTCAGGGATGGGTGGGCTTGGACACTACGTCCCAAGACAAGACAGAAAGCCACCAGGTGTGGATCTCAGCTCTGACTCCTCGTGAGCCCCGGCCTCAGGTTCCTCATTTGTAAAATAAAGAAAATGGGCTCAGCCTTAAAATACTTGTGTTCCTAATTCTGGAAAGAACAGTAACCCAGACATAGCCAGCAGGGGGAGCGCCTAGCCCAAGGGGATGAATGGCTGGCGGGACCAAAGAATGGAAAGATAAAGCACAGCATCATTTATAAAACCTGCACTATAGGCCCGACCTTGGAAGGAGCATTATCCAGAGACTATCTCAGCAATCTCGGAGTAGTCCATAAAGTAAACAGAGGCTCAGAGAAGTTAAGCCACTTGCCCAAGGACACCCAGCGTTTAACTGAGAGCTGGAGTCTAGGTCTGTCTGCATTCAAGCTGCGTCCCTCCGCCAGAGGATGCTGCTACTCGAACGCAAGGACAGGACACGTTTTCAATGTTTTCAGTGAAAGACTCAGGGGAAATGCCGCCTCCTCCTTCCTGAGAATGCTGCCCCACCAAGGTTGTAAACTCGTGTGTGTACGTGCACACACAGGCACACGCCCATCTGTGGTGTGTGATTCCGGAGCTCGATTTGCAGCCAGGCCTGGGTATAGAGCCTTCTTTGGAAGCGCTTCTCAGCCTCTTGGCCTCAGCCCCTTTAGTTCTAGCATAGGTGTGACGATAACGACACACCCCACTGTTGGAAGATTCACTTTAGGGAAAAGTCTGGGCCCCCATGGCCCAGCCGTGGCACAGGACACCCTCAGTCACCAGGGCTTGCTGGTGTTCATTGCTCAGGGAGTGTTACCGTTGCCATCCCAGTGCCATTCAGGCTGTGGTCACACCGGCCTGGCTCGGCAGTGCCGAAGCCCCCACCCGTGGGAAAGGGCCCTGGTTGCTGGGCTTCCTCCCATTCTAACCTCAGCTTCCGCACTTTATCGGGCCCACACAATGGGCCTGAGGACCACTCCCACCCTCCCTCCGCCCCCAGCCTCTGCACTGCTGGGAAATGGGCTCTTCCTTCCACTGCTGGGAGAGGGTCATCTTGGGCAGGGGCCCTTCCACACCAGGCAGCCTGGTAGGGGGGCCAGGCAGCTGGAGCCCTGGGAGTCAGCCCCCAGAGCAGCCAGGGAAACCCAGGTAGCAAGGTGGGCATGGGGGTGGGGGGAAGGGCAGGGGCAGAAAATGAAGAAATTAAGATGGAAAGTCAGGGTTCTGATTTTTTAGCCCCAAAGTGTCTCCAAAGGCTCCTCTCTCCAAGGGCTACAGCAAGGTCTGTCCCAGGCCCAGGACACAAAGGGACTCTCCTCCCCATTTGCTCCCTACTATCCCCACCCTGCGGACCCTTCCCTGCTGATTGGTAAATGGAGGCAAGCCCCAAACCACTCAGCCCTCCCTCTACTCTAAGCAGCACTCCTTGGGGCCTGCCCAGCCCCACCCTGCCACCTCCAGGGACTGGGAACTCGCTGCTTCTTGGAATAATAATTATAATTTTTATTGTAATTAGAACTATAATCAGAGTGGTGGTTAAGACTGCAGATTCTAAACTGCCTGGATTTGAATCCCAGCTCAGTCACTCATTAGCTAACAGAACTTAGCCAAGTTGCATCCCTCCCCCTCTCTGTGCCTCAGTTTCTTTATTTGTAAAATGAGGATGATAACTAGACCCACCTCCAAGCGCTGTTGTGTGGAGTAAGCACTCAGCGTAGGGCATGTACCGTGCTCTGTAACTACAAACCACTGCGGTTACTGCTGTTATTTGTCGAGCGTTCACAGATGCCAGGCACTGAGCTAAAGTGTCATAACAGACTAGACGACCCAATTTCATCCTCACAGCAATTCCAAAAGCTTTTTGCTGTGATTTCCCCAGTTTACAGCTGAGGGAACCGAGGCCCAGAGCAGTTCTGTATTGCCTGGGCTCTGAGCCGGCAAGGAGCAGGGCGTTTCAGACCTGGCTCCAGAGCCCACCCTTGACTGAAAGCTCTCCTGTGAGCAGGGCCTCACCCCTCGGTCCTGACCTGACTTCTGGAGCCGTGTGGCCGAGCCTGGCTGCTCTGTGATTAGCTCAGCCTGGCAGGCCCTGTGGAACCTTGTAGAAACACTGGACCTAAATTCTACACTGATTTTTTTAGACATAGGGCACAATGTTTTCTTCTGGCTTTTCTTAAATAGGAGGCCAGAA
Source organism: Cynopterus sphinx (assembly GCA_030015415.1). Classification (NCBI taxonomy): domain Eukaryota; kingdom Metazoa; phylum Chordata; class Mammalia; order Chiroptera; family Pteropodidae; genus Cynopterus; species Cynopterus sphinx. The sequence goes on along the minus strand of CM057385.1, from coordinate 114,559,823 downwards.
GGTGTTATCACACCTTGGAGCTGGAAGGCATCTTAGGTGCCCTCTTGTCTGACCTGCAGCGGGAAGTTGGCACAGTCCGCTGATAGCTTCTGCCCACGCCAGTCACTTGAAGAAGGGGAGGAGGAAGAATGGCCAGGGAGGAGCCCCAGCCCCTGACTCCTCGTTATCAAAGAAAGACCTGACTCTGGGCTGAGCCAGACTGGAGTAGAATTCAATGGCATCATCCTGGGCCCGGACACTGATAGTCTCTAGTCTCAGACATCCCTGGCTCCCAGGAAAAGGGCAGGTGCAGGCCTGCGGGTCCACCCTGCATGGTCTCCAGGGAGAAGCCGGCAAGGTGGGGGTCTGGCAGCAGAGGGCACTGTGAGACAACTCAGCACAAGGAGCCAGACCCAGGGAGTGACTCACGGATAACTTTGGGGGGGGGTCTTCTCTTCTCTGGACCTCAGATGGCCCGTCTGTAAGATGACCATGGCCCAGCAGACCATCGCTCAGGTCTGTCTGGTTCAGATACTTTTACTCACAGTAGAAATCACTCAGTGAATAAGAGGGCAGGGTGACAGGTTGGGGGAGGGGCAACGTAGTGACGGGCAACTTGGGTTCTGGGCAGCCTCAGCTTAGCTACGCAGCAGCTCAGTGACCAACCCAAGGCCACACCAGCTCTGTCCAGCCCTCCTGGGTCTCACTCACATCCTCACAGGATCAGTGCCCCAGGCATGGAGCTTCCTCTATCCTGCAACTTTCTTAACTCCTGAAACAACTCCGTGCAGATTCAGTCCTTCCCACTTTATCCGAGAAAACTGAAGCCCAGAGAAAGATGCAACTTCTTGGTCTCAGGACCAGAAAGGAGAAGAAAGAGCAGAGACTTGAACCCAGGTCTGTCTGACTCCACAGCCTAAAGACTTCACCCCCCTCCTCTTCACCCTTTGCCTGGTACTGCCTATCGGCATTGGCTGTCTCTCCCATGTGCCTCCCCAGCTGCCAGTCACTATCCCCTGCCCCTCGCTGGCATGACGTATGCAGGGTCTGGAGCAGAGTCAGAAAGAACTAGACAAGGGTGAGGCACACTCTGTATGGCCTGGAACAAAACACTTCTCCCTTGGCCTCAGGCTCCCCGCTGTGAGACGAGTACAGCAGGGCCCACCTTGCATCAGCATCGTGAAGGCTAGGGAAAGGGAGCTGGAGGCACTGGGTGAATGCTGCGGTACCTGTTCCTCTTCTCACTGTTGCTATCCTCTTCCTCGTTGTCAATATGATTCCCATCAGTGGAGCACTCACCAGGAGCTGAGTGCCAAGTACTGCCCTAAACACTTTATCCAAGTTGGGCTATTTAATCTCCCCAGCAACACTACAAAGGACGTGTTGTTATCATACCTATTTCACTGATGAGGAAACTGAGGCTCAGAGAAGGGCAAGGATTTGCCCCAGGCCCACTGCCAGTGAGGCATAGACAAAGGCCAGGGTGCTTGTCCAGCCCAGAAATTACTCCCCTTGATAAGGGTAGTAAGTTAGCCGGATGGAGGGAGCAGCATATGACTGACGATGGACTCGAGGCCTGAGATGAGAGAAAGCTGACCTCCCCCTGCGGGACTCTCAGGCAGAACTATCTGCCCCCAAATAGGACCTGAGGTCAACTAATTTGAGGCACGAAAAGTGTAAGCATGAATGTGTGAACTTATCTGTATATAAATATTGTATTGGAGCAAGGGGGGAGGGGAGAGAACTTGGAAGGTTCGGGTGGGCGGATCAGGATCGGGGTGCCTAACGCAGGTGGAGAGGCCCTGGACTTCAGCCACCCTTCAGAGAAAAGTAGGGTCAGCCTGAGGCCTCACCTTAGTAGGACAGAGGTCTGGACTCTGTCCTGTAACAGCTGCATCAAGAAATGGCCTAAGACGGTGATACTCGAACTATGAGAAACATCACACTCCTGTGGGGCTCGTTTAAAATGCAGAGTCTGGGCACCACTCCGCGGAAATTCTGATTTCAAAAGTCCGGGGCTGGAGACTTAGAAACCTATGTGTTCCTAACCAACTCCTGGTGACTTCGGAGCACATCCAAGTTTGAGAACCACATATACGTACAAATGAGGAAACTGATACCCGGTCCCAACTCCTTCAGGATTTAGTTCCAATTCCTCGACCAAAGTTCAAGGCCCTTTTGTTGAGGACCCAAGCCTGGCTTTAGGGACCCGCCACCCTTCCGCAGGTTTTCTCCCAAGTGCCAAGTTGCTAGTGGCTGAGAAGCTCGGGTTTCTGAGGCCATGTCCCAACTCGATGGAGAAGCGTGCTGGAATCCGGTCGTCACAGCTGCCGCAGCCCGGCAGCAGGGAGGGCAGCAGGAGCGCCATGTGTCTGCCATCCTTGCAACTGAGGAATCCCCTGCTTTAGCTGAACTGGCTTCTACGGACAGTTTTGTCCAGGTCACGTCCCCTCTCACAGAATGCCTGCCTCATCCTCTATGTTTATTCCAAACCTGCTCAACCTTCAAGGCCAAGCTAAGGGGCCTCTCATCTTTCTCCAGAAGCCTTCCCTGATGGCCCTAGGCAACTCGGGTCTCTCTCCCCTGAATTCCCAGGTCTCTGAGGGTCACTGACCACTCCTACCTGTCCAGCCTCACGACAGCTGTCATAACAACACCTTGCACTGCACTGGCTGTTAGCACCTCAAGAGCATTTGCCTAGTGCCTGCACTAACGTCATCGGGCCCCAGACTCTTCCCATTCATCCTTGGCCACCCCAGGACATGAGTGCGATCCATCTCTGCCTTTCAGAGAGGGACACTAAGGCTCAGCAGAGCTGAGAGACTCACCCAAGGCCACACAGTAAGTAAAAGACAGAACCCAGGACGTAATGCAATCGTATTTCACTGCTAGGCCACCTTGCTGGCCCACACGGATAACTCGCTCTTCTCAGGCTGAGATCAGCCTCACACTTTTCTGGGGCCCCTGCTGTGGCACAGAGCACAGAGCCTGGCACACAGCAAGAAATCGATAAACAGTTACTCCTCTATTTATAAACATTTGCAGGAGGCAAACAGCATGGGGGTTATGAGCTCCAGCCCTGGAGCCTGATTCTAATTCTGGTTCCGACATTTATAAACTGTGCGACCTGGTGCAAGTGAGATAAGCTCCAAGTGCCTCGGTTTCCTCGTCTGTAGGGAACACCCTCGGTCTCTGCTTCACAGGGCCATTGCGAGAATTCAGGAGTTAACGTGAATCGCCCAGACTAATGCCAGCACAGAATAAATACGTGTTGTCATTGTGGTTGGCTGATGGATTTTTAGTCTGGCTAGGCCTGGACCAAGTCTCAACTGTAACTCTTTCCCTCGCTACTATCTCGGATCTTCTAGATCCAAATAGACACAGTGTCCTGGGCTCAGGCACGCCTGTTCTGCTTCCCATGGGGACCCCCAGTACAACGGAGCTGTAAGGACACAGCATCTGGAGTCACAAAGTCACGGGCTTAGGTCCAGCTTCTGCCTTCTGGGTCCCTCCGGGCCTCAGTTCTGCCTGTCCCCTGTCAAATGGGCAGAAGTCTCATTGGAAGAGCTCATTAAAAGGCTTAGAAGAGAGCAGGGGATAAAAACGACCGCTTCTTCCCTGTGGCTCCTGCGCCCATCCCCACCCCGGCATCTCATGCACGTGCCACCCCTGCACCCTTGGCCTTCTTACCTTCCTGTGGCCCATGAAGAAGAGGGACAGGTGGTGCATGGAGCCGCCATTGCGGCCCAGCTCCTTCTTGAGGGTGCGGGGTGAAGACATGGGCCAAGGGGACGTGGCGCCCTCCCCATCGGAGCAGTGCAGGGTGGTGTCGGAGGAGAAGCAGGGCCCGCGGGGCTCCTGCAGCAGGCTGCCCTCGCTGTGCGTCCGGCGCCGCAGGGAGTTCTGCACTCGAAGCGACAGGCCGCCCTCGGCGCCCTGGCTCGTCTCGATCATGCTGCTGCGCTTGGCCTCGCTGCGCTCTCCATAGTTGTCATCACTCGTGTCTTCGTCCTCGTCCTCCTCCCCCTCATCCCCCTCATCTCCCTCCTCAGGCTCTTCTGCATCCCCCTCATCGCCCGAACTACCCCCGCCTGCCCCTGCCTCCTGGCTGTAGGCACTATCTAGCCGGACCTCGGGGATCACAAAGGTCGGCCTGGAGGCCACAGGCAGGTCCCCAGTGGCTGCTGGTGGGTCCCCAGAGCTTGTGGTCTCTTTAGCAAGGGGCTCGGCTGGCAGGGGGGCCTGGCTGGGGGGCAAGTCTTGACATGGTGGAAGGTCCTGGGCAATGGGGTCCTGGGTGGCAGGGAGGTCTTGGCTTGGAGGGGGTTCTTGCCTAACAGGAAGGTCCTCGGAGGGAGGGAGGGCTGGGGATGCAGGGGGTTCCTGGCATGATGGGGAGTCCTTGCTTGGGGAGAGTTCTCGGCCTGGAAGTGGTTCCTTAGAGGAAGGTGAGTCTTTGCTAGATGGAGATTCCTGGCCAGGAGAAGGTTCTGGAAGAGAAGAGGGGTCCTTGTCGGGTGGCAGGTCTTGTCTTGGAGGAGGCTCCTGGCCAGGAGAGGCGTCCTTGCTGGGTGGGGGGTCCTCAGCACCTGGCCCCTTCCCTTCCTCCAAGGGCATCTCTGTCTTCTCATTTGCCTCTGACTCAAACATCTGGAAAACAAAGAGAAAACAAAAAGAAGGTTCAGAAGAGGAGGCTATGAGATGCTAGGTACTGTGCACCAGCCAACATTACAGAGCCTGAAACAAAGTCGGACAGTGGCCTAAACCCCACAGTCTGCACCCTGCGCCCCACAGTCTGAAAGGCAAAGCACCAGATGGAAATCGAAAGCTCCTTCGGCTTAGCTATATCAGGGGTCCCAGCCTTATCTCTTTGCTTGAAACTTCTGCCCCATCAAAAACATGGTTAGTCATTTAGGGGAGAAGAGGGAGAGGAAACCACCATTATCTGGCCTCTACTGTATACTAGGAGAATGCCAGATTAAACTCTTATTATTACACAATCTTCCCGACAGCCCTCTAAGACAAGTGTCATGGTCCTTCTGGTAAAGGAGGTCACCTCTACCGGTAAAGGAGGGCCAGGAAGTCTCTGCCTTCGTGGACCGGAACCAAACCAAGCCTCAAGCCAGAGCAATCCCTAAGCAGGAGAATCTTAGAACCAGCCAAAAGATATCTTCTACCTGAACCAAAGTTGTTTGTCTTCTTTTTTAATCCCTAGTGAGTCATTCAAATAAGAATTTGCTCTCAACGTTTAAGTGTCTTTTTGAAATTAGTAAACTGGAATGAAACCGTAACTTCAAAATATTGCCCATATCTGGACTAAACAGATGTCGCCGACACATGGAACCTCGTTGAGGGATCATCTACCCAGCGACTTTTAAACTGTGTTTGGAGGAACCCCAGAAGTTCCATACACACACACACACAAAAGCGTTTTTCTGCTTTGCACATAACCCTCAGGACCCTGAGAGTTTTTGCCGGGTTCCTACATGTTTCATTTGCAAAGAGAAGGATAGAGTCCTCGATGAAGTCTGAAAAGCAGCTACCTCTCATGAAGACCGGGGCTCAGAGCAGGTCAGGAGTGTCCACAGTGCCACAGTCACACAGAGGAAGCAGGTCTCAGGCCCCTCATCAGAGTCAAGGGCTTACTGTTGCTAGAACTATTTAGAGCCCAGGTTTCATCCATGAAGAGCCCATAACTAACTAGAACTAAAAAGTCGCTACACACACCCAGGAACTGTACAGACACATGAAAATGCATATGCAAAGAACACACAGACACACACATATGCACACGCGCACACACACGCCAAGAATTTCAGGAGCACATGCCCCCAGAACATAGGTTAAGAGCTCTTGCTGAAGAGACCCTTAATGTCCATTTGACGAAAGAGAAAGCTGAGCCAAAGGGCCGTGACTTATCCACTACTGCACAGCCGCCCAGAGACTAAAAGCCTCAGCCGGAAGCTGAGAAACCCGTTTTAGCCCTCAGGAGTCTGTGCCAGCAAAGCCCCAGCCAGACCTCACATCTGGGAGTAAGCAGCCAGGGCAGCTGCAGGGTGCTGCACGCACGTGTCATGGGTCACACTGGCATCTGGGAGCACCAGAGCGGATGTGAAAGCACAGCGTGGGTAAGAGCCACCGCCTGGGAGCATGAAGGTGAAAGTCCCCGCCTCCTCTGCAGAGAGAGGGCTGAGCAAGGAAGGGGAAGCCTCTGAGGACACTAGGATGATGGCAGGGCCCGGTTACTAGAGACAGCCAAAGACAGGTACCCACTCAGCCCGTGGACTCCCCTCCCTGGATATCCCACCTGCAGCTGGGAGATGACACCACCCAGGAGCCCTTGGGCCTCACAGCCTCAGACTCTGAAATGTCAGTGATCTCGAGTCCCCATTGCACAGAGCAGGAGGCTGAGCCCAGAGAGGGGCAGTGCCAACCTAGACTCACACGAGGGGACCAGGCAGAGGTAGTCACTAAACCCCCTGGGCCGCAAGGTCCCCACTTATTCAATGAAACAAACAACGTGCCCAAGTGATAACCAGGAGAACATACCACAGAAAGCATAACGCTCTCAGTGGGACCACGGTGGTGACTTAAAGAATGGATCTAGAGGGAAATGCTGAGAGCACAGACCGCAAATGGTGGCACATCTTTCTCACAGACCCCTAGAAGTAAACTCAGCTGGACTCAAAGTTGATGACTGTGATACCAGGCCCCTCAATCCAGAAATCTCATCTGGAAAACAAAGGGCTACACATCACCTCATTGGGCTGCTCCCAGGACGGAGAGACCCTCCACTGAACTGACAGGAAGACTCCCGGCCCAGCCTGGATGGTGACCTAAGGACTTGCCCACAGGCACAGATCAGAGCAGGCTGGGGTTAGAGCCTTGAGCCTCAGGCCTTTCTCTCCTTCTTCACAAGCTTCCTTCTGATTTCAGTCCCCAGAGTGGCCCAGATCCCTGCCCTCAGCCCCACCCTCCAGGGAGCGTTCTCCATCAAAAAAACAAGCTGTCGGAGCCAGCTCCCCAGTGCCCCACGTTCGCTCACCCCCACCTGGAAGGACCAACGGAAGGAAGCAGCAACCGGTGCCCTTAGGACATGGCACGGAGGGGCCCCAAGAGGGGACCCCACGCATTTCCCCTTTCCTTGGGGGTGAGGGTGGGGCCCAGGCCTGTCCCAACTGTGACTGCTGCCTGCCTGAGCCCGCCCACCCTTCGGCAAAGTGCAGCAACAGACCCAAAACCAGAAATGCAAGTCAGCCTGCCTCTGCCAATCGCGCCCCAAACTGAGGCCAAACCAAACAAAGCAGGGAGGGGAAGTGTCTCTGTCCCCAGAGGGCCCCTGCCTGGGGCAGCTGAGAAACCGCCAAGGACTGCAGGGCTCTCAGAGGGCCCAGCAGTTTGGTGCTCCGACGTCAGAGTCAGAATCTGGCTTTGTCCCTTGTCAGTGTCACTTTCCAGCTGTGCAACTCTGGCTGAGCCTCCCCACCTCTCGGAGACACAGCCATGATAACACACTGGACTCACAGGAGTGAGTGAGTCCCCACAGGGCCTGGCCCAGGAGATGCATTTGATGAAATTGTGGCTATTATCAGTCGAGTCTTATGATCACGATGGGGAAACTGAGGTCCCAGAGGCTAAGGGAATTCCCTAAGAAATCAGAGGGTGGTTCAGTATTAGAAGTCATGTCTCCTGGCCAAGGGTCTCTCCCTGCTCCCTTATGCACAAGTGTGTGGGGACCCCAGGGATATAGAGGGTGAGGAAGAAGGCTGAGCACTACCAAACCTGGGCCCATCGCGCACAAGCAGACACAAGCGAACAAGGACCAGGATGCATTGGTTCTGTCCTATGCTCCTGGAAAGTCTGCTCAGGCAGGTTTGGTCAGGCTGGAGTTCCCCCTGTAAGAACTGGGGGTAGGAGTGTCTGGGTGGTGGTGAGGCGGGGAGGGGGACCTGTGCAGCAAATGCAGGAAACCTCAGAAGTCTGGCTGGAGGGGTGGCAAGGGAAAGAATTAGCACAGAAGAGACAAAGATGAGAATATGTCACACAATAGATGCTAGGCATAGGACTGTCCTGTGAGCAAAGGAATGACAGTCATAGAGCCATGTTACATGACAACTGCTCGGGGCAGTATGAGCAGAGGGGGGAAAGGGGGAGACTGGGACATGCATGCATGTGCACATACATGTGCTTATTCATCCTCCAGGCACTGAGTGAGGCCCTGGGGGATAGCCGAGGACAAGTGAGACATCATCCTTGCCCTCAGTTGAGCAGAAAAAAGCAGAATTTAGACAATCGTTTTTAACAAGTGTGATGAATGCTCTGATGAAGAGCAGGCGGCTGGGGATGCTCAGGAGGCAGCCGTTACAACTGATTGGGGTGACGAGAATCCAGCCGAGGCACCCCAGAAAGACCAGCCTGCTCATCCAGGGCCTTGGATCTAGAGTCACTGAGGTGGCTGCCCCCACCTGCGGGGAGTATTTCCCATCCATCACCTCTTCGGCTTGGCTGGACCAGGGTTAATTCAGTCCATGTCTCGCCTCCTAGAAGCACACAGGAAATGAACCAGGCCCTCTAAATAGAACTGCTGTTTAGGATCTAATCAAATCCTCTCCCCAATCCAATCTAGGGCTCGGAACAGGCTGGGGAAGGGTGGCAGGTATGACACCAGAGCGCCGACTCACACCAGCTCTGTCTCATCAGCCCCAGACCCCCACCTGCTGTTGGGGTTGAGAGCGACAGCGGGCTGTTAGAAGTGACCTAGCCAATGTCACGCAGCTACTAAATGTGGGGCCTGGCCGGCTGACCCCAGACTCAACCTGCAGCTCTCACTCTGAGATGATTCATCCTGTCTACCACACATGCCGGGCTCCGTATATGCCCTCAAAACCACTTCCTGCACGAGGTGTGGGGGGGCCTGAAGGGGGTGTGAACTGGGGTTTGCCTCCGTCTCAAGGTGGCTCTGACACAGCTAGGATTTCACAGAAAGAGCAGTGGACATTAAGCCAGAAGACCTGGAATGGAATCCCCACTCCATCATCTCCCAGGCTAGCCCTTCTGGTTTTCCCCGCCGTAGAATGAGGTGAGGATGCCTCCTGACCGCTGTCCCAGAGAGCTAAGGGGACCAAGTCTGAGAAAGGACAGAAAAGAGTTCTGTGAACTGGAAATCTTTGGAGAAAGGAAGGGGCTGTTAGGTTTCCAGCCTAGGGTTTGGCCTCTCGGCTTGACTTTTGAGATGGGTTGCTCCTTCACGTTTGGCATGCTCTGGGTCTGGTCTCTACGTCCTTAGCTCAATGCTGGCTTCCAGGACCCTCAGTTGCTCAGCTGACACTGGGCTCCCCCATCTCAGTGTTGACCCAGCTCCTTTGGCCTGGCTTCTTGACATCCAGAGGCTGGAGCCACGGCCCTGCCTCGGGCTGCCAGCTCTGGGTACTCGTCCTGACTTCACACTTACTGGCTGGGTGACCTCAGGTGTAAACCCTCTGGGCCTCAGTTTCCTCAGCCGTAACACGGGATTAGTATAGCTCCTCACAGTATTATGGTAGGAGTGACTGGGCTGACGTACACCCAGGGCGCCGCGCTGGCACACGAAGCTCTCCATAAAATGACAGCCACGACCACTGCAGTATAGCTTAGCTTTGACATCGCTCTCCCTGGATTTCTTCTGAGAGATCCGATGACCCCTTCTCCACTCCGTCACCGCCTGTTCACTGGAACCCTTCCCCTGACGTTTCAGGCCTGCATGCTTTCTCAGGCACCCATCCATTCCCCAGGCTACCATCACCCACTGCACCATCTGCCCGCTGACAACACCCAGGCCTCGCCGCCAGCCCGGACCTGCCTCCTGAGACCAGCCCCATCGGCAGGTGTTCGTGAGGCTCTCGTGGGGCAGGGCTGCTCCCAAACAGTGTTCTAGGCAAGGTGCACATAAAGAGGAATGAGAAAGACACAATCCCTGCCCTGGAGAGCTTACAGGCTGGAGAGGAAGGGCTGACAGGAACCAAGCTGTTGCCCACAGGAACGTGTAATGTATAAACTGTGTATAAACTGTGATCATCACACGAAGGAAAACTATAAGGTGCTGTGAGAGAGAAGAAAGGGAAGTGTGGCAAAGGCCACCCTGAGGAACGACACCCGGCCTGAAATCAGCTCACTGGGCCAAGAGGAAACAGCAGATGCAAAAGCCCTGAGCCAGGAAGGCTAGCACCTGGTGGAACGGAGAGGGTGCCTGTGTGGATGGAGCCCAGCCACAGAGATGGAGACCTCCCTCTGGGTATCCCATCGCTGCCCCCAACTCAATGTGCCCAAACTGAATGTGTGGTCCTCCCCTGAGGCCCTTCCTCCTCTCAGAGTCTCTGTATCAATGATGCCACCACCAGCTGCCCAAGCCAGGGACCTGCGTCTCATTCTCCTTCCCTTTTCCTTCACTTCCACCCTGCTGGCCAATTACCAGATCCTCCCCATCGTTCCTCGTAAAAGCTTAAGAATCATTCCACTGAAGGAGGTTATGCATGTGCCGGGCCAAGGAGCATACGGGAACTCTCTGTACTTTCCTCTCAATCCCTGAAACTGCTCTAAAAAATAAAGATTATTTTAAAAAACAATGTGTCCACTTCCTCCATCTTCACTACCACCACCTCCCTCCAGACAACCATCATCTCCTACCGGGATTCATGCCGACCCCCCAGCAGCCATCTAAATCCCTCTGCATGGTGCCAGGGGAGACGTCTACGTGCAAATCTGACCCTGTCTCTCTTCTGTTTAAAATCTGACATGGCTCCCCAACGTTATCCAGATAAAGTACAAATTCTATCGCCCCGAGAGACTCCGGGCTCCGTCCTCCCGGTAGGCTCATCTCTCACCACTCCCCATCTTAAGTGTTTGATGAATGAATAAATGGATAGATGGGTGGATAGATGGATGGGCAAGCAATCCAATGGACTTCACAGGACCATCTAGACTCTTTCTACTTAAAATGTAGCCCATAACCAGCAGAAGAAGCACCCAGCATTCATGTGAAATACAGAATTGCAGGCCTCAACCCACACTTCTTAGATCAGAATCTGTGTTTTACCAAGATCCCAGGTGATTAATTTACACATTAAAGTTAGAAAAGACTGATCCAGACTATTGGTTCGCAGCAGAGAGGAACATTGTAGAAACACCTGTGAAGCATTTAAAAAATATCTCTATTTGGGCCCTGTTCCAGACCTGTTGGATGAGATTCCCTAAGAGTAGGGTCCAGGCATCTTGATTTTTTTCTGACTCCTCAGATAATTCTGGGGAGAAGCCCCACTTAGCAGATGAGGTAAGGCCCAGAGAAGGTAAGTGACTTGCCCAAGGTCACACTACAGTATCTAGACAGAATCCAGACCAGAACCTAGTGTGGGACACTGCTCCCTCTGTAACGGGAAGCCCATGAGAAGAGGCATGACCTCAGCAGCCCTTGTCCCAGGATGGGGAGCAGGCAAGCCTGCTGGAGTCAGCTACGCATTCATGCTCCCTAGAAAAGGAGGGCCAACTGCAGGACGAGCGAGAAGAAGGAATTGGACTGCAGACTGAAAATTCTCTGTCCCTAAAGGATAGCACAAAAACTCAAGGGTCTCTCAGAGGCTGGGGAGCATGACACACCACAGCAGGGAGCATACTCCTTCAGCAGAAAGCAACACTGAGGCCCAGAGGAGAAGGAGCTCACCCAGCTCAGAAACTCTCAGGGCAAAGCCAACACGAGGGAAGAGGAATCCCTGAGGTATGAGAAGAGGAAGCCCTGAGGCAAGAGAAGAGAGGAAACTCCTCTCAGAAGCCTTCCCTACTCTTGGCACTACCATGTGGCTGAGCCCGAAGGACATATCCGCAGGCCTGGCTTTTGGAGCTTACTGAGATGCCCAGCACCCTCCCAGATGCCCAGCCTCTCACCGGACAGGAGAGGCAGTTCCCAAGTACTGGGTTTCCAGAACTAAGCTCTGTCACCACCTCGCCAAGCCCCTTCTTCTCCAGGGACTCATCCACTGCTTCACTGCATGGAAGGTAGGGGAAAGGAGGGGGGTGCTCGACTCACAGTCCCGGCCCCACAACCAAACAGCCCCGGGAGACCCACTCCATACCTCTAGCTCTCCTCTCATCTGAAAGGCATGAGAGCTGAGAGCAGGGGTTTCCCCCAGCCTCTTCCTGTCCCTGTGGTGACTGGTGCCTCTGTCAGAAGGAGAGCACCTGCCCTACCCTGGGCTCTCTGCTCAGGAACTAGTTCACCTGCAGGCTCTACCATATCCCTTCCCATCTGGCATCCTCTTTCCCTATTATCTCTACATCCTCAAGCCCATTTCCTGCTCACCCCTTGGAGCCCAGCTAAATGCAACCTGGGATGGCCTGGCTAGAGGGCTCTGCACTCCTGCCAATGCCTGGCCTGCCCTGCTCTCATGGCCCTGGGCAGGACCTGCTTCGGCTCATTGGGATTGAGTCTCTGGCTTACTCACCCCCGCCCCCAGAGTTACTCAGCAAATACCTACCGAGCCCCAGTCATGAGCCAGGACCTGTGTGGGCAATGGAGCCAAACAGTGACATGACACATTCCTTTCACTGAAGGCACTAGGTAGAACCAGGTAGAGGGCCAAGGTGATCTCCCACCCACCCGCCACTGCCCTAAGGGGCTATGGAAGCACAGAGGCAGCAGGAAAGACTGGGATGGCTCTTGGAGGAGGTAATGGAGAAAGGGATGGGAGAAGATATCCAGGCTAAAGCCAGAGATAGCATGGAACATGGGAGAAGCATAGGTGGTTCCATGGAGCAGAAGCATGGATATACTAAGGAATTCAGACTTTGCCCTTACAGCAGTGTGACTTGGTGCTGTAAGCATAGGGAAGATGGAGCTAGAGGTGGTGTTGGAGGGGGAATGGCGAAAAAGATAGGGGAGGAGGCAGACACCATTAACTGAGCATCTACTAGACACCAGGCACTGCGACAGTTGCTTTAGATGTACTCTCTCACTTTCAGCAGCTCTGTGAGGTCCATATCAATGGCCCATTTTGCAAATAAGGAAACTGGGGCTCAGAGAGGTTAAATGACTTGTGCAAGATCAAAAAGAAGTAGAGGCGTCAGAACTAAAACCATGGTCTGCCTGGCTCCAAAGCTTTGCTCTTTCTACTACCCCATGATCTCCCTTCCTGCCCCCTTTACTGCTTTTCCTCTTGCCCTCCCTCCCTCTCTTTCTTCAAAAGGCTTTACCAAGCACGCACCTGGGCCAGGCACTATGCTAGGCATGGTGAGCAGTACCGGATGCAGGGGTCTTGATCTTAGCCCAAACTGGTAGAGATTGAGGGGCAGATGTCCGACTCACCTGGATGGGGAAGGGGTGGTAAAGAATTCCATACACCTGATGACCAAATTCTCTCCCTCCCAGGACCACTTTACTGGCAGAGCTAGAAATGTGTGGCCTCTATGTGATATCTATGCTAGGTTGGTCACACAGAAAAGCTCTGCCAAGCTAGGAGGACCCCAGGGAAGGGCACAGACAGCACTGCGGTCATGAGCCCAGGAGGTAGAATCAGGCAGGCCTGGAGCTGACTCTTAACTGTGTGGCTGAATCAATGTGACACTAGCCTCACAGGGCCGCGGTGGGGCAGGAGGCAGGGCCTGGTGCACGCGTGCTCAGCCCACTGTGCCCTTCCTCTGCATTGCCTGACTCTCCCTCATGGTGGGCACCAAAATCTACAGCTCGACTCAAAGCAACAGCTCAGAGAACAGGGAGCACCTTCAGAGCTGGGGTGGTGAAGGAAAACCTATTGCTGGTGAAGAACGGGGTCTGGAGACAGACAAATCTGGGTTCCAATCCTGGCTCTGCCACCTCTTAGCTCAGTGCTTTTGGCCAGACTTCTTAACCTCACCAAGGCTTTTTCCTTATCTGTAAAGTGGTGATACAAGTATCAAGTAACCACATCACATTGTGGTTGGGAGACAATACACATAAAGAGGACTGGTACACAGTAGGTGCTCAATAAACATTCACGGTTCCTGCAATCATAATTACCACTCTCATCATCATCATCATCAACATGATCAGCATCCTCCCCTGCATCCCACTCTGGGAGAGGGCACCTGACTCATTCTGACCCTTACAACAGCCCGAAGGTGGAGGCACCATTATCTGCACTTTTGGGGGAGGAAACTAAGGCCTCTACCAAAGGCCCTAGAGGGACTCGGCTTCCCCTAGGCCAGGTCAGGCTGGCTTATCATGTGGCCTGGGTTAAGTTACTGCCCTCTCTAGGCCACGTTCTCCCAGAGGGAGTTTTTCCAGCTCTGAATCTCAGCCAGCCAAGGGGAGTCAGATCACAGGGCCCAAGGTGTGGCCAGCTCTCCCTGTCTGTGCATCGATGGCAGGAGAAGCAGGAAGCACCTCATCTCCAGAGACCCCCCTGGCCTTGTCTGTCTGCCCCAGCTCCTAAATATCTCCTCCTTCGGGGCACTTGATGGGGAAAGGAGGCTCTTCCTCTTGAGGACACTGGAGTGGACATCTGGCCAGTGGACTAATGGCAAACATGTAGCCAAAGGTCATTCTCCGTGGCCCCAGGCACACAACTGCCTATACCACTGCCACCCTGAAGCAGAAACGCTCTGTCTCTGCTGAGGGGTGATGTAGAAGCTAGATTTGGCTGGGTTCTTGGTCTGCTCCAAACTCATCCTCCCATCATCATTCTGTCATGGGACTTTCTCCCATGCCCCTCACACGAACTTGACTATATTCTTCTGCTGCTTAAAACCCCTCCACCCCTCTGAGAGAGTCCCAGCTCCTTGTGCTGCCTATTCTGCCCCTGCTGACCGACCTCCCTGCCATACCATTTCTCATCTCTTCCCTCCAGCCAGTCTGAACTGCAGTTGCCCTGAACAACATGGGTTTTAACTGCACAGGTCCATTTATATGCAATTTTTTTCCAATAAATATTGTAAATGTATTTTCTCTGCCTTATGATTTTCTTATTAATATTTCCTTTTCTCTAGCTTACTTTACTGTAAGAATACAGTATATAATATATATAACATACAAAATATGTGTTAGTGACTGTTTGCATTATTGGAAAGGTTTCCAGTCAACAGGAGGCCATTAGCAGTTAAGTTTTGGGGGAGTCAAAAGTTATACATGGATTTTCAACTGTGCAAAGGGTCAGAGCCCCTAACCCCCATGTTGTTCAAAGGTCATCTGTATATGTATTTCCCCAAACACACTCTATTCTCAGGCACCTCTAAACCTGTGCTTACTGTACTTCCTACCTAGAACACCCTGCCCACCCTTGTCTATCTGGTAAACTAATATTCACCCTTCAAAACTCAGTTTACATACACATGTACGGCTCTGGACTGCTGGCGAAGGTGATATTGCCCTACAGTGAGAAAGAATGACCTTTGAAATGAAATGAACTGGAGATCCACTCAGAGAAAAGGAGTGTTGACTTCTATATCACACCGTGCATAAGAATCTATTTCAAGTGGGTTTTGGATCTAAATATGAAAAATAAACAATTAAGTTTTTAGAAGATAACAGAGAATATATCCATAACCTTCTAAGAAACAGGATTCGAAAAGCATTCCCCATAAAGAACATGACTGACAAGTTCGACTTCATTATATTAAGACTTTCTTCAAAAGATACCCTTAAAAGAGTGAGAATAAAAGCCACAGAGTGAGAGGAGATATTTGAAGTGCATATCCAACGCACACTATCCAGAATATTTTTAAGCTCCCACAAATCGATCAGAAAAAAGAGCAGACAATCCAATAAAAAACTGGGAGAAAGACTTGAACAGGCATAAAAAGCTTATCCAAATGGCCAATCAACATCTAAAAAGGCACTGGACCTCATCAGTCATCGAGGAAATGAAAAGGAAAACCACAGGGAGATATCACCATATCTAATACCAGTAACGTCGGTCACGACTGTGGAGCAACAGGAGGGTGTACTGGTGGCACACTTTGGAAAATTATATGATGGTATCTACTAGAGCTAATTATATACCATTATATGACTCAGCAATTGCAAACTTAGGTATTTACCCAACAGAAAAGTATATCTAGTGCATCAAAAGACATGTGCAAGGATATTCATAGCAGCACTGTTCATTATAACCTCCAACGGGCAACAACCCAAATATCCATCAATAGTAGAATAAACTGTGGTATAGCCACACAGTGAAATACTATTCAGCCATGAGAATGAGTAAAACAAAACTTCATGTGATAACATGAACGAACCTTGCCATCGGAATGCTGGTTTTTGAAAGGAGTCAGCATCAAAGAATACATACCAGTGGTTCCATGTGTACAAAGTTCAAAAACAGGCAACACTAATCAGTGAGAGAAGTCAGGAAAGGAGTTACCTCTGAGGCAGTAGGGACTGAAAGGGGACACAAGAAGAGGTTTCTTGGGGTACTAGAAGGTTCTATTTCTTGACCTGGAGGGTGTGTCCACTTTGTGAAAATTCACAGGCTATATACTTCTAATCTTTCTGTATGTACATTAGTCACACTTCGACTTACAAGTTTATTTTTAAAATGAACAAAAGCCCTCATTCCAGTGTCTCCCCTGCCCCCTGGGTTGAGGCGGTCCCTTCTTCCTCCATAAGCCCCTTTCATTTGTACATGTCTCTGATGCACATTCCCCTCTACAGAAAGCTGCTGCACCCCCTCCCGTGTACTGAATGCCCGCTCTGTGCCAGACCCTGTGCCAAGAGCCTCACTTCACCCACACTATCTCATCCAATAACAGCCACCATTAAGTAAGGTGCCAGTGCACTAGTGCACCCCCGGTGCTAGCACAATGCCATGTCAATGTGCATGAAACATTCCAGGTACACGCTTCATCTCGTTTAACTCTGATAGGCTCGGGCCATTGCCTGAAGAAGTAGAGGCATGGAGGGGTTCGCTGTCTTGGCCAAGGGCATGCAACTGTGAGGTAGGAGAGTCTGCCTCAAGCCCAGAGTCCACGCACTTACATGCAACACATCACACAGCCTCCCCGGGATGAGACATCACATGTGGCTGGATACGCACAGGTGATTTCTATGGCCAGGCAGGAATCATATGTATACCTCAGAGGGTGGACAGACCAGGATGGTGATATGCTCCTTCGATGGACAAGTGTCTATGCAACCAGATTGAGCCTCACCTCCTGCAGGAAGCTTCACTGAGGCTCCCAAGTTGGATTCAAAGCTTCCCCAGGGTTCCCACAGCTCCTCCCCCAAGCCTCCCCATCAAAGCCGTGTAGTTCCCATACATTACATGCCTATCCTGACACTAGATTAAATATTGGGTCTTTCATGTCTATCCCTCTAGTACTCTACTCGCCAATGCATGCTACACAGTAGGTATTAAACACATGTGGAAGGAAGGGAGGGAGGGAGGGAGGGAGGGAGGGAGGGAAAGAGGAAGGCAGACAGAGAGGGACAAGTCCAGAGACGCTCTTTGGATCAACTAGGAACTTC
Organism: Cynopterus sphinx; assembly: GCA_030015415.1. NCBI lineage: Eukaryota > Metazoa > Chordata > Mammalia > Chiroptera > Pteropodidae > Cynopterus > Cynopterus sphinx. The sequence continues at coordinate 114,542,380 of CM057385.1, read as the reverse complement.
ATTAACTGAGGTCAGAGCAGTGAAGGTTTTTATATCCCAGATGGGCATCAGTTAAAACCCTTGAGGTGTGGAGTGGCAGGACCACGCCACCTTCCACCCCATGGTCTGTCCCCCTGGCTGCCTCCAGCCTTTTCTCAAGGTTACAGCCAGCCATTTGGCTCCCAGAGGCTCTGTTCAGCTCTTCTCTGCCTCTCTCCCACAAGTGCCTGAGTCCTACACTTAGCCCGAGGCTAGCCCCACCAAGAGGTAAGGAGGATACCATGGAAGGCCCTGACTACGTGGGGTAAAGCATGCCCAGTTCCAAATTACTTACTGCAACCCTGCCGCCTTTCTATGTTGAGAGCCACTGACAGTTCTCCGGCGGCAGCCTGAGCCATGGTGCCAGGTGCAAGCAGGCTAGCCCATGGCAGGCAGGGTGAGGGGAGAACCCTGGCCATCTGGAGCAAAGGACACACCTGGCAGCTATCCACATATCGCAGTGATGACCCAGGTCCATTGCCAGAGGAAGAGGGTATATCCTAGGACCCCTTCACCTCTCCTCCATGCCTGCAAGCTTCGATCTCACAAGCGGTTCATGACCCCAGCACCCCTCTCCCCAATCCTGCCCCACCCCTAACCTGATCTTGATGCTTCGGTGCAGCTGGTTGTGCAGGGGAAGTTGGCGGCTCCCTGGGGCTGAGCCTGGCTGGCCTGTTGTGAGTGGCTCCAGCCTCTCTGGGCTGAGCGGGCTGAGCCCTCAGCAGCCTTATTTATCCCTGGGAGGAATGATGGCTTTCCCTGAGCAATGACATCTTGGAAACAGCCTGACTCCACAAACAACAACAAACATCCCAGCCTCAGCCCCAGATCCAGCTTGCATGAGAAGTGCCCGTATAACAGGTTGAAGGCTGCTTCCCTGCAGAGCCAGACCCTGGTCTTGACCAATGACTCTCAGAGCCCAAGAAGAGGAAACGGTCTGCAGAGAATCAAAGAAACCGATGGCTGGAAGGGGCTCGGCACTAGCTGGTCCAGTCCCTTGTTGCTCCAAAGGGAAAACTGAACCAGAGGGGGGAAAAAAAACATATTTGCCTGAGATCCTCCAGTGAGCAGGGACTAGAACATGCCTCAGTCTCCAGCCTATTGGCCAAAGGCTTTTTCTACTGCACACACTGCCTTTTCAGAGGAGAGCCGGGCTCTCGCCGATGAGCCCAGAGATCCTAGAAAGGAACGTGTCACTGGGCAGTCCAAAAAAAAAGGAGAACCAAGACGAAAGCCAGGTACTCTGAGTCATCCAGATGGTGTGACAGGAAGAGACCTGAGCTGGGGAGCCAGAGACCTGGGACTTATCCCCACTGTGCTGCTGAGTCGCATATGGTTACAAGCAAGCTCAAAGTTTTAAGCAAGTCCTTGCTCGCCTGCCTCAGTCCCCTACCATATCCAGAGGCAAACAGACTCAGCCATCTCTAGGGCCTTGGAGATCAACTAGAAAAAGTTCTAAGGATTCCCAGAAACCCAGCTGGGCATGGGCACTTCCATCCCTAGCTGTGCCTCTTCTTGGGGAGCCAGAGAGACCACTGGCCACCCCCAGACCCACCTCCCTGGTTGGCACCATCTGAAGGAGGCCCAAACTGTGCTCCAAGCCACTGTAGTCTGTGCAAAGGACCATGAGCATCACACTCAGACCGGCCATGTCTGCCCCTTCCACCCTCCCTGGCCCAGGCCTTGGTGTAGACACTATGTCAGCCCAGCATGACCCCTGGGTGGGCTCTCTCTGTGGCCCCATCTGAGCTGAAGCTAACAGTCTCCCTGCTTCACTTCCTGTCAATTCCATCCTCCAACCCCTTGGTCCTGTGGAAGCAACACTGACATGCGTCAGCAGAGCCAATCACTGAGGCTTTCCCACCACACCCCCACACCCAAGCTGCTGTCATCCCAGTGGGTGGCTGCAATTCAACTCAGGGTCCTGCAGCCAACACAGGCTGACGCTGAGAATGGCACTCTCCCCGGAACGGGGGAATGGCCGCTCCAAAAGGATTCCTTGCCGGGCCCTCATGTTGGTCATGCCCACTTTCTGCCAGACAGAGCTAAGAGATGGGCAGAGAGCTGATTTGGACATCAGTGCTTTTCCTCAAGTAAAACCTATCCTAGCCCTTTCCTCCCGTGCCCTAAGCCCCAGATCCCACATCAATAGGACATGAAGCAACCACCACGGGTGCCACCACCAACAGACAGACATTGCAACTGGAGTAACTGCTCTAGTTGTGACAGTCTGGGTGGGATTAAGACCCGAAGAGGAGAGAAGAGAAGGGCTTTCCACAGAGCAGAAACATGTGCAAAAGTAAGAAAGCTGGGAGTGGGGTGGTTTCCTTGATACCAGGTACTCATAATCAGAAGCTCCATCAAAGCCCTAGAGACTTCCCAACAGGACGCTCGCCTCAGCCGCCTCCATCTTCACCATCTTCCTGCTGCTTCACATGCCAGGCTGGGCCTGGAGCAAGCCCTGCTGTGGAGCTTGGCTCCCTGAAGGGTCCACCCTGGCCTAAGCCATGCCACGTGCTAGGGCTGGACCAGAGGGGAGGTGCCCCTTGGCTGGGCATGGCGGACTCCGGAGGCCCCGATGGAAACTTTGACTATGGCCGCAGCGCCCTGGCTGGGATCCTGAGGGCATTGGTGGGGCAGGCACTGCAGCTCCTTCCTTCCAGGAGATACACCCACTCCAGCCATCTTGAGAATGGAATCTGATAGCCCCCAGCCACAGGGCCTGAGGGCAGCAGGATGTGGAAAGTTTTCAGTGAGGGGCCTGGTGGCCCCATACTGAGCTAGGCATCTCAAGCCAGGAGAGCTTGATTCACAGCTGAATTTCCTAGCTCAGGTTGGGTTAACGGCACCCACATATCCTGTCCTCACTGTCCCAGGAGGCAGATGTGGACATAGACTTGCTGTGTGAACCTGGACACGCTCCTCCTCTCTCTGGACCCAGGCTCTTCCTCAGCCCTGAGGTCCCAGGTGCAAGGACTCTTCCTGGACACCTCAGGACAAGAGTAGAAACACAGGGCCTCCAAGTTGAGAAAAGAATTAGCCTCTGCCTGTTTACAGTGGCACTGTGGGGTGAGCAGGTTCCTAACCATTACCTTCTTCCTTAAGAGTCTTGACTGGAGCCAGGGGAGCAGGTGCAACACCTTTCCCAAAGGGCTCGGGAGACAGAGCATCCCTGCTGTGCTTCCAGCAGACATTTCAGCAAAAGTCTCGGGGATCAGAGGCAACACCCGCCCAGGGACAAGCCCCTGAGACCCACCTCCTTCCCTGACATGGAACTAGGCAAGAGCAGCCATCCCGAGTGCCCGGCGTGCAGTCAGCATCCCTTACACGATCCCCAACACGGCAAGCGGAGCGCTCCCTCCCCAGGCGGTGTCCCCATTTCTAGTCACCAAACATTCCTTTCTCCCAGAAGGAAATGCTGGCTGACCAGCCCGAAAGTGGAAGGCAACACACAGTGGAAGCATGGCCCTAGCCTGCAGGGGCCCCCTCCCCCTGACACACACACACACACACACACACACACACACACACACACACGGGCGATCTCAGAGCAGAGCAGTGGGGTTGCAACATACCCATCAATGGCTGCCCTGGGGAAGAAACAATAGGAACAGGGGCATGGGGTGACCTGGACCAGAGCCCCCCACCCACCCAATCACCCACCAAGCGCACACCCTGTCTCAGAGGCACCTACCCAGCACACTCCGGCAGGGAGCCAGGCGACTCGGGGCTGCCGCTGCTGCCAGCCCGCCCGCCCGGGGCTCTGCCCGGCTCCTCCTGCGGGCGGACGGGCGGGCGGGCGGGCAGCCGTGTTGGTGGCAGCTCCTGGCGGCCGTGTCAAGCGGCCGCCTTCCCAGACAGAGCTCCTTTGTGTCAGCAGAGCTATTTATGGACTTACCCAAGTTCCCCAGGGGAGCGGTACCTGCTGGGAAAAGCAGAACCAAATGACCAGGTTCCACCTCCCACGTCTAGGTAGCATTTTCAAAACCCTTGCATCACCCGTCCCTCCTCCTCTTCCTCCTCGCCCTCCTCCTCTTCCTCCTCCTCCGCCTCCGCCTCCAGCGCCCTTCCCAAACACACACCCTGTCCAGCCGGCGGCTGCCACTCCGGAGAGAGGCTGAATTTCTTTCTTCCATCAAATAGAAAACTCTGGGATTTCCCAGGCCACTTTCATCCGAGAAGGAGTCTGGGATGTCTTGAGAAAGAGTCCTCAGCCAGCTGGTCCTTCAGCCTTCCAGGGGCCCGGCCAGCTGCTGGGTTATACCCTCACACTCGTGGGCTCTGGCTCCCCTGCGGTCCCCCCTCAGGACCCAGGCTGGCCCCCAAAGTGCGGCTCTAGAGGCAGCAGCATCCATCACTCACAGCGGCACTCTCTGGCACTGGGATCCCAAGCCGGCTGCACCCCACTCACATCCTAAGGGCTCCCCCTGCGGGGGCAACACAAAACCACTGGCCACCGCTCAGGCTCGGGCAGGACAGAGCCAATCACTGAGGCTCCCCCCACCACACCCCCACGCCCAAGCTGCTGTCATCTCAGTGGGTGGCTGCAATTCAACTCAGGGTCCTGCAGCCAACCCAGGCGGACTCTGAGGATGCCACTGCCCCGGGGTGGGGGAGCGGCTGCTTCAAGTCACCTCCCAGCAGCCCCAGCCAGGGCAGCCGGACACACACGCTTTTACTTAGCGCTTTTGTGTGTACCAGACTCTAGGGGATCGGGGAAAGACTGAGCTTGGGGCTTCCTCTGATGGCACATTACAGCAGCCCAAGAGTGAGGGCCACACGTGAAGGAGGCATCTCGAACAGAAGGACCATGGGGAGGCGAAGAGAAGAGCACGGGTCGGGAGGTGAGGGTCCCCAATTCTAGTTCTAGCTGCAGCACTAGTTAGCTGGGTTCACTGAGCAAGTCCCTGCCCACTCTGACCCTTGGTTTCCTCAACTGTAAATTGAGACTGACGACCCTTGACCTGCCTACCTGTGGGATTAATAGAGGATTCAGAGAGCCCATACCAGGCACTATTCTGAGAGCTTGGCCTGCATCAATTCCTTGAACCCCCACGAGCACCTTGCCAAGCAGGGGCTATTATTGCTTTAGTTATAGATGAAGAACCTGAGGTGGAGGATGGCAGAAGAAGTGGAGATGGAGGATGGCCCACGGTCACACAAGCAGTTGGCTGTGCAGCCAGGACTGAAGGGCACTCGGTCCAACCTCAGGGTGCCCACTCCTAGCCACCGTGCTGCCCCACCACTGCAGGAAGCTGCTTTGTCAGTACAGAGCTGTGTGGTGCCATGGCTATGGCTACTGCAACTGGTTGCCTGATGTCAATCAACACACCCTGGGCCCATCCCATAGCCAGCTCCAACCTGAATATGCTCACTACTGGAGTGGCAGGCACCCTGAGATAGTGGCAGGAAGAGCCCCCTTCTCTTTCCCACCCCACCCGATCCTGGTCACCCTGGGCTGAAGTGCTGTCCCTCTGGCCCTCACCCTCCCTATTCTAGTCTTAAAGTCTCCAAATGTCAGTCTCTGCCTGTCTCCTGGCCCCTATCTGTCTGACTCTATTCCTGTCTTCTTCACACATGCAAGCATACACATGCATGCTGGTATAAGTAAAAATCCTTCATCAGAGTTGCCTCAGAACAGCCCTTATCAAGTCAGGCACTTAACAAACTCTAATCAGCGCTCTGTCTTGTCCCTGGAGGCAGAGCAAGGGCAGTTCTTGCCGGAAGTTTCCAGATTGGAAGGCTGTCATCCTGAAGGCTCCTGGGAAGCAGGGCCCACCCTTGTCCTGGGAAACTAAGAAAGTGAGTCTCAGGAAATGGCCAGTTCCGACAGGAATGACCAATTCTCAGTGGGGCCAGTGAGTTCCAGGATGAAATGTCTGGTGCTTGGAATAAGACTTAGGGTAGAGAGCCTGAATACAGGGGAGTTCCAGAGCACCAATTATGTTCCAGGCTCTGTGCTGGGCCCTGGGACTGGGCCCTGAACTCACGAGGCTGAGTGTCCAGTGAGGGAGACAGACATCAGCCACGCAGTCAGATTAATGAGTCCATAGTTAGACATTGTGCCACGATGGGCAGAGCAGCTCGGCCAGCACAGGGTGCTGGGTCCAAAGCAGGTCCAGAATGCATTCGTCAATGCTCTGGGCCACAAGGTTCATCAGGGAAGGGCAGAGCAGTCAATGCTCTCAGGCACAGGTTCCTGCCAGGCTGGGAGAGCATCTAGTGGGGGACCCCAGGCGGCCGCTGCCTTCTGCCTCCCCATAGTTCCAGACACAAATCAGAGGAGCGGGTGGGCCCTCACAGTGCACAGCCTGGAGCAGGATGCAGTAGTCACTGACGACCAGGCTCTCTAAGCCAGAGGGCCGAGGGAGATCACTCGCTCTTATTCTCCATTTACAGCCAGTGAAACTGCAGTCCAGAAATGGAAAGTGACTTTTCCAGAGAAACAGCAACTGAGTGCCAGGGCTGGGACCAGAGACCACAGTCTCCTAGTCCCGTGCTCCTTCCCTTACATCCGAATGCTTCTCAGACCTACATGAGTGGAGATGCTGTTCAGCATAGGAGTAATTGGGATCTAGGGAACAGCAAGATCTAAATGCCCCATAGGCCACAGAGATAGGCACCTGGGCTCCCAGGGCCTGGGCCCCATTTACCGATCTACACATTTTATTGACCAAATACTTCTTTGACACTTCGTGTGTATCAGCACTGCTCAAAGCACTCCCTGGTTATTAACTCATTAAATCTTCATAACCTGACCAGATGTGAGGTCTAATGTCCCCATTTTATAGATGAGTAAACAGAGCATAGAGATATTAGAAAACCTGCTCAAGGTCACACACTAGCAAGTGCATAGCTTCAGATCATCAAGCCCAGTCCACCTTCCACTCTGCCCTGCGGTACTGCACAGGCAGCCCATGGAACAGAGGAGCCCCTCAGCTATCCTGAGGAGCCGGCCCACTGGCAGCAGCTTCCAGAGCTGGGACCAGGGAGGGTCAGCAGGGATCCAGTGTGTGTACACCTCATGTCTTGGGGTACAGCTTCCCCAGGCAGAACCCAAGGCTCAGACAAGGCCCTAGGGATTCATGGCAGCAGCAAGAAGCAACCCAGACACCCCAGACAAGCCGCTCTGCTGCAGCCTGTGCCAAAGCAAGGTTTCCACCATCTTCCCTTACTGCCTCCACTGCATTAAGGCTGGTCCACCAAGGTTTGTGTTCCCCAGATTCCACCATGAGCCCTGCACAGATGAAACCCACCCACCTTTCCCCTACAGACAGCACCTGGGGGAGGTCGAGCCTTGGCAATGCCCTCCTCCAAGAAGGAAGGTACCTGCCAAGGTGTTAATGAACTTCCCCATCCTGGCTCCCGATCCAAAGTCCACTCTGATTTTATTCCAGGGTGGGGAGGAGGAGGATGCTGCCATGGCAGAAACAGCACAAGCCAAGGAGAGGTGTGGTCCTAGGAATTTCAGAGCATATGACGGACTAAAACCACCCCCAGCCCCCACCCGCAGATGCTCAGGTTTTCCTTACCCCGGACAATGAAAAGGCCAGGCCTGCGCTTGGCTGTCTAGGGTAATGGAAGTCTGGGACACACCAGCCCCAGCTTCTACAGAGACCTGCCCCTGCCCCAACCTGCTATAAAAAAGGGTGATGATGCTGAGTTTCCTGTGAAACTGGGGAATTATCTATGCTCCCACCCAGCCTATGTTTTGAATCTGCTAACTTACTTAGGAAGTTCTGGGCTCTTACTCACTGGGTCTCATAGCCCTGATTTGGGGGGTCTACAGGCTCCATGAGGAAAGGCCCTCCCACCAGAGTCCATCAAGAAACATAGATTCGTTATTTTAATAGCCACTGGATCCCTACTGTGTGCTAGAGGCTGTGCTCAGAACTATGGAACAGACTGACAGGGAAGCAGCCTGCTCCTGAGATCTGACTTGAAAGTGAGCATGGCTGATGCTAGCACGGATGCTGCAAGCAGGGACTGTCTGGCCTCTGTAACCCTAACACCAGGGCAGGGGACACAGTCTCCCATTGCTTGCTACGGGCATACACCTAGCTCTTCCTGGTGGCACTTGGTGTCGGGCACACGTTGCAAGTGGTGAGGTGGGGAGGGACAGAGCAGACATCTTCAGGTTCAAACTCACAAAGAGGTCTGGCTTGTCGTGTGCAGATCCCAGGGCAAGTCCCTTCCCCTTTCTTAGCCTCAGAGGCATTATCTCTAAAATGAGACTGCACAGAGATGCCTGAGTCCCAGTCCTCCCCTTCAGTGGTCAGTCCCAGATGCCTCTGAGCTCTCTCACTAAAGTGATAGTTTCAGACAGTGGTATTTAGAAAGAGCACAGGCTTCAGAGTCCAAAAAATCTGAGTGTGAGTTATCTTGGGCAGGTCACTTTACTAGCTCTGAGTCTCAGTTACCAGGTCTGTACAATGAGGCTATGACAATGGGGCCCCACTGGGGCCTGTGGGGGCTAAACAAGGTGGTGTGTGTGGAGTGCCTGGCACATGGTAAGTGCTCAGAAATAAGATCATCACTGTTGTGCTGTCTTTGTTGTGGCTGCCATCTATGAAAGGACAGAATTTACCTTAAGAGGGTTGGATTAAATAGTAAAGTTAAATGTGATGGTATCGGTCAAGGGTCTAATGGATGAGGGCCTACCATGGTACCTGGCGTGTAGTAATAGCTGATAACCATGAAGTTATTGAGCAACAGGCTATTATCATCTCCCCATCTTACAGGTGGGAAAACCAAAGTACAGGAAAGTTACACAGCAAGAGAAAAGGCAAACAGGCGGTAGAGCTCCAGTGCCGATGCTCTTAACCTGTATGCTCTGCCCCTGACTCACGTTTTTGAAAAATTTCTCCACTTGCCATCTGCCTCCTCCTTGGCAACTTCAGGCAGCAAGGACATTCCCAGCCTGTTCATGGGAACTGTATCTCCCAGCCACAGCAAGGAGAAGCCCACATGCAGGGAAAGCCAGGAGACCCAGTATTCTCCTGGAGGGCTGGCCCCAAGAGCTGTTGCTGGCTAGATCCTGCTCCAGTCTGGGGCACACATCGCAGTCACCTCGGTAGACTCAGTTTGACCTTGGGCAGCTATAGCAGCACAAGATGGCCAAGAGCCATGACCATCTCCTTTTCTGGCTCCAGTCCAATCATCCACATGCTGGCCCGAGATTTCAGGCTTTCGGGAGCAATCCTCAACGTACTATGCCTGTGCCAGCTCCAGGGACAGGCTGTGTCTTGATTACCCGAGTTCCTGGGAAGTGTTCAGCAAAGAGTAACTGACTCAGGTATGTGGAGGACAGCACTGTAACCTTGGCTGCTAGATGCAGTTCACCCACACACACCCCCAAGTCCACCCCCTACTTGGATGGTTAGGCCTAAGCTTAGGCCATCAAATCAGAGGCCATAATCTTGGTACTTCTGGCAGCTATTCTGCCACCATTAAGAGAGTGAGCCAACACATCAGCAGGTAGAACCAAGAGATGGAGGAAGTGAGGTCAGTTTTTGGTAATATTGCTCAAGGCCCTGAACCCAGCTATGCCTGAAGGCTGCCCTCCCTAAACCCATAAATTCCATTTCCTGGCTGAAGCTAATTTCAGTTGGGTTCATGTCACCTGCAACTGGAAAATTCCCGACTAATGCATACTGTATCACCAGCACTTAGCACGGTGTCTGACATACAATAGACACCTTGAAATTATTTGTTCACTCATACAGTCATTCAACAAACATTCCATGTGAGAAAGTGACCAGGTTCGCTCTTTAGGAAAAGTCATCTTGGCTACCTTTTAGAGAGGTGACTAAAGGGACAGAAGAAGGAACAGGGAGATCCATAGTTTGGCATACAGTAGTCCAGGGACAGCGATGAGGCCTGAAGGGAGAGGCCGAACAGAGGAAAAGGGAGGAAGGGGAAGATTCCCAACTCTGAATTCACTGGGGAACATTTGATGATCCCATCTCCTCTCTGGTCCTTAGTCTCCTAATTGGTTTCACTTCCATGATTCTAGCACCCCATGTCTTCTCCCGCTGTCAACAGTCACATTTTTACTGAAGGGTACTACAGTCAGGGTTGGATTTGACGAGCAGGAAGTACAGTGCAGTGGCTAAGAACGGGGGCTCTGGAGCTAGACATCTGGGTTCGGATCACCTACACCTTCTAGCTATGAGACCTGTACAACCTACTTAACCTCTCTGCTCCTTCGTTTCTTCATCTATAAAATAATAATAGTGTTAGGCAGATGACATGTTATAGCAGAAGGAAAACGCACATTTGACAAATATTAGGTGCTACTCTCCTATTTATATTATTATTATTTGTAGTAGGGAATCCAGAAAGAGGACATCAAACACACAGAAGAAAATACACAATTCCAAAAATTAATAAAAAATTTCCCCAAGCTAAGGGAAGACTTGAGTCTTCAGACTGAAAGGGCTGACGTTAGTACCAAGGAAAATTAGCAAAAGAGAACAACTGGAAATAATCTGATGAAATTTCTAAATTCCAAAGATTAGAAAGAGAAATCCCTGCTCATTTCCATAAAGAAATTTTAGGGCATCGAGGGAGCACTGCACATGCCAGGATGCTGGATGCTGGGACAGAGGAGAGGTGCTGGGGAGAAGGACTGTTACTTTAGAATTCTCTACTCAGGAAAAGGGCAAATATTTTCAGACTTACAAAGACTAAGAAAGTATGCCACCCACAGACCCTTTCGGGGAAAATTACTCAAGAAAGCTCTCCAGACAAAAACGAAACAAAAAATCAAGAAGTCAAGAGTGAGATGACGTGGTATTCGAGAGACTGACAGGCAATGAAGCCAGAAACATTTATACACTTAACTACTGACAACGTAATTGAGAAGTTAAATGCAGTTTAAATAAATGATTCTTAAAACACAATAGAACTAATGTTTTAAAACAGTAACAATCAGAAACTAAAATTGTAGATGATTTCAATAATACCGAGGAGGCCTGGAGGAAAGCAAAGAGAAGTATGGGGGAGCCGACGACACACTCATTATGGGTAGTAGGAGGTACGGACACATTATTTTAGATCTAGTGTCATTTCTGACATTGAAATATGCTGGTGAAAAAGATAAGAATAAAACACTGGCAGAATAGAATTAGGATGTACAACTTCAGAGGAAATTTTGCAGAATAATGAGGATTGGCCTTGGGATGTTCACTACTTCTAAGACATATTGTGAAGCTACAGTAACCAAGGCTCAGCCTGTAGGAATAGACAGATTAATGAAGGGGACAAAAGCTTTCAAAAACCCACCCACCGATGCTGGCCTATAACAAAAGGAAGGACAATTCAAAACATAGGTTTGGAAAAACCAACTAACTGTTTAGGAAAGAAAATTCATGAGAGTTCCATCTGACACCAGGCATTAAATTAACTGCACACAAATCGAAAATATGAATGTAAAAAATAAAATGATAAAAGTACTTGAATAGAATATAGAAAAATATTCTTTATAATCTTATAGTAGGAAAGGGCTTAGAAAGTATAGCCCTCTACTCACCCCCCCCCCAAAAAAAGGTTTGATTACAAAAAAGTGTTAATTTCTGAATAATAAAAGGTACTATAAATAAAGTTAAAAGGCAAGTGGAAAAGATATTTGTAACCTACTTAATAAGGACATGGTTAATATTCTAACCATATAAAGGGCTCGTACAAATAAAACAAAAGCCCCAGTAGAAAACTGGGCAACTGATCTGCACTGACGAGCCAAAGAAAAAATATGTAAATACTAGTAATCCAATAATTGCAAATTCAAATAAAATATAATTTTCATTTCTCATACTGACAAAAAATTAAAAGAGTTGTAAGATTGACTATTAGGTAGGGTGCAGGGAGACGGGCACTCTCATTCATTGTTAATAGGAACGTAAATTATACATCTGCTTAACCTGTCTGTACCTTTCCTTGTTTTCTCATCTGTGAAATGGGGATAATAAGAATAGTTTGGGGCAGATGACACGTTTACACAGAAGGAAAGCATTTGTAGGGCACTTTGGTAGTGTGTGTCACATTCTGTCCTGCAGAAAAGTGCGGCAAGACGTAATATACAGGACACTCTTGGGATGTTTAGAGCAGCATTGCTCATAATATCAAAACACTGGAAACAACCTGACTGTGAGCATGGGAGCAGCTAAATGAATAATGGTCCACTGTTGACTAAAAAGAAAGAGGGAGAACTTTAGGTACTGGTGTAAAAGACTGATATGATATATTAAGTTTTAAAAATGAGTTACAGAAACTTTTATATTATATGATACTATTTAGTAAAATAAAACACACTATCTATGTATGCGCATGAAAAACATTTGGAGGGATTACACCAAACTTATAGCAGATAGCAGTGGCTATGCATGAAGAAAAGTCTGAGAAATGCAGGATTTTATTTTATTCAGTTCATTAATGTTTTAGGTTTTCTGTACAAGTTGTATACAAGTATATTATCGAAGAACATATGTAATGCTAAATAATAGTTCTATTTGTAATATAAATTAAAATGTTTCATTTCCTAAAATAAGTTAAATAAAAAATGTGCAAGATCGTTAAGAAAAAAATTTTTTTACAAAACTTTACTTGGGAAATCCTAAAAGAAGATTTTGCGTAAATGAAGAGACAGAATCCTATTCCTGGATTAAAAAAAAAAAAAGAATTGTAGAGACTTTAATACTCCCTTTTTATTTATATTTTTAATGTAAGTATAATCAAAATCGCAATGAGATTTCGGGGCAGGGGCAGAGAGGAGGCGGGGACTGAATAAAATTATACTGAATTTCATTTAAAAGAAGAAATATATGAGAATAGAAAATAATTTTTTTAAAGAAGAATGAGAGAGTACTTATGCTCACAATGGAAAAGCACTGGAACAAATAACTGTTTGGAAAAAATAAAAAGCATTCTGCCTCATACTATATGCCAAGGTAAACTCCAGATGGACGAAAATGTTCAAAGTTAAAAAATAAAACCGTAAATTCAAGGAGGGGGCAATGACTATTATATAATCCTGGGGTGACAACCACAATGCCAAAGGAAAAAATATTTTTAAAAATTATAGAAATTATATTAGTCATCAGAAAACAGAATTCACAACCACTGTGAGATACTACTTCCCACCCACTAGGATGGCTATAATTTAATGGAAAAATAACAAATGGTAGAGAGGACGTGAAGAAAATATAATCTTTATACACTGATGGTGAAAAGGCAAAATTGTACAACCACTTTGGGAAACAGCTTAGCAGTTCCTCAAAAAGTTAAACATAGAGATATCATTTGACCCAGTGATTTGACTCATAGGTATATATACAAGAGAAATAAAAACATATGTCCACATTAAAACTTTCACACAAATGCTGGTGGCAGCATTGTCCGTAACAGCTAAAAGGTGGAAACCACCGAAATGTTCATCGACGGATGAATGCAGAAATAAAATGTGATGGGTCCGTACAATGGAATATTATTCAGCCATAAAAAAGAATGATCCATGCTACAGTATGGATGAACCTTGGAAATATTATTGAGTAAAAGAAGCCAGTCACAAAAGACCAAATATTATATGATTCTAATTATATAAAATGTCCAAACAAGGCAAATCTATAGACACAGAAAGCAGATCAGTGGTTGCTTAGGGCTGGAGGAGATGGGGGAATTGGTAGATGACAGCTAAAGGGTATGGTTTCTTTTGGAGATAATGAAAATGCTGTAAAATTGTTGTGGTGATAGCTGTATGCATCCATTAATATACCAGAAAACATTGAACTGTATTCCTTAAATGGATGAATATGACATGTGAATATCCCACTAAAGCTACCAAAGCAATTTATAGAAATGACTATCTATAAAACAGAAACATCTGTACTTTGAAAAAATAATAAAAAACAAAGGCTAACACAAATATCTTTATTATATAAAGAGCTCATGTGAATTAATAGTTAAACTATAAACAACCTAATAAATAAATGATCTTAAGAACTAAACTGTTGCAACAACATGGATAGACCTAGAGTTCTTATGCTGAGCGAAATAAGTCAAACAGATAGATAAATACCATTTGATTTTACATTTATATGTGGAATCTAAGGAACAAAAAGAACAAACTAATCAAAAGCAGACTCACGAATATAGTGGACAATTTGGGGATGGTTAGAGGGGAGGGGTTGGGGGGCTAGGAGAATGGGGTGAAGGGTTAAAATACAAATTAGTAGCTGGTGGATGGTCACAGGAATGGGGAGTATAGCACAGGGATTGCAGTTAGCATTAATATGTTGTCCAGATGGAGGGCCAGGGGAGGGAGGGATCAGTTGGGGGAGGGGGTCGTTTTATGAACTATATAGATGTCCAACCAATCTACTGTATACTTGAAACTAAGAAGAATTTATCCAGCAAAGCTATCATTTAGAGTTGAAAGACAGATAAAGAGCTTCCAGACAAAAAATAAGCTAAAGGAATTGATCACCACTAAGCCAGTATTAGAGGAAATGTTGGAGGGACTTCTTTAACAAGAAAAAACATGCATCAAAAACAGGGATAAAGAACGGTAACAACTACCTTCCTATCAACAAGTACCTTAAATGGAAAGGAATTAAGTGCTCCAACCAAAAGATAGAGTGGCTGAAAGGATAAGAAAACAAGACCCCTACATATGAAGAGGAAGGGGATGGAAGAAGATATTGCTGTGATGGACCTAGAAGGTATTTAAACCAGACAGAGAAAGATAAACACTATATGATCTCACTTACATGTGGAATTTAAGGCATAAAAAGAATTGAACTGGCAATTCAAAAGGAGGTAACGTTGGTGACCGAAAAGGCCTATGAATAAATATTCCACATCTCTAGTAAACAAAGAAATGGACCGACTAAAAATCATAAGAACACACAACGTTGGTGAGGGTGTGAGGAAATGGGCATTCTCTTACCCTGACTATCTCACTTTGCTCGGAACTGAGAGGTTTCCCAGAAAGCAGGGCTTTCTGTGCTAAATGTGGAAAGTTCTGGGCAAAGCCAGATGAATTGGTCAATCTAAAGTACTGCTTATATGGTCCCACTGTTCTGGAGAGTCACTTGGCAATAGGTATCAAGAACCTCTTTACTAAATATATAACCTTTAATGCAGCAATTCTAGTACCAGGAATTTATTCTAACGAAATGTTCACTCATTCAACAAACATTTGTGGAGGGTCCATCACGTTCACTGGATGCTGGAGATAACCAAGATATAGCTACAAGGATTTTTTAATACCAGGTTTCCGTAACAATGAAAAATTGGAAGCCACCTAAACATTGAACTTCTGAAGATAATTTAAATGAATCCTGCTTCATCTACATGATGAAATACTCTACAGGCAGTAAAAATGATGTTGAAGAACATTTATTGACATGGAAACTCGGATACGCTACATTGTTAAATGGAAAAAAGCAAGTGAGAAAATTGTGTGCACCAGTAACCCCAATTTGCAAATAAGATTTATGTATTTGTGTGTAGACAAATGCCCGGCAAGATACACCCCAAAATGTTAACAGTGGTTATCTCTGGGTATTAAAATTCAGGCTGAATTTCATTTCCTTCTCCTGGTTCATCTGAACGAAATGTTTTGTTCATAATAAACATGGATAACTTTTGCAATAACACACAAAAAAATTAACTGCATTTAAAACAAAAACAAACACACAAACAAACACCTGCCATGCCCCCGTGGAAGAAGGCCCCAAGCAAGGGGTTGTAGATAGTCAAGCAGGTGCCCGTGCTTGATCTAGCAATGACAGCTACAGCTACCTTTACTGAGTACCTTCGGCATGCCAGGCACTTTGCTCAGACCATCCCTTTAATACTCAGAAGAACCCAATGAGACAGGTGTCCTCGTCTCATTTGACAGATGGATGCTTGATGACCAGCCAGTAATCCACATCTAGTAGGAGACACAGCTGGAATTTGAACCCTGGCCTGCCTGTCTCTAAACCCAGGCCCCTGCCTCTACGTTAGCTGCCTCTGTTCCAGGTCAGAAAAAGGTCCCGGTCCACTAGATCCTCTGTCCTGCAGGCCAGTTCCATGCTGGCTCTTGTCCTCCCTCCCAGCAGACAGCCCAGGGGGTCGACAAATCAGCAAGGGTGGGGACACTAGCAAAGGGAAGGCATGGCTCTGGAAGGCCAGCTGGCGGAGGTCAGGGCTCAGGGCAGACTAGTCGGGGACTCCTCGCCTGCTGGGCGACTCTCAGGAAGCCCAACCACATCCGGCCCCAGGAATTCCCAGGCCCTGTGCTCCCCCAGAGGCAGTGAGAGAGAACCTCACAAGGCCTGCAGCCGCCCTGCTGAAATAGCAGGAGGAAGACGGCCTGCCATCTGGGACCTTCTCCCTGGGCTTGGTGGCTCCTGGCCAGTCCTGTCCCCTCTCCCGGGCTCCAGGGCCTTCTCTTCTGTATAAGGAGGGGGTGTGAGGGCTGATGGCTCCAGGACCCTCCCAGACCTAAATTCTCTTGACTCTATGGCACTTCCTCACACAGGGCCTGGCAGGAAGAGGAAGGGGGCGAGGCGTCCCACCCAGCTCCTAAAGGTGCCCCCTCCTCTTCCCCTCAGCTCTGTTCCCACTGCTATTTTGAGAACAGACTGCAGGGAGCATCTCTACCAGCCCTGCTACGCTTGGAGCTCCAGGTAAAACACAGCAGCCCATTCATTCCGCTCCAGTAAGAACGCGGCAGGAATTTATGGGCAAGACAGCCGACTAGACAAGCTCTCCTCACACCTTTAGCGGGCCATTTCTCTTTCCATTACAGCCCAAAGTGGTGCCTTACTTTTCCTAATGACAATACAGTTGAGTGAGATGACAAAGGCATTGCTCAGATAATCTGTGTCCCTCCTTCTGCCCAACCTGGCAAACTCTTCAAAGGTTATTGGATTCGGGTGATCGCTTTGTAAGTTACATAAATGTCTCATTAGTATGTTGTACACCTGAAACTAACAATGTTGTATGTCATTTTTAATTAAAACTTTTTAAAATTATTTTTTAAAAGTCACCAAAGAGTAGTGCTGGCCTAGAAAGTAGAAGGCTGGGTCCTTTCTTATTCCAACTCGAGCACCAACCACGCGCCCTTGGCCAAGTTCTTGCCTCTCTCTTGGTCTTAGTTTCTACAAATCAACTTATTCATCATTTGATCTCAGTGAAGGAGGACGGAGCTTTTCAGCTCCACTTTCAAAGATTTTATGGTTCCATCAATGTTCCTGTCACTCATAAAATGAACATTATATCCCAGGATTTGGGGTTTGTGTTGAAGAGAGGTGAAGTAATTTGCCCAAAGTCACACAGTGAGTTACCAGCAAAATCAGGATTTGGACCAGGATCTTCAGAATCCTACTCTGGTTTTCTCTGAGGGTAAGGGGTTCAGTGAGAGGGGGAAGGGAACCACGGAAGTAGTTCTGATCCAGTCTCCTTTCCCTCCGAGGATGCACAGCAAGCCGTCAGCACAGAATATGGCAGAATCCACGACCCTGAAGTGAACCTGGCAGTGGGACCTAGGCTCCGGTCTCACAAAGTTGAGATGCAACAGAGAAAGCTCTAAGCCAAGGGAGTTGGGAGACCTGAGTTCTCAGCCTGCTTCTGTCATTGACTTGTCCCATGACCCTGGCCAGGTCACTTTCCCTTTTGAACCTGAGTGTCCTCATCTAGATTCTAGAACATGAGAAGTTTGAACCATGTGATCCAATTTATTTCTACATCTACCGAGCACCGACGAAGGACCAGGCAGTAACAGAATCAAAACTAAATACGAGGTGACCTCCACTGGCTCCCAAGGAGCTCACAGTCTTGCAGAGAAGACAAGTCTGCCTACAGCTTGTGCTGTGAACAAACAGAACCCTACGGGAACACAGAGAGGGAAGCATGACTTCTGATGCGTGCCTGGGAAAGGAGTATCAGGGAGGGAACAAGCCTTGAAGGTTGAGGACTGCATCTGGCAGGGACAGCAGAGGGGTGCAGGCAACATCAGACAGATGAAACGGCCTAACATGAATGTGCATAAGGAGTCTGAAGGAGAATAATCCAGTGTGGCTGGGGTGCGGGTGCGAAGCAGGAGCACAGAGCAACCACGGAGAGCCTCGAGAGACAAGCTGAGTCCTGGGCTTGATTCTGAAGACCACGTTTCCCTACAATGGTTTTGAGGCAGGAATGTGACTACTCAGCCTCCCCAGCCCCTTACAACCCGGATGGGCCATGACTGCTGGAAAGCAGTAGAACTGAACACTCAAAAGCAGGTGCTCCGGACCCGGGCCACCCAGGTTCCAATCCCACTAGCTGTGTGACCTCGGCAAGTTTCTTAACTTCTCTAAGACTCAACACCCTCATTTATCACTTAGGTATAATGAGAATAAAGGCGTGAGGAGGATAGTGGACCCCATGAGGCTATAGTGAGAACCAAAGAGACAATGTAGGGCAAAAGCTTGGCACAGTGCTAGGCTTATCAAACTATCTAGCATTATTATTCTACCCCTAAACCGAGGATCTGGGGACAATTTGAAGGACGGTGGCCCTATTCAGAGAAAGGCTTGAGGGAAGATAAGGTCAAGACAGCATAGATGGTAAGGTCGTGCTGTCTTTGTTAAGAGCTAAGAAGAGAATAGTAAGATGGCAGAGTCCAAGGGCAAGAAGCTGAAGAAGGCGGTCTACCCAGCCAGACCGCAGACAGGAGGGTGGGAGGGGGAGGAGCTGGAGAGACTGGAAAACGGTCGAGTATTTTCGGATAGAGTCTGCTTCTTTGTGGGGATATCTGAAATCTAGTCCCGTTGATTCTCAATTAGTTAGGGTTGAAACTCTAAAGCAGTCCATTAGCAAAATCCAGGCCCAGAACCTGGAGCGGGCTCTCCTGGCCTTCAATGGGGCTTGGGTGCAAGTCCTCCTTCCAGACTCTTGCTCATTGTACCTGGGCCAGGGCCTTCTGACTATGCCTTTGGCCCATCGTTGCCAGATATCAAAAGGCTATGTCTGTTGGTTCTCTTGAAGGCCAGACTCAAAAGGGAAAGGGGGTCCCCCCACTACTCCAGTGCCCTTTGAGGGTCTCTCTTAAGGAGCTCTACCTTGTCTCTCACTCAAGATTCTTCAAATCTTGTGTGATGCTCTTGGTCTTTTCACCTGGGCCACCCCTCAGGAATATGAACTCTAGAAGTTCATTCTCTGCCGTGTAGAGAAGAAGATGGCATCTCATCTGTTTGTCCTAAAGCGTCCCTCTTAAGCTTAAAGGGCCACAACTTCTGTGGGGAGGGGGAGGGAGGGATGGCCTTCTTCTGCCTCTTCCTGGAGGAGATCACTGATTTCCCTCACCTCCATCCCTCAAAGGCAAGTCTTTGCATTGGAAAGAGCAATGGATGAGGTTAAGACCTTGTTTTGAGAACTAGCTCGGCCTCTTACCAGCCGTGTGACCTTGGATAAATCACTTAACTTCTCTGAGCCCTAACTCCTTTCATCCATAAAACGAGGCTGCCGGGAGTCCCAGGGGAGATGATGTCATATCCCCCCCCCAGAAGCCCTCCCACATTGTGAAATTGCCTGCATCTTCACTTTGTAGAATCCTCTTGGTAACATGGGTAAGATGTGAGGACTTCGGTGACAGGATTTATGAAAAAGAGTTAAAAATAAGGAATTTTTTTTAAAAACTAGACATACGTAAATAAATGTCATCGTTTTTTCCAACAGGTTCCAACTCCCAAAAGGCCAAAAACCCCAGGCCAGCAGAGCCCCGGGCATGACAGTGAACAGGAAAAAAATCCAGAGTTTCAAAAGACCCTGAGCCTGAGACACAAGAAAACACAAAATCGGGTTCAGAGGGTGTGTGTTTGGGGTAACAAAAAGGATCACTTTGTATTCAAATCACACAGATGGCCCTTTCAACAATAAATGGTTGTGTTCCCATCCTCCCAGCTCCTTGGCCCTGAGACACCCAACCAAGACAATTGGCCCATCAGGAAAGAGACCATTGTGTGTGCTTCTTGGGGTGATTGATGTGGAGGGAGGGGCTCGGCTGTGTTTCCCGTGATTATGACTCTCAAAGGCCATTTTCATAGCTTGTTCATCATCCTGGATGGCTGGGATGGACCGGGTTGCTGAAGAGCTGTAGCTGCCAGTTATATTTCATCTTCTCAAGCCCATGGAGCCAAATTAATTGTGTCATCGATTGGAGAGGCAGAGCAGCCGTGGCACCCTGGCTCACCACAGTCACTGGGAGGACGGAGCCTCCGGGAGCTGAGGTCTGCTTTCCCAAGAGCCAGCCAGGCCAAGGACCCTGACGTGGACATCCACCCAGCTCAGCAGCTTCCTGGGACAAGTGGGAAGAGAGCCCGGTCCCCAGGGCTGGATGCGGCATTCAGATTCTCCATTTCTC
The DNA here is from genome assembly GCA_030015415.1 of Cynopterus sphinx. Lineage (NCBI taxonomy): Eukaryota > Metazoa > Chordata > Mammalia > Chiroptera > Pteropodidae > Cynopterus > Cynopterus sphinx. The sequence continues at coordinate 114,521,973 of CM057385.1, read as the reverse complement.
TGTGGCTAGAACTCCTGTCCTCTGCACCTGTCTGGTGGACAGAGGTCGGTCACCAGGTCCCGGAGAGACAAACTTGCTGCCTTTCCAGACAGGCGGTTCTCCTGCGCCCCCCATTCCACTTAATGTCATTTTGTAAGGGAATCAAATGAAATCAAAGTACAGCTCGCTGTCTGTGCAGGCTTAGCTGCTCAGCCTCTCAGAATTAACCCCGAGGCTGAGTCCCGGCTGATGGACACTGTGTACCACTCGTCCCGTTTCAGGTGAATCTACTTCCCTGCTGGATGGGGGCATTGGCCTGGTCACGGGCAGACACATCTCGCCCCCTGTTAGACCACTGATGCCACATGCCTGATCTCTGCTAGGCTGGGAGGAGGGCAAGTGGGAGGTAAAGGACGAATTCTCTTCTGGGCCCCTTTCACAGCAGCAAACTCACCAAGCACAAGACCCCTCTCCAAAAACACTTAGAAAGTCTTACAGGACAAGACGCAGAGAGTGTCCAGGGTCCGGGGCTTCCCTGGACTGAGCCACCTCTCCAGCCTTTCTCACCCTCTCTTCCTAGGCAAGCAGCCCTGGTCCTACACATTGCCTTTGTGCTGAGCTCTGTGGCTCGCACCTTGGGCTTCTCTCCCTCTAGGTCTCGGCAGGTAGGAAAGGGTATGAGAGTTGCCCAAACCTGGGTTTCAGAGTGGGTTGCGCCAGGCAGGGAGCGGGCTGAGCTCTCTAATCATTGCACACCTGGTAGGTCTCTCTTTAGCCTTGTGGCAGGACAGTCTCCTCTGGAGTGCTGAGCCACACCTAGTCCCACTTCCCGACCTTAAAAGCTCTTCAAAAAACCAACCAAGTCAGTTTCCAGATCTTTCAGCTTCTCATCAGACCATTCGGCATTGGATGGAGAGACAGCACAGGCAAGCCCGGCTGAGGCAGGGGGCTGTGAACTTTCCCACCTTGGCAGGTGAAGCACTCACTGCTCCCAACTCCAGGGACATCCCCAGAACTCAGCACTGGTCCCTACCCAGGCCTGGCCAGGATGGGGCTCTAGAAGGAAGGTCCCAATCTTCACTTGCATCCTCCAAAAGAGCAAGACACAGTGAAAGAGGAGGATACAGAGGGTGAAGGGGCAGAGAATTTTCTCTTCTCATCCCAGAGCCTCCATCACATGCCAGGGTCTGGGCATTTACGTCCCACCTCCCCAGCCACCATCTAGGACAGGCCACCATCGCCTCTCAGCTGGAGGACTGAAGGGACCTCCTGACTTCCTCACATCCACTTGGGCCCCTCCCAAAGCTGATCCTCTAGAAATGTACCCAAACTCTGTGACTCCCTTTCACGAAAGCCCTCAATGGCGTCCCTTGTATCTAGAATGAAATCAATAAACTAGTAACCACCACGGCCCTGTGTGATCTGGCCCCCACCCACATTATCTGCCTCCTCACTAAGCTCCAGCCACGCTGGCCAGGCCCCCATCCCTCCAGGATGCCAAGTTCCTTCCCATCTCAGGTACATCGGCCTGGAACACTCTCTCCAAAGACCTTGGCTGGCTAACTCCTTTCTGGCCTGCAGGCTCCAGCTCAGAAGTTATGGTCTCCCCCACCTCACCCACCTCCACACACACGGCAATCTAAATACCATTCTCTCATACAGAAATCTGTCCTTTTCCTCCGTGGATTATCACAGTTCGTAATCACGTGAGTGCATGTGTGTAGGTATGTGGGTGCTGATTTATTCAATGCTCACTCCCACTAGGGCAGAAATCTTGATTAGAGCAGAGACCACGTCCATCTCATTCTCCACAGTATCCCTAGCTCCTAGCACAGAGCCTGGCCTAAAGTAAATGCCCCCAAAATATCCACTGAATAAAGGAATGAATAAACGAGTACAGATGAGCGAATGGGTGAAGGTGTCTTCTGGCAGCAGAGGGTCATAGCATTGTCCTCCACCAGGGCTGACTTCTCCCAGCCTCTCCTGCTGCCCCCGAGGCGGGTGCTGGAACCACCAGAAGCCCAGATGCTATTCCACCTCCTTCTTCTTTGTGGGGAATAAGTTTCTGTGCTGTCTTCACTTGGGACTTTCTAATTCCAGTCTGCATGTGCCCACAGGGCCTCTCACGCCACTGTGGTCCTTCTGAGGCCAGTCCACACACACCCGTGGGGCCACTCTCTTCAAATGACCTTAGGCCCACCATCTTGGTCCTCCTTTTTGGGTCCAGTTGAGGTGAGGTTACTGTGTGGTAGGGGATGCCCAAGAAAGGGTTAAGTTGCCAGAAGCAGAGTCCCGCCCTTGGGTTTGCTCAGCCAATCAGAGTCTGTCCTGATGAGGTAAAGCTTCTATCCTGGGTGGCATTGGTTGAGTTGGCCAGCCCCATCTCCTGCTGGAGAGAGCCATAAGGGTGGAGTTTCTGTGGAACCAGACAGAACTGGAATTAGCTTGCTGTCTACTCAGGCCAGGGCTGCCTGACTCCAGGACCTGCCCCTGCTCCTTTCTTAGGAGCTCAAACAGACAGACCCTCACATCTCCAGGGCCCCGTCTCAAGCTGCCCAGGAGAAATGACAAGGTGGCACGGCACCTCGGCGGCACATCTGGGAGGAGTCTTACAGCCAAAGCAGACCCAGGAGGCCTCAGTTTCCCTGCCCAGGCCCGGCATACAGCTGGTGGTACCAGGCAGTGACACGAAGCAGTCGTCACACATGCTCAGGGTAGTGGCATTCAGCTTCCATAAGCAAGCCCACCAGACGAATCTTCCTATAGATATAACTTTAATAATAATTCTCAGAATTCTTCTTGTGTGCTACTTCGCTACGCGCATGACACAAGTTTAATCCTCATGAGAACCCTGTTAATCCACATACTTTACTGGTGAAAACCCAAGTCTCAGAGTGCCTCGCCTGAGGCCACAGAGCAGTAAGAGTTTACATCTCCCGTATATTCGCTTGCTACGTTATTTTTTAATGATCGGCTGGCTTATCTCTCTTCACTGCTGTGATCTCCCAAGGAAAGAGCATGATAGATTCATCCGTGCACTGCCACCACGGAGCCCAGGGCGTGCCCCGAGAACAGGGTGGTGCCTCCAGCTCATCCCCAATGGCTCGGTCAAGAGCCCATTCTCCTCGGAGGCTTCCTGCTGCCCAGCCCGGCACTGTGCACGTGGTGGGGCTCAGTAGAGGGTCACTGAGTGGACAACTAATGTGCAGCCAAGACCCCACTGGACAGCTCTTGGGACCTATCAGGCTTGGATTGCCACTCTTGTGCCCTTGTCACATCTGTCTAATTAAAGGAGAATTTCATAAAAACAGGGAGCAGGTCTCATTCAGCCCTGTGAGCCCAAAGGACCTAAACTAGTGTCTGGCACGGAGCAGGCATTGATTGTGTGTATTTGACTGAACAGTCGACGTACTATGTATCTGTCTGTCTCGTCTAGCTTAGAACCTCATCAGCCACAGGTAGGACCACTTGTGAGTTATTCTAAAGGAGACATCGCAGCACTCCCATGCAGGGAGTTTAGTAAAAGTTATCCCAGGCAGAAGAAGAAAGGTAGGTAGGTTTCCTCCAGAGACAGATAATGAAGCAAGAGAAGGGATGGATAATGAGGAAAAGGGAGTGGTGAGCAGAAAAAGGAGGTTGGGAGAGCCGAGGGAGGAGGCCATTTACTTCCACAGAAAGGAGAGCATGCAGGCCAGCCCAGAGCAGCCTCCCACCTACAATGGTCAGCTAAGAGTGAGCAAAAAAGTCAATGGATTCAACCTGCCTGCTGCCCGCCTCGTCGCGTCCACCCTACCACAGCCAGTGCCCCCACCCTGCAACCCACAGGCCGCGGCACCTCACAGACAGCACAGAAAGCCTGTGCCTGCCCCTTTGCCTCCCCAAGGGAGGAAGAGACCCGGCCCCTAAGGCAACAGATTTCACAGGCCATCAAGTTACGCAGACAGCTTCAAGGTATGGTTCCCTAATGGAGACCGGCTTAACCTCCGGCCCTCAGCTTTCATGATAACTGCAAAGCTCAAAGAGCTGGAAAGAGTCACCAGAACCAGTGCACAGATGGGACCACCGAGGCCATGGCGGGAAGCGGTTGCCAAAGGTCACACAGTGGGTAGTGGCACACCTGCCTCTCTATCATTCTGTGAATCTATCTTCCTCCAGTTCCCTCTGTCCTTCCCAACAAGCATTTCGTGCTCAGAGCATATCACGTTTATTATGTTTTGCAAATCTGAGAAAAATGTTGCATTTCTTGGGATGTTTGAAGAATCCTCCTTCCAAGATGTCAGCAAACGCTGCTGAAAGAAACAGGGTTAAGAAGCGGCAGCATGGGAGTTTGGGGAGTTGTCTTGCAAACCCTTTTCCCCAGAGAGGCATTTGGGAGCCGGGAGGGTGTGGCTTGGGCAGCAGTTTCCATTGTGCAGCAGAAGGCAGAGCATTCACAGAAAGGAAAAAGAAAAGGCTGTAAGAAAAAGGCAGGCTACTCAGTCAGGACAAATTGGTCTAGCAGGAAGGACTCCTTCTGCCTGAAAAGCAAGAAGCTGGTGTCCGAGCTCTGCTTGGCTTTCCCTCTTCTCTGTCCCCTGGAGGACAGCAACCCTGGTGGAAAGGCTGTGGTCCAGCCCTTAGCAAAGGGTTCATGGTCACCCCTGAGGCTGCCAGGACCTGACGAAGCTGAGCACAAGTGGAAGACCAATGGCCAGCTGGACAGCCACTTGGGCCTAGTCATTCGGGTTACTAAAACATTCCTGCAACTATATGGGGCTGGAGAAAATCACATTTTCCAGACTTCTCTCGGGGAGCATTCTGCGAGTGACCAGAGGGATGAGTTGCTAGGAGTCTGTAAGGGCATATGGTGAGGGTGGGGCAGTGTGATGCCACAAGGGGCCTGCCTAATGAAAGATAGTGACCTCACTGCCCGTTAAGGAGGGTGGGCCAAGAGGGGTGTGCAAGGCTGGGGCAGGGCCCAGGTCTCAGGCAAGGAGGCAATCCTTAGATGGTTCCAGCGGTCAGCCTCTCCTTCTCCACTTTTCTCCATCCAGGATACCGTTCCGCATTTAAAGAGTTTTAATTTGAACCGGCATCCAAATATTGTCTACCCAGGATGCCCATATATCTTGGTGTGGCCCCGAAGCCAGGCCCCAAACCCTGGGGCTTTCCAGGGTCAGTCAGCAGGGCCTGCAGCCCCCTGCAGGGGCCAGAGCCTGTCTCAGAGACCAGCCCTACCTTCAGTCAATCGATGATAGAGAAGATCCTGAGAAGGCTGGTATCAACACATTCCAAGCCCGCACACTCTGCCTTTGTGGCCACAAGAACCCTTTCCACCAGACCAGAAGGAGCGAAGCCTGAGACACAAGGATGCTGGGGGACATGGGTTTATCCATGCGACATCCCAGCGACTTGCACAGTGAAAAAGAAGTAGCTTGGTTTCTGAGGATAACCAACCCAGGATCGAGAATGCAAGACAGCCTACGGTCTCAGTAGGAGAACCTGACAGTGGGAACCAGGTAGTACAGCAACGAACAGCGTTGTTGGAGGTGGGGGCAGTGACCCGCCTACAGCTACTGAGCACCTACTGCATACCAGCCACTGTGCTATGCACTGTATGTGCGCCATTCCATTTAATTCCCACCATGACCCTTCGGGGGAGAAACGACTGCCCCCAGGGGAGGACACGAAAGCTCCAAGTTACTATAGCGACTTGCCCAAGGTCACAGCGCCTGTGAGCCTCAGAGAGCAACTCAAAAAGTCCATGCTCTTCCCACTATCCTCCCTCATCAAAGTTATTCTTGCTCCTGGCTAGCACGAAACAAGGTAACTGTCAAGTCTGAGATTATATAATTCTCAGATGATTACTCCCTCAGGGAATGTCTGGGGAGCTGTTGCCCACCACCGCCCAGCCACCTCTTCTTCCCCATCTCCTGCCCTCAGCAGGCCTGATTCCACTGCTCCCATCATGTGCCTCTGCCCTGTGGCACAGTGGGCCCGGACTCATCAGGAAGAAGCAACAAGGCCAACAGGTCTACAGGCTGCCACTCATTCTCACTTATCCTCTTCCCCGCAGTCTGGCAGACCAACCCCTCTGCTCCTTTTGCAGCCAATCAGGCCAAATCCCAAAATGGCCAATACTTTTAGCAAGAGAAGGGACCTGAGTGACCCACAAATGGGAAAATGCAACTGTGCCTTGAGGCTGGCATCCAGGCGACAAAAGGGAAGGCTGTGGTCTAGTTCCCATCCCATCCCGTCCACAGGCACAGGACCGGCTGGAGAGAGCCTGCTCCAGATCAGCCTTAGCAGGAAGCCTCTCATCTTCCCTGATACACCAGCAGGCCGGCCCCCAGGCTCCAGCAAGCTCCACTTAGCTCCAGTGGGCTGTGACCTGCATCGAACTAGAACAGCTTCAGCTGCAAACATCCCCTCCCAATTACATCTGCCTTGGGCCAGTGTTAAACACCAGTGCGCTGCCCCTGGCACAGCCCACCCAGCGGCATAGGGGCACCACATGCCCAGCAGCAGCAGGGAGGCCAGCCCAAATTAGACCTTGTCATAGACAAACCAAAGAACAGAGCTGAGAATTGATGGGTCATGTTCAATTTGGCTCTGGCACTCTACCCAGGCAATGTGAAACCCACTCGACAGACCCAGTGAAATGCCAAGGGGGAGAGACATTCGAGCACAGGCCTCCTTGCCAAGATCTCGTCCACATGCAAGTCCTGCACTCGGGCCGGTCCCACGCTCGGAGGTTTGAGGGTCCATGCTGGCCAAGGGGAAGCCAGACAGCCAGGGCTGCCACCACTGGCCAGTCCCTTACCTTGCTCTGTGGGGGAGAGGCCGCCAGCTGTTGCTGCTTTGCGATGTTCTCTGACAGGCACCAGCACACTCTCTTCTTCTGCTCCTGTGAGTGCGCTTCCAAAGTGAATAAGCACTCTGCCTTCTGACGTCAGGGAAAATAGAGAAGGGGATGGTCAAGACTGCTCCCTGGTTCAGGGGGCTCCCAGGCCCAAGCCCATCCCTCGGTTCCGCAGGGCGAGGCCGCAGCAGGGAGTGGAGTGCCCACTAAAAGCCACAAATGCACATTAATCCCCGGCGACATCGAGGCAGCCAGAGGAGCAGGGAAGCTGGTTTGGAGGCCAGCTGGTGAGTCTTATGCACGCAGGCTGGGGGAAGGGAGGGAGGCAGTGGGTCCCTACACAGTGGAGGCCTGTGGAGAGCCACAGAACAGAAATAGTGAGGTCACTCCCTGGGACAGGCAGCTCAAGGCAGCAGCTGGGAAGGCACATGGGGAAGGAACCCAGAGGGCCAAGGTTCCCGCCCCTCTGATGCTCTGTGGAGCCAGGACCCCTCCCTTGGCTCGCAGGACCCCCTTCCCCACCTAAGGCACACTCAGCGGATCACCAGGCCAAGGTTGGATGGCTGATTGGCTGGACGTACCAACAGAACCCTTTGGAAGTCTTTGGTAGGCAGAGGCTGGTGGCCTTCCACAGCCCCACTCCTGCCTGGCACCTGAGCTGGGTCTGATCAATAGCTCTTCAGCTCCACTGAGTACAACAACAGTCCTTGGCACCGCTGTCATTTAAATATTGCTTGGCTATTTAACCTTGTTAAGTGCTGCAGTCTTGTCCCCCCAACTAGATTAGAAACTCCTTCTCGGAAGGCCTTTTTCATCTAGACCTAGCATAGTGCTTGGCAAGTAAAGCCTTGGTAAGCTTTGGCTCCCTGGAGGGACTTCCGGGATGAGGTCAAAGCGAGGCCAGCTTGGCCTGAGCGCCAGGGAGCTGCCTTGACCCAGCAAGTGGGCCAGAAGCTGTCAGAATGTGCTGGGGGCGGGGAGAGGCAGTGCAGCATGCCCCGTATTATCCACCCCAGGACACTCTGATCAGGGGATTAGGAGCTCTTTCTGACTCCGCTGGAATTTGATTATAGCCTCACAGGGCTGCGATTAGATGAACTCAGCCAGGGAGCTGAGAGCATGAGCTGGATGGCTTGGAACGGAGAAGATGGTGTTTGTGTGCAGTCCTTCCTCATTTTGCAGTTGGACAGGCCTGGTCTGAACCCCAGCCTTGCCACTTCCTAGCTGACGACCTCAGCAAAGCCTGTAAAATGGAATGATAATGCGATGGCCCAGCTCTCAGAGCTACTGGGAGGCAAGCAGTGAGGGCCATCTGATGGCTCACAAACAGCTGCCACTGTTACTACTCAGTGCTTCATTCTTTTAGCACATATCCATTGAGTACCTGCTACGTGTCAGAGACTGTACTAGGCCCTGGAGGTAAAGGGGGAAGCAAGAGAAACAGACTTCTTGCCCTGGGGTTGGGGGCAGACAATAAGCCAATAAACAACTAAACAATATAATTACAAATGTGGAACAGCAAGGGAAGTGCTTAGAAGAAATTGTTCCAGGAAGAAGAAACAGCAAATGCAAAGGCTCTGAGCTGGGGTGCTTGTTGGCATCATCCGACAGCATTTGGGGACATTTTCCACCCTGCTATCCAACCCAGCCCTTAGGGGCACCACCTTCGGGGCAGGGCCACCTCCCATGCTAAGTGTTCCCTAGGTGCAGCCATTCCTCTCCTGCCCAAAAGTGCCCAGAAGCTAATCTTCCTAAAAGCCTCAGAAGGAAGAAAGCCCCACCCCTGAGCTTCTGGGAACTGGGTGGATGTGTGAGGTCTCCACCTAGCTGATTGGGTTTCAGCAAATCCCTCATCTCCCTGAGCCCCCAATCCTCCTCTATTTCTTTTAGTTCTGAAGTAGGAATTCTGTCATAATAATAATTCCTTTTATCTAATTATCAATTTTAAAAAGCACTTTTCCCATCCATGATCTCAAGAAAAGCTTCTAAGTTCAATGACCTAAACCCAGGCCTGGCCAGGAGGCTAGCTGTCTTAGAAGGGCACTCATTATTGGGAAGCGCTTGCTCTCAAGGCTCCTCTCTAGATGCTGCATGGAGCTTTGGAGGCTGGCCTGGCCAAGAGAGACAGCGTGAAGCCAGCTCCCTCTAGGGTGGCTGAATTCCTAGCTGCCTAACTCTATCTAAATTAGGGCCCCAGCGCTGTCCTGGCTGACCCTGCACATGAACCGCCAGTTTTAATACACTCTGTGATCCAACCCAATGCTGGTTGCGGTGCCGATGCACACTCTGCCCTTGGTACCAGGCTCCAAGGTCAAGGGTGTAAGCTACCCTGAAAGCATTCTCATGTAACTCACTGAGAGGCAGGGCTTCTTGACTGCAGGGTGGTTAGCCAAGCACAGAGCTCCCCGGGTGCAGCCACACTGGGCCTGGGCCTCTGCATTAGAACATGAGCATGCCCAAATCCAACCAGAGACCCGACTCCTCTTCTCTTCTTTAAAACCCTCATCTTGCCTCACCCACTTGTTCCAGAAATAATACTATCTTCATAAACACTAAAACCCTTTCTTCAGTGATTTATAGTTGTTCACCTGCTTTGACAAATGTTCCCTCCTTTAATTCTCCCAATGACCCTCTGACGTAGTGAAGAAAGAGGGGAAAGTTGTTGCCATTTTTCAGATGAGAACACTTACGGCTCAGAAAGGTTAGGTTGGCAGCCCCGGGAGGTCTCAGGAGAGGAGACATTCAGTCTGTCTTTCGTCTCCTCCAGATCCTACTATCCTGACACATTTGTATAACTGCATATGTACATTACAAACAGAGATATGCCTCTTAGCTTTCTCCTTAAAAGATCGATAACGCATGGGTGATGTCTCTAAGGGAGAGGAAAGGAATATGAAAAGCTCTGCCCCTGTTATGAAGCTGACGATAATAACAGCTACCATTTATTGAGTGCTCACTGTGTGCCAGGCTCTGAGCTAAGTGCATTGGACATAGTATCTTATTGAATCTCATTTAATCACGACAACAACCTTGCTCGGTAGGCTTCATCGGCCTTGTTTCAGAGATGAGGATGTGACTTGCCCAGATCGCTAAGTCAGGAAATAGCAGAGCCAAGATTCAAATGCAGGTCTTCTTAACCCCAGAGCACGGATCTAGATTAATGGAGCCAGGATCAGATTCCAGGTGAGGGAACGGTGCCTGGCCAGTGTGCACTTTGACCCAATGCCCCTGCTGCTTTGAAGTAATCTGTCCCATGGATTTGCAGGGGCTGAGGGACACCTGTCCTGAGAAATAGAGACTCCAGGACCAAGGGCTACTACTAAGGACGACCCCACCCACAATCTGCTGCTGGGAGTATAATCAGAGAGCAGCTGCCAGCCAATCAATCAGGACTTTCTCAGTGCCTGGGAAAACCCTCTCCAAATCCTGACTCTTTCGTCCTGGTTTCTTCACCGGGTGCTACCTGCCTATCAGGCAATGAAGAGAAACCACCTGTTGGAGCTTGGGATTCTCCGTAGAATCCTAAACCACCGTGTCAAGCCTGTCCCAGGCTACGAAGCACACAGGCATCTTGTCTCCCTTCATTACAGAAATGCCTTTCATAAATAGCAACCCATTAGGAAAAAAGAGAGGTTTCTGGCTGCCTGTGAGCTTCAGCTCCCCAGCCCCTTGGGGTCAGATCACCTGGCACTTTACTGAAATAAAAAGCCCCAGATCAATATCCTTTCATCAATCTTTGGAGGGCTTAGGAGGTCACAGCTCCCAGGAAAGTGATGAGCACAAGTGCTTCTCTCTGGGAAAAATAACCCCGGCCTGGCAGGAAGCTCTCTTGGCATTAAAGAACCGGGAGCTTCATTTCAGGCCCTGCCAGAGTGAATCAGAATCAAGAGGGGTGAGGATGGAGGGGCAAATGCTCTGACTCCTCCCAGCCTGGCTCACAGCTTCTAAGCTGCTTGCTGGGCTCTATGGAACTGAACACCCGCTAGCTCTGAAGTGCATTTGCCAGCTACTTCCAGTGCCTGGTGGGATGTGCTGACGACACAGGGGAGGATATTCAATGACTTCTTGGCCCTCGGGTTGCCATTCTAGGCAGCAAGAGCCCCCAGCGGAGCCATAACAATGTCCACTGCCCTTTGGAACTCTCCGAAGCTAACAGATCTTCTCGGTCTTCTCCTTCTGGGGTCTTCACCCGAGGGGACTCTCTGGAAGTCTGTACCTCTTAACGAGGAACTGAAGGAATGATTTTCAATCACAAATGACACACACATTCCTTCTCAAAAGAGTATACTCCTCTTGGCCAGCCAGTGTGAGCCATGCCCCACCCACAGGGACTTTCCCACAAGACAGCCAGGTTCCCAGGGCTGTTGCGTGGAACAGATTGAAGCAGAAGACAGCAATGGGTCTAATGAATCCTTTCTGGGGACAGAGAGCACCCCTGCTCATATTAACGGAGACATGAGATTGGGAATAAAAAAATTAACCAAAAATCTAAAAGAATATGATGGTTCAGTGGCTCTCAACTTTTTCATCACCAAGAACCTCTCTCATTAAAACCATGGTTTAATGATACTTTATCTCCCAAATCATATCAAGCAATGACTTATTTGCCCAGTTTTGCTCAACAGAGGCAGAGCACTGTCCGTAGGAGCTTCTGACAGACCGAGATCACCAGAAACACCAATTACAGTGAGCGGGCGTCATTCCAGACTCAAACCCCGACTCTTGATGTGTTCTTTAGCCTACGTTACCTGGCCCAGGTAAAGGTACAATTACCTTCAGGCCATTTGAAACACTGACAAGACCCTTAGGAGAGGTCCTGGATAGCACTTCCTAAAAAAAGTGGACAAAAGAGGCAGGCACAGGATTCAGAGCAATCTCCAGAGAAAGGGCTCCAAAGTAAATAAATAGGGAGATGCATAGCTGTCAGGCCACACCCTCACTAGAACCTCAGGAGGTCCTAAGCAAGAGATCAGTGTCCCCTGCTCCCTCTATGCACTTTTGTGCCCACTGCTCCTCTACACAGAGGTAAGAGACGCAGGGGCAGGGACCACTGTTTCCATCCGGACCTGCCCCAGGACAAGGTGGAGAGGAGGCAGCATCAGAACCCTGGACTAGAACCTCGCCCCAAATCCCCACTTGAGCACCAGGTCTCGGATCTCTCCCCTCAAATTCAGAGGGAAGGACTCACCTCTGCTAGATACAGCACACAGAATTTCAGGTCTTCCGAAGAACCTTTGGGAACAAAAAGTAAGACCTGCATTACAATGGGTTACAGAGTCTCAGGGGTTTGCTTGGGCAGAGCTGGCTGTCTCACCCAGAGGGCTGTGTGCGGTACTTCCTGGAAAAAGACAAAGAAAGAAGCAGGCACAGGGGACAGGGAAATCTCTGGAGGAAATGCTACTTAACAACTAACCAAGCTGAGGCACAGCTGTAAGGCCTTTGCCTGCAGGTCAGCCTGACTCAAGGAATGCTGAGATCTCATCCCCATGAGAGGCAGCCAGAGCCCCCTTGGGGCATCAAACATCCAGGTACAGGGAGCTGTCATCCATCCCAGGAGGCCTCTTCCTTCCTACGATGAGGGACATGGAGGAAGCACATATTTGGGTTTTCTTTTAAACATGCCAAATGCCTTCACCATTCTGAAATTCAATAAGGAGACACTACGTCACTGGGCGGGCTTTGTTTCTCACCATGCAGGTGGGGGATCATGGGCTGGGTGGGGCCCAGAGATGGCTTCCCAGACCAGGCCCAACCCTTCCATGTGTTCTCCCAGAGCCATCTCATCCCTGCTGTGGAATTCCATACTCAACCATTCACCAAGCCCTCCCCACCTGGGACGCAGCTGGGAAGGACCGTTGGCTGCTCCCCTCCCCTTCAGCAGAGGAGCTAAGGTGGCATACCTACCCTATGGCAGAAGATGGTTCAGTCAGAGTGCTTCAGAAGCACAAGGGACAAGAGATGACTGGCAGCTGTTGGGGAAGGTTTCCTGGTGGAGGGTCCTTTTGAGTTTAAACTCAAGATGAGAAGAAGAAACACACCGGGAGGTGAGGACAGCATGGACAAAGGCACGGAGATGGAGAAGCACGAGACGTGCCTAAGGGATGGCGAGGGGGAGGAAGAAGCCCCGCCTCTTCTCCGGGACACCTCCCTTGACAGTTGCAGGCTGCTTCTCAGAAAGCAGCAACGCTCCCCACTGGGCACTATCATCTGGGTATCTGGGTACTGGCCGGGCCTGGTTTGTAACTTCCTGTATTTCAAGCAATAGACCTCACCAGGCAGGCTGTCAGTTGTGAGGGAAGCACAAAAACAGCACGTACAACAGCAAACAGTTCGAGTGCCACAGAACTTTCGAGAACCACAGGGCTACGGGCCGACCAAATGCTCTACCTGTGTGAGCTCGGCGAGGCAGGGGTTATTACCGCCCATGATTCACGGGAGAAAACTGAGGCACAGATGGCTTGAGTGACCAGCCCCAGGGTAGAAAGGGGAAGAACCAGGATTTATCTCCCCCCCCCCCCGCCCCCTCAAGGAAGCCTGGCTCCAGAGCCCACGCTCTGAACCACTACACAGCAGCCTCTCAAATGCCTCTGGCCTCCTCAAGGAACCAAGCCCAGTGCTGGGCTCAAAGTGACCCTCCGCACGTACTGGAATCAAAGGAATTGTCAAAGGAATTGCAGAATGTGTTGCACAATAAAGGTGCCAAGGTACAAACAGAGACGGTAGGTCAAGCCTATCCCTAGGAAAATTCGCGAGTGAGGACCCTCATGTGAGTGAAGGCCAGGCCCCCTCAGAGCAAGCATGTGGGCAGCTCCCCCAGGGCAAAACCATGCCTAAGGCCAGAGGTGTCAACCAGAGCCAGATAAAAACAGCCCATCAGCAAATGGCTTCACTTTGGCCTTAGAGAGGACAATCCCTACAGCTGGGCTGGGAGAGAAGGAGGGAGCCCTGCCTTAGAAGCCCGTCATGTTTAAGGAACCTGTCATTTCAAAGCTTCTCCCAGTTCCTCATGCTCCTGAGGGTGGGAACAAAAGAAGGTGGTTTGTTCTGTTTAAAACATACTGGGACATTTCCTTCACTTTCCAGAAGCAGACCTCAGTGCCGAGAGAAATATAAAAAGGTCCACATTAGAAAACAGAAATTTGGGTGTTAGAAGTTGGTGAGGGGAGAAGAGAAGGCTCCCTGAGGGAGGGGAAAGCCAAGGAGATGGGAGCCTCAAGGAGACAGGAGGCCGAGTTTGGGGGACACAGCCTGGAACACGTTCCCAGTAGAGCGGGATGGCTGACAACCGTCTTTGACAACCTTTCTGTGCTGTAACGCCACCCGTCGCCACCCTCCTACATAACCCCAAACCTTCACTGACATGCACCCCACATCCTGGCCTTGTGCTCACAGCGCTTTGAGAGAAAGAAGGAATGGGGGCAGTGCTTGGTATGACACAGAGCCTCACGAAAGGATGACAAGTCTCCGGAGCCAAGGGTGCCAAGAGGGAGCCGCAGCTGTGGCAAAGCAGGCTGCAAGGAAGCTGAGCCGGGAGAGAGACCTGGCCCCACTGGACGCCCTTTGGGATGTTGGCTTGAGCTCTGGACTCTCCAGAGTGGCAATGGGGCGAGTGTAAAGGGAAAGGGAAGCAGCACACGCTCAGGTTTCCCTCTGACACTCCAAATGCTTTTGCCATTTTGAAAAGCAGCAAGGAGCCATTTGATTCCTGGGTGGGCCTTGCTTCCCACCCATGAGCGTGTGAGTTGTGCAAGGGGAATCCCCAGTCATGGGCTAGGTAGGGCCCCAAGAGGGCTCCCCAGCCCAAGTCTGACCCCTCGATCATCTTCTTAGAGCCATCTCCAGCCTGGCCTGAGACCCCACACTCTGCTGTTCACCAAGCCCTCTCTGCCCTTCAAAACAAGCCATTTTTCAGATGCAGAAACTGAAGCCTGGAGAGGAAAACAACTTATCTAAGGCATACCGTGAGAAAGCGACAGAGCTGAGGGCTGAACCCAGGACTGCCCGCCTCCATAACCTGGGTTCTGACCACCGTGTCACACTTCTGCCCCCAAACAGTATATTTCTCTGTCGTTTCGCCAGGCCACGCACTCCAGAAGTGGAAACGTGTCTCTTCTACGGCTCTCACTTGGCGGCCAGCACTGATGTGGGCTCTGAGGATGTGCTCAGAAAACGTCAATCAACTGAATTTAACTCCAAGCATTCCAGCAGCTAGGACCTAAGCATCTAAGTTTCCGAGACTGGGCACCTGGCTCCCCAGCGTGGATGGAGAGGCCGAGAATCAGCTGGACATTTCCAGGCCATCCTGAGACCAGAGCAAGTTAAGAGGACACACTGTGGGCGGGATGCTGGCCGCCTAGGAGGCAGAAACACAAAAAGCAGCAAAGCCAGTGGATGGTAGAGGCAGGAAGAGACCACAATGGGCCCGGGCTGACCGGAGATGTCCTGATTGTTAGCGCCAGCTCTCCGCGGCCTGTTCCCATTACACTGCCATGCAGCCCTTCTGCTGAAGCTTGGGGACGCTGGGCAGGAGGAGGGCAGGAGAGGTTTAAGGGACCATCAGCTGAAGCCCTGAGGGAGGAGTATACTCCCAGGCCCCAAGCTAACACAGTGCTTCTGGTCTCTTTTCATTCATTCATTCATTCATTCATTCACCCAACAAACATTCTCAGGGCACCTGTGATTTTCTGGGCCCAGTGCTAAGCCCTGGGAGTATGCTTTTCCAGCTTTGCTAAGCACCCTTCAGAGAAGTCACACAGGGGAGTCCTCAGTCCCCGGAGGAGTCCTTAGTCCCGGGGTGGGGCAGACTCTCCCTGGCCAGGGAACAACCCTGGCCCCAGCCAGCAGGAAAGACTGGGTGTGTTCCTTGTTTACCATCTTCCTTGCCCCAGACTGAACTCTCCATACGTGTTGATTTGAAAGGGACAAGAAACCTAGGAAAGTGAGCGATGTTAATCAGACACCATTCGGCCAACAGAAGCTCCAGCTGAGGCCCAAGTGCATCTCTTAAAAGCTTCACTCAGGCCCTTGCTGCTGCAGCACAGCGGGTCTCTGGGGGCACAAGGGAGTCGGGCAGGAAATTAGGCGCCAGGACTCAGGACACTGGGTCCTGTGGCTCCAACTCCAACTGCGGGAGTCACTGGACTTCTGCAAACCCCCGGGACCCACAAGCCTAGCGTCCCAGCAACAAGGGGGCGGGGAGGGGTGAGGGCTCTGCCAATGCCTGGAAAAAAATCTAAGCGGTGGAATGTGCACCTTGAGTGCTCGCTCAGTGTCACTGAGCCATTTCCTTCGTTCTCAGCAGCTCATGGGCTCCCTAGGGAGCCATGTTCACTATTTGCTCACTGATGCTGCTGGAGAAGGGCAAGGCAATTTGTCTGCACCAAACCATTTGCCCAGCAAGCCCAGGACAGGCACGCGCGCGCACACACACACATCCCTCTCATGCCAACCCAACAGGGTCTCATGGCATGGTCATCTCTCCTAAGGAGTGCTGGCCTTGGCCACCATCAGCCTGTCATCTGCAGGGAAAGGATGTGGTCTCCAGCCCAAGCAAGCCATGCCTGCACAAGGCTGTTGCTTGCACGAGCTCAGCATCTGGGAGGTTTCTCTGCAAAACCTCAAGGCCCCACACCACCTAACATGACCATCCACCACCCACCATGATCATCCACCACCCAGTGGAGGCTGGAGCTCACCCTGCTTCTAATTTCAAACCTTCAGTCTGGGGGCTCTAGGAGGGTATAATCCAACCAATTTGCAATCAAGCCCCCTCAAGGGGTGGAGGTAAGACATACAGACATTATCAAGCTCCTCACAGCACTTCAGGGTCTGTCTGGGGACACCAGGGTTGGGAGGGAACACAAAGGACTAGCCCAACCCTTGTTTCACAGTCAGAGAAGCTGAAACCCAGAAAAGGGAAAGAGCCAGCTGAGGTCACTTAGCACGTTAGCAGCAAAGCTGAGCCCAGACCCCAAACTCCCAGCTGTTACCCTCAGCTCTTCCACTGCCCCTGTCTCTCACATCACAAACTCTACCCAGAGCACAAGAAGTGTGAGCCCCCCTTCTTTTCTCTCCCTCCCTTTAGCAGGGGGCTGAGCACTGCCCCCCACCCCCAGTAAGGGTTCCATTCTGTAATCCATCAGCCCACGTTACCTGGCACTGCCCCCTTGTACTCCTCACAGCCCACTGGGTCCCAGATTACCTGAGCCGAGGATGGGCAGATGCACAGAGAAGAGGACTGTACAGTGTGTGTGCAGGAGGGTGGGAGGGACACGACAGTGGGCATGTAGGGGAAGCTGGTGTGAGGGAGGGAGGAAAAGACAGAGCAGCAGGAAGCCAAGGGCAGTAGCTCTCACCTGCTCCTCTCCCAAGGGAGCTCCCTGCAATGCCAGGGTCTGAGCTGAACTTGCTCAGAGAATTGCTCCTCACCCCTGACTTTAGTCAGATGGATCCCGCCCCGAGGGAGGGGCTGGCCCCAAGCGAGGTGACTTGCTTTTTCCTTTCAGTGGCCACCCTGGTCAGTGGGCAGGAGAAAGCTAGAGGCAGAGGAGAAGTTGTAAGCACTTCCCGGTTCTCACACTGCCCGGTGTCTAAGGAGGAAGGGCCAGCAGGGGCCAAGCACACAGGTCGGGTTTGCAAACAGGCAGGAAGTTTTCCTGGAGCAAAACCCGTCAAAACAGAATTCTTTCGTTGGGTAATATTTTCCTCCCTGCCCCTGTCACTCATGCTCAAACAGGTCTGTTGTTGTTTTTATAATCTGGGAGAGGAAATCAAGCCCCTTTCAGCAGAGACCTCAGGCGCCAAACCAAACCACTCAACAGATACTCTCCCCAGCCGGCTTCCCGTTCCCGAGTGGAGGAGGGCATGATGGAAAGTTTGGGGTTGAGGTTCACTCCATGCTCCCATGTGCTCCTGCTCACCAGCCCCCAGCCACATAGGCTCCAGATTCTTTGGGCGCTGGCCAGTGCAATGCAGCCGAGAGAGAAAGAGCAGTGGTCTCTTGTCCCGGATACGTGTGGTGAGTGTGGTGGCAAGTAGCATTTGTTGGGCACCTGGTGTGGGTCAGGCACTTTGCATATATGACCTAATTTCACCTTCACAACAGCCTTCTGAGATACTAGTGCTATCATCCCACATTTACCTATGAGGAAACGGGTTCAGAGAGGTTGAGTAACTTGCCCAAGGTCACACCAGTAGTGAGGGGCAGGGCCAAGATCCGAACACAGGTCTAAGTCCAAAGCTCTTCCCACTCTACTCCCCAGCCTCCCTGAACATCTCTGGAAAAGAAACCTCCCAGCAAAACTCAGGGCGTATGGAGAAGCCTGCCAGCCTAGATTGGAACGTAAGTGTCTGAAAGGCCACCAGCCCAGGCACAGGACTGAATGGCACACGTTCAGATGCCTCACTGACAGCTAGCAGCTCAGCACCAGAGGGGCTGGACCCAAACTGAGCCTCTAGAGTGTCCAGAGCAGTGGATTTCAAACAAGTGAGGAGGGCCCCGGGGCATCCTGGGCACGCACTTACCTTCCTGCAGCTTCACGCTCCGGAGGTAGAGGGGGTTCCTCAGGACGTTGCAGCGGCCCGGCTCGTCCTCCTTGGTGAAGAGCAGCAGGTCCGAATAGGCGAATAGCGTCACCTATGTCAGGCAAGAGCAAACAGAACTGGTTCTTCAGCTGTCCCGGAGGCTGAGAGTCACAACCTCTCCTAGACGTCCAGATAAGGATCCCTCATCATCTCAGGCAGGACCAGGAACGGACTTAGTGTGGCCTCAGCCAAGGGACCTGACCTGCAGTCGAGACTACCCCTTCATCCTACAGTTTTCTACAGCTCCACACCTCACAGTGGAAAAAAAAAATAATAACAAACGACAGAAATGACCCTCACCCTCCATGGCAGATGGCCCCCACAAGCCTCTCTGAGGCCCGACACCCCACAGGCCCACCTCTCTGGCCAAAGCCCCTGGAATCTCCATCCCGGCACCCTTGGCTTAGAGCCACCCTCGAGCTGAAGGATGTTCCACATCTGCTTGGATTCTCCTCTAAACATCTGGCTGTAAGAGCACTGGATTTGAAATCAAAAGTCATGAGGCTCCTATCCCACTAAGTAGCCATGAAAACTTGGTTAAGTCCCACGAGTTTTCTCATCCGTACGAACAACGAACAGGGGGAGAGACCCTGCCCAGTTTCCCCACAGGCTCCTTTCACAAGCTCTGTGCAGACTGTGAATTGAAGCATCATGCAGTGTGAGATATTATGACAACCCAAGTCCTTGCAGATAATTTTAACTGCAGTAATGCGCAATCAGTTCAAGAAAAAGCCAGTTACTTATGCTCCAATACAGACATGTGCATAACTTTTATCCCTTTTATGCACTAGCTGCTCCAAAAATAAAGGAGAAAGCTATTTTTAGACATTATAGGTAAACCAACAAGCATGCTCAGCATAGTTTTGTGCTACAAAAATCCCCTTGATCCTCTAATGCCACTAAAGATTACACTATTCCTTATTTTGTAAATCCTGCAGTGGTCTGTAGTCAAGAGCAATAAAATCCAATTTTAGATTCTCTGAGGAAAACAAATATAATTAATTATGTGAATTTCCCTTTGAGGTGTCAACATTTGACATTTCATCTTTTCTGAAGTAAGAAGAGTCAGCTAGGAGGGCTTGGCATGGATTTGTAAGGGCCACAGTGAGTATGTGTTGGCTTGTCGCTGAAGTTTAAAAAGCCGGCGTGTTAACATTTAACTATCCAACTGTTAAAGTCGACTTAACAACTTCACCTCTGAGACTATCCAACAGAAATATTTATAAGGCTATACAAATTGAGCCTATAAAGATGTTCTTAGCAATATTTTGTGATAAAAGAAAACATATATAAACTAATGGGAGTGGGGAATGGGGATGACATAGAAAAAAGAATGTCATAAAATAAACAAGAGAAGGGTAAAAGCAAAAAGAACAAATGCTCCTCAAGAAAGGATGGATAAAATAAATTATGCTACCTTCATATGATAAAATTGTGTGCAACTACTAAAAGTATAAAGTAGAGCTACGTAGACAGAAGCTGTAATCTGCCCATCATGAGTCAAAATAGTGCAATGTGCAAAAATACCCAGTGGATAATCCAATCTTGTGAAACAAAACTATAAATCTGTCTATATTTAACATTTTTCAAATGTCTAAGATACCACACTCTTCACTCTGGGGAATGGATTTTCCTTTATAAATTTCTGCTTAATTTGCGTTATTTTGCAGCAGGAATCTGTTACTTTTGTGTAATTTAAAAGTATATAAATATTTTTCAAAGGACCACTTGGCCTCTTGAGTGTAACACAAACACAGAGATTTTGAAGAATGTCGGCCACAGAGACAATACAGGGCGTCCTCAAGCAGGAGGCTCTCAAGGCTTCTAGCTCCCCTAATGGGCCCAAAACATGAGGGCTCTGGAAGCCTGGGTTGGCAAGGATCCGGGTGATGACTCTATCCAAACCCCCTCCCACCACAGCCCTGCAGAAGTCTCCATTTGTTGAGCACTTACTTTCTGCTCAGTGGATCCTCACTTAAAAATAACATCATTGCCCTCATTTATAAATGAGGACCCTACAGCTCAGAGAGGTTAAGTGACCTGTCCAAGGCCACACAGCCAGCGACTATTGCCCAGACCTGGCTGACACCAAAGTGCTCACTGTACAGAGAGATAGCAATATGCCTTCTCTGATTGTGAAAGAATCCAACAAGGGCCAAAAAAGAGGAGCAAAGGAGACCAAAAAATAAATGAAGTTAGGGTGGGGGGATGATCTGAGAGGTCAGAAGAATTTGAGGGGTTGGTCGTCTGAGAGGAGGTCTTTGATGTCCAAGCAGTAGAAAGGAGAAGGCTCTAAACTAGCCCAACACGAGCAAACACTTGGCTCCCAACCCACTCAAGGAAAACCTGGAAGTCACCTGCGACTCACAGGGAAGCTGGCAGGGCAAGGGGTGGACTAAACAGTCTGTCAGAAGCCTAAAAACCTTTAAAAGTGGCCCCAGCCCAGAAAGGGCTGGATTAGACCGCAAGCGCCCATGGGCAAGGTGAGAAAAGCCCCAGGCTGCCGCTCTGGCCCCCCTTCCCAGAACTGGAAATGTGGTCTAGACAGGAAGTGATTAAGGCATGCACGAAGAATTTCCCCAAAGGTCAGGTCAGGGAAAGAACAGAGCTGGCACACGGCTGGAGGCAGGGCAGAGGGGTAAGCGTGCCAGGGGAAGGCAGGTGGGCCCCTCTCCCATCTCACCAGCATCCTGCTGGCTTTGCTCCAGCAGGAGCCACAGTAGCCCACAGTGGAGTGACACCCGTCTCCATGGCCCAGTTACCTGCTGCCCACCAGGTGTCTTCCCTACACTTGCTCCAAGGACACATCTGTTTTCCCAAAGGGTCAAGCGTTGAGGGATCACTTCCTTTAGGGCATCCTTGCAATTTGGAGGGTCGCTTCTCCCAAGTAGCCCTAAAGAAGCTTCCTCTGGGAAGCTGGCCTAAGGGCAGGCATTGCAGAAAAGACCTTGGTGCCTTAGTTAATGGTAAACTCAGTGAGTCAGTATGTAAAGTGAGGGTGTGTCTGTCTTGGGCCCCATCGTACTCCTGGTAGCTCAAGCACAGGCCCGGGCTCCATTGTAGATGCTCAATAACTATTATTAAAACGTATAAATGAGGCTACCTCGTTTGGCTGATTTGATTTCGGAGCATATTAATGAAGTCTGTGACTGCTGGGAGGCTGTGTAATGAGGGCGGTTCACAGTGTGGGTCTGGATCAGCTCACAGACATTAGCGAACTGGAGCAGGCTCAGAGCAGAGAAGGAACCAAGAACCAAGAGGGGGAGCATTCCGGGAAGACAGACTGCTGTGGAGCTTAAGAGAGAACTTCTTACAATTTAGCACTCTCCAGCAACAAAACCAAGGCCTCAAGGGGCTGCCTCTGCAGACTCGAGAACTGGCTGGAAAACCATCAGCTAGAAGTCACAGGGAAGAAATCAGAACAGGCGGCTCCTGAGGACTAACCAATACTGCAATTCTGCAAATTCATCCAAGCCCCTCCTGGACTGGTTCATAATTCTGGCCTGAATAACAAGACAGGACACGAAGATGCACATACTTGCTTCCTTGCATACATCGAGAAAGAAATATACTTATTTCACTCATCTTCAAATTGCTTCTTTCGACCTTCAAAAGGGGTCTCTTAGTTTTAAGGCTCCAAAGAACCATTAGACACAGAGTTTTTGGACAGATTGCAATCATGCTATGGCTTCCACTTGTGTTCACTAGTTAGTTTGTAAACAGACAGGCCAGAGGCTGCACGGTATCATGGAAAGCATGCCCAAGCCGGAGATGCGAGTGCTAATCCTGACTCCATCCCCTACGAGCCTTGAGACCCTTGCGTCCCAGTTAATCTTGCTGGTGCCTCAGTTTCCTCACCTATAGAGTGAGGACAATTATGCCTCTGCTTCAAGAACTAACTGAGATCTAATATGTAAAATGTACGCACAGTAACACAGTAAGTGCTCAAGGTCTGCAGACCTAAAGGTGAGTGGACAAACAAAAGAGCACATGTAAACCTAGGTATGTATTTCAGGGTGGCTGCCATTTCTAAAAGCCTTCTTGAGAATCTTGTGTATTTACAGCCCCACCTGGCTTTCTGACCCTTGGCCACCCGACCGTATCCACCACACCCTTCTTCACTGAGCACAGCGCCCAGTGCCTTCATGTTCCTAAAACTCAAATCCTGCTCAACAGATGAAGTTTTACTCCCCTAGAGGTGATTCAGAAGATATGCCAAGATTCTTAAGAAAGTTCCCCCACGAGGAGGTCCAGAAATGTAGTGAGCAATGCCAGCGTGGTAGAAACAAGGATGCAGTCTCCCCCGAGGAGATCCCTTGAAGGAGACGATGTGCATCTGGAATATATGAGTTCTGGTCTGCTTATTCAAAAACAAAATAAAAGCAGCCTCTGCTTTAGCCACAGTTACACATACTGTCCCAGAAGGCTGAGGCTGGAAGGATCCTTAGCAAGCAACCAACCCCAGCTTCCTCAAATATACACCCACTGTTCGGATGAGAAGACTGTAGGAGGAGGGAGAAGTCACGAGTGAGCCAGCAGCAGAGCAGGAGCTGGCTAGGTACTTCCTGCCTTCAAGTTTCCTCATCTTTCCACACTACCTCAAGCTGTCGTTCAGTGCAGCCAGGCCACACTGCCAGTGTTGAGTGAGGGCCTGACCTACAGCAAGCCCCTTACCCTCAGGTAGCCTTGAAAATCCCAGGGCACCAACTTCTGTGCCCAGCTAGAGTCGAGCTCACAGGACTGAGGTGGATGGAGCCTGGCCAGCTCTGGGGACTGTGTGGGTGAGTGAAATTCCTCCAGTCAGACATCAGCAGGGACCAGCACCCAGGAAGGGTGGCAGGATCTCTGTACCCCAGACTCTGGAGTCCGGGAGAAATCGCAGACTTATTCCTCAGAAGGGGATTTGAGATGTGGCTTAAAACAAACCCAGAAAACCTGGGTAACTGATGCTCCTCTAAAATTCTCACCCACAAGGTCATTCATCGAAGCTGGGGTGAATGTCCTTCTCTTCCCCTCCTTGGAGGAAGCTGGGATAGACAATCAGATGTCTTTACAGGGTTGGGAAAACTCTATCAAATGTTGGCTAAAAGCTTTGCAAAGGGGTGAGTTCCTCCTCACTACCAATGTACAAGAAAAAGCTGGGTCACCGTTTGGTAAGGAGGGGACGGAGGGGGATGAAAGACTTTCCAGGGTTTTTATGCCCTGAGATTGTATAATTCTAAGACCATTAGGATGAGAGGTGGAGGATAGCCAATGAAGCAAACCAGAAAACCCCGCCTGGGAAGCGCAAGTGTAAGCCTTACCTCGGCAGCCTTGTTCCTCCCCTCGTACAGCAGCAACTCCTCTGACAGCAGGAGGGTCCGGGCAGGGTTACAGAGATCTAAAGGCTGAAAACAAAGCGGGCAGTTCGAAGGGGCCTGATGGAGATGGCTGTTAGTGGGGGACGACAGCTTGGCAAAGCCAGACACAGAAAAGACTGCCAGGCCTCCCCACACCCCGAGAACCCGCTCGCCCCCTCATACTCAGATGGAAACAGAAAGACACATACTCTTGTCCTGGGCGAAACTGTTGCTGCCACCTTCGCCACCAGCCCTCTTTGTGCGCCTCACACTCTCTGGCAGGAAGTCCAACCACATGTTGCAGGTCTCCTCCCCCCAGCACCTCCACTACTCTGGGCTCCTGGGACTTCCCAGGCCCCACATGCCCCCATCTGTCCTGTCCATGTCTCACGGGAGGATCTCTGCTATACAGTCCAGGCTCTCAGGATACCTCTGGCGAGGCCTCAGGATACCACGCTGTGCCAATATTTGGTCACCTGAGTCCCTTCAAAGCCATGCCATCCCTGCTCCACATCCATAACACACTGTTAACTGACTCCTTCTCAGCCATCAGTTCCCAGGGGCCAGTTCTCACCCAAACCCCTCCCCCTAACCCATCTCCCTCTCCTACATCCACTGAGAACCCTGCTCTCTGCCAAGTTCAGAGAAAGCTCCCTAAAGCGCTGGACTACCCAGCAGGACTATTTATGATGCATGCCTATTTATAACAGGGCTTCTAAGCACCTGACACCAAGCAAAGTGCTGCACAAATGTCAGCTACCCACAATGACTTGGGTGGATCTTACAAAATATGTGAAGCAAAAGAAGCAGGGCCCAAAAGAATATATGAAATATGATTTCCTTAAGTAACATTCAAAAAGAGGCCACACCACACGTGTTATTTAGGAAAGCACACATAGATGGCAAAACTAAAGAAAAGCAAGAAAATGATTATCACAGAGTCACACTAGTGGGTACTCTGCTGCGGAGGGAGGCATTCCAATCAAGAAGGGATATACGTGGCCTCTGGAGTAGTAGCAATGCTCTCTTCTTTTATCTTCGTGGATATCAACTTTAAAATCATTTGTTAAACTGTACATTTAAGTGTCATGCATTTTTTGGTTTATATATTTTATAATTGAAATCTTTTATAACTTTTTCAAAACTAATTTTAATTTTTTTGTAAAAATTTTGAAATGAAAAGAAAAAATAACCCCTTTGTGGCTACATCCCAAGAAAGAGACCAAAAGAAAAGCAAAGAGAAATGTGTCACCTGCCAGAGGTATGCCAGGTCCTAAAAACTATGAGTCCTAAGATCCACTAGACAATGGCAGGCCTAGGGTAGGATGCCAGGGACACCAGACAAGGAAATAATGGTCAGAAATGAAGCCCTTGGAATGGTCACCTCTATGTTGCTGATGGCCTCGAGGATACAACAATCAAGCCTTTATGGAAAGTAATTTGTCAATATATAGAAAGAGCCTTTAAAATGCTTCTGACCCATAACTCAGTCATTTCACTTCCAGGACTCTCTTCCAAGGAAAATAATCAGAGAGGCAAGTCATACACAAGGGTTTTCATCACAGAATTATTTACAATAATAGCAAGAGAAGTAGACATAACATAAGTGTCTGCATAGAGGACTGGTTAAATAAATATGGTACATCCATATAATAGAACAGTGTGCAGCCACTACGAAACAGGCTCAAAAATTGTTTAATAACGTGGGAAACACTCGCGCTGCAACTTTCATTTTAAAAAAGCGACAGGATAAAAAATGGATAGTGAGACACCTAAATGCTCACACTGGTTAGATACGGGTGACAGAATGAATAAAGGTTTGGAAATCGGGAGGAAGAGAGAGAAGAGGGGAAAATAGGAGAAGAGAGATCGAAGGGAACCTCAGGCCACCAGCTACTATTGGCCAGACATGTTTGCCAAGACCAAGGAGGCCAGACAAGATGTCAGACGTCGAGGCTCTCCCTTGATCATTTCCAAACAACGAACCCCTGGATGAGCCAGGAAGCAGAAGCCTCAGCACAGAGGCCCAGTGACAACACAAGCAGCTGTAGTGTGCCTTGCTTGTCCCCACAGAAAGGGGAGGTCAGTGGGTGCAGGGAGAGGACCCCTTGTTGCTGGGCTTCCCTGCCCCAACTCTCCTAGAGATAGAGATCTGGGCTCCCTCGGTACAACCCCGAGAATCCTAAGCATCTGATGCTATTCCCTAAAGGGGGCCGGGCCCCCAGTCCTGGAATGAGGGACCATCCCAGAGTCCTGAGATGAAGGACCCTCCTCTTCCTCACCGCCCTTGGGGGCACTCACCAGCTCACCTGAACAAAGACAGGAAACACCAGGACCTTGGGGGCCAGGGTGACATAGGTGCCATAGCTTGAGTGTGGGGTGTGTGGCCTCATGACCGAGCAGTTCTGGTAGTTTCCATGGCCCTTCATGGTCTGCACCGTCTTCATCAGCCGGGACTTCTTCCCTAGGCCTGTGTAGGACTTCCCTTTACTGGGACTCCCTGATTCTGTGGAACAGAGATGGGAGACCGTGAGGCATTTCCATGACCCCTTCAAAGGCATCCCCTGTGCAGAAACGGGACAGACTCAGTCAACAGCCATTACTGTGAGCATCCGCTATGTGCCAGGCCCTGTGCAAGGTGCTGAGAATACGAGGAGGCCTCAGAAGGATCTCAGGCCTCAAAGAATTCTCTCACAATCTAAGAGGCTTGGATGGAGCTGGGAGAGACCATCTGTGATGGAGGCTATGGTCCCCATCTGGCGACCCAGGGCCCAAATCAGACATATCAGTTTGGCCTCATACTTTTAAAAATCAGAAGATCTGACCTCATAGGACCACAGTTCCACGTAAGACAACCAGCTGGGGCAGAGCACGAGGGCTCCCCTTTACCCCGGACCCACCATTCCCTGTACGCACCTAGCACAGCTCTCCCAACCCATCGCCTCCTAGGTCCCATGGACAAAAGGACTGGAAATCGGGTCCCTACAGTGGTAACAGAGACAGTGGGCTTCCCCGAGATGTATCAGGGTCCTCCCTCCATCAGCCAAGGGAGCTGGAGCGACCTGGCTCACTGAAGTCAGTCTACAACAAGGATCGGCTCCTGCTACTCTATTTCTCAGGAAAGAGCACCAGCCAGAAGCCAGATGGCTGTGCCCAAATCCCACTGCTCTGCTTACTAGTTACTCCAGCAACTCACTTCCCTCCTCAGAGTCTTGGTTTCCTCAACCATAACAATAGTTTCAAGCTCACGGGGTTGCTGTGAGGATTAAATGAGATACTCTAAGTGAAGCCCCTAGCACGAGACCTGGGACCTACAAGTGCACAATAAAAGTCAGCTGCTCACGTCTTGTGGTTCCTGTTGCTGTAATTCCTCCACTTGGAAAAGCAAGTTAACCATGTGTCTCACAAACTATGCTAATCAGAAAAAGGAAAGAAAGGCAGGGGGTGGGAGACACCGCCAGGGAAGAGAGCAGAAAGAATGCGGGGGGTTCCTCTTTAAGAGGATACAGCCAGACACACCCCCACACTGAACAGGGGTGTCCTGCAGGTCTTTGTCAATAGAGTCGGGTGAGCAGAGAAGCAAAACAGAGAGCAGCTCAAAAGTCAGAGATTCTTGGACACAAGTAGGTAGGAGTCATACTCTACAGCATTCAGGCTCTACCCATTCCTGGCTTCTCCAAGGGTTCCCACAGCCAGGTGGGCAGCTGACTGACTAGCCATCCCTCACCTGCATGCCCAGCCCACGTCGCAGAGCCCAGGCGTCTTTCTACCACCCCTTGTCCTTGTAGCCTGACCCCAGCTACATTTGGGGGAAGCTCCCCACCAACGCGAGGTCCACGACCTCAGAGGAAAACCTCAACTCGGAAGGTTCCACACGAGTTTCCTCCACCTACCTTGTCCCCCTTCTCACTGAGCAGGGTGAGAAAAACAAGTTGACTTCCCCCACAAGTGACCACAGATCCCAGCTGTATCTTGGGGCAGCACTCAAACCATAATCATTTAAACCACTTCCTGCCTCTTCGGGGAGGTGCTTTGAGAAAAGTAAAAGGAGCATGAACCCAAAACAGGGGCAGGGGGAGGGCGGACAGATCCATGGATGTCTGATCCGGCCATGACATATGCCCCAGGGGGTTCCGTGCTGCCAGGCCCTGGCCCCTTGCTGAAAGAACCCAACCTGGGTTTCTCAGGATTTGAGTTGGACAAGACACCTGAATTTGAGCATAGGCTTCCCTTGGGAAGCGACCCTGAACAGGTTCCTTCCCCGTCTGAGCCAGTTCTCTCCACTGCAAAGTGTAAAGTAGACAAAACGCTGCCTTGCCTGTCCCAGGGACAGTGTGGGGGGCACACACAAGAGACCCGACAGGAAAAAGCTTGGTGAATGACACCAAAGTGGGAATGCACGAGGGACTACTACAAACGCCAAGCTGACAAATCATCCAGCCATCAGGGCTGGGGTTAGGACAAAGCTGCTGAGCCTCAGACCATACTGTGAGCCTGGAACCAGACAGTCTAATTTCACATAGCCATGCCTAGATCAGAGATGGCAAAACCACAGAGGACCAACGAGTGGGGGACTAAGGCCAAACAGACCAAAATTAAAGAAGGGTACTGTTTGCTCATGCCCAAATCTGGGCCCCGTGCCCCCTAGTCTCTGACTTTTACAAGAATCCATTTCCTTCCTTCCCTAGTCTAGCTATACAAGGCTGTCACAGACTCTTCACCTTGGGCAGGAAGAGTGATGAATAAGCCACTTGACGTACACTTCTGTCTTCAGGTGTGAAAGATCTGCTCAGCCTCATTTTATAGACAAGACAATTTAGGCCTGGGGTAGTTGGGTGACTTGCCTAAGAGTATTTGGCCAGTAAATGGTATAAGGTGGGATCAGCCCAACCTGTGTGGCTGTCATGCCCATGTGCCCCATCTCTACACACTCCTAAATAATGTGTGGCTGGCTAGTGGACATGGATCTCCAAAACTGATTTTTTGAAGTATTTTTCTTTAAAACAGTCCAGCTTGCAATCCAGCTACTGAGCTCTGTGACGGCAAACTCCTTGATTTCCCACCTGCTACTTCTGATCATCTCTGCTCCAAAACCTCACATCACCCCTCTTTGCTCTAACACCTGCTTCACTGACCAAATGCTATAATTACTCGGCTTTGCTCCGGCTTCCGAGGCAAGTCTTGGCAGCCACCCTGCCCCAACAGAGGCAAATCTGAGGCCCAGGCCACCTTCACAGGGCACAGGACAATGCCAAGGGCACCAGTGGCCCTGGAAAACATGCCAACCACAGGCAGGCAGGCGCCTCAGGCCCCGGAAGGGCACCAGACCCCCATTCAACTCAGGATGGCTCAAAACTCTCTCCTGAAAGAAGGCCAGGCAGCCCAGCCAGAGAGGGGGAAAGAAGTCGGCACCCTGGTGACAGCCTGGCCTCCGGAGAACCCCGAGTGTGTTTAAATGAAGCTTTGTGCCCTGAAATCCACCCCTTCCTCTGGACCCCAAGACTGGGAGCTATGAAGACTTGATCCCTGGTAAAGAACAAAGATGTTCTTGGATATCAAAAAGACTGTTATTATGAAGGAAGGTCAAGTTCGTCGTACAATGCATTCATATAGTTACTGTCATTATTAGCATCATCATCATTACTTTTCTTGTCCCACTCCGCATGGCTTAAATGACTGTGCCCTTCTTGGGTCACTAAGTACTATATTCTCCAAGGGGAAGCAAAATGTGGACACAGGTTAGGAGGATGGCAGGGAGACTCAGAGTCATTTCTCGGGTCGAGAGGGAACCAACTGTCAACCACACAGGTGACACGCCTCTCCAGCTCCCTTACTTGGTGACCCGTCTGCAAACCCTTAGGGGCAATCAGAATCATTCTCCTTCAGTCATCTGAGTAACAGGAATTCTACTGAGTACCTTCTGTCTTCTGTCACACATCCGGCACTGGACACACAGAGCCAACCCAGGCCCTGCTCTTAATGAAGTCACCATTCAGCAGTGGCATCTCCACCCGAACCTAATGTGCCAACTAAAAGCTTTTTTAAAAGCTGAGTGTTTGAATCACTACCAGACTCCTCTCCAAAAGGAACACAGATTCGTTTCAGACACAACAGGCCCAAACACCCAAATGCTCCAGCCTGGAGGGAATGAAGATTTTCCACATCAGCAGCACTCACTGAGCCTGATAAGAGCCCTTTTCTCCCCAAAAGACACAAGCATTCTTTCAAGGACCCACTCTAAGCAAACAGCATCTTCACAGTGATGTTAGAGGGAGTCAGCACAGAAGCAAGTACAAGTGCCTGGGAGAGAGCCACTCTCAAGGAAGGAGGTCAGAGGGAATTCTGCTGGCACCAGGAGAAGGGCTCAGACATACTCAAGGTAGGCATCACAGACCACCTGGCCGGGCTGGTCTCAGCTTTCTAGATACTTGTGTCTTAGGCGTCCAGCAGGCACATTGGGAGATGAACAGAATGCCCAGCCAACTCCAGCATCGGGACTGATATCTCGGGCTTCCCGAGAGAAGGAAGTGATTTGAGCCCAGCTTTTTCCCCTGGCCCTTAAAAGACAGGGCCAGGATCTGAAGGCCAAAGAAGATCGTTCAAACAACAGAGATATCCATGCGCTTCAAAGATAACAACCCTCGGGACATAGGCCACTGCTCACAACCACTGCCCCATTTAATCCTCCCACAGCCCTCTGAGGTGAGAATTATCAGCCCCATTTTATAGATGGAGAAACCGAGGCCCAGTGAGGGGACATGAGTTGATCGAAGGCACACAGCTAGAACTCCGACTTGAGACCTCCCAGCTCCAAACTCCGTGCCTTCCTTCTATGGAGGCCTGATCGTGTTGCCGACAGTACCTAACATATATTGGTCGCTCAGTAAAACTGGATAAATCTCAATTGAATGCCTGAGTCCTAAACACCATGTCTGTGATTGCTCTGGTAAGATCTCTCCTCCTCCTTAGGCAGGCTCCAAGGAAGAAAGACACTAGTTCAGCGAGGGAGAAAATGTACCAAAGGAAACAGCCTACATCAACAAGCAAGGGGATCTGGACTCTGTTGAGAGGGCCTCCAACCTCTGAGGAGGAGGCTGTATCTGACCTCCCAGCCGACCTCACAGTCTCTCCGGGGCTTGGGCTTTGGGAGGGCACAGCAGAGGACAGACTCACCTTCAGGGATGGCATCCTCCTGGTACACAGGCCGCAGCAGCTGCAGGGGAAAGACAAGAGAACGACCTTAGCCTCGGGAACATGGCAGGACGACTAGACAGGCTGCTCACCCCCAGCCTGGGGATGGGAAGGGAACACCTCAGGTAATGTGGGAAAAACATCAGTCTTGCTACACGCTGAGAGGGGGCTCAGAGGGATCACAGAACCCAGAGTCCTCCAGAACAC
The DNA here is from genome assembly GCA_030015415.1 of Cynopterus sphinx. Lineage (NCBI taxonomy): Eukaryota > Metazoa > Chordata > Mammalia > Chiroptera > Pteropodidae > Cynopterus > Cynopterus sphinx. The sequence goes on along the minus strand of CM057385.1, from coordinate 114,490,833 downwards.
TAGAGTTGAACAAGGCTTTAGCTGTCATCCCTTGGCCAAGTTCCCAACTTCCTTGATGGCGGTTTGTTCCAAAGTGCATTCCATGGAACACTGGCACTGCGGGACGCTAACAACCCTGCCACAAAGGGAACACCAGCAGGGGAGTCTGGGAAATGCTGAGTTAAACACCGTTAAACCACTCTCTTCACTACAGGGCGTCCTCAGAGCCTCAGACAGGCTAATTTGCATTGGGACTCTCCAGAAAGGGAAGAGTATGGGATATTTCTCAAACTTATTTGACCTCAGAACACTTTATTCCCAGAGTATCTCATGGGACTGATGTTTTGGGGCATGCACTCCATCACCCCACCATGCCATCATTCAGTGTCTGCTTTCACACCCCTGTGACAGGGGGCTCAGCACCTACCACACACAGCAACCCATCCCACTGGGGAAAAGTGCAGACTGGCACAAGCTTTTCCTTCTTTCGAGGTGCCATCTTCTACTCTGTGATATCCCCTGGTCCTCAGTCTGTGCCCTGAGGCCACAAAGACCCACCTGCTCTCTTTACCCAGAACAGCCTTGCAGCAGCAGAGCTAACACATACCCTGCCTCCTGGCTCAACACTCCCAGCCCCTCTTAGGTGCCTCGCCTCAAGTCTTTTCCTGGCCTCACACAGGGACCAATGCCCTTCACCTTCTCCAAACCAGCTGTCCATACCTGGCTCCCAGGGTTCAGCGGGGCCAGGATGATGTAGTTGGGGTCGGTGGGGGGAGTGGCACGGGACAGCGCAGGCAAGGTGTGCTGGCCCCCGCGCTTGGCCACCTCGGTGTAGCGCTCCCAGCCGCCGAGCAGCAGCCCATCAGAGCTGTCACATACCAGGTGGCAGCTGTGGCGCTGCTCAGGCCGGGCCTGGGCCCCATGGGTGCAGTTCTTCTCCCGCTTGTTGGGGGGTGACTGGAGGTCATGGGTGGACTTGCAAGAGGCCCGCCGCAGGACCCCACCGTCTGGCCCCGGCTTGACCTGGGGGACCATGCGCCACACGAGCAAGATGATCTCACTAGGGCAGCTCCTGGAAGTTGGGGTGGGGAGGGAGTTACATAAAGAAGCTGATTCTGGGAAAGACCAGGAAGTCAGCTAGGGTAGGAGTATTCAGGGGAAGAGAGGAAGAGTAGTGAAGGGGAAGAAGCCCCTAATGTCAGGGCAGAAGGTAGGAGGCCATGTAAGGCAGAGACAGCGCAGGGTCCCTTAAGTCGACTCTGACTGGCAGAGACTGAAAAAGATGCTGAGACCGAAGCCAGGGTAAACAAGGAGTATCAAACTCAACTGGTGACGTCTGTTGTGGGCAAAACATAAGCACAGAGGAGCAAACAAACCACCTACACGCAACCCCTACAATGGGCCGTGAGGGTTCTACCCCAGTAGGTCAAAATTTAGAGGACCCAAACATTTTAAAGAATAATTGTTTAACAGTGCAACTGAAACAGCTGCAACGTCTACACATCCTTTCAAAACAATGGGCTTAGCTCTGGGGTATCAGGAATAATTAGCTAAATAAGTAGCTACAGTGGAAAGCCACCCCCTGGAGCCCCATCTGGAACCACGGGGTCTGTTTGAGAGGTTCTGCGTGCTGTTGGCTCTGGGATCCACAATTGCTCTGAGCCTGAACCTTCCATTTTCAGGCTAAAAAATTGATTCCCTGAGGGGCAAAGTAAATTGCTAACAGCTAGGCAAAGGAGGAAAGGGGAAGGCCCGCGCCCAGGGTTGGGGAAGAAAGGTGTGCCATCACCCTGAGGCCCCCGGCTGCCCCCTGCCCGTCTCACCGAATCTCATGGGCCAGCTCTACACATTTCCAGTGCTCCACAGGCCTCTCATTCAACTGTAGCACCGTGTCCAGCTGCTGCAGCCCTGCCCGCTCTGCCGGGCCCCCTGTGAAGACCGAAAGAAAAAGCCACTCAGAGGCTCCTGAAGCCCACAACCTACTTAGAGGACCTGGAGTACTTTGTTTCTCCAGTGACCTCAAACAAGGACTGCGTGTTTCTTCATCTGTGAACTGAGGGGCTGACGTTGGTGGTTCTCAGGGGCCTTAAAAGAACACAGCCGTTGCCATCTCCTCCCCACCTGCTCACACCTGTGTTATCCACCCTTCTAGCCAGCCGCGCCCCCACAGGGGCCCCCACCCCACTAAGAACCCTTCCTTGTCATCAGGCTCGCATATTTCATTCATTGAGCACCAATCTCATGCCTCATTCCCATGCGGGCACTGGGGGTTACCCAGATCACTGGGCCCTGGCTTCTCCTCTTCAGATGTTCACTCTGTGATTAGGAGAAGTCTTTTCTTTGTGAAAAGTGGAGAAGGAATGCCTATTTTTAAGTTTTAATCACGCTTGGAATAGGATAAAATACCAACTCCAAACAGAGTTCAGAAATGACTCATTTTCCCATGCAGCCGTTATTGAAAATATAGGTTTAGTTCCTGTTTGAAATGCTTGGGAAACAAAATATCAAACTCTATTTTCATTTTGATAAAAACAAAAGAAAAGAATGGGTATATTTTCATAAACCTCAGTTTTATCTGTAGTCACTTAAAAATATTATTCTTTTCATTTTGAAAGATGAGGAGACACTTTGCTCCAGTGCGGGGCACCCCTTTTAGTTCCAAGGTCTGGTTTGCAAAGCCCAGGTGCATGGCAGGCGAGCAGGGCTGGCATCACCCAAGACACTCACCGGAATCCACAGCCTGGACTCGGACCGGAGAATCGCAGCAGATGGTGAAGCCAAAGCCGTCCTTCCCCCTCGGGATGGTGATCTAGGACACAGCCCAACCCAGTTACTCCCAGAAGCCGCTCCAAGGTCTGGAAGCCCACAGGCCCCACCCCGGAGCCACCCTCCTTTCCAAGGGAACTATGCCAGAAAGGAGTCCAGCCAGCCCCTCACCATCCCTATCTCAGCCTAGGCATCTTGAGCACTGGGTTGTGGGCCAAGCAGGAAGGCTGGGAGCTCAGGAGACAAACCCTGGCCAGTGTGGGAGACCAGGACAGACAGAGTCTTGGAAAGGCGAAGCTCACCTTCCTCAGCCCAGGCTGACATGCAGTCCTTTGCCAAAGGGCTTACTGGACCTGCACGTAGCCACTTTGCCTGTGATCCATTGCCTGCTCTGTCCCTTCCTCTTTTCCCCCAGGGGTCACAGAACTCAGGGATGAAGCCAACCTGGTCGCTGCTCTCCCAGAGAACAGAGGAGAGAAGGCAGGAACACGCACACACTCAACAACCTCAAACCAAAGGTCAGGGAACAAGTGAGAGGGTTCTCAGGGCAGTCCACAAGGCATCCAGCGAGGGCTGCCAGCTGAAAGGGCAGGTGAGAACACTGACCCTGAGCTCACCGCTGACCTCACTGTGCCTGCGGAGGTCCATGTGTATGGCAACTTCACAACCCCTTTCAGAAATCCCCTGAAAGGGCTCTGCCATCTGGATGCTCTTTACAAAGCAACAGTCAATTATTAAGCTCCTATTGCATGCTAGACTCTGCTGAGGTACCGAAACATGAGGCCTTGGTCTCTGGCTCCTAGAGGGGCATGAGGGTACACAGATCTCTCCAAAGCAAAGTAGGACATGACAAGCATTAGAGCAAAACATGAGGACAGTGTCGGGAACGGTCCTTTGTGCTTGGTTTCGAGCACGGCAGGAACCCGGCAAGTGCTAAGTTAATGAGGACAGCCCAGAAGCATCCCACCGGCAGCAGGAAGCTGCAGGGTGCAGTGCAGTCTGCTGGCTCAGTTCAGTTCAGCCTTGCTGTGCTCCCTTTCTATGTACCCTTCATTAGGCTTTGGGTAGGGTACAGAGACCCAGCTCTGCCCACCCAAAGAGCAATTCCAGGCTGCCAGGAGCAGGTGTAGGAGAGCAACAGACCTAAGTGAGCAAAAATCAGAAAAGAGGTTTAGTGGGGTCCCAAGAGACTCCCCTGGAAGTGGCTGCAAAGTGGGCCCTGGTGAGGCACAGGAAAAGCATCCCAGGTAGACTAAGAAGCCGGCACAGCAATCCTGAAAAAGGTCAAGGGCCACCAGCCTTGTCAGGAGATTCTGTCTCCTTCATTCACAGTTGTTTCTTCAAGGCTGGGTGCCTGGCACTCGCCTGCCAGCTGTTCCAAAGGCCAGGCGGGTGTGAAGAAGGGCAGGGCCAGGGGGCCCAGGGCGATCAAGGCCCTTGGAAGCTGCCGGGAGGCCCCTGAGGCTCTGCTTCCCACCAGCCCTGGGCCTGGATTCAAAGCGAGTTTGTAAAACAGGAAATCTAACAGACAAGGGGAAGGGGGAGGGGGCAGGAAAATACCCCATTCCCATAAGAATTCTGGGAAAACACGTAGCTAAGACAGGAAGAGAAAAAAATGAAAAGAAAGAAAGAAAAACAAACTCTGGAGTGAGTGCGGAAAACCCAGGCTGAGGCTGAGGGAAGCTGTCAGGAGCCCCGGCTACTCCATATGACCAGCAGGGATTTTAGGGGCCTGGTGACCCACCCTCCATCCACGCAGACACTGGGATTCCAAAGTCTTACCAGCACTTCTCCAGTCCTACCCCACAAGGGCCACGGCCCCTCTGGCCCACATGCCTGCCCTGGAAACAGGTCCTGGCACCCATGGGCTCCATGCTAACAGTTGGGGGACTGGCCCCAGAGTCAAATATGAAGAAAAGGCATGTGCTCCAGCAAAACAGCCTCCTGCACCCATGCCCTGGTCCCCTCACCCGAAACTGTGGCCTGAAGCTCCCTCTGCCTTCCTGGGCACCAACCTATGAGGAGCCAGCCGGACAACAGACCAAACCAGCTGGGGGTGGGCAAGGGAGGGAAGAGGAGATTGTATCAGGAAGCAAGCTCCTCTCCTGGCTCAGTGCAGTGGGGTGGGACCGCGTGAAGAAAGCAGAATTAACATCATGAGCAAAGGCCATATCAAGTCAGTGTCCAAAGAACCCGATCATCCCTGCAGCCCTGAGCAAATGCACGCTTTGTTTAGTACACCCATTTCACAGAGAAAGAAACTGAGGCCTGAGAAAGTAAGTGGCAACCTCCAGCTCTCGGCCCTCCTTTCTGACCTCAGGTCTCAGGGTCAGGAGGTAAGGAGAGCCCTGCCCTGAGTCCTGGACCTTAGGGGCTCCTGGCAGAGGCTGTCCTTCCTGGGGGTGGTTCTTGCTCTTTCCTGTCCGGGGCAGCAACTGCCAATGCTCTCAGATCTCACCCATGCCGGCTATGCCTTCTGGCGTGGTTTCTGGTCCTCTGTCATGCCTAGACTTCCACCTCCAACTGCCACCATTTACTGAACCCCTTCCACAGGTACATACCAAGTGCTGAACCAGGCACTGCATATACCACGTTCCATTTACTCTCCCAGCATCGTCACGGACATTATCAGCCCTATTCCTCTGACAGGGAGACTGAGGCTCAGGGAAGTAAAGTGACAAGCTCAAGAGCCACAGATGAAGAAGGGCAGAGCTCAAGTCTGACAAAAAGCTGGTGCCCTCACCCCTGCACTGGTTACTAGTATAGTATCCTCCTTGAACTTGAGTCCCAGAGCCCTGAGCCCAGCTTACACTCATGACTGGCCTCACTCTAACTGAAGTGTGACCCTATCTCCTGGCCCATAGTCCCAAGGTGACCAAGGACTTATGGACCTCGCATCTAGTGCCCTCTCAGCCTCACCACTCTGCCAGATGTTGGTGTGGCAGGAGCTGCTCTGCTTGGCTCCAAGAGGGCGGGAGGGCAGGGTAGGGCTGTGCAGGGCTCGGCCATGCACAGGAGCTGAAAGCTGGGGAGAACTAAAGGGAGAACGAGTGGATCCTATGGCTGTGGGGCCGCAGCACAGGAGGTCTCCTGGGCACCTCCCCAGGAAGCCTGTCCAAAGGAGTCAGGACAGTTTTCCAGTCTCATCATTAAAACACACAGAGGGACTTTTCTATTTGAATAAAATCAGAACCATTCCTCAGCTCCCTTCCATTCCCAAAATCTAGACATCCCTTACCTTCATCCTCCCTGACCCCACGACTTTTTTTATAAGAAAAAATGTCTATCACAGCTCCAGAAGAAGCTCAGAGGCTAACGGATCATCACTCCCACTCTGCCTCACATCCTAAGACTGGAGGCCGAGCGGCCAGACCCTCTCAATGAAACTGGGCTCCAGAGACAGAAGACTCTGGATCTGCAGCAAAGCACGACTGGGGAGAAAAAATCATGTGTGCATATCCATGTGTGGTCACATACACGGAAAATCGCATCTGTGTACACAGACACAGAAACATCCTGCCTCACATATAAGCACACACCAAAGCAGGCAGAAACGTTCACACAACCACACACACAATGCAGGACAGGGCCTGCCGTCCCATCGGAAGTAGGGAAAGTTAGCAGAAATACAAAGTTAGCAAAAAAAAAAAAAAAAACACAAAACCCAGCTGCTCTGCAACCTAGCCATGTCCATTCTCAGCCTTGGGATGCTTTTTGAACACACACTCCCCCCAAATAAAAATAACAGAAAATCACCAGATAGTCTCACTGGGACAACACAGAGTTGGGCCTCGGCCGCCCCTAGAGAGAGGTGGTGGGTGAAGGCGAGACCTCTGGTCCAGCCCCTGCTTCTATCCTCCCCGCTGGATCGAAATGAACCAGCAAGGAGCAGGACGGGGCAAAGAAGACCAAGCGGGGAGAGGAGTCCTGTGAGGGTGAACTCCCACCCCCGACCTCCAACAAGAACCCCACGCAGCCCCCCAAGGGGCCAGGCACCCACCTGGCGGTAGCGTCGCTCCGAGCACACCTTGCAGAGCCCATTGAAGCGGTTCATGGCTGCGGGTCCTGCCTCAGCTGCCGCCCCATGAAAACGCAGCTCTCCCCCCAGCAGCGGGAGCCCACAGTGCGCCCCGTCAGCCTGGCATGACCGCCCTGGGAAGCCCGCCCCGCAGAAGAATGGCAGGAAATCACCTCTCACCTCCCCAGGCCCTGTCTGTGCTGTGTGCCTCTGCACGATAAGCCCGAAGGCTTCCTGAAACCTCAGAATGACAAGGAAGAGGGAGAGTTTCATATTAAAATTCTTGTCAACTAGTTAGTATTCCCCGGGCCCGGCGGGGAGAGGGCGCCTTTGTTCTGGCTGCATTCTCCGCCACGGGCCACTTCGCGATTGCAGTGTTCTCACAGACACCCCTGGCCAGGGGAGAACCCGGAGAAAACACAGCCCCCTCCACAACAACTCCGCCTCCCCCTGCAAACCCCAGCGTCCCCATAGCAAATCCAGGGGGCGAACCCAGCCTAAAGAATGCGAGGACTCCTTGGGGGGCTGAACCCACAGACGTCCTACCTCAGGACAGGGAACATGAAACATTTGAATTCTGAGGACCTGCCTGCCGCTCAGCAGCGACTTAAAAGACAGTTTCCTCGCTCATGTTAGTGGGCTGCTTTAGGATCTGATGATACCTAGTCCATACAGACAAGTCGGGAAAGGATGACCCAGCCTCCTCATTTTACCGGTGAAGAAGAGGGGTGCTAGAACTGTTAGGTCACACAGGCAGCAGGGTAGGATGAAGCTGAAACCAGAATCCCATTCTTGGCCCCTGCCTCATACAGCAGTAGCTAGTGAGCCCAGGCCCCCTTACACCCACCTTGGAGCCCCTGGGGAAACCACCCACCCACATCTTTGAGGACAGAGAGGGTCCCTTGGTCCAGCCCAGCTCTGGGTGCCATGACAGTGGGCAGGTCACCCAGGTCTGGGCCTCCATCTCCCCATCTGCATGATGGGTGAGCTGAACAGGTGACCTCTGGGGGCTCTCCCCTGCCCCAACTCTGACAAGCACCGCCACTTGGCTGAGTGCTATGGACAGCTCTAGGTGCGTAGGCCCGGGAAAAATCAAATGTGCCTTACGACAATGCCCCCTGCGCCAAGGACCTATGTGCAGAAGCAGGAATTTCCCAAGCCACGAAGAAACGTGTGGTGTTGCTCTCCCCGTCATTCCCACAAGTCACCAGCTAGCCTCCCTGCTCGCTGTCCTCTGTGCTCAGCAAGTATAGACACAAGAGAGGAGGGTTTTTGCAGCTCCCCAGCTAAAGCTAGAAGACAGTTTAAACTCCTAATGAAGCCACAGAAAACAGTAACTGGAAAGTTACTCTAATATACCATGCGATGCAATATAGTAGCAACTAGACACATGTGCAGGGTAAATTTAAATGAATTAAAATTAAATAAACATGTAAGACTCAGTCATACCAGCCACACTTGATAAGCACAGGTGGCCAATGGCTACCTCGTTGGACCGCGTGGCTCTAGACTCCAGGAGGGCAGGGACTCTGATTTGTTCATAGCTGTATCCCAGCACCCAGCACAAGGCCCGGCCCATGTAGATATTCAATAAATATTTAAAGAATGAATGAGTGAGAGAATGAGTGGAATAACTGAAAAGTGTTTGGTAGATTATAACACAACTATATATAAAATATTGTCGTGCAAAATATCTCTGTCATATCTTCCCAACTAAGCCGCACTCAGGAGGTGGTGTGGCGCAGTGCACCCAGGAGGCAGCCAGACCTTGCTTCATATCCCGCCTCCACCACTTGCTAGCTGTGTGGCCACAGAGAGTGACATAACATCTCTGAACCTTATGTGTCCCCTTCGTCTACAAGATTGGGAAGTAACAACCTCAGAGATGACAGTGAGGATTAAACTCAATAACTGCAGCGCCTGGCACAAAGGGGCTGCTCCGTCTCTGGGAGTTTGTCTTTCCCTCTCTTAGTTGCTAGAGAAAATCATGGATCACCTATGGTATCCTGCAAGGAGATGGAATGAATTCGGGGAAATTCTCCAATCCCTGTGTGAAGTTCCTCCCTGGATGCAAAGCCCTGATGGAGTTACATCCATCGGCCTCAGCTTCAGACTCAAGGCCGCCCCCTAATATCAAGTGGGCCTCGCCTGAGAGGCTGATTTGACCACAGTGCCAGGGGAAGCAAGGAATCTGAGGGGACCTGTGGGAAAGGGAGGACTCAGCTCCAAGGGACCAAAAATCAGGAAGATCCAGACTCTTCCATTTCCAGGTTCAGGATCTAGATCTCCCCACCTCTGCCCCAAGCATGAGTAACCCCAGAAAAGCACAAGAAATAATCCCTTACAAATGCACAACTTGCTGAGTTTCCGAGCACCGAGTGAGTCTCAGACACCAAATGCTACCCTGTTTAGGGGTCTCCTGGGCCAAGGAACTAACCCGGAGCAGGTCGGAGCCAACGGCAGCGCTCAGGTACCATGAGTCCTGCCCAGGCTGGTCCCACCTACCTTGAGTTTCTCCCCATTCTCAGTGTCCTCATCTCCTGGCATCCTCAGCAGCGGGTCTAGAAGGTGACAGAGCAGCATCAAAAAGTTTCTGCTGGCAGATAAGGGTCCTTTCCACAGATCAACCAGAAGATGAGGCCAAGGTACCAGGCCCACGTGGCTGCCCAGGTCACTCCTGGTCCCCAGAATGTGGGGACCTGAGCTTGGGTCGGGCAAAGGACTCAAGAGCCAGCACTGCATGTGGGAAGGACAGAATAGTGGGGACACGAAATCCAGGTTCTGAGCCTCAGAACTGTCCACAGAGGCAGGCACCTCCAGGTCAGCAAGGAGGCCCCAAAGGGTTCTTGAGACCACCGACCCTAGGAAGGGGCCACGCAGGAAGCTCCCTAAACCCAGTCCTCCATGAGCTAGGGGTGGGAGAAGCTAAACCACATAGAGTCAGTCCTTTAACTCTCTCCAAGGAAAGTCCCACCAGATAAAGGTGCTGTAGGCAAGAGGCTGCCTGCAGGTTACATTCTAGAGGGCATTCATGAGAAGTCCCTGGACCCATGGTCTGGTTGCAGCCTGGGGTGAAGCGTGCCACAAAACACAAGGAAGGGAGAGATGGGGGAATTCATAAGGGGACAGTGTGTCTGGGCAGAAGCCAAAGGTGGTATGCACCTACCTCTCAGGGGCCGCAGTCGCCGCCTGGCCACTTTCAGGTGCTTGGTCCGACCCAGGGCCTCCCCCAGAAGGTAGTACCAGCCGCTGATCTCCTGTCACAAGAGAAGTGATAGGCTCAAAGGAGGCAGAGAGCACAGGTCAGGCAGCCACCAATCCCCCACCAAAAAGCAGCAACTGGAAAGACTCCCTTGAAAACAGCATCTCTGCAGAGAGAGACGTTCTAGCCTCCCTGCCCCAAAGAGCACTGCCATGACTGAGAAAGCCTTCCCTGATAGTCCTGGAAGAGCTGGTCTGCCTTTCTGCCAAATTCCCACAGCTTCTTATCCCCAGAGGACAGTCTATATGCATGGCTGCTACCCCCACTAGGCTGTACACAGACTCTTTTATGTGCCCAGCCCTGTGCCTGGTATACAGAAGGAGCCAGATAAATGTTGACAGAAAGGAGTGACGGCAGCCTGAGGCTCCTGAGCAGTTGGCAGACGGGAACATCTTCTCCCAGGAGGGAATAAAGCTGAGGCTGCAGTCAAGACATTTGGGACCCACGTGCAAGATAAGAGGTCCTCAGCCACCTACCCCAGACTTCACTTCCAGGGCCACCTGGCAACACCATGCGGCAGGCCACTAGGACATCCCCAAAGATGTGCAAAAAGAATACATCCCTTCCCTTCTCAAAAGCCTTCAGGTGCAATGTAGAGTAGAAAGGATGGTGTCTGTAGACCCCAAAGAGTCCCTAACTAGAAAGAAAGCACCACAGAGGATGCTCAGCCTACCCGCTATGCACCTGCTAGGCCCAGAAACACGAGGCCTGGTAGACGATAATGACCCCTGGAACAGACCATGGGAAGCGCCCGGCCCTCCTCCTGAGGGCAGGCCCAGGAGTGCTCTGCACTCCAAGGGACCTTCCAGACTCCAGACCCAGAGCCTCGGGGCTGCCGAACAACTGCTCTCTGACAAGATCGAACCAAGAGGGGACCCAACCCCATAGTCACATGGGTGACAAATACAGTGTTATTCAGGCCACATGGCACTTGTCTCAGTGGAGCACCATCTCATTAACAGAAATGCCACCCAAGGGCTTCCAGACAAAGGCCCCACCTGTACCAGCCCTGGCCTAGGTGGAACGACCCTCCCAGAAGCTTCCCTAGGACCTACCTTGTTTGGAGTCAGGAGGGACTTCACCCCAAAGCTCATGCAGCCAATGAGTCTGCTCTGTCTGGGAGAGCAAGAGGCCTGAGTCAGCACCATTTCACTAGGCATTATTGAGGGGTCTATTATCAAGTGTAAGAATTGGTTCGCCTGATGCACTGTGGTTTACAAAGCACTTTTACGTGCCTCATCTCATTTGATCGTTCCAACTGGCAAGCTGAAGAGGAATTATTCCTCTGTTTCACAAAGGAAAAAACTGAGGCTTAGAGTTGGTCCCCTCCCAAGGTAACCGGACTCGTAAGTAGCAGAGTCCCATGAGAAACCCAGGTGTCCTAGGTCATGAGGCAGCACTCCCTCCAACACCTACAGCAACCGAGAGCTACCTTCATAGGTTTTAACTGTTCTGGTCTAGGCAGATCTGAAGAGCTGGTCCCCAGAGGGAATTTCAGCTCTCACATCAGCTGGTGATGCTCATTCAAGGAGGAAAGTTATAGAACCTTAAACTCAAGAAGTTCTGTCTAAGGTCCAGGCAGGACAGCCTTTGGACATTTTCAGACCAAGGTTCAAACCAACACAAAAGTCTCCGAGACCAACCTGACCTGCGGGTCCAACTGGACAAGTAGCCATAAACCAGGGTCAGGCCTTGCAGGGATGTCACACTGTGGCAAGGGACTGAGAGTTCAGCCAGGTCCTTTTTGGCTAAGAGTAATTCAAAGTTCCTGAAGACTGTCCCACTGTCCCAAAGTCAGGGACTGACTGATACTTGGCAGCTTTCACTGATGATGGCACAGATCAATACTAATAAAATGCAAAAGATATTCTCCCTACTGCGAGAGAAAAGGAAACTTACAAATCTGTAGTATAATGAGAAAGACTCCCACAAAAATATTCACAATGGCTGTTCACGAGAGAGACACCCACAAAAATATTAGGAATGGTTGTATCTGGTAGGCAGGATTAGAGAGGGTTTTGTTTTTTCTTCAGGTTTTCAGTGTTTTCAAGTTTTCATAGGGAACAAGCAGTACTTTTGTAATCAGGAGAAGAAAACACAGTGTAAATGTATTTGAAAGTATTTCTGTTCCACCACATTTTTCTCCATCCTAACACTAGATAGAGGTGTTTTGTTTTGTTTTGTTTTGTTTTCTCTTCTCTCTTAGCACATTCCCAACTCAGACTCCGTCAGAGATTGGTTTACTGTTAATCAAGAAACAACAGGGGTATTTCGTCTGGAGCATAACCCTGATGGTCGACTTCAATATCTGAGGGACCCGCATAAATCTGGCACGTTCTATGGAAAGCACAATATCAGAGCTAAAGATGGAATGAGCTCCTGGATGGGTAGTGAACTCCCTGGAGATGTGCCTCCCTGGAATCTGGCCTAGGGGGGCCTGAGCAAGGCCCACAGCAACAGCCAGGGGTGTACCACAGCACCCCGCTGAAAAGCCTGTCCCAGTCCTGCGCCCCAGAGCCTGCTCCCAGGGATCCAGACACAGCAGGTCCAAGGCAGGGTCCAGGCTTATGAATCTGGAAAAGGCACCCACCCATGCCTGCCCCAGTCAAGGACCAGTGGTCTAGAAGGCTTCTATAAATACATATTGTTTGGATTCTCCGGAAAGGGTGGCAGCTCACCACCTGATAGTCCTAAGCAAAACAAAACTGGCTTCTTAAGAGCAGCCAAGCCAAGTGAGGGGTGGGGATGCAGAATGCTGGGGCCTGGTCCTCAGAACACGTGCGCCTGCCCTGCAGACGAACAGTCTGCACTTGGCAGGGTCCCACCAGCCACTGTCACTCTGCTCCTCTCCCTGCTCTGTGTGTGTCTCTCTCTCCCCCCACCCCCCACTCCCATTTCCTACAGCCTGGGCTCTACCTACTCGCCCCTCCTCCTCGCCCCCTCTCATCATACAAGGCCATATTAACAGTCTACCCAGAGCACATTGTGGTCACCCCAGGAAAGCGACCCTTCCACGTCCACCTCCCCAGCCCACCACAAAAACATATACTCCTCCCTCCTGGCAAGTAGCCAAGTCGGCACTAACGGGAGGGGCAGTCACAAGGACCATCAGGAGCACAGACACTGATATGAGATGCCATTGTCAAGACCCTGCCAATGTCCTCATTGCCGATTTAATTGCTGTCAACACATTCAAGAGAGAGCCAGCTGGGATCCAGGTGCCCGCACTGCCTGGCTCCATGCTTTTCTTCTACACTCGGTATGGCTGTAACTTTCTAAATCTCCAGGCACAATGCTTTAGCTGTAATAAAGGCTGCCTCTCTTTGGTCCTCAGTAAGTGGAATTTCCATTTCCCAGTGCTTAGAGAATGATAAATGGTTAATAGCCTCCTGTGAGCTTTGCCTCCTGCTAAGGGGCCCCCAATGACTTGAGGGTCATTCAGGCAGAGTAAATCCTCACACTCCATAATCAGGACCCTCTCTCTAAGTGTTCTTCAGTTAGCTACTTCTTGAGCCTGCCTTTGAAAACCCTTTGGAGGAAGAAAGACTTCTTTTACATGCAACCTGAGTACCCGGCAATATCCCAGTCAGCTTATAAACTTGGAAACTGCACTCACGCTGGGGAATGCCTGAAATCTCGCTAGGCACAAAGCCTCAGGGGCTAAGCCTTGGTTACGTCTGAATGCCGAACCCTGAGCTCGGGGCTTGGTGCACTCAGTGATGGCTTGACAAATGGATGAATCCATCATGCCCGTGGTTGGCAGGCACTGGGCAAGGAGCCCAGCATTAAGGAAATAAGATAAACATGCAGGAATTTAAATAGCAGTTCGAGACAGCAATACAGGGGATGTCACTCGACAGGGTGAGATTGACAGATGAACAGTGCAGCATTCAACAAAGGCTGAAAGCTCAGGGGAGCAAGAGGTAGCTTAGGGCCAGAGTGCTTGAGGAAGGCCTGAAGAGTTAGGCCAGAGAGAACGAGAGGAAGAGCATTTCTTGCAGGGGGCACAGCCGGTACAAAGGCTCAGAGGTAAGGCTTCATGGGGAACAGTACTTGGCTCAGTTTACTTTGGAGCATAAAGCGGGAGACACACTGCAAAGAGAAAAGGCATTATTTTGAGGGAATGCCCTTTAATCCTCTCTCTCAGGGACTTTAAACCATTCCTGTTACAGGGTTACTCCGTCTCATCTCAATTTATTGTTAATTGGATGGCTTAAATAATAAATCGAACACATTTTTCCACTCAGTTTTTTTCTTTCCTTAGGTTCAGTTGCCACCTCTAGTCACAAACTTTCTGACATCACCGCACTCTACTTGGCACTGAGGTCCTGTTTATAAAACAGGTTACGGGAGAGAGCGGTACACTGAGAATGCCCAGGACAGCGTGTGACACGGAGCAAGCAGACGCCCCACAAATGTAGGTGCTGTCAGCAGATTACATTCTAGAAACATAGATGTGTGTGCTGTTGTTTTTTAACTTGGTGCGTAACATTATAGATTGTAATTCTAAGATTGTTCTCTGGCCATAAGTTCTGAAAATGCTATGACTAACACCAGACGCTTCAGTTTAGCTTTCACCATATAATCAAACAGAACTTCTAAATAGCTCGGTTCCGTAGTCAATGATATTAAGGAATTGCTATTAATTTTTAAATGTGATAATGGCATTGTGGTTCATTTTTTAAGTCATCTTTTATAGAGATAGAGATAGAGATAGAGATAGAGATAGAGATAGAGATAGAGATAGAGATGAGATGAGATGAGATGAGATGAGATGAGATGAGATGAGATGAGATGAGATGATGTCTAAGATTTTCTTAAAAATAATCCATTGAAGGAGGGGAAATGGGTGGGAACATAGATGAAATAAGACTGGCCAAATACTGATAACTGATTAAGCTAGACTATGAATATGTGAGGGTTTATTATACATTTGCTACCTTTCCATATGTGTGAAAATGTCTATAATTTCTTAAAAACTCATAGAACCTTGAAGCTGAAAGAACCTTAGAGGTCAGTGCATTTTACAGATGAGGAAACTGAGGCCCAGCACAGGGAAGGGAATTATTCACGGTCTCGCAGAGAGTCGGAGCTAAGCCAAAATCAACTGCTCCGAGCCCAGTTCTCCTCAGCTCCTACTATGATCACCATGACGAGCTGAAATGATCCAGCCCTTCCCTAGGACTTCTTCGCAGATCATCTTGCTTTCCTAGTACAAGTTTATAGCCATCGCTGTAAGGGTCAAGAGAATTCATGAAACCGATTCTTCCTTTCTATCTCCTATCAGTTTCAAAATGTAATGCCACATATTCAGCTGGATGACATATATGAAACTACATTATGTGCTCTGGGAAGTAGCCTGAGGCCTGAGGAACATGTGTAGTGACACAGAAAGAGTATGGCTTTGGAGTCATTTCTCACCCGTAAGAGACAGTCAGGTGGACTGTGATGTGATTACAAGTGTGCAACTTTGGTGCCAGACGGCCTCGATTTGCATCTGGTTTCCACTGTGTTACCATGGGCAAGCTACCACTTAACCTCTTTGTGCCTCTGTTTCCTCACCTGTAAAAGAGCGATAACGGTAATACCCACTTTATGTGTAGTTTCACGAGGATTAAATTAGATGGTGCATGAAATATGCTTAATGTCCACACACAGTGGAGAGTTAAGTGCTTAATACATATGAGCTTTTATAGAAGCTCAGGCAAGTCCCTGGGCCTTCGTGAGATTCAGTTTCCTCTTCTCTGGAGAGAGGGACAATGACAATTCCTGCCTCTCAGAGTTGTTAGGGGAATTAACTGAGATAATGTATGTAAAGTGCTTGGCAGAAAGAAGAGCTCGATAAATGTTCGCTTCCTTCCTTCCCTAATTGTCTTTCATGTGGATAAGTTGAATGTCCATCCTTCGGAGAAGCACAATTTGATTTGAACGCGTTGAGCAAGACACAAGTCCCCTGCAATCCCTCTGTCTGCCTCCTGCAGCTCAGAGGCTTGTTCAGGGAGAGATGATGGATCAATACTGCGTCTCTCGCGGGCTGAGCTGGTCTCTATGGTGCTAGCAGCTGGGGCAGGGCCCTCTGCTCTGAAAGCTGGCCTGTCTGAGCCTGCTCTGTCCCTCTGGAGCTGGAGGTTGGGACTGTGACCACGAGTTCGACTGTGTTTTGTTTAATAAGGAATCTCACTTTCCCAAAATAGGCAACAAGTGGAGACACTCGCTGCCTCTGTCACACTGCCTCGCGGGGCGCTGACTCATTCTCCCTGGCTTCACTTTCTTTCCCAAAAACCTTGAACTGCATTGTTGGCTTCTCCTCCGGCAGCGCTCTCGGCTTGCTCTGGTCCAGCAGAAGGGCGGGTCACAGTGGGGCAAGCGGAAGCTCCCAGCTTGGTGCCTGCCTACAGCACCTGCTCCACTCCTTGCCACCACCCAGTGGGCTGGCCAGCTGTTTCTCTGACACTCTCCTCTGGCTCCTTCTGAGCTTTCCCTTCAAGGCAAGATTCTGACCCTGAGTCCTTGGCACTCGCTGTATTCCTGGGCAGTCTCACCTGCTCAGAATTTCACCCACTGCCTCGGTGGTCATGGTTCCCGCAGACCTCTCTCTCCCCTGAGCTCCAGGTAAGCAAAGGCAGATCTCCTCACAGTTCACCCCTGGCTGTTTTCCAGGTACCTCCATCTCAGGATCCAGGGCTGGTTCCCTTTGGAGGGGACACCATCTAATCCCAGGAGTCATCCTCAACTTCTCCCACTGCTCTCACAGCTAAATCACTGCTCAGTACTTTTGATTTAATTTCCTAAATACGTCCTGGGTCTCTTTCCCTCTTCCCTAACCCTAAATCCTCTTTCTCACAGATCACCAGGAGTCTCCTAGCTCTTCCCCAACCTTTCAAAATGCTAACCAAATGATAGATCTAGAATATACATCTGTCATGTTCTTACTCAATACCCTTCAGCATCTCCTCATTGCCAAATTCCCAAACACCAGCTGGCTCCATGAGGTTCACCCTGAGAATTGTGTGAATGCAGATTCCTAGGCCCTGCCCATGAAGATTCAGATATGGCACCTGGAACCTGTGTTCCTTACAAGCACCCTGGATGATTCTAACGCATATCCAGGACTGACAACCATCGGCCCTTTGGAAACCACCCACAGTCCAAAGAAAACCTATAGAATAATCGGACTGAGCTTATACCAACATCTTTATCTTATCCCTAGCCAGCCCCTACTTTATACTTGACCCTCCAGCAACACCGGTAAGTTTGCGGATCCCTCCCCACTTCTGCCCTGCCTCCTACACTCTACTGGTTCTCTCTTCTGTCCTTTTATTCCCACATCCAGGAGGCAATATAGTTTTGAGAGTGAAGACTCTGGGATCTAACTGCCTGGATTCCCTTTCTGGCTCTACTCTTCGCTAGCTGTGTGACCTTGGGCAAGTTACTCCTTTCTTAGCTTCAGTCTTCTTTTCTAAAAACTTACGACAAAAACATACTCCTCTCAGAGCTGTTTTAAGAATTAAATGAGATGATCCACTGTTGACACCTGGCTTGTGTCCACACCGGGTAAGGTGCTGCTCCTATTATCAACGTGACAGCCTCCTCCTCACCCACACCCCCAAGTCTCTATCAGTGATCCTTGCAAGAAGAGGACAGTCTCTCATGGACCCCATGTGTCCCCAGCACTTGCAATGATGTTGCCACACTGGCACCCAGGAAACAGCAGCTCAATCAGTGAGGTCTACAGAATAAGCACCATTCCATGATAAAAAGTAGATGCTCTATTAAAAGACAAATCCTTCATTATGAATGTTGAATAAGGCTCAACTTTAAAAAGTACAGTAGCTATAAAATTTAGGGTACTAAAAAGCATTCGACCCAAAAATATCCTCCAGGTCTAAGCTAGTGAGTTGAGCCCATCTTCATGTACCCAGACGCTTTTTCAGTCACCATTTGGCTCTATGATTGTTTGACAAATATTAATGGCCACAGAGTCTCCCAGATTTCTTAAGCTACACCAGGTCAATGAGCCCCTGCTGCTCATTGTCAAGTGCCATGGCCATCAGTCAAGTGCTTCTACCCCCTTTCCTTAGCAGCTAGCTAATCCTCACCCTCACCTCCCTAGCACTCCTCCCCTGCCCTGTGTTAAATGCCATTAGTAATGACCACAGCTGGCCTCCTGCGTCTGGGCTGCCTGCAAGATCAGGCCGTTTGGATTCTCCCACACAAAACTTCCACACCTCCTATACTTATAGGCCGCCTCACGGCAGTCTGAGCCCACCAGGAATGTTCCTGCCCCCTTGCCTTTGCTCATGCTATGCGCTGCCTGGAATGCCCTTTCTAATCTTCCCTCCTTGTCTTATTCTCGATCTTCACCCCAAGATGCTCCTTTCTGCGTGAAGGCTTCCTTGATTATCTTAGCCGACAACGAACGCTCCCTCTTACCGCATTTGCTGCCCTATTACTCATTTTCATTCTTGTATTCATTGAACCAATACTCGCTAAACAACTCTGTGTTAGGCACTGGGTATGGTGGTGATTAAGAGAGAAGTGGGCCCACTTTTCATGGCGTTTCTATTCCCATGGGATTGAGCCTGCATTCGTTGTTGCTGTAATGTGTCTCCTTGCAGCATCCGGTGTCCCTTCCTGAAAGTAGGTGCCATGAGAGCAGAACTCACATGCAGGCTGGTTGGCATCAACGTGGCCAACACAGCAACTTGCTCAACAAATGCTCCTTGATAACACAATCCTGGGCGTCGTCAAGAGTGGCAGGGTCTCAGGGAGTAGCAGCAAACTTAGCATTGCCACTGCCGCTCATGGTTGTGCTGAGTGCTGGCCGCCTGGCTGCCACCCACAGGCCCAGAGCATGATCTCTCCTCCTGCGCGGCAGCTCCCCTCACCTGGAGTCACCTGCCCTGTTCCACACAGTGACCAGGAGGCGTTTCTGTTCATCTTCCTCTTGGACAGGACTGCAAAGCAAACCAGATGGTCAGAGTGTCTGTAGAGCCAAGCGCTAGGCCAGATCCACGGTGTCTGACATAATTGCAAAATATGGAAATAACCTATACATCCAACCATAAGGAGGTGGGTAAAAAACTCAAGCACAAATAGCATGGGAGGTGAGTTTGACACTTAAAAGAGTACACATTATGTTGGTTAAGGACAAAATGGAGGTTACCATACAACGTTATATAATAATTTCATTTTTCTAAACACACACACACACACACACTCACACAAATTCAGAGATCTGAAAAAAAAAATAAATAAACCAGGGCATATCAGTCAGTAGTAGGGCTAAAGGTGTTTTTTCTTCTCTTTGCTTATCTGTATTTTCCACTATTGCCTTGTATAGTTTGAAAAACAACAAAATCGTAATAATTTTCACGAATGGGAAAATATAAAATGTCCATTACCTTTGCATTGGCCCCAGAGTTCATGGATGGAGGAAAGCCATAGGAATAATAATAACAACAACAGCAGCTGACATTAGGTGTCTCATTTACACCTCAGCTCTCCGGGGTTGGCACTATTCTTAGCCACATTTTACAAAGAAAAGAGCCAGGACTCAGAGAGGTTAGCAAGTTTTCAAAGGGGGGTGAGAGACAGGCAGGGAGGCAAAACATCCCTCAGCTTGGAAATTCCTCCGGCTCGAGATGGCTTGGCCTGAGGCACAGTGGGAAACTGCCTACTCCTCAGCGGCTGCCAGCCTCAGGCTGGGCACTTCGGTTATGAGAACCAGCCAAGTGAGACCTTATCTCTGTGGACCTCACCACTGGGAGGGGTGCCAGGGATGCAAGGACACAAGTGAATGAGAAAACAAAGACATCCTTTATAAGTCACTGTTTTTCTGCTCAGATCTGGTTCTAGATTTGGCAGACAGAGCTGTTTCCAGATAAACACTCCTTCCCTCTCCTCTGGCACCAGACTTACAAGAAGAAGTGCTCGTGGAAGACTGGGTCTCTGCAGTTTGGAATGGTCTGCGTCTTCTGAAGGCGTAGTCGACTATCTTCAGGGATCAAAGAAATCTTGAATTGGAGAAGAGCGAGCATTTTAGATGATTACTCGTGGCTAGGCTGTCAAACAAGCCCAGAGGCTGACTGTGCTCATCTCTAAGTTGAGGTCTTTCCAGGTGTCCTTCACACCAGCCTCTGCACAGGACAGGGTGGAGTCCTTAGTCAGATGCTGGGAAAGAAGGAGAAGCCCCAGGCCAAAGGTGTTGGAGTCAGATGCCAGGACAGGGCCCCTTAGTAGGTGGGACCAAGAAGGCAGTCACCCGCCGAGCCAGAGACAGGTACAACCTGACCATCTCTGCTCTTCCTCCAAGCACAGAGGTTACTCCCAAAGCACAGGTCTCCTCTCTTCTAAGTTCCCAGCAGCTGCTGAGTGCTCCTTTCACAAGAGGCTCTAGATCAGCCTCTGCCAAGGCCTCCAATCGATGCTCTCACCCTAGTGCACTTGTGCCCTGCCTCAGGCTCCCACCCTGCTCTGACCAAGTCCTTGCCCACAGAGACCTCTGACAGCCTGGGGGCTTTGGGAAGAATGCAGAGGGATGCATCAGGGCCTGGCATTCCGACTGCCACACTCCGCACGCCTGGCCTTTGGTTCTGGCTGGAAGTAGGCGCCTAACCCATGGGGCCTCTGCCGGATCTTCCAGTCCTAAGGGACACTCCTCCACTCTGCCACTCAAACTTGGACATCCTGCCTCTGGTTTGAGGGAGGAGAGGGATGAAAGTATTGCTTGGCATGAGAGGAACTGGGATTATCTGCGGATTTACACCATCCACACGCTCATGATGCTTACCTACGTGGATCACCAACAACACCCCATAAGATTCCTGCTCCTGCAGAAAGCCCTAAAGACCAAGCCAGGCTAAAAGAAAGGGTCTATCCTAGCTCAGGGCCTCATCTGTGGGCCTAATAAATGCCTACAGGCCAAATGATGAAGCAGTCACTATCACTGGAAATGGCCCCAGGCCGACAGATTGCTGGGATCTCAGGACTCTCAGTTCAGTGACATGGCCCCTCATCCCACTCCATGCCACGCATACCCACCCCCACCTCCAATTTATCATCTACCTTCACATAGGGATCACAGATGCCAGGGCGTCTGTTCATCAGGCCTTTGCATTCTATGACTAAACAGAGAATTAAAATGTTGGGGTCAGTAGGTGGGAAAGATGATTACCAGGCCTTTAATCTGCATAAACACCAATGGATATTAACCCCTCTCTGATCTAGTCCATTCCCACCATCTCCCACACTCAGGTGGCACCATCGCCAAGGGGTTATAAGGTATAGTCAATCCCCTGAATCTTAACAGCTGTAAGAGAACATAAAATTTGTTGAGTCCAACTGCTCATTTAATGAGGAAGATGAGGTTATGAGGGGGGCCCAAGGACAGTAAGAAATTCATCTAAAGTCACAGAGCAATGGAGTGACAGAGGTAGGTTTTGAACCATGTCTATTGACTCCCAGGCTAGTGTTCTTTCCATCACACAAGATAATCTCCTGGGAATGGAGGGGCCAGGCCAGAGAACATACCCTGCACGGTGACCTGTGCTGTCACTGATGAACAGTATAACACAGCAGGAAAAAGCTTGTGTCCAGAGGTAGACAGACACAAGAATGAATCCCAGCCCCACACTAACTGGTCATGCGACCCAGAGCAAGTCCCTTTGCCTCTCTGAGACTGAATTTGGAATTTTTAAAATGGATTTGTGATAATAATATCCACTTCACAGGGTAGTTGTGCTAATTAAATGAGATAATGTGTCAAAAGTGATTAGTAGACAGCCTGGCAAACAAATAAACTGCTCAACAAAGAAAAGAATAATAAATAAAGGCAAGGGATAGGTGGGGATGGGCTGCGGGTCTGGTCATGAAGGCAAGCATGGCCCATTGGCCTGAAGTCTGCAGAAATCAGACAGCAGACCTCACAGAAACTGAGCCTCTTTTCTATTTTCTTTCATGTTGAGTTTTGATGGAGCCCTGGGGTTTGGCTTAGATGGAGCTCCCGTAGTCTGTGTCATGAGGCCGGGAAAGCCAAAGGAGAGAGAGGAACAGGCTGGACGGGATGAAGGCCTGAGACTGGGGCAAAGCCAAAGAAAACTGTGCAAGACAAATGGAGTGGTGGAGGCCAACATGCATTTTGCAAAAACTGTTTGCACAGCTGGAGTCAGGCTCTGGCGGGCAAAGAACCCCCCTCTGTTGGTCCTTGGGAACTTCACCTTGGGCCCCCCAAGGCCAGGACCACAGGACCTTAGGCGCCTGCTGGTCTAGCTGCCTGGTATCCTAGTTACTGTTCCTGGCACATGCTTCCCCTTGAGGGTGTGGTCCCTGAGGGCACGATCCAGGCCTGATGAGCCCAGGGTCTCCTTGGCTCTCAGTGGATGCACTCCCATTCTAGTGGGGAAGAAAAAACCCTGGACAGACCAGGGCGACACAGTGTAGTCAGGGCTGTGATGAAGACATGGAGGAGGAAGCAACAAACAGCCCAGGCAGGTTAGGTCAGGGGGTGATTCCTAGAAGGAAAAACTTGAGGCAAAATGAGCCTTCCGTCCTGAGTCTTAATGATGAAGGCAGGCATAGTTCTTGTAAAATCAGAGGGAGGGAGTCATATTTTTCAAAAGGACTTCAGAAAGAAGGCAAGCTATTCCAGACACAAGGAACAGAGGGTGCAAAGGAACAGAGGCATGAGTGAGCATGATGCATTCAAGGGGCAGGAGGTACATGTAACTGGATAGAACAGGGGGTGAAGAGTGTCTTTAGTGACAAGAGACAGATAGGCCAGAGAGATAGGCAGGGCCTTTGGGGCC
Source organism: Cynopterus sphinx (assembly GCA_030015415.1). Classification (NCBI taxonomy): domain Eukaryota; kingdom Metazoa; phylum Chordata; class Mammalia; order Chiroptera; family Pteropodidae; genus Cynopterus; species Cynopterus sphinx. The sequence continues at coordinate 114,468,002 of CM057385.1, read as the reverse complement.
AAAGAGAAGAGTCCTGGCAGCGGGGGACATGACAGAAATTCAGTAACTATTTGTATGGTGGATAGAAGGCTGAACAAATAGATAAACGGTAGGTAAAGTGTAAAACCCTCTGGGTGGCGCCAGAGGACGTTGATCACCTGGCCCCAGGTTACCCCTCCACCCATCCCGTGCTGAGGCCTGGTCATGTTAGACCATTTTTTCAAATGCATCATGTTCTCTCTGACCCCCGGGGCCTTTGCACATGCTACTCTCCCTGCATGGAGTATCCAGCCTTCCTGCTCCCTCTGCCTGGCTCAGGCCTGTTCCTCCATCACTGTCTTTGGAATTTAAAGTTTTCTATCTTATTTAACAAACACTAAAATACAGCTTACTACATGCCGGGTACTGTCCCAAGTGTTTTACAAATATTAACTCCTTTAATCCTCATAACAGCCCACAAGATAGGTACTGAGCTTGCCTAAGGTCGCTCAGTAGTAAAGTATTAGAGAGAGAGGTACGAGAAGTCTCCTGTGGCCCTGCTTCACTGGAGCCAGGGACAGCTCCAGCCTGCGGGGAAGAAAGGCCCACTGTGTGGACTCCATCATATCAGGAGCAGGACCAGGGAGGTGGCCCCAGAAAGAGTCCCAAGTGAATACCCTCTTCTTTTCAATGGACACATAACAGGACACTATAAAAAGATGAGAGAAGAAGCCATGGCCCGTGGTAATACCATCTCCAGGAGGGAAGCTGAGCGGCCCATCCCTTTCCTGGTAGGCCTGGCGCACAGCCATACTCACTGTGGAGAAGCAGAACCCGGTCCTGGGCATCGATTGACAGCTTCAGCTGACCTAAGGAAACAAGAACAGAAACAACTTCACCTCCTCTCCTGATTGGGTGAAAAGTGGAGTCATGGTGATGGGAATGCTCTTTGTTCATGTGAAGAGATTCAAAGATTCAAGCAGTCTCTGGGTTGGAAGGGAGCTCAGAAGCCATCTATTTCAGCCTCCTTGACACATCAGGAGTCTCTTCTATAATACCTTCAGTAGTAGTTCTCCAGCCTAGGCTTACATCCCTCTGGTGATGGGGAGCTCATTACTTTACAATGCAGCCCAAAACAAAACACCAGGTCATCCATCCTCACAGATACCCACTGGCCCTCCAGCATTGACAGAGGAGAGAGAAGACCACACTCGTCTTCCTCAATGACATGTTGAAAAATATTCTTAGTCCAATACATTCTTCCTGGAACCTCAAAAAGCTACTAAACCCATGCATCTAGTTGACACACACTGGAGACAAGCAAGAAAAGCAGGGCAGGGCCTCCTAGCCTACAGCAACCTCATACACCAACTGCAAATTCCTCACGTCTCCTCCATCCATGACAGCTCTGTCTAGTAGTCATCTGCTTCTACTTGATCACCTCAAGTGATGGGGAGCTCACTTCTTCAAATGGGAGCCCTTTTGCTTTTGACATAGCTCTGATTGTTCACTGTTCCATCTTGATTGAGCCAAAAGTAGCTTCTCAATAACTTACATTGACTGGATCTCATCCTGCAGTCTGAAATCTCTCCTCTAGACCAAAGTCTACACTCCTTCCAGTATTCCTCGTGGCACAGTGCAACATTCCTCATCATCCCAACTGTTCATCTCTGGACATGCCCCACGGAACTGGGATGGTGCCTGGAGTTTGTGCTTTGCTGCTGGTTGGAGGAAGGCTAAACACAGTTTGGAGAACAGAAGAGAAGGAAGCTTTGCTGCAGTCTGCCAACCACTGTGAGGTGGCAACCACTTACTCCTCGTACTTTGGGGTGTTTAAGCTATGAGCCCAAGCAATCTAGGCTCCAGCAAACGCTAGGCTAGCTCTCCACCCATCAAAAATTCCTGCTGCTCTCTTGCCCAGGACACTGATCTCAGAAGCCGGGAAACCTGTTCCAGTTTCAGACCCAACTAATCTCCTATTTCAGAGCCACAATGTCCACGGCTGTGGGGTGAAGCTAATAATAGGGGTTATCACATTGTCTGAGCTATGTGGAGATCAGGTAATGCTGGAGGGTAAGGAGGTCCTTGGATGAAAGGCGCCAGGAGAATCCATGGTGTTATTAGTTCAAGGGCTGAGCAATTACTACTTTGGGGCTGAGAAACCTCCTACAAAAACTGTGCCCCATCCAGTGTGAGGTAGGAAAGGGAGGATGGAAACAGACAAACAGGGCCAAGCAGTCACTGATCCAGTCTCATTGACCCAAAGGCCTCTCTTTATATTCAACATGGAACATTTTTTCTGAAACTGGGACCAGTACAGTAACCCTGCACATCAGCCAGAAAGCCAGCTCTGGCCTGAACACACTTGGTTTCCAAAACCATGCAAATGACTGTGCTGCACATCACCTACCGCCTACAATGGCCCTTTCCCAGAAATCAGGATGGAGAAATCTAACACAAACGTCACTAATTCTATCCTGACAAACATACACTTGTCCGGCACCCGCACAAGCCCTGAGTGAGGAAGACCAGACGGGAACAGCCTGGTGCCTATCCCCAGAAAGCTCACAACGCAGCAGCTAGGACAGGGGCATGGGCAAGGCCAAGGGCGAAACTGGAGCGGAGAAAGGGCCTGGGGTGAAGTCTGGCCTAGAGGTCAGGTTAGTCTGAGCAGCTTCATGCTGCTCCCCTCCAGGCCCAGCCAAGCAGGACTCCTCAGCAAGGGCCCGGGTGCCCTGTTACAGCAGAGGAACCAAACCCAGCACCCTTTCACAGCCCATCCTCGGGCTCACTGATGAGGGCAAGATGGAAAATGAGACCTTTCCCCGGCCATGCCTGTTCCCTGTCCTCCCCGCTTAGGTCATTCCATCAAATGTCTGAGGCTCATGGTGTCATTTTGTGCAACCTCTTAATTTGTTAATCAAAATGGTCATGCCCAGCAATGGAAGGTGACTTGCCCTGAGCCCAAAATGACCAGAGTAGACCGAACCAGAACTAAAGACCAGATCTCTGCCCCGACTCCAGCACCATTTCCTGTGCACTGAGCCAGTCTCCTAGAATACTCACAGCCCTCTGATGTGTACCATTGCATCTGCCAATGCAGCCCTGGGGCTTAGGGGCAAAGAGAGCCATCAAGCACAGGACAAGGTGCTACAGCTTTGCTAGAGAATCCAAAAGGAAGCCAAAAGAGAGCAGGCTCCAAGACATTTCCCCAAGTCTAGAAAAATAAACCACCAAGAGAAGAGAAGTCAGCTGAATCCCTGGGTACCACCTAATCGGGCCCCTCACAGATACCAGCTAATCAAGCTCCTTGTAAACCCCGCAAATCTCTGGTCTTGTCAATATCCTCACTTCCTTCCCAGGCTGAAGGTGTGGCCTATAGGAGAACCCGGGAATATTCAGGGTAAATGACCTCATCTGGCTGTTTGGGGGCACTGGAGAGGCTATGTTCCCAGTTCTCATGGCGCTGCAGTAGGGCACCAACTCTGTCTGCAAAGGGTGGTGGTGACAGGCGCCCAGAGAAGCTGCAGGAGTGCACCAGGGATCTGAGGCAAAGGGAGCTGATTAAAGAAATTCAATTTGGCAGTCCTTCCTCAGTAGAGGACCACAGGAAGATGAACTCTAACTCTTAAGACATAAGAAGAGACATACTCATAAAACAAAGCAAGAAGATAGGGCTGCCCACCATTACTGAACTTGGGTCAGCAGTTGTTCTGGAAAGACCCCACGCCATCCCAGGGTGTGCAGAGAACACACCTGTGAGGAAATTGTCTGGTTAGCATAAAGCGAAAGTCATGTCAAAACCCAATCCAACACAAAAGCAATTCCCATTTAAGAACTGTCATATGTTGAAAGCCACAGGAGCGGGGATGATTTCAGGCCAAGTGAACAAAGGAGGCTGGGTCTATATGAAGCCTAGCCAGCCACTAGTGCTTTTTCCCTCCATTTGTGGGGACAAGTCTGACCCTCCAGTTGTGAGTGCAGGAGGGAGGGAGGGAGCCTAGCCAGGTGCCAGGCACTTCCCCCCACTGTGGTCCCCACCTGCTTCACCCACAGGGCAGCCTGATTGAGGCTCTGTGAGGGTTATGCATGTCTGTCGATTTCACCTTCTGCCCTCCAAGGGAGAAATGGTACGTGAGCTGCAGCTTGTTTGGGAGCTGGGAGCCACATAGCTCTTGGGATGTAGCCCTGGAGGGGATGTAGCCCTGGAGAATGTCAGGTGCCTGTTGTTTTGAAGAGAGAGAATCTTGAGGTGTTTTTGGAGAAGCAGCCCTGGCTTTCGATGGTGCCCACTGGCAGAAGGAGACCCGCAGAGCAAAAGTAAGCGGGGAGCTGCAGTGGTAGGATAAAAACTATGATGGCTCAATTCAACCCCTTTCATTTGACTCTCTGCTTCCTGTGAAACCTGATATTACTGTGGTTTCTCAAGCTGTTGTTCCTTCCAGGAATAGAATGCTCTAGCCAGCAATCTATAAGGCAGTTAGCATCCTGACTGCACCCCTGTGAGAGACCCTGAGCAAAAACTGCCCAAACTAAGCCATTCCCAAATTCCCGGCTCACGGAAACAGTGAGATAACAAATGTTTGTTTTTTAGGCCAATAGATAGCGGGATAATTTGTTATGAAGCAATACAGAACTAATACAAACCCATATCGCTTCTGCAGTTGGGTGACATGAATCTAATCAATTCTGAGGCAACTTTCAATTTTATGATTTAAGAAAATACCATTTTAAGGTAAATCAGCATTATGACTAAGGAAACGGAAGATCTGCTTTTGAGAACCTTGGTTTTGAACAAAGAATTTTGATAGATTTAAACCTTACTATTTACCACTAAACTGCAAAATCTGAAATTGTCCCACATTAACCCAAGCACGTGCCTGAAAATGCTTCACCTACAGAGCAAACACTTTCTTTTTATACATGTTTGTGTACAATACTATAAGATATAAAAATTCATATTACTCTGCCTTTCACAACTTTCCTTTAGATTTTACTGTAATTAATTTTAAGTCAGATGTAAAGTCATATAATTTTAATTCCAAATTATCAGTTTTACCTCATTTTATAAATTGCTCAGCCTCCTTATCTTTTTCATAGTACAGACTTTTTCTTCATAGTTAAATATGTTATTTTACAATGATGAATGTCGACCATGTGCTTGCAGGTAGCTTTAAGCCACACAATAGAGTCAATAATTTATTTTCATTATGTTTTCTATTCGTGTTACTTTTTTCATGGTCAGATAAAGTTTTCCAGAAGAATAAGTTTAATATGTAAAACGCAAGAGAGGAAGCATGGAACTATGAGTGAAGTGTGGATTTTGGAGTCAGTAAGACTTGGCTTGGATCCTGGTTCCACCACTGATGATCCTTAATCACTACATGTTTCGTTCCCTCATCTGGGCAATGAAAATAATTAATAATAATAATAATAATAATAATAATAATAATAATAATACAGTTCTAATAGGGCTGTTGTAAAACTGAGGACTTACTCTTAGTTTTCAGTTTAGCCCCTGGAATACTGAAGGTACTCTCACCGAATGTGGGAAGGAAGGAAGGAAGGAAGGAAGAAAGGAAGGAAGGGAGGAAGGAAGGAAGGAAAAAACTCAAAAAAATTAGAAAGCATATTAGAGGATTTTTATTTCTGGGATGACAGACCCACTGAGGAAATCTAAAAAACTAGACAAAATATTTAAAAGCAGCATTGTGGAGATATAACAAAACGGGGGGGGGAACTATAAAGCAGGATGTGGGGGAATGGAGGTCTGTGGAATTTAGTTAAATGTTTTCCTGAGCTAATTTTCTCCTGGGGGTGTTTTAAAACTCCAGAGAGGAGACCAAAAGGCTGAGAGGCTGAGCAGAGTTTCTCTCTGGCTCTCAGGGCTAGGAGAACAGGAGGCGGAGATTAGGGCCTGCGCAGAAGTGGGGTCCTTCTGAGCCTCTACCTTTTGGGCTGGAATCCTAAAGGGTTGCTCCTTAGGAACAGAGTAAACCATGATCAGACACAGTTCCTCAAGGGACTGCGGCTCAACTTCAAACAATCTCAATCCCCAACATTTAATTAAGGTTATCCCAGATTACTAAGTGACCTCAAGCATCTGACAAAAGCAAATAAAGATCTTTTTGAAGGAAGATATCATCCTAAGCCCGAATTAAGGAGGAAAACAACTCTGTACCTACCATTTGTAATAGACACAGCCACATACAACATAAAGAAACAAAAAGACTGAAAGAAATAAGGTGGAAAAGTTATGTCTCGCAATTATTAACTAAAAGAAAGCTGGGCAGGTTAATGTCAGTAAAAGTAGAATTTATCTCCATTAGAAATAAAAAAGACTTCTAACAACAAAAGAAGACTTCATGATAATAAAAGCCTTAATTTCACCAAAAAGATAAGTCTAAATTTGTGTGCTCTTAATACTGCTTCAAAATATATAAAGGAAAAACTGACAGAACTATAATGAAAAATAGACAAATTACAACCACAGTGGGAATTTTAACACATCTCTCTCAGTAATTGATAGGATAAATGGGGAATAAAATTATTTTAACAACATAATTAGCAAACTTGACCTAAACCTGATACATACAAAGAACACTACATACAATCACTGTGTGATCTTTTCAAGTACACACAGAACATTTATAAAAAACTATGTGCTGAGCTATCAAAGGACTAAAAATATGCTGAGCATTATTCTGAAAAAAAAATGTAAGATAAGGAATAAAAATATTACTAGAAAATTCCCAATATTTGGAAATTAATAACCCATGGAGTCGAAAAGAAATGACTATGAAAACTGGAAAATATTTTTAACTGAATGATAAAAAGAAAAAAAAAGTCTCCATACCTTCAAACATGAGGCTTCTGGATACTGTCAATGTTCTTTCTATTTTTGACCCCATTGACAGTTACACAGGTATTTGCTTTGTGATAAATAACTGAACTGCACATCATTTGGGGGGACTTTTTTCTGTATGTGCATTATATTTCATAATAAAAAGGTTTTAAAAAAAATATAGAGAGAGCAAAATTGGAAAAGCAAACAAAGGGCCAACAAAAATCCAGAAATAGAATTTCTGAATGCTCCCAAGCAGATGGACTCCAAAGGACAGAAAAGCCAATAAATGCTCAGGACTCTGACCAACAAATGATGAGCTCTTGAGAAACAGTCAAGCCTAGGGAATGTCTCAGGCTCAGAGCAACAGTGAGTAGCTGGCAGGAGCTTCCAGTTCAGGGCCTGTCTTCGCACTGCCCAATACACCAAGCAGGTGGCTGGCATCTGTTCCCAAGTTTCATTCTCACTACAGAAAAATGGATTTTTAAAAAAATTTCTGTGGCCTCTATCGAGAGGCAGAGAAAAGGGTGAGAAAGGGCCCCAGCTAACGTTATACTTCCACAACAAACAGAAAATGCCCAGCATATTGATGTCATTCCTTAGTCTACTCTGTCTGAGGAACCACATCTTCCTGACCTTCCTCTGACAAACCGAAGATTCCAGGCCCTCTGCTAGAGCCTACACACACAGCTGCTCCCCATGGCTTTCACCTTGCTGGTTCATTTGGGAATAACAGTTCTAGAAAGAGTAGGGTTGTATCACCCAATGTCCACAGCGACCTGCAGCCTTCAGAACATGGCCAGCCTGCCTGTCTCCTCCTCTCCCAGACACCTTGGAGGAAAGGCAACCGGTTCTCTCCCATGACCACTTACCACATCCTGGCCCCAGACCAGAAGTCCTGGGCACGTAAATAATAGGTTGCCTCCAGCAACCTAATAAGTTGGTATCCTGTCAAGAAGATATTCTTTAAACACTTATCAAATGCTTTCGTGAACTTGGGAGTATATTTTCTATATAAAACATCATGCCTAAAATTCATATGGAAACTCAAGGAACCCAGGATGGCCAAAACAATTTGAAAAAGAAAAACAAAACTGAAGTCACACTTCCCAATTTCTTAACTACTACAAAGCAACAGTATGGTATTGGCCTTAGAAAAGACACATAGAATTATAAGTCCAGAAATTAACTCATGTATATATGGTCAATTAATTTTTGAGAAAGGTGCCAAGATCTTTGAATGATGATATAATAGTATTTTCAACAAATGATGCCAAGACAACTACATTGTCACATACAAGATTTAAACTGGACCCTTTCCTCACATTATGTACAAAAGTTAACTCAAAATAGATCAGAGACCTAAATGTAAGAGTCAAAACTATAAAACTCTTAGAAGAAAACATAAAGGTACATCCTCATGGATTTGATGATGGATGCTAAAATATACTAAAAGCACAAGCAAAAAAAAAAGTACATAATTTGGACTTCATCAAAATAAAAACATTTGAGCTTCAAAGAACACTATGAATAAAGTAGATCAAAAAACCCAGAGATTGAGAGAAAATATTTGTAAATCATATATCTGATAAGGGACTTGTTACTGGAATATATATAGAATACATAAAACTCAACAATAAAAAGATAAATAGCCCAATAATGACTCATAGGATCTTAAAAATGGGCAAAGGATCTGAATGAACTTTTCTCCAAAGAAGATATACAAATAGCCAATAAGCACATGAAAAAATGTCCAATGTCACTGAACATCAGGGAAATTTAAATCAAAACCACAATGAGATACCACTTTACACCCATAGGATAGCTAGAATCAAAAAGTCAGATAACAGCAAGCTGATGAAATAAAAACCCGCATCCACTGCTGATGGGAATGTAAAATGGTGCATCCGCTTTGGAAAAGAGTTTGGCCGTTCTTCAAACAGCTAAACCTAGACTTCCCATTTGACCTACGGATTCCACTCCTAGGTATAGAAACAAAGAATTGAAAACATAAGTCCACACAAAAATTCGTGCATGAGTGTTCACAGCAGAGCATTATTCATAATAGCAAAAAGTCAGAAACAATCCAAATGTCCATCAACTAATGGGTAAATAAACAAAATGTGGTATATCTATATAATAAAGTATTATTCATAAAATGAATAAAGATGAAGTGCTGACACGTATTACAGCATGAGTTAACCTTAAAAACATTATGCTAACCAAAAGAAGCCAGTCACAAAAAAATATGTATATCATTCCACTCATATAAAATGTCCAGAATAGGCATATTTATAGAGAGAGAAAGATTAGTGATTATTTAGGATCAGCTGAAAGGTGAGACTGAGAATTGGGGATAATAAGCTAAGGAGTACAGTGTTTCTTTTTGAGGTGATAAAAATGTTCTAAAATTGACTGTGGTAATGATTACAAAACTGTCAATATACTAATTATATTGTATCAGTATTCAATTGTATTCAATTATACAGTTTAAATGACTGAACTGTATGTATGTGAATATACCTCAATAAAGCTATTTAAAAAAAACATGTTAGTAAATATACTAATAAAATTTTTTTTCCTGAAGAAAAAAAGTTACATACACTTACCATGACTTTTTCAAATTACACTATTTCTCATAAATAAAAATCCTTCTGGAATTGTTGGGTTCTAGCCCCAGTTTACATACTCTCACCCCTTGAAGCCAGGTTACCTCCTTAGAAGGTAATGTATGGCCAGCTAATGTTACTTGAACATGTCCCTTATTGGGGGGTTGTGTGCACACACACACACAATACATAAACCACAACTTATACCATATAGTACTCTCCCTGAACGGAATTCTAGTCAAAACAATTTTGTCTCCATAGTTTCAGAGACGCTGGAAATTTAACTCCCTTTAATTGTTTGGTCTTAGCAATACTTACATCAATAGAGGCTATAAAAGTGACAAATAAGAACATTTCATATACAATAGCCAAGATATGGAAGCAACATAAGTGTCTATCAACAGACAGTTGGATAAAGAAGATGTGGTACATACACACAATGGAATATTACTCAGTCATAAAAAAGAATGAAATCTTACCATTTGCAACAACATGGATGAACCTAGAGGATATTACGCTAAGTGAAATAAGTCAGACAGAGAAAGACAAAAACCCTATGATTTCACTTAGGTGGGGAATCTAAAAAAACAAAAAAAAATAAATAAATAAAAGACAATCAAGACAGAAACAAACTCACAGATACAGAGAACAAACTGATGGTCACCAGAAGGGAAGGGGGTTAACGAGCTGGGTAAAAAAAGTGAAGAGATTAAGAAGTACAAAGTGACAGTTACAAAACAGTCATGAGATGTGAAGTACAGCACAGGGAATATAGTCAGTGATATTATAATAACTACATATGGAGCCAGGTGGGTACTAGGCTTATTGGGGGATCACTTTGTAAATTATATTAATGTCTACCCACTATGCTATACGCCTAAACTAATATAATATTGAATGCCAACTATAATTGAAAATGAACAAATAAAAATAAATTTAAATGGTTATGCTCAGGGAACTACCAGCTAGGCAGCACCTTCATCTGGTTCTACCAGGACAAAGCCCATGCTGAAGGCCAGGGGCTACCTGCCATGCTGGGGAGATGCCTGTGAACTGAAGAAAACTTAGCAAAGACCTTCTCATTAGGGGAGTCGACTGCCAAAATTGACTCTGAATCCAAAGTTTCCAAACCTCCCTGATGGCCAAAATATTTCTGTGGCTTCTTAAAATTAGATTCTCAGGTCCCAACCCAGACCTGTTATTAAACCACCATGTCTGAGAGAAGATCCTAGGAATCTGTGTTTTTAACAGACTCCCAGGTACTTCTGATAATTGGCCAGGTTGGTAATCACTGATATGAATCTCCATTCATGAAGAGACAAGCAAAGATCATTCAGTGCGTGAAGAAAGTCATCAGCCTGGAGGAGAGGTAGCACATGTCAAGAAAACAATTAATGCAAGAAACAAGAAAGAACTTCCCCAGTGTCAATCGATGTCCTCAGATTTAAGAGGTGACTGCATACATAAGAGCAGGAGACTCCTCACTCCACCAGGTTCCTGCCCGCCCGCTGCATACTCAGGTCACAGTCACTGGTTCAAGCAGCGACCTTCCCTGACACCCATCCAGCCCATGGCTGGGCAGGGCATCCACTGCCTGCTGTACTAGATACCACTCTACTTCCCAGATCTGGCAGGGAAATTAATTCAACAGAAGAATGTAGACTGATAGGAAAGAGTCATATCATAACAATAAGGAAAAGAAGTGCTATAATTTATAAAACTGTAGTTATAATATGATCTCAATTTTGTTAAAATTAGACACAACATTCCCACACACATAAACACAGAAATAAGTCTGGAAGGATATAAACCAAAATGTCAACAATGGTCTTTTCTGGGGAGTCAAATTACAGATTACAGGTGATTCTTACTTCCTTCTTTTCACTAAGTTTTCAACAGTGAATACATCTCACCATGGTAATACAGAGGCAAAAAAATAAAAAACAATGAAACGTATTTTTATTTTTTAATCAGGACACAGCTAAGGTAACAGGGGCTCACAACTCCCTGACACTCTTTCCAGCCCTACCAACTCAGACCATCCCAAATACCTCCTTTGTCTGGTACAATTCCACATCCCAGTAGAGTTAACAGGAATTGCCTCTAAGTGTTGGGAGAATTAAATGAGATAATGCAGGTAACGCACTTGGTACAAGGCACGGCACATGGTAAGGGCCCAGCCAATGGTGACTAGTGAATTACTCTCATTGTTCTCGTCCACCAACTGGACCAGTGAACTCCAGGATGCCAGACCACAGGCAGTTTCTAGGGGCCAGGACACTGCTTTCCCATTACTTCCCTGCCCTTAGAGTTTTAAGAGGCAGGTTGTGAAGAGTCAAGTGTGCTGACAGAGGGAGAGTAGGAGGGCCAGAACCCCAGGGAGGGCCTAGCTCTTCAGTGCTATGTCTTTGAAATCTGGGCAAAGTCCAGTTATGTTCCAGTAACTGCCCAAACGTTCATAAATGAAATGGCATACAGATTCAAAAAACAACTGTACTGGACAGGTTGTTTCAAAAGGCTTGAGGTCAAGTACCAACTCTGCAACTGGCTCACTGGGAGCACTTCCCCCCTCTAGATCTTAAGTCTTCACAGAGGGAATATAGCCCCCTCTTCACAAGGCGTTGCAGAACCAGTGAGGAAACAAATGGAGAGCTGTGAAGGGCTGTATGTTTAGCATGGCTACTTGGAAGGCTGGGTTTGCCTAGCTAGACTGTTGGGGAGCTGCTGCCCGGCTATTATGTGGGGGAACCAGTCCTGTAGTCTAGGAGCTTGGGAGCAGGAGCCTACTGCCCATCTCTGTCCACCGCCAGCCCCCAGGGCAGGCCTGGGACCCTCCTGGGACCCTCCTGAGAGTCACTCTTGGAGGAGAGGGTTCTCCCATCTCTGCCGAGGGGCAGCGACCCACTGAAGCAGTCACAGGGCAGCTTCCCAGGTGAGCCCGCGAGTGGGCCCGCCTGGCACCTGCACCCGCTGAGCCGGGCACGGTCCGGGGACTTTGACTGGAGGAGCCCGAGCGGCTCGCTCGTGGGGAACTCGGCGGGGACCAGAGCGGGTCTCTGCACGGGTGACCCGGGGCGCGGTCACTGCAGCCCAGGGAGGCAGAAGCCGGTGCCCCCGGCCCCGGCGGCTCTGCCCGGCCTGAGCCCGCCCCCTGAGCGGGCCGGTCCTGGGCCACCGACCGCAGGAGGGAGCAGCCCGCGAAGGTGCCCGCCCCGCACACCCCAGCAGCAGGCGCACCTGCCCCCGGCCGCGGCCACGCGCCGACCGCCCTTACCGGCCGTGGTGAGGTAGAAGGACGAGCCGGGCCGGGCGCGCCGGCTCCCGAGGGAGACGCGGTGCAGGGAGCGCTCCATGGCGGCGGGGCGCGCGGCGTCCGTGCGGCTCCCGGGCAACCGCGGCGCCCGGCCCCGGCCCCGGCCCCGGCGCGGTCAGGCCGGCCGGCGCGCCGCGCCCTGATTGGCCCGCGCGAGTTTGAACCGGGACGTTCCCACCCCCACCCCCACCCCTCACCCCCCACCCCCGAGCCCAACTCGCCGGCGCCCCGGCTGCGAGGCCGGCCCTCTCCCCAGGACCCCGCAGGACCGGGAGGGGGCGGAGTGCACCCCAGGGCTCCTGACCCCTGGACCGCTCCAGGCTAGGGGTGCCATCCCCACCCACCCCCGGGCTGTGCACTCGGGCGGGCTAGGCCTGCTCGTCCAGTTCCCCCAGGCCGGCAATTAGCCGGGTCTGTAACATGTTTGGAAGCTCAGATCTGTCATCACTGGCCAAAAAGAGCACCCTTCCGGCCCGGGTCGGGGGGCTTTGGAAAAAATGTTCTTCACCCAAGGACGGGCCCACCCACCAGGCTGCATGCAGCCCCTTCCCAAACCCGGCCCTCTCCATCTCCCTCTTGAGTCTCCTTTCGGATGAGAGGAGCCTGGGATAGGTCCAGACCAGAGCAGCTTGCTCCAGCCAGCCTCATGCCCTCCCTCCCCACCCCCATCCGCCATGGGAGAAGAGGACAGCCCCCCTCCCCGCATCTGTGGGGACAGAAATGCACAGTATGCAGAGGGAGTAGATGCCTTCAGTCTCCAGAGCCTGATGCAAGGAGGCAGAGCTGGAAGGAAGGTCAGCCCCTATGCTGTTTTGTCGGCAAACATTCATGGGACGCCTCCTGGGAGCAGTTTCACACCAAGACATCTGCTCTACCAGTCTCCGACTGTTGCTACTGTGAGAGGGAAAGCTGATGGCCTTATGTGAGTCTGAAAATTGGAAGTGTTGGAAGTTGCCAAATGGATATTTGTGGCTCAGTGATCCACTCAAGACAGGAGTGGGAGACGCAGTAGAGAAAGTAGAGAGAAAAGTTGTATATATTGAGTATCACGTGCCAGAGGCTGTGCTGGGCAATTTGTACACATCGTCTCATTTCATTTTCACAGTAACCCTAGAAAGCATTAGCCCCAATTTACCAAGGATAAATCCGAACCTCAGGCAGGGAGAGTAGGTAACTTTTCCAAGGTTGGCAGAGCTAAAATTTGAACTCAGTTCTGTCTGCCCCTAAGGGCATCCTCCTTCTGTTCTTCCTTGGCCTCCATACCTGATTCATGGCCAACAGCAGGTGGAAGTAGCAGACCTGCCTTCTGGAGGCAGGTAAGGAAACTAGATCCCATAGGGCCAGCTGGCCACCAGCAGGGCACAGAAACTGGAGAAGGTGCCCTGAAATCAGCACACTCGTGGTCAAGTGAAAATAAGTCACATAAAGGTCAGTGGATTGTTTGAATCCTAGCACTTCATGAGACTCTGCTCTGCTCTTCTGCCAGCCCCAAATCATGAGTACTACCCTTAGCAGGGGCAAGCCTAATTACTCCTCTGGCCCCAAGCCAGTGGCAGACTTACCTGCACCCTGGATTTCAGTGTGCCTGATCCTCCTTCTGGCTGGAGAAGTCTGAGTCCAGGCATCCTTTCTGGGCAGGGAGGTATCCCAGCTCTGCCACTCCATCCAGCCAGGGAAAATGGGCAACCTCAGGCTCAAGCAACAGGATAAAGACAGGAAAACACTGAGGCTAAAGGTGCTGTAGACCTACAGGAGCAAGATGGGAATGTAGTTTGGCATGGCCTGAGGATGACCCCTGAGAGGGCTGTTCTCTCCCAGTAGGAATTAGAAAAGGAGGTCCACAGGGAAGGGGTGAGTGAGCTCAAGGTCACAGTGGCCCCTTCACAGCTCTGCCAGAGACTACTGTAGAGCCCATGCTAAGGAAGACCACCCTGAACTCAGGAAGCTGTGAGCAACCTGTAAATGCACTCTCAGGAGGGTAGGACCCAGCAAAAGAGCAAGGCAGAGTTGTGGCATGTGGCCTGGGTGAGAAAAGCCTGAGGACCACACTGGGCACTTCACCCCAACTCAGCACAAAGATCCCACAGCCTTGTAAGTTCCCTCTCAACTCCTTCTGCCCTACTCAGCAGCTAAGCTATTTGGTTGGGAGACCCCAATGCCACTCTGATCTTAATCTAACCCCTGCAGTGGCACCACCTCCACCACCTTTACCACCAACAGTAAGGCCCCTTACTTAGTAGAACACTGGAAGCTTCCTTCTCCTAAAAGAGCAGATCACTCTTTTCTCAGGAGAGAGAGGACAGAAATCAGTGGGAGCCCAGGCAGTACCATTGCAGGAGAGACTTGTCCTATTAACCCATACTGCTGTCCACAGGGGATATCAGAAAGGGTCATGGTTATGGCCTTGCTTTCCCCAAGAAGGCAAGGAGTTCGAGGACCAACCCTAGCTTTCTGACATGCCCTAAGCACTCTAGCACCCCCTGGCCTTGGGCCTTAGTGTCTCTCTTACTCCTCACACACCTCACACTTACATAAGCATACTATACACACAATACAAACACACACTGCACACACAAGCATATTTTACATAACATTTCCCGTGTACAAACATAAATATACCACACACGCAAACACACCATATTCACATACACACCATGTACACACAATTAAACACACTACATATGTACCTCACACATTATACAAACCCACCCCATACACTATACATACATCCTATGCACATACACAAGCACATAGACACATACACACAAATACCTAAATACACCACATTCACGTACAAAAAATGATTATAGGCATTTTTTTAAGACTGACTATGTCTAGAAGAATAAGGACTACTTGGGTTTGGAGGGAAGGGACTAAAGGGATTTATTTGGGTGCATTTCACCTTAGCTGTTAAAGAATCTTAGAGCCTTTAGCTATCTTCTGGCCCAATAGCCAAACAACTTGAAAAATAATGATAAAGGGGATTTGGACTATTAAATGTTAAAAGTATTATGATAATGTAGTACCAGAAAGAAGACAAACAGAGCAATGGAATGGAATAGAAAGTTCATAGAGGAAAATGATTTCATTTAGAATAGAAGAAAGATTTTCTAAAAATTTTAAACTAAAGATTCATTTCAAAAAGTTAGAACAGGAACTTTCCTTTTATTATTTAAGAGGAAATAATAAAGTTAAAGTCTATTTAAAAAACAAAACAAAATCAAAGCCTGGTTCTTTCAAAAAGCCAAAAAATAGAACTCTGCTAAAACAAAGAAAACTACAAATAAACAAATTTAAGAAAGAGAAAGACACCCAAGATACAAAGATAATTCTTTAAATTATAAGAGAGAATCATTACAACCTTATTTATAAATTTTAAAATCTGGCATGGGGTGGAAAATGAATGATTTTTCTAGAAAGTATTAATTACTAAAATTGATACAAGAGTTTGAAATTTTTAATAGCTCACTTACCATAGATAAAATACAAAAGGAAATCAAAACTCTACCTGACAAAATTATAGAAAACTTAGATAGTTTTAGAGGCCAATTCTATAAGACCTTCAAGAAACAGATAATGCCAATGTAATTTAAACTGTTTCAGAACTAGAAAAAACTAAAAGACTTTCAGTGCTAAGTACAAGTCTAGGCAAAGACAAAAACTAGATAAGGTTAGCAACAGAAAATTATAGAGCAAAGTTCAAAGATAAAAATAAGTAGAAATTAATGAAATAGAAAACATACTTAGATAAGAGTTATTAAAAATGTGACTAAACTGGGCCCACATTCTCTGTTTTGACATGTTCCTTTTTTAAAAAAAAACAGAAATTTCTAATTTTTAATAGAATATCTCCCAATCGTTTAATATTGGCTATTCATTCAAAAAATTTAAAAATATTATTTAGGCCAAATAAAATGTATCTCTGCCCAGTAATGAGTTTAAAATCTCTGCCAGACCTATCTGACTTATGAATATAAACACAAAAATCCTAAATAAAATATTAGCATATTAAAACCAGCAGTATATTCATGATCAAGTGGTATTTGTTCCAGGAATGCAGGGGTTTGCAAACTATGTGTACAAGACCAAATCTGGCCCACTATTTTTGTGCAGCAAGTGAGCTAAGAATGGATATCATATTTTAAAATATGAAAAATCCAAAAAATTAAAAGCTTTTCTATGTCTATAAAAAATTAAGATTTTTAAATTTAAAAAATGAATTTAAAATATTTTTAAATATGTGTATATGTACAAAGAAGGCTTACAAATTAATAAGAAAAATATACATGTACCAAAGGACAGGAGCAATCTTTGCACAAAAGAGGAAAATAATTGACTAATGCATAAAATACTAGCAACCTAAAAAAGAAAAAAGAAAAAAATCATCTGGTCCCACCATTTGCCTTCAGAAAATTCAAGCACTTGTATTCATAAATGAGGGTAGTAAAGTTCAGAGTTGTTAAATGGATCAAGTTGCTAAAGTAGTAAATAAATAGTGGAGAAAAAAGAATCCAGTCAAACAACCACTAAAGAATGTCATCTTTCACACAGCTCCTCCTATTCAGAGTGGCTAGGCTACAAACCGTAGGACTGAGACTTCCATGGTTACTGACACATTAAAATTCAATTCAGCAAATGTTTGCCCAACTAAGCCCCCATGTTGTGCTGAGCTTTATACTTAGTGTTGGGAATGTAGGAGTGAGCAAGATGGGGCTTACAATCTAGTGAGACACTGAATGACTGTTATAATAGAGGAAACAAAGCAACTTGCAAAAACACAGATTAACGTCTCAGTCTGGGGAGTTTGGCAGAACAAGGTGATAAAAAAAAGTCAGAGAAGACTTCTCAAAGAAAGTGACCTGATAGAGTCAAGCAAAGGAGGTGAAGGAAGGGTTACAGGCAGAAAGAACAAAATATGCAAAGGTCAGAAAATGAGATCATTGTATGTTTGTGGAACTGAACAATGGGAAGCATGGCAGGGAACTTATAGTGTGAGGGAGGAAGTAATATGCAAAGAGGTAGAATCAACAGGACTTGGTGATTGATTGGAAGATAAAATGCAAGGAATCCTGGCTTGAGAAATTAAATGTTTAAAAGTGCCCTTTACAGAAATGGAGAATATGGGAGGAACGGCTGAACTGAGGAGGAGACCTAATGAGTTCAACTATGAGCTTGCTATGGATGAGTTACCTATGTGCTGTCCAAATGAAGGTGTCAAGTGACCTGCTGAATATACTGGACAGAAGTTCAGAAAAAATACTTAGGCTAGAAATATAGATTTAGGAATCCTCAGGAAAGCTATGGGCATTAATAAGAGAGCCCAAAGAGAATATTAACATGAGAAGAAGGCTCAGGAAAGAACCAAGAAAAGGCAGGCAGAGGAAAAAAGGCTAGAAAGGGAGAAGGAAAGCCAGAGGGTGTATTAAGAAGGAGATTATAGTCAACCATGTCAAATTGAGAGGTCAAGTAGGTTAATAACTGAGAAGTGTCCGTTGGATTTAGCAACAGAGCAATGATTGTTAGCCTTCCATCCCAGAATGAAATGCTGGGAAGCAACAGCTCCACATGAATGAAAATGTACCAAATTTACTCTAAAAAGGAAAAATACCCTGGGCTCAAAGCCAGAGAATATTCTTGGGTCAGGTTTTTTTCTTGTCCTAAATTTAACCAGCTGGAATGCTTTGTTAAGTGGTATTTTATTCACCCTTGATATGCAGGATTTGCTTTTAAGAGTATGTCTGCAATTCATCTTCAAATTAGAACACAGGATCTTTGGGTTAGGGGTTCTCTACAGAAGCAGATGCTGGCTGCTGTAAATACCACTGAGAAACTTTCATTTGCTTCAGATGTAGAAGCCTTTGGTGACCTAAATACACAAAGTCTAAGGGAATCAAGTAAAAAATTCAAGATTTCAAGTCAGCTGAGAGATGTTATTTCAAAGTAGAAGAGACCAAAACCTTCACTGCCACAGAGATGTGAAACAGTAAGTTGAGTCCAAAGATAAAAGTCAAAGACTTGACAAGAGCTAGAAAAAAAGGGCAGAGTCCTCTGTCTCTCCTAGAATGGCCCAGTATCCTTGTAGTTATGTTGGAAGCCCTTTTAGCCTCTTCAGGAAGCACCCCCTTTCCTGACCTGATAACAGGCAACTTGGGTTGGCTTAGTCAAAGGTTCCAAATGCCCACACAAAGTTTTCCAGCACAAAAACTTTGGGCTCCAGCCGAGATGGACAAATATCTTGGGACTGGATCTAATCCAGAAACTGGATTTTCCCTCTCACCTGAAACAACTAAAACACTGGACAAAATATATGAAAAGATATTGGACATCAATCAACAAAGGGCAGTTATCCCTGAGAAACAGAAAACCAACAAGGTGAGCCCTATGATTGCCCAGCTTATTGCCTGGATAGACTTTCTAAATGGGAGAGGAAACAGAGGCCAACTCCAAATCCCTGAGTTGAGGAGTTCAGGAGGACAAGGCAGCGAGAGCTCATAGGACAGAGTATCAAAGAGGAAAGGGCTGCACAAAGAGAGAGCTCAGGGATCTGCAAAGGGTCTTTGCTCAAATCTTCAGGTAAGCGCTGATGAGCTCATGGATATGAGAAAAGTATGCTGAGGAAAGAACCACTCAAAAATATTAGAGGGAACAAAAGCTCCTGCAAAACCAGGAACAATTCTTATTCTCTGAAACCGGAGTAGAAAGACTTTCTAATTTCATGGAGCATTGGGTAGGTACTCGGAAGCGTTTTCGCCTCAGTTGTGGGGATAATTAGCCCTAGACTAAACAATGCTCTAGCCCTATCCAAAAAAAGAAAGCTTAAAAGCAAGACCCAAGAGGATCCAAATGTTTATAAGTAAATTAACTGCGTCCCAGAACAAGCTCAAGAATATTTATAGAAGTACAAAAATATCCAACACTCAAGGTAAAATTCACAGTGTCTGCTATCCAATAAAAAGTTACCAGGCATGTAAAGAAGCAGGAAAATATGATCTCTAATGAGGAGAAAAATCAATAGAACCCATCCAGGAATAACACAGATGACAGACTTAGTAGACAACACATTAAAATAGTTGTCACAACTGTTTTCCATATGTTCAAGAAGCATTCAAGAGCATTTTAAGTAGAGACATGGAAGATATTTTAAAAGGTCAAACTGAATACCTAGAGGTGAAAAATTATAATGTCTGAGAGAATATATATGTGTATGTATACACACACACACACACACACACACACACATATGTACATACAGGATGGGATTAACAGCACATTAGAAACCGCAGGAAAGAGAAAAAGATTAGTGAAATTGAAAACATCGCAATAGAAACCATCCAAAATAAAACACAAAGAAAAAAAGGAAACAAAATAAAAAGAAAAAAAACGACGACAACAACAGCACAGCATCCTTGAGCTGCAGGGCAACTTATGGCAGCCTAATAAATACATAATTGGAACCCTTAAAGGAGGTAAGGGACAGAAAATATATTTTAAGACATAATGGATGACAATTTCTCAAGTTTGATGAAAATTATAAACCCACAAATCCAAAAAGCTCAATGAATCCCAAACAGAAGGACATAAAGAAACCCATACCAAAGCATATCATGATCAAATTGCTTAAAATCAGTGATAAAGAGAAAATTTTTAAAGCGGCCAGAAAAAAAAAAACCCACATTACATACAGAAGAACAAAGATAAGAAAGACATTGGACTTCTAGTAGAAATATGTACTAAAAGATAGTAAAGCAACATCTTTAAAGTATTGAAAGAAAAAAAAACTGCCAACTTAGAATCTTTTACCCAGTAAAAATATCTTTCTAATATGAAGGCAAAAATAAAGATTTTCTCAGACTTACAAAAGCTGAATGAATTCATCATCAAAAAACCAGCACTACAAGAACTGTTTACCTTATGAAGCCTTGATCTACTCAGAGGAATGAAGAGAACACCAGAAATGGTAACTACGTGGGTACATATAAAAGACTTTTTTTATTATTATTTAAATCTCTTTAAAAGAACAATAGAACTAGGAACCATTGGTTAAAAAAACACCTGGAGCTCCCTGCATCTTGGAATAAATTGTTATATATTGCCTTTTCTAAATTCTGATGAGATAATTGCAAGAAGCAAACTCCAGGGAAGCTTTTAGCAAGTTAGCATTTGCAGTCATGTGGAATGTGGATTCTACTTATGGAAGGAAATAATATAGATATGCTTAGTATAAAATGCAATGACCACAGCTGAGATCTGTAGCTCAGCTGGATTGCACTCAAGCTGAAATATAAGGCTTATGTAGCGCAAAGCCAATTTCTGGATCAGTAAATTGTGATAATGAAGTGCCCTTCCAGTGGACAGATCATACAGGAACAGAGGTCATGGTATCTGGAGATCACAAATATTCTCCAGGGAAATTTCATT
Source organism: Cynopterus sphinx (assembly GCA_030015415.1). Taxonomy (NCBI): domain Eukaryota; kingdom Metazoa; phylum Chordata; class Mammalia; order Chiroptera; family Pteropodidae; genus Cynopterus; species Cynopterus sphinx. The sequence continues at coordinate 114,446,860 of CM057385.1, read as the reverse complement.
GAGAACGGTAGACTACATCTAGGTTGGATTTACTGGAGCTGTAGCTGACAGAAGGGGCATGTATTCCCTTTGCTTCCAGATTTTTACCAATCACTCGTGGACCCCTTTTTCTACCCACCACTCTACTGAAACTGTCCACTCAGAGGTCAAGGTTGACTTCCTAATTATGAAAATCATGTGGCTCTCCTCAGTCCTCATCACTTTTCCTTAGTTTTCCTCCCACTTCTCTGATAGTTCCTCTATTTTAGGGCTCTTTCTTCTAGTGAGAGTATGTTACCTAGCTGTGCCCTTTTGTCTCCTTCTCCAATATTCTCCCCCTCTGAGATCTCATCTACTCTTATTGCTACTTATATCTGTTCTGATGATGACCCCGATCTCTCCCACCCCAGGGCCCAGGGTCACCTCTGCTTTGACACATTAACCAACAAACTCCTTCCTTTTCAGCATTCATCTCTAACTGCTCACATAGTCTGTATCCCTAATTGTCTGCTTCCATGTCTTTCCATCCAACTAGACTGCTAGCAAATCTAGTGCAGTGACTAAGATATGTCTTCTTTGTAGCTGCCTACTGCCCAGCCTAGTGTTTGGCACACATTAAAAAAAAGAAAAAAGAAAAGAAAAGAAAAGCCAAATCTTGCTAGGGAGTTCAGATCTAAAATCAGTATATAAGACATAGATTGTGAATAGCCAAAATTACCCTCAAATAAGCCATTAGTCACCCATAAAATGCACATGGCATTGTAAATCAAAAGAGGAACAGCAAATTTACCTTCCCTACCTCGCACTCCCTCTGGGATGTACTTTCACTGAGCGGCAGAGCTGAAACAGCCCCCATCGCTTGCATTATATTCTCTCTGTCATTCCCTCCCACTTGTGCTTCATTTTTAGGCCCTGCACATTGATTGAATTTCCATAAGTGAAAATCGTATGTAGCAGTAACTCCATTGGAAAAGTTTGATGTTCAAGGATTCCAACTATATCAAAGGCTGATCTTTCTTTAAACTGGCTCTTCCCTTTGACTTCACAATTTCTAATGACAGTGCTTCACTGAATCAGGCTGACAATTCTTTGACTCTCCCCTCTCCCTCTTTCCAATTTCCAGGTTCCTATTAAATCTTCCTTTGACAATTCCTCTTTGTCTCCATTCTTACTGTTGAATACATAACCCAGGCCCTGATCACCTCCCATCTTGACTTCTACGATAGCCTCCTAACTGATTTTACTGGTTTTGCTCATCTCTAATTCAAGTTTCACTGACATGAGGTTAACATTTTCTAAAGCACTAATTTACTCCTATAACTCCCCTATTTAAAAGCCATCAATGGCTATCAAATAGAGTCTACTTTCTCTAGCCTGGCATTCAAGGCCCTGGACAATCTAGCCACAGCCAGCTCTAGTCCTACTGTCTACTTTTCCCAGACAGGAACTCTACACTTCTTACCTATCCTCCAAACTTTTCCCACCTGCGTCACTTCGCTCTACCTAAAGGCCACCTCTGCAAACATCTCTACTTGCTAAAACCTAACTCAGCTTCAGATGGTAGCTTCCAAAGTACCCCCTCCTTCTTCTCATCACTATAACTCCTTTTCACCATTTGGCTCACATTCCTACATTGTTACGTACCCTAAAGAAAGGAGATATATCATACGTTTTTTATTCATTGCCCACTCAGCATATATTACTGAGCATTTACAATGTGTCAGGCATTCAACTAGATGCTGAAGATATGCAGTGAAGACAGATGCCACTCACAGAACTCAGTGTGACCGGCAATGGTCGGTAGCAACAAATAAGCTGTGAACCCCATAGAGGCTATGAGAGAAGTAAAAGCGGAGAGGCTCACCCTGACATTGGTCAGAAAAAGCTTCCCCAAATAGGTAGCATGTAAGCTGAGACCTAAAGAATGAGTAGAAAGTAACTAGGCAGAGCAGGGAAGGAAAGAATTTTACAGATCAAAGGGAAAGTACAGCAAGAAAAAAGTCTGAAGAGAGGACAGGACTCATTAGAAGGAGCAAAAAAACATATCATTGCTGAATCACATAGAACAAGGTGAGAGTGGGGGAATGCGGGTGGTGGGCTGCGGGGGACAAGCAGGGCCCAGCTAAGTCGCAGCCTTTGCTTGTCAGGCTTGTAAAACAAGCAAAAGAGGTTGGGTTTGATCCTGAGGGCAAGGGAGAGTTTTAAGGAGAGGAGTATCAGGGTTTTATCTGCATGTTGGAAAGCTGGGAGAATGGATGGTAGCAGTAAAGAACAGGGACTGACGCAGTAATTCTGATGAATGAAGATGGAGACCTGGACGAGAGTAGGAGCAGAAGAAACAGGAGCATGGATTTGGAAACTATAGCTAGTATGATTTGGTGATTAATTGAACTCAAAGGGGCCACAAGAGAAAAGGTCAGAGATGATCACATAGCCTAGATGAGTGCTTTGCACATAATATAGGTTCTCAATATTTGTGGAAGAAATTAATAACAAATAAATGGTTGAATGAACAAATGTACTAATGAATGAGAGGCTCAGAAAAGTAGAGTAAATTATTTTTGGAGCTCTTTTCCAAGATAGAGCCATCCTTCGAAGTAATATAGATTCAAGGAAAATAATTTGAATGTGTTGGTTTACACCCTCTCTGCATTTTTAAACAGGTGAAATCGGATCAAGATAAGTTTGGGAGATACAAAGCAGTATTAAATTCTCCGATTGCTTTTGGTGGTTCTGTCTTTCCAAGTGCTGCTTCCTTAAATCTCTGCCCAACTCACAAGCTGTCAGGGTCATCAATAGCTCCCAAATTCCCTAAATCCTAGGCCACTGGGCATGTTCCAGAATTTTCCACACTCTTAAAATAGTTCTTCCAAAGACAATCTAAACTGTTCAAAGATTAATTCATTTATTTGTCAAGTATTGATTGAGCACCTACTACATGCTAGGGCTAGAACCTGGGGTTGTAACCATGACAATATACACAGCCCCCATCCTCCAGGAGCTACTAGTCCCCTAGAGCATTTAAATTGGATCACATATGCAAATGATGAAATGTAGATTTTTCTCCGTTTACTCACAAAGAAGTCTCTTTAACTGTGTAGACTTTGGCTTCAGAAATAAGCAGAGGCCTCCAGTATGTGAAGGATGTCATTTTCATAACATAATATTGCCACCTAGTGGTTCCCAATAACTTTACTGATTGATCCAGGACATTTTCAAACTATATTCCTGGGAATGTGTCTCCACCGTCTCCTCCAGATCATCTCTTTTCTCTATCAAGATAATCTAGGAGCTGATTCTCTAAAATATAATAGGTACCCGATATTTGTTAAGTAAACGTATAAACAGAAGGACAAATTAATGTTATACTGACACTTTCTGGCAACTGAAAGAGAAAATTTATATACTCTTTCCCAGATTCCTCTGGACGCCAAAGGGCCTCCAATCATTTGCATCTAAAGGCTAGAGTCATTTCTGTCCTTAATTTAGCTAACAATTCCTTAGGAGCATTAATAAACTGATTTTTCCAAGGGTCACTGCTGTTATGGATGAAACCCTGACTCCTTCCCACATAAGGGAGGTTTCTGCAATCCAAAAACAATGAAAGACAGAGTCTGTTACCCCAGATGTCAGGACCGATACCGACACAAAAGGTGACTGGCTCTGCAAGGAGGCAGGTGTGGACATGGGAAATCTGAAAATGCTTTCATTAAGTATGCTTCTACACACAGGTCAAACTGGGCCAAGTGTCACTGGGAAGTATGCTTAGAAAACCATGGTGACCAAAACGAAGTGGCCTATACCTAGTAGGGATTACAAAGAAAGTAGAAAACAGAGATGAGTTTCTCAGGAATATAAGCCTCCTAGGTCATTATTTCAACAGGCTAAGTCTTAAGTCCTCTTGCCTGCTTAAGTGTGTAAAGTGATCTCTGTGGGATTCTGGCTGGAGCCTCCTGACTATTGGGCCTTAATTCCCCTAGGTCCTGTGGCCCAGAGGGTAGGGTGGGGAAATGGCAGTTAGCAACAGTTACCTGGCTCCTCCTCTCTCAGAACATAGGGAGGCTGAAGCAAAGTGTTCATGAGGGCTCCTCTCCCTCAGTCAGTTCTTTTCTACATGGCCTCATCCTTCCTTTCAGATTAAGACTGTTGACTATGCACTAAAAAGGAGAGACTCAGAGAGCTTTTGGAATCTGGCAGATGAGATAGTAAGGTCCCAGGTTCTAAATCCAACCCCGTTCATTCACTGACTGGTCTTTGATTTTTGGCAAATTTTTTAACCTATCCAGCAAGGCCACCAGAAACTGTTGTGAAGGTTGTGGACAAACTCTAGATAGAGGTGCTGCTCATGTTGTAATCACCATAGATTTTTATACTGATTGAGATATTTTTCAGCAGTTGGTAAAAAGTGTCTTAAAGGGTGCCTTTTCTCTAATTCACGCAAAGGCCCCAAATGGGCTATCATCAGCCCTGTATTCTGAGTCTTGCTTTCCTAATTTAGAAAACAGAGACAATCCACATTTATCTATAGAGTTGGCCAGATAACCAACCAAAACAGTGGCTGTAAAGCACCCTGAAAACTGTGGTATGTAGATTATATGTTCCTAAATTCTATTCAATTATCCAAATTTGAGGAATTGGTATATAACAAAGATGAAACGAGTTTCAGCCTGCCAATGTTTTCTCTCCCTTTGAAAATAGAAACAAAAGCCAGTGTTCAGATGGCAAATATCTTCTCACTCAAAATACGTCATGATATTTTTTATTTTTAGGCAAAGCAACCCTTGGTTGACCCCACAGATTGCAAGGACTTTGTCAGTTTACAATCCCTTTTTATTTTTTACACCTACAGCACCTGGTCTTCCTAGGTGGTCTTCCATCCAAGTACTAACCAGGCCCAACCCTGCTTAGCATCTGAGATCAGATGGGATCAGGCGTGTTCAGGGTAGCATGGCTGTAGACAAAATATGTCATTAATTATAAGGTGACTTAATGCTCATTAAGAGGACTAAAAAGAATGTGCCCATTTCTGTGAGATGCTTTACTAATTAAAGTACTTGAATTAATTATAAAACAGACCTTCTCAGGCTTCAGATAAAAGAGCAAATGAAAGCTAAGCCCTTCCCCATCCTCAAGCCCACTATCAACCACTGAAAATCAGGTTTGCTCAGGAGGACAGGCTTGAGGGTAGGCAAGGAAAAGTGAAAAAAGTTGTAAAATTTTTAATTAGCCCACAGAATTAGTCATTCTATGATGTACATAATGCCTCTCAGATTTCTCTATGAAGATTCAGCTTAGTTCAGTCTAGTAACACAAATCATGTCATATAATTTTGATTTGGCTTGGAAAAGAGGAATGAGTAAGCAGCAGTTTGAGCTTTCTAATTTGGTCTGTTTTGAGACAATGTTAAGAAGCAGTTGAACATTTAATCTGCCTTTCTTGTATGAACTATACTTAGGGTAACCAAATAACTGATGAGGAATAAGTTTCTCTTTATAAAAAGATCTTAGGCCCAACCCAGAGTTCCACTTCTGGCATAATGGTGTAAGAAGCCCTATGGAATGCTCTCCAGTGAAAACTAGGGACATGTTTATTTTTAAGTCTCTGAAAATGATTCTAAGAGCATACAGCAAATTGAAGAAACACTTGTTCAAGAAAATCTGTAAAAACTCAATAAGAACTGCAGGAGTCTATGGTATGTGACCTTGGACCCATGCTCTCTCCCCCTGACCCCACCCCACTTCAGTGAGAAAGAAACTCTACTGCAGGCGGTTGCAGCCTAAGAATACAGGGCTTCCTTGCCCCTCAGTTCCAGTCAGAGAGCTGTCTCCCCAGGAGGGACAGGATGATCATTTCTCATCTTGACCCCAGCTACCTGTTGCCAAGGCTAAGTTCTTGCGAGTACAGCCTGTAGGTGGGGGCTCTCTTCTTCCACCCGTGGAAAGGAAGCTTGACCTTGAGTCCAGAACTGTTGAAAATGCCTGGGCCCCAACTGCCCCTGGCTCAGCTCATGGGGCATAGGGCCCAGGGCTTTTATTGGGTACATGAGAACTTCATTATATTATTCTCTTTACTTTTATGTAATTTTGTAAATTTTCTGTATTAAAAAGTTTTAAGAAAACATGAAAAAAAAAATCATTCCAAAAAACAAGTTCAAGCAATATTGAGACTGAAATTCTCAGTCTTCATGAGTATCAGTGAAACTCCCATGGAGACTCAGCAGCTTGGAAGCTGGAGCTTCATACTCTTTCAGGTTAATACGAGTCCTGTGCCACATGCACAGGAATATTACACACGAGGCATATACACATAACACAATGAATATTATTGGATAATGATGAAGATGCCATCTTCAAAAGAAACCATTTCCAGAGAATGAGGAAAAGCTAGGAACATAGAAAGAGTTCCCACAGGTCAAATTCATCTTCCTACAACTGGAAACCTTTCAGCGCTTCAGAAAGGAGATAAAAGTGACCCAGAAAATGGATGCCAAGAAATATTTCCCCCCTCCTCCCAGAAACAATAATGAGTCTTTTGATTAAGCAGCAGCTGCGTTTAATCTCTAAAATTATTTTGGCCCTAATGGAAGAGAAAAAAAAAATCTAAGTTTCTCCCTTACTTATTTTAGAGGCAAGTGGAAGTGAGTGAAACAAAAAGAATCCCTAAACTCAGGCCCCAGTAAAGGTTCCAGGGAGCAGAAGTCCCCTCTCCTTTCAGTCCATGTGTCCAAAGGTCACTGTCCTCAGAATTCTAAGCATTCTGCTATGCAATAAGGCCATCCCAATGATGTCTTCTGCCTATGCCTCCATATACTCTTCACTCTGTATCCCAGAGGCCTGGTTCTCCTGGTCTTCATAATCAGTGCCCTGAAGAATCTTCAGTAACTTGAGCTCAGGGTTCCAAACTGTTCTAGAAGTACTGGCTGAAAGGTCACTTGGGGTATGCTCTTGGCCTTCCTGCACAACCTCCATCTGAGCACCAATGTCCTTGTTAGTGGGTTCTTCCTTGGATAGTTCAGGATCTAAAAAAAGATTCAACCATTAATAGTACCTGTAGCCTTTTCCCAACTATGACAAATGGAGGACAGAAAAGGAAGGGCCGGAGTATTTTTAAGATCCTTCTAAGGGATGAGGTCTGCGTCATCCAGGGAGGTGAACCATCCTGGTCTACACAGGTTCAGCTCTCCCTGTCCTCAGGTACTTCCTAAAGCTCATCTCTCCTAATAACTTACTCTGTTCACTGGGGAAGGAATCCAGGCAGTTCTCAGCACAGTCCACCTGTGGTTTCTCTGTGGAATCCTGGAATTCATTAGAGTTAAGTGTAAGGAAAATTGAAACTTAGAAAACAAAGGATTTTTCTAAATGATGCTTTTCTTGGAGAAATTAACATCTAATAACAGGAGAAAATCCCACCTACTGAGACTGAAGAGAAGTTTGTACCACATCCTTTGCCCTCCATGCTAACCAGATGAAGCTAGAATCCACTTTTCCCCATTCCCAGCTGTTAGCTAAGGGTAGATTGCCTCTGAAGGTGGTTGCAAACAATCCCTCCCATTCCTGTATGCACATACTATTCCTCCCATCAAGACATGGAGTCGACTTCCTCTCCTCTTGAATCTGGGCTGGACTTGTGATTTTTGACAAAAAAAAACAAACAAAAAAAAGTGACGGAAGTGACACTGTTAGGGTTCCAGGCCCATCCCTTAAGAAAGTGCTTGCATGAGATTACTGTGCTGTCAAGAAGCCCAAACTAGCCACATGGAGAGGCCTCACAGAAGAAATAACTAACGCAATTCAACCAGGCCAGCCTCCAGATGAATGTGGCTGCATGAGTGACATCAGGCAAGATTAGACAAACTGTCTAGTCAACCCACAGAATGATGAGAAATAACAAACCACCATGGCTTCAGCTTTGGGGTAGCTGGTTATGCAGTAATGGATATCTACAGGGTCCTAGCAGAATGTCCCTCATACACGCTCACCTGTTTCAAAGTGGAGCCATTTATCTTCATCGGCTGCTGCTGCTTTTTGTCACTCTCACAACCTGGTAGAGTTCTGTGACCTAGTGACCACAAAGTCAACTCAATTCTCTTCTTATTGGTTTATCATATCTCATTGTTGGGCTTCCTGTTGACCCCTAGTAAACAAGTGACTCCCCATCCAGGACAAGACAGGATCTCAGAGGCATGTAAGGGGGAGACAGGCCTTCTGAGTTCTATTTGTGATCCCGTTCACCTAAGACTGTACCCACATCTATTACAGATTTAAAGGTTAAGGTAAAGTATATGTTAGAAGATCTAGGATTTCTCCAAGAAAACTAATGGGCAGGAACCTGAACAGCGTAGCAGCAAAAGAAGCCCTAACTCTACCTTTTCTGTCTTTGAATACTCCTCTGACCTTCTTGCTCTATCCCTAATGTACCCAATACTGGCTTCTGAAAGTGAAGCCCCTCCCCCGAAAAAAGCTCTAGTTCTAGGGTTCTTTTGCATCAGCTGTATGCCCAGTTGGTACCGAAATGCATTCATTCTTTCCATTCTCATTTTTCTAAACGAACATTTTCCAAGCAGCCACCAGAGGTATTATGCTAAAAGGCAAAGCAAGCTAAGGAACTCCCTCGCTCAACATTTGGGCTGACTCCCTACCAACACTGGTTCCCACCTTAGCTACAAATTGGAAGCACTGGGGAGTTTTTAAAAACACTGAGGCCTGGGTCCCAACACCAGAAATTCTGATTTAATAGGTCTCGGGTGCAGCCCAAGAATTAGGGTTGTCAAAGCTCCTCGGTTTACTTCAATGTGCAATCAAGGCGGAACACCACTGACGTGGAGAATAAAGGTCAAAAATCTTAGCCTATACAAGCCCCTACCAACCGCTCTCCCTTAAAAACCCAACCCCACAGCCATAACAAACAACTCAGTGTTCCCTTAGCAGCTATGCTGCTCCAAGATGCCTTTGTACAGGCTATTTCCACTTTCAGGAATTCTTTTCCATATCAGGAAAATTCTTACACATATTCAAGATACAATGCAAAAATCACCTCTTCCATAAGGCCTGTCTCAACTCAGGACCGACCACTGATCTAAGAACATGATTCGAAGGGGCACCCCAATCACCCAAGCAAAACTGCTCCTACTGGAGGCATCAGGAAGAGAAACTAAATGCACCAGAGTAAAATTTGGGGGGAGTTTTGATCACCCGGATAGGGAAATACCTTGGTCAAGTCACCTCCCACCCTGGACCTAGACCTGGTTCCATCTACCTCCCATGTAAAGGTCTTAGATTTTTGAGTTAGAGGACACCACTGTTATCAGAGAGTTCAGTGGGATAGAAAATAAACCAAGAGAGTAGCATTCTTCCCAGGCAACACCTCACCTGAAACCTCCCAGTACCCCAGGATTAGAGAGTGAATTCTGATGATTAAATAGTTATTTTCACATTATAGTCAGCAGTGTCCAGTCTGAGTAGGGCAGAAGAATCTTCTAAAGTTTAGGGAGATTCCTTCTCCTGCCTGCCTGCTCATTCTGCACACCAGCTGAGAAATATCAGAGGGATTGGGGTAAATATATCCTTCAGCTCAGACATGATAAGGATTCCAAAAAGGCGAGACACCCATTCTTGTCTCCAGCATGAACACTAGAGGAAAAGGATCACCTGTCAAGAAATGGCTACCTGTCTCCTACATGGGGCTAGATAATATGCTGATTTCAGCCTAAGGTTGGAGAGATTAACTTGTGTCAGAAGTGGAGAGCCCTGGACTCTGCTTCTTTAGAACTCTCTTGGGGCTCTAGCGAAGGACCCCAGCTCCGCACTGTGTCACTGGCCAACAGTGACCCCTAGGGGTCTTTGCTTCAGTAACCTGGGCTTGCTCATCTTCCTCAATCCACTCTGACTTTTCTACAGTAGGAACTGAGGGAAAATGGCTCTGACGCGTGCTTGTGGTCCTCGCTCAAATCCCATGTGAAGCAGACATCTGGCCCAGCTTGCCTGCTTAATAAATATTTGATGGAAGAATAATACATGGAAGACCAGCCAAAACAAAGTACTCTAAGGAGAATTCTAAGTGTCTGACAAAGCAGGTCCTCAAATGACAAACATATTCAGCTTTTCCTGCCCTCAGATATATCCTGGGATTCTGTCACTCCCCACCCATATTCTCCTTACTATAGCATGGGTCATAAGCCATGGCACCGACATGTTTATGCAAAGTGCTTTGGGTCCCTGGATCACTCTCAGGTTTCTTTTTAGCCTCCTGAAACACACATGAGGAGGAACTAAATTAGGACTTTTGGAAATTAAGGAAAGTTTTTTTTTTAAAGTCTTTAAAAGGAAGTTAACCAGACAGGAACTTTGTCTCTATAACCAAACAGAGAACAGGGAGAATTCCACCTCTCATACATCCCTTCCCGTTCCAGGCTGCAGCCACTTGTCCCAGTCCCAGCAAGTCCTAAGAGTCCTGTCACTGCCACTCTACCTGTTTCTTAGTAGGTGTCTTCACCTTCCTTTGTTGCCGCTGCCGCTGCCACTGCTGCTGCGGTGGCTTATGACCTGGTGACCAGACAGTCAGCTCAATGCTCTTCTCCCTGACAGTTCCCACCTTCCCCTGGGCTACTTGCTGTGTCCTACTCCACTATGGTGAAACTTTCTCCCTGGCCAGGACCAAGCCAGGCAGCTAGAGGGTACAGTGGTGGGTGCTTCTTAAAGCTTCAGTTTCTTGAGTTCTACATGTGACCCTGTATGACTATGGCCACAAATATAACTGAACTGGCACCAAAATCAAGTATGAGAAATGTACCTGAGGGGAAATGGTACCCAGAGACGTGGCAGCAGCAGAAAACCTACCTTCTGTCTTCAGTTTATAATGTAATTTCCTAAAATGTTCAGGATACCTCAACGCTGGTCTCTGGAGAAAAAGAAGAAAAGCTCTACTACAGGTCTTTTCCTTTCTCAAAATGTATCCCCCCCAATGCATTTATCCATCTAGTCAACAAGCACTTTTTGATAACTCAGTGTGTTACTGTACCAGGGGCTCTGGAGAGGGAAAAGTTGTGGAGAACAAAATGCAGAAGAAATAGAAAATGTTGTTCTCTTCAGACCCCTCCCCATACATTTGCTTTCACCTACACATAGCCCAGCCCTTCTGTGGGGCTTGGATCCAGAGTGGAAAGATATAAGAGAAAGAAGAATTAAAAAGTCAACCATTACAGCCTGGAAGAGAGATGAGTTTGGACTTGCATGCAGACATCTTGCTCTGAAGCTCCCCAGCTCTTACTTGCAGGGTGAGGCGGTGTACAGTTAAAAACATCTTAGCAGAAATGGCACTGTCAGGTCGGCTCTTTTCCAATGGAGGTTTCTTTTTCATCATGGCCAATTGTGTCTTCATCTCTGGACTAAGGTTGGTTTTCCCTTCATCTGACAAAAGACTGAAGGGAACAGAGACAGCCAGACAGTCAGTAACAGTTCTTCTTAAACAGTGTGGCTAAAGAGAAAAAGATGAGAAGGGCTCTAAATTTGAAGAAATGTTCACTTTGGGCCTAAAAGGCCTGTACCAACAAGTGTTCCTTCACCAAGAGCTTTCGGATGCAACTACAATCATTATAGCTATATAGATTAAGTGTTTACTGTATGTCAGGCTCATGTGCTCTTTACCACTGAATCCTTACAACACCCTGCAAATGAGGAAAATGAAGCCTGAAGAGGCTATATAAATTTTCAAAATTCATAAGCCAGTATACATTTCAATATAAAATGCAAAGTTTGTCTTACACCAAATCGTATATCCATTTGTCTCCCACTTACCAAAACTCAGCTATAGAAAGAAGAGTTGTAATTGGGCTACCTCCTAGGAGATGTTTAAATGAGAGAATGAGTGTAATGTGGTTACTTAGCCTTGGGCCCGGCAGAAGGTAAGTACTTGATAAATGGTGGTGATTACTGTCACCACTGCGTATTGGTAAGTCTAAGAACTCAGTAAACAAGCAGCATGACGGTTTTCTCCCCTCCCTACTCAGAAAGAACACACTGCCTAGACCCTCCTCAGCTTCAACGAAAAGCAGGCTTACATAATACTTACTTCTTCAGCAGTTCCTGAGGTAACATGCCAAATTGGTTCCAAAAAGGAATGAATTCTGAACGTAGCTGCTCAAACACATGTACTGGGGAGGAGGGAGGCACAATTACCCCTGGAGGTCTCAGCTGTGTTTCTGTGTTCTGCTTTCTAGAGAGAACCCGAGGTGGCTTGTCTTTCTGGAAGAGAAACCATGGGAAGAACTACCTGAAGCACTCTCTTCAATGCCACTTTTTCCCACCCACCTTCCACCCTCAACACAACCTAGGTACGTGAAGCTCGTTTCCAGCCTACCCCAGCAGCAGCGCCCTCCTTAGACTGCACTATGAAGGACACCACATTCTGCCCTCTTCTGCTCCCAAACCCTATTGTTGAATTCAGGCCACAAGGAGAGTAGCTGTTTTGTTAGGGTTTTTTTCCCAAAATGTTATTAATTATTTACCAAACAAACTGAACAAATATTTATTGGCCAAAAATCTGTCAGGCACAGGGCTAGGGCTGAGATTCAGCAATGGACAAAATGGACCAAGACACCATTCTCAAGGACGTAGCAACTCACCAGTACTGTAACTCAACCAAGGCTATCTTCACCCAATAAATGCTAGAATTCAAATGAGAAGCCCAGGTCTATTCTGACTCCTAGTCCACTGAAACTCTATTTCAGTAATACTGGGAATTAGTTTTTAATTGACCTCAAATTCCCCCTGAATACCCAATAGTTCCTCCTAACATCTCAAGGTGCTCTTCACTTTCCTACAGGGAAGAAACAGGGAAAGAGTCTCAGAATAGAAAATGACTTGGGAATTATTTCTTAGCAGGGGTTTCCTTTTGCAGATTTTGTTCATTTAAAGAGAAAACAGGGGAGAGAGGGAAGATATCTAAAAGAAAAACAAGAGTAAATTCTACAGAGTAATATCATAAAGCTTTGGCCACAACATCAAACTTACCGCTGTAGATGTCTTTTTTTTCTTCTTCCCGTCCTGGCTGGGAACCACACACTTCTCAGCTGGACTTGAAATAAGAATAACCACAACTTATTCCCAGACATCTTAAACAAAAGCATCAAGGATATTTGTGAGTGATGACCATAAAGATTTCTATCCTCTGTTCAGTACTCAAAGATGAAAGGTTGGGAACCCAGCGGTACCTGTTGCTCAAAGGCTGCTAAAAACAGGACCCCCACCATTCTCTCATCCAATCTTATTTACTTTCACAGTATTAATCCAATTTAGTAATTATATACTTAGGTGTGGCGATGTTTGTAATATCCGAATTCTCTGCCCCCGCCCCTCCTCCCACCACCACAAGACTCCAGGAGGACAGGGACCAGGTCAATTCGGTTCTCCACTGAATTCTCACTGCCAAGCATGAGAAGATACTCAAGTATTTTTGCTCTGTCATCTTCCTCCCCATCTTTGCTTGGAACATGGATATGCTGGCTAGAGCCCTAGCAGTCTCTGAGACCTTAAAAGCCTCCATGAAGCACCTTAGAAGATGGAAGCCATGGCTAAAGATAATGACCCAGAAAGCTAGGAAGAACTCTGGTTTCTGATTACCTCATGGACCTGACATATTAGCCTTGGCCCACCTACACCTGGGCTTCATTTGAATAAAAGGAAATGAACCCTTATGTTTTTGTTTTTTTACACTATATGTTTATATATGATACATACATATACACATATATACATATATATACACACATATGTGTATGTATATACTATACATACAAAAACACATATATTAAGAAGTATTCACAGAATTTAAAAAATTAAATTAAATTAAAATTCTTAAATCTCATCATCTCTCAACAGTCACTTAACAGAATCTGAAAGCCTCAGCAGTCACAAAAAAACCACTTTCTTTTAAAGGCTGTCAATATTAGCAAGTCTTCAGGCCTTTGCTTTGGTCATACTTTGTTTTGTACACAAGTTCCATATGGTATTCATTCTGTCACTGTACTAGGCCTTGGGATTAAAACCAAAGAGTCATGTACCTCACTGAAAACTGTTTTACTAGTTGCTGATGGATAATAAGAAAAATTAATAGTCAGAAAGCATTTGTTTCTTAATCAAACTTCACAAATACATTGGCCCTATCTCGTATGCTATTTACTGCTACACAGAATTTGATGTAGAGAAGTCCCTGGGCATGAATCTCAAAGTGTATTAAAATAGAATTCCAGTGTAGCAAGAGGCTATGCAAGAGACTATGACTTTCTCTGCTTGGCCTCCTGCTACTTGCAGTGAGGTAACTAAAAACATCACAAAAAAGAGGCCTGCAGAGGACAGTAGGGATTTGTAGAACATAAGAGTTGAAGACCTCTAAGTTCTAGACATGATACTCACCTCACATGCTTCTCTGGTTCTTCAGGGATCCAGATTACAATCATATTTCCAACACCTTGAGGGCAAGGAAGGTGTGTTTTATTCAAATTCAGCACTGGAAGCTAAGAGGAAGATAAAATGCCTATGTATGCCTTAAAGGTACCAGCTCCTGATGGTATTCAGTACCAGACTAAGGACTGAGTTATCATCCTAACCAAAAAGGTATGGTGGTTCACAAGATGATGAAAAGACATTTCCTGTCCCAAGAAACTAGATATTAGTACAGGTACTGTAAGAGTGAGCATTTTTAAGTGCATAGTTTCCCTGCCTCCCTGTGACATTAGGGTAGAATTTAGCAGCTCTCAACCCTATCCCATAAGAGGATACATTGGGACTTACCTAAGGGAACACTACTCATTTTTCCCACCACTCCAAAGACTTAGATTCTCTGGAGATAATACAATGCAATTTGGGAGCAGGGAAGGGAAGTGATAGAGATGAAAGCAAGTTTTCTACTTTTAGACCCTGTCTACAATTATAGGTATCTACATAAAAGTTAAAGTCTTAACTCTTTTTACATTTAAGTTACTAAAATGCTGATGCTTAAGGACACCTTACAAATTATCTAGTCCATAACCCTAGTAAGAAAAGGAGGGTGGTTAAAAATAAGGTTGTCCCCAAGAAAAGGAACTGATTCGCAAGGGGGAACAGGGTATATTTCTTTGAACTGTAAACCTTTTTATGCATTTTGAATTTAGAACCATGTGTATGTATTATCTATTCAAATAATTAATTTAAAACTAATTTAGTCTAACCCTCTTGTTCTGAAGTGGTCAGAGAGAAAAGTGCTTTGTTCATTCAACCATTCAAACCCATATACCCTCTCTCAGTCCCTGACATTCTCCACCATAATGTTGAAAAGTGAAGTTTCTCATGAAAAAAAATAAAAGGCATCAATAATTGGACTGCAAAGAACAGGAAATCTCTTACTGTGGATAAGCAGAAAGGTTTTTCTTCCTAAACTCTAATTTAGCTCTGCCCACAACTAGGTAACTGCTTTAGCAAATCACTTCCTATCTGGGCCTCAGTTGCCTCAACTGTAAAATAGATGAGATAGACCATAGTAATGTTATTCAAACTATAACTGCAACGTATTCATAGGTCATAAAATCAAATTGTGTGAACTGTAGCCTACATTGTTTAAAAGCGAAATAGAATAAAAGAGAACACGACAGAAAATATCAGAGTATATCACCCACTGTTAAGGTAAGGATTGTTCCATGATACTTTTGTTGTAAGATGTATTTCCTACTGTAAGTAATAGCTAAAAACATTTGAAAGACATAGGAGTAGATGACTTCAAGGCCCAATTTAGGTCTGACATTCCAGTATTCTAATTTCCCTGTATTATGAGATGACAATGTGTATTTAGTAGCTAAACACGTTCTGTGTAGGATAGGAACAAAAAATTCCCACCTATGCCAAATGTCATAAATCAAAACCACTGTGTCTGTGATTTCTGGAAACAGTATAGCATATAAAGCCATTAGCACTGAGCCTAGCATATAGTTAGGGCCTAATGTTAATTATCATTATCATCATCATCACCACCATCACCACCACCACCACCACCAGCACCACCATCACCACCACCACCATCATTCAGATTACAGTCATGCCAAGGAAGAATGCTAAATAAAGGCAAATATTTTATTCCCACTAGTAAAGAGAAAATGCTGAGGAAGTACCTTTCTCAATCTGTGGCCTATCTTTGGAGGTCTACTAGTATAGCTGATGAAATCTTTGTCAGGTAAATCCTTCTGAAACCTAAAAAAACGAGTTTCCAAACATGAAACAGACACACAAAGGACTTCTTGGGATGACAAAGTCAGTGCCATAAAGAAAAGCCTTTTACTTATCTACAGAAAACCTTGGGCTTAATACTTACCAAATGAATGTAGGGGCTCACCATCTCCTTAAGTTTTGTTTGTTTTTCCTGGAACAGCTTGCAAATAGACATTGCACATTGCAAACACTTTACAACTATTTGTTGCATCAAACTGAATTCATGGCCTATGCTCCTCTCCCTCCAGCTACAGTTACATCCAAAGTTTAAGTACCTTCGATGCAGATGTTCAAATACAAGTTAAATAAACAAAATGTGGTATATACACAGGAAGGACTATTTCTCAGCCTTAAAAAGGAGTGAAGTTCTGGTACATGTTATAATGACATTGAAGACATTATGCTCGGTGAAATAAGCCAGACACAAAAGGACAAATATTGTATGATTCCGCTTATATGAGGTACCTAGAACAGAACAGGCAAATTCATAGACAGAAAATGTAAGAGATAATCAGAAGCTGGAGAGAGAAGGGAATGAGGAGTTATTGTTTAATAGATATAGAGTTCCTGTTTGAGATGATGAAAAGTTCTAGAAATGGTTAATGGGAATGAATATTGCAAAGAAGTGTAAGATAAAGACCCAACTCCCACATGATGTAAGCCCCTGCTTTTGACTCCAGCTCCCTAGCCTCATCTCTGACCATTCTCCCATCCGTAGTCTACGTTCCGAACACACTGAATTCTTGCTTCTCAGATTTACATGTGCTATTTCTGTAGTCTAGAACTTTTCTTGTCCATGTCCCACCTGCAACCCTTACTTCACTAAAATGCTCTAATTTCAGGTCTAAGCACAAATGCCACCTACACAGAAGACAGTGCCCTCCCTGGGTTAGGAACCCTTCCTGTGTGCCTCCATATACCTAGGCGGCACTCCTCTCACCACACTTATCACAATAAATGGTTCTTTGCTAAAAGTCCCCTGAGCGTAAATAACATATCTTGTTTACCACTGCATTGTATCCTCGGTGCCCAGCAAAGCTGCCCCCACTACAATATACCTGTGAATTCAATGAGTGACTGAACAAATGATATCAGGGTCTTTCCCTTCATAGGCCCTAATGGGGAGAAGTCACCGTTTCCCGGGGCTCAAGTCCTAGACAACCTGAAAGTAGTCCTACCCTTTCATATACTATCTTAAGCCTAAGAGAGATCATCAAAGGCTCCTCAAATAGAACAGGAGACAAGAAACCCTACAAGAGCCACCACTAGTGCTTTGATACCAGATAACAGGGTCTTCAAATTTTAAAAGTCTGAGTTTTCTACAGATACCTTTCCCTTAGCTTCATGTATCAGCAAGCACTAACCGGGCTTCTAAACTTTGTAGGAGATGCAAAAGAAAACCATTGCTTCCACCTTCAGGAGCTTACAAATAGTTTCATATCTAAAAAATTTAAGATAAGAAAGACAGTATGTGCAGAGTTTTTTGATGACCTATAGAAGTTGATAAGATATTCCCTGATATGGGCTGAACTGTGTTCACCAAAATTCTCTTGATGTCCAAAAGCCAGTACCTTAGGTTTTGACTTTATTTGAACATAGGTTCTTTAAAGAGGTAACTAAGGTAAAATGAGATCACATAGATGGGCCCTCATCCAACATGGTTGATGTGCTTATCCGAGATTAGGACATAGACAGACACAGAGAGAAGACAATGTTAAGACTTTGGAAGAAGATAATACCTACAAGCCAAGGAGAAAGGGCTCAGAAGAAAACAGTTCTGCCAACACCTTAATCTTGGACTTCTAACCTCCAGAATTTTGAGAAAAAAATTTCTTTTGTGTAAGCTATCAAGTCTGTGGTACTTTGTTATGGTAACCTAGTAAACTAATATATCCCCTCCTCATTTTAACCAATTCCTAGAACACAATAAAAATTTTCTTTTAGTTTCCCACTATGTATACACCACTTATAAGTGAACTGGTGTTTTATTTTCAATCTAGCTTTCCCAAAGTTTACTACATACATAAAGAAAATCAACCCAGAATTTTGAGATAGTAGGCTCTTGAAAGAAGATTCCATGATAATTTACCTGCCTTGAAATTTGGAGTCAAACTCTGAACCCTGATACAATGAAGAGTGAGGCTTAGTGAAGGTGAATCCTGATAAATGACGATGAGCACGTCTCTTGGCCCGGAAGCAGGAATTTGAGATGTTTACGGTGGTGAGCACTGGGAGTTTCTCTGCGAAAGCTGACCAAAGAAAACATGTAACATGTCAAAAGGGAGCCAAAGAGAAACAGTTCAAAGATCTTATAAGGAAAGAAACAGGCTGGCTAATTCACCGTTAGCATCCAGAGAAGTTTTGCAAGGTGAGCCCAGGATTCGAGGGTGGCCCCTCTCAATCCGGCGGATAGCTGCCCAACACTGTGGATGCTGACAAACAGCTAAGTCACAGGTGGTTTCATCCCACTGGCTGTCATCTGGCAAGTCCATGGTTACAAATGGTTTAGGACAAAAGCAAACCTTGCAGCTCTCTAGCCCTCTGCAGAAACAATAACCACATAATTAAGGAGCGTTACACACTAACCATGCAGTCTAGATCTTAATTTGGACTCAAAGCATAAAAAACCAGGTCTGTCCTATTCAAGTGGAGTTTCCCCACCAGACCCCACAGTTTCTAACTGAAGCAGTCTCGGTTGCCATTTATCCTTAAATTGCTGTTGCTTTCCTCATAACAGGGAAACATTTCTCCATACTCATTATCAAAAGCAGGAAAACAAAAGGGTGGCCTGAGACATGTTTCAAGGGAAAAAAAAAGAATTAGTACTCAGTGGGAGTGAGGGCAATTCGTACGTACATGATATGAAAATATACAACTTAAAAAAGCCCCTGCAACACTATGGGAATGCTCTTGACTGGTAAAGATCTTTGATGAGCAACTTAACGAACTAAGAACGTGTCTTAACGGGGTCTGTTTCTGAACGCCAACGCGATGTTGTGTTGTTCTTACAAACAGCGGCTTGGCCGCCCCCCTTCCTGGGCTACCCATCCCCAACTGACCCCCGAGGTCTAGCCATGCTCAGCTCTCTGCTGCCAGCACTGACGTTGAATGCGTTCAAGAATTCCACTCACCGTGATCCTTACAACTACTCTTACCAAGTCGGGCGGGGGAACGACGAAGGATGGGACATCAGCTCCGGGAAGAGACGGAAGATTCTCCGCTGCGTCCTGGAAACGGCACGTGGAGGGAGAACCTGGCCTCCACGGGATGCAGCTCCGCGGGATGAAGCCAGGCGCCGCCGCACCGCTGGGAGCCCGCGGCTCCGCGGAAAACCTCGCTCCAGACGCCGCCGCACCGCTGGGGCCGCGAGGTCTGCGGGCCCCTCCTCCCCGCCCCCCGGCCCCGCCTCTCACCCAAAGGAGCCCCGCCCCCACCAGCCCAGCCCGCGCCTCCGTCCCCCCAGCCGGCCGCCGGGCTGCGCCGTCGCCAGGCAACGGCGCACAGCACTATGGGGAAGGGACGGAAGCCGCCGTGAGCCCTACTTCCTGTCGTGACAACGCTCCAGGCGCCATGGCGGCTCGAAGCGGGCGAACGACTTCGAGAAGGGTTGCCGGACGTCACTGGGGGCCCGGAAAGACGTCTCGGCGGCCCGAAACCACACCGGCGCGGAACGTTCGGGCGCAGCGGCCCCTCGCGGCGGAGGCGGAGCCGGAGGGGGAGAGAGGCTGCGCCGCGCGGGGCACTATGGGACACGGCGTGGGCCACGTGGGGCGGGACGGAAGCCGCGTCGGGTCAGACCGCGGCGACGCGGGAAGTCCGGACGCGGGAGCTGCTTGAAGGCGAGGCCTGGGGAGGAGGGCCGGCCCCGGCGGCGACCATGGCGGAGAGGCCCGAGGACCTGAATCTGCCCAATGCCGTCATCACGCGGATCATCAAGGAGGCGGTGAGCATCCGCACTGACAGATGCGCCAGGGGCGGGCGGACGGACGGGCAGCGGGGGAAGCGGGTCCAGGACCGGCAGCTCTTCTCACCCCCGCTTCTTCTCACAGCTCCCAGACGGGGTGAACATCTCCAAGGAGGCCCGGAGCGCCATCTCCCGCGCCGCCAGCGTCTTCGTGCTGTACGCCACATCCTGGTGAGGCGGCCAGAGCTAGCCGGAGCTTAGCTGGGACTGTGGCACAGGGAGATGCAAAGAGACCCGCTGGGTCGGAGTTTGTGGCTTTTAGTCCACAACCACCCCACCCTAGTTCAGTGGCGGGAGGTTCACAGCTCTCACCAGTTTTTACAAGTTCTGAAGCTTGTAAAACAGCAGAATAGCAGAGTAACTTTGCTTCAGTCCTTCTGTACAGGAAAGAAGAGAGTTACTATGTCACGTAAATCCATGCACCTGAGACATGGGCTTTCCCGTTTTGTCCCTGGGTGCTCCTTTCTCCACCCATTCTCTAGGCGGCAAGACAGGGTCTGATGGCCCTGAATCTTTTTTCTTGTTTCAGTGCCAACAACTTCGCAATGAAAGGGAAACGCAAGACACTGAATGCCAGTGATGTGCTCTCAGCCATGGAGGAGATGGAGTTCCAGCGGTTCATTACCCCGTTAAAGGAAGCTCTGGAAGGTAACGACCTCGTTGTTTTCTCAGTCGAGTAGATAGATGTTCATCCTGTGTTACCTGTTCACCTGGTCCTAAGTCTTGTCACCTTGGGTCCCTGTAAGTCCACTAAGCACGTATTATATGTGACTCAGAACCAATTCAGTCGGCACCGCCTCAGGTCTGTTTTATAATACCAGGCAGGTTATTTTTCCCTGCCTGAGCTTTTCCAGTTATCCAGTCGAATTAGTTTGGTTCAACCCTGCCTACCTCCTTCCTCCTTAACAGCGTATAGGAGGGAACAGAAAGGCAAGAAGGAAGCCTCAGAGCAAAAGAAGAAGGACAAAGATAAAAAAACAGATTCAGAAGAGCAAGACAAGAGTAGGGATGAGGACAATGACGAAGATGAGGAAAGACTGGAAGAAGAAGAACAGAATGAAGAGGAGGAAGTAGACAACTGAATAGGGTGAGGAGACTGGCACCTTGAAAGGTACTACTACTCTGAAATGTGGTATATGTTAATATGAAGCTTTTTCCTACTGGACAGAGCAGCCTGAGGCTGAAGAGCTTAAGAAGATCAAAATGAAAACTGGCTAGAATTATCAAAACCAGCGCTTCCAGACTCAGAGCATCTGAGTAGCAGAATCCTGTTATGCTTAATCAGTCTAAAGGTTATGACTTTTTGGCAAGAGGGATTCTGAATGGATGATTTAATCAATTGGTTTGATCTTTTGTTTACTTATATATATGATTAGGCAGTTTTTGATTCCTAGTTCCTTCCCACTTGCTGTGTTCCAGATCACTGAGGCGGTCAAAGGCTCAGGAAAAATTGAGGTTTAGATCATGGTCAGCCTGTTTGTACAGTATTTGGCAATACTAGCTTATTACAAGTGGTCAGAATGGCTTAGTTTTAGGAAACTACTGAAAAGCTGTGGTCTCTTCACTTGACAATTGAATATTGGTTTTACAGACCCACTTGGTTTGGGGCCCTTCTATATTGCCTACAGGCGTTTGACCTGTGGGGTGGCTGCACTCTGAGCACATTTGCTTTTAAATCGGCAACATAGAGTGGAATTAGTCAAGAAGTATGCCAGTGTCTTACTCTTAGAAGATGGTTTAGTCTTACATGCACTTCACTGTCTGCTGCTATATAGCTTTAGGATTTATCGTCACCTAGAAGGTATAAAATTCCAGGCTTTGTCATCTTGTAGTCCATCTCCCAGACTTGTGACTATGGCTTTTCATTCTTCCAATTCATGACAGTTTCAGACTTTATTTCTTCTAGGCACAGCTTTCTCCTGTGCTTCTCATTTGTCTCTCTTCTGCCTCTCTTCCCCACATTCCCACTTTCTCCCTCTTCTCACTTCTGCCAGTCCAGAAACTTTGTTAACCTATTTAATATCCCAAAGTGCAGGTTCCTCTGAGTTTTTAGTTCCAATCTCGTGTCTTTTAAAAATGATTTTGTAAACCTCGCAGGTTCCTCTGAGTTTTTAGTTCCAATCTCATGTCTTTAAGGGAAATCCGATGGCACTCAGGAATCTAATCCCCCCACACACACCAACTGTCTTTTTTAACTGCTTCTAAAGTATCTGTTGACCCTTCTTAGTTTTTTTCTTTCCATTTAGTGCTCGAAACACATATTTGCCTCAAAAGCGGTTGACAGGTAGTAGAAGTGTAGTTTGACACTGTTAATTTGTTTCATGAATACAGTGAAGATTGTTGAAATGAGTGAAGAATGTTGAGAAAATTATAGTGCTTTTTACAAATAAAGAGCATTCTTGTTCAAAGCAATGACTACTGTTTCATCCTGCTTGTTTGTAGTGCTTTTGGGAAAGACCCACTGATCATGCCCTTTACAGTGTTTATTTGGATTATGAACTGGGCCAGACCTTTGTAAATACGGGATCCTGCATCACCTTGGATGACCAGCAGATGCTGCTCTTTCACAGGCAAGGGCGCTGCTCTTCTGCCACAGCAAGAGATATCCATGGCTCTGCTCAGCACCCTGTACATATAGATGCTCAGCAACTCCAGACATTTACTGGGTTCCTCCTGTTTGCCTGGCACTCTTCCAAATGCTTTCAAGTATTAACTCGTAAACCCTATGAAGACGTACTCCTCTTATCCCCATGATCTCAACTATAACGCTATATTATCTCTCTAATTACATAGATTTCTCAAATCATGAATTTATAAATAACATTTTACAAAGATAGAACTCCAACATTATTAGACCCGGTGACTTTTTCTTTCTCCACAGCAGAAATATTTATTTCCCATGAACACCACTCGGCTAAGTTCTCTAGTCCTATCTGGACTCCTGTTGTTTCCTTTGAGCTCAGTTTCCTGCCTCATCTCAGCTTCCCCTAGCTTCCCCTTGTTCTGCTTGCCAAGTGGATCTTCCTGGAACATTGCTTTGTTACAGTCCCTTACCGTTTCCTATTAAATCTGTACTTAAACCTGTTATTCAAAGCCTGCTTAAAGAGGGCTCACCTTGCCATCTATTCAAATCTACTTCTACTCCAACATAAGGCTCCAAATCAAAAATGAATCCAAAAAAAAAAAAAAGGTGTCACTTAACCAAACTTGGACTACTCAAGAAAAGTTATGTTTTCTGAGAGTGAAAAGTCAGAAATAAAAAACTGGAAAGAATTTTTGAGGTCATCCATCAGTTTTCTCACTCCTGTCATCCCTGTAGTGGTATCTGGATTTTGAAGATTTCTCAGTAGGCTAAGGTAATGTTTCTAATTGTTTTTAATCACAGCTCTTCATGCCTGGAGATTCTGACCTGGATTTGGAGGGAGAGAGGGTTACCATCCTTACCCATGCAAAATTACTTGTATAGCCTAATCATATTTTTGCTACAGAGAAGCAACTTGCTCAAGATCTTATCATTAATTTATGCAAGCTGGGATCCTGTTACAGTGGCCAACAGCCGCTTTTTTTTTTTTTTTTTAATTTTTGTTTTGGAACAATTTTATATTTACATAAAAGTTGCATAGTGCACTGTTCCCACATAACCATCACCCAACTTTTCCTCATGTTAACATCTTACTGTGGTACATTTCTCAAAACAGGGAAAAAAACTATCAATAAAATTGGCCAAACTTGTATTTCACTAGTTTTTCTACTAACATCTTATTTCTGTTCCAGAATCCACCCCAGAATACCATGTGGCATTTGGTGAGCCAGTTTTCTTTTTTAATTGAGATCAGTTTCACAGAACATAAAATTAACCATTTTAAAATGAGCAAGTCAGTAGCATTTAGCACATTCATAATGATGTAAAACCACCACTTCTATCTAGTTCCAAAACATGTTCATCATTCCAAAATTCCATACTCGTCAAAGCAGTTATTCCCCATGTTTCCCTTTCCAGTGTCTGGCAACTACTAATCTTTGTTTCTTTTTATGCTCTCCACAGCATTTAGCAAAATCCCATGTACCTTGGTGGGAGGCACAATAGTTTAATGGTTTTTTATGTTTTTTTGTTGTTTGTTTGTTTACTTTTTGAAAAATTACATACTAAAAGGTACAGGTAAGTGTAGAGCTTCGTAAATTTTCATAAACTTCAGCACATTCATATAATTCACCCTCACATCAATAAATATGACCAGCACCCTAAGAACCCCCTTTCGTCTCCTTTCTAGTCACTATCTCTCTAGTGGTAATTGCTGTCCTGACTTCCAACAGCACGGATTAATTTTGCCTGTTTTTATTTCATGTAAACAAAATCATCAAATATGTACTCTTGTGTCTGAATCCTTTTGCTCAACATTGTTTCAAGATATTCGTATTGTTGCTTCCACAATACTCTCATGGATCAGAGTGAAAGATTAAGGTAAAATTAGTGGGAATTGGGGGTAGGAACAGGTCTTTCAATCAAGAATGAGAGACAGGAAAAATAGATTACACCAAACAGCAACATTTAATTTTTTTTTTTTTACTCTGAGATCTTAGATAGTCCTAATTATATTCAGTTATCAATAAACTCAGACATGGAACAGGTGTCATTGTTGGTCCTGAGATCTAAATGGAATAGGGGTATGAACAGTAATTATCCCTAGAATTGAAGGAGCATGATTAATTAGCAGGCACTGCAGAGAAAGCCCTGTGTGACGGGCAAATCGTTTACCCCTAATAATTATTTTCCCAATCTATAAAATGAGGATATTGTCATCAAAATTAGGTAAGTGAATGTGAAATATATGGTACTGTCCCTGACTTCAATGCACACACACACAACACATTACTTCCTGTCAAGTGAGTATAAATGAATCAGGAGGCGTTGCAAAAAATTAAAAGCAGCAGTTTTATTCAAGGGTCTTAGGGTTTGCAGACTGGAAACAACTAGGCAATACCCAAAAGTATTCAGAAGAGAAAGTTTAATAATAGTACATTTTTGAGAAGAATCAGTCCCACATTCTTAGCCTCTGGCTTGATCCAAGATGATAATCTGCCAGGTATGCAGTGGTCTGGTTAATGGGATATTCTTTCCTGAGTTGTTTAGATGGTTATCTGTGGAGTTAATGTACATCCAGGCATTGATGCACACTGAAAAGTTTAAGTTCCCAGGCTAGTCAAAGCAAGAATAGAATCTTTTCCTCGTGCCTCAGCCTACTTGATTTTAACAATTTAGCAGCTTGATCACAGTGACTTCATTTTATTTCTTCACTCTTCCTCATTCCTTCCCACTATCTTACTTATTTAAATACAGATCAGAACGCCAGTAGCTGGAAACTAAGCAGTGTCATATTTCCATGGCATTAAGTCTCTCTGCCTCTTTAACTTGGAATTTAAAGAGGTATAAAACAGGTTTTGGTTACAGATTTTGAAAAGCAAATCTGAGAATAAGTAGTACAATTCACTGGCATCCTCTATAGTTTAAAGTCAACTTTACAATCTCTTATTCACCTTTATAAAGACATTCCATTGCTAGGGAATTGATCTGGACCCATACTTACCAGTTCACCCAAGCCCTAAAAGCCTCCGTAGGTTCCTTTTGCCCCTGCACATAGTCTGCCCCAACCCTCTGGTCAGATCTTCCATTGTAACCATCTTAAGGTCTGATGCCCAACGTATCCCTGTCATTCACATCACATCTCCCAAAACATGACACAGTAGACCCTGAGCAATTACACTGGAATAAATTCTCTCCGAAAACTTGGAAGGCATACAGCCTGCTGCTGAACTCATCTTTAAACTGCTCAGTCTGCAAAAAAAAAAATGGACCTAGCTGTTGTGTTAGGCATGATCGGTGTTGTTTCACTGTCGTTGACGTCCAGTTATCCTTCCACCAAATAATTAGCCACCCACCACGGATGCGCTAGGCTGGGGAGAGGGCTGCCGGGCAGGTTCCCTCGTGGGATCCCCTGCGCCTCTCTGCTGCGCCTCCCGCGGGCTCCTCCGGGCGGTCCCCACGCATGCGCGGGCTCCAGCGTGGGGCGGGGCAGGACCTCCAGCCCTTCGGCACCCCGGGTTGGCCAGGCCTCGCGCCCGGCGCGCGCGTGCAAGGCGGTGGGTGGGGAGGCCCCGCCCGCCGGCCCGGGCCAGGGGGCGGGGCCTCGCGTCGGGGCGGGGCCTCGCGTCGGGGCGGGGCGGGGCCGTTTCCGGGAGAGCCGCCCCGCCCCCACGCGGGCCCGGGGAGCGCACGGCAGCGCGGGCTCCGCCGTCTCTCCCGAGCCCTGAGGGACGCAGGTGAGCGGGGCCCGGAACCGGGGGGAAGGCGGCCTTGGGGGGGGGCGGCGCTGCGGCAGCAGGAACCCCGCTCCCCAGCCTCGGTTGTGCTGTGCACCTGCCGCGCTGGCAGCGCCGCGGGCATGGGTCCCGCGGGGCCGGGCGCGGGCTCAGAGCTGGGTCGTCGTGCTGCAGCCGGGGTGCGGGTCTCCGCGTGGCCGTAGCCCTTGGCGGGACCTCGGTCCGGGTTCCGCGTCTCCTCCCCGAGGCCTCCCACCTTGGAGCCTGACTGCGGGTGCCCAGTCCCTCCAGGAACGCGGAGCGCGCGGGGCCGCCGCCGAGGGGGGGTGGGGGCGGGGGAATCGTCACAGGCGCCCTGCGCTGTGCTGTGCTGCGCGTACGATCCCGGCATTGGCCCCTCGAAGGCGGTTCTCGGAGCCGCGCAGCTGGAAAGTGGCGGAACCTAGGTCCGCACCCGCGTGTGCAGACTCCAAAGCCCGCACGCTCTCCCGTTCTGCTGCCAGTTGCAGCCTCGTCCAAAGTCACCCAGCTATATTTCTCTCCCCCAGCCCCTTCACCCAGAGCTCTCCACAGCCCAGCTCTGCTGTGAGCTTTGAAATCTGTACCTAGAGTATCAAGGGGTAATGGTGGGCATGGAGAACTGGGCTGCTGGAGTCCAGAACTCTAGTCCTAGAGCTGCCACTGACCCCCTGTGTGATTTTGGGCCTGTGTCTGTTCTTCTCTGAGCCCAGGGTCACCAGCATTTCCGTGATGTCATCAACAATCCTTAAAGCTCCTCTTAGCCAAGAAGTTGTAGGAGCCTGCGGACCTGCAAATTCTCCTCATAGCTCCAGATAGCGAAGCTCAGAGGAGATTGGGTTCTTCAAAGCCCTAGGTCAAGGCCTGGGTCTCACTCTTTTTTAAAATTCCTGTACATAGCACTGGGCAGGTCCAGAGTAGAGATTCAGGAAATGAGGGTTAAATAAACAAGTTGGTTCCTTTTCAGTACTGCCTGACAGCTGCTGCTCTGGGACGCTCTGGGGCTTTGGATTTCTCAGCCCGGGCCACCTTCTACCTAGCTGGCCCTCCTGACTGCCTCCTCCCCAACTAATGGCAGAGCTCGCCAGAGCTGGCAACAGCTCCCACCCCTCTGTGCCAAGACCACAGCCTCTGCTATCTTCAACCAAGAAGAACATGGAGGGTTCTGGTGCTGCAGCTCTTTCTCAGCCCCTGCTTGTGGCAGCTCTCAGGGGCCAACAGGTTACTCTAAGGTTGGGGAACTTGCCTTCAAAGGAAGGAGATTACCTTCAATCAGTTTGAAAAGCTGCTATCCATCAATATCCCTTCTTCCGTGCAGCCATCCTTGACTTCCAGAGACACAGGTCCCTCTCATAGCACCTGGTCCACCCCTCTATTATAGCATCTGTGTGCTGATTATTTCTCCTCTTCCCACATAAGCTGCTGGAAGGCAGGGGACCCCCCTACACACACACCGTCCTTGGATATTTTGGAAGACCCTGTGGCCTACACAGGTTTGGTGAAAGTTTACCCTTCTGGGTGTGGTGCAGAAGGCACAGCTGTGATGGCACGCCAGGAGCACGCCAAGAGACCTCGTTTTAGCTTAATTCTAATATAAAAGTAGCTACATGTTTACTGTGCAGCTAGTCACGTACTTCTTCCCTATCTAATCTTCTCTGCAGCTTTGCTAGTTTGATAGTATCATTCCCATCCTATAGATTACAAAATGAAGACTTCCAAAGGCATGCACAGAGCATAGACCTGGGGCTGTTTGACCTTGAAACATGGTTCTTTCTGCACCCCTGTATCCTGCCTTCCATTTAAGCTAACCTGTTCTGATGTGGGCAACCATAGGTTCTGGGTCCCTTGGTGACTTGCTCTTGACCTCAGTGTGGTATAATAGGATTTAAGCTGTGGCTTGCAAGCTCCTTTGATTTGGAAGAAGTGCCCTCCCAAGTGTGTGAAAATCTCCCAGTCTTTGAAGGACTTTTTGGAAAGCCAAACCTCCACCTGGCTTTGGCTCTGCAAACAGATACAAGTCTATTGGTCGTGTGTTTTCTACTTCACGGATATTAAGTACCTGTTGTACTAGAATCGCCGTGTGTGGTATAGGTCACAGGGCACTGGGCTAGAAGCCAGAAGACCCCATGGTCAAGCCCAGCTTTGTACCTGACTTGCTGCATGATGTCAGACAAGTCCTGTCACCACTCTGCGCCCAATTTTCCACATCAGAATTTAAGATATAAACAGGATTGGTGATTTTTAACTTTTTAATTTTTTCATTTCTCAAATCAAATCTCTCTATGAACCCTAAAATTTAAAAAAGAAAACAGTTTAAAGTGGAACTGCCCTAGTGAGGCCTCCGGGTCACCACTCTCACCCTCCTCCCTTGTCCCCCACCCCCACCCCCCATTCCCCCTGGGGTGAAATTCAGACTGCAAAGCTCCTAGGCAGCCCTGCCCTGTTGCTTCTGATAAACAAAGTATTTTGCTCCCCCAGCCTTCTAAAGGAGATGCAGAGCTAAGGACAGTGGAATGCAGCTTTGGATTCCAGAAGCCAGGGGCCTACTACAAATGTTGTTCTCTGAAAATTGAGTCAGAGATATATAGACGCAGCTTCAAAATCTGACTCGACTACAGAATGACATTGAGCAAGTCACTTAACCTCTCTGAGCCTCCATTTCCTTAATGCTAAAAGTTAGAATGATTCTCTGCAATTAAATTGAAATAATCTATACAGTATATGTAAAGTACCTAGTCCAGCGGCTAGCACATGACACACATGGTTTATTTTCTCCATCTTTCTAGCCTCCAAGGCAAAGGTAGTAGAGGAAGAGAGACACCTACTGAATCAAGTCTTTACCAGTACTATGGAGGATAGTGAACAAAACTCTGCCCTCATCATCTAGAACAAATTCAAATTTTAGCTCGGTTACAAACTAGCTGTGTAGTCTTGGGCGAGTGACTTAACCTCTCTGATTTAGGCCAATCCTTGGCAGACCTGAGAGTAAAAACTTACACGAAACGGGTACTCAGAACTTTGTAACTGTCTAACTATTGCCCATTTAGTGGTTGGAGCATCTTTGGGAAGGCTTGGCTTACTCCTGTGTCATGATGTGGCTGGCTCAAGGGCGGGGCGGTAGGGTAGGTTCCTGTGTGGCTCCAGATAAGCACACCCCTGCCAGGGAAGAGGATTCGATAAAATGGGCCCCAGAGCTGATTGGGAGGGAGTTAAAGGTGCCTAGAAGACAGCCATCATCAGTGTACTAAAGGACTCGCCCTCCCACCATGCCCCCAGGCCCAGGGAGTATGTGATCTGGGATAAGTTCCTACCTCTCTGGGCCTTGAGGTTCCATTTACACAGGAGAGATTGGTGCCTCTTTTTTTTTTTCTTTTTTTTTTTTTAACCTACCCAGCTAATGGGTGTTCCCCTAGGCACCTCGTTTGAAGGTAGAGTGGAGGTATAGTGACCACTGAACTGTAAAGATATCTTAAGACTGAAAAATGAAGCAGGCAAGTCCATTGAGTACCAGAATTTATTACAGGGAAGTTTACTTACAGGAAGAGTACAAGAGAGTACCTAGCAGCAGCCTGCACAGATTATTCTCAGCTGCTAGGTAGTTGTTACAGTGAATGTTTTATAGTATAGCTGAACTAATAATGATTGACAAGACAAGGGGACGAAGAATGCAGTACAAGACAGGAATGCAGTATAAGACAGGTGGTCTTATGATGGATAATTATTTAGAATTGACACCAACACTAACTAGTTTGATATTTATCTCAGTCGCTATGCCATTCTGGCCTTTTACTGACAGGGATCTTTAAGGTTGAATTGTGTAAGCTTACAGGACACAGCTAACCATTAACTGAGACTTTGGTACTGGCTGAGGCTAGTTAGGTCAGAGTTCTGAGCATGAAAAAACAAAAGCAGGTATACAAAGATGGAGTCGGTTTTGTTCACATCAACATCTGTACACACCTCCAAAAGGAAGTGTCTCCAAGCTCTGCTACCCCCTGCCCCCTTCCTGCCTTGTCCCTGTCTCCATCACCCTCCAGATCGAGCAAACTTCAAGCATCCACCCCAAGAGACTTCCTCTTGGCAGGCTTATGATGATGGCCCTTCCTTTTCCGCCCCTCTGACCCCACAGCCTCTATGCTTCTCTCTTCCATTCTGCTGTACTCAGACTGTGAGAATTTTCTTCCAAAAGCCTGGCTCTGACCACTCCCACACTCCCTAGTCAGAAATCTTCCCTGTCCTCAGCCTGGCCCCCTCTCATCCTCTCTGCTCCACACTTGGCTCGATTACCTCCTCAGGTCCTGAGACGAGTCCACGACCATCCCCACTTCGCCACTTTTACTCCCTTCTTCCTTTGCTGAGGGAATGTTCTCCCCCTTTTCACTGCCTAGCTGGACCCACTCATCCTGCAAAACCAAGTCCAAGTCCTCCTCACCTTTCAACAAGCTCCTTCTGACCTCCAGACTCACATCGGAAAGCACGACTCTCTTTTGATAGGCTCTGCCTTTCCCAGGTGTACTCAGTCCGCCCTCCCTCCCAGGACTGTAGTGCCAACTTGATGAGTAATATGTGCCAATGTCCTGTGTGGCCTGGCACACAGTAGGTGCTCAAGAAACAAATGATAATGCCCCCAGCTTCCTTCTGTCTTATAGTCCTTACTTATTTGGCATTTAGGGGATACTGTCTGGCATTTCCCATAATTAAACATTTACTATGTGGCACAGTGTGTGGTGGAGGCAAAAAGTGAACTCACTGTGGACCCTGCCCTGCAAAAAGCTCAGTCTACTAGAACGAGATAAGGTGGGTCCACAAAGAACTGTTATATAAGAGAGAACATGATCTGGGCAAGAAGAGAAGCTTTAGTGGGAGAGGGAAGTAGGGGGTGCCTTGTGGAGAACCAGATAGGATTTGGGGTGGGGAGGTCGCAGAGAGAGCACAGCCTTCTAGCTAAAGGAACACGGTGTGCAGAGCAGACGTTGGCCAAACGTGGCTTCTGTCTGGGGAGCAGCAGGAGGCTCTAGGGATGGAAAAGACTGTGTCAGTGGCTACTCCTCAGGGCGTCTGTCTGTCTGTCTGCCAGGTATGGTGGTATTTAATTCTCTCAGTGTGTGTCTTGCCTGACAAGACGTCCATATACCAACGGGTTAACAATGCTTTTCTCTAGAGGTAGAATTACAGATTTTTCTCTTTTGGCTTATCTAAAACTTCTGCCAAGCACATGGACATTTTTCATGGAATAAACAAAGTTTAAATGTTGGCTAGGTCAGTGTTCCTCATTCTAATTTCCAGTCCATCACAGACTGATTCTTTGATGAAATAAACATTAATTACTAGAAAAATGTTATTTAAAATGAAAAAGAGAGATCATATCAAGTACAAACCTAAATTTTCTATCATCAGGTTCAAATTGCTATGAAAGTTTCTTAAGGCCCGCTTTCAGTTCTCCACTTATAGGCTGGCAGGGATTGATGACCCACACTCAAAGGGGTACTCAGGTAGAGCGCAAGGGAGGCAGGAATCTCGAAGAGCCTGGAGGTAGATGACCACCTCCTGGAGACAAGGATCATATCTCATATGTCTCTCATTGCTCCCACAGAGCTGAGCACACAGCAAATACTTCAGGAGCCCTCAGTTCCAACCAGCTGGCTGCCCTGCGCCCCCACTGCCCACCATGCAGCCCCAGTCGGTTTTGCACAGCGGCTACTTCCACCCACTGCTTCGGACCTGGCAGGCAGCCGCCACCACTCTCCATGCTTCCAACCTCATCTACCCTATCTTTGTCACGTGAGTCCCCAGAATGAGCCAGATCTCTGATGCGGGGGGCGGGTCGGTGGGTGCGTATGTGACAGAAGCACGCGTCTTTGTTCTGGGAGGTAAAGTGAGCTGTTGGCTTAGAGCTCAAGGTATTGGAAGTGGCCTACTAGGTTAAGGACAGCCATTTTAGGAACAAAACAAACCTGAAAAGAACACGATCTTCTCATTGAGAAAACAAGAATAACCCTTACCTGCCATCCTGAGCTTTTACAATAAGACGAAAGCTGAGAAGATGTTCTATAGGTTATAAACTGCTATGTGCATGCAAGAGATGGCAGTCATGACTATTAACAATAACAATGGCTGACATTAATTGAGCACTTATTGTGTACTAGGTGCTATGCTAAGCACCTCCATCTATTATCTCATTCAGTCCTGACAGCATCTGTATAAGAAAGCTGTGGACATTATCCCCTAGAATGTCATCTCGACAAGGGCAGGGATTTTCTTTCGTCTGTGTTGTTCACTGTTATATCACCAGAGCCTAACACAGTACCTGGCATATAATAAGTGCTCAATAAATATTTGTTGACTGAATGAATGGATCCACCCAGGATATAGATAAAGGGCCTGAGGCTCAAAGAGATGGTGTGACTTAGCCAAGGTCACCCAGTCTGTAAGTGGCTATGATAGCACATGAAGACCTGGTGGCTTCAGAGCTAATTTATTAACCACTTTACTGCTTTCTATGATTACTCAATATAGTTGCTCTTATCATTCACTGTTTTGTTGTTGTTGTTGTTGTTGTTCCTATTTCAGATACTGGGCCCCCATCCTCTTCCCACCATCTCTACTTCCATATTCCTTCCCAGCTCCCCAACCTTTCCCCCACCCTAGTCACTCTCTCACCACTGGCCCTTCCCACCGCTACCAATCCATAGCTCACCCCGTCTCTTGCAGGGATGCTCCTGATGATGTACAGCCTATCGCCAGCCTCCCAGGAGTGGCAAGGTAGGAGACACGGTGAGGAAAGCAGCGGGATGAAGGGAGAGGTGTTACAGGTGGAGGTGCCAGGAAGCAGAAGCAGACCCAGAAGGTAGAAGATCCAGAGAGTCTCACCTAAGCTCATTAGAGAGAAGGGTTTTTTCATTAGAGAGAAGGGTCACGGTTGTTCCACAACAGAAGAGGCAGCCTCATAAAGTAATGGGCTACTCATCACCAGAGATGTCATAGCAGTCTTGCAGAGGAGAGCTGAACTTCAAATGGGAATTCAGTAAGAACGTTGGAGGGGCCTTTCACAGCTGAATTCCATAGCTCTGCGGCTTGAGGCCTCAGTTTCGCCATCTGTTTGGTGGGTACCTTCCTGCCCCTTCCTGTACTATGGCAATTGAGTCCTCCTGGTGCCATGTCCAGCTTGGCTCTTCACAGACACACAGTATGGCAGAATGGGGTGGGCCCTTGCCTGGGATCCACCTCACTTCAGCCCCTCCCTCCTACCTGCAGGTATGGTGTGAACCAGCTAGAAAAGATGCTGAGGCCTCTGGTGGACGAGGGCCTGCGCTGTGTCCTGGTATTTGGAGTCCCCAGCAGCATTCCCAAGGTGAAGAATCGGAGGACGAGTTAGAGGGGAGTGGGAGGGGAGGTTGGGTGAGGGTGAGCTAAGGTTCCACAGTGACCACACCTTCATTCCAGTCTTGTGCTGGCCTTGCAGCCACAAGTGAATGGACTGTTATGACAGCACCCTTGCAGGGTCAGGAAACCAAGTAGGGGATAAGTCGAGTCCCCTTTGCAGAATGGGGGCAGTCCTCACTGTGCCTCCTCATCCAGAATCTGAGGTGACAAAAGGAGAAGGCTAGAGCTGTGCTCTTGTGAGGGCCATTGTGCCTCCCAAAGGCTTCATGTGACAGACACACTGCTTTGTCTTTCCCCTGCCACTAGGATGAGCGGGGCTCTGCAGCCGATGCTGAAGACTCCCCAGCTATCAGGGCAATCTGTCTGTTGCGCAAGACCTTCCCCAGCCTCCTGGTGGCCTGTGATGTCTGCCTGTGCCCCTACACCTCCCATGGTCACTGTGGTGAGTTCTCTCCTGCCACCTGCACTCCCACTGCCCAGTTTTCCCCATGGTAGGGACAGGCCAGGGCCTATTATGCTTCCTAAAACCCAGCTGTCTGACCCGCAGGGCTTCTGAGTGAAAATGGGGCTTTCCTGGCTGAGGAGAGCCGGCTACGGCTGGCCCAGGTAGCACTGGCCTATGCCAAGGCAGGTGAGTGAAACACCAGCAGGGATGAGCACCTCTGGGTCAGGGAGGTGGCAGAGGGGATAGGAGGGCCCCAGAGTTCTGAAGGCCACCCTCTGCCCCTTAGGATGTCAGGTGGTAGCCCCGTCGGACATGATGGACGGACGCGTGGAAGCCATCAAGGAGGCTCTCATGGCACATGGACTTGGCAACAGGGTAGAAGCGGGGAGTGCAGGGAGGGGAGTTGGGGAGGTGAGAGAGCCTGAGCCTGGACCAGCCCTGCCCCCGTATCTGCCAAGAATCATGGAACTGAAGACAGCACTGGAAAGGCCTTTGTGATCTCTCTCATCCTCTGTACCTCAGATGGGGCAATCAAGGCCCAGAGCTCCAAAGGGGCTAGAACACAGGCACTCTAGATCCCAGCCTAGGTCCTTTTCCTGCCACATCCCCTAGGGGCATCTGGAAAGGGCTGGCTGAGCCTTGACCTTCCTTGTCTCCCCATAGGTATCAGTGATGAGCTATAGTGCCAAATTTGCTTCTTGTTTCTATGGACCTTTCCGGTGAGTGTGGACTGGCGGGGGTCTTCTGTCAAATCCTTGACCCGTTAGCCCAAAGCTGGAGCCCATCTTGATGTCTCTGCTTCCAGGGATGCGGCTCAATCAAGCCCGGCTTTTGGAGACCGCCGCTGCTACCAGCTGCCACCCGGAGCACGAGGCTTGGCCCTCCGAGCAGTGGTGAGTGACCACAGCTTGAGTCCCACCCAGCTTGTCTCCCTCTCACCTCACCTCCCAGGCACTGCTCACACCAAACCTCATCCCTTAGGACCGGGATGTGCGGGAAGGAGCTGACATGGTCATGGTGAAGCCAGGGATGCCCTACCTGGACATTGTGCGGGAGGTAAAGGACAAGGTAAGCACAGCAGAGACAAAGGGGGACTCATGGAGTTGAGAGGGTGTGTCCATAGACTCTGGGACCGTAGATTAAAGGACTGCAGAATCTCAAGAGGTGGAAGCAATCTGCCCCTAAATAGGAATGCTCCCCTCCCTGCCCCTGCCCAGGAACCACCAGTGGGCAGGAGCCTTTAACAGCTCTGCTCTCACAGTTCAAGAATAGGCCAGGATGCCAGCATCAGTTACTCAAAGTATGGGGCTCAAGATGGTCACAGACTGGGCAGAGAGGAAGGGACACTCCCAGAGGCACACCCACCCCCCACTTTTGCCTACTGCTTCTCTGCAGCACCCTGAGCTTCCTCTCGCCGTGTACCATGTTTCTGGAGAGTTTGCTATGCTGTGGCACGGAGCCCAGGCCGGGGCATTCGATCTCAAGGCTGCTGTACTGGAGGCCATGACCGCCTTCCGCAGGGCAGGTAAGCTGGCCGAGGTGGGGTTTTTGACCTGTGCCACGTGGACTGATAGGTACTTCGTTCAGAGAGGGAATTGAAGTCATGAGACAGCCTGGTCTCTTAGGCCTGGAAATACCGGTGATCTAAACAGACACAGGCTGAGGAAGAGATGTGAGACTAGAACAGAACATGGAACAGTGAAGAAAGCAGAGCCCCCTTTTTTGCTTTTGAGACCTTGGCCTAGCCGCTTCTCTGAAACTCAGTTTCTGTGACTGGAATAAGATACCTGGTCCATGGTTGTTGTGTGGATTAAATGAGCGATATGTGTTGTTGGCATATGCTTATCACTCCATAATTGGGAGCTGGTTTTGCTGGTGGGAAGGGAATTTACGGCTTACCTATTTCCCCAACGGAAGCCCACAAAGAGAAAATGATTTGCCCACAGTTCATACAGAGTCAGAACCGACAAGAGTTAGGCTCAGTCTTAGGTCGCCCACCAACTACCTTTTCACAGTAGCCCTCTTCCCTCGCTGGCCCTCTGCTCCCAGGAAGTGTGCCCAGAGCTGATGTCCTGCCCCTCCCCTGCTTCTCTCCCCACACAGGTGCCGACATCATCATCACCTACTACACACCTCAGCTATTGCAGTGGCTGAAGGAATGAGGGAGAGAGTGTGCAATAACCAAGAACTAGAACTTTAACAAGGTCCAGGGACCTTGGAGAAGTGAAAAACCAAAGTAAATCCTACTTTTAGAACTTTGCCATCTTTCCCTCTTTGTGCTCACATGCTGGCAGGTGCCCAGTACTGCTGGGTGTTTTCTGCCAGCATGCCAAATCTTACCACTCACAGCCACGTCTTCATGGGCTCCCCCAGCATCCCCGCCCTCCCCTGGGTCAGCCTCTGGTGTGGCTTCAACTTGAAAGTTCCCAGGAGTACTGGCGCAGGCTCAGTGGAGCCTCGGAGAGGCGCTTGGAGCATTAGGGAAAGAGGAAGCTGTTATATTGTGGATCCTCAGAAGCTCTGGAAAGCCAGAGTCCTCTGGCAGCATTGCTGGGCTCTGAGACTGAGGCCTAGATTGACATCCCTGGGTTGAGTTGAGATCTGCTGTGATTCCACTGAAAGATGATTCCCACACAGGCCTGGGGTTGCCAGGCTGCCTGAGATCTCCTGTTCTGCCCTGAGCCATAAACCTGGAAGATAATTACTCTAACAAACAGAAACATTGCCTGCAGATCAAAATTCAGAAGCAAAGAGAGTTCCTGACTGTTGGCGATGTTGCCGTCTAAAAGGCTTTTTATTAAAGAGATATTTGTTGAGAACGTGTGCTCTGTGCCCAGGCACGGTGCTGTGTACTTACTGAGCATCTAGCAGGACAGACCTCAGCTTGTCTCTGCCTGGAAGCTATACAGGGAGAATGGGAGAGACAGACGACAACAAGAAAACAGACAAAGCAGTTACAAATTGTATTAAGTGCTTTAAAGGAAAGAAAGGGTATGAGACAGGATAACAGATGAGGAGGCCTCTCTTGAGAGGGTGGTTGGAAAGCCCTCCCTGAGGTTGACAAGGAAAGAGCCTTCAGAGAGCAGAAGGAAGGTTACCAGAAGCTGCAAGAGTGACACAGAGTGTGCAAAGATCCTGCAGTGAGAGGAGCTTGGCGATGTTGCTGGGAGCAGGGTAAAGAGGAAGGTGGGCGACAGGACTGGAGGTTGGAAAGGTAGATCCTGCACCTTTTAGGAAGCTTGGATTTTTTGCATCTGACACAAAGCCATCTGAAGGATCTTAACCAGTTTTGTAGGGTCCAGTTTCCCATATCCTGCGGCTGTGGGGAAATGGAAGGGTAACGGAGAGCCTAGTTGGGAGGCTGCTGCCGACCTCAGAGGTCTGGTGGTGGCCCAGACCATGGTGGTGGCAGTGGAGATAGGAGGAAGCAAATGTATTCGGAATACATTTTGGAGCAGAAGTAGCAGATCTTGCTCATGCTTTAAATCAGGGGGGCAGGGGTAATAGTGTCAAAGATGAGGCAGTAAGAGGAGATGAGGATGCCTTCCCTGGGTTCTGACTTGAGCGACTGGATGAATGGTTTCAGTTTTCTCCTGAGACTGGCAGGACATAATGTTTCCCTCTAGCTTAAGTTAAGGCCCAGCTAAGGAGAGGCCTATTTGCAAGTCCACCTGCCCATCTGCAAAGTGACAGGGAATCCCAACTCCAGGCTCAAAGCAATTGGACCATAAAGCAATACAACCCATTTTAAAATTTAGAATTATAAACTCCTGGCAGCTCCTGCACTCAGACCTACCCCCTCTGACTCCTGGTAGTCCTCCCTGGAGCTGTGGCCAACTTAACTGAAGACCTAATCTCAGCCAATAGGAAGTGGCCAGCCACAAGAGTCACAAAGCTCCTAGGGAGCTTGAGTCTGGATTTACCACCTAGGGGCCCAAAGAAAGCACTCATTGGAGAGGAGCCCTTGATGGGCCTTGGGACTTAGCTCAGATCAGACCTTGGCTTCCTGTCTCCTAGCCCCTAGTCTGAGCTCATTTCTGGTTAAAACGACTCGTGTGAAAAAGAAGGTTCTTCAAGGGCATTGCAGACTCATCATTGCCAACCAAGTATAAGTGCTGACCCTGTTCTAGATGCAGAGAGACATCGGAAGCAAACAACTCTGTATCCAGACCCCCTACCAAGGGTTTACATTAAGCAGAATGAGTGTCCCTGGGAACCAGGTGGCACACATGTCACCCGTGACATGACAGGTGCTATTAAGGTTTCCAGGACCTGACCTAATTTAAAGGATCAGAAAATGCCTCTCTGAGGGACTGACAACCTAGACCTGAAAGATGAGCCACCAAGTGAAGACATGTCTGGGGAAGAGCGTTCCTGGCAGAGGGAATCCTGGGGCTGAAGCACAGGGAAGGGCCAAGGAAGAGGTGGCCTGAACTGAGTGAAGAGACCAGGGCCAAGTCATGCAGGGGCTCAACAGCCATGCCAGCCTTTTCTAACTTTATTCCAAGAGGAAGGAAAGCCACCTGAAGCCCTTTAAGCTGGGGGATGACTCACTCTGGTTTGCATTTTATCAAAGCATTTTGACAGCGCTGTAGCAAATGAGAAATTTCATACCTGGACTGCAGTAGTAGCAGGATAGAGAAGGAATGGATCTAGGAGGTAGATTTGATATGAAGGACAAACTTGGCTTGAGCTCCTGGATAGCCAATGGGCCATTTACTGAGATAGAGAAGCTTGGATGAGGGTCAGGGTGGAGGGGGAATCCTGCGATCTATGGAATTTGAGGAAGCTATCTCTAGAAAGATTGTATGTCTCACCCAAGGCCACTCAAAAGTTTGTGGCAGCGCTAGGTCTAGAACTCCAGTTACCAAAAACAGCAGAGCTGAGATTTCAACCCGTATAGCTAATCCTAAGGCCTCTAACCTTAACCATGATACTATACCACCTCCCAATAAACAGCAAAATTACTGATCTAACATGATGCTATTATTAACTCCAGTAGTGGGCCCGACTGAGGGATTAAGTTGCCTTCAGGCATCTTGGTTTATGTGAATGGCACCCTCTAGAGTTAGGACTTGTCTCTTGGGCTGCCAGCCTGGTGTCCCCTTCAGCAACTCCATGCTTTACCTACAGAGCTAATGATGACCAGGCAGGTAGCTGGAGGGGTTTAGGTGGTCCTGGGGCAGTCTGGCTCCGGCACAGTTCTGTCTCCTGCTGTGTTCCCCTGCTCTTGCTAGTAGTAATTTTATCTCTGGGTAGAGAACTCAGCCTTCACCACTGGCATGGCATGTTGTTCTCAGGCTTCCAGGCATCACAGCTAATTAGTGAGCACTAAGGGACCTTTCTTCAGAAGATGTTTTCCTGTTTCTCAGATGTGCCAGCTTGGACTCAACCTTGTCTTTTTCTCGTAGGACCTTCCTGAAAGTCATACCAAATAG
Source organism: Cynopterus sphinx (assembly GCA_030015415.1). Classification (NCBI taxonomy): domain Eukaryota; kingdom Metazoa; phylum Chordata; class Mammalia; order Chiroptera; family Pteropodidae; genus Cynopterus; species Cynopterus sphinx. The sequence goes on along the minus strand of CM057385.1, from coordinate 114,407,083 downwards.
CCAACACCTTCCATCATCCTCACTTTTTGCTTTACTAAGATCCTTAAAACTACAAGCTCAGTGGGCATATGGTTGAGGGTGCCAAAAAGCAACAGGCATTTTAACCAGCCAACTTCCCAGCTAGAAGAGAAATCCTGACCTGGTCCTTACCCCATGTGGACTCTCAATTCCACATGTTAAGGCCTGTGATTTGCAGCACCTCATAATCTATATTGTTCTTGGTTGAAAGTGACAAACTAAACAGTAAAAAAGGAAATAATTGGGTTGTAATAAGGTCAGGTGTGGCTAGATCTAGGATCAAAGGCTCTCATGGAGGCCTCTGTGCCTTCTGCCTGTTTAGCTTTATTCTAAAATGGCTTTTGCCACTTAACAGCAACATGATCCTTAGCTGGCCCTTTAGACTCACAATCCAAGATAAGGATCCTTTCTGTCCCATCATTCACCCAGCAAATCTCGGGAGGTCTGATTGGCCCTGCTCAGAACGTATGGGTGGCCTCTTCCCTCAGTCACTGTAAACAATGGCATAGGAGATGTTGCACTGTGATTGGCATAGTCTCTATCACTACACAGAATACTGGTGAGGTCTCAGAGCTTTGTTACCAGTGGTCCCTTTTGCCTGGAAATGCTTTACTCCAAAGTCTGTATGGCTGTCTCCTTTTTATTGTTAAGAACTTGGCTTAAGTGTCCCTCAAAATAACCTCTTGACACCCAATTTACAGTCATTCCCCAATTGCTCTATATTAGTCAGGCTTCAAGTTCAGTAGATATAACAAAAGCCAAAATAACGATAGCTCAAGAGAAAATTTTCTGAGTAGTCCAGAGCTAAGTAAAATACATGGTGTGGGAAGTCTTGGCTCATGACTCGTTCTATCATCAGATCAGCACATCTCATGATCAAAAATGGCAGGTCCAGTTTCCACCATCAGGTCCTTTTTCAGCCAGCAGGAAAAAGAGAAGGGCAAGTGGAGGGCATGACCCTTGTTTACAAAGGCATAACCCAAAAGCTACAGACATTATTTCTGTGCACCTGCCCTTGTCTGAACTTAGTCGTATGGCCACACCTACTTGTGTAAGCAAGTCTGGAAAATAGTCTAGTGGGCCATCCATGTGCTCAGCTAAAACTTAGGGGTTCAAGTACTAAGGAATATGGAGAGAATTTTCTTATAATCACAGAAACAGTGGACAGAATAGCAAAGGAAAGAGGTCGTCGGAGATGGGAGACAGACCCAGAGATGGGACTTGTCCAAATTCACACAAGCCAAGGGCAGACCAATGCTAGGATTCAGGTCTAAGTCCAAGCCCAGTGCTCAAAACAGAAGGGATTGCAAAGGAGTAGGAGTGAGGGATTGATTTTAGAGGGATTTTAGCTTTTTATGTGGTATCTTAGGTTCAAATTCATTTTTATATTCATGTATTATATATTATATATATAATATATATATAATATGATACATATTATATATTATATATAAAACAAGGATTTTCCATGATTTTTTGTGCAAATAAATGAAAATGGCCAATATATATATGAAAAAAAGTGTTACCTTCATTTGTCAACGGAGAAATTCAAGTTAAAACCACAATGAGATACATAGCACCATACATCCATCAGAATGCCTAATGTTTTTAAAAGGTAGAAATGCCAATTGTTGAGAATATGGAGCAACTGGAACTCTCAGATATTACTTCTGAAAACTGGCCCCATCTACTAAATGCATACTTTTTGACCTAGTGATTTCACATCTAGGAGTTTACCTAACAGAAATGTGTACATATGTTCATTAAAATTACATATTTGAGAATGTTCATAGCAACATTTTCTAATATTTGTAGTAACCAAAAACGAGATAACACAAATGTCTATATCAACAGTAAAATGTGCTACATTCATATAAAGGAAAATTACAGGTATGACAATGACCTACAACTACACATAGCAACATGAATGAATCTTACAAATAAAATTTTGAGCAAAAGAAGGTAAAGTGCATGTCATATTCCATTTTTATACAATTCAAAAACAAGTCAATATGCAATTAGGAATCAGGCTAGTGGTTACCCTTTGGGGGGTAAGCGACCAGAAGATGACAGGGGCTCCAGGGTTCTGGAAATGTTCTTTTTCTTGGTTATGATGCTAGTTGCACAAGTATGTTCAACTTGTAAAAATTCAAGGATATTTATACTTCTTTGCACCTTTATGTGAGATATATTTTAATTAAAATTAATTTTTAAATAAGTAGATGAAAATTTAAAAGAGAGACATATGTCTGGTGTGCCCGGACTGGGTTTACTTAATGCTTTCAATGTGACAATCTCAAGGGAAAAGTGTTCATGTAAGAAACTTGTTTTCTCAAAGAGAGATAGTTTAGGCCAACATCTAGTGTAATGACATGTCAGGTGTCTCCAGAAGCAATCACCAAGCTAGGACACACAGAAGAGATCAATGAAACCCGAGTAGTTCTGTCATCTGATTGGGGAAGACTCTACACCCATTATTTGTACCCATTTTGAACTGGCAAATCAGAAGCTTGTCTCAGAACAGCAGGAACCTGACATTAGCTTTTCTGTGACACACAAGGCTCCTTTTTCTTTGCTAAAAATGTTACTCAATAGAAAGGCAGAATCTAGAGGTGAGTTAAATCAGTGCCATAACTCCAGGGGCTTTTCACATGGGTTATAATGAAAATAATATCCTTGAGCAATGGGTGCCCTGGGTTGAAATACTTACATAATCAGACAAAACCCTAATGGCTCAGTAGACTCAATTATTTCAACAGAAAAGAATCATCTATTTCTCAGTTTTTCCATGTGCTCTTGTTTGATCCTGAAGTAAACATGCTCTATTAATATAAGGAGAAACTAAAGGTTCCATGGGCAAAGTTTTCACAATCCTGGAAATTTGATTTATAAGTGAAACTGGACTTCAGTTAGAAGTTATTTTGTCCAGTGCCCCCAGTTTGCATACTGTGAGACAGAGGCTCAGAGAGGAAAAGGATTTAATGGAGGGCTCACAGAGGGGTCAGATGGAAGAACTGAGAGTAGAACCTAAGGGGCTGGCTTTTAGGTGACTGAAAAGTGGACAATCTCAGACATTATTGGTTTCTGTGAAATGCAGATGGACCTCTGGCCTCCCAATCACCCTTCCCACTCTCACTTCTAGAAATCATACTTGTGACACGTAATGATTTTTATTGGTAAGTCTCTGAAATCAGGCTCTCCCTTGAGGCCCAAGGTCTGTGACTCTGCACTTTGTATTCCCTCCCAGGCCTGAGTCCATTGAAGGTGAGGCAGTTCTAAATAAAGTGAACAGACCAGCCCTGGAATACAAGAGGAAGTTTTGTTAAAAAAAAAGGGGGGGGGGGAGATGGGGGATTAAATGTGCTCCAGAAAAATGTCTGATCACATAATAACCAAAACGGCCACTGCAATAACCCTTGGGTTGTGAGCAGGGAGGCCCCCTTTTCCCGCCCTGTCCCCAAGGCCACTCCCTTGCTCAGTAAGCAGGTTAGGCCCCCAGCACCTTTGCACCTGCTCCTGTCCCCTTATCTTCACCTGGCTGCCGTTCAGATCTTTGTTCCTCCCCTAACCACCTCATCCAAAGAGGCCCCCTGTCACTGTGACTGAAACCATTGTTTTGCCTCCATAGCACTCATCACTATCTGAAATCTTATTAATTTCCTTGATTTGAGTCCGCTCCTCCAACGTTCCACGAAGGCAGAAACTCCTTTTGCTTCCCCACTGTATCCTTGCTGAAGCACAGCGTACAAAGTGCACTTTGTACACTTCGTGTTTTTAAATATTTTTGAGATGAGCAGGAATACTTTTTTGACTTTTATCAAAACAAAAACAAATAAACAAACAAACCCAGCTGGGTTCTATTGCAGAGGGCTCCGGCCTCAGCGAATTGTCTAGGGTTAGACAAGTTTCCGACCTTTCGAAAGCCCTTCCCTCCTGGTACTGAGTGAAGACTGTCACCAGAGAGGGGCATTGCCTTGCCCGAGACCCCACACACAGCGCTCAGAAAGCCAGGCCTGGACCCAAATCCCCCACTCCCCAAGTCAGCCTGGGCCCCTCCCAGGAGTGTCGGGACCCAAAGGGGGGAGAAGGGGCTTGCCAGACGGAAAGGGGGAGCGGAGAGAGGGCAGGAAGGGGCGGGGGGGCAAGGCGGGAGACGGACGGAGAGGGTGCAAGGTGACCTTGAGAAGCGAGGTGCGGGGCGGAAGGGCGCGGGGTGGGGGGCCGAGAGGGTGTCCCACGCGCGCGGTGGAGCGGGTGGGCGACCCCGGGCGCCGGCGAGGCCCAGGGGCGGGCGGAGCGAGGTCCGGGTGCGGAGGCGCAGAGGGAGGGTGCGCGGGGGCGGGGCCGGGGCCAGGGCCGAGGAGGGAGCGGCGGGGCCGCGCGGCGTGCGCTCCGGAGCCCTGAGCAGGCGGGCGGCTGCGGATTCCTCCCGATCGGCTTCCCCGCGAGGCAGGTGGGTACCCGGCCCCGGGGTGGGGCCGAGCGGCCGGAGCTGAGAAGGGGGGGGGGTCCCCAGGGTCCGCGGCCGCAGCTGCGACCCGCGTCCCTGAGCCCGCGCCCCGGGCCACGCTGCAGGGGCCTTCGCCGCCACCAAGCCCGGGAGGGAGGGGGCAGTTCAGGCCGGCAGCCTGGAGCCCCCCCAGCTCCGGCTTCCAGAAATGGGTCGGGAGCCGGAGCCTTTTGTGCTCGTCGCTGCTGGGCCGGGGGCGCCCTGCGTGGCTTTGGGCGAGTTCTGCCCCCGCTGGGCCTCCATCTCTCCACCTGCGGAGTGAGAGGGTCTTTGCGTGGGCCCCTCTGAGTCCTAAGACAGACTTCAATCCATTGTCTTGGCCAGCTTCTCCTAAGACATGTCCCCAGATGCACCGGCCACCTCCCTCCCTCTGCGAGCCCTACACGCGGCTGCACTCTGAACTCTCTGGCCCCTTGGGTTTTTCTTGCAAGCCTGGATCAACTCTGGGGTGGAAAAGCTGCATCCAGCCTCTGGGCAACGGGCTGAGTTATTTGATTTCGGTGCATCGAGTCACCCGTCCTTTCACTGGTCACCCACCCAGGCAGGTGTTACCACCTTCAGTAAAGATGGAGCTGAGTGAGGCTGAGAGAGTTTTAGGGACAGGTAGGGTCAGGCTGCTCTGTCCTGCCCTTCGTCCTGTGCTGTACAGATTTAGCAAAATCAGATTTTAAAAAAAATTAAAATATGTCTAAGCAGTGGAAGGAGCGCTGGCCCGAGTCTAGAAGTGTGGGTTCTAGTCCTGGCTGTACTGCTGACCCACTGTGACCATAGGCGAGTTTCTGTCTTTGGCATCGCTAACAATAGGAATAGCAATTGTGATTGTTTCCTCACCTTGACCTACAAAGCTGCTTGAGCTGGTCCCTGTCTATCCAAAGCCCCAGTCTCCTTGCTCTGCCTCAGGGCTTTTACACTTGGCTACTGCCGATGCCAGGAACACTTAACTACCTCCTTTTCCCTTGTAGCCATTCTTCAGAGCCCCACTGAAACTTCATTTGCCTAGGAAGTTCCCCAAGGAAGACTAGATCCAGTCCCTGGATTTATAACCTCATGGTTCATATTGTCTTCATTGCCCGCATTTGTGTAGTTCTTTGTCGAATATCTGTATCCGTTATTATTTAATGCCTGCAAATGCCATGAGGGCTAGAACCCTGTACTGTTCCCAGCATCTAGCACCTGATAGGTGCTCAGAAATTTGTTGTGAAATGAACAGAGGATCTCATTTAGTCCAACAACCTTGTGAGATCGGGTCATTGTGCTCTCCTTATACATGAGGAGACAGGGCTTCAAAGAGTAACACTTATAGGGTTGCCAGGGCCAGAATTTGAACCCAGTCTACATGACTCTAAAGCCTGAACTTCCACTTCACCTGCCATCTCATTCCAGGATCTTCTGTTGTGAAGACATTGCCCATTCCCAGCAAATTTGACCCACGGGTCCTGGAAAGAGAAGAGAGGTAGTCTTCTCCAGGTCGGTTTCCTCTTGGCCCTTGGGACCTTAGGTGGAGCTGTGGTAGACTTGGCTCCCTCCTACAGACCCATGGCACACCGGCTACAGATGCGATTGCTGACGTGGGATGTGAAGGACACGCTGCTCAGAGTCCGCCGCCCCATTGGAGAGGAATATGCCTCCAAGGCCCAGGCCCACGGGCTGGAGGTAGAGGCTGCGGCCCTGGGACAAGCCTTCAGACAGGTGTACAAGGCTCAGAGCCACAGATTCCCCAACTATGGCCTGAGCCATGGCCTCACCTCCCGCCAGTGGTGGCAGGATGTGGTCCTGCAGACTTTCCACCGGGCAGGTGTCCGGGATGCCCAGGCTGTGGCCCCTATCGCTGACCAGCTGTACAAGGACTTCAGCAGCCCCTGCTCCTGGCAGGTGTTAGAGGGGGCTGAGGCCACCCTGAAGGGGTGCCGAAAGCGAGGGCTAAAACTGGCAGTGGTTTCCAATTTTGACCGGCGACTAGAGGACATCCTGGTGGGTCTTGGCCTACGAGAACACTTCGACTTCGTGCTGACCTCCGAGGCTACTGGCTGGCCCAAGCCGGACCCCCGCATTTTCCATGAGGCCTTGCGGCTTGCTCATGTGGAACCGGCAGTGGCAGCCCATATTGGGGACAGTTACCAATGTGATTACATGGGAGCACGGGCTGTAGGCATGCACAGCTTCCTGGTGATTGGCCCAGGGCCTTTGGACTCTGAAGTCAAGGATTCTGTACCCCAAGAACATATACTCCCCTCACTGCCCCATCTCCTGCCTGCCCTTGACCGCCTGGAGGGCTCATCCCCAGGGCTGTGAGTCTGGTGAGGGAAGTGGCTGGATTCAGCAAACAGAGACAGGGAGCTCTCTCCTTCCTGAGACCTGGCATTTGCCCCTCTTTCTGTAGCCTTTTATACAACACGTTCTGTCTATAAACTTGTGAGTGCGGGGCTTTCAGCCCTGCCCCACTGGCCAGCTGCTGGTCTCCGAGATGGTTTATTCATCACACCCGTGTCCATTTTCTACCATGAGTCCCCCTCACCTCCAACAAGATTCACTGAGGGCCCAATTAGCTTCAAAACCAGGTACTTTCAAACTTTGTTTTAGCAGCTGGGCCCTTTTGTTATGGGAAATCTTATGTGGAAAAAAAAAAAAAAGAGAAACTGGTAAGGTTGAAGCAGAGGTCCTGAAGCCTCCACAACTATTCACCACCTCCCCGCACCCCAAAAGTATGAGGTCAGAGGAACATAGTTTGAAAATCAGGGTGATAGCTGTACTGTAGCGATGTGTCCTCTAGGACCACATAGTCTACACAGATTTTAGACAAGGAACACCATAATTATAGTCATGAGAAGGAACTATTGATGTATGCCTACCATGTTAGGTACTCTGCTAGTCCTTTATTTGCATATATAACCCTCAAAACTATCTAGTGGGTATGGGTACGGGTAGTGCGACCTCCACTTATGACAGATTCAGAGGGTAAGTAACCTGCCTGAGGTCACAGCTAGTACCTAAGGGAGCCGGGATTCCAACTTAGGCATGTCTGACTCCAAAGCCCATGCATGGGCTTGACCAGTAGTTGGCAAGTAGAGAGGGATCCACGTCACATGAGACATAGTGCAGTGGAGATCCTGGGAGAAATGGTGAGGCATCCTAAAGGATGTCAATCTTGAAGGACACCCCAGTCATAAGTGAGACAGAAAAACACAGAATGGGGACTGGAGCCCCAGGTGGCAGCATTGGGAATGTGGAGAAGATCACTGGAGATTGAAGAAGTAGGTTGGGTTTTTAAATTCCACGTCTCTTCCTGCCTCTCCCCTTTACATACACACGACTCAGGCACAGACAGGCACATGTACAGTGTATGTTCTGCTGCCAACAGCCAGGGAGGGCTCTGGAATGGACCCTGAACTGGGGCTGGTGTTCAGATGGGCAGAAGGATAAGAAGGGCCTCCCTAGCAGCAGGCCTGTGAACTGTGGACTGAGGGCTGCTGAGGGCGTTGGGCTGGTGATTTGGGGAGCATGGTGTAGCGGCCTTTGGGTGCATGTGGAAGAGTTTGGCTTTGGCCCAGGTTTTTCGCCCAGGAGAAAGTGGGGAAGCTCTTCTCAGACACCTTCCGAGTGTCAGGTGGGGAAGCCAGGGGCGTGAGCTGTGGTCTCAGAGCTGCAAGGGCCTCAGCAATCATTGCAAACTAGAAAGTTGCCAGTAGGTTTGTGAACTGGATTTATCTTCCCACTGTTCCAAGTAAGACTGAGCAAACTTAAGAGTGGGGAGGGCTCTGGCCCCCATCTTTGAGCCCAAGAGCCTGAAGTTGTAGGTAAGATTGCCTTTGAACTGTGTTCCCTGAAGAAACAAAAATGTGAGGACCACTATTCTAATGTGACTTCCTCGGAGAACAGGAAAACACTGGCCTGTGGCCCCAGTGGAGCAGGGCACAGAACCATCTCCAGGCTCTCTGCTGTGTATGCAGGTGAGGAAGACATCGATTTCCCAGCAAATGTACCTCCAGATCTGAGCTGCCACCTGGGGGGTTTGCCTAATTACCAACAAAGAACATGGAAGAAATTTTTCAGTCTTTTAAAATCTTTAATAAGGTACACGTTCCCTAAGGCTGGCCCTCTTGCTCCCTTAGCTCTTTCTGGCCTGAGGCCCTCAGGTCTCTACATCATGTCAGAAGGGGCCATCAGGTGGGGTACTCATCAGCTGCAGGCGGTAGGGGACAGGGGGGCGAGAGTTCACCCCTGTCACCACGATGGAATCCTCTGTTCTCTGAGCAGCCAGGCAGGCCCAGGCCAGAGTTTTCTGACTAGGAACAGCCTAGAAAGAGTTCTAAATCCCTTCCAGGTTGTCCTTGTGTGCTGGAAAAATATTATTTTCTCTATGTGCTTGTCATGAAAAGGACTGAGAAGCACTGAATTGAAGGGATGAAAGGGTTTCCGACACAGGCTGTTCTACCAGAGAACAACTTCTGTGTGCTCGAAGCTGGGGCAGGGGCCTGCAAGACAGGCCCCCAGAAGAGTCGACCATGCACCCATCCACCCACCTATCCATGCATCCATCCACCTACCCACTCACCAAACATTTACTGCACACTCACCAGGCACCGTGCTAGATGCCAGAGATAAAGTGGTGAACAAGACACCCTCAGAGGGTGAATTTGGAAGACTAAGGCCAGGGAGTAGCAAGCTCCCCACAGATTCCCAGCACTTAACAGCTGTCCCAGATCTGAAATGGATCCCTACCCCTCAAGCTGCCCAGTGGGCATAGGCAACATTTGGGAAAAGGACGCTGGGTAGAAATGTGGTCTAAAAGGGTAGTGGGGAGGTAGATCTGGGCCAAACGTCAGTGGACGATGGAAATGCTCTGGTCAGCCACAGCGAAGACTGGGAACAGGGGCCCAGGGAAGGGTGCACGGTGGCTGTGGAGCACCATGCCCGAGGCTGGCTCGTAGAACAGCAGCTCCTGGGCCTGCAGGTCCAGCAGGATGCCCAGGTGGGCTGGGCAACGCAGCAGCCCGAGGGGCTCATGCTGGCCGTTGTGTGAGAAACAAAACTCCTGGTCGTAGCGGGAGAAGACCCAGGAGAAGATGTTGTGGCCCAGACGAGAGTCACTGCCAGAACCCTTGCGGGGCAGCTGGCCTAAGGCCACGCCCACCTTATAGGCACAACTGTTCCGCACGTTCACCACCCAGACGTGCATCCCAGACAGGAATGAGGTGGTGGCCAGGGCATTGGGCCAGTGGTCAAAGCGCTCTGGGCCATCTGCACAGGCCTTGGACTTCTTAGCATTGAAGGTCAGGGTCCTTCGGTCATCTGACAGTTGCAGGAAGGGACAGACAGTCTTCTCGTCGATGCGCACATCCTCCGTGCCTGCCAGAAAGAATTCTCAGAGTTGCCCAAGGTCCACCCTCAGCCCTACATTGGTCCTGCCAGGTAGCGAAGGGCTTCTTTACCATTTCCCGGCAGTGTGACCTCAGACAAGCCAGTTACTCTCTCTGAGCCTCAGTTTCCTCTTCTGTAAAATGGGGATCAAAGTAGGTCTTCGCACAGGGTGGACATGAGGATCAAATGAGATGATACATGGAAAGTGCATAACAATAATATGTGCTCAATAAATGTGGCCATGACAACATTTATCTAAGACGCTCATCTGTAAACTGATAGAAATAAGGCCCAGAGAAGAGAAGCAAGTTGCCCAAGGTCACACAACAAGTTGGTGGCAGGGGCAAAGTTAAGACCCAGCATTTTGTTCTTACTTCTAGCATTTAGCAGTAACCATACTGCATTCCAGTTGTGCAAATTTGTGGCTTCCAGATCAGACTTGTCCTAGGGACACAGCCCCTGGAAGCTAGGAAGCATCAGATATGCAGTTTCCAACTAAATGGAACTAAATGGAACTAAATGGAACTGCTGGTAAATCAGGCACTGATACCAGATTCTAGAGAAGACAAGCTCTAGCTTGTACTAACATTTTAAGGATAACAGGGGCTGGGGAAAGGGAGGATTGAAATTGAGGGGGAAAAAAATCAATCTATCAACTAACCTAACTTTTCTGTGAATTGTGCAAAAACCACAACTGGGAGTATGGAAACTTCCATCCAGCTTAGGGGAAGTCTGCTGTGAGAACCCCCACATTAAGTGGGGATTCATGGAGGTGGGAGACCACCACAGAGGTGACATTCACCTCTGTGGCCCCAGCATGTAGCACAAGGCCAGGCCCACAGTCAGCCTGAGTCACTGTTTGTTAAGGGAGGTGAATCCAGGCAGCTTAATTCTCATTCCAGATGCTCTCCTGTTGGCCATCTATTTTATCTTCTTAAACAGAAACTAGTTTTCCAAGAAATAATACTGAACTGTTCCAGCAGGGCAGGACATAAGGAGGTCATGATTTATAGGAACAAGATTTATCTTAGACCCAACCACAGAGTGGATTGGTCTGGAAACAAGAAGGACCTGGCCCAGGTGCTCCAGGCTTGTCTAGAACCTTGACTCCACTGACAAGCCTGCATCCAGCATCACTGGTTGTTTAAGCTACCATCCCACATGCACTGATCCCTAGTGTTGACCCCATTGCAGACAGACAGACAGACAGACAGACAGAAGCCCAGCTGCTTCAACTGGTGCTGGGCTCTAGCAGCTGCTAACCTGAGAGGGACCCGAAAACTGCTGTCGCCCAGAGTTGGGTCAGTAGTGGGCTCCGGGCACACTTCTCATTAAAATTTAACCTTTTTGACTCTTGTGGATCCAAAATGCCCTCTGCTTCCTCGGTCCTTACACAGAAGAAAAAAAAAAAGACAGATTAAATAAGGTTCTGGAAGTGTATCTGGATCAATACACAGTGACAGGAGAGAGACAGAAGGAAAATCCCTTTCCCAAAATTGCTCCCAGGCCCCACACAGGAGTCCCCTAAAGGGCTCTGGAGCCAAAAGGGATGGTGCACATTCCTTCCACCTTATCCCACCCCAAGGAGCCACAATTCCAGTAAGGCAGACAATTTACAGGCAGGTAAATATCTGGTGCATTCGGACATGGAGTTGGTGTGTTCTGTCAGGAAAACAACCTGCCAGTGTCTCTAGTAATTGAGCAGCCAACCTGGGATTAGAACCTGGGCTTCTTGGACCTTTGTGGCAGTCACTATGCTGCCCTGAGAAAATCTCGCCTCCCCGCAAAACCTACTGCAGCAGTTATGTTACCCTTGGTTTAATCAGAAGGCACAGCCAGCTTCTCTGATCTTAAAGTGCAAACACCCCTGCGAGATCACATTGGAGGGACTATCAGTTATCTCCCCAACCATAAATTATTCACAGTACTTTGCTCCCAATAAGTACCTCTCCCTAGCTCACAGTGGACCCTGGGATTTGGCTGGAGAGAGAATCTGGGAACAAGGAGAATTGCCATTTATTAAGCGGCCAGGCTCTGGGCTTGCTGCTTTCTGTGCTGAATCTCACAGCATCTTTGCTATAACCTGGGAGATAGTTGTTACCCATTTGACAGGAGAGAACAGAGATTTCTAGAAGGCACTCAGCTAAAAGGGGGAGCTGGATTCAAGTCCTGCCTCCATGCAAAAAAAGAACAAAGCCAGGCTAGAGTCCAGACACCGTTCAACATGAGTATTCCCTTGACCTGAGTGCAATCTCAAAGGGATGTAGAGCAAAGTGAGGTTTCAACATAGAGCTCTGCAGACCTCTGAACTGGGATTTGACTAAGAACTTCCCACCACCTCTGATTGGAAAGATGGCCTTGAGATCAGGCAGCAGTTCTGAGAATATGCACTCCCTTCCCCAAATTTCATGGCTCTGTTCCATTAATAAAGGAGCAGGAAGAAAGGTAGGGCACGTCTCCTCATGGGTGCCAGCTCTTTGCGAGACTATCTCTTACTCTCCTGGCTTGGGAGGAACACAGTGAGCAGAGCCCTAGAAAAGCCGAGAGTGGGCTCTGGTAACAAAGGCTCTTTGTGGACAACAGCGGGTCTGTTGCCACCTTCTCAAAGCACTGAGGCTGGGTCTGGAGGAGCCCCAGCTCTCACGTGGGGAGGAAAGAGGAGCCAAAGTCAGCAGGGCTCAGCTGTCATCCCTGGGCAAATATGAGGCCGCTGTAGAGACTTGAATTTAGAGAACCAGCTGATCCAGGCACTTGATGGCACAGAAGAGAAAACTCATGACTCCAAAGGAGTAGGAGTGAACTGGGGTTCAAATACAGCAGGGCGCTGGCTGGAATCAGAATGCCTGGTCTGTGCAACAGGCCCTCTTGCCATAGCAGGCCAGAGCTGAGCCCAGATGGGGACATGAAAACAAAATCGGAGCCAACAAATGCATTTCTCAGGCAAGTGAGTTCCCAGCTAGAAGGGGCTTGACAACGCTTTTGAGCACAGTAGTTTGAGAGCACATACCCTCAACCTAAAGGCACAAAGAACTACAAATGAATCTTGACCTCTACTAATAGGTTTGTCAATAGTAGTAGGAGTTTGGCTACTCTCAAACAACGTTGTGTGTATTGTAAGACTAAACAAATGAATAACTGTATCGCTGTTGTTGGGAGCTGGGTTTCCACTGTGAAAGAATAAAGACATAAACAGAGAAAGAGAGAAGGGAAAGGAAAAATGCCGTGGTGTCCCACTGAAATTAGAAGTTGTGATACCAACTAATGAATAAAAGGATCGCACACACATTTCCCAGCTGTGTCTGCTATCCACTGAAAAGGCCTAGAAGCAATGACACATCAGTAGCAATGCACAGCTAATGCTCAGATCTCGGTTTTTATAGATTATTCCCCACTAAAGAGAACCAATATCCTCTGGAGAAATAGCTGAATCCAGGTCTGAGGCAGGAAAAGAACAAATTGAGCCTGAGACATCTTTGTTATTCCAGAACGCAAGAAAATGCTCAAAGAATGAGGAGGACTTGTCAAAGGATATCAGAGACAGCTTGAAGGGACCCCTACTGGCCAAATCTAAGACAGTTAGAAGATCAAAATTAATAGTAGTATATATAATAGAGTATAATGCACCGAGTAAACTAAGAACCCATGAGTTTATATTGATCCTAAATAAGTGAATGAACAAACAAGCAAATAAATAAATGAATAATTCAGGAAGAAATTTAGCATCAATCAATGCTAAAACAGATGAAAATTTGCAGGTAAACAGGCTATTTACACACATACACAAAATCTCTTCAAATTGCTTAGTAATTACAAAAGGGAAGATATAATTTTATAGTGAACAAGAAACGTGGTAGGCACCACTTTATCTCAGTGATCAAAATTAGTATCTCTGATAATGGGACAAATTGACATCATGTGCCCCCTGATTTAATAAACTGAGGATACATCACTTATGATATATTCTTGCCAAAAATGTACACCATGAACCTAATCAGATGAACTCAAATTTAGGAATATTCTATAAAACGACAGTCTTAGACTCATTAGGAATGTAAAAAAAAAAAAAGAAAAGAAAAGAAAGAAAAAGGAAAAAAAAAGAAAAAAAAGAAAAAAGCTAAGGAACAATTCTACCAGAATAAAAGACTAGATGGATCAGGAAAAAGAAACGAATAAACAAACAAACACCAAACACTGTTGAGAACTTTTTGGACATCATTGGTGACACTTAAATATGGACTGTATATTAGATAATAGTATTTTTTCAACATTAAACTTCTAGACTTGGTCATTATACTGTGGTTATTTATGTAGGGGAATGTCTTTGTTCTTATGACACAAATGCTGAAGTATTTAGGGATAAAAGGTGATGCTTTCTGCAACTTACTCTCAAACAGGTCAAAAAATAAGTTTTTAATATACACACTTGATAAATAGATAATTTAAAAAGGAGTGGGAAAGAGCAAATCTGGAAAAATGTTAACAATTAGTATTCCTAGGTGGAGCTCATTACATTATTTTTTCAACTTTCCCATAAGTTTGAAATATTTCAAAACAAAAAAAATTGAAGATCTAAATTGTTTTCAAAAGTCACATCAGCCTGATGTTTAAGACAGACTGTGTTAGAGGAAGATGGTGAAGATAAAGGAGAAAGAGAAGACTCACAGAAGTGTGGAAAGGCTGTAGGATGCAAAAAGCAGGAACAAGACAAAAATACACATTAAAAGAGAACAGTAAAATGAATGTGGGTGCATCTACACCGTGGAATCTTTGCAGACTTTCCAAGAAGTGAGGTAAGTCTACATGTACTGACATGGAAAGATTCCAAGCAAGCCTGATAACATAAAGTAACAAACAGAAAGTATAAAATGATCCCATTGGTGTTTTAAAAACTTTTTTTTTTTTAATTTTGAAGAGGGGCAGGGGGGAATCCAACCGGCATATTCTCCTATGACTATCTATAGAAAAGTCCAAGATACACCTATCTGTTAAAAGTAATCACCTCTAGGGAATGGGAATGGAAAGGGGGGACCCAGTTTAGATTTTAATAGTTTTACATTGGTGGAATATTTTTTACTTCTCTCATACCCATGTACTGCTATTGAGACTTACATGCAAAAATAGAAAAATGGGCTGTGCTTTCTAAGAACAGATCCGAAATCTTGCACAGAAGATTACAAATTTAATCCTTTGCCTGGAAAATTATATCTTCATGGCTGCTTTCTCAGGCTCTTAGCTCTCAGCCTTTGGGGACCCAGGTAGGACCTGGTGAAATTCTTTAATTATTGAATAATTAAAAATGCAAATTTTGAATGGTAGGGAAGATTTGTTTCAATAATTCTTTCATCAGAGAAAGGGGAGTGAGGTAGAGAAGACAGTATAGAGACAGGTGTCAGGTGTCAGGTCCCAGTCCTAGCTCTGAACCTTAGGCAAGTCCCTTCCCTGCTTGAAGCCTCAGCATTCTCACCTGTAGATGGGGGTATAAAACCTTCTAACAGGGTGACTGTACAGTTTTTAATAGGATAATGTTAGATAGCCCCTGGCAGGACCCCGAATAATAAGTGTTTATTTCACTGCCTTTCTACATGGCTCTAAAGCAGTTCTTCAAGAAAGGGGCAGGAAGACATCTGTCCATCGGGCCTGGCTCCAGAGAAGCCACTCAGCCGATGCCTTCAGCTTTCTCCCAGGAGCAGTGGGGCCTGAACACAATGAACTAGGTTGAGGCCTAAGGGCCGTGGTTTCTGTGACTGCCCAAGCAAATTACTGAGCCATACTCACCTCTCAAAAATCTCTTGCTCCTTCTGCTGTGAGAAAAGAAAACAGAGTTAGGCTTGGCACTAGAATCCTAGCAGGCAGCCAAGACACAAACATATGCAACTGGCGGGGAGGGCTCCACATGAACAGAGACCCCAGAATAAAAAAAATTTACTCCTTCTTTAAGACATAGCACAAAGCTTGTATGGTTCTTCACGTACCTCCCCCATCCTACACACTCATAATGAAATCACTGTCCCTTTTTCCCCATGGTGTCCTGAGTTTCCCTCAACTGCACTTCAGGACAATCACATATTTACCCAACATTTCATCCCCCATCGAGCCTGTCAGCAACTAGATGGCTGGGACTCTTTCTGAATTGTGACTGTCCCAGCGTTTGGGACAGAATGTGCTCTGTACGTGGAAGCTGTGTGACTGAATGAATGCACAATCTAGGACAGTCACGGAAACTGTCCTACTTGAATTGCAGTGGGACAGTTCAGCTGTTCTACATTCTCATTTCTCTGCTTGGCATATTTATCCAGACGTCACGCTGTCCCTTAAAACTGCAGGTATCTGCAAAATCCACATAAAATACTTTAAAAGGATGTGCACCAAAATATTAATCACGGTAATTTCCAGGTGGTAAGATTAAAGATGAGCTCTATATCTTCATACGAGACGCTTGTCGGCTCTCCCAAGTGCAGAGTTCTCTCTGTGTGCTTCGAAACTCTCACCACCTCCCCACTTCTTTTAACATAGCTGCAACTCCTATCTTTCAGGCATCAGCTTCTAAGTCACTCCATCCAGGAAGCCTTCCCTGACAACCACCCACTCCCTCAAGTTTGGCTTGTGGGGTTCCCAGCTCCCAGGAATGTTATATACCACAGCACATATCCCTCCATACACTAATGATCAGTTTATGTATTTGTCTCCTCCATAAGGATGTGAGTCACTGACAGCTGTATCTTGTAACTCCATCCCATAGTACAATGCTTAGCAATTTTTACTTAGCACATAGAAAGTGCTCAGTAAATATTTCCTCACTATTGAAAGAATAGTTATTGGGTGCAGAAAAAAATCTACATAATTTTATTCCCCTGCCTCATCCCTTGCTCCAGATTATTATTATCTATCCACCTCCTATCAATAAACATTCTCAATGTTTCAGATTTTTTGGAGAGACTGGCCAACTGGTCATGCCCTCGCCCATGCTGACTTACAATCAGCTGGAGGTCATCCACGTGGGTGAGCATGTCCACCAGGCTGGTGCGGATGGCATCAAGCTTCTGGAGTGCCTCAGCCCAGTGCGCTCGCTGCGTCAGGATGCTCTGGTGGGCCCGCTCCTCTTCGCCATGCACGCACTCCAGCAACCGCTGCTCCTCGGTCTCACACAGACTCCTCACCAGACCCAGCCGTTGGATGACCAGTTCCCGTGCAGCGCTGGCGGTGCTCTAACAAAGGATCAGACAAGGAGTCGGGTCCTGGCAAAGCCCCACTCAAGGTTAGGAGGCTTTGGGCTCAGCCAGAAGGAGTGCTGAGGTCTGCCATGGGTCCTGTATGAGGAGTAATGGTGCCTAAGCCATCCCAGCCCTAAGAGTTCATGAATATGGTTAAAGGTAAAGAAATGTGAGATCCAGACATCTAGGCCATATCTCATGGAAGCAGGATCACAGAATGGAAGAGCTGGGCAGGACCTAGGGATCCACTGGAATCACCAGCTTATTTCACAGATGTGAATACCAAGGCCAAGGGATCAAAGTCAGAGATTACAGAATGGCAGAGCAGGAGGACCTACAGTCATCCCCATCAACAGGATCATCAACAGTGGTCCAGTTGATATTTTTGACCAAGTCTGAGAAGAACAAACCTCATTATTTCCTACTCTGTCCAACCCAACTGCTTCCATGGTAGAACTCTTTTCTGCCACACAGGAGGCCTGAAATCAGTTCTCAGCCAGTGAAGTTAATGTGTGTCCCCTAGCAACTAGCACAATGTCTGGCACACATCAAGCATTCAAATATTTACTGAATAACTGTTGAGAAAATTTTTTCTGACAGTCAAAAATCTCTTGGTAGCACTCACATGCTAAGTTAGTGACAGAGCTGGGACTAGAACCCAGTTCCCTTGACACTCAGTCCAACACTACTTCCTTACACCCATGCCATCAGGTAACTAATCCTCCCCTAAGGCATCTGTTGTATGAAGCACCTACACTCTTGCCAGACAAGTGAGAACAGTCTCTTTCACCCCGAAAATCAGAGATGGCCAGTAGCTTCCTTGTGCTTTGCCCTTGAAGACCTCCTTCGCGCAGTGTGGGGGAAATTATCCCTGTTGAACAGGAGGAACTGTGACCCGCAATTTCCCCAGTGGGGAAGAGAGAGTGCTAAGTAGATGACCAAGTGAACCCAGGAGTTCAGACCCCAACTTTAGTGCTTTCTTGAGGCAACATGACATAGTGGTTAGAAAATTAGGATTTAGAGACAATGTCAAGGTTTTACTCTTGCTGTTTCACTTACTGCGGAACTTTAAGCATGTTACTTATCTTCCCTATGCCTCAGTTTTCTAATCTGTCAACTGAGGACAATAATAGTACCCACGTCATAAGGCTACGATGAGGATTAAATGAGTTAATATGTATAGAGTAAATAGAACAGAGCCAGCACATGTGTGTTCAATAACATCAGCTAGGGCTCTTCTCTCTGTACGTCCTTAATGCCTTACCCATGGCGGCGGGTCTCTGCAGCCACGTTTGTACTGTGTGATCAGGATCAAGAACTGACCTTGATCCAAGAGGCATCAGATACTCCCTGACTAGAAGATGACAGTTTCAAAACATTTCTTGATTCGTTCCCAGAAATAAATAGCAAAGAAAAAAAATTTCCCTTTCTGAAGACATGACAGAATAAACTGAAAATCCTCCTAGAACAAAAACATAGAAATGCTGGAAAAATAGCCCAAAATTTGAAAGTGAAGCTGCGCTAGCAGCTAAGTAAAGGAAATCCCCTGGCGTTCAAAAGTAGAAAGGAAACTGAAAACCAACATAATCAAGAACTGAGTTCATTAGCTATTAGAGAAATGTGAATCAAAACCACAATGAGATACTATCTCACACCTGTTAAAATGGCTATTATCAACAAAATAAGTAATAACAAGTGTTGGAGAGGTTGTGGGTGGGGGGAAGGAACCCTCACACACTGCTGGTGGGAATGTAAATAGGTACAGCCACTATGTAAAACGGTATGGAGCTTCCTCAAAAAAATTAAGAATACAATTCCCATATGACCCAGGAGTCCCTCTTCTGGGTACTTACCTGAAAAACTTGAAAACATTTATTTATAAAGATTTTTGTACCCCTATGTTTACGGTGGCCAAGACATAAAAACATCTAAAGTATCCTTTAATAGATGACTGGATAAAGATGTCAGATAGATATAGATGATAGATATAGATATAGATATAGACATAGATATAGATGATATAGATGATATAGATATAGATGATATAGATATAGATGATATAGATGTAGATTATGTAGATATAGATATAGATATATAGATATAGATGTATAGATATAGGTATAGATATATGTGTGTGTGTGTGTGTGCATACACACAATGGAATATTACTCAGCCATTGGAAAAGATGAAATATAACCATTTGCAACAACATGGATGGATCTTGAGAATATCAAACTAAGCAAAATAAGTCAGAAAGAAAAATCAAGAACCATATGATTTCACTGTAATGTGGGATATAAAACTGAATGCAACAAACAAACAAGACAAATAACTCATAGACACAGACAACAGTTTAGTGGTTACCAGAGGGAAAGCGGGGAGTGAGTGAGGTAGATACAAGTAAAGGGGATCAAATAATATGTTGACAGGAGATTTGACTTTGGGTGGTAAACATACAATGCAATATACAGATGATGTATTATTTAATGATACACTTGAAACCTATATAATTTTATTAACCAATGGTACCCCAATAAATTTAATTAAAAACAAAAAAGAGCTGAGGATTCAATTATCCAGAGTAGAGCCTACAATTTACTTTAAAGTTGTATACTCATCTAAACCATCATACAAAAAAGAGAACAATAAAGATACTTCTAATCAAAAATGGAATATTTCCTATATATAGAAAGGATTTATTAAAAGATGTACTTTAACCAAAATATTGGACAAGCAAATGTAAGACCAGAGGGGTTACTGGATTAAAACATTGTTATGGTACTAGTTGATTCATTTTAGACATTGTTAAGTATTTGTGTTAAAATTTTTAAGGATACCAAAAATAGGCCTTAAATTGAATGCATATCTTCAGACTAGGAAAAGAGGGAGGTGGGGTTGATTAACCCAAAAGAAGGCAGGAAATAAAGAAAAAAAAAGCATAGAAAAAGCAAACTATATAGAAAACATAAAATTGAATGACAGTTATCAAATCTAAGTATATTAGCAATCACAATAGTGATAAATTAATTTAACACCCTAGTTAAAAAAACAGCAATTATCAAATTGAATTTTTTAAAAAGAAAGCAAGATCCAGTTATAAGACCCATCCAAAACATAAGAACCTATAGAAGTTGAAAGTAAAAGGAAAGAAAATGATATACCAGGAAAATATTGCTGATATAGTAATAAATAAAGGACAAAATAGACTTTAAGGCAAAAAGAATTGCTGGGCATAAAAGGCCAGTATAAAGTGATAAAGGAAATGGTTTACCAAGAATAGGTAACAAACCTAACTTACACAATCAGCATAAAAATATAAAAAGAATAATTGAAAGAATTATTCTTTAAGAAAAGAATTATTAAGGAAAAACAAACAAGTCCACAGCATGATATGAAAATGTAAATGCCCATTGCCGGTAATCAATAAATCTGACAGATAAAAAGTAAGTATAGAGAAGATTTGAGCCAATTAATAAGCTCAATGAATAGATATATAGAGAACCCTACACATTTTCTCAAGTGTATGTGAAACATTCACCCAAATTGAATGTAGTTTATGACATGGAGCAAGCCTCAACAAATTTCAAACAATTCACATCATTCAGACTACAATGCAGTTAAGTTAGAAATCAGTAAAACATAATAATAATCATCCTAATGATAAGATTTTTAAAAGTAAACCTACACACACATAGAGTAATTTCTCTGCGATTCGCTGTATGTGAATTTACAATTATCTCAAAGTTACCTATGGATATTTAACTGTCCACACTCTTACATCTGGATATTTAAAAGCCTATTTCTGATAACTCATAGTAAAACAGCAAATCATAATGGAAATTTAGAAAATGAAAAAAGACATCAAATTTATAGGATGTACCTATATCAACACATAGAAGGAAATATATGGTTTAAATGCTCACCTTGAGAAATAAGAAGGAAGGACTAAAGCAACACACTGGTTCAACTCAGGAAGTTGAACCACAAAAGAGTATGTAAAAAAATTAAAAGAAAAAATTTATAAAGAGGCAATAATTTTTTAAATGCAAAAAAGAGAGAATTAAAACACTAAAAGCTGATTCTTTGACAAGACTAACATGATAGATAAACCTGTGACAACTTTGATCAAGATTAAGAACAACATTATGCCATTAAATTTAAAAACAGACAAAATATATCATTTTTCCAGAAAAGATTTACTAAAACCAAAAAAGAGAGAGAGAGAGAGAGAGAGAGAGAGAGAGAGAGAGAGAGAGAAACAGGAATAATCCTATAGTTTGGAAAATGAATCAGTAGTTAAAAATCTACCAAGAGAAATATCATCAAACCCAGATAGTTTTATAGAGGAAGTCACCAAACATGCAAAGCACAGATAATTCCTATCTTACACAAACTCCACCAGTCAAAATAGAGTTCTGTTTCTCAATTCATTGAATAAGATTTACATAACCTAGATATCAAAATACGATAAGGACTATAAAACGAAATTCATAGGCTAATCTCACTCCTGAGCATAGATGCAAAAATTCTTTTCTAAAACACTAAACTAAGATATCAATCTAAACCCAGAAATTTTATGTAACAATAATATAAGGGGAATGAGAGGTGGTGGAGGGGAGGTGGAGAGTGCAGCCCAAGGGATCCTTGTGATGAAACTGTTCTATATATTGATTGTGGTGGAAGTCACATAAATCTATACATGTGATAAAATTGCATAGAACACACACACACACACACACACACACACACACACACACACACGAATGCATGTAAAACTGTTGAAATCTGAATAATGTGTCCTATCAATGTCAGTTTCCTGGTTATGATATTGTACCATAGTCAGGCAAGATGTTGCCATTATACGTAAATCTGCAATTCACTGTATGTGAGCCTACAATTATCTCAAAGTTAAAAGTTAAAAAAAATACATTTTGATCAAGTTGGGTCAGTTTCCCCCAGAAATTCAAGGATGGCTTAGCATTAGAAACTCTACTAATATATTACTATGTTCACAGATTGATAGAGAACAAAATATATCTATAAACTGACAAATGGCATCATTGAGAAACTACAGGAAAGGTGATAAATAATGGAAAATAGGAGCAATCGGAAAAGAACTTCCACGAGCTCTGTCCTTCACACACCTATCTACCTGCACCTGTGCTCTGACTCTCTGTGGATAAGCTGCCCATGCTTTTCCACTTGTTCGCTAGATCCTACCCTCTTTGCTGTACCAAATTTTCCCCTTTCTCTTGCATCATTAATTTTCCCCTTTCTACTGGACAATTCCCATCAGCATACACGCATAGAGTAATTCCTCCCATCTAATAAACAAAACAAAACAAAACAAAACAAACAAGCAAAGCTCCCCTCAATCCCACAGCCCCTCTACTACTATCCTATTTCTCAGCTCCCTTCTACAGCAAAGCTCCTCAGGAGTTGTCTGTGTCAACTACCCCAAATTGCTCTTCTATTTTCTCTGAAACCCACTCCAATCCACCACTCTACAAAACTCCTCTTGTCAGCATCTCCAATGCTGTGTGTGTTACTAAATCCATTCTCAGGTACTATGGGGAAGGAAGGAGGGAATGTACAGAAGGAAATTCATAGCTCCTGCCCCTGAAAGGCATACTTGAGAGATGTAGCCATGGAAATGGGTCAACTGAATAAAGGATCGGCAGTAGAGTATAGCAGAAGGAGCACTGGCCTTGGAGTCACAAGACCCAGGTCATAGAATTGACTCTGGCAGGAAACTGTGGGACCTTGCACAACAATTAACCTTTATGGGTTGCCACATCTGTAAACAGGGATGTTACTGCCACCTACTGCATAAGACTGTCATAAAGAATACTCATTGTACAAGTCCCTAGGTTATTTTATAATTCTGGGGCTGAGCACAAAATAATTAGATAATAGAAGAATGCTGCCCTTCTTGATCCCTTACCGCCCCCAAGTCATTTTCTAGCAGAGTCTTTGTACCCAGTGTTTTACTCTGCCCAGAGTAAAACCAAGGCTCAGAGACATAGGAAATCATCCCTTCTGGGCATCCAGCTTTGCTAGCAGCACTATGCATCTGTGAGGTTGGAAAGAAACCCTAGACTGATTCAAGCCCCTAAGGCTGGGGTCTTATCCTAGGAGGGGGTCCAGAGTAGAGAAGAAAGAGAAAGAATTAACATACCACTACTCCCTGGTTCTTCCCTGGCAGGACCTCGGTCATATACTTGGTGATGCTGGCACTCTGTAACTGCAGTCTCTCACACTGGTCCACAATCTTGTTCTGCAACACAAATGACACCCATGGTGTCTTGATCCATTCACTCTATCCCATTGAGTTTTCCTTTTACCCCATCTCAGTCATCCACTCCCGTTGTCGTGTACCAGACCTCAACATTATTGAAAACTATACCACCTCCAAAATCTTCATTTCAATGATCTCACCACTTCCCAACCTTCTGGACCACTAACTCTAGAATTTCCAGTCCAACAATTCTTCAGTTCAATTGGAGCTACCAATACATTAGCTTTAACCACTTTTTGCCACCCATCATCCTCTTTTGTGGCCTTGTTTCCATCTTTATCCTGAAATCCAGTGACCTATCATTATAATCACTTTCCTGCAAGTGCTCTCAATACTTCTCCATACCCACTTCTCTGACCCACCATACTCAAGTAATCTCCCCATTAAATGACATCAATCATTAACCTCATTACTCAGAAAAAAAAAAAAAGACAGCAGTTACCCTCCAACCCCAAATCTGATCCATCAGTGAGTCCCATTTCCAAAATCTCTTCCTCTCCTCTGGGCAATTCCGCTCACCTCCACTCTTGCTATTCTACCCCGATCACCATTATCTCTCACAATGACCACTGTTAGAGCCTCCTAACTGGGCTTCCATTCTTGAACCCCACAGTTAGACACTGCCACCTTTGTAAGAAAATCAGATCAGGTCACTCACTGTCCCTGCTCCAAACTTTCCAAAACACCTGCAGTGAGATGAGATCAAGCTTTTTACCTTACCAACAACACCCTACCTGATGCGACTATGTACCTCCACCATTACCACTCTCCACACTGGCCTTCTTTCCATCCCCTAAACACACCAAATTTGTCCGACCTCAGTGCCTTTGCACCTATTGTTTCTTCCATCTCCCAGTAGTCTTCTCCCATATACCCTCTGTCTTGCTCCTCCAGTCCATTCACATGTCACTTATTCAGAAACATTCCCTGACCACCTCACATCCCGTCCCCTTAACTTTGCCTATTTTTCGCCCTGGCGTCATCACTCTCCGACTGTACATTATGTGTTTGTTTACCCTTTTTTTGGTATCTTTCCCTCCACCACTGGAACATAGGCACCATGACTTTGACTTATTCTCCTTGTTCCACACCTAGAAGAGAGTTCCTACACATACAAGGCCCTGAATAAATATTGGTTGAATAAATGAAACCCACTTCCTTGACACAAAAAGTTCAGCAGTTTTACAGCTGCCAAAGCTATAAGTATTGCCCATGAGAGCAGGGGAAGTTTTAGAAATGAAGAAGTTGAGGCCCACAGAGAACTGACTTGCCTGAGGAGATGTGGGCAGGCCCCTGCTTTTCCACTCCATTTCTCCATATAACAACCAGAGCCCTTCCAGGCAGCAGCCCCTCCACTATCTCTCCTAAGAGCACTGCCCTAGTTCCATCTGCCAGAAGGCAACTCAGCTACCTCTTCTAGGAAGCCCTTGTAAATCCTTACCTCCCCACCCCTGCCAATCAGGAATTAGACTGACACTTTACCAGTACAAAATACAGTTATAGAATTGAGCTGATTGAAAAGAAGCTGAGTTCCTTCAGCACAGGACTGAAGGAACTGAGACTAGCTTCTGAAAAGCTACAGGGGCAGAAATCCAGAAGGTAAGTGAGAAGTTGTCTGAATGGCTGCTGTTTTTGCCCAGTTCAGAAACAATCTTGCCCAGGGGTGAAATTTCTTTGCTGGCTGGAAGGATAGGGAAAGTAGAACACAAAAGCCATGATCTAATCAAAATTGGAGGGAGAAAGGGCAAGATGCACCTCCCTCCAGGCAAAGCAGTGAATATGCCTAGGGCCCCAGGAGGGTCCAGGAAAGGCTCCTAGGCAGAGTGCATTCCAAAACAAACACCAGGACTGCCACCCTGCCCCAGGCTTCACTCCTTCCACCATTCAAATTCAGCCCTGATGGGCAACTTTTTTCTTTTTTAAAAAAGGTTTTCATTAAATTCTCACTCCCATTAGCATCACTTCCTCCCTCCAACCACTGAAGCAAAGTGGTGGTGGTTTCCTCTGGCCTAGTCAATGACTGCCCTGGTCCAGCCTCTGAACAGTGGGAACCTTGAAGGAGTTACTGCCCTGTTCTGGGCCTCCATTTCCTCATCTATTAAATGTGGGTAGGACTACCACTTCAAAGGCTTGGTCTGGATGAAATGATATGATATGCAAGTGCTTTGGAACTTGCAAAGTTTCTATGCATTATGCAAGTTTATTAAACCACATTATCCAAGTTTCCTTTCATTCACTACTGTGGTTAGCGGTGACAAGTAAAACCAACCCGGAGCTTACAGGTGTCACTGAATACCTGAATCCCTCCGGGTTCCAGCTCCCTGTCAAATGTGTTTGTTACAGTCTAGACTATGTAGGCAAGCCCCCAGCTAGAGCCCTCAGCCTCCTAGCTGGGCAGAACTCCAGGGAGAAGTTGGGAAAATCACCTTTTAATCAAATTGCAAGGGAATCCCCAGGGGCCACAGGTAAGGTGGGAGGAAGAAGGAAGCCCCAAGGTGACTTTGACTCTCCAATCTCAGCAGCTCAGGGCAGGCTTGTTGACAGAAAGGTGACCAGCCTGGAGCCAAGTGGAGGGTGGAGACAGGGGAGAAAGCCTAGGTGAAGGGTTCCAGGAGGAACCTCCTGATAGCTTCCTCCGCTCCCCCATTTACTCGGGTGACATACAGTCAAGGCCAATCCTGAAAAGGAAAAGAAATCGCCTCACCAGGAAACCTAAAGGGTGGGCGAGGAGAGGGGTTTTGAACAGAGGGGCTGGATTTGGAAGCCGAGGTCAGCTTCCCCCGCGGGGTGGAAGTTGGGGCCACTGGAACAGCAGAGCCCTTAATTGCCCAAGGCCAGGCCCCGCTCCCAACCGGTTCGACAGAGCAACGGCAGCTGGGGTCCCGCACTCTGTGCCCTCGCCCTCTCACTGATGCCTGCTACCTCCGTGAAATGCGCGCGAGGCGTTGCCACCCCCCTACAGACGGGGACCCTGGGGTCCAGGGAGGTGCGAGACTCACGAGGACAGACAGAGGCGGGAGGGATCCCAGTCGGGGCTGCCCGACGCCGGCCGCCACCCCCTTAACCGCCTCCTCCTGGTTCTGCCGTCGGGGCCGCCGCGGAGCCGGCGCTCCCTGGGGACCAGGCTCGCGGGGTCCCCGCGGGGTCGCGCCCAGCGCGCGCGCCTCCGGGGCGCCCCCTCTCTCCCCCCCCCCGGAATCCCCACCCCCGGCGCCCTCCTCGCCCGCTCACCCGCAGCTCCTCGGCGCGCTCCCGCGCCGGGCGGATGCGGTGGCCCCGGCAGCGGCCGCCGGGCTGGGCGCAGGCGGCGCACACCGGCCGGCGCTCCGAGCCGCAGAACCACCGGAGAGCCTGGCCGTGCTCGGGACACAGCGGCTCCGGCTCCGGCCCCGACCCACGTCCCGCTCTCGGCCCCACAGCCTGGCCCTCGCTCTCCGCGGACATGGCCGAGCGCCCGCCCGGCGCCGCGCGCTCCACCTGTCGCAGGTGGCTGGGGGGCGGGGCCTCCGCGGCCCCGCCTCCCGGCCCCGCCGGGCGTCCCCTTGCGCGCGGTCACCCCGCTACCTTCCCCTCTGCTCACCCATGGGTGGGCCCCGTGGGTGGGCGCGTCCGGACCCCGGCCCAGATCCCGCCCGCTGCAGCAGTTCTTTTTATTTTTATTTTTGCTGAAATAAATAGCGTCATACATACATGAAACACCACTTATTCGCGTGATGTAGGAAACTCAGTTGCGCACCTGTACGTGCCAGACTTTTGCTAAGCGCTTTGTAAGAGTTCGATCGGGCACTAACACAACAGCTTTCTTCCAGAGGCAGCTTTAGTCAAGGGCAAGTTTAAAGGCAGGTTCTGTTGTCAAACTGTCTGGGCTCAAGTCCCCTCTAGCTGCCCATTGGCTGAGTACTTTCCAGGGCCTCAGCGGTAAAACGAGGATACGGAGGGTACCTACCTCACAGACTGGTGCTGAGCATTAAATGAGTCAGAACACTTAAAACAGTATCTGGACACGGACAGGGCTGCAACTAAGCATCTGCTGGTAATACAAGGAAAGTACTATGATTCCCATTTTTATAGAGTGTAAGTAACTTGCCAGGGGTCACATTAATAATTGGTAGCAGTGAGATTGGAAACCAGGCAGTTTAACATATTGTTAATACCATTAATCATTTTAATTGCATATTAATGCCCAGTAAGTAACATCTGTATTAGGCTGATTTCCCCCAAAATATTTTTCATTCAAATTTTAATTTGAAAAAATTTTGAACTAGAACTGAAAAGAAATTAATGCATGTTTATTGAAGAAACTAGACTACACAAATAAGGACGTGAATGAAAAACCCATCCCCAGCGGGGGGGGGGAACAACACTGTTAATATGTGTGTGACCTGTTTTGAGGCTTTTTTCTTAGGATCTGATAAATCAGTCTAAGCCCAAATTGAACCCTCTGCTGGAGCTCCAGCCCAGTCTTTACTGGCACACAAGAAGAGCATTGCTCCCCAACCTTTGAATTATATTTTAGGAGGTCTTGGCAGAGGGCTTAGGAGAGAATTCAGCCAAAGGAAGAAGGAGCCAGACCTTCGACTTCAGAAGGTATCCTGCATTCACCAGAACTGGACACTTGTGAAAGCAAAATCAGAAAGAGAAACATCACTACATCCTGCAAGTTGTTGGGGCTCAAGCACCTCTACCCTGAGGTGCCTTTGAGTGGCCACTACACAAAGGAAAGTGAAACCTACCATTCTCTCAGTCCCTACAGCTTCAGTCCCTGAGGGTAAGAACGGCTAACAGCCCAGAGCTATGCCACTTAACAGCTAAGGGATCTTGGTCAGATTATTTGGTCCTGCTGTGTCTCAGTTTCCTCATCTCTAAAATGGGGGTGATAGTAGTATCTATCGCTGAGGGCTGCTTCAAGAATTAAACGATATCTTGTCTGCAAAGATCTGCTAGCTTGGGTGTAGGGACTAATAAATATTTTATTATACATGTAAGGATCAGTAAATATACTTGTAGCAGTTTTTTAGAATGTAAATTGTGTGAGGTTCTTTGGTGGGGGCCGGGACTGCAGCGTTATTGGCATCAAAAGAAGTTTCTAGTGCTATCCCAATAGGAAGATGAAGACTGCATAACGGCATTTTCCCTCTTCTAGGGGTGGGGAAGGAAATGAGCCACCGTAATTAGAGATTGTGGTTAGAAACTTTTGTTGTAAGGGCTGGGGGTAGGGAGGGCTATTAACTCTTATGGTAAAAACAAAGAAAACAAAGAGGTGATTTTATGTGATGGGAAAAGAGACTGTGGTGGGCAGGGGGAAGAAGAAAGGGTTTAGGTCCGTGGAGAAAGTGGGGCTTCTCTTCATCGGGTGTGACCCTGGAGCAGTCAGTGGCCCTAGAAGGGCTGGAGCCAGGAAAGTAGCAGCAAAATCACCAGAAGTCCTTTCACACGGAGGGACTAGGAAGTGCAAGGAGCTTAGGTGGTAGTGGATTGGCTTTTATAAAATTGGGATCATCTGTTCCACCATTCAGGGGCCCTTTCCCTAATGTGCATGAGGCTGGACCCATGTCCCTACATGAGGCCTCATAAATCCCCACATGGTGGCTCTGAAGCTTTATCAGGCTTCAGAATCACCCTGGCGGACATGTAGACTTTCTAGTAAGATTCTCATTCATCAAGCCTGGGGTGAAGCCAGGAACATGCATTTGTAGCAGTTGCA
This sequence comes from Cynopterus sphinx, assembly GCA_030015415.1. Classification (NCBI taxonomy): domain Eukaryota; kingdom Metazoa; phylum Chordata; class Mammalia; order Chiroptera; family Pteropodidae; genus Cynopterus; species Cynopterus sphinx. The sequence continues at coordinate 114,377,984 of CM057385.1, read as the reverse complement.
CTGACACTAGGATACAAATGAGCCCTCTGACTACCAAAAACAATGCCCTAAGGCAGTGGCCACCCTTTAATAGATGGTAAAATCTACTCAAGGGGTGGAGACCAGCATCTTAGGAAAAAAAAAAAAAAAGAGAAAAAGGAGAAAACATTACTCATACCAAGAGTTTTTGGTTTCAGTTAAATATAGTACATATACATTTATGAACACTGAGGACTGAATGTATTTCTTGCTGAGGGTCATGGTCAGAAAAGTTTGAAAGCTGCTGCTCTAAGGTGACCTCAGGAGCATTTGTGGGAGTGGGGAAGGCTGTACTTGAACTTTAAAGCTTGCCCCTAGGCTGGGGACAGAAAAGAATGAACACCTTTGTTACATTTTAGTCATTCAACAGATTTATTGAGCACCTACCTATGTGTCAGACCGTATTTAAGACACTGAGCATACAACTGTAAAGAACAAAGTCTACTCTACTGGACAAAAAAACAAATGAAAGTGTAATATAACATCAGTAAGTGATAAGAGCTGTGAAAAAGACTCAGACATTGGAGAAAAGAGAGCTGATCTAGAGAGGATGATCAAGGAGATTGCTTGGATGAGTGGCACTATTACTGTGCCCTGGATAAAGACAGCAAGCGTATGCCTGGAGAATAACTGGGAAAAGAGCTTTCCAGACAGAGGGACCAGCAAGGGCAAAATTTCTTTTTATGCCATAAACTATGCTCCCGCCTCACCAAAGAATCAGTCAGAATTTATATTCTGAAAAGGTGCTACAGGTATATTTATACACCCTCACATATTCATTAGCCCCTTACTGTATGGCATAGAGGGGAAAGTATTTTTCTAAAATTGGGATTATATTCTGCTTTGTAACCTGCCTTTTCACTTGTTCATTTATGATATTTGGCTTTGGATTTTTTTTTTCACCTTTTTGGTAATGAGCCCTTGGGCAATTCTGTAGGAAAGGACTGTTCTTCCCCAGCCTTTATTGTGACTCAGGCTTGCTCTTTAACCATGAACCCAGCGCTTGTCTGTTTGCCAGGTGGGGCCTTGGTTAATCTCTGGCCCCGCCTAACTCTGTACCATGCCTCCTTCCTCCTCAGACCCTGATCCAACCATCGACTCTGGTGTTGGGGCTGGAAGTCATCTGACTGGGGTTTGCATGGTTTCCAGGAGTGGCAAGAAAACTGTTAATGCTGTGGGTTCTTTTCTCTTGTGACGTTTTCACAGCACAGCCAACTTCAACTGTCACCTTTAAGAACTTGGCAGCCTGCCAGGGCAGACAGACTCAGACCACATGGGTTCCATGTGATGAAGTCCAGACCCCCAAGAAGAGAGTCCTTTCTGCCCTGGCCAGACCAGACCAGACTCGATGAGACCAGGTCTTGTTTCCAGAGGGATCAGCATACTTCAGAGGAGGGACAATGTCAAATTGGGCAAGTCCAGGAGAGAATAACCAGTTCAGGCAGTAAAGAGTCAAGAACTAGGATTATATTTATATAATGCAGAATGGGAGGCACTGGTAGTGTTAGTTTGACAGGATGAAAGGTGAAGGGGAACAAGAGGAAACATGAAATGGTTGCTCACTCCCGTAGCTTTATATCCTGTATCCTAATTGGTTGTTCATGACCATCTTCCCCTTTTATTCTTTATTCAGAAAAACTCATTGAAGATCTACTGTGTGATAGACCTGTGCTGTCCAATACCATATCCACTAGCCACATGTGACTACTTAAATTTAAAGTTAAAATTAAAGACAATTTAAAATGCAGTTCTTAAGCTGCACTAGGTGAATTTCAGATGTTCAATAAGCCGCATGTGGCTCAGGGCTGGCATATTGGACAGTGCAGATATAGAACACTTTCATCATGGTAAGTGTTTTACCACAGTGCTGTGATGGACCCTGTGTTAGAGACCAGCAATACATACAGGTGTAAGTAAGACTTAGTCACTGCTCACATGGAGCTCACAGGCAAGTGAGAGATATGCAAATGAAAAGTCATGTTATATAGGGAAAAGTGTGTGGGCTTTGGAAGCACAAAGGAAGGATAGCTAACTCAGTTTGAAGGAGGAGAGGAGTGATTAGGAAAGACATGAGAGTAGAGAGGGAGCTGGCCTCTAAGCTAAGAATAGTTATCCAGACAAAGATAGGTGAGGGGATGTAAGGAGATACTCTGGACAGAGACAACACCATGTACAAGGATTCAAAGAGGACAGCAAAATGAACCAGGGAGCTGCAAGTAATTTAGACCATTGAAATATAGAGCATGGGTGGCAGAGGCAGAAGATGAGGCTAAAGATATACAGCCAACCTTATAAACTTAATGAAGGAATTTGGACTTCACCTGGGATATTCGTTATCTATTGTGTATAACAAGCCACCCCAGAGATTAGTGGCTTAAAATGACAACTGTTTATTTGCTCACAATTCTGTGCATTGACAAATTGAGCTGGGCTCAGATGGGCTGTCCTGACGGTTACTCGTGCGGTTGCAGTTATCTAATGACTCAACTAGAGAGATGGTCTAAAATGGCCTCTCTGGCATATGGTACTAGTTATTGGATGGGCCATGTCTTAAATAGGCTAGCCTGGGCTTCTTCTTATGGTGCTAGTGTTCCAAGAAAATGAGAGCAGAAACGACAAGGCTTTTGAGGCTTAAACTCAGAAATAGCACAATGTGACTTCCACCACATTCTATTGGTCAAAACAAGTAACAAGGCCAGCCCTGATGGGAGAAGCTACAAAAAAATATGTGATAATTTTTAATCTATCACACCCTGAACTGAGGTGGTTGGTAAAGAAAAGTGGACAGATTTTTATTTTTAGGATATTTAGGAGGTAAAATCCAGAAGTCTTGGGGATTGTTCTGGAACAAGGAAGAGAGTGAAGTTACAAATGACTCTCAGATCCTTGCGTGGGTGATTGGTGAATGGTAGTGCCCCGCATTCAGAAAGAAAAGAGGAAGAACAGGTTTGGGGGGAAGATAATGTTTCCAGTGAGTCATGTCAAGGTTGAGGTGTATTTTACATAGCCCGATGGAGATGGGAAGGAAGCAGGTGGATATACAGGTCTGAGAAAAGTCTAGCTAGATATACTAGTTTGGAAGTCTTAGGTGCCCTAAGCCTAAAGCACCTTCCAGGGGGTTATATCCGCAGAGCTGAAGCATCTTGAGGTTAAGGACCTAGTAAGTCAACTCCCTGGCAGTACTTAGCCTCACCTGATGACCCAAGGCAAAGCAATCAGTCTCTCCTGCTAGAAGGTTGTTGAGGGAAAGAGGGATTAAGCTTGTAGAGAGAGCCCTCAGCTCTGACTAAAATCAGTGTTGCAAGTGGCATGGGGGTAGATCCCAGCTCCGGACAGGAGAAAGTCTAACAACAAGCCACTGACTGGGAAAGTAATGAGCACATCATTGCCAAGGGAGTGTCAACAGGGGCCAGAAGAAACCTCTTTAGGAATGCTGTGGAGGGGACTCCTTCTCTGAGTGGGAAGAGAGACCCAGTCATCAGCCTTGATATTCTAGGAAGGTAAATGTCCTTCACCACCCTTCCCCTCATTCCCACAGACACCTAACTTTCAGAAACTTCACTGAAGGCAGTTCTGCTGGGAGATCAGCAGGGCGGGAGGCACGTACTAGAGTGCAAAAGAAATGTCAGCTAAGATCCCTGCCTTCATTCATTCATTCATTCATTCATTCACTCAACAAACATTCCACAGGCCTCTACTAGACGCCAAGCCCTGTGCTCTGCTCTAGAATACAGAGACCAAAGGACTCTAATCTGGAAGCAATGAGACTGTGGCTGCAAAACCTTGGTCTTGTAACTGCGGTTAGTTTCCAGAACAGTCTTCCCACTGGATCTCAAGGAGGTATTGAGGGATCCCTTTGTCATGGTGGTGGGCTGTAGAAGTTTGATGAAAGAAAGAGTGAAAAGAATGGGGGGGACAGGGTGTCTGGGGAAGTGTTCAAAGGAGGTTTCTCTGCCTGGGTGGAATCAGGGAACCCTCCAAAGAAATAAAGCAACATCGCCATATGGACGAACACCAGTTTAAAGGGTGACCTTTGTGAAGTGGTTTCTCCGTGAATAGTATGGTGGTGCCCGATTTACTTTTTTTTTTATATAGATAGATTCTCTGGCAGCGTGGTCTTGGTTGGGCCCACCTGTCCTCTCCTCCGGGACCTTTACCAACGCGTCGTTGCAGTAAGAAAGCAGGGCGGGGCGCTCTGGGCTCGGCGGCTGGGAACCGTCAGGGAAGCGGAACCGCGGTTGGGCAGCAGGCGCGGGCGCCCGGAGGCCTTTCGTCGGGACGCCCGCCCTAGCGACGCGCGCCGCGTTGCTAGGGGCGGAAGCACCTGAGGCTGTGCAGCGCCGCGGAGGCTGCGCCGACCCTGGGCTCCGCGCCCCCGCCGGCCTCAGCTCGGGCGGGGCTGGGCCGCCTGCCGATGGGTATGGAGCCCCACGGGGGGCGAGGGGCTCAGCGGGCGGGCGGGAAAGTGGGAGCCCTCACGCCCTCCCATCCGCAGACACCTACCTGGCCGAAGCGAGGAGAGAGTCCCGAGGGCTGGTCTTGGGTGTTGGGTAGTGCTAGATTCCCATCCTCCTCATACACATCAAAATAATAATAATAATAATAATAATAATAATAATAATAATAATAATAATAATAATAATAAAGCTTTGGCCATTGCACGGACTGGGTGAAGGGCATTAGTCATCTGAAGAGCCAGAAGGGAAAACCCGCACACAGGTCGTCCTCAAAGCTTGGGACAGTCCTGGGATTGTGGCCTAGTGCACTGACTCCTTGTGTGACTCTGGGCAAGACCCTGTGATTTTCTGGGCCTCGGTTCCCCCTATCTGTGCCGTTAGAGGTTTGAATGAGACCATCTCCACTGTGCTTCGACCATTGTGGCGCGACCAAACCCCACGAAACCAATTGAGATTAATTATGAGCCTTTATTAGCCGGCCGGAGACTGACCCTCTACCACGCAGGGTTAGAGGGGACCAGTCCTGGGTTCTTAGGGGAGGCAGCTTATAAAGCCTCCCCCCCTACCCTACTGCATTCTGGAACAAACTAAGTTAAAAAACAGAAGTTAGTCCTTCACAAAGCTAGCAGGAGTTAGTCATTATAAAGGTAAATGCAGCCAGGGAACTTGCTACTTTTAAACATAGCCTTGCAGATCAGTCTTGTTTTCTGTATCCTGGAATGTTGTGCTCTTAGTATATGAGCTCATTGTCACAAGTTTCATGACAGACAGGATGCAGTTAAGGGTCCCAGGAACTAGGCATTCTTGTCCTAGTTAAAAATTGCTAAGGTAAAGACTTCCTTTGTCTAGTTTCAGGGCTTTTAATTAACTTTTGTCCTTATTGCATTCCAGCAGGCTGTCACACCATGATTTTGTATTTGAGTTTTGGTTTACGTGCCTCGGTCTCCCTGAATGTACGTTAGATGTGTGTAGAGGGAGATACAGGGGGAGAGACAGGGAGGGCAGTGTGAAATCAACATTTACATAAGTGGACCAAGAGTCCAGGGAAATAAGGTCTGATTTCCCACTTCTGTCCCTGTGTGATTTTCAGCAAGACACAACCCTCTGAGTCCCGGTTTCTTCATGGAAAATAATAGTTGAGTGTAAGCTGGAGTGTGTCAAAGCATGTGGCACTGGAGACCTAAAAGAGAATTTTCTGAGTTATGTTTGGGGTGACCATTGTGTGTCTCAAGGTTTTTGGAAAGCAAATTGGGGCAGAAATGGATCCTGGGATTCAGATTTAGGCCTGGTTCCATGAAGAACCAAAACAGACATCCAGAGCCATGATTGAGTTTATGGCTTTCCCAAGTTCTCGCCATCCTTTCCAGGCCTGGGGCAGGGTAAGTGCTCCCTGAAGGATTTGCTTTTGTGGAGTTTTAAAGGACTCATAAATTGTTGGGCCCATAAAAATCTTCTTGCTAAGCAGACGCTTCACCTTAATATGCTATTCATTCATTCATTCAACAGATATTTGCTTTGCATCCATTCTCCCAGGCTATGCTTAAAGCACATGTACAAAATGAACAAGACACTATCCCTCCTCTCAAGTATAGTACTATTCAAAATATAAACAGTCAAACACAACTGAATAGCATTTTCATTTCTAAGGTTAGTCAACTCATAATAAATTACAACATCGACTTTACCTATTCTTTGTTCTTGATATTTTAAATTGCCTTGGTAGTATATGGTATAATAAATTCTTAGCCTTAGTGTGATCAATCACTCTGGTAAGGGGACAAAACTGGCTTCAGTTTAATATTCTCTAGACTCTGTGTGTATGTGTTATATACGTTTAATACATGTGTATTAAGAACGATATTAAGGTGAAATTGCTACTTTCAATACTGCAACCACTGTTAATCTAGTAATTATGTTAGTAACCATCATTTACCTTCAACATTTTTCCAGGCTGAACTGAGAGCTTTATATGGACTACCTTTTGTAGAGATGCAGTATAGTATGCTGCTCAAGAGCAAGGCCTCTGGAGTCAGACTGCCTAGATTCAAGTTTCAGCTCTTCCACTTATTTGCAATATATTTGTAAACTTGGGCAATTTGTTTAATATCTCTGTGTCTCAATTTCTCATCTGTAAAATGAGGATAGTAGCTACTTCAAAGGCTTATGGAATAGATCAAATGAGTTAAATATAAAGCACTTAAAATAGTCCTTAGCACATCTTAAGTGCTATTTTTAATCTTCACAGAAGGCCAATTATAGTTATCCTCCCATTTTGCACATAGGAAACTGAAACTTAGATTCAACAACTTATCTAAGGTCATAGTATAACTGTAATTCAGACCTAGCCCTAATAGCGATGCCAATGCACTTAGCAAAATGTTATCCTGATTATTCTGTGCTGCTCTTAGAATTCTTAGAATAAGCTATACCGTCAATTGATAATTAAAATTTATTTGAATTCTTAAGATAGAGTTGTTAAGTGCAATAAAACCAGTTTCTTTTTTGTAGATGTTTATAATGGAAATTCTGGACTAGAAGTCAAGAGGTCTACCTAGATATAATTTTGAGTAATATTTCTGTTCTCATTCTCCAGATCTTTAAATAAAGGGTTGATGTGTGATTTGGAAAAGCTCTTTCATCTCAACTTCTGTGATTCATACTTATTAAAGTATTATTTTAAACAGGAGAAATTGCCTTCCTCACAAAAACAGTAAGCTATGAAGTAAGCAGTCACCTTTGAAGATTTTTGATGAACAGAAGTACTATGAGTAAAATAGAAATATTTAATGAGGCATTGGAATATATTCTATTTGCATATTTAAATATTATGGTATACTTTCCCTAATTATTGAAATGTGAGAGTTGTAAAATTTTGGAATTTTCTAAGATAGCTCTCTTTGTGAGGGAAAATACTTAATCTCTTTAATTAACAAGGTCTTTGTTTACCTTAGAAATCTCCTTTCTGTGCAAACATATGCTTAGACAGAGAAGAGATTAATTTAAGCATCTTTTCACTAATTACAGAGATTAAGAAGTGGCCACCTGAGCTATTTTCCAAAGGATAAACATTACAAGGCGTTGAATACAGCAGTTCACCAAGAAGATCCTATTGGTTTGGGGGTAAGTCATTCTAAAAGTTATCTTTTTCCTTAGAATGTCCCATGAACTCTTCATTTCAGGTGGGGTGTATGGCTCTCTGAAGATACCAGTTAAGAATCTAATCAGTTTTCATCAGAGCCAATCCATTTATAGCATCTGCAGTTTCCAGTGACCTAGATCTATGGATGGCATCTGTCCTTAGTTTGATGACAGTGTTGAAAAATGGGTTAGGCTGGCAGATAGGATGCCCTGCAACCTCTTTCTATTTACAAACAGTACAACATCCCAAACTTTTTGCAAACTATCCCGGAATTTTTTCTGTCAGCCTATCTGTTGCTTATGATAGAGAATCCTAGAATGTCTGAACTGGAAGGGACCTTAGCTTCACTACTTCACAACAAATGTTTTTACATTGTGCAAGCCACTTGAGTTACAAAGATGGATATGACAGTCCTCTTAGAACATAGTCTACTAAAAATCATTTACTCTGATTTCACATTTTGTCCATGGGGAGGCTGAAGCATAGAGTGAGGAATGGAGAAACTCAAGGACACATAGTGACATGAGGAAGAGCTGGGGCTTGAGCCCAGGGCTCTTGATGTCACACAGTGTTCTTTCCACTGCATCGTTTCTGTACTGGTTACCTCTTCTTGTCAGGAAGTCAATTCTGGCAACTTCTCAAAATGTAGTTTGAAATTTTTCTGGAACACTATTTGTTAATAGTAATGAAATGATTGAGAATACTTGGTGAGTTTTAGCTGCTGTTCTCCCTGTAGACTGTTCTTCCTAGAACTAGGCTGGTCATACCCATAATAAACTCATCTCCTAGTATTTCTTCAAGCAGAACCCCAGAAGAGATGGGGACTGGGTACACCCACCTCCCCACGAACTTTCCTCCATCCTCTGGTATCTCAGTTGCAGAGAACACAGAGTAACTGAGAATAGCCCTTAGTCACATGTCTTTAGTCCAAATGTGTCCATGCTGGTCACATCTTCCAATTTCTCTTTTTTCTCCTTCTGTTTAAGCAGTATAGGACCTGCACAAGTCAATTGCTTGAGAGGTGTTTCCTGAATGAGTATATGGATGAGCATCTCTCTTTCTCTTTTACTCTAGCCTTGTCAGTTGTTGGGGACAATACAAGTAAATCTAGAAAACATTTAATAATTCTTTCTATTTTAATATACCATATTATTCACAATTGACATTAAGTTCTAGGTTAGTGGTTCTCAAACATTTTGGCCTCAAGACTCCCTTTAACTCTTAAAAATTATTGGGGACCTCAAAGAGCTTCCATATTAGTTTAGTTATGTTTTTGTTTATCTGATAATGTTTTTTTGTAGGGTACATTCCCAGGAATGAGAGTGAAACAGAGAAAGGAGAAAAAGCATAAAATTAGTCTTTTTCAAAAAAAGGATATGTTTTTATACAACCATTGTGGGGGAAGAACAAACTTTCCTCTATACTCAAGGTTCTTTCAGCTGGTCTAATAATCAAATTGACATGAGGCTGATTAGCAAGAGAAAATAACCAAGTTTAATACATATATATGTATGGGAAACCTGCATATGTGAGAGAGTCAGACACCCACATGCATGAGAGGTTCAGAGGTACATCCTGAGCTAGGTAACACACCACGGGGCCTTCTAAGGGTCATTGTGGGATGATAAGAAGAACAGATATTTATTTAATAAAATTTTTCCCTGACATGTAGGTGAGTCAAAAAGATTATCACGTGTAATCTCTTGTTATGGGTAAGGCCCCTAATTCAAGTTCTTCTTGGTAGTTAAATTGGGGTGGAAGGCAGAAGTTTCTCTTGAGTCTGAAGCTAAAATTGCCTTTAGCTCAAAATAATCCACACACCACAGAAGCGTGTCTTGGGGTGACTCGTTCTGAACCTCCACATTATATTGCCACCATGTGCCTAACAAAATTAACAGTTTGTATTATTTTTACTGAACAGGGAATACAACTTTCAGCAGCCACGAGGGATGCTACTACTCAGGTGCCAACTGAAACGAGCTCTTCCACAGAAGGTTTTGTGTGAGTTCTGTGCCATGATGGGGAAACTGCAAAGCAAACTCAAGCACAGCACTTATATATACAGGTACAGCAATCCTACCTTGGGATCCCAAGTTTTATCGCACTCTGTTAAAATTCTCCACTAAGAAAGAGAAGGCCCAGAGCAATTACTGATGACCTTCCCTGAACAGCTTATTCTAGTTTCTTGGGGGGATAGGGGATAAGAAACAGTTAGCTTAGTAGCTAGTGTCTACAGCCACACAGAGAGGTACCCTACATCTCTGGAATAATCTCTAGAATAAGTAAAGACTCCTAGCTTCTTGGCATCAGGATTTTTTTTTATCAGATTCAGTCATTCTGAGAATTTACAGGGTTAATAATACCACTTCTGGCAATGCCAGTGGGTCTCTTTTCTCACTCCTTTTTTCATCTTTCTCCTCGGCTGGCCCTGAATTGCTGCCTTTGCTTACACATACTCTTCTTCCCCTTGCTCCACTGTGCACTCCCATACCGCTGGGCGCCCCAATTTTTTATCCTCTCTTTAGTAGGCCAGATGGAATTATAGAAGAGAGAATTCAAACCAAAGCTTTTCAAGAATATAGCCCAGCTCATGTGGATACTGTCTCTGTTGTTGCTGCTCTGAACTCAGACCTTTGTGTCTCTGGAGGAAAAGATAAGGTGAGGTTTGCAGTGTATCCCAGGGAACCAACTTTTTGCAGAGGAGGGAGGATGTTTGGGAAGGAAGTGCTGGTTTTGCATTTCTGGCAGCAGTGTTGAGTCGTATAAATATGAGCTTTAGAGTTAGACTGGGTTTAAATCCCTGCTCTACCACTTTCTATTACTTTGAGCAAGTCTTAATTTTCTCTTATCTGTTAAATGGGGATAATAATGCCAACCTCACAGGACATGAAGATTAAATGATAAGATCCTTAGCATTAATCCAGGCCATCTAAGTGCTTTTTATAAATTACAAGTATTATTATTTCAGCCAGTCTGTTATTATATTTACACAAAAACACAGGAGTTATTCATCAACAAAAGGAGCTTTCTAGTCTCTTCTTTAATGCTGCTCTTTTGCCAGAATCTCTGCGTTGGTGTGTATAGTCCTTCTTCCCACTGTCACTTTGAATCTGATTGCTTTCTCTCCCTCATATTTGGATCTATCAGCACTCACAGCTAGGATATGAGTAGCAAAAATACTGATTCTCTTGTAGTAGATAATGCCTCTCATTTTAATGGCCTTTTAGAATCTTTAAATTCCATTTTCACACTATTTCACTGATTCTCAGATGCACATCTTCACATTTTAACACTTCTGAAATAAGTATACATCTAAAAATTGATGATAAAGCATAGTATCATAATTTAATTGGCAGCACAGCATTTTATCTTAAAATCTATATCATCTTAGAGATATGAAATTTTATTTATATGATCCTCACCTGTGAGGGGTAATGAGCAAGGATGAGTGTCTCCATTTTGCAGATTAAAAAACAGATTTAAGTAGGTCAGGTGCTAATATGCTTCTAACCTCTAGCAACAAACTACAGAGACTGGGCCAGAGAATGCGTTTGAAATCCTGCTTAGGGTGAGAAATGCTTACAACAAAATATTGAAGTATATACCTGGAAAAAAGATGGAAAAAATTTAAACAATGATTCTCTCTGGCAGATGGGATATGGATGAGGTTTTTTGAAATAAAAAAAAAAGTACAATCTGTTTCACACCAATGTGAATATACCTAAAATTGCTGAAACGTACACCTAAAAATGATTAAGATGATAAATTAAAAAAGAAAACTAAAATAAAAGTATGGTATAGTTAGGGGAAAAAAACTAATCCCGTATAGGGTTCTCTCTCCTTCGGTATCTACAACCAGACCCTCAACCTGAATTAATTAATTCCTCTCGGGGAGTGTTACCCCAAACCCATCAGTAAGACTCAGAAGAGCTGGGGAGTAAGCCCAGGAGGTGGGGAGAGACAGAGGAACGATCAGTAGGAAGCAAAGAAACTCAAAGTAGGGGGAACCCTGGTGCTTGATGCAAGCCTTTTGACAGAAGGAAGACATTTGATAGAGAATGAAGTAAAGACCTACTGTTTCAGTTAAACAAAAATTCAGATAAACTAAAATGTACTAATGACTCTTCACAGGCAGTTGTGGTCTATAATTGGAAAACTGGAAATGTGGTGAAAAGGTTCAGAGGACATGACCGTGAAATCACCAAGGTAATTGTCAAATGTTTATCATCATGGAGGGAATTTGGAACTGAAAAAAGGAATATCTAAACGGTTTAGATAGTAAGAGTGATTGAATATCCAGTCTTAAGGGGAAAATACAAGGGCTTTATTTGCTGCTGTGAAGTCCTACTCCAGGTAAAGCAGAGCAAACTGTTCACTTGGCTACTGGTACAGGTATATTAGACATATTTTTTGTTGGTATTAACCCCTTAATAGCTCAGGTGGTAAATAGAGAGTTACTCTCCCTGACCAGTCTTAACAGGGACATGTATTGAACACTTACTGTCTGTTTACTATAGTTAGAAAAATGATAGAATCACCATGCTTAGGAATCTTTTAGTCTAGTTGGGGAAATTTTTAAAAAGCCAACAGTAAATAAAAATTAATTTGTTATAAATAGCTTTACAGAGTAGAGTTTCCAGCAAATGATAGACATGCCAATTCGTATAACATCCCTCTCTGAAATCCACCTAAATGAACCAAAAATTTGCTGCGAACTCCACCGTATTGGAATTCGTCATCAGCCATAATCCCATAACACAGAATAGGATATTTACCTGTTGGATACAGTGCATTTTGAACCATACTGAGGACATTAGGCTCTAATGCACTTATCTCCAGGTCCTTTCCCCATTTTAAAGTCCAATCAAAGGAGCACACCACAGCTTTTTTTTCTTAAGCAGATAGCCTGTATTGCCAAATCAAACCAGTTCTTCAGTGCCTCTCGGGACAGGATGGTCATGATGTGGGACTTGCATGGTCCCTCACAACCAAGGCAGCAGTTTTCTGGCCATGCCATGGTGGTCACTGGATTGGCTGTGAGTCCAGGTAAAGAGGAGCTCTTCCCGTTGCCATTGTACTTTCTGAAAAGGCCTGTTCCAAGTCCATCTCATGGACCGTCATCTTGCCATTCTTTCCAAAGACTCATCACAGCTGTGCACTGGGTCTCGGGATAACACCCTGCTTCTGTGGGACGTGGGAACCGGACAGTGTGTGGAGAGAGCGTCTGTCTCCAGGAACCTGGTATGATCTCGAACTGGCTACAGAGCAGGGCAGGAGAAGGGAGCATAGGGCGAGGGAAAGGGCCTGGGAAAGAGATTGGGGGACCCACAGCCAGGCATTAGAAGCTTGGGTCCTCATTACTGCTCACCCCTAACTCTCTGTCAGACCTTGGCCTCTCAGGGTTATCAGATTAAACCATCTCTTAAGGTCTGCTCCAGAGAACAAGTCCACTAGTTTTTATTGAGATGTTAAATGGTATCCTTACTTAATCCTTCAAAATATAGTGATTCTACTTCTTCTCTGGGTCAGATACTGTGCTAGGAGCAGGGTTAGTGACTAAAGACAAAGTCCTTGTCCTCCAGGAGTTCACAGCCCATGCTCTGTGTTCTGTATATATAACATTATACAGAGAAATAAGTATTACCTTTTGCTTTCATTATACTTTGCTGTGTTTTCTGGTAGTAAAGTGGTATATAAACTCCACAGCCTTATCTTCAGCCATCCCAGGTATGGGGGCGGTCATACCTGGGTTCAAATCATGGATCCTCAATGTCTCCATTTATAAAATGAGGAAAACTATATCACCTGACATGGTAGATGTTCCTTTAGTGGTCATCAAATATCAGTCATAGTTATCTTTTCCAATTTCGAAGACAACTGTCAGTGGCAAGATGAACTTGCCCCTGCCCTCCATGTTTGTGGAGGTTCCTGGAAGAAAAGCAAGTCCTGCTACATTAGGTTGTTTTGAAAACTGGTTCATGCCTTTCCAGCAGAGATAAAGAGAAAGAGAAAGAAGCTTCCTGAACCCACTGTGGTCTTAGACTAGGGTTTCAGTGGTCCCGCTTTAGAACGGGGCTGCTCCCCTTCGCTGCCACCAGCCGGCAATTTTTCACCATGCATTTGGGGTTCAGGCACTCTAAGAGAGCCTGTGTGCGTTTGGGTACCCACAACTGCCCAGTTGCCAATATTGGTGCCAATAACCAGGGAGATGCAAGTAGAACATGACTGGTTGGCTCCTGCAAAACATAAAAATGCCTCTTAGTCGAATTTTCTAGTTCAGCAGTCTTGAGAAGTAGTGCAGAGATGCTATTTAGCACAGTTTACAGGAATTACAGGAAGGGAATGACTTGGTATGGAGACTATTTTGAGAATTTTGCTTCTTCCAGGTCACTCACCTATGCTGGGTCCCCAGAGAACCATATATACTACAGACTTCTGAAGATAAAACCATCAGGTGGGCTCACTGAGCAGCAGTGAAGTTGTTAAAGTTTGTGGCTCCCATGCCTACACGACTGATTCCCCCTCTGCTTCCCTATACTGCTGTGCCCATCCCAGGGCCTTCTGCCCCTCTGCCCCTTGCTGGTGCTGGGGCTTCTCTGATCTGGCCCCACAGATCCCCTGGGTAGAAGTTGAGAGCCAGGAAGTTGGGCCTTAAAAGCCCCTGTTCTGATTGGTTTCGAAGCCGCTGATTCTGCCCGTTCACACTGCTCAAACTGTTAACCTCAGGATCAGTTACTGGCTTGTCCCACCCCTTCAAGCTGCCTGGCTCTACTTGCCACCCTTGCTCAGCTACCACTGTTCTCAATCGCACAGCCCTCAGGTGAAGCCCTCCCTGGAAAAGCAGGGTCAGAATCGCCATCACAGGGGTCAAATGAAGTAAATCGTTCTTAGAGTAGAAAGCACGACTAGAAACTTCGGATCTCAGAAGAGATTCTACTTAGAAAATGGTAGGAATGAGACAGGGTAAAATAAAACACTCCCCACTGGACTCCATGACCCAGGTTGGCCAAGGCCTGTAAATCATTTGTATCTGATTCTGAAATGATGACTGCTCCTCTGTGTCATCATAAGTATCTTAAAAAAAAAAAAATTTAAACCTCAGGTACAGAAATATCCTCTTGTCCATTGAAAGCAGTATCCCAAAGGACGAAATTAACAAATTAACTTGAATAATTTAGATGCTTGGTCTAAATTCCTATTAGCTGGATCTCAAAATAGAAAGAACTCAAATGTCATTTGGTTATTTCCTGTCAGCTGTGGAGTCGCTGAGATTGATCTGGTTCATGCTGCTGTTTTTAGGTAAATCATGTCATTCTATTCTGACTGGCCAAAGCAGCAAAGAGCCAAGACTATTTTTGTTCACAGGTGATTATTGGTGTATTTCAGAGACATTTATTACAAACTCATTTCCTGCTGTAATTTCTTTCAGATTATGGGACAGTCGGGGGCTGCAGGTGGCTCATATATTTCCCATAAAGCAACACATTCAAACTTACTGCGAAGTCAGTGAAGATGGACACAAGTGTATCTCCTGCAGCAGTGGCTTTGGAGGGGAAGGCTGCGAAGCCACGGTGAGAGATCGTGTGGGGTCCAGATGTTTGGCTGCCGATGAGCAAATAACTTACTCTGGCTTCATGCGTGTTCTGGGCTATCTATACAAGCAGGTTTACTTACAGCCCAGGCCTATTCCAAATGCATGCTGTAAGGGATCCTTTGCATTCCAGATGCTTCTTTCAAGAAATATGCATTAGCATAGGGCTCTCTGAACCGGTCATAGGAAAGAGAAATGTAATGAGAGTCAAGATAGGAAGGTGCTGTCACAGAACCAGCCTGCTAATGTCCCTCCTCCCAGAAGAGCTTAGAAAGAGGAAGGACTCTTTGAAGAACCAAGTGTTTCCTGTTGTATATGTGGTCACAGTGAAGGTTCAAGCTCTTTAGGAAGGTTGGAGCTCCAGTGTTGGTTGAGGGTCCACCCCACCCCTTACCCATATACCTTTCCTTACAGTTAATTTTGGAATAGATTGCCTAGGCACCTCCAAGTTACCTTGGATTCCTAAGGAATATCAGTTAAAAGGATTATCTGGTATCCAAATAGACAATTACAGCTCCCATTTTATCAAAAATTTATTATGTGCTGGACAGTGGGCTCTGAGCACATTGCATCCATTATCTCATTTAATCCTTAAAACAACTGGATGAGTTCAGTTCTATTATGATTCCCAGAGGCATGGGAAGTTGAAATCTGTTGTATGTCTCTAGTAAGTGGTAGGTCAAGGTGTTAAATCCCAGGCTGTTGATGTTGCATCTCTTCTCCAAGTTAAGCCTTTCCAGTTCCTACAGCTGTTCCTTAGATGACATGGTGTCCAGTGGTTTTGTTATTTTTTTGGATACAATTCAGATTGCTCTCCTCCCTGCACATTATTCTCCAGGTGTGGTCTGATCTGTATCAGAAAGAGTAGAACTGGCATCTTCCTTTTAGACTCTAGTCGTTATTTCCAAGGTTCAGTGACTAGGTATTAAATCAGAAGGTCTGTACCTGTAAATACTTATAGGAAGGTGCTCCTAACTCTGGAGCCCCCATAGGACCTACAGATAGCAAAAGGCAGCTCTCAAGCCTTAACCATGATGTTACTGAGGAAGACAACAACTCTTCTGGCACATCTTCACCAGGATTGTCTGAGTCAGAGTTAATGCTTAAAATAATCATTAGATGGATGGATGGCAGGGTGTGTGGATGGGATGGCTGAAGATAAGGCGTGGCTACATGAGTAGGCAAGTGGAGGGAACAGGTGGGTCATGAGAGGGTAGGAAGATGAATATCAATGAATGAAATGTGGGAAGCTGGAGAAATGTGTACGTATGAGCTAGCCTGTGTCATTACTTTGCAGTTGTGGGACCTAAGGCAGACACGGAACAGAATATGTGAGTATAAGGGGCATTTCCAGACTGTTGCATCCTGTGTCTTTCTACCAAGAGCACTGGCCTTGATGCCTGTAATTGCTACCTCATCACATGATTGCAAAGTGAAGATTTGGAACCAAGATACTGGAGGTAAGGAGCCTGCTGTTCGTCCTTCTCAAAGATACCTGAAGTCCTAAAGCCTTCCTTAAAACTTTCTTTCCATTGCTCAGCAAAGCCACCCATGTCCTGTCTCTGTCCAGTCCCCTAGCAGTTAAGAGATGACACAAAGATAACAGATTCTCTGCTCAACATCTGGCTAAAAACCATCACCACATAACCCCTGGTACCATGTTGTACAGACTCGTTCCCGAGAGTTCAAATATATTTAGCTTTTATAGTCTTTCTACCAGAAGTTCCTCATCACGTTTTAACCTGTGATGCTCAAAATGCCTGGAAAAGAGAACAGTAATTGCCATTTTAAACTTTACTTTTTTAAGGACCAAAATGAGAGCCTCACTTTTGGTGGGGTGAGGTGGAGTAAGGATAGTTTCAGAAAGACCCTGTTCTGTTCTGACTCTGCTGCTGAGGTCTGAGATTGCAGTAAGGTCATGATACTTCAAAGCAGCAGAGAAAAAGATGTTTTAGGGAACACAACTCCCCGGAGTTCTCAAAGCAGTGCAGTGCTGGATCCAGCTCCTTCTGGGGAAGATAGGGTAGCTCCCTCAGAGAAAAGATGTGGGATCTGTCATGTGGCATACACGCTAGGTTTCCTTAGTAAGGCCAGGCCTGCTGTATCCTTACCCGGAGTGGCCTTCTCCAGCCAGGTGTAACACTGGTAGGAGGTAGGGGGAGTAGCTTTTTAGATTCAATGACCATAAGCCCAAGACCAGGGAGAAAAAGGTCTGAAGCGCTGCCCTGCCTGCCAGTTGTGTGCATGCAGTTCTGAGAAGGCTTCGAGATGTGAATGAAAAGAGATGGGTCAGCTGGAAGCCACTGGACTGCCCTTCAGTATCCCCTATTATCCTTTGTCTGGAAGGGAACAAGACATGGGGAAGCCAGCAGCTGAAGATCAGTATTCCTGTCTGTTCTCCTGTGCTTTGGCCCTGCTTTGTTCTAGGAGCAAGTAGTTGAGGGCAAGTTTTTAGCATGTCCTTGCTGGAGAGGCCCAAGTGTCTGCACATGCTTTTCAGTGGTACATATCCATCCTGTTAGGTCCGTGCATCATTCCCTACAGTTGAAGTCTTTGGGTTCACCCAAGTTCTCACTTCCCTGCTGGTGCATGTTCCTTAGAAGCATGCGGAGTCTCTTTTGTCTGGGTTAGATATATATAATTTATGCTTTAATTATGTGGATTTCTCACAAAAAGATTAAATTTCATGATCTTTCACCCTTGGCCTAAGTTGTTGGTTCCCCCTTCCTCCTCCAGCTTGCTTATTCACCTTGTCTCTGGATGGATCAGGACCTTTGACTTCTCTGGCCATTGGTGACACCATCTCCTTATTGTGTACAAGTTTCAGCAGAGGAATTCACTTACTCAGAGTGGACCACAGCCAAGGGCTGCAACTGCGGGAAGTGGCAGTATTCTGAGGCCAAGAGACATTTGCTGGACAATATCAAACTGTGGTCCTTCCTATCAGTGTGGCTTTGTGTTTTTCCATATTATCTTGCAGGGAGTATGATGTGGAGCTAACATTCTTTGCTTAGGTTCCCTTAGAAGGTATGTCAGTGTTAGAAGTCAATTTAAGTCCAGTGGTTCAAAATCAGGTGCAGAGTTTAGAAACATGGTCTAAACATAAGGTTCTCAATCTACGTCATATTCAAATGCAATTTTTAGTGAGCTTTTCAGACTGCTCTTCCAAAAAAAGAAGAAGTTTTGGCTCAAAATGATGACCTGTATGTAGGTATAAGGATGATAGGCCTTCACCTGTGAGAGCTGGAACACAGGGTCTGAGTTTATCGAACTGACCTTTTGATGTCTTCACAAAAGAAAAAAATGCAAGGAAGAGAAACTGTTTTGGTTGCCCCAGAATGATCTAGATGGGAAAGAATAGTGCAGCTCCCTGGAAGACATAGGTTGTAGATATGAGCCTCAGTAAGCTCCAGTCGCTCCCTCTCAGCAACGTGAAGAATCAAAGTTAGGGCAAGAAAGCAAAATCTTTGGCTTCTACTCTTGGCAGCAGAGAAGGAGGTGGTAAGTCCCTGCCAATTCTCAGTATCTTCCTGAACTGGTGCAGAAGTTGCATGAAACTAAGGCCTACGGAGGCTCAAAGAGGCTGATAACCACAGGGCCCTGCCCAGAATAACAGGAGCTATCAAACCGGTTCTGTGGATGAGAAAATGGAGAGGTTGCGAGGTTAAGGCTTAAAAAATTTATTTGTACATTTTAATATTCTTATTTAGTTATATATAAACACTTTCAGGGACCGGCCAGAGTGAGGCAAAGGGAATGTCTGCTGTCACAACAGAACATCTAGAAAAATATAGAGACATGGACTCAACTGTGCCAGCCATTGAGCCCTCATCAAGTGAGGAGGAGCAGGGTGCTCCTGTGCAGCCCCCAGACTGGTCCCCACCTGGTGCTCACAAGCGCATTCTCCTCCAGGGAAAATAGGGTCCCTCCTTCCTTCAAGCCCACATGTAAGGCACCTGAGGCCCGGGGATTCCCTTTCTGTTGAGTTCCAGCCAAGGAAAGATTTTGCATTTGTCCTCTCTGGCTCCTGCCTCTCCCTGAGACCAGCAGCTGACAGCCATCTTCCTGTCTCCCTCCTGCTCCTCTTTGGAGCCAGCTCTCCCATGCCATTTCCACTGACTGAGGAGGAGAATCTTAAGCTACTGCAAAGTGTCAGGCCTGAGTTTGAATCTCTACTTTTCCATTTAGCTGGGTGATCTTGGGCAAGTTATAAAATCTCAGTTCCTCTTTTATTACATGGGGCTCATAATCTCATGTTCCTCACAGGGCTGATCCAAGTACTGAACAGAACTGCATTAAATGCCAAGCAAAGCAGTAGGTGCCTGTAAATGGTAGCCATTGTTGTATACTGCCCTCTCTGTCCAGACTAAACACTCTCTTTTCCACACGAAACATTCACCTTCCCTTCATGGATTCTCCTTAGATGTTATCTTCTAAGTCTTTACTCATTGTTCAGCTTCCCTTTGATTCCTTAAGTTATGGATCTTTGCACTCTGGAGGGACAAAGGGGTCGTGGAAGTGGAAGCTTCTCCACTGAGCACCTACAGAAGGCTGAATACGTTTATTCTCCTATAATTCTTATTATTTCCATGTCACAGATGAGGAAGCTGAGGCCCACGAACATCCAGGCCTATGCCCAAGATTATACACGTAGGTAGGAAGAGAAAGAACAGATCTGGACCTGGGGCTGCCTGACTCCAAGCTGGAATACTCTCTTCCCGTTTTCTTTGCCTTTTCGTGATGTCACAAAGTTCACTTTAGAAATTTATAGACCACAAATGACATTGCTCTTGTATTTTCTAGGCCAGTTATTAACTTTTTGGCTCGAAGGAGGAGATCCTCCTGACCAAGTTGCCCAGGATCAGTAGACAGGTGTCTCAGGGAAAGTCCTAGAGTATCATGAACTATTAGTGCTACAGCTGACCCTTTCTTCTAGAAGGAAGATGGTCAGTAAGTCAGAAAATTCAAGGGAGTGAGTTGGGAGGGGATCACAGGAAAGGGGAACAGGCTGCTGTGAAAATGATGATGAGGTAGCCTCTGATGAATTAGCAGGGTTCTATTACCAATAAAATTGTTTTCCTAAACTCTACATATGTGCTTGGTGTGAAAATTCCCTTATTTGTGCATTTTAAGTGGAAAATAGATTAATAAATGCAAACATTTTCATAAAGTTTTTTTTTTAATGTTGTATGCCCTACATAGGTACTCTCAACACCTAAAATACAGGATGCATCATTCATCTGTTCATTTGAACACTTTGTTTCAGAGGCTGCCCCTCAAAAATTACATCAAGGAATTTTCCAGACAGTTGACTGTTTTCCAGGAAAGTGTATAAGTCCTTGGAATCTGGCCAATTATATATCTAAAATTTAAGTAAATTTGTATATTCACCTATATGTTTAAGGAAATGAATGATGATTATTAACAGCCTTCATTTTGACAGGAATTTTAAGTACAAAACTCAGGTGACTTGGTGTCTCTAATCTTTTAACACTGAGAAAAGGGAACTTAGCTATTTCTGAGTAGGCTTTGGAAACATAATTATTGAAGAACAGCTTTATCATGAAAAATGCAGCAGACTGCTAACTATTTCTCGAAATCAGCATTTCTCCTTGGCACAAGCGGCCCCGTTGAGACTGCCCAGCTAGGCATGGCCATGAGAATCAGTTCTCGTCAGTGTGGTGAGTGGAAGTGATGTGTGTAACTTCCACTTTATTAGCTTGAAAGAAACATTTCTGTCCTGGATTAGCCCTCTGTGTCCTTTCCCACTAGCTGGAATGCAGACTGCCAGTAACGGCTTCAATGATTCAGGACAGGATGATGAAACAGCAAGAGAGAAGGAACCTGGGGTCCCAAATAACTTCAAGGAGCTGAGCCACTCCAATAGTCTGACCAGCTGGACTGTGACCCAAAAGAAAAGGAACTTAATTTTTAAATACATATACACAATTTTAACTTTTAATTCAAGTATGCAGTCACAAACCATTTCAGGTATCTTAAATTTATGGCTTGTTGAATTTTCATAAACTGAACACACTAGTAACCAGTACCTAGATGAAGAAGCAGAATACACCCAGGAACTGAGATGGCCTCCTCCATACTCCCGTCAGGCCTGTCTGCTGAGGAATTTGTAACTGCATAAATTGGTCTGTCTGCTGTTCTACTTCACATCAATGGAATCATGCGCTATTGTAGAGGATGGAAAATACAGCCGCAAATTTCTCCCATCTCTTTGTCGGATCCTTTACAATGTGACTTATAATCAATAGGTGGAACCTATTTCCCCACCTCTTGAATCAGCACTGACTTTTTGACGTGGCTTGACAGAATACAGGGGAATGAATGCTGTGCAGCTTCAGAGGCTGAACTTTCAGAAGTCTTGCCGTTTCATTTTCACCCTCTTGGAATGCTGCTCTGAGATCGCCCTGTGGGGGAAGTGACTTAGGCCACATGGAGAAGAAATGAGCACCACCAGATGAGTGAATGAGGTCACTTTGGACCTCCAACCCCACCAAATATGCAGCTGAATGAATCCATGGATAAAATCAGAAAACAAGCTGTGCACAGCTATCCCACACAATCCTGAAAAATAATAGCCCGTTGTTTTAAGACACTAATTTTGCGGTAGTTTGTTATGCGGCAGTGGATTTAATGAAACAAGCATGTGCTCTTATCTTGGTTAGGTTGCTTTTGCTCAATGTGTTAGTGAGATTGATTCATACCGTTGTATGCAAAGGAATATCATTCCTTCTCATTGCTGTACAGGGTTCTGAGACAATATAATTTACCCATTTAACTACTGACCTGTCTAGCTTCTAGTTTGGGGCTCTTACAAACAGTGCTGCTAAGAACATTCTAATTATACGTCATTTGGTGAACGTATGCATGCATTTGTGTTCACTATGTAGTGGAGGCCCTTCTGCGCTATTTCGTGACTTGCATGATCAGCTTTAGTAGATACCACCTTTTTTCCAAAAAAGTTGTCCCAGTTCACCTCCCCACCCACTGCGCAGGGGTGTCAGCAGAGCTGAGTTGTTCCTTGCCAACATTCTGTGCTCTTAAACTTTGCAACCCTCATTTTTAAAGAGGAGGGTGTAGAAGTTGAAGAGCGCAGCAGGGAAGTATTAGCTTAATGAGTCAATGTGAGACAGAAGCTGGACCAACTGATTTGGACAGCTACCTTTCTTCCTGACACTTCTAGTTAAAAGGCCAGAATTGAATATTAAAACCTTAAAAGGACAGCATGCTCTATATTTTACATACTTTCACAGCCATAATTTCACCTGGATCTCCAATAAAATAACATGATGTAAAACAGGCAGCATGCAGATCATTACTCTGTTCTGCAGAGAAGGCAAGGGACTTGTCAAAGGTCACACAGTGTTTGGCAGAGCCCAGATAGGAGCCCAGGTCTTTGAACATGCAGATGGTTCTTCCCACCAAGGCCCTCTATTGTCTTCAGCATTGTCCTGGTGGTGGTGGGCACAAAAGCTGAGGGGAGGGGGCAAGTAGGAGGAATTTGTATCTATGGAATAAATGATATAGGTTAAACATCACAGATAGAAGGAATGTCCAATTTATACCCAGATGTTATCTCCCTAGGGTCTGGAACACGGCATCCTGTATATTCCAGGTCTTGCACATGACACACTGAAAAGCCCTGTTTTGAGGTGATAGGGATTGATGCCAACTAGCACTGCATATTCACATGCTGGACTCTGTCACCCATCCAGAAATAGTTTTGGAAATGAGTCAACTTCACATGACTGATATAGCCATGCAGAAAATGAGGCTGCACAGAATATTGCCCTAAATAATAAATATTGTATTTATTACATAGGTAATAAAACAGCACCATACAGCCTTGTCCCATTTTGGTAAAAATATATCCGCACATATGTCTATATATTCATAGATAGACGTCTGGAAAAAAAGGAACAGAAATGTTAACCTTGTTATTCCTGGGTATTAAGGGCATTTTTTTTTTTTACTTTATGCCTTTCTGTATCTTTTTTGCAATAAGGGTGAATGTTTCATTTTCAAAACTTCCTTTTGAAATAGATAATGCATTCACAGAGTCACACGCACACAAAAGGTTGTATACTAGTCTCCCTCGTCATCTATATCTGTCTTCTAACTGGCTCCCTCCTGAGGTAGCAAGTGATACCAGCACCTAGTGTATGCTTTCAGAGACATTTTATGCATGTACAGAAAATACATTTATTTCCTTTACCACTTTTACAATAAAAAAGCAATACTACTTTTATTTTTTAATTTTAAAAATGTTCAGTTACAGTTCATCCTCAATATTGTATTAGTTTCAGGAGTCCAGTGTAGAAGACTACTTCTGAAAACAAGGTTGTTGAAGAATATTTTATAACTTATCAAAATATGTGGGGGGAAAAGGCTACAAAAAAGTATATTGACAGATGCATTTTTAAACAGTTTATGAAAAATTGTGTTTCAAATTTAAAATATTATACTTATAAGTAAAAGACTGAAAGCCTATCACCTAAACGTATTGGCAGTTATCTCTGCATGTAGGACTTTGGGTGAGTTTATGCCCCCCTTCTAGATAGATGGCAGTGTGCCTGGTGGCTTAGACTATGGACTCTGACACCAGACTATCTAGTTCAAATCTCAGTCTGCCACTTCTTAGCTCTGTGACCTTGGGCAAGAGAGTTAATGTTGTGTTTTAGTGTCCTCACCCATAAAATGGAGATGATTGCACCTACCCATAGAGTTGAGCTGTCACCGGGAATGTTATAATATTCAGGTAGAGCCCTTAGAGTAGGGCCTAGCATCGCTCCTACGTGTCAGTAATTATTATATCCATTCGAGTTTCGTAATTTTCTTTATTGGACATGTATTCTAATAAAAGTTAAATAATAAACTCCCACGAGAGAAGGGAAACTATATAGACATAGAGAGGAGCAGAGATGAGAGTGGACCTAGAGACCGTCTTTGAGATCTTCAGAGAAACTCCCTGGACCTTCCTGCACAAATAGTCTTTGGCCAACACTTTGCCACTATTTTCCTGGCAAAGCTCATATAGAAAGTTTTCAGAATAAGTGTGAGAACTCTCAGTTGTGCCTGGACCAACTCATACCAAGGAACTTCTGGGGGTTGGTTACTGCCACTCTGACATGACTCAAAGTCCAGGGGGTTGAAAGACAAGACCCTTCATTCATAGCCAAGCTGGAGAAAGAGCTGCCCAGCTTCAGTTTTGTGTTTCTAAACATACCAGGCAGCATGGGCAGGACGTGTTTTGTCCATTGACCTTTAGCTGGAGCCTGTCCTCTGCAGACACAGCTTGGGGATCAAGAAAGGAGAAGGCTGCCCAAGAGTTCACATACTGTGCTCGGAAAGAAGGCAGGGGAGAGAAAGCATGGGACCAGAAGGTGGACACCCCGGGTTCCAGCCTCACCCCTGACATTGCATGTCTATGTCAGCTGGGATGAATTCTTAATTTCACCAAAACCCAATTGCTCCTCATCAGTTAATGTGGGAATAACCATGCCAGATGTGACCTGCTCAACTGGATGAAGTAAGGGAGCTACTTTATACTTGAAAGAATATCTAGATCTTGTAGTTCTTGATAAGTCTGAGGTAAACAAGGGCTGGAAAATAGTATCATAGCAGTGTTTCTAACTTTAATCAATTGACATTCTACAAACAAAATAATAAAATAGCTGCTAACCCTTATCCACAATTCTAAAATCCCACACTCTGCAGACAAAGATTTTTCATTGAATTTGGGGCCAGAATTGACCTGACCTTATGATGGTGTTTTCTTTTATTTTTATTTTTTTTGGGGGGGGGGTTGTTACTATTCATAATAAATTATAGAACATTTATTTGATAGCAGGGTGCTGGGAGAAAATATGAAAAATTCCAAAACCCATCTGGCCCCAAGGGTTTTGCACAGGAATTGTGGCCTTGGAAATAAAACTAATTCAGATGTCACATAATGAAGATTCCGGGGGTACCCACTCCCAGCGTGGGATTCACCCAGTCCCATCTGTGATTTCTTCTTCCAGGTGGCAAGTACTTGGGAAGTCTTCATGAATTTGAAGACAAATGTAATCAGCTTGAGTCAAGGAATTTACACTGGGCTATTTCTCCTAAATCAGTGCTTCTCACGTTTTAATGTTTTTCCGAATCTGCTCGGTATCTTGTAAAAATGCAAATTCTGACTCTGTGGAATGGGCCTGAGATTTTGCATTCCTGATACTCTCCAGGTGATGCCTGTGCTGCTGGGAACGTCCTAAATTCCGGAAAGGCCTAAAACAAGGTTCTGAGTAATGACAAATGGGTGCCCCACAGGGAGAGTTGCCCCTTGCCCTTGGAGGGGATACTGGCTAAACACTGATCATCACCTGACCAAACCCTGACTCCTCATGGCTTTTTCTCCATCCTCCACTGCTTTTTACTGCCTCTTCCGCCCCAGATGACTTCAATCACCCTGCCCTTCCACTCCAGACCTTGGCTGGGTTCCACCAAGTCTCATGACTCTTCACTCACCCAGTTCCAAGGTACTGCTTGGATGAGGTGCCTTTCCTGCTGGCTGACCTCCCTGGGCCCCCTCCCTCCGCCCCGCACCTCCGCCCTGCCTGCCCAAGCATGAACTAAATTAATTCAACTTTCAAATTCCTGAGATGACTCTCTATCTCTCCTGGGTATTTCCTCAGAAAATTTTTCCGTTGTTTGTCAGGTACTCCCTAGGCCCGACCACCCAGAGACGTAATAATAATGCATTTGCTCACTAGACAATTAGTGACCCGGAAAGGGCCATGGTTTATTTTTATATCAATGATTGCAGTGCCTTAAACTGTTTTCTTACACACCCTCTCTGCTTTTCTTTTTAAATTCTGGATTTCCTGGTTGCAGAAAACTCAGATTTACTTATTTTCTAAGTGAATTTTTCTATTACAAAAGTAATACATATTTATTAATGGAAATTTAGAAAATACAGATAAGAAGAAAATGAGAACACCAGTAAGCCCATCACCATTTGCCTCATGGACTTTCAGTCTTTATTTACGACATCTGGCTCATACTACATAAACCATCTTTTAAATTGCGTCCTCCCCCGATTTACAGTATATTGTGACCATTTTCACAAGTTAATAAAAATTCTTCTGCACATCAATTTTAAATGATTATGTGGTTTTCCACTTAATTGATAGGCAGTGGTTGGACTTTCACATTTTTTCCCCAGTCATTTATGGTTAAAATAAAACTGTGATGAACATTCTCACTTAACAAAAGATACAGGCATATTCCAATTCTGACTCTAATTCCAGTGTGTGTGTAATTTTCAACACCACCAAGGAATTCTCCAACACCAGCAAGGTATCCTACGGTTCAACTCAATACTCACACTACCTACCTGAAGATAACATTGGATCCCACAGGTTAATGGTTCAGTCCCTCAAGAATGTCTCCTATCCACACACAATCCAGATACCAATTGCAAGTCTAGGTTGTCACCTGTGCTTCTAACCAACCGGCTATATATCAGAGGTTCCCACCATCCCCTCGATTAATTTGATAGAGCAGCTCACAGAAACTCAGAGAAACATTTACTTATATTTACCAGCTTATTATAAAGAATATTATAAAGGATACAGATGAACAGTCAGATGGAAGAGGTGCATAGGGCGGGTTTATGGGAAGGGGTGCGAAGCCTCCATGTCCTTTCCAATTCTCCTAGCACTTCCACCTGTTCAGCTATCCAGAAGCTCTCTGAACCCCACCCTTCTGAATTTTTATAAAGGCTTCATGACATAGGCTTGCTAGTTGTTTTGTTTAGTTTGGGGAAGGCAGCAAAGTTATACTCAGAGATTTATTTCTATCTCTGCCAGCAATTTATTTAGCACTAATTCCCTTGTGGGAATTAAAATTTCATAAGCCAGTAGCATACAGGATAATATCCCTTCAGCTGAATAAAAAAATAACAAACTGCAAAAAAAAAAAAAAGAAAGAAAAAAGAAAAATAAAAAGATTAATCACATTATTGTTCCAGGCAAGGGGAGGTGAAGGAATAAAATAGGGAGTGCACCTTTTTATACAAAGTAGGAGAGTCAGTGACGACCAAAGAGCTGAATTCCAGCTGCCAGCGCAAAAAGTTTCCTGTTGCTAAGGAACAAAGACGCTGGTGTTGGCAGTGGGCTGTTCTCTTTCATGGGCCTCTGCTGGTCTCTCATCACTGTCTTCTAGGAATGCCTTGCCAAGATGAGAGGGAGGGAGGGCCCCAACGGTCTCTGAAGAATTTTTAGGTTAGCTAAGAGTCAAAGAGTTGCCTCACTCCAACCAAAACGCTCAGACAGTCCTCACAAATGCTCAGTATTTATAGTCTAAACATCCCCTTGCCGTAGTTGCTTCTCCACACATACTTAGCGATAAGTCCAGCAGGGTCTGTTGGTTGATGGGCTGCTGACTGCTTGTCACCAGCAATGGTAGAATGATGACACGTTTGCATGACTCATTTCATCCTTGTAACAAAGCAGTTTTTTCTTTGTCATAAACAGGTGGGTTAAAACAACTTAAGTCATGAACGAGCGGACCTGAAATCATATTAAAGCTGTGCGTAACAGTAACAAGTAGAGTCTGGATTCTAGTTAAGGACTTGCCTCTGACCCCGAAATCTGACTTGAGAACCCAGGCGCTTCATGCTATCCTTAAATACTTCTCCCTGACTGTTTTCTGTTGGATTATTTGCCTTTTAATTAATATTTTGCAACAGCCCTTTAGTTTGGTTGTAGAGGCTCAGAGTTGAGACGTGTCGATCTGGGCTGAGAGATACCTCACCTCAGAAATATCACCTTCGTGTCAAGGCAGTCAGCACTTAGAGGGCAAGCACCTTCAAAGGTGATGGCAGGTGACCAACCCTATACAGGACAGAGGCCTGCAAGACTGGTGGACTTCAACCTTCTTTGAGAAAAAGCAAGAGTGACTCGTTGAAAGGTGAAGAAATCAAAGCTTCTAGGTTATCCTCTGTGAACACAGACACTGGAAAGTTATCAGAAGGAAAAAGAAAATCTGAAACAGAGAAGCTAGCCAGGAGCTGCCCGAAGGCTCATGCAAATGAGCCCCACCCACAACTGCCTGGAAACCATGCCAGAAGTCAGAGCACTTGCTGCAGAGCCTCACTCTGGAAAGGAGGAGGAGGAAGAGGAAGGAGGCTCTGAGGAAGCAGGTAAGGAGCCACAGGGGGTCATGGAGGGATGGGTCACAGTGCCCTAGAGCCCTAAGCGACAGCTCAGTCAGTCCAGCTGAATACTTTCTTTCTGGGATCATCTTTCAAGTGCAGCCATTCTCCAGCTGCGAAGCCTTGGGCAAGTCACTTCACTATTCTGAGCTTTGGCTTCCCCCATCTATAAAATGGGTATAAAAATATCATGCTCACTGGGTATCTGAGCACATGCGGTGCTTTGCTGAGAATGTTACAGACATTATTCCTTCCTCGCAGTAAACTTGTAAAGTGGGATTATTAGCCTATTTTACAGAAGAAAATGAAGCTCAGAGAGGTTAAGCCATTATTAGTCAAAGACCTCACAGCAAATAAGTCTGGTTCTAAAGTCTGCACACTTTCTACTCCCCATCCTGCCTCCTACACAGGGCGCTTTTAAAAAATCAAATGGCCTGATGCAAATGAAAAAAAATCTTAAGATACATTTATACCATCTACATGTGAGTCACCACACTTAGATCCTAGCAAAGATTGGGGCTCTTTGTAAACTGCGAAGTGCTATAAAAATGTTCTCTCTCTTGAGGTTGAAAACATTGGGGTGATGCTACAAACAATATCTGGCAAACTGACTTAGTCATAGATAAGAGACCATGCCTTAGGGGTCATGTTTAGGACTTGTAGCTGAGATGTCCTGGCTTGGGGGTAAGTGGCAGGTGGCAGGTAAGGGCCACGATGCTGATGCCACTGTGATCTTCCTTCCTCTTTACGCTTGGCCATGGAACTTCAGAAAATGTAGGTTGGCTTTGGGGGGAAGGGGAGGGCCTTAAGAGTAGTAATACATGCTTACTGCAGTAAAGTTAGAATTTTCAGATAAAAACAAACATAAACATCTATAATTTTACCCCCAGAGATAACCATGGTTGACATTTTCACGTACTCTGGAAAATTGGATTATATCCTAATATGGTTTTATTCTTTTCACTTAATGGCATATCATGAACATATTTCCACATTAATAGATGCTTTATCACATCATTTTAAAGGCTGCAGAATGTCTCTTCATATGGATGGAGCAGAATTTATTTAATCAATGTCCCACTGTTAGGTAATTAGGTAGTTTCAATTCTTCACCATCAAAGCAGAACTCTGATGGGTATGGTATCTCTGTAACCTGATGGGTACTTCTGTAACCAAATTTTTGTATAGGCCCTTGATTATTTCCATGGGATAGATTCCTAGTGGGGTAACTGCTGATTCAAGGCTGTATTTGAAGGCTTTTGGATCAGTACTAAAGGTCTGCTTCTGACACACTCTGGAATTCAGGGGCTCCTCAAAGCTCCGTGCAGAAAACTTTATAGGACTTTGACCCTTCCTATCTTTCAAATCCATTTGCAGTGATAAGGCTAACCACCGCATGTATGGTCTTTACTAGGTGCCAGGCTCTTATCTAAGAGCTTTACCCTCTGATGTACTACTTTTAGCTTCCTTTACAGAAGGAAAAAATGAGGCACAGAGAGGCTGAGCAATTCAACCAGAATTATGGCCCTTATAAGCAGTGGAATTGGGGTCATGAGCCTTGACAAGGTGGTTCCAGAATCTATGCTGTCCACTGTTTTCTGGGGAAGTGCTTTGATTCGATCTCCAAAGATGTTCTCCCTCATCCCTTTGATCTTCCCTGCCATCTCCCAACCTATGTCAAGCACCACCATCCTAGCCTGGAGCGCCTCTGGAGTCCCTAACTGGTCTTCTGTTTCCACACTGTTCCCTGCTCTGCAGTGGAATGGCTTTTGAAATGAAAACAGGATCAGGTCACGTTCTCCTCAGCCCCCTGCACCCTCCCGAATAAAACCCAGCTGCATCCCAGCTTCCAGGGCCCACTTCCTTTCTCTCTGGGTTAATCCTGAACCACTTTCCCACCCAGCTCCACCAGTTACACCTCAGTCACCCTGGATTCATTTCACTTCCTCCATTTGGCAGACCTTTTATCACGTTAGGACTTTGGTACATGCTGTTCCCTTGACCTGGAACTTTCTTCTTCCGCTCGGCACTGCTGGAGTCTTCTCAAACTTCAGCCTCAGCTTTCACATCACCTCTTTGAAAAAACCCCTGGTGGTCTCATCTGAAGCAGCCAATGCTCTAAGCCCCATTTTCCTTTTTTGTCTGTTATGGTGTTCATTAAAATTATATATGTATTTATTGCCCATTCCTCACCAAATGTTCCCTCCCCTCCCTCGACTTTAAAGACTTTGATGAAGTCAAAGACCATGTCTATTTTGTTCATTATTATTGACCCAATGCCTCACACAGCACCTGGCTCATGGTGAGCACTAGGTAACTCAATAACCGTAGAAAGGATGAATTCTCCGCAGTAGTAAGGATGCTCGGTAAACCATCCATTTTGGTCAGAGCTGTTCCATCCTCCTTCTGTGGATCTTCATTTCCTCTTCCCTATACAAAGCAGTTAACACAGTCTCAAAGAAAACCAGGGAGTCATGAGTGAGAGAGTATAAGCAGGTTTTGCTTCAGGTATCAACTCAGTCAGGGTAGGTGAGGTCATTCCAGGGACACAAGGAAGACTCACTGCCCCCAAATTCCCCTTGCACAGTTCCTGGATTCCTACCACAAGAGATTTATGGCCATGAGGAATTTCCTGAGAATACACAAACACTGTCTAGTTAATAACACACATCCAGCAGGTAACTGAATGTACAGGTGTTCTGCCTTTGTGACTGCACATGGTAGCGGACTGGAAGTCCCAGTGTCACCAGTAACTAATTAGCTTGGGCGAGAGTCACTTCTTGCCTTCTACCTGCAAAGTATGTGGTTAGGTCAGAGAAGTGGTTTTTAAACGTATTATTTTTTTCCTCAGCAGCTCAACTCTTCTCTTATTCATATGATCAATATGAGGAAAGCTAAGTGTTTTGGTTAAAATGGGGAAGCAGGGCTGGAGCCCTCCTCTTTCCTGACTCCCCTTTTAAGTCCCCAAGGGTGGTGGGATGGCCAACCCTTGGACTCTAAGATTACTGTGCTCAGTGCTGCCAGGGTGGCCGTCTGTGTTCTGGTTGCAGCTTCTTGGGTACATGAAATGACCAGAAGGGGGTCAGAAAGAACTTGCTGAATCTGATATCTGAGCTTTTAGGCTGTGTAGAACGTGAATTTGACAGCAATTGGTGTGCAGGGCAGGTAGGCCCTTTATGCAAGGTTTCAGCCGTTTTAGAAAAGAATGAGGGCCCCAGAGAGAAGAGGCCCAGAAGGCTCACTTACTCTCTCCACAATCTAGAAAAAAGAAATTGCCACCCCTACCCTTCTGGCCAGCAATCCCGGGTCTTGAAGGGACCGCCCACCCACATACTTGGCTTCCAGGGTTGGTCGCTTGTCAAGTCCTGGGGAAAGTCCCCACCCCACTATCAGCTGGGCAACTCTCTAGCCTTTGCTGCACGCAGGTGTGCTCAAGAGGCTGCAGCCTGGGCCACCTGGCAGCTCCAGGTGCTCTGTGTGCGCTGCCATGGAGATGGGCCCCGGGGTTGGTGGCGAGAAAGCAGTCTTCCGGAGCTCCTCCAATTCAGAAGAGAGACGGAAGCCTCAAGCCCTTCAGGGTAGTCTGCTGACCACATTAGTGCCAAGGAGGCCCAGGTGGGTGCCTGGGGGGGTTTCCTGGGACAAAAGAAGGGAGGAGGAGCCAGGGGAGGCCAAGTATTGGGAGGAGGGTCTGGAAGGGCTGATCTGCAGACCAGGGCAAGGGAGCCTCTCCAAGCTCCCAGGTCAAGGGGAGAGGCTTTGCAAGGGGCCCTCTTGCCAGGCCAGTGAGCAGGGGCTCAAAGACTGGGCAAAAGAGCTCTAGAGGGTTGGCCCTGTAGCCCAATGGGAGGAGGAAAAGAGGGCCTGGTGTTTGTTCCTAGAGGAGGGACAGACCAGGGAATTCACAAAGCCCATCTGCAGGGGAGGAAATAGTCGACCTCCGGCACAAACCACTGACAGTGGCTCCCCTCCCTCTCCCTGGAGTTTGAGAAGTCAAGGGCAATCACATAGTATTTTTATCCATTTCCAAAGCTAGAATGCAGTCTCCTCTAGTGGCAGCTCATTAATAGTGGGGTGGCTCAGGCCTTCACTGATAGAGGGGATACTGCTGGAGTACGACTTAATTCTATGGCTTAGCAACTGGGTAATCTGGAACAAATTGTTTCATCTTTTTGAATCTAAGATTTTTTATCTGGGAAAGGTGGGTGATGATACCTTTTAACAACTCACAGAACACAGCCTAGGACCAAACACAGGGACAGCATTTAATGGGTGTTCCTTTCCTTCTTTTCCCTCTCTGCCAGGACATCTCTTGCCAGGCCTCCTAGTGTCAGGTGTGAGGATGGCCGAGCAGCAGAGCCGGGAGCGTGAGTGCCCTGTCTGCTGGAACCCCTTCAACAACATGTTCCACACCCCCAAAGTGCTGGATTGCTGCCACTCCTTCTGTGTGGAGTGCCTGGCTCACCTCAGCCTGGTGACTCCAGCCCGGCGCCGGTTGCTGTGCCCACTCTGTCGCCAGCCCACTGTGCTGGCCTCGGGGCAGCCTGTTACTGACTTGCCCACAGATACTGCCATGCTCACCCTGCTCCGCCTGGAGCCCCACCACATCATCCTGGAAGGCCATCAGCTCTGTCTCAAAGACCAGCCCAAGAGCCGCTACTTCCTGCGCCAGCCCCGGGTGTACACGCTAGACCTCGGCCCCGAGCCTGGGAGCCAGATTGAGGCCCCCCAGGCCACGGCCCCGACCACCACGCCCATTCCCATCCCCAGCCACTACTCTCTGAGGGAGTGTTTCCAAAATCCTCAGTTCCGGATCTTTGCCTACCTGTTGGCTGTCATCCTCAGTGTCACTCTGTTGCTTATCTTCTCCATCTTTTGGACCAAGGAGTTCCTTGGGGGTATGGGGTGAACATCTGTTCAGGATGAGGAACCAAGCCCTTCTTGGTTGCTGCTGGGTATGGGGACTGTGGAACCTCATGTGGGGTTGTCTTCCTTTGTAGTATTGTTCATTCTTGCAATCCACACATCAGTTAGGCCATGTGTTTGCTTCTGGGAGTCCTGTTATAACCTCTGAAAGCTAAAGGGCTGGGAAAAGATGTGAAGAACCCTCCTGGTGTGAACCACAGGGTCATGGAAGGGTGATCTGATTAGAGTGCTACACTGCAAGTTGTGCCAAAAGGACTGGGTGTCTCCAGGAACCTGACTGGCCCACACAGCAAGCTGAATCTCTCACTGGAGCTGCTTTGAACTTCGTTCATTTTTTATTTTTTTATGTTGCTAAAAAATTTGGAAAGCTAGCTTCAATTCTGTGGACAAACATGTATCCTCCTCGCAGTTTACTTTGGATGTCTTTACCAGTCCCAGTAAAAATGGTCTGCGTTCATCCACTCATTCAATCACTATTTGGCTGGTGCTGTCAGAACTAGGGGAAAGGTAGGATTATCCAGGGGCGGCAGTGCAGAGGGTATGCTCTTTCTGGTATAAGACAACCTCTTTTGTCGGTATGTTATATGGAGCGTTGAGTCTGAAAGTTCAAAGGTGAGAGGGTCAGTGGATCAAAGGAAATCTGGGATTTGAAAGGAAAAGTCATTTCTCCTGGTAGGTGCAGAGGCCTTGGTAAGTCGTGCAAAAAAGAGATGACTCCCCTCTACCAAGCACTAAAATTTTGGCCTCAAGAGGTAAGAAGACATAAACCCTGGATAGAGTAAAAGCCCTAGCTCCCACCCCAGGCTGTGCAGGCAGGGGTCCCTGGTTTTCTTTTTCATGACAAAACCTAGGGATAAAAATAATTCAGTAGAATTTGGATGCTTGGGCTGCTGCTTGACTGTAAGTTGCCACCTCTGCAGTCTAAAACCCTGATTTCTGCTTCTGCGGTTTTAATATTGCCTAGTGGCCCAGGACTCTAGGACAATCTCAAAGAGGTTAAAACACCACTGCAATTATAAAGCAATGACAGTTTTTTTTTTGATTTGTAGAATAAGCTTTCAGAGACCGAAAACTGGTTTAATTTGCTCTAAATAACATTCTTCGTGGAACTAGCTTCTATAAATTCTTAGGGATCTTAATGTACAAGATATTCCAAAATAGCCATGTATTTTACTTTCAGTAAAAACAAAGTCATAAGATGTGAAGAAAAAGATTCTCCATGACAAAATTGGAAAGTCGCCAATGTTATCCCATCAGGGGACTCACCGACCTTTCCATTTGCGCCATCAAAGATAATTACTCTAAAGCTGGGACTCAAGCTCTCCCCACTGACTTCATTTCTTCACACATCCTTGCTTGTTGACCTTGTGGCAAGTTAGGCAATGAGCTCACCATGTTCTCAGAACCATGAGGAACAGGGAGAGGGCCTGGGGGAAGCTCAGGGAGAAACACTTCCCTGTGCAGTAGGGCCTATGGCTGAGTAAACTCATCCCTATTGATAACTAAAACCGAGACTCCATAGATTTAGCAGCTACCTTGTTCAAGATCACCCAGCTAGTAACTGGTAGACTCTTTAGTAAAAAGAAATTATACTCTTGAAGTGGCTGATATGCCAACCAAATAAAACATGTCTGAAATTTGGTGAACAGGGAAACATTTTAGTATCTTCTATTCTTACATTCAGTAGTTCTAACCTTGGAACAGTGCCAACCTCCTAGGGGGCACCTGGAAATACGTGGGAGCATCTTTGGTACTCCAATGAAGGGGGTGGGTTGTTTCTGGCTTGCAGTACTCCAGAGGTCAGCCACGCTGCAAAGCTAAAAAAAAGTTCCACAAAATATCAACTATCCCAAAATGCAAATTTTTTCCTGTTGAACACTATAGGCTCCTCATAAGTTCATGAGGTCGAAGTGGTGAAATTAACTCCTTTAGGGATAAAGTCAGAGTAAGAGATGCAGGGACTTATCAAAAGGGCAATATAAACAGAAGAGGGGTTAAAAAGCTCGGGCATTGTACAGGAATCAGGCCACGCTGGCTGGTCCTTTTGTCTGGCCAGTGTTGCCAACATACTCAAGATCCGTGGCACAATGTCTAGACAGAGAGTAAGTGTCCTCTTGAGTGGAGACTATACATTCTCATAAAACGCCACACTCGATTTATGCTCAACTGCTTCCTACAATGACATTTCCAGTAAAGAAATGAATGTTCTACATTTGTTTTGCCAAAGCTTAAGTGTTTTTACCCAGTTGCTACCTCTAAATCTCCTGGAAGCCCCTTCCCCTGCCCCCAAAAGACAAGATTAATAAAATTTAAACTTCAAAAACTAAAAATCGTAATACATTTATACACTATATCCAAACTACATGCTAATACACTAGTATTCATTATTAGTTTAAACATACTACAAAAGTAGTAATGAAAATAATTTCTTTTCATGGCCAATTATAGAAGAAATAGAGCCCACTAATACTTAAATAACAGTGACGTGCCCAACAGAGGGTAAGGCCGACAATTTAAGCTTACCTGAAATCAGATTAAACAGAATATTTCACTATACATCACACAATTGAACAATAGAGCTAGAGAAGCCACTCTCAGCCTCTCTGGAATAGTAAGTCAAAAGTGTATTTAAATGTTTAAAAGGAGAAGACATCATATGCCCCTTTTGAATTTCCTATACACAATCCTTTCCTCCAAATTCCTTATTTTTGTATGAATTTACTGTGTACTTTCAGAGTCCAGTGGTTGTATATTTGGGGTGGAAAGAGGTGAAGGTAACTACTGAATGGCCAATGAGTAAAAATATTACAGAGTCCAGATACAGTTCACTGGTAGTCTGGCCCATAATGCAATAGCCCTCTATTTCTTAAAAAGTTAACAAAATGCTTACTTATTAAGACAGAAATTGGAACAAGCCATATTTGAGATTGTCTCAAAACCTGAAAAGAGGAGGGACCTCCATGGATCAAAGGCTGGGATTAACTATGCAAAATAATTCTTTCAAAGAGTTTTCATAATAGGATTTTACTCCATAGCAAGTGTGTAATAATAAAAATAGTTTATGTTT
Source organism: Cynopterus sphinx (assembly GCA_030015415.1). Taxonomy (NCBI): domain Eukaryota; kingdom Metazoa; phylum Chordata; class Mammalia; order Chiroptera; family Pteropodidae; genus Cynopterus; species Cynopterus sphinx. The sequence goes on along the minus strand of CM057385.1, from coordinate 114,341,573 downwards.
AGGAATACCCTTTAGTCATTTTTTTCCAGACTTACCTTAACATGAGGGGTATATCCTTTAAATAACTAACAGAAAAGAGGTTGCACAATAAAGACATCATATTTGCTTTCTAAAAATTTCATTGACTTGACACAATGGCATAGCTTTGGGCTAACACAAAAGATACCAATTACAAAGCTAAATGGAAGACATTTTCTGACATAGCAAATGTTCGGTCTGAGCTTCGTGATGCAGGAAGCATTCCAAATGAACCCAATAGGAAGAGGTTAAAAATCTTCTCTATTGCAGAGCCCTGAGCACAGCTGTGGGTCTACCTCTTGACCTCCCATTCTCAAGGTGAAGTCTCTCTGTCAGGCATTGTTTACCCAGTGCATGCGGAGACGTGCCCCTTTACTTGAGGGATTCCAGACTATAGTCCAGCCACCTTGCTCTCAGGTCACATGTAGTCCTGAAGCACGTACCATGTAATGAAAAGGCAAGTTTCAGGAATTAAAAATGGAGTCAGTCACAATCCTGAGTACTGTGAGGAAAGCAACAGGGCATTTAAAAGAAAGATTAATAAAAACACCTACACAGTTCTTGGCAGGGTGTGAAGATGAAATTAAAATGGCAACCATGAGAGGGGTCACTAGCACTCAGGGACTGGGCCACCTGCCTAGAGTGGAGACTAAAAGGAAATCCAATCTAATGAGAGTCCACACATGGTCACTGGCAAAACACATGATATAACACAACTCGTCAATCCTTTCTTTTGAAAATGGCTCTTAAGAGAGAGCCTGAGATTAGAGTCCTTTTTCCATGGTCTTATCTATTCAGCCATCCATAGCTTGAAGGTCCTGTCATATGAGCAAGTGGCTATAAGCTGCCCATCGGAAGAAATGTCTAGGCCCATAACTTTGCCTTCATGACCAGCCAGAGTCTTCAGTGGGGACCAGCCTGGGTGGGTCCAGATCTTGGCTGTGTTATCATAGGCACCAGTGAGCAAGAAATTCCCATGGATAGCTACAAGAAAAAAGAAGGAAAATTGCTTGGGGAATTGAAGTATTCAAGAATGCAAGAAAATAAATGCACAAAAATCTGCTAGACAATACTATTTTGAAAAAGAAGGTATTTCCACATTCAGAAAAACTTAACACTCTGATCTATTTTCCTACAAAGCCTCTAGAAAAAAGGGACAACTACAGGTAGACTTAGGGAAACAAATAACATTATGAAGGTCTTTTGGCTCTTTCCTCAACAGACAGCCTGTTCAGAACATTAAGGATTCAGTGCTTAGAATTTCCATGGAGAAAAAGGAGAAGCACTCAAAAAGTCTTCTTTACCTTCAAGCAACAAAAAGCACACTGTGCCATAGTTGTCTGAAAGTACAGTAGAGGGAGGGAAACTAAAATGTGCTCCTTCAACAGAGTCCCAATTCTCTCCCATTCCACTTCCAAGTTAAGCTAAAGCCTGGCCTGTATTCCATGAAGTACAATCTGTCTGTCACATAATTAGGCCTAAAACAGAAGAGCAGCTTACGCTCAAACTTGACACCAGTCACTAAATTCTGATGGGCAGGTATGGTATAGACACAACGCCGCTGTCGAAGGTCCCACACTTTGCAGGTGTTGTCACCACTGCCAGTTGCAATGTGGTAGCTGTGGATCAAGCGCAGTAATGAAGTTAGGAACAAAAAGTACTTCCTGACCAAGAACCCTCTCCACCCCTCATTCAATGAGCTTTGTTTACCCATTGGGGGAGAAATTAATTCCATAGATTTCCTTCAGGTGCCCTTCTAGGAACATGATACAACGTCCTGTGCGCAGGTCCCAAACTCGACCAAATGCATCCAGACCCCTGATAAAACAATTTACAAATGAACATTGAACCCAGTTCTCTTTGGAAGCAGGCACACATGAGGTGAGACTACTGAGCTGCCCCTGGCTATGTGGAAGAAGCCTTACCCGGTGCCAGCCAAAGAGCCATCTTGATGGAAGGCAATGTCATACACACCCATGCTGTGGCCTTCCTGATGCAGGATCTCCTCTTGAGCCTCCAAGTCCCATAAGCGCCATGAGCGGTCATAGCTAAAAAGTTAAACTAGTAATTAACCAGAAGATATTTACATTTTACAATACGCAAGGTACTATAAATAGTCGTAGCTTCAGTAATGCTTCTGAAACTACTCATATAACCACATTAACTAGAAATTCTTTCCTGGTGCAAATGATGTCTCAGTAACTAGGCACATAAGTCTTGGGTGCTACCTGGGAAACCATGACTTCCTATAAAATTAATTCAGTGTCTATTTTAAGAGCAGAATTTCCCGAGAATGGCCCAGAAAAGATTCTGTTGCCTTCTTTCATCCCCAATTCCACTGTTACGTCCTTTTGGTCATGGAGCATTTATATATTTACTAAGCCCTAAACTGGATGTTGGGAATACAAAAGTCAATCAAAGATACACAGATCAACGGAACCAAGTAAAAAAAGACCCACAAATATATTATGGTCCAATTATTTTCAATGAGGATGCCAAAGCAATTTCAACAGAGACAGGAAAGTCTCTTCAATAAAAGGTGGCAGAATTGTCTATGTGCACAGAAACAAAGACAAAAAAAGGACAGACATTAAAAAACTGAGTAAAACCTCTGGATGCTGCATAAAGGATATACAAATGTTCAATAAGCATAAGACAAAGTACTCAACACCAATAGCTGTTAGGGTAATAAAAATGAAAGCTGTGAGATTTCAAGACACACCTGCTAGACTGGGAAAAATGCTAAGAATGACAACACGAAATGCCGACAAGGATGTGAAACCACCAGAATTCTGGGACTGTAAAATAGTACAACGACTTGTAAGTTTTTTAGCATTTCTGGGTATTTTTTCAGAGAAAAGAAAAAAAAAACACACACACATTCACAAGAAGCTTTGTATAAGAATATTTGTGGCAGCTTTAATCTGCCAACATGAATCTTTAAAATGTTTGCCGAGTAGACACAAACGAGTTCATACGGTAGGAATTTATAGTGATAGATACCAGCTCAGTGGTTGCTTTAGAAGGGGGAGCTGACTGGGAAGGGGTATGAGGGAACTCTGTGGGGTGATGTGGGGATATGGGTCACATGAGCACATGCACTGTCAAGATTGATTGAACTGTGCACTTAAAATAAATCCACTCCACTACATGTAAATGATATCTTAAATAAAAAGTTCTTTAGAAGATTCTGGGCTCATAAAACTTGTAGAACCAGAAAGGGAGACCAATTTGCAAGCAGAGTGGTAGACTTTAAAATTTCAGATTAATTACAATTTAAAAGCAAATACACTTAGCCCTAACTACATCATACATTCTTGTCTGATTCTGATTCACTGCCAAACAAAAAAATCCTACTTGAAGATCTGTTTTAAAAATTTATTTGGCAGTTAGCCATAAAGGGTTAACAAGATGCCATAATCCCATGTGGATAGAACAGTAACAGGAAGGCTTACCAGGTGGTACCCAAGAAACGTCCTGATGGATGCCACATTACCCGGGCCACACGCACTGTGTGGCCTTCAATATCTGCCACTGGTTCATCACTGAAAAAGAATCAAACATATGTGAGTCAACTATTTATACTCATGAAAATATTTTCTGAACTTATTAACTGTTTTGCACAGATGCCCCTATGATCTGAAAAGCCAAATTGTAACATTTGTAAGTTGTTAAAATTTTAGGGCTAACAAAAATTTAAGTCACTTGCCAAGGATTTAAGATTTGGGTCTACTTCATATGCCCACAGGGCAAAACTGCTCATGGTATTTTGACAAACATTCTTTCTACTTCACTTTACTATGTTAATAAACCCTTAATGCTATACCACTCATAATTAGAGAAAAAAAAGATAAGCAAATCTTTCTGCACCAAAGTAGTGCTGAGATTCTAGAAAGAAAACATAGAGAGGTGAGGTAACAGAAATCAATCAGTTTTAGTGAAAGTGGATTGATTAAAATTTTCTCAAACTTTAGCTTGTTGAAGAAACCAATCAGAAAAAGGACCTCCTAAATAGACAGGCTTAGTTTCCTTTTGGTGGCCATTGAATTCTACCACTCAGCAACAGAAAGATCTGAAACATCAGTGAAAAAAAATAAATATGAACTCTAAAGAGGGCAATTAAAAAGGGAACTTTGTCAATGTGCATACATAGAACTAACCAAAGCCCTAAGGGAAGATATATTGCTAAGTATTACCAAAGCCAATTAAAACTTGCTGTGCTCATAGGTAAGATCCTGTCTGGAAAAGAGACACTAATTAGCTTTTTACAAAACCCTCGAATAAAAGCCTCATATACTTTCCTGAAGAAGGAAAACTAAGCAACTGGATTCAGATGTCTTTTAGCCAACAACAGGCTTTCAAAAATTTCTTGGAAAATAATAAACACAAAGAAAACATCTTGTAACTGGAGAAAACAGTCTAGGTAAAGGTAATGCTACTGAGAGGAGACTACCTTGGCACTACTGCCAGACAGAACTTCACTTTTCTCTCCTGCAAACACGTTGCCAAGAATGTTTTATTTAGTCAGTCTACCAAACAGTGTACTTCTCCAATGTCAACCTATTGCATAGGAGGTAAAATGGATCTTTCCAAAATAATTGGAGCCAAGAAACAGTGGCCACTATGTCAGATGCAAAAATTAAGATCTGAAGTTAACAAACAAAAAAAAAATCTGTTACAACTCCTTTGGTAAGAAAAGGTTTAAGAGAGGAATCCTTCATTTTATTTTCATACCAAGTTACCTTGACTTTTAGACCATCTCTGGGGTTAAATGCCATATTTTTAGGTATCAATGGCCAACCAATCAACTATTTAGTGATTGCAATAGAGAGAACAACAGTATTCACCTGTCAAGGCTCCAAAGCTTCACAGAACCATCAGCAGCACAAGAAGCCAGATTAACATCTTTTTGGTCCAAGGAGATAGTGGATTTTGGATGAAACACAATTGCTCCTACATTTGTGTTATGGCCTGAAAGAATGTTTAAGAAATGAAAGCCAAAGGGTTCCCACCCCCTTATAACTTATGTGCAAATACAGACTATGATGAATGATATAGGTATACATCAGGGAACATGTGGACAGATAGAGAATTAAAGTATTCAACTATTTATTTATATTATCTATTTATTTTATTTTTTATGTAAGGCAACCCTTGGTTAGCCTTGTAGATTGCAAGAATCTTGTCAGCCTACAATCCTTTATTTTTATTTTTTATTTTTTATGCCTACAGCACCTGGACTTCCTAGGTGGTCTCCCATCCAAGTACTAACCAGGCCCGACCCTGCTTAGCTGACGGGATCAAGTTTGTTCAGTGTAACATGATCACAGACAGTATTCAACTATTTAAAAAAATAAACTATTTTAATTTCAACCAGTATTTAAATCACATTTAAAAAAGCAAAACACAAAAAACTTTGTTTTTGGTTTAGAGATTGGACATGAGAGAAAAGTGATGTGCATATGAAGTCATTACCTTCTAGCCTTGTGGTCAGAGAAAACCAAGTTAAGTCAAATTAAGAATGAATCCTATGTTTACTGAGACTAGTATCAGGCAGAGTTTTAGAGTTTTACTGCTTGACAGAGGTAACACCAGGAAAAAGATGGAGATTTAAACAAGATTCTAACTCACCTCGAAGAGTGTGAAGGAGATTGCAATCAGGAACAGACCAGAGCTTGCAAAGCCCACTCCTATCAAACACAAAGGAAAGCATCTCAGCCAGGGTTGGTCTGGGAAGGAAAAGGTACCTTGGTAATATTACTAAAGGACAATTTCTTCTCACCCCAACAAACTTTACAGTGACAGACAGGAAATGAGAAATAAAAGCCTTATCATTTAAAGCGTTAGAGAAGAAAGCTATGCCCAGGTCTCACACAGCCAGGGGGCTCCACTGAACTGTACTTAATACAGCTTTCTCCTTAACTTTTGGATCAATTTGTCAGGGAAGGTAGGACAAATTAAACTACCTAATAATATTAATATCATTAATACTACCTCCTTAAATATGAATAGCATTTTGCTGCTTACAAAGCAATTACATTTTTTAAAAAGACTTTTTATCTCAGAATATCTCCAACCATTACTTTTATGTCTATTGTCTCAAATGATCCTTATAAACAGATCTGTGAGGTACATAAAACAGGAATGATAATTTCTGCTTTATAATGAAGGTAACTGAGTGTTGGAAAAGTGGAGAGATTTGCACAGGTCCTTGGCTTTCTCTGAATCAGTCTCATATTCTGCCTAGCTAAGTAGTTTCTATGCATATAATGTAAGAAAGTTCTACTAGATGGCATGTCTCACAAAAATAACTAAATAGAACAAAACAAGTTATCACATCCTAAGAGTTTCCTGAAAATGTGGTATAAATAATAAAGATTAAAAACAATAATTCATATTTACTGAGTCCTTACCACATTAAAGGCATTATCAAGGTAAATGTTTTACAAACATCTCACCCTACTTTACAGAAAAGGAAACTGATGCTTACAGAGATTAAGTATCTTGCCTAGGTCACATAACTGAAAAAGAAAAGTTATACTGGGGTGTAGATACTAGTTAAGTCTATACGCTTACATGACCTGCTCCAAAATATTAGTGTCAAAAACATGAGACTGCTACATGTCATAGATCTCTGGGGTGCCTTGTAAATAGTCAGAACTGTTCACAAAGACTTTACTGTATAACAGAATGGGTAGAGCAGTAGCATCTCTAGTTTGGTGTGATCATGAGAATCAGAGGAAGAGGATATAGAAATGGACATCTAAGACAAATGCTGATATCCCTCCATCCCCCTGAACCTGTTCCCCGTTTAGGGAAAAAAAATATCACAGTGAAATATAACTTACCAACAAGCTGTGGCCAGCATTTTGGAATTGGGACTAAAGTGACAGTAGGAGATAGGCCGATCATCCCCAATCTGACTGCAGAAATTATTCAAAGACTTAAAAAAAAAAAAAAAAAGAGAGACAAACATAGGTCAATAGGCTAATCCAAGGGTTTCTTGGTTTTTCTGCTATTAAAAAAGACACTTTACAATTTTAATACAACCCAAGATTCTTTTACACTGTGTATGTTAGGAAACATTTGTATTGATAAATGAATGGAGTCAAGGCATATCTGGAACCCCAGCATACTGTCTTTTACAGTCTTAGTATCTTCCGTGTCTGCTAAAAATAAACAGCAAAAGTGTGGAGAGACCTAAAGTACAACTTTGACACATTAAAAGAATTAAAGAGTAGAACCTTAGACCTCTGCTGAGTACAAAGTATAGTAGGTTCCAGCCACCTAAACCAGTGGCTCCTCCCAATGGTGACAGTGTAAGCAGGGAGGAATAATTATAGCTGCCTCTATCCCCAAGAGCTGGGCTGAAGCAGAAAATCCAATAAATATTTAAAAATCTTTAAGATATTGGATAACTGCTGAGCACATCTTACCCGGAGAGATTTGTGCAGCTCTTGCATCTGGGAGGTCCTAGTTGTTTCAGGAATCTCTTTGTGGAGACGGGCCTCTTCCAAGCGTTTCATTGCCCTGTGACACATACAAAGAACATTATCATCATGAGTAAATGGGTTGTACACAAAAGGTCCACAGAAGTAACTTATCAATTTCATTTAACCACCACAGTCAAGATAAAGCAGATTTTCCGTCCTTGAGAAGAAACAAGAAAAGATATGCTTCTTTCTCCTTCTAGGGGGTCTCCTTACCTGGGCAGTGAATAATTAGCAATCCATAGTCTAGCAACCTTCAGGCTGTTTGGTCCTTCATGGTACCAGGTTTGCTGATACTGAAAGTTAAATTAAGAGCAGAAATATCAAGTCTGAAGCATTCTTGTCTAACGATCTTCTATTTTAACTGCTTGGAAAAAAGGTGAATTAGTTCAGTAATAGGATGAAATAAAAAATATATGCTTTCTATTATTATTATTATTTTTTTTTCTGTTAGGTCTTTTTAGATAGTTTCTGGTTCTTTGTTAAAAGTTACAAATGTTATGGTTCTTTCCTGAAAGGGAAACTCACTAATCTCCACTTATCCCTACACAGGAACTACAAACCACTATCAACGACTACTCCTAAACACTACATTCTTCAATCCCTCATCCCCAAAACACACAAACCATTGAAAGGTGAAAATGAGAGAACTATAATCTCATTTCCTTCACATTTATATAATGAAGGCAAAGACATATTTTACCTCTTCTTTGGACTTCTTAGATTTCTCATCATCTTTCTTGGTCTTTTTTAAGGCATCAGTACCAACCACTGAGAGGATATTTCTTAACCTGTAATAAAAAAGAGAGAAATTTAAACAGAGTTGTGAGATTTTGAAAAGTACATCTAAGAAGGGAGATAAGCTTCCCCTATTTTCTCACCAAATTCCAAGAAACCTTCTTTAAGAGTCAAGATGTCATGCCTAAACTACCAGTGATTTCTTTCAATCTTCTTTATGTGAAGATTCCCAAAATTAACTGTAATTACCATGTTTAATTTAAAATAAACTAGCCAAAAACTGTTACCACTTGGTCTGTGAAGACAGCCAACCTTCACTTAATGTCACATGTGCTGGATACTGACTCAGGTACTCAATTTACAACAATAACTAAAAAACAGTTTTTGATTTCAAATAGCATAGTCCAGGGAATGGGGGGCGGGGGTAGTGAGGGGAATGGAAACAGACAGTAACAGGGAACTACAGTACATTATATTAAATATGACAGTGGTGAAGTACAGGGTGCTATGGGGGAACATAAAAGAAGTATCTAACCTAAGTTTGAAGGGAGGATCAGGGAATGCTTCATAGAGGAGGTGTTACCTAACCCAAGCCATCATTTTGTCAGGTCAAAAGGTCAAGAATGGGAGAGGGCTGCTGAAGTAGAAGGTTCAGCAAATGTAAAGGTCTAGAGGTAAGAAAAGAGTGTTGAGCTTGGAATCACAAACAGTTCAGTATAGGTGAACTGGAGCATGAAGTACAAGAAAAGCATTGTTGGTTCTATTTTATGGACATGAGTTACTGTTAAAGGTTTTAAAGTGATAAACACAGACAATGCAAACCAAGGGGAAAAAAATGATGAGGAGAGTTGGACAGTAGATAGACAAGAGGAGTGCCTTTTAACTGCATACGACTAACCTGTCACTAAGAGCTTTGCAACTTTAAAATCAGAGGAGAATTATGAGGACAGTGCCCCCTTTCAATAATATCCAAAAAACATGTTTTATGTCATTAACAAGGAATGCATTTGTTATCAAAATTTTCAAAGTTCAACTACAAAGGTTTACCCAACTCAAAATTCCATACTGGAGAGGGAAGGCGAAGGAGCATATTAACATCCTCTTCACAGTTTATAAAGAAAAATTAGTAGTGAAGTAAAAGCTGGCTGAAGACTTAGATTATGGGTTAAACTATACAGACACAACTTAAGATATTCTGTTAACAATACCTGAGATATTCTATTAAAGTTTTGCTACAAATACCATTGGCGCTAGAACCCTGTGATTTAAAAAGAGTAGATACTCAGAAAGGGCACCTTTCTCTTCTTTCAGCAGGGCCCTCTCCAAAAAGTGTGATGGGCTCCCCCAAGGCTCTAAGGCAAGCTTTGACCTCTGAGTCGTCTGTGGAAACATTGATTTGCCGGGCTCGCTTCCTTCTCTCAAACTCAGCTAACACTTCAGCTTGTCGTTCACTGATGTGCTCTTCAATTTCAAACACTTCTCCTATAAAGAAAATAGGCAACGTAAGCATAATCACTAGATATTGTTCAAATAGGAAAAAAAAAGTAACTTCTTACATCTGCAGTCTGTGTATGCCCTTAGTGAAAGTTAACTGTCTAATGTATTACATACTCAGTTTACTTTTCTCAATTTATTAACTTATGCACATATAGAAAACTAAATGACACAGCTTTAAAAGGCAGCAAAATAGTTCAAGTCATCTTGCTTCATTTGGCAACCTTACACCTACATAAACACACAGATTAGATGAGATGAGAAAGTAAAGAGTTTGAAGCATCTTTAGCAAATGAGTTAACCAGGTCTTTTATCCAGGAGATAAAACAGAAATATTATTTTAACAACTGCCAAAGCTATTGTCTAAAATAGTCCCAGTATGAAGACACTTAAGAATGAAACTAGTAAAGTGGAAATAATTACCATGGAAATGATATACCTTGATTATAAGGCTTTTTGGGTAATCTAGCAGCTAGTTAAACCCACACCAAATACAAGCATTTGGATGAAAGGGGTAAGTATAGTGGTGATGCAGTTGTTTTACAAAGCATACAAGGTTAAGAAAGTCACTAAAATGCATGTGTATCGAAAAAACGTGTGAGATGAACAATGAGAAACTTGACAGTCCTTTCTGCAAAGGAGTCTTTTCATTTTATACCCTTCTGTACTGTCTGAGTTTCTAACTACAAACATGTACAAGTTTATTTTAAAAATATAGTAGACTACTAGCTACTGACACGAAAGAGTCCTATAGTATATAGCATGAAAAATATACGTTACAAAATAATTTGCATATCATGGCTTCATTTATGGGGAAAAATTATTTTTATAGCTTTATTAAATTCTTGAAAAGATATAGACCCAATTAATAAAGATTAAAGGTTCATCTACTTCATCCATTTCTACAATGATTTTTTTCAAGATAAAAATAACTAATATCTTCCTGACTTAAAAATATATTTCATTTTGGGAGAAAAATAATTGGAAAACTAAAAACTGGAGAATATTAAAAACCACAGTAATTCTAAACCAATGCCAGAACTGTGCTAGATTTCCAAAAGACAAATGGAATCAATCTGAATCCAAATACAGTGGACCCTTGAACTACATAGCGGAGGGAGTGTCAATCCCCCGTGTAGTTTAAAATCCGCATACAACTTTTGACTTCTCCCACAATTTACTAACAACAGCTTACTGCTGACTAGAAGCCTTACCAATAAGTCAATTGAGACATATTTTGTACATATATTATATACTGTATTCTTAAAGGAGGATAAAGAGAATGTTAAGAAAATCATAAGGAAAATACATTTACACCATTAATTGAAAAAAATCTGTGTATAAATTACCCCACAGAGTTCAAACCCATGTTGTTAGAGGGTCAGTCATGGACACTAATTAAATTCCGAGTAAAATCACTAATTTGTGGAAGAAAAACTGCTTAAAAGGTTTTAGGCAAAAAGGCTCTCTGGATGATGCTAAACAGGGCAGGCAAAGTATGGCTATATGTAGATCTAAGTTTAAAAACAAACATCTTTGAACTTTAAAACTAAATTTAAGTTTAGGAAGGTATTCATTGCAGAAAATTTGAGCACCGAAGATAAAGATGAACTCACAATTTGCATCTTACCAGAGGTTATGTTAATATTTCCTGCTTCAATTCCTGCTTTCAGTCCTTCTTTTCCCAAAATCCCAGACTCTCCTTTGGCCAGACGCTCCCTCTCCTTTTCTTCCAAGCTTCCATAATAAATGTGTGGTTTCTTCACAAGAGGAGCGACTAAGTCATCAGGTGCCTTAGTTTTGGTTGCCTGCGAAATCAAAGACCTGGATTAACCTAAGGCTTAATCTTTGCAATTTACTAGGCTTCCCCAAAGGACCGAGGTCATTTTGAGCTTCGATTCCATTTTCTCCCCAAAGGAAAGGACCAGGAGGGCACCAGTCAAGATGCGTCTTCACTGATGGGGGTTGCCGTGGGGGGTATTGTCGCTCAGACAAGAGGTTAACTAACACAGGTTGATAAAACTACTGAATTTCTCTAGATGGTTCTTCCATCAAACGTTTGCTCGGATTCATTCGTTGACTTCATTCTGTGGGAAGTGCAACTTCTTCTTGGGTTTTACAAAGCTTCCAGGGTTACTGCTCATCACAGAGGAAATATTAAGGCTAACTGAAATAATCCATGTCAACGGGTAACAGGTTACAGTTGCCAGTCAACACATTCCCAACGTTTTAAGACGAGAGACCCCGCACAGGACATGCCTTTCGTCTTAAGTTAATTGTGACTGTAATCCAGAGGCCTCATTGTAATGAAGAGACCTGATATAAACATAAATCTTGACCGGGACACTACTCCTCCCTTTCAGAGCTCCGTTTGTGGACCAAACCGAAGAGGTATTTCCAGCTCACGGCTGTACGCGAGGTGCAAACGAGCTTCAAGCCCCCGAAAGCCCTTAGGAATAAGGAAAAGGCTGCCCGGGAAAGACCACACCGAACCCCCCGGCCTCCCTCCTCAGCACCCCCCAGCGCCTTGGCCCGTCCCCTAACGGCTCCATCCCGCAGGGACCTCCCGACCCGCTCCGCGCTCCCCAGGGTGAGCTCAGACGGCTACCGTGGAAGTGGCTCGGGGGGTCGCCATGCCGGGCCCCGCCGCCGCGCAGCCCCAGCAAAGCCGAGCTTTGGAGTTTCAGACACTGCACCGCGCGCCGAGCCAAAGCGGAACTGCGTCACCGGCCGGAAGTGGTCCGAGAGGGACGCAACGTCCAGGGAGGCGTGGGGCACGATGGGAATTGTAGGAGGAACGATTGTGTGCGCGTCGAGAGGAGCGACCCGGACAACCTCGGAGAAACGCACGCGAACGTCGAGGTTCCGCGAGGAGGCGGGCTCAGAGCAGTCTGGGAAGTGTAGTTCTGCCGGCTTACAGGCCTGGTGGGCGCCGTGCTTCCGGGAAGGGGCTGAGCAGGACTAAAAGGAGGTAGGTGTTGGTGGGTCGAGTCGAGTCGCGCGACCCTGGGCTAACCTCCTGAGCGAATGGAGGGCGTCTGGGCCTTGCAGGCTCCTCCGGCCCTGCGAGCGGTTTCCGTTGTCTTGGAGCCGGGGACCAGGTTGCCCTGGAAGCCGTTGCCCTGAGCCCACGGGCGCTGCCCTCGAGCTGTGGTGGGGTTGCTGCTCTCTGCGGTCGGGAGGTGCTCGCCTCGGGGCTCTCTCTGAGTTCGGTGAATTCAAGGTGGCTTTGGGCAGCCACAAGAAAGGAAGCTTGCAGGGCCCTCTAGCGCCAAAGACCTGGAGGGGCCACGGCTTGATGTTGCTGTTTTTCAGCCTCGTCTTTGTATCAGGGTCTGAGTGGGATTGTGGATGCCAGGCGTCAGGTACACGCAGACAACTCTGCCATGGCCTTGTTGTCCCCTGGGTGCTGGGGGATCAGAGATGAAATGAACAAGACGAGGTTTTTGCCCTCGTGGTGGGGGAAAGGGGGTGGAGATGCTGAAAACATTGGTGTTTCCCGCTCCTCTCTGCAAGAACTGTTACAATAATAACGGCTGTTATTTATTGAGCGTTTACTAAATGCCAAGTTATATTCCAGGAACTTACCCCGCGTTACGTCATTCAGTGCAAACAAAAACTATAAATACGGAAACTAAGGACTAGTGAAAGATGATGCTAATTGTTCAAGGTAAGCAGTGGATGGCATTAGAACTTCTGCCCTCTAGTCTCCCGAGCGAGCACTTTTTACTCCATTACTCGATACTGCTTCCTGGTGGCTAGCTTTTCACTTTGCACAAAAGTTAAGACAGTGCAAAGCAGTGTTTTTCTTTTAAGCATCTCCCCCCCCCCCGAACATACCATTTGAAATCAAAATCGTATCTTATTTAGTACAGAGCAATTTGAAATGTGATGTGGTTGTTTGTTGGTTTGATAACATCACCTGTATCTGTCCCAGGATTCACAGGAGAAGGAAACATTTCCTTTGTATATGTTTCAGTCCTACCTACATCCTAGATGCGTGTAATAATAATGAAAATAATAATAATAATAATAATAATAATAATAATAATAATAATAGATAAAGGAGATTTCACTTATTCCCATTTCTTAACCAAACTGATGTTTATTAACTAAACTGAACAACTTTGACTTCATCTGTAAAATAGAGTAATTTTACTGGTGTTACAAGGTTTCTGTGTTATAACGTAAAGAATGGGAATGCAAATGCATAGTACAGTGCTCAAGTAAAGCTCATTTCACTTTCTTTGGATCTCTGGTTTATTCATCGAAACATTTACTGCCTTGTTATTATATTCTACTGGATGCTCTAGAGAATATAAAGATGATGACATCTACAGACTTTAAACTTGGGGAATTTAATTTTGTCCTCCAAAAAATGTGTTTTCTTAGCATAAGCATTACCTGAGTTTTCAGACTGGTGTGTTTTCTTGAGCCACTTTTCGTCCTTCTCTCTGCATGGAATACCCTTACTTCCCTTTCTCTGCCTGCCCTTCCCAAATTAACTAAGACATTGTTTCCTCCAGGAAGTCTTTCATGTCCCTGTCCAACCCATGCTCAGCCCAGAGTGGATTGGGCCTGTGAGATGCCATTACATTATCCTTATCGGAGTTCTTAGTACACTATATGAAATTTTCTGTCTCCACAGATTGTGACTGTATCTTTTAACTCTGCAGCTGGAGCACAAGAAGTGTTTGCTTAATGAATGACCTATCCATTTAGGACCTTTTTAGACTGTGAGGATAACCCTGTGAATGGTGAGTTACAGGGAGTTTTCACAAGATTTAGTAAACTCATTTTAGCATTCAGGAGTGATCACAAAAAGCTCATAATTCTCATGTACAGTTGAACAAATTGAATGGCTTGTATATTTTCCCACTAACATTACTGAATTAAGATGTGATATTTTAACGTTATTCTCTTAGCTAGAATATGTCTTTATGACTGTAGCATGAGATTAAAGTGATTGTTGCTTAGAATTTTCTTTCGTATGCAGCTTGCTATTTTTTCTGAAGAAAGAGTTTTTTGGAATTACAAAGTTGTAGATCTCCATCATGTAATAAAAATGTAATATTAAGACACCTAAAGACTTAGAAGTCTATGTGGGAATCCAGATGAGTCTTCTGCATTGCCATTCATTTTAGCATGCATGCTTACAAACTGATCTTGTATCTGTAGCTGAGATTTATCTCCTTCAATTTTTCCTCTTCTCTGCCATTTTTAACAGTTAATAGTTCACTGGATCTGGTCCTTAGTGTCAACTTCAGTATGCTGCGACGAAAACCAACGCGTCTGGAGCTGAAGCTTGATGACATTGAGGAATTTGAGAATATTCGAAAAGACCTGGAGGTAAGAGTACAACTTTCAAAGCCTTAGGAATATTTAAAACAATAGCTCTAACTTTCGAACTCCAGACTCTCATACCAACAGCTTATTTGAAATCTCTATCTAGGTGCTTTATAGGCTTCTCCAATTTAATGCATTAGTTTCCTGTGGCTGCTGTAACAGATTACCACAAACTTGGTGGTTTAAGACAACAGAAATTTATTCTTTCACATATCTATAGGCCAGAAATCTGAAATCAGTATCACTGGACCAAAATCAGGGTGTTGCTAGGACCACGCTTCTTCCAGAAGCTCTAGGGGAGAATCTACTCCTTGACTCTTCCAGCTTCTGATGGCTGCTGGCATTGCTTGACTTGTGGCCACATCACTCACATCTCTGCCTCCATGATCTCACTGCTTTCTTCTCCGATGTCTGTGAGATCGCCCTCTGCCCTTTCTTATAAGGATACATGTGATAGCATTTAGGGCCCAATCAGATAATCCAGGATAATGCCCCCATCTCAAGATCCTTAATTTAATCACATCTATAAAGGACCTTTTCCCATAGAAGACAATGTTTACAGATTCCTGGGATAGCTTTGGGGGTTGTTATTCAGCCTACTATACTTAACATTTTAAAACAAAAAACTCTTGATTTCTTCCTCAAGTCAATTTCACCTCAGTGTTCTCCATGTCATTATCTGTGCAGTGGCCCAAGCCAGAAACCTAGGAGTCACTACTGAGTTCTTCCTTTCTCCCACCCTCTGTATACAACCCTTTGATTCTACCTCCAGAGCCTATCCGTACCTTTTTATCTCCATAGTGATAACCCTAGCCCAAGTAACTTTCGTATATCTCTGTACAATTTCAATAGCATCCTCAGTGGTCTTTCTACTTCTATTTTTGTTTCTTTAATCCTTTTTCCATTAGATACCTAGAATGATCTTTAGCAATTTTAAGATCATATCATTCCTCTGCTTAAAAGTTTTTAATGGTTTGTTGCACTGAGAATAAAATCTCAATTCCTTATCATGGCTTACAAGATTTTGGCTTTCTTACATTTCTTTGAACATGCAAAACTATCACTCATGGCCTTTGCACCTATTATTTTCCTTTGCCTGGAGCGCTTTCCCTTTCTTTATGTCTCAGTTTAAATGTCACTTCCTCAGTCTGAGAGGCCTCTTCTGACCCTGCCCACGTTAGGTGTGTCATTCTTATCCATGCTGTCTCCATCTCATTAGGGTCTCTCAAAGCACTTTATTCTTTGATTCTGTAGCATTTATTGTAATTTACAATGATTTTTTGTTTATTATAAAACCATTTACATTAAGAACCTTGATTATAAAAATCATGTCTGTTGCATCTGGTACATAGTTGGAACTCAGTATATGTTTTTAGGTGTAGCCTTACCCCACATTAATAAAATTCTTCAGTGACCTTCAGAATAAAGTTCAAATTCCTTAGAGTGGCATACAAGGCCCTTTGTGACCTGGTCCTTGCGCATCTACTTTATCTTTTACTGCTGAGTTATCTTAACTTTAATCTTTAGTGCTTGTGCACACTCGATCCCCTTTACCCGAAATGCCCTTTGCCTTTCTTTGCCAGGCTAACTCCCATTCATCTTCTGACTCAACTCCTTCCAGACTCAACTACCTGCCCTTGGCTAGGTTAGGTTCAGCCTCTAACCCCGTGCTGACCTTTCTCATAGGTACTATTACTCTCTGTTGTAATTTTCTGTTTTTCTGCTCCCCCTCCTCCATATGCTCCTTAAAGGCAGGAATTAGTATATTCTTTTTTGCATCCATTCCCTGCAATACCAGGCCCAATAGAAGTGCTCAGTACAAGCCTATTTTTCATTTGCCATCATAGTAGATATTTTTTACTATATGGTAGAGGACATTACATCTTGCACACATCGTGAACATGATGACTTTACAGTGTATTGTATATGCTTCTTATTAAGAAAGATAATTTGGATTTCTTTTCCTTCATCCTCACTCCAGGAGACTTTAGTGTTCTCCAAGCTTTATAATATTTTTGCTTTTTAGGAGCTCATATTAATAGTCTTATTAAGTATGAATGTTAATGTGGTTAAAGTTCAGTTGTAATTAGTGTCAAAAGTGCTAGCATACGGAACTCTTACTCTGCAGTCAGCTCACTATTGAGTTAGTCTCTCTACTAAAGGCAGTTATCCAGTGGGTTTGACTTGTTTTAGAGCAGCTTAGGAGGGAAGGTTAATTTCCCCCCTGAACTAAAACGAAACCAGTAGAAAACTGTATTTCATTTGTTATTGAAATTAGTTTGATTACATTTCGCTGACTGGATTCTGAAACAGCAGTTTCTCACAGTGGAAAGCCTTTTATTTTTATTTTTTTATATCTTTTTTTAATTAACAAAATTGGTTAACATGATCCAGTACTTTTCAGGGAAGTCTTGAATAATTTCTTTCCATTTAGATATTCTCAGAGTTTCTCATGATAACATCCTTTGCCTTTTAGAACTTGTGGTCACAAAATTATTTGAGGAGAACTTTTTAATTTTACTTATTGGTAGTATAGACTGACTAGAGAATAACTCAGGAAAGTCATTTTATAAATATAGTAATATAGTATTACTATTTATATAGTAATATAAAGTCTATATTTATATATATGTAGTGATACCTTATTTGATTCACTATGATACTTTGACGTTGGCATTTAAATGCTCACAGTTTAGCAGTAAATGGTGCAGTGTGGCCGAAGTTCTAGTGATTAGAGTAGTCAAGCTATTCTTCTAGTAAGGAACTCTAAGTTCACTTTCGAAGTTATCCATCTGATATCTTTACAGTTGGACAGTGGTAGTTATGGGATCTCTTTTTTGAAAACGATCAAACCAAGACAGACTTTGTGAATTTCATAGCCACTTGTGATTTAAAAGCCAAACCTTTTATCTGAAAATAAAATGAAACCCCAGACTTCTTAATAAGATAGCACAAAACCTTCTATTCCTGTATTACATTTAATCTCATGGTATCTGTGAAGCTGTTAAAATCTGGTGGTTATTGTTTTATCGGTCACTTTATTTTTCCATCTGTTCTCTTTAATAATATATTTACTGAACCACCCTTCTCTCCTCTTCTGCCAACTCTTGTTTATCTAATTGCAGTTTGTGCTCTGAACTTCCACTTCTCACCCAGTTCCTCACTTCTTTGTGTCTCTTTCGCAGTGTGGGCTTTCCTCGGTCATAGCTCTAATCACCCTATGTTGTAATTGTCTTTGTATCTGTTTCTCTGGTACTGTGACACCCTGCAGGGCAGGGGTTCTATCTTTTATCATTATTCAGTGTTTTCTCCTTATCTGAGGGGGATATGTTCCAAGATGCCTACTGGATGCCTGAATCCAGGGATAGTACTGAACCCTATATATACAGTGTTTTCTCCTATACGTATATACCTATGATTGTTTAACTTACAGAAAGAGATTTACAACAGTAATAAAATTGAGCAGATATAACAATGTATTGTAATAAAAGTTATATGAATATGATCTCTTAAAATAATCTTACTGTGCCGTATACTCACCCTTGTGATGATGTGAGATGATACAGTACCTACGTGATAAGATGAAGTGAGGTGAATGACATAGGCATTGTGACAGTGTTAGGCTTTATAAAGGTGACACAATCACTGTGATACTGCAACAGTTTCTCTGATAACTGAGACAGCTACTAAGAGACTGATGTGCGGGGAATGTCTACAGCACAGCAGCACTGGACAAAGAGATGAGTTACGTTCTAAGTGGTATGGAACAAGATTTCATCACACTACTCAGAACAGCGTGCAATTTAAAACTTATGAATTATTTATTCCTGGAATTTTTCATTTAATATTTTTTGATCTCAGCTGACTACAGGTAACTGAAACCTCAGAAAGCAAAACCATAGATAAAGGGGGACTGATGTATCCCCCTGTATCCCTAACCACCCAAACCTAGGATTTCAGTTTATTCTTTTATAGAAGCTAATCCTATCCTTTACTCTATGCCAAGTACATGGTAGGTGCCAAATAAATATTTGCTAATGGAAAGAATGTTGCCTTAATCCTGACTTTCCTACTTTCAGACCCGTAAGAAACAGAAGGAAGATGTGGATGTTGTAGGAGGCAGTGATGGCGAAGGTGCCATTGGGCTCAGTAGTGACCCCAAGAGCCGGGAACAGATGATTAATGATCGAATTGGTTATAAACCCCAAGCCAAGCCCAACAATCGTTCGTCTCAATTTGGAAGTTTTGAATTTTAGAGGTGGATTACCTTGTGTTCCAGAGCCCTAGAATGGAATAAAATGATGGCGGAAGTACAAACAAGATACAGGGAATTGAGTGCTGTCAGCAAGCAGGATATCTTCCCTCCTACAGAGAGAAATACTTCTGCATGAGATTACTGATGCTTAACTTTCACTCTAAGCTGAAATCCAAACTCTGGTTTGTCTCTGGAAAATTTGACTCTAAAAAAAACTTGTCTGATTTTTGTTTTTAAAAATAAATATATTTTTGGAAAAGTGTGAGACATACTTGATGAAATATAACATCACTGTTAACCCCAGACTTTAAAAGGTAATTGCTACATGTGGTAACATCTTTCTTCTTGTCTTTATTAAAAGATCCTAAGCATAGTACACTTCCAATTGTCACAAACTGTCATTTAATTCATTTATTTGGCAAATTTTTATTGAGTGCCTACTATGTGCTAGGTACCATTCCAGACACTTGGTAACATCAATGAACAAAACAAAGATCCCAGCTCTTAGGAAGAATACACAAATTTTAGTGCTTTGTGTAAATTTGATCAAGTTGTGGGTTTCCAGAATCTGTTTACAGTATGGCATTGTGACTAGTTTGGGTATAATCTGGGAAGGACAGGTAGTAGAGGGAAACATAATAGGAATGCTCCTAAACAGTGTTATCATCATTCCAATTTACCTTCCTTTTCCAACTTGCCTAAAAATTTTTCCACTAGGAGCCAATCTGAGAGGCAGTTCAGAGGGTAGGTTAGAATCATGTCCTGTTGTTTACAATATTTAATTCAACTACAAGGAACCACCAACTGGTAGAACCTTGGAATCATCTATTCTAAAGAGAAAGCTCAGCAGGATTTTACACAGCCTTTCTAGGGTAGTTTAAGAACATGGGAAAGATCTATAGCCATGCCACCCTGAACAAGCCTGATCTTATGTGATCTTGGAAGCTAAACAGGGTTGGGCCTGGTTAGTACTTGGTGGGAGACCACCAGGTGCTGTAGGTTTAGGAAAAAAAAAAGTGGGAAAGGCAGGGATAGAAGAGGATAGTTTCTCTTTTTCCTTCAGCCATTCTTGAAAAACTTCTTTCCAGTTTTACTTAGGACCTCCAATTCTGTCATCTTACAGTCTCAAAAATACAGCAAGTCAGCCTCCAGATAGGGAAGGTTATATTATCTTGAAGCCTACAAAGGCCAGTATTATCCTGAAGCCTGCAAAGTCAATGACAAAAGGCAGAAACAAGACTCTGCCTCAGTCTCTGTCACTGTGACTTCCCAGCATTAATAGGCACAGAAGCGTAAAAATGTGCCTTCTGAATTTCTTCCCTTTCCCTCTTATACTCAGAGGGCTCTGTGTGTAAGAAACTGTACCAAGTGCTTTATGCAGATTATCTCAAACTTCAGTTCCTATGAGGAGAACACTTTATTCTAATTTTACAAAAGGTAAAATGATGCTCAGCCATTGGGTAGAACTGAGATTTGAACCCAGGGAGACTGATTTCTGAACCCATGCTTGTAAACTCACTACACTGCTTTCACTGCTTTACACTTCCACTACTAGGTCTAAAAACATCAGGATGTCAGGGGCAGAGTGGGAGGTTGCTATTGTCAGTTCTCAAAATTTCCATGCTATCTCATAAAGAATGAGACAACTACCAGAAGAGCTTATTGCAGCTATAAATTATTTTAGAGAACTGAAATCACATGAATCAATTGCGTATTTCTTAGGGCCAAGAGTTCATTTCTGGATTGTTCAAACTTAGGAAGATGGTCAAGTACTTGTGAAGAGATACCAGCCTTAACCAGAGGAGCGTACTTTTCATTTTCCTGAAAGCTGGAGTAACAATATAAATATACTTACTAGGATCAAATACATGGAACAGAAAATTTACTCTTTATGAGCAGAACTCTACACATGGGAGTGGTTAGGAAAGCCTTCATGAGGTCTGTTTTGGTTAAACTCTCCCTTCTCTCTAGCTGGTCCCCCAGGCTTCACATGAAGCCCCAGGGGATGGAATGCTCAGTCCCTGCTCTGTTCCTGAGGTGTGTGCACACACACACAGAGACACGCATGTGTGTGCAGTGGAATATTATTCAGCAATAAAAAAATAAAATCTTGCCCTTTGCAACAATATGCATGTACCTAGAGGGTACCATGTTCAGTGAAACACGTCAGAGAGAGACAAATACTTTATGTTCTCATTTATATGTGGAATCTTAAAAAAAATAAATAAAACAAAAAATTAAACCCCAAACAAATCTCTGGTTCTTCCTCCCATCCACTCAGAAGAGTAGAGGAAAGAAGGCAGGAAGGTTAACAGAACTAGATCTTCAGTGATAGAAACTTAGAGCTGTACTTAAAATAACATCAGGATCTTGGGAAATATGACTTCCCACAACTTCCTCTTATACCCCAAGTCCTGTAGCTCTTTTGTCAACTGTTTCCTGCTATAATATGTTGCACTTATCCCTTAACAACCAGGCTGACCTACCATCAGCCATCAGCCCCAGAGGCCCAGAGATAGCTGGTCTCAGTCTTTAGCTACTTTGAAGGTCTCCCATTCTGAAATTGTCCCCAGGGCCCCCCAAACTCCTTAGCAGCAATCAGGCTTAGAGGAAGTTTCTTCCTTCCCAAATTATGTACAGATACTTAATAAATTGAGTTCTATGCAGTTTTCCTTGGATCAGGACTCATGCATCCTAAGCACAGGATCAGGAACAGAACAGGAACTGAACACTCCATCCCCTTGTGAAGCCTGGTGAGCAGCCGGTGAGGAGGAGAGTTTAACCAAAGCAGCAGACCTCATGAAGCCTTTCCCAACCACTCCCATGGGGAGATTTCTGCTTTTCTTCTGCTCACAAGGAGTAAATTTCTAGTCCACTTCCATTTTATCAGGTAGTAAGTGGTTAAGATCATGGACTCTGGGAACCAGGTTGGCCATGGATTTATCATTGTTGGTTGAAGCTGAGTGGTAACGGCCAAGGCTCTATGTGGATAATGAAGAGACCACTTATTCTGATATCACTCTGGGTAGAAAGACATGAGTAGAATCACAAAATCAAAATATTTATTTCGTTCTTTTGTACATGACACTGTTAAAACATTCCTACTATAGCAATACTGCTCTCCAGGAGCTTACAATCTAAAACAGTTAATATTAATTATAGACCCAGTGATTAAGGCATTATGTCAAATGTAGACCTTGTATCTTTAGATGTATTTTTTTAAAAGAAGCAGCTGGAGAGGATAGGATCAAAATTAAATGACATGAAGATGTTCTCCCCTTCCAGCTCCTTATAGGGAACCCTTTGTAGCCGGGACTCAAAATCAGTGCCTCACAGCCTGGAAGGGAATTCCAGACTACCCTACCATAGAATTAGTGAAGAAATGTGAACTTCTAATTCCCTGGTAGACAGAGAAGATCCCCTGTTTGTGGGTAATGGGGGCACTGAGTGTTCCTCCAGCAGAGACTTGAGAGAGCACCTAAGATTTTGTCACTGCAGATGGTACTAGGTAGCCATTATCTAACCTTATAGAAAGTCCAGTAGGACAACTACTTCTTGAAATGAGCTTAAGGTCTCTACCAAGTGTTACAACTTCTGGTTGGTATCTATATCCACTGTATCATGAGGGCTGGGGAGATTTAATAAACTGGACGTATGGGATAAAAGATATTATCTTTTAGATATGAAAGACAGGGAAAAAAGAGCAGGATAAGGGGCCAAAGATATGGGGATATAGGCTTCTAATAGCTTTGAACAGGGAAGGAGGAAGAGATTTGATTCCAGAATAAATGAAGAAGTCAGGCACTAAATTCCGACTGAACAGGGGTACAGAAATGAAAGTCAACGAGATCATTATATCATCACAAATCTAAGAGCATGAGAGAAAAAAATTAAACTTTAATTTTCCTCTTTCATTAGCTTCTTCCTTTGGCAACCTAGTCCAAGAATTGCTGAAATTCAGGTTTTTCAGGAGACTATCCTGAATACCTGAAAACCTATCCAAAACCAATATTTTTCTTTGGGAGCTTCAAATTCATAGCACTTTGTCTTAACTGGCCTTGATAAGGTATTGTTCCTTAAAAAATTATTTTATATAGCAGCTCATGCCAAGATTTCTAGAGAGCACCAGGGTTACTACTAAACATTATTTTATTTCTCATGGTTTTATTATTCCTTGGCTTTTGAGACAATAACAAGCTATTTGTACCTTAATGTTGGACTCTGTCAGTACCTGTTATTTACTCTGCTCATACTAAGTATCAGCACTACAAGAAGTGGAATGAGAGCAAAGCACAAAACTCTAAATGTTGGTTCTTAGATTTTAACCTCGATCCGGTAGGCTCATAACCCTCTCTTGGTTCAAAGCCATGAAAGTACACATTCCTTGCTCTGCAATATTTAACTGCACCCACAGAGAAAGTACAAATTTCAAAACCACAACAGAGGCCAACAAGATAGCTGTAGTTTGTCTCTTCTGCCCTGAGGCACAATTGGAGTCTAGCACCAAGGAGGGCAGGATTTAACAGACCAGCACAGAAGTCATTTTACAGAGGTAGTTCGGTCTGGGAACAAAACTGCAATGTAGACTAACAACTGGACACATAAAAACACAATGTGATTCTTTACTGAGAAAAGGTTTTGGCTACTTATGATATCATTAAGCCCCCCAAAGTAAGAAGAGCAGCAGTCTCGACCCTCCTTGGCATCAGGGTCCGGTGCTCCTATGAGAATCTAATGTCTGATGATCTGAGGTGGAGCTGAGGTGGTGACATCAGCACTGGGGAGTGACGGCAAATACAGATGAAACTTTGCTTGCTCACCTGCTACTCATCTCCTGCTGTGTAGCCTGGTTCCTAACAGGGCACGGACTGGTACTGGTCCGTGGCCAGGAGATTGGGGACCCCTAATGTAGAGGATGACGATCTGCCTGGTGTGAGCATAGATGTCATGGGCTGAGGAAAATCTGGCCATCAGCAGATGACACCCTAAGCCTCTCCAAAGACAGGACTAGCCTTTTGCTCTTCTGGCCTATGACTGGATGATTTATACTACAAATTAAAGGTCTTTTCAACGTTCAAGCTAATTCCAAGAAATTATAGATCTTTAAAAATAAGGACCAGTGATTTCACACATGCTGATAAGTTACTTTGGCTACAACTCTTTGTGCATGTGCCTTGGGCACACACACACAGTTGGAGCTGAATAAATTGCTGTGGAATGATTAAGTATTGACCAGCAGTAGTTAGTACACGAGTTAAACCCAGACATACCACCTATCAATCAACAATTCAAATTCCCATGCTCACTCCATCAGAAGATACTCCCTTAGTTTAAAGCAGAGATTCTCAAAGTGTAGTGCCCTAACAATCACATGGGAACTTGTTAGAAATGCCAATTTTTGGCTCTGGGTTGAGGCCCAGCAACTAGTGTTTTTAACAAGCCGTCAATGTGATTCTGATGCATGCTAAAAGTTGAAAACCACTGGTTTAGTGGCAGACATGTGAAAACAATAATGGGAGGTAATGATTCAAACTCTTTTGTGTCATTCAGCTGTGACAAACCAAGGTACCAAGTCAAAGAAAATGTCAACGGTTTTATTTCAAAATATCTATTTCTATTTTCTCAAATTGATTGTCATCATTTTTGATTGACAAATTCATTCTAATCAAAATGTTAAGTGGGAACACAATTGATAAGTCAGCCACTCAAGAATGCATACTTCTGCAAGCTCCAGGCCTGTATTTAGTCTCAGACCACCCCTCTGACAACTATAAAGATTTCAGTGCAACACACCACACCTAGGGAAAGGCACAATGTATTTCCCACTCATTGAGTCCAAAGATTGGAACTTATTTTTCAATGTTAAGTTTGGGTTCTGTGTTTAGTTGGGCAAGAATTTCCCTCAGCTGCTATATATCCTGACTGAAGTTAATCCTTTTCCATCTCTGACCCAGGAAAAACCCAGCAAATTCACAGATTATCTGTTAAAAAAATAAAAACAGAAGACTAAAAAAGGAAGCAAGTGATCAAGTCATTGAATAGAAAGCCACCTGGATTAAACAGAATGTATGACGACTTGGATCTAAGATAATGATGGAGGAGGGAACATCTCATGGGGTGGCTTCACTTTAAGAGATTTGGGAATCTCAGCTCAGGAAAAAGAAGAGTCAGGAGGTTTCCACTTTAGCTTCAAGACTGTAAGCTAAACCTCTGCTGAGCAGGTGTCTGTGTGTGTAAGGAGATAAGGAACAAGAAGGGAAGATATGAAGAGAAATCATGTCTTCCAGTTTTGAACTGCTTCCCACTGCAATCAATAAGGCTAATGGCAATGCTCTGTGATGTCCACAACGACTGCCTTTTTCCAGCTGAAGAGAAAGTATCCCATGCCAGCCCCTGCTGCTACAGCAATGCAGAGGTACCCATTGTAGGTCATGAAGATGAGCATGAGGAAGTAGCTGATGACCACCTGGATGATGTGCAGCACTGTCTGCAGGAGGTGAGGAAAGCTCAGCATCTGCTGCCTGGAAAGTAAATAGGGAAACAATAATCAAAGACCCTAGTAAAGTTCTGCAGCTCTGGAGAAAAAGGGAATGGTTGTCACGAGCTCAGCTTGAACTAGACTCCCTCATAGTCACCCTGACAACTCACGGGTACTTGTGTGTATGTATGTTGTTTATTGGTCCCTGGAAATGAAATACAACAGTGCTGTCAGGTTTATAAGCAATGGCTAGTTATGGTTATATCAGTAAGAAGAACCCTCTTGGGAGTTGGGGAAAGGAAGGACTAATCCTCTGACTTACTTCCACCTTGGATCCTAAAAGGGAAGCCTAAACCCCCTCATACCTTTTTGCCTGAACATTTTTAGGCCTTCTACCTTTGCAAAGTTCACATTCTAAAAAAATGGAAATAGAATTGAGCTCTGGGTGGTATAGTAGAAAGTATTTAATTAGGAATCAGAAACCTGGCTATTTATTCCCTGTCACTTGTTCTGTCACCTTAGGTGAGTCACAACCAGTTTGGGGCCTCAATTAGTTCATCGGTACAATGGGAACAAATAATATTGTTACTTGAGAGCAGGATATTGATCTATAGGATTGCTTGAATTTCAATTTAGTTTTAATACCTACATTTCTATTAAAACTGAATCTCAAAAGCATTTGTCAATCTCCGGGAAAGAGCAACAGTCATCCCAATACTTACTGAGATGGAATGCAAAAATTTCTAGTCTTATACTGTAAACTGAGGAAAGCTGGGTAGGTCCAACTTTTTATATTGGATTCTGCCATTCTTCTATATCCTGACCTGAATTTCTTTGGTTAACTTATTATTATTTTGGTAAATATTTTACAATATGGATTCCTTACCTTCTTCCAAAATGACCAGTACTTACAATTAAGAACATTCATTTTTGCAAAAGAGTTCCTAGCATTCCTCCTTTGGCCTGCTCATGACCCACGATCCTAAGCCTCCACAGACAGTTTTGATCAAGGTCATATAGAGTCACTAACTCGAGAAGAAGACTGTTGCAAGTAAAATAGCTGCTTTGCTGCTTAGCTAACCTAGATGCCCAGAACTTCCACCTAGTCTGTTCAATCTTCTTACCCAACAGTTTTGTGTGTCTCCATAAGAATGGTTCCATTTGGTCCTGGGACAGGCATGGAATTGTAGCGAATGCTGACTTGTGACTTGCGTAGCAGGCTCTCTCGGGCTATCTTGAGTCCTTCATAGAACATTGCTAGTAAAAACACTCCCACAAAAGCTCCCGCCATTTCTAAGTAGGAAAGGAAAAGATAGTGGCGTTATCAAACGTGTGCAAAAATATTAGCTGGTATGCTGTCTGAGCTAAAAATGTAACACAGAAAAGGTGCTCTTCTTAATTTCTGAGTATAGTATACAAAAGGAGAATACAACTTACTTTTTAAATGCTGACTATTTCTTGAACAGTATTTCAATTCTAAGTCTTTCACACTGGAAAACATTGGTAATGCTATGAATGTATTCAAATTTCTGATTTAATATACTACCTGAAATAAAAGCTCCCTTTCTTCCCAGAACAAATAAATTTTATGTTTTGAAAGATTTAACTGCATTTTAAGCAGTCCAATTGACTACTGGGGTTGTGCAATTTGAAATTAAAGCACAACTCATCATTATAGACACAAAATAGTGGATGATTAGTTACCCAAAAATCTAGGACTGACAGATGGGCTGGAATCAGGAATGATGTAGAGTACAATTTGGTATACTAGAAAAGCACTGGACCAGGTAGGTCTAGAAGGTATGGGTTTCTGTCCTAGCTCTGACATACTAATTCTATGTGATTTAGGGCTAATCATTTTATTATTTTAAGCTTAATTTATCTGTAAAATGGCACATCATACTAGATCAATAGTTTTTAACATAGGGTTATTTAACTTGACTATAGCCTTATGTCTATGACCAATAACTTATCAAGCAAGGAAGCACTCTGGGAAAAGATGATGGGAAATGGATTGCAGAAGACTCCTATTTGTTATCTCAATTGTTTTTCAGGAACTCTGAAATAAGCATTGTGTATGCTTACCTTCTAGGTAGGAAATAGGAAGCAAGATGGTTATGTATCATAACCAGAATGATTTAGTAATTATGACAGAAACAGTTGCTGGGTTTCCGACTCTTTATTATTCTCTCTCAAACACTACCTGATGGCTTACTCACCTCCAGCTGTGTTGATCACCAAACCAGAAAACAATAGTTCCACATTCTTAAAGCCAAAGTAGAAGGTCATGTGCTATCAGAAAACAAAAACAAGTCAATTAGAGATGACTGAGGATTCTAAATGAGAATTTCAGGTAAAGAAGCTTAAAACACTTAACAATAGCAGATCTGGGTAAAAAGAGACATTCACCAAAGTAGGAGGCTTTCTCTTTTTAGCATTACTACCACAGTACTCTCCTTTGCCCCCACCATCAACTTTTGTCTTTTTCTCTTTTTTATACAAAGCATAAAGACCAGAACTTAATTCAGAAAAGGATCAATTTTGAAAGAAAGGAATACAGAAGAATGGATCCTAGAAATTTTGGTTTTGGTGTGGCTCTGTAATTAACCTGCCACATGATCCTGGGCAAATCACTTGACTTGTCTGAGCCTGCCTTAGCTTTTCCATAGTGTTAAACTGACCTTTAAATAACAACCTTCCCGTTCTAAAATTCAATTATTTCTATTACCCAAGTGTGCAGAAAGGGGTCTGGGCTGCTTCTCCTACGGTACTCACCATCATCATCATGTGGCCAGCTCCCCCACCATGGGAGTGGGAGGCCGAAGTGGTCGGGTGATGGTGAGGTGCCATGGTACTGTTGTGGTCCATATGGTTCATCCCCATATGGTGGGAATGGTCCATTTTTCCAGGAAAAGTTGTGAGTCAGCAGAAGTACCTAAGAAAAAGGATTATATATAGTAAGAATGTGAAATCTTAAGTATATAAAAATCTTGATAAATACTTCATCTATGTGGGATTTCATCCAGTAGACGAATGCCCTCCTAGCATCTTTCCTCAGAATATTTTTCATAATCTACAGATAAAGGGAGAAGTAACTGTGCTCACAGGGTTGATCTTTGGGAACTGTGGCAGAAAGGATTTGCACCTAGAGTTTCATAAACCTAACTCTTATTTTACAGAACCATTCCTTGAATAAATAGGTTCAATATATGTTCAAATTTAAATATGAGATGAGAAGAAAAGTAGCTTCTTGGGGCTGTAGAAAGCAGACAATTTTTGTAATAACGGACAAATTGACGTCATTAATGAAATTTAACTGCTCTTAGGCTTTCTAATCATTGCTAATAAATGTCAGTAGTAAAAAGCAAGCACTTCGGTTAATTCACCTAATTGGATGGCCTGTGTGCAATCAAGATATTAAGAATACATTTTCACATGGGCCAACCATCCTTCAGCTGATTTAAATTTGAAGAAAAGGTCTCCTGCTGCCTTAGGCAAGCAGTGTGCTCAGAATTTAGATACAATTTCAATCCTAGCAGGGTATTAGAGCTAAGAACACTGAAAAGATATAAATTGGCTTTTCTATATTAAATTAAGTCTAGACAATGGCAAAGTCAGCCCTGAATCTTTACTACCATATCATAGCTTTCCTGCAAAAGTCCATCTGGGACATAAACCAAGGAGCAAAAACTGCTTGCTGTAGGTGGGGTGGGGAGTAGGAAGTTGAAAGTTGAGGAGGGCGCTGAGAAGGGTATTGATGGAGTCTCTTTAAGTGTCCCTCAACTCCTGTTCATGAGCTCGAGTGTGCCTCTCATTATCCATTCAATCAATATATATTTACAAAGCTCCTACTATGTGCCAACCTCTGAGCTAAATACTAGTAATTTACTAGTGAATAAGAAAAACAAGGAATCTGATATAGAGAAAAACAATTAAGTAAACAGAATCAATTTCCTGTGAAGGAAAAACAGGGTAATATGCATTAGTAAGAGTCAGAGAAAAGGCATACTTTTGAGAGGAAACCAGATTCAGGGAGTCATGTATGTCTAACTCAAAAGCACAAATATTCAACTTTGAACTTAAATTAACTTTCATGTCACAGCCTATATTAATTTAGAGTTACAGAGGTTGATAATCTGGCATTATTAACACCATTGCCATAATGGGACTAGATTGGAGGTACAAATAGATATATAACAAGATCTCTGTTCACAAAGTTTTTATGTTAGAAGTTAAAAAGTAAAATAAACAAAAATATCAACAAGAGAGCACACAAAGTTTTAATTATGAGACAAATGGTTAAGTGGGCACAGTTTTCAGATAGAATTATGGTAGGATGGAGAGATCACTGGTATCTGAATGGTCATAAGTTATGATTTTGAACCAAGCAAATGAAGTCAGAATGAAAAGATATCCGATAGGCAGGAAGACTGATAACACATCCTTATATAAAGAGATTGAAGAAGTCACAAAAATTGTTCTCTTCCAATAAGAGTCTTGAAAGTGATTGGAGCATAAGAAAACCACAAAAGATAATTTCACTCCATATTATCAACCTAAATCCTGGCCACTGATTTGGTGGATATTTGTGAAGTGCCTTCCGGTGTAAGAAACAGAGAAATATAGAGATGAAACAGAGTCTTTCCTGAAGGAACATCAAGGCTAAAAGCTAGAAGGGGAAACCTTCATTAATTTTCATTTTGGGGCATAATATGACATGTAAAGGACAGTTTAAAAAGCAAGAACACAGAATCATGGACTACTTAAGACTTGTACTCTTGACTTCCTTGAAAAACTTTTATATATTGTTCTCATCAACATTTTTTGAAGACCTGCAGGTTCCTAACTGTGCAGGTGCCTCATTACCAATTAGAGTAAAACGTGCTCCATTAAGATATGTAATCAAATCTCTCTGGACACATCAGTGACTTGGTAATTCATATGTTCAAATCTGAGGAACATCTTTCAAAGTATACATCCGTTTTGAAGTGTCACCTTTGTAAGATATGTTTCACATTCAAATATACTAGGAAGTAGAGGAGGAAAAGAATTTATGTCCTTTCATCATCAGTGGATAATGGATTTCTTATAAAGGAATCCTATGCAATGGTATATGAATAGGAAGGTACAATTCTAGTGGAAATCAATATATGAACATATCCTGTAAGCACAAACTCAAGTCAATCCTGGCAAGTCTTTATGCTCACTAAAAGTTTTGTTCTAGAAAAAAAATCCGATGGGAACATATCAAACACAAAAGATATCAAAAAAAGAAAAACTTAGAAATTTATCACTAAACTATAATAAATAAAATTGATTACATTCTTATTGTTTAGCTATTTGACTTTTCGGTGATGTGCCATATGTATTTGGATAACTCACCTTCTAAAGCAACCAAACACATCTAACTTGTTCTCCCTAGAAGAGAAATTCTATTTACAAGAGGTAAACTGTCAGTTGGTTAGTGTTAGTCTGTTTCCTTTGATAGCTCAAATCTGAGAGATCCAAGCTCAGCTTCTTCCAGAATAAAAATGGACACTAAAGAATAAACCAAAGAACAGCAATATAACAATAAATTTGTTATATGAAGAAAATGGTTTAAACTTGAGCTGTGCTGTTTTGCCTTTGGTTTATTCAAGTTTCTTTAAACTCCACAGCCAACTTCAATTACTTGATTTTTCAGAACTGTTTTCTGTAACTTAGCTCCACCCCACTGTCTCCTTCTAAGAACTGAGTTCAAGGTTCACAAAGTAGCTGCACTATAAACTTTTATGGAACCAAGTGTTTTTTAAAAATTTTATATTAGTTTCAGGTATACAGTCCATTAGTTAGACATTTATATAATTTATGACGTGATCCCCTGATTACTCTATCATCCATCTGGTTTCACACATAGCCATTTCTAAACTATTGACTATATTCCCTATGCTGTACTCTACATCACCGTGACTATTTTGTAATTACTAATTTGTACTCCTTCATCCCTTCACCTATTTCTCCCAGACTCCTAACCCCTCACCCCCTGGTAGTTACCAGACTGTCCTCTGTATCTTGGAATCAAGTGTCTTGATTTGTAACATAATTACAATTGATGGAACTTGTAGAAGAGTTAGTAATGATGACTGTAAGTTAGTAATGATGAATGTAAGTTTCCTTACTGATTCACTAGATTTTTTAGGACAATCTATATACATATGTTAATTCCTGGCTAACAATTCTGTTCTTATTTAAAACCTCTACTGTTCACTTTTCTTCTTACCTTTATTCTTCTACTTCATCAAATCTACAAATTATTTATAAAGAATACTAACAAAAAAATCTTAATATACAACTCAAGAATAGAGCTTAAAAACAAACAAAACCTTAGGATTCCTAACTTCCAACCTATGAAAAAAATCCACCTATAATATTTTATTTACCAAGTTGAGTTTATGACTAGATGGAAAGATTAGGAATAGTCTATTTCTACTTACATTTTTGCCCATTCAGGCAAACTAGTTTTCTCTGATAGAATCCAAGGGACCCATATTGGATAAGCACCTTTACATTACATAATAGAGTGACAAGCTCAACTAGATAGCTAGAAACCATCTTTCGAAGAATTTAAAAGATGCTCTGATTTTATGACCTGGAAAAATTACTTGGTCTCTCTGGAGCTGGTTTCTGGCTTGTAGAACTGGGAGAGCTGCTGGGAGGCTGAACTGAGATAACAGATAAAGCATCTACCAAAGTGCATGATGAATGGTAGCTATTATCTTATGTGGAATATGAGGCAATAGAAGACTGTAGATAGGGAAAATCCAATGAATGAACTCTGTGGGCAAAGTAGTTTCTCTTCTACAAAATGTTCTAGCCAAGACCTCTTTCAAGCCATTTTGCCTAATGTGTCTCCTGAGACCACAAAGTGGCTACCAACACTCATGTGGATAGTTCATTAACAGTTTTTTCTTCTACCATAGAAAACTTGGATTTTTAAGGAAATACAAGAGAAGTGGTCTAGAAACTGACTACAGGGGGGAAAAAATCAAGTATGAGTTTCTATAAAATAATTAAATTTAATTTTTAGGAAGGCTTTAGGCTATTCAGTTCCTAGGGATCATTTATCTTATTTTCAGTTAGGTACTTAAAGTTGGCTATATGTCAACTTGTTTCTATTGCCTTGAATACTAAAAGATATTAAAAATGAAATTCAACATTGAATGTCATATAGCTATACATTTCTATGCATTTAATAAGTATAAGTATTTATAAAAATAGGTTTCAAAACTGCCTGTATTCAAGGGTCTAATTCTTTCTCAGTCTACTTATGAGTAGACTGAGATCATCAAAAAAGTTTCCCTTATTCCTGCCCACCCCTTAAACACAAACACATTATAAAGTTTAACTAGAGGGTGAGATTCTTTGCAAATCTAGCATCTCTAGCAAAATAAACATGAATTTATGGACATAAGTTAAGAAATTAGTGAGAAGGCTAAATTCTGATGCCTATTCTGAGTCTTAGCACTGACGTTATTTCTAATAGGTTTAGTTTAAACTTTAATTCTCTTTTATTTTCCCAGTATTGCACAATGATTAATAAGAAACAATAATCTATAGGGGCTATGGAGATTTGACCTACAGAAAGATTACACAGAAATGATCATATATCTGCCACATGGTTCCTCTTCTCCAGCTCAGACAGATATAATCTGGAGCCTTGGACAATTCTTTTGGAGACTGACTTCTATGATAAAGAGGATAAAAAAGAAAGTTTTTATTCTTAAAGCGATTAGGGTCATGTTCCTTTTTAGATCTGTAAAAACACTGAACAAATAGAAATCTATCTAGTTGGGCTTCTGTTTTCTGCAGTCATTATTTATGACTGGTGACATAAACTTTAACCAAGCACAGACATGGGCAATTCAAGGTCAAAGACAGTAAACCACCAAAAACAGAGGTTCATGTTTATGGACTATGTTCACATGATCAAGCAACAAGTTTAACTGGACTAATCCTGCCTTCTGATGACCGGTACATATGCAGTAGATTTTTTGAGAAGTAACTCAGGTTTTGTTCCAAGTGTCCCTATAGGTGTACTTTATAATTCTCTTAATAGCTTTATGAATTACACACTTAGGTTGTCCTTTTGGTGAGGGAAGAGGTAAAGAAGGTATAGGAATGACATAGAGACCCTGATATATGCAATCATAATTAGGGCTTAGGGGTCTTTCTGAAACCTGGTATCCAGGCCAATATATTGGAGTTATTTGGAAAAAACACAGTAGCTCCCAGTAAATGGGAATGGGAAATACAGTTTGGAGAATGTATTGGTGAAGATGCTTCTCCTTGAAGGTTATGATGTTGTTCTACTGATCCCCGAGGCCCTGGCCTCACATTTCTATTCCAAACTGACTGGTAGAAATGTGACTGTGTATGACTATAACCACACAATTCTTCAGATATTTTAGTTGCCTTTCCTTGGGTTGTATCCTTCTTGAGGTGCAGTGATCATAAGAATACTTAACTTTACCAATTCATTCACAAAGGATATTAGGCTTGAGTAAATCACAGGTTTATAAAGGCTCTGACCCAGAACTGGCAAAAACTTAGGATTCCCAAAGTTCTGCCACATCAAAGTACTAAACACAGTAAGTAAAATGATGCAGTGGAGACAGAAAGAAAATAGGTTAGGTCAATAAGAAAAAACGAAATGTAAAAGACCTTAAAATTGTACAGAGAGAGAGAGAGAGAGAGAGAGAGAGAGAGAAATGAATTCCCCTCAAGATTAAATCTGGCAGATGGTAGGAGGCATTAGGCCCCTTGCTATATTTGCAGGTTTATAAAGACAGAATTCAGAAGAATAATTGCCTGAAACTCACCACACACACACACACACACACACACACACACACACACACACACCCTTGGATTTTATCCTTTTAGAAATTCTTCAATAAAGCAAGGCTATTGTTTTCCCTTCTTGCTTTTGTTAATAATAAAATAACTCCAATGGATCATCTACAGCAAATTCTCACTTGCTTTTTCTTCATGGCAATGGTTGGGCTAAATTGAGAAAGATATAGACAGACTAGCAAGAAATTAATTTAGTGATTATCTGCAGATTTCAATATTATTTTCTCTTTCTTCACCGTATACCAAAGTGAGCTTTACTACTTCAGATAATCTGCACAGGATTTCCTAAAAGCACTTTTCATGAGAAGAAACCAAACTATGCATAGACTACATACTCTAATAGCAGAGTCATACATTAGACTAATGGGCTGCATCAAAAGTAACCAACTGCCAGAGACATAAAAGGGAAAATTACTTCAAACAATTACACTTAAAACTTAGCCTTCATTTATGAGTGGCCAGTGATCTAGGCAAACAAGAAATGCTGCATGGACTGACAAGTTTTTAGAAGAATAAAAAAGCACCTATGAATTAGTGGGAGTAGCTCTTTTACTCAGAAATTCTTGGCTAAGAATATCTATTTTAGTAAAAAGGATGGTAACTCAGGAACTACTCTGAGAATATTATTCTAATTATCTGTGGAAAAGACAGAAAGCAAACCTGTGATTTGATTCCAATTAACAGTGTTTCAAGATACGGGTTCAAGGTTACCCCCTTCTATCATAAATTTCATCTTTCCATAGCTCTACTCCACCTTACTAAGCTGCTCAAGCTGAGCAAAGAAGATGAGAAACCTGTTGGGGCAGGACAGATCCTGGAGGAACTGATTACAAGGAGAATTATACAGTGACGGAGGGCTATCATTTTCAAAAGGAAGCGTGCTAAAGACAATTTTTTAAATGACCATTGTCCAATTTCTAGATCACCTGTGCCTTCTGGGCAAACATGAATAGACCATGTTATTACTATACAAGCAACAAAACGTAGAGGGCAGAGAACTACTTCAAACGTGAAAGAGATGCAGGTGATTAATACTATATCGGGCAAGCCATTTTACATGTTAGAGCTTCATTTTCCTTAACTGTATAAACACTGAATTACATGATTAATGAAGTTCCACACAGAGCTAAAATTTAATTCTACATTTTTCACAGTTTAGTTTCCAGTACACAGAATGCTTCTCTATCCTTATCCTTACTATTGAACTTCTAATTTCTATAAGGACCTTGTCTTATTTATCTATGAATCTCCTGCATTTTCTAATATGCTGCATATAGTACTAGATTTTACTAACTGCTGACATAAGTTACTCTTCTCTGCATTTCTCCTTTGGCAACTTAGACATAAAACAGACAAATTGATTCCTTAATCCATTAATGACACACCGGGCAAAACTTAGTCTGAAATGCTATATAATATGTGATAGCTATGCTTACAACTTGTTCAATAGTGCCATATCAATAAGTAGCAAAATATAGTTGATACAGAAGCAACACAGATACAGTGGACTTTTAAGAATTGGAAGGTATTACAAATTCATCTAGTTTTATGTATGTGCTTCACAGA
The DNA here is from genome assembly GCA_030015415.1 of Cynopterus sphinx. Lineage (NCBI taxonomy): Eukaryota > Metazoa > Chordata > Mammalia > Chiroptera > Pteropodidae > Cynopterus > Cynopterus sphinx. The sequence goes on along the minus strand of CM057385.1, from coordinate 114,305,296 downwards.
AGCCTACAGTATAAACCATAAACCTCTGTAAATCAAACATCATATTCTGGCATAATTTGCCTTTATAAATACCTTTATAAAATATTTGTTTTGTGAGGAGACTGTAAAGAAAACTCACACCTGTTTCTGAAAGTGGAAGAAAGGAATACACTGTATGCTACTGACCTTTAAGTAGTCTGAAATGCCAAATCCAGATCCTTTATATAAATTAAATTCTAGGGCACTCAACCTTGATGAGTGCCACGTAAAAGGACACAGAAAACAGAGGAAACTGTAAGGTTAACTTAAAAATGTTTTTACTCTGTATATTCACCAAATGAATGACTGCATGGAAGCTGAACAAATGACATGTAAGAAACAATGGCATTTCCTTCTTATAAACCAAACTCTACTATCTTATTCTATTCTCACAGAATTTCTTCTTGGTTAAGAAGAACCAAGGCACAGGGAGCTTAAGAAACCTGTTCAATGTTATACTAGAAAGCTGTGGAGAGACCTTGGCTAGAACCTAGGTATCTTCTTTCCTGGCCTAGAGCTTACTCTCTATTAAAACTTTCTTCCTATTAACCCAATGTCACAATTTTGGTCACTTTTCCTAATCCTGAATAAATTAGAAGATTCACCAGCCTGCCTCTGGCTTTCATCATTAGCAGCTCTATTACAAACACGGATTTTCCTAATAGCACCCCTTACCCTCTGTTCATACAATATGACACATCAATGACAAATTAATCTACCTAAGGCATGGCTCTACTTATCTGCTCAAAAAATTCCACTGCCTACCTACTAACCGCTCCATTGGCTATTAACCACCTTGTTCTGAGAGCACAGATCTCTAAAACATAGGCCCCAACCTACCTTTCTATCTACATGTACTTTGTGTTCCAGCCAAACAAGTCCAATTGCCAATGTTTCCTAGGACATACCCACACTTCTGTCTGGTATCTTTGCTCATATTCTTCAGTCTGGAATGCCTATCCTTACAATTTCTAATGCAACAAATCCTCCTCATCTTCCAAGGTATAGTTCTAAGAACTCTGAACATCACAGCACATTTTGCCTTTCCTAATAACTCCAACTGGGACTGGGTCTAAAATATTTTTATGACCTTTTCAATCTGTGCCTATTTCTGTCATCACTCTGATAGAACAGTATTAAGAAAGGTTGGACAAACAGTTGAATGGGGATATTTGTCCAAAATTCCTTTTCATCTTCATCAACTGCAGACATTTAATGAGCTCTTCTTGGATACTTCTTCTTGATCCAGCTAAGGAGAGAAGTCTGGCTCCAACAATTAGGCCTGAAAAGAGATGGATGAGCCATTTCTTCATCTATATGCAGACCACCTGACATGGAGACTTGAGTGTCCTGTCTCTTCATTTGTGGGTCACTGAAATCTCACTAAGAATTGGAAGGACCTTAGAAGTCATTGCATGGAGCTCCTCAGTAATGCACAATTTCTATAACAACTATTCAAATATTCCTAGGGTTTTGTCAGGTTGTGTTGCTCCCTTTCAGAAAAATAAGGAAACACTCTCTTTTCAGCCAAGCCAAATACAGGAATCTGAATATTGTGGTGATGATGCTGATAATAGAACCCGTACTCCCAGCTTAATTAGTTTTTGTACTCCAGATAGCACTTACATGTATTTCTCAAGCTGTAATTTGCATTTTAGGCTGTACTCCCAGAAACTAATTCCTGTCTGCAAAGAGAAGCCTACTCATCTTCACATCTAACTTCTGATACTCATACACTTATTTTATGCTCACTATCTGCCATTTATGTCTGTTACAGACTAACTTCTAACCTCATCTCAATTTAATCCCCTTTACATTCAAATATTCCACTGAAACTAATTTCACTTTTCCTTAATAAATTTAGCACTTTGGCACTTGCATGCCTCTTTGGCTTGTGTAATTCCTGTAATTCCTTCCCCTTCTCCTCCATTTTCTGTATATGTGCAAATCCTGTTATTATTTATTCAAAATTTATTATGCACTTAAAATCTGTCAGAATTAAAACACAATCCTTGCTCTTTTGAGTGTATAGTTTAGCTCATTTTTTTTTCTTTTTACAGTGAAAATTTTTTATAGTTAGAATCAGCCAGCTGGACTCAGTTTAGATGATCCCAATTTTGTTGGCAACATCCAAAGCATCATAGTCAGGTGCCAGCCGACCAAATTATGCCTTCTTCTCTCCATGAAGCCTGATCAGGGTGTTGACTTTGGCTACGTCAAAGTCATAGAGCTTCTTCACAACCTGTGTGATCTGGTGCTTGTTGGCCTTGACATCTACAATAAACAAAAGTGTATTGTTGTCTTCTAGCTTCTTCATGGCTTACTTCATGGCTTACTTCATGGTTTCTCTGAAGGGCACTCTTCTGAGGATATTTGGGTTGCTTTTGGAGCTGCAGTGTGTTGGGCTATTGGAAGGTGGGTGACATGCATATCTTTTTGTGGTTGTAGACACCTTTTAGCACTACTTACTTGGCCTTCAAAGTGTTAGCTTTGGCTTTTGGTGCCTCCTTTGTGAAAGGCTAGCTTATCCTTTAAGGCTAGTTACCTTTACCATGAAGTTTTCCATGAATTCTTAACCAAAGAAATCTCTTTATTTCCTTAGTAATCTTCTCTTATGGCAATTTTGACTCACAGTTCTTAAAATACAAGATAAAATGAGCCATAATGTATATCACAAGTTCCTTGAGGGCAAGTAACTTATTTCTACCTCGTTATCGAATCTGAAAGGACAATCAACAAATATTCATTCATTCAAGAAGTTATTTAATTCTTACAAAATCCATGAAGGCTTCATTATCTGCTTATAAGGAGCCAGGCACAAAAAAATAAGATTCCTGCCTTTGTAGAACTTAAAGGTCATTTTAAGGAGACTAAATTTTATTCCAAAGGCAACTGGAAGCTATTTACAGTTAATAAGTAGGGAAGTGATATGATCAGCTTATCTTTTAATTGAGTAGTTTGGCTGTTGTGTAGCATAACTGGCATTTGTTCTTCCCTAATATTTCCTGCTCAAGTTGTGAGGCATTCAAAGAAGTAAAAAACACTTTCTTACAGAGCCACAAGCTATAATCCTTAATTTGCCAGAATCCAGAAAGACACCTATTAAAAATTTAGAAAAATTAGGAGAACCTTCTAACTTCTGGGTTATAAAATGGTTTGAAGGGCAAAACTTAAGAATATTCTACAAGAACTATCCCGGATTCTAAGAGCTTCTAAAGTCTCATGCCACCCCTTATAAGTAAAAGTTAAGCTTACAGAATATTGTTACAAGCATGGGTTTGGAGCCGGGGGTATTAAATCCTGGCTTTGTTAATTTCTAGCTGAGTATCCTGGTGATATTTCCTATAAAAGTTCTATGGGTCTTTAGATTGGTAGTAGGTACTATGTATAGAGACTGACAAAGGGGCTGTACCCAGATTTCAATGGCATTTGGGTAAATGACTCAAATTTGGTAGTTGCTCAATAAATTTTTTTAAAAATGATGAAAGTAGATGAAGTTCCCTGTGGGGCATGGACGGCAGACTGTAAGACACACAGCAAATGCTTAATAGATTTTCATTGGATTATAAAATCTGTACTATACAAGAAAACCTTCAACAGTGATATCAATAAACCCCACTTTTCATTCATACCTCTTCAAAACATTAGCAATAAATCCAGAATTTATGTGACTCAATTTTTTAATGCCCTGTTTTAGATACAGTGGAAAACACACTAGACTGAATCCAAGATCTGGATTTTGGTCCATTCAACTCCATTACTTTGTATTCTTTTGGGTAAAACGCCTACATCAGAGTTTCTCAATCTTAGCATTATTAACATTTGGGGCTGAATAATTCTTTGTTGTATGAGTTAGCCTGTGCATTGTAAAATGTTTAACAGTACCCCTAGCCTTTACTCACTAAATGCCAGTGGCACCATCCCAGTTGTGACCACCAAAAGTATCTCCAGACACTGCCAAATTCTCCTGGGGGACAAAATCACCCTACCTGAGAACCACTTTTGATCTCTGAGTTTCAGAGTCTCATCCAAAACTCTGGGAAACATGGAGATAATATCTGTATTGCTCTCCTTCCCATTCATTATATCATTTGAATCACATATTGTTGTTATGTGATTCAAATAATATAATGAATGGGAAGAACTATTGAAAGAAAAAAAAAGACATGAGATATACAAAAGCATTATTAATATTCTGTGTTACTATTATGCTCTGTGAGTGCTCAATCTCAAGGCTGAAGAATAATATTCACATCTTGTTTACAGACGTATTGTAAAGCTTAGGTTAAGGCTACTGCAGTCTAGTATACCCTTTAGGTAGGTATTCAATAGATATTTGTTGACTGAGTGATTCTAAGTGTGGGTTCAATAGTAACTTTGTTTACTTTTGTGGCATGTTTTCAGGTTTTTCTGCTGAGCTACAACAATGTAGTAAGTTTCCAAACCTACTGTACTTGAAGGACAAGCCTAGATTAAACAAGAATGACCAGTCGTTTTGCAGGTGGAAAATCGAGACACAGAAAGTTAACTGACTAGCTACGGACATGTGGCAGTCTAGTGGCACGCCATAATTAGAATCCAGATTCTGACCTCAAGTCCAGTGCTCTTTCTATTACTTGTATCATGGTACTTTCATTCAACCATCTTGCAATCCTGTTTCAACACAGCTATTTTGCTTTCTGGGAATAACCCAAAAAAAAACTGAGATAAGGAAAGAGAGTTGTAGTTTTGAGAGAAGCTTAGAAAGAAACGTAGACCTATTTCTATTTGGGAAGCACAAGGGGCAATTCCCTACATTTGGGGTAAACCACTGTCAAGTTATTCAAGCACCCTGTCACGTCTATGAAGTCCTTGCCCTTTAAATTGTACAAGAGAATCTAACTCTACTTGTTACTTACCTCCAGAGTAGCTGTGTCTTGCAGTCCTTTATACCAGGTTAAGGCATACAATTTATGTTAAAACTGTTACTGGCAGTATTCTTGGTTGCTCCACCTCTATGTGGCTCTAAATAAGGTGAGAATGGACTTCCATATAACCTAGCTCTAGGTCACATTTTGGCATTTTGTTAAAATTCACAAAAGCCCCAACTGCCATTCTGCTACATATTTTCAGTGTTAGAAAAATAAATTTTAAAGAATAACCCCCCAAAATGTCACGATTTATTTTAATCCTTTAAAATACCAGATCACCTCTCATTATCATGTCTCTGTGTGAACTTTCAAATGCTGATTGTCACAGAGAGTCATCACTCCCAACCACTGACTTAACAGTCTTTTGGATAATTTTCAAGCAACATATGGATTGGAGCCCACCTTAACCTTTATCATTATTATAATTTGAAAGAACATAAGACTACAAATCAGGAGATTCTGATTCCAGCCTGGTTCTTCCAACATATTAAGAAATTCAAATTTTATGGTCACAGTTTTCTTAGTGAAGAGACAGAATAACTCATCTTCGGGGCCTATTTCAATTAGAAAAGTTTAGGTATATAATATATTATTTCAATGACAAACAAAGGCATACTTGTCTTTTCTAAATGCATTCTGAATATCAGATGATATGCTTTAGACATTCTAACATTTCAGTGGCTTTAACACTTGCTTATCGAGTACATTTCAGAGCATAGTGATCATATCACTTTCTGACAATTTCCAAATTACCAGTCTTAAAATCATTATCTCTACTGATAGATACCTTTCCACAGCAGAAACAGTAAGAGCAAGAGCCCTCCTGGTTCTTGGAGTCAGACTGCTGTCATAAGGCTATGCCATCTTTGGAACTCAGAACAAGTTGCTAAAACTTTGTGGGGATAATACATATACAAAAAACTAAGACAATAAAATCTCACCGTATTTTGAATATGAAATGACAAAATACATATAAAAGTGACTGGCTCATTGATAACATACATTATAAATAATAAATGTTAATTACTTTCCTCCCAACTCAAGAGTTTCTCAAAGCATGGTCTAAGGACCACCTGAGTCAGAATCATCTGAGATGTTTGGCTAAAAATGAAAAATATAGACCCCACTCCAGACTACTGAATCTTCTCTTAGAAAATGAGGCTTCAGTATCTAGACATTTATCAAACTATACAAGCAATCTTTCTGCACTTTAAAATTTGAGAATCTCAGTTCTGAATTAAAAATATGTATAATATAGATATATAGTACAAATAATTTAAGAACTGGATGTTTAACAAGTTAGAGCTTGTTTAACAAGTTAGAGCTTGTTGAAAGAAAAAAAAGAAGATTCAACCAGGACCTAAAACAAAGCATTTATTTTGATATTCCAAAGGCCACAGAGCTAATCTCACTTAAAATTTATACATACTACTACCTAATAATCGAAGAGTCTTCTTGACTAACACTGAATTACCAATGGCTCATTTCTGGGATTTGAGAAAGGTTTTTTTCACCCACAGTGTGAATAAAATCTTTGAGTTCCAGATGAAAGGGAAATTATATATTTTCTGTAGTTTTATTTTTCTAGATTAGTTGTGAAATAGGAATTGAACCACCAGAAACACAAACCTCAAATGCATTGTTTTGTATGAAGAAATTTTTGGATATTAGTCCCTAACATGATTAATGAAATTTAAGATTTGCTCCCAGCTTAGCACTCTAGGGTCTGTCTCTAACCACCAACTCCTGCCTTTTTGAGATTGGGAATTCCGTTTGAAATCCTGAATAGGTCACTAAAAACAAACAAATAAAAAACCAAGAGGAAGCTGTGGACAGAAAAGATAATTCTTCCTTTTTTATGGTGCCTCTCCAAGTACACAGGGAGCTATACTCATTCTCTATCTGGTAAAACTGTACCTTCTGGTTGTCGGCCCTCAGCAAATTATTTAACATTTCTCTGGCTCCGCTCTAAAATCAGGATAATAAACGGCGGCCTACCCCATTGAATTGTTTTAAGGAGATCAGTTAGTAGCTAAGAGGGCAAGTTAGTTTCCCCTAAAATGGGAATGACAATAGCATGTACCGCATGACAGTGTGCACCTAAACACAGCACACTGCCTAAGCACCTTAAGGCTTTGACGAATATTCATTACTACTTTTAATCTACTGTTTTTTCTAAACTTGGCATAGGTACAATTCCCCAAGTTTTTTTATTTTTCCTTCACCCATTACTCCATAGCTAACCTTTCTTTCTAACCTCTGCTGTTCTCCATTTAGGATTTTTCAGGGTGTGCTAGCTAGTGAATCCTACCCACTTAACTTCACAGGCAGGGACATCCTTCACCTACATCATATCAGGTGGTTGGCAATTGCTTCAATTTGATTCCAATCTGCATCCGCTTTCTTTGAAACGTCTCAAAGCTTCAGGCTTCTTACTCTCTCTTTTCTGATTATAAAAAACTTTTTTTTTTTTTAATGGGGGAAGGGTGTTTCACAATCACCAAGCAATTCTCCAGTTCCAGCTGGGTGTCCAACAGTTCAATGAGATTCTTTACACTATCTACCCGGAGATATAAGATTCCACAGGTTGAGGGCTCAGTCTCATGAGACTGCCCTTCACTTTAGATGCCAGGAATAAGCCCAGATTGTTCCCCATGCTTCTGACCAACTGGTTGAGTATCAGAGGTTCTCATGACTCTCTCTCCTTGGGTTCTGCTAATTTGTGAGAGCAGCTCACAGAACTCAAGAAACCCATTTACTCATCAGAGTACCCATTTACTAGAAAGGATATTAAAGGGTACAGATCAACAGATTAAGAGATACACAGGATGAGGTCCCAAACAAAAGAGCTTCTTCTGTCCTTCTGGAGCCTGGGGCCCAGCACAGTGGCCTAATGAAGCATTCAAGTTCCTCAACAAGCAAGCTCTCTGAACTCCATTGTTTTGGGTTTTTAGGGAGGCTTCATTATGTAGGCATGATTGATTAAATAATTGGCCATTGGAGATTGAACCCAATCTCCAGCCTCTCCCCCTCCCCAGATGTAGGGGTGGCACTGAACATTCCAACCCTCTAATCACTAGTTTGGATTCACTGGCAACCAGCCCCAATCCTTAGAAAACCCTGGGGGCTTTATTGCCCTTTTCACTTAGGAAATCCCAAAAGTTTTAGGAGCTCTGTGCCAGAAATGGGATGAAAACAAAATATATTTTATTATAAATCATAATATCACATTCTTTTTATATTTCTATAGTTATTTCATTAGGATTTTGTATATGTGCTGCCAAAGCAAGCACATTTCATTAGGATTTTGGAAAAGAGATGTGCTCAAAATGCCGTATTGAAATAAATGGAAATATGATACATTATATTGTTTTTGCCCATCTTATCTTTTCTACATTTTAGTTTCTTAAGAGTAGGTAAGGAGTAGTAGTTCTGCCCCTTAATTCTAAGCCATACAATGGCACCATGCACTTTGTGATGTTTCCAAAAAAATAATAAATGAAACTCTTTTCACAGTCAGTTTCTAGAAAGTTCATGGGCCTTTTACAAGCTGTCTAAATGTAGAAAGAAGCCTAGTGACGCATCTAGTTTGAGCTACTCAGCAGTAATTTACCCTGAGAATCTGGCACTAAAGAAAGCTTATATTTGGAAAGTTGGGACTTACCAGGGTGAGCTGCATATTAAATCCTATAATCCTGTCATCCATAACTATAAGGAGTAATAGTCCATGAATGGGCATGGTTTTCTCCTGTCCCACAGAGTTTATTAGAGCTATCTCACAGAGAGTCCATGAGAGCTTAAAGCATGGCCCATAGTCAAGTTTCTTTATTCTAAAATCAAGAGTCAACACTAATCAAATCGTCTCTTCTAAATGTACATTCATTTATAAGCCAGAGTTTGTATTTATGTAATAGTCACTATGATCTTTATAACTCCATACATAAAATGAGATGTGGGAATAAAAAGATAACATGTTTATTTTTAAGTGCATATTCCTAGGTTATTCCTACTGAGTATGTCTAACTCTACAGCTACCACTAGTATGTACCTAAATAAATAAGGTTCCAAGTTTTTAACTGTAGCACAAAGAATGGCAATGGGAGCCAACAGAATATGTGTTGTAATATATTTAAGTAATATATTTACTCAAACATACACAGACACATACTCCTCTTCAAGATAATCTACTTGGCCTTCTGCCCCTTCCTGAATCACATTAGGTGTGCCTAGGGGTGGGCTGGAAGGTGTGCCATGCTGCACAGGGAAAAGGAAGGATAACTTGAGAGAGTAGCCAAGTAGAGGCTAGAGTACTCTGACATCTACCTAAACTCAATTTAACAAGTATTAAGTACTCTATATCCCAAAGTCTATAGGAAATTTTGAAATGAAGAGGATGGAGGCTTTGGTTGAAACCAGTTATTTATAATAAATTTCACAAATGGCTTAATGCACCTACGTAGAGAATGACTGAGGTGAGAAAAGGAGGGAAGGAAGGTTAGCAGGTATGGTAAAAAAAATTATGAAGGAATGATATTAATTCTGATTTGCTTGTGGTTCCTAGCACATAAAAAAAAAAAAAAACAACACAGATTATTGTTATGGCATCACCCATTTCACAAAATTATCACACATCCTACAATCATCAAAAAACCAGGGAAGTCAGTAAAAAACACATAGATATTAGTTTGGCTCTCTGATATCTTTCCATTTTAATTTCCTGTGATAACCAGCTAATCTTTGAATCCTCTATGTTGTAAGTACTGGTAAAAGTAGATGGGAGACAGTTCTTTTTTGTTCTAAGTTTATAACATTCATCTTACATATTAACTCTGAATAATATCACACTAAACAGAACTAGACAAATCTATAGGATCACAATAGAGGTGACTTTTGGTGAGGTTGCCTATATTTGGATTTAAATGTAGTCTCTGAATAACAAGAGATAGAAATTAAGATATTTTCAAGAAAATAATACCTTCTCATCTTTTTCACTGTTCATTTATAATTAAAATCTCATAGAATATCAGAACTAAAAGAGTCTTTATCAATCTGATGCAGACTTTGAGCTAGCAATTCCACTAAATATCTATCCTACAGATATACTGACACATATGTGAAATGTCAGATAAAGTTTTCTGTCGCAGGACTGTCTGTAAAAGCAAAATATTAAAAATACAACCTAAATGTTCACTGATAGGGCACTGATGAAATAAATTATCACATCCATAAAATGGAATACTTCGCCACCATAAACTAGAAGAAGCTGTTTTTATATACTCACATAGAATCATCTCCAAAGTATGATTAAAAAAGCAAGTGCGCTGTATGCCATCATTTGTAAACAAATTTTAAAGGGAAAAAAGTACATACATGTTGTTTGTAAACAATCTTACTACTTCTGGGGGTAGGGGTACAAGAAAGTGGTGACGTTGTGATCCACAGGAGGGGAACTAACTGGTCAGATGTGGGTTAGGAGCAGAAAGAACATTTTCCACTAAATATCCATGTGTACTTTTTGAATTCCGAACCAAATGAATATATTTCCTATTTCAAAAAAATTAAAATTTTAAGTCCAACTCTTTTATTTTATAGATGGTGAAACTGAGGCCCACATTATTGAATAATGATGCTACTATACCCACCCATTAGTCAATTGAACCCATAACATTTGCTTCTCAGATAAGGCTTCGGTAACAGTAGGCTAACCCCTTTCCCCAACCCTCCCATTTCTCCAGATGGTTTGCTAGGAAGCAGCTAAGCAGGAGGGGTTTCTGAGCTTTACAAATCCTGTTTTAGTGGCAAATAACATAGAAGTTCCTGTTTCCCTTGCCCACTCTCACCTTTCTGTACAAATAAGATCAAGTGTACAACTACAATTTTCACAAAGGCTTTAGAAAAGCTTTTATTTGCCTGGTCTGAATAGGACAACTCAAATTTGATATGTCAAACAAACAAACAAACTGAAAAGGTCTTTTAGTTATGCAATGATAGAAGGGCCTAAGTCCAATGGGGAGTGGATCTCCCAGCTACTATACTACTTTTCTCTGATACCTTTTGTTGTTGGCTAAACCACATGCTGGAATAAAGCAATCACAAGATGCACCCTTTCACACTCTTCCTACTGATTCCTTTTGTAGTCTTGACACATTTCCAATGTGTTAACCATGAGAGCTTTAGTATGACTTATGTAATAAGTTTTCAGATTGTTTTATAGATGCTGTGATAAGAGTGTAGAAAGCACTGGTCTAGGCATCAGAGGCTCTGAGCTATAGACACAAGTTTCCGTTATTAGCCTTGTGACATTAAGCAAATCACCTAAACCCAGAAAGTACTAGTTTCTTTATTGAAAAATGGATATAAAAATACCTTCCTGACAATCTCACAGGTTCACAAGGCTCAAATAAAATGTCCAAATATTTTAATTCCAAGGTATAGTAAGTATGAAATATTATCAGTAACAGCCTACTCATTAGATAACAGAATTAATCTCTTAAAGGAGATGTCCAAGTCACACACAGAGATCACTTTCACGTCACTTAAAGTATCTGGGCCTCTTATAATTTGATTTAAAGAATACTAGCTAGTCAAATATGTGTGTGTGTGTGTGTGTGTGTGTATACACATACATACATACATACATACATACAGTTGACCCTTGAACAACATGGGGGTTAAGTGCACTGATTCCTGTGTAGACGAAAATCTGTAACTTTTGACTCCCCCAAAACTTAGCTACAGTTGTTCCTCAGTATTGGTTCCAGAACTTCCACAGATATCAAAATCCATGGATGCTCAAGTCCCTTATATAAAATGGTATAGAATAATGCATACAGTCAGTCCTCTGCATCCACAAAAACACTGTATTCGATCTGCAGTTGGTTGAATATGCAGATGCAAAATCCAGGAATATGGAGAACTGTATATTTATTGAAAAAATCCATCTATAAGTGGACCTTCACAGTTCAAACCTGTGTTGTTCAAGGGTCAACTCTATTGGCAAAGCATTGCTTGAACTGTCTTATTATAATCATAGGCAGGCAAAAGTACTCCTCACTTAAACTTTTCTTTAGTTACAGTATATAGGATTTCAATTGTCTCTAGATCACAATGTTGTTGGTTTGCTTGTGAAGAATACTGGGAATTAATTTAGTGTGAGGCAGAAACTAGAAACCATCTTAACTGTTCCTTTTTTACTCTTCCCTCTTTTTAATTAATAAAGGATGATTTAATGAAAATGCACAAAGACTCTAAATGAAAATGAGAAAAGTTATTTAATGTCTCAGATAGAAGCTGAATGGTGTGGTGGAAAAGTACTAAGCCAGGAATCAGAAGTACTGGGTTCTAGATTTGGTTCTTGGGGCTTTTCATCTGTGTGACCCCAAGGAATTCAGTCTCTTCATTTCATTCATTCATTCATTCATTCATTCAAATTTATTGTGCACCTATTGAGTGACAGTACCATGATGAATCCCTAATTTAGAGAAGCCTAGTCTGGTAGAGAAGGGATACATACAAATACAATAATTGAAATAATTAAGATAAAGATGTACTAAGATATAGACGTGTAAAGGGTTGTGTGGGAGCTGATAAAAAGCCATCAGAAAAGGTAGGAGAGAGGAATGGGGGCCTGCAGGTGCATAGTTAGCAGGATTCCTCTGCCTTCCATTTCATAAATTGAATGCTACATTCTCTAAATTGCTTCAAAATTATTTAAACACTCAGTATAGTTCTATAGTAACTCTAATACAGATTCAGGGAAAGACTCAACTTGGCTAAAAAAGGTCCTCTAATATTTCACTGGTTGCTAGAGTTTTGCTCTTTATGAGTTCCCTCCAAATCATTGCGCATATTTACTTTTGCAATGGAGGTTTCCATCTCATTTCACTGTATTGCATAATGTCCTAAGCCTACAAAAACAGGTTGTATACAAAAGCCTAGGGCCTTTGTGTAAAGGAAAAGAGGTAGGGTGGACCCTTCTCAACCCTTTCCTTCTCTGCAGGGCTTTGCATTCCTAAGGATGGGCCCCTCCTCTGCTTGGGTATGTTACCTAAATTATGAAATATACTCAAAGCAATGGAACTTCAAAAGCATTTCCTTCCCAGTCCCTACCATTAGATTTCTTTTGGCATAAGCTGCTAATTTTAATGTAGTTAAGCATCAGATTCTTGGTGACTTCTCATTCTGTCATAAACTATAGAAAACTCGATTTTTAAAATGGGTCTATTATGATAAAATCTGCAAGTGGGAGTGGAGGTATCAACAACCTGCCTTCTCTCCCTTTCCTCTAAACATGCCTAGCTTGCCAATTTTATATGGCAGAGATATCTGGGTGCTCCCTGGTCACTGATTTATCTGACATCTTCCACTAGCTGAAGTCATCTTGTCACTCTAAACACTTGATTTTCCAGTGATAATTATGTCATCTTTTCCTCTTTTGTAGCACTTCTGGTGAGGATGGCATAAAGGACAACAGCACAGCCAAATCAGAATGAGGAGAAGTTAAGGATCATAGACTCTCAACAGTACGGTATAAATTACCACCTTTAGAACAGTCATTTAATTTTGTTCACATTGAGTCTAGAACCTTTACTTTTCTCAATTCCAAATTGAGATTATAATCCAAAAAAACTGGATTGAGGTTTTTAACAGATTAATACCAGTGTCCCAAGTAGTGTTTGCTATGCTTTATTTCATTCAATCCTCATACAACTCCACATTCTAAAGAGTATTAGAGAAATGAAATGGCTATTCACATAAAGAGAGGCTAGGGTAACTTGCTTTTTACTTCATACACTCCCAAACCATTTGAATTTTTTTTATATTACTATGTCATTTGGAATACAAAATTCCATTTCTTACTAGGCTAAGTATAAACTTGTCACCTTTCCCTTCCAGGTATTTGACAAATATGGCTTTGGTCTCTTTTAACACTTTAATCCACTACTTCCCTATGAATACTGTTGTCTTATACTATTAGCACACTATGCCACTAAACTCTCTTAACCAGCCTAACAGATAACACACTAGGCTAGGCTCTTCTCCAATGTCACAGAAGCAACATTTCCGCTCTCTCTCTCAGCGAAGTTATGAGCTAATAAAGGGTGTTAGTTGTATCTGTTCACAAACCAATGTATGCCAGTTGTGCTTATTATCATATATATATATAATTAATAAGGTATTATGTAAGGCAATTTAGTATAAATGAGAAGAGCAAGACAACAGCAGCGCTAATATTGTGTACTTACTAACTGCATCTACTATAGGCACTGTTCTAAGTGCTATGAATTAACTCATATAATCTTCACAAGAATTCTAGGAACCAGGTACTATTATTGCTCTTCTTTTATAAAGAAGGAAACTGAGCAACTTTCCTTAGGCCCACAGAACTAATATATGGCCGAATAATTTGGCTCCAGAGCTTAAGAATTTAAAACTACTATGCTATAGACCTGCTAGTATTTGTTCCTTTGAAAACCAAGTTGAAAGCTTTGGAGAGACTAGATAAAGGTGATACACATAACTACTCAACTCTTTTTTGTATGTGAAAGTAGCCACAGATAATATGTAAACAAATAAGCGTGGCTGTGTTCCAATAAACTTTATTTACAGAAACAGACAGTAGGTTAGGACATGACTTGGCCCTCACACTATAGTTTTCAGGTCCCTGAGACCCACACTCTAAGAAAAGACTGTGTTCAAAGAATGGCAAAAAGATGTTTATATTTTAGGTTAAAATAAAATGTTTAAGGTCTGCATGTAATTAATATCTGTATGAATCCCTGCTTTAACTTACTTTGTATTAACCGATGACTGGCCCTAACTGTATTAGATAAGAGGGCAACTTTTATTTTGTAGGAAATTTGTGCCTTCTTTCCTGCCTTTGTGTTTTTGCCAAAGCCCCCCTTCAATCTGGGAAAGCTTGCTTACTCGCTCACTTCCACTTAGAATCCCACTCTTTTTCAAAGCCCATATCTAACCCCACTCCCTCCTCCAAACTGGATATGATCACTTCTATCCTTGAAATCTTACGATAATTAATTTCTACATATGGGACTTGCTTTGATATATCTTGTTATGGCTATTTGTACAATTCAGTTATCCCCACTATGCAACTATTAAGTAATTTGAGGACAAGTACAACAATGAACTCATCTTCCTATCCTAGGCAACACCCTGCACAGTACCTTACACATAGCAGATTTTTAGACAATAGTTCTTGAATTGTGTTCTACCATTCTTCTGTTTTCAGTTACTAAACACTATACTGCATTCATCAGTACAGATTAGTATGGGTGTACCTGTATATTAAAGCTATCATTTCTGTAACAAAATTGCTGATTTTGAAAGGAATTGTTAAAACTGCTGCTTCCAGACTAATTTTCAAGGGTCAATATATTTTATAAACACATCTAAAAGCTGTATAATTAAGCAAAACAAAGAAACAAAAACGCTTAAATTCAACCCGAGATCAGTGCCTTACTTAACTGTGTATCTCCAGCAGTACTTAATAGATGTCTGGATCTAATCCATGCCTTTTACAAAGTGTTTAGAGGACCTGGCCCAAGCTCAGAGTAAGTTGAAGGGCTTGGGACAGGAATTCAGGTTTCCTGATTTCTCGTCTCATAGTCTAATTCAGGAAGAAAGTGGCTTTTTAAGTGCACTCAATCCTGCAGTTCAAAGGCTGAGGAAGCCTCACCGCTATCTTCCACTTCCTTATACTGCCAATCAGAACCAACAACTGTGATCCCACAATGTGATCTGGGCAGGTGTTCTAATCACCAAAAAGTCTAATCCAGATTTTAGAATTTCTGCCTATCCAAAAAGGTTACTTATACAGCCTAAATAAAAACACCCCACTCAAGAATACAGATTAACACTCAAATGATATTTCCCTATTTTTTAAAAGCACTATTCAGATGTTTCAGAGACCAGTCCTGGGATAGGGGTAAAAAGGAGCTATATAACTCACGTAGTTCATTCTATTATTTCCTGAAAAGTAGCCAAATTCATATACTAAACAGAGCTACTGCAAAGGGTTCCTGTTCTAGTGCTTAGATTCCAGTTGCATCATTGCTTTAACACTATCAATCTGAACTGCTTTAACCATCTTAATCTGTAAAATAAACACAGGAAGCATACAATAGCCCTATCCTTCATTTCAACAGAGGAATTCTTTACCAACAAAAATTAGAGTTATATATAATATTTCTAGCTGTCTTATTTCCCTCTTTCCCCTCCCTCAGAGCTTTAAACAATAGTCTAATCATCTTCAATTAATAAAAGCAACCCAAACAGTTCACAGCTAGTATAGCATTTTTATTCTTTCGGAAGCTACCTAAAAAAGGCAAGAGCCATTCCTGGGCTCTCTGGGTCACATGAGAAAAAAAATCCCAAGGTAGTAAATTAAGGAATAAGAAAACAGGGATGAATTCCATTACTCAATCTAACAACAACAACAAAAAATAATAGGAACCCATAATGGGAAAGAAGGCATTGTGCTCTGTGACACAGGAGACATCAAGATGAATAAAACACTCTCTGTCCTTGAGGAGCTCACCATTTAGAAGTACACAAACTACGATAAAAAGCATAAGCAAAGTGCCAAGAGGTTCGAAGCTCTCTGGGAGGAGGTACCCATCACTCAACTTCAATTTTATGCTACCAGATTAAAACATTCAGGAGAGGGATACCTGTTGTACTAACCTGACTGCACGAAGCCCAGAGTGAAAGAACTCCGGTGAGATCTGTGGAAATGGATGCTACAGTGGGACATTATCTGCTTATCCACAACTTGGCTAAACCAAGAATACCTGAAAGTTGTTCCAAGAATTATAACAGGTGAACCAAAGACACATAAGATTCAGAGGGTGGAACCTGGAGGCAAAGAAGTCAGCAACAACTGATGTTGACTTAGGTGTAGGCAGGAAGACTAAGCAAAACCCAGGCCCAGGTCGGTCGGGGCTGGAGATTTTCAGCTTCTAAAGTTTCCTACTTTCCATCACCCACCCCCAGAATATCCCAGCTCTCTCTTGCATCTGACCCGCGTTGCTGGACTCCAGAGAGGGGGGACTTTTCTCAAGATGTAAGCCAGTCGCAGTTCCCACTCCGTATGCACACACAGTGCTTGCCGGTTCACGTCCACCCATCAGCTCACTAGATCCTGAGTCCAGAGACCAGGGTTCCAGGCCCAGTCTGCCCTTCTGTACTGTGTGACCTCGGCCTAGTCATTCAAGTGCTTGGGTTCTTCTTCCATTTTCGGGGATTTTGGGATTCGGAGGCGAACGGGATTGTTTTGTATTCGATGACCTCCTCCAAGGTCTAAAAGCTTCGTGACCAACCGGCACACAGAAGCACCGGACAAACAAACAGACCGTTGAATGAATACCGACCCGGGCCACAGGGGGGCTAGTGGCAGGGGCGTCGTCCCGCCCGTCTTCCAGACGGGGGATACTGAGGTACGAAACGTCCTGACTCAAGGTCACTCCAGCCATGTCCCTGTGGGGGCCGTGCCGAAAGCTCAGAGCTCCAGACGGCCCATCCCGGGCCCTTTCTCCTCTGGCCGAGCTGAGAAGAGTGGCGTGGAGGGCGCTCGTCCCGGAGAGAAAAGGGGACCGTGTGTGTGCTCGCGCCAGGGTTGAGAGAGGGAAGGGGAGGAGGCCTTACCTTCCCCGATCGAGACCCGCAACCGGTGCGTCTCCCTTTCGGAAGCTTAACCCGTCCCCTCCTCGGGACACTTCGGAAGCCCCCTCCACGCCTGCCCGGCTCGACGTGTCCGCGACCGCCACCGAGGCGCCCGGTCCCCGCGCTTGGCCCCGCCCCAGCCCCGCCCCCCGCCCCGCTAGCCAATCCCTGCGCAGGGCTTCGGCGCTCCCGCGGATTTCACCGCCTCGGCAGGTCGGAGAAGCCTCAGTCAGGCGGCGCGGGTCCTCCAGGCCCCGCCCCCAGACTCGCGTCTGCCCCGCCTCCTTCGGGGCGCCGTGTCTCCTCGGAACCGTGCGAGAGTTCGCCCTGCCGGAAAGCAGCGCGCGGTCGCGGCATTTCACGACGCTGGCGGCCGAAGGCCCTTGGAAACGCCTCCGAGGTCCTCCCGGCGGCTGCGGGCGGCGGCGGCGGCGGCGGCGGCGGCGGCGGGGCGAGAAGCCGGCGTGATGTTCGGGGCGGGCGACGAGGACGACACAGACTTCCTCTCGCCTAGTGGCGGGTGAGTGATGACTGAGAAGCGTGGGGCGGAGGGCGTGGCTGAGGAAGGCGCACGACCGGTCGGAGGGCTGGCTGGCTTCTTGTCAGACCTCTTCCCAACACTTCCGGGTCCACACCTTTTTTTTTTTTTGGCCGCATTCCAGTGCTCGACAGCTCAGGGTACAGGTAGAGCTCTAACCTGTGCCGTGTCCACTTGCATTCAGGACCTGGCATCTCCCTGGGCATGCAGTATGACCCAGGGGGTCGCTTTTTTGCTTTCTGGGTCACGGTGTCACCTGTGCAATGCAGGTGGTTGCTGATGAGACTACGTGCCTTTTCAGAGTTTTTCTTTTATTTTTTATGGGGCTTTCTCTTCTCTGTGGACAAGGGGGTGAGCCTTAAGAATTGCCCTCGGCGTGTGAGCTCCAGCTCAGATAGCACCTTTTATGTGCTTTCTGTTCTCCTACAGCCCTAGGCAGAAGGAATTGCTTTTCCTTCCTTATTCTCATAGAGACGTGTTTGCCTCTAATCTTGCACACGGAGCCCTACTAGATGATGAGCCCTGAGAGGACGGGGACCTGTTATCTCTGCCTAGCTAGGCAGAGACGAGCTTATTTCTGCTCATCTCTGCCTAGCGCTCAGAAAGTACCTGGCACTTGGTGAGTGCTCAGAAAGTGCCTGCTGAATGAATAAAGCTGTGAAATTGCACCCTAAATCTTAAAACCTATCTAAGAGACTGCAGTCGCTATCTCTTCCTCTCCCCAGTCATACGTAATACCTTGGGGGTACAAGTCTTCAGTTAGTCAGTTTAGCCATATCCCTGTGTCAATAGACAGCATGACTCCCCTCAAACTTGTGAGCTGCCAAGTTCTGATCCTCGCAGAGCCTTTTTCTGAACATCTGTTAATTAAGGAATGTATTGAAGAATGACGAACACACCAACGTGTATCCCTCGTTCTGCTAAATCCTAAGAGGTTGTAAAGATTATTAAGCTGCTGTGCTTGCTTTCCTGTTGCTTTCAGTCCTGGTGGAGATTTCAATACATGAGTGGCCATAAAGTGACACTGGCTCTCTTTTGCTCTTAAATAGGATCTTTTGAGTTAGTGTGACAAGCTATATGTTACCTATTCTCAAGTCCTCTTTTCACACTCACCACCCTGTTCTACCCCTTCACCCACTTAAGATGGCCTCTTTCCACTTATTTCCACATTGCATTTTTGCAGTTGCTCAGTTATTTTAGAGATAAGCTGTACTTTGATTCCTTTCTGCCCTATTCCACCAAAAGCATTCACATAAATTTTCACACAATCCAGCCTGCTGCTGTTGACTGTTTAGTAAGCCCTTCGATTTAATGTTTCTTCATATAAAACTGTTTTGTATATGGCTGTGCCTTGTGAAAATTTACAAGATATTCTTTAAATTCACATTCTTCACTAAGTGAAAGTATTTGGGGAAGTCTACAAATGAATGTTAGGGCTCCTAACTTTCATGCTATAAGCAATCCAGTACTGACTGAAAATTACAGGGTAAATAATGACAGTCATGTGCTCTTTTCCAGATTCCTGGCCTGAGATAATTTCTTGGTGGCTCAGCTATGCTGCTTTCCGGAGCAGGCTCATCAAGAACTTGAAATGCTTTGGTTCTAGTCATGTGACTGTGCTCTTAAACATAGACAACAGCCAATTGAATGATAAAGGGTTTGGTAAACAAGTTATACAGATAACTTATTTTTTGTTCCCAGTAATAACCAGAAAAACCAAATCAAATCTAAGCTCGAGAATATAGAAAGTTTCACCATTATTCTCTGACTCAGCTATTCCTTCTTTGGTTTCTCTAAGGAAGTAGAACATGTGACAGTAAGCACTGCAGCTGTTTTCCTCTTTTAAAACTGTAATTTACTGTAAATCTACTTCTTAACTTTTAAATTTCTAGACTTAAGTATATGACTGACTTGATTCCATTTAGGATATTCAAGCCAAATAGAAAAGAGAGTATTAGTGCCTACCGTGGCTGTCTAGATGATTGATAATCTGTGTTCCAAGTTTCCAGACCTCTTAAAGGCCATGGTTAACCTAGAAGTAGTAATCAGGCTTGATTTTTTTTTTTTTTGTCTTAGCCCTTTTCTCACCATTGTGACTTTGAAATGAAATATGTGAATGCCTACTAAGTATATGATACTTGGCTTCAGCTACCACATACAGAGATAAGGCACAGTTTATGCACCTAAGAAACTTCCAGTTTAGTAGTAGAATAAAAATCCAGTATTAATAATCACAAAGCATTTTTAAGGGGGCCATTTATATATACACTTGTTTTAGATTATATAAAAGCTATATGAAAGCAAATATGCTTAGCATAGTAATGATAAATCACCAGTATAGAGGTAGAGAATGATCATCTGGAACTGATAATCAACACTTAAATTCCATAAAAGATACATTAAAGCCTAGGTTATAATTTTGGTTGTGCCCCTAGTTAAGAGTTTGACTTGGGACAAGTCACTTCTTGTCACTGGCTCTCCATACTATTAAACAATAGAGTTTGTCCTAGGTGATCTTTGAGACCTTTCTCAGATCTGTATTTTTGCTAATATCAGTTTATAGTTGCAGGAGGAGGAGGAGGCGGAGGAGATGGAGGAGATAGGATATGTGCACATGAATATAAAACATATATGGTGTACTTACTCAGTGCCAGGCACTATATTAAGTAATATAATATAGTTCTCCCTACTCCTCTATGAGGTAGTTTTTACCATTATACTCATTTTACAAATGGGACATTAAGGCTCAGAGAGGTAAGTTGCCCAAGTAGATAACCACCAGACTGCCCATGTGCCATTATTATTATTTTAGAAGTAAGTGATTGTTGCCACAGTTTATAAAAGAAGTACTTTAACAAAAAAAGAACCCCTGTTTGTTAAAATATGTTGATGTAGCACAAATGCATCTGTTACTATTTATGATGAGAAAAGAAAAGGAGTTTAAAACTAAGGTTGGATGAAGACTTTGGCAACTAAGTTCATTGGCTAACATTTATTTTTAAGATGTAATTAATGCTGTAATAACTTTTGTAATTAATGCTGTAATAACTTTTCCCATGAATTATAAACATAGAGACTCAAGTCCAGAGTTAGCAAACCCATACTTGCTAACATAGTTATGGAGAACACTTTAGAAGTGGAAAATATAATACTTTATAAGTTTATATATAGAGTTCATTTTAAAATATTAATAGAAAACAATCTGAAAGATAATTGGGTTGACCTGGCATTTGGATTGATTTTACAGTCATTAATTGGCTGGCCTTTAGAGCATCTGTGCAAATATTGTTTACCTGTGATACTTTTGTTTTTCCCTTGGGGAAAAAATGCAAATTAAAACAGCAAATCCAATACCCATAGTTTATCGAAGGTTACAAGGACAGTGCATAAGCTATTATATCTTAACTAGTATCTAAATTTTGTAATATTTTTTACTACATTAAAGGTACTGCTCAACTCTCTCAGAATCTTATTCTTTCAGGAATTCTGCCCAGATTGTTCTGACTAAAAGGGGAAATCTTGGTCTCTTCTAAATTTTTTTAGCATCTGTTGATGTCTTATTTACACTAGCACTGCTCTCTCTACTTGTAATCTCATTTAGACTTCTTAGTCCTTTTAAATGAGCATTGTTGACCCCATTTACAGAGAACTGAAATGAAGCTAATAGTACACTACCTTGAGAAAACAAGGTAATAGTTTCAAATCAGATTAAATTTATTTTGCAAAATCCTGGTCTATAGTATACATTAAAATTATTGAGGAAAAGGCCAAAAAAGTTTTGGGAAGTTTCAATATTCACTTCATCTAAACTAAGGATGTCTTTGGAGAAAAGGAGCTCAGAGCTGGACTAGACTTGGAATTCATTTATTGAGTCAGCCTATTGCATACTAGACCCTAGGGGAAATATACAGTCAAATGGTGATTATAACTAATCAGTTATCATGTTATATGATAAATAAATAACTTTTATTAATCTGTGGAGCATAACTACGTATAACAGCTGTTGGTTTTAGATCTCATGTTACAGCTTTCAATTATGTATTATGTAATATCTGATTCCCTTGTTAAAGTATATAAGCTCCTTGAAAATAGAACCCAGTTTTGTTCACCAGTGTATACCCAGAACTTAGCACAATGTCTGACACTCATTTCTTGAATAAATGAAGTGTAGGGTTCTATAGGAACCTCCTGTAAGGTCATCTAACCTAGTCTTTGAGATTAGGGGCATCTTCCAGGGGGAGAGGAAGAACAGTATGTCCAAAGACTGGATATTAGAAAGATCTTGCCTAATTTAAGAAATGAAAAGTTCCTCAGTGTGGCTGTAGCACACACAGATGAGAAATGGCCAAATAGGAAGCTGGAGAAATATGGAGAGTCTAGGTCTTAGAAGGGTCTTGTAAAGTTGTCTTGTGGAGTTTGAGTTTTTATCTTGGTAATATTGAGGTGTTCTTGACGGTTTTAAGGAGAAAAAAGACTTGGTCAAATTTGGATTTTAGGAAGATTACTGTAGATTCTGTGGGAGAATGGGAAAGAAGCAGACAAGACCAAGGCAAAGAGATGAATCAGAAGGTTGTAATAATTCTAGGTAGGTAGATGTGATGGTGGCCTGAATTAGGAAGTAGCAGTGAAGATGGGGGAAGTGAATGGGTTTGAGAAATGTTCAGCAAATAAAATAAATGGACTTGGGTATTGGTTAGGAACACCAAGGGGGAAAAGTCAAGGACGATGCCCAAATTTCAGTTTCATTTTGGATGTTTGCAGAAATGAGCTAACATAGTAGAGATGGTTATCTTTAGAAAGTCCTGTTTACAAGGTTGGCACCTGGCTGGCATCTGGGAACTTCATTGGTAAACAGTTCCCCACACTGATATAAAGCTTCCCGTAAATGATGAGTGGCTCACTCGTCTAAACTGTACAAACAATATGATTTATGACCCTTGCCCTCTTTTTGGGAGTCTAGAATTTTGGTACATACTAGAGGGTTTCCATTTACCAGCTCCCAATAAAAATCCTTGAACACTGAGTCTCTAACGAGCCTCCCTGGTAGGCCATACTGAATACATGTTAAGTATTAAGAAGCTTGCTCCTGGTTTCCTCTGGACTTTGCCCCAATGTACCTTTTCCTGTTGCTCATGTTGCTGTGTATCTTTTCTTTGTAATAGACCTTAGCCATGAATACAACTCTCTGCTGAGTCTGTGAGTCCTAGAGAATCACTGAACCTGGAAGCAGGCAGTCTGGGGACCACAACACAAAATGTCATTCACCAGGAGAGAGATAGCACAGAGTAGGAACAGATTTTGCTGGGGCAGTGGGAATTGGAAGATAAGAGTTCTAGTTTGGATATATTGCATTTGTGTGCCTGTGAGGTATCTGTGTTGTCTGGCACTCAAGATTAAATACTGGGTTGGGGATACAGATTTGAGCATCATCAGCATTAGGATAGCACTTGATAATAAAGTAAATAAATTAGATTGCCAACGGAGAGAGTGTATAAAATCTTGGGAGCATGGACATTTAAAGTTGGATGAAGGAAGAAGAGTCCGGGAAGTTAAATGAGGAGCCAGAAAGATGGGAAGACAACAAGAAATGAATCTCACTACCATTTATTGATGTCTTATTTGGGCCCGTCCCTTTTCCCACTCTCACAGATATCCTCACAGAAGTCAAGGGAAGTTTGAAGAACACTTTAGTTGACAGTGTAAAAAGATGGCACGAAACCCAAATAAGATAAAAACTGCTGAACTGTTTGGTAACAAAGAGATTGTAGGTAACTTTATCAAGAGCCGTTTTAGTGGAATGGTGGGGCATAAGATTCATTGCAAGGGATGATAAAACAATGGATCTTCCTGGTAGGTGAAATGATAGGTGGGACCATGTTTGATGAAGTGTAGTACAGTTTTATTTTGACTTAATAAACTAATAAAAAGTAGGAAACTATAACTAGCTAAAGGTAAGAATCTACAGTTTGAAAATATTATAGAGAGCATCTGGACCAACCACCTCAGTTTACACATGCACAAACCAAGGTCTAGACAGAAGAAATGGCCAAAATTTTATGGATGGGTAAGGTCAGCTGATGCTGTTCAGATCAGAAATGCAATCTTGATTTCAAAGACACTTAGTATTGAATGGTTGGAGGCGAGCAGTATTTATAATGATTTGAGGTTTGAGATATGTCGAATGAAATGTCATTTTCATTTTCTATTAACAGTGCCAGATTGGCCTCACTTTTTGAACTGGATCAGGCAGCTGCTGGCCATGGAAACGAATTCTTCCAGTACACAGCCCCAAAGCAGCCTAAGAAAGGTCAGGGAACAGCAGCAACAGGTAAGTTAAGAGGCTAGGATTGGCCTCTACCAAGTTAGTTGAGAGGATAAATAGGCTTCTCAAAATGACATTCCAGATTGTCCCTCCTTGATCAGTATGGCCAAGCTCACCTTCAATGGTTCTTGCCTCTCTAAGCCCTGGAATGTGAATTCTGGTGGCCAGATAGTGTGCCTTTTGTTGGAAACTGATGAAGTTCTGAACTGTGTGGACGCCACTCTCAAAAACTCTGCCCAGGGCACTCTAAGTAGATACTATCCAGTGTTTTGGTGAGAAGGAAGAGCTGCCTTTCACTTCTTTCACCTGCATGGGTTAGAGGTATGGTGATAGTGAATTTTTCCTGATTAGACAGTGGTGCTCAGTGCTGTATCCCCTCTGTCTTCCATCATGATGAACACAAGAAAATTGAACATTTGTTGAATGAAAGGAGGGAATGGGGACTACTATTTCTAAAAAACCTGCTATGTGTATGGTTTCAGGAGCTTTACTTAGATTTTCTTATTTTAATTCTCACAACAATTCTGCAAAATAGGTGAGACTACCACCATTTTAGAGGCTCAGAGAGGTTTAGGGACCTGATCAAGGTCATACAGCAGTAAGTGACACAGTTGAAATTTGACCCCTGACCTGATTCACTCCAAAGGTTCTCTTCCCTCCCCACACTTTGTTATCTTTGCGTAAGAACCTGAAGAGGAGTGAGGGACTAATAGAAACAGCCCTGAGCTACTAGCCCTGAACAGGTGGTAAGAAACATTAAATATTTGTTGAATGAAGATGAAAGTATTGAGTGCCTTTTACATGCTAAGCAGAATGCTGGCACTCAGGATGTTGTTAGGTTATTTAGAGTTGAATAGTTGCAACAGATGCCATATGGCCTATAAAGTCTAAAATATTTACTGTTTGGTCCTTTACAGAAAATGCTTGCTGACCCCTGCTCTAAATCTTTCTTGTCACTTCTGGCAGCTTTGCTGTGGATTGCTGGTCCTGTTCTCCAAGCCATACAGAACTTGGCAAGATTTCTAGGAGGCTATGCCTTTACATTTCCTCTGACACATTCTTCATCAGCAGTGTGCTTCTGACTAAATTTAAAGTGGTTGAGTTAATGGGTATGGACAAAAGTAAATAACCTGAGTTCCCATCCAATGAAGTAACTTGATTTTTTTAAATCAGAAAATAACAACTATGAGTTAATATACTTTCAAAGAGGAATTATAAAGGCATTTTAGCTTAATTATCTATACAATCTTATGTAGGTATTTACAAGTAAAAAATAAAGTAGCAGTATAGGAGAACTTTCTGTTCAAGGGATATTTATATAAGCAGTCTTTGTGGGGGAAGATGGTGCAGCATAGTTCTTGAATCTCTTTAGATTTCAATATAAAAACTTAGCAACTAGATATAAAGGACGAACCTATGGATAACATTTACAGCAAAACCAAATGAAGAGGTATTCTCATAAATCCCAAGTTATAAGCAGGTATGGACAAACCACTAACAGCTACAAGCCTTAATGGTGTCAACATTTGCATGGGAGAAACTAGAAAGTGTCTTGCCCACTCTAGTGGTGGTTGACCATGGGAACTAATAAAGAACTGGAGCACTCGTGCTCTTATGAACTTGTGAAACTTACTGTGGTGACCTTCCAGGACAGGTCCCCACCCTGAGAAGAACCTGCTAGGACTAGAATTGAGGATAGAGATAGTAGTGAAGGAGAGAAAATCCTGTTAAGAATAGGAATAGAAATAGTATGAAGAAGTATGAAGAAGTATCAGGAGGAAGCCATCCTGCTTTTGAATTCTATAGGAAAAGACTGGAAGAGGGAGCTTTATGAAGTTAGGAAAGTCATCCTGAACCTCTTAAAAAGTTCAGTAAAGCAAATTTCACACAAAAATGAGTAATAAAGTGTCAGAGTCAAACTCCATACAAAATTATAAGAACAAAGAGAGCAAGGAACAGAATAATATCCCTACAGACAGTGAGAGCTCTCTTTTGTGAGAATATTTCTTACAGAATAGATCAAAACTACAACCACTTATTAACATTAAGAAAGTAACATAAGACGAGATGAGACCATAAATGCAAATTATAAAATCTTAAAAGTAGTCACAGAACTCAGGCAAGAATTAGAGATATAAGGAAAAATACTTTAGAAATGAACACTAAAGGAAACACAGGAATGAATAAACGCAACAGCTTATGCCTCAAGAGAAATTAAGGTTAACAGAAATTTTTTAAAATTAAAAATTAAAAAATTAAGATTTCAAAAGAAAGTGACAAATATTGAAAATAACTAAGATCAACAGATGGAATGTACACATACTTACGTGTGCGTGTGCATTCCTGAAGGAGAAAAAAAGGGAAAAAAACACTGAAAACAACGTTACTCAAAAAAAAAAAATTTGAAACTACATACTAGTAAAAAAAAAATGTCCTCGTGAGTGGGGAATTCGAGAATCTGTACAATATTGATTTTAGAGAGGAAGAACTGCTAAGCCAATGAGAAGATCTGACTCACTCATCCCTCTAGCAAGTCCATGAACAATCTTTCATTTGCAGAGCATTAGATAGGGAGATAAGAGTGTGCTGGGAGAAGTTAAACTAACCTGAAGGAGGATGCTAGGCTAACCTTTGGGAGACAGTAATTTTTTCTCAGTGTTTCAGACTTGTCCTGATAACCTAACTCTGGCCTTAGTTTTCCTGTTATACCCTGATTATTGGGAGAAAGGGTTTATTGTAGTATTACATGCAACTGGAAAGTGCTGATTGAATTAAAAACTAGTTGTAGGTTTTTACTAATAACAAGGAAAACATGAACACCAGACTAGAAAAATAAGCAAACAACATAAATGGACAATTCATGAGAATAAAACAAATGGCCAGTATAAATCGATAGAAAATGTTAAATTTGTGCTTCCCTATAATCAGTAAATGCACATGAAAGCAACAATGAGATGGCATGTCCCTTTTTCTACTGCCCCCCTCAAATTGGTAAAGATTTAAAAAGCTAATTCCCTCTTATTGGCAGGGATGCAAAGCTGGCAGTCTCATGCTGGTGGGACTATAAACTGGTATGGGATTTCTCAAGGGCATTTTGTTAGGATGTAACAAAACCTTACAATTTTTATACTCCTTCACTCCACAGTTTCATTTTTAGAAATTTATTCTAAAAAAGTAATTAGAGTAAACACAAAAATGTATATTTTAAGGATGTTCACCATAGTATTATTTTTAATAGAGAAAAATTGGAGACAGCCCAAAGAAATATCAAACAATAGAAAATGCAATACATTTTGGTAGACTCATAATATGGTATTTTATGTAATCTCTAAAAAAACATTTTTAGGACTATTTTGTCTTTGTTTTGGAAACTGTATTGAAGAGTATAAGAAAATGTCCATACTAAATGAGAAAAGAAGGTTGTTAAATCATGTCATTAATTTCATTTAAAAAAAAAAGATAAAAAAGCTGCAAAGTTTGTGTGTAGAAAAAGGACTAGGAATAAATACGTCAAATTATCAACATGTGTTTTCGAATGGTGAGATTGCAGGTCATTTTATTTTTTTTATGTGTTTCTGTATTTACTGAGTTGTCTGCATTGTACTAAACAATCAGAAAAAAATGGGTCAATACTGTTTACAAATAAAACTAGCCGAGTAAATTTTTAAAGATCTTACTGGTTTTATTCAACACTTTATGAATCAGGTAGCATCCAGTCTAGCAGATAGAAAGGGCTCTGAGGAGCAGGAACAAAGAAGTTATATTAGGCAACAAAGCAGGTTGATTTTTCAGGGCCACCTTCCTTTAGGGGATAGCAGGAATCTGTCAGGCACATTACCTAACTAGTGCTAATCAGGCAATTCCTGATTGACTGGTTTAAGATTCCATTTCTGGGAGAGCCAAAACTATAATTAGGTCTCTATTTGATAATGTGGATTTTAGTATAAGCAACTTTATTTTGGACCTATTGTCTTGTTTTTATCAATACAAAATAAATTTTTTTTTAATTAAACAGGGAGGTTTTGAAAATCTTGGTTGTTAGGTCAGTTCTAATGTTCTCACTATTCTGTCAACACATTCATGAGCTGAGTGTAAATACGCGATTATTCTATACTATTTTAAGACATTAGTGTTACTCCATACCACTGCATAAGTAATAGGTGTGATTTAAATATAAATTTTCTACTCTATAAGTAAGGGAAGTGGAAATTACTTTTACTTATAGATATCAAAATATTGAAGGGAGAAAAGAAAGTAGATGGAATATGTCCTTGCTTTCTAGATAAGACTTGTTTGGAATGGAGTTGGAGGCCTGGGTTCTAGTCCCAGGCCTGCTACTATCATTGCGTAAGGCACTTGGGTGCTTATAGCCTCACTTTCCTCATCCCCAGTTGAAGTCATATGGCTTTCTTGGATTAAATGAAGACAATGGTCATGAAAGCATTCTAACATTAACTATAAGGTGTAAAGAAGAATTTTGAAAGTCTTTAATATTAAAAGTCAGTTTCAAGCAAAAAATGAATGACAACTGTGTTTTCATCTTTAGGAAATCAGGCAGCACCAAAAACTGCACCCACCACAACAGGCACTTCCACAGTGTTGGTTGCAACAGCAGTCCATGCATATCAATAGTAAGTAGCTGAGAAGGAATGCTTTCTGAAGTTGGGAGGTGTCTTTTTTCAGTAAGTCTCTGTTCATTGCAAAATAGCTATTTAGTCTTTCCAAAGAGAAGTGTCAGTAATGTTTTTAAACTTTTCATGGGCAGAATTCTGCTATAGAACTTGGAGAGCCATTGTATTTTCTCTCTATCAAAAAGTGCTTGTACACTCAACAGCTGCCTTTCCAAGTACTGAGATAGGAATAGCAGATACTTAAAAAGTAAAAAAGTTGTATAAGAGCTTAAATTATCAACTGCTCACTTCCATTTCTTTCTAGAAACCAAATGCCTAGAATCCCCACTTCTGTATAGAAGAAAAGAAAGCTGGTTCTTAGTTTAAAGAAAGTATTAATACTTTTTTTTTCCTTTGCTTCTATAGCACAAATGGTCAATATGTAAAGCAGGGCAAATTTGGTGCTGCGGTCCTGGGGAATCACACAGCCAAAGAGGTGAGAGTGCCCCATCTCATACGCAGTCAGGTGTCCCAAAGCATACTGACGAGCTGGTTTTTATCTGGGCTTGTCCAGTGTCTCTCATGTATCAGAGGATTAGAATGATTGTTTGTATTGAATGTAAATTTTTAATATTAGGTATATAGTAACATTTATAGTCACATTTTGCTTACTTTATGCATTGAAACAAAACCAACCACTCAAAATCTTTAAGTTTGACTTTTGTGATATGAACCCAGATTAAGAATTTGGGGAGTTTCAGAGTAAAGAATTTACCAAGGACATACACCCCTCTGTTAGGTGATGAACAACATTTAGTGTACTACTTAGAGAAATATGTCTTTGTGCCTGGGTTAAGGACCAATATTTATCCTTTGAAAACTTGATGAGATAGACAGCTGATCACACATGGTAAAATACTGGTTTGGGTCAAAAAGAAGATGTGGCTAGAAGCTGTGAGACTGATTTCCTTGTGTGGGTTTCTTCCAGAAGGTTTAGAACATTGTTGAAATTATAAAATTTCAGAGGTCCTGAGAGCATGGAGTCCGTATTTCTCAGAGAGTCTTAGAGAAATAAGACGACCTGTTCAGGATAACTAATATAATAGACAACATTCATTTGTATTAAAAACACACAAACTAAAAGCTTAATTATGGAAATTTGGAAACATAAAAATGGTAGGACTACAATAATGAACTCCTAGATACCCGTTACTAGGCTCTAACAGTTATTAATCTTATTTTACCTTAACCCTAGCCTGTCTTCTTCCCCTGCTCAGATTATTTTGGAAAAATCTCCAGCATACAATTTTAGCTGTTAATATTTTTGTATGTATTTCTGAAAGATAAGAATTTTTAAAACATAACCATTATACCATTATTACACCCCTTAAAAAAAATCCCACAATAATACTTTGATGTCATTCATTGCCAGCTAATATTCAAAATTTCCCAATTGTTTCTTCTTTTTTTTTTAGTCTGTTTTAATCAAGATCTAATAAGGTTCGTATATTGCAATTGGCTACTGTGTCCTTTAAATCTTTTATTTTACCATCTCGAGGTAGAGAAAGTCTGGTTGTCTCTGATTTTGTTGTGTTAGCAGCTATCGACTATTATTATCTAGACCTATCATTGTGGGTTGCTATTTGGATCAAACAAATCTGGCATTGGGACTTTACCACTCTTCACAACCAGATAGGATATAGTAGGTTGTGGATGGTAACATTCCTACTGTAACAATTATAAAAAAGGAGGTCAATAGCAAATATTACATTTTAAAATTCATTGGAAGAAATGAATTTTCCTGTGGAAATTATGAGGACTAGATGAACTAAAATTTCAGAGAGGGAGGAACCAATGAACTGAATATTTTCTTCCCTTGTGACTTTTCCTTAACAACTAAGACTGGACTTAGCATCAGGTATGGCCCAAGCAGAGAGACTCCTGTGGGCAAGAGACATTGGTAAAAACTAGAGGAGCTCCAAACTCAAGATTGTTTTTATCCCCTGGGACATTGCTGTGTTCTGGGATGGTGTGGAAGTCCAAGGGCTGTGACAGAACAGCAGAGGGAAACTTCTGCAGTCTTGTGGTACATAGGAGATAAAGTCCTACTAATAGAGTGAGGACCTGCAACAAGCAACAAACATCAACCTTCCTCTCAACACATGTGCTCAATTTTGAACTTCATAGAGAAGAGGCTAAAGAACTCAGCTCAGAATCTGGGGTTATATTTTAATCATTTGTTTAACTGGTTTTATGTGCATGTTTTTGTGTGTATAAATATATGAAACAGAAAATTTGCCATTTTGACCATTTTAAAGTGTATAATTCAGTGGCATTAATTACATTCTTAATATTGATCAACCATCATCACTATCCATTTCCACTTTTTCATCACCCCAAATAGAAAATCTGTAACCATTAAGCAACTCCTCATCCCTTTCTCCCTTATCTTCTGGTAACCTGTAACTCACTTCCTGTGAATGCTTGTTCTAGATATTTCACATAAGTAGAATCATAAAATATTTGTCCTTTTTTGTCTAGCTTAGCAAAATGTTTTCACTTAGAAAAATGTTTTTAAGATTCATCCATGTTGTAGCATGTATCAGAATCCATGTTGTAGCATGTATCAGAACTTCATTCTTTTTTTATGGTTGAGTAATATTTCATTGTATGTATAGAACACATTTTGTTTATCCATTCATCAGTTGATGGTCACTTGGTTGTTTCTACCTTTTGGCTATTATGAATAATGGTGCAGTGAACATTGGTGTAAAAGTATTTGTTTGAATTCCTGTTTTCGGCTTTTTGGGGTATATACTAGGAGTGAAATTGCTGTGTCACATGGTAATTATATTTTTAACTTTTTGAAGAACTGCCAGACTGTTTCCACAGAGGCTCTACCATTTTATATTTCCACAGCAATATATGAGGATTCTAGTTTCTCCACTACCTTGCCAACACCTCATTATTTTTTCACTTTTTTAATAGCCATTTTAGTAGGTATGAAGTGGTACCTTATTGTGGTTTTAATTTGCATGATGAGCATCTTTTCATGTACCCATTGGCCATTTGTATATCTCTTAGTCACTCCTCATACAAATGAAAACACCAACAAAATAAAGACATTGCTAATTACAGTTAGAGAATAAGGCCAAAATGAAAAGATTAAAATGGATAGTGAGAAGATATTTAAAATCTAACCTTTAAGGGATGAACTGGGTTTTGAGTTTTATGCCTGTATGAAGCACAACCCTTGACACCTTACTGCTATTTTTTTTGTACTACTTTTTAACTTCTGTTCTCTCTCTTTTTTTCTGCCCATTTTTGCTTGAGTACAGTATAAGATTCTTCTTTATATCAGTCAACAACAGCCAGTTACTGTTGCCAGAATTCATCTCAATTTCGAGCTAATGGTAAGACTATCCACATTAAAATCATTCATTCCTTTGTGATAGGTTTATAGATGATATTGGTTTATGCATACCTGGCAGTAATTAGATATACTGCTTCAACCCTGGATGCCAGAGTAAGTGTCTTAACAGAAGCTTTTATAAAGTCTCTTGGCTGCCTTCTGGGAATGTAGACTCAAGCATGAAAGGTGGAGGGTGGCAAGGAGGAAGAAAGTTCCTTAGTACCTCTCTTTGGGTCCACCTGAGTCGAGGCACTTCTGTATGATTTTAAGCAGTCAGATTTATCTGCTGTGCTGCCTATGGTTGAGTTAGTCCAACATTTCTCTGTTCCCCAGGTTCGGCCTAATAACTTTAGCACCTTTTATGATGACCAGAGACAAAACTGGTCCATCATGTTTGAGTCAGAAAAGGCTGCTGTGGAGTTCAACAAACAGGTAATACCATTTTGTTCTTCCTGTGAAAAGCCAAGCACTAGTCTGGATTGCCCTTGATTTTGAGAAAATGGATGGAAACCCATTACCTGCTATATTTTGTTAGGGGCAAGCATAATAAACCCACTAAATTTGTCACGAGCTTATTGTATTCCAGGTAAATAATAGGAATACTTATTGAAATTGCTTGAAAATGAGACTTAAAAAAAAAAAGGCTAAATGGAAATTTAGTGTTTAAAAGCAGTTCTACATAAATTATCTTAAGGAATGAATAAAACTCTTTTAAAAATAGTACTTTAAAGGAATTTAAAGAAATTACTACATGATCATTGTAGAAAATTTAGAAAAGCATTTTTTAAAAAAATCAGTCATAATCTTACTACCCGAAGAAATCACTATTAACATGTTGTTTCTTTTTCCTACACATAATATATAAGTAGATAGACTCCTTTAAGAGTTTTATATCTTGCTTGTTTTATTTAACAGTATACAATGCATCTTTCCCCTCCTCAGGAAAAATTATTTAAAAACATTTTTGAAAGCTGTATAAATTGAATATTTCTTTAGTCATTTTCTTGCTTTTAGGCATTTAGATTGTTTTCTGTCTCTGAAATAAATGATACTATAGTGAGCATTTTTGTATATAAGTCTGTCTTTTTCCCCCTCCTCTGCCTTCCTCCATCCCTTGGTTATTTCCTTAAGCTAGATTTCTAGAAGTAAAAGATTGGGTTAAAGGGTTCAAATATTTTCAGGTTTTGTATACACTTTGGCACACTGCTTTTTAGAGAGCTTGTACTACATGTTCCTATTAGTTCTCTATACCTTTGGCACAATTTACAATTTTTTTTTTCTTTTAGTCTCATTTGCTTGATAAAAATGATACCTTGTTTTAGTTAGCATTTATTTGATTACAAAAATAAAACTTTTAAAGATGAGTAGCATATTTCTTATGTATACTGTATTAAAACTTTGGCTAAAATGCTATGCCACAAAAACAAACTGACTGTAGAATAATATTCATAAAGATGTGTCTGACTTCTTTGTCTAAGATCTATGCTAAGGTAATATGGCTAAATCTGTGGGTGGTAGAGATAAGAATTCTGGGAATGCAACATGTTTTTGGTAAAGGGCCTTTTTTCCCTGGTTTATTGTCTTTAAAAATGCTTTTTGAAATTTTTTTAGAAGCTCCTTTCATAGGTTCTCAAACACTGAAGCAGTAAATCAGCATGGTCATAACTAACGTTTATTATGTACTTACTATTATTTACCAAGCACTGCGCCAAGTACTCTACTTGTATTTGCTCAATCTTCATAACTACCCTAGGAGGTGCACAAAGCTTTTATCTCCATTTTACAAAAAATCTCTATGAAATAAGGTGTACAGAGGTTGTTTGGCCGAGGTTGCAGGTTAGTAAGTGGCAGCTAATAAACCCAGGTCTGTACCCAGACAGTCTGACTTCAAAGCAATAGTCTTAGACACTTTTGATTCCTGACAAGATTACTGACTTCAGAATGGTTTATTTCTAAACATATAATCTGTTTTGTTAGTGGACACCAGTTTGGAAAAGAACATTAACAATAATGGTATGAGTACTTATTGAGCTTAAACTAAGTTTATGCAGCTTCGGTTTTGTTTGGCAGGTGTGCATTGCAAAGTGCAACAGCACCTCTTCCCTGGATGCAGTGCTCTCACAGGACCTCATTGTAGCAGAGGGCCCTGCTGTAGAAGTTGGAGATTCTTTGGAAGTGGCCTATACCAGCTGGCTCTTTCAGAATCATATGCTGGGCCAGGTAAGAAAGTATGCCCTGGAAGTTCTTTTATAATTTAAATAGCATGAGGTCTATTCAAATGTAAGGTGGTATTATTATAAATTGCTCCTGTTGGCAAATGGAAATATTTTAGGAGCCCTACTTTAGTCACTATGACTGCTTTGGGGACATAGTCATGAAATGCTAGTGTATTAAATCTGCTACGTGCCATGATGTCTCTTCTACTTAGAAAAAATGGAAACCAGTTTCTCAAGAATTATTTTTGATAATTGTTTAACTTGTATGTCTTGTCCTTCTATACCACTTTTAAACTTGAATATATTCTTATGGGATTAGGTTTGAAAACTTTCTTTTTAGATCTTTCTCACAGTTGTTTCTTTTCTTCTTACAGTAGATACTATGAATAGGTTGGGTTTGTGTTTTAATATTATTAAGCCTTCAAAAGCAGTATGGTATGATGAAAAACTTGAGACTAAGTCAAAAAAGTGGAGTCACAGTTTTATCCTAACTTTACCTTGTCAAGTCATTTAAACTCTTAAATGTTTTTCTCCCATTGGTGAATGGAGATTAGTGATCAAGGCAGGATTGGTGTCAGCATTAAATGAGATAATTTATTTGAAAAAACTTTAAAAAAATTTTTTTAATTTTTTTAATGTTAGTTTTGAACATTTTTATGAAAAATGCTTTTAAATACATGGTGATAGAAATTAATTTTTTTTCTTGACTTATGAAATCAATGCCTCAGAGTTACTTAGTGTGATAATAACACCCTTTAGCCATGATGTGATCTGTCTTTTACATCTCTTAAGAGCTAGTTTTCCTAGTATATTTGATATTCCCTATTCCAGAAATACTATGTTGGTATGTAGTAAGTTGCTTATCATACTTAATATTATTATTTTTTAATTGGCCAACTTCAGTTATTGTTTACTTTGACCAATTGTAGGTTTTTGACTCCACTGCTAACAAAGATAAGCTGCTTCGCTTGAAATTAGGATCTGGAAAAGTCATCAAGGTAAAGGCTTAACTGTTCTTACATGGCTTTATCAGTTGTAGTGGGCTTAATTTACATTAAATTTTGTGAAATTTCTAACCGGGTATTCTTCTGAGAGTCTGGAAAGGCTTGGTTAAAAAGTAAAAGGGGGAAAATGTGTTATGTTGTCTGTATTTGGGAGATTTTTACTTATGAGACAGTATACTGTAGTCCCCCCATCCTTGCTTTCTGTGATTTCAGTTACCTACAGTTAACTGCAGTCTGAAAATATTAAGTGGAAAATTTCAGAAATAATTCATAAGTTTTATGTTGCTTGTCATTTTGAGAAATGTGATGAAATTTCCCTCCGTCCTGCCCTGGATGCGAATCATATTCATCCAGCATATCTACACTATAAACACTACCTACCCAGTAGTCACCTCAGTTATCAGATCTGCTGTCACAGTATCACAGTGCTTATGTTCAAGTTAACTTTATTTTACTTAGTAATGGCCCCAGAGCCATTTACATAACTTCTATTATAGTACACGCTACAGTTGTTTCATTTTATTATTAGTTATTGTTGGTAATATATTACTGTGTCTAATTTGTAAATTAAACTATCATGGGTAGGTATGTATAGGAAAAAACATAGCATATATAGGGTTCAGTACTATTCGTGGTTCAGGCATCCGCTGGGGTCTTAGAACATACCTCCCACAGATAAGGGTCGGGGGAACCACGGTATTAAAGATGGGTATATTTCTCTATTTTTTACTCCTCCTTATAGCCTAATAGGGAAAGATATGAAACTTTCTTCTAGAAGTGTGTCGTGTGGGTTGACTCTTATTTGTCAGAGCTGCTTTGAATCAGCACTTCTTAATCATTGTGGAAAGCAGCTGTGACATAGCAGGAGCACTGGGATGGGAGTACGAGGACCCAGGGTCACATCGTGAATTTTTTCTTTAACTGTGCAGTTGTGTTATAACATAAACAGTATTTTGCATATGTGGGCTGTTATTATGTCAGAACATACTGATGCATTATAAAGTACTCATTTATCCATGTGGTTAAAAGGTTTTCTCCATAGCTTTGTTTATGACTCCTTTTCCTAGAATTCTTTGGAGACTTTTTCCCATAGCAGTTAAGGCATGACCCTTAAAACTAGAGAGATCTAGGCTTTACAGCTTGCTGATATTGGGCTAGTTATTTAGCCTCCCTAAGTCTCAGTTTTCTCATCTGTAAAATGGTTATAATACTACTAACCTGATGAGGTTATTTTGGGGATTAAACAAACTAATGCAACTAAGGCACTTGCCGGAGTACTTGGAAAACTGTGTTTAATAAATAATAGCTTTTATTTCTCTTTTAATGCCATTCTTCAGTTCCTCCCAGTTTTCTCATCATCTAAGTGTATTTCATCCATCTCCAGATGTGCTGGGTTTTACAAGTAAATTTAGAAGCAGTATTCTAGATATTCTTATAACTAATGAAGAGAGAGGTGGTAGTTGAACTTGCACTCTGTCCACAGGTTTAAACCTGAAAGTGTAGATAAGTGTAACCTGATGATCCTTTACTTCATTTTTCTTTTTAGGCGAGGCAACACTTGGTTGACCTCACAGATTGCAAGGATCTCGCCAGTTTACAATTCCTTTTTTTTTTTTTATGCCTACAGCACCTGGTCTTTCTAGGTGGTCTCCTATCCAAGTACAAACTGGGTCCTGCTTAGCTTCCAAGATCAGATGGGATCGGGCTTGTTTAGGGAGGCATGGCCATAGACTAATTTTTTTCTTAGGAGGAGGTTTGTGTCTGATGAGCTTTTCCCCTTCTCTGATTCCTAAAGGGCTGGGAAGATGGAATGCTGGGCATGAAAAAAGGAGGGAAGCGGTTGCTTATCATCCCTCCAACCTGTGCTACTGGCTCTGAAGGGGTAATAGGATGGACTCAATCAGCAGACTCAATCCTAGTATTTGAGGTGGAGATTAGACGGGTGAGTGAAATTGTGCTGTGATGTGTTTGATGAGTCCTCTTTGCTAGTTAAGTAAAATGAATAAGTATATTTGAAAACCAAGTTCTGAAGACTTTTTTAAATAGAAATGGTATAGTTGGAAAGAGCAACAGCTTTGGAATCTAACTACCAAGGGTTATATCCTCTTGGCTCTGTATTCATGGTCTGGGAGAGGTTGTGACTGAGCAAATTACTTCTCTACACTAATCTTTCTGTTTTGTCCTTAAAATAGTGATTCCTACACAGTGAGTGTACTTTTTGAGTTAGTACTTCCATGGCTACAAATTTATCCTGTCATTATATTTACATGAGTATTTAAAGATAGCTATATATTAATAGATATATAATTTCCTTCCTCTTCCACATTGTAATAGTAAAAATCTGGAAACAACAAGTGTCCTTTATTAAGAGACTGGTTAAGTTATGGTCTTTTCATAGAGTGGACTTTTACGTTGCTCTTAAAAGAATACCCTAAATCTTTTGCTAAGTGAAAGAAGGAAATTGCAAAACAGTATGGATAGTATGGTCTTTGTGTATGTACACGCACATAAATGTATACCCAAATATACATATATTTACGCAGTCATACACTGGTACATGTGTGTGTGTGTGTGTGTGTGTGTGTATGCTCATACAGTCATAGAAAATTTCTGGAAGCATTAAAAGGAGTTATTCAAAGTGATTTTCTCTGGAGAATGCAAGAGGAATTCAGAGACTGACTTTTTTACATTGTACCCTTTTGTACAATTTAAAATTTTTATCATGAATATGTATAATTTCTATAATAAAATTTATAACAAATTGTGGTTAATTAAATTAATGCTACTTCCCTCCTGCCAAGGGAAAAAAAAGACCCTATTTGCATTACACTGTGATTCTTAAGTCCTGATATGATCTGATTATATTTGTGACCATAAAACACAACACAAATAATAAACTCTATGGTCACTTTTACTATGGCTATTATTCTTGCTACTACAGAGTAAGGATATGCTTTTCATCTCAATGACTCTTTCCTAACTGGACACCCTTATCTCTACTGCATCATTTCAGCCATCTGCTGCTGACATGCTTCCAGCTGCTTTTTCACAGCTGTTATATTTTCTCAATTTTCCTTTGAGTTTGAAGAAATCATGGCTAGAGATAGGTAACAAACTATTTCATATCTGTCAAGACAGGCATTTTTGTAAACATAAGGAAAAAATATTTTTTACCAATAATCAAACAGTTACAAATTGATTGCTTCTTAAATTGACAATGCTGACACAAAATGATCATGCACAGTGTGGCAAGAGTGTTGAGAAAGATTTATATATTACTTGTAGAATATAAAGTAGTTCACCCTTGCTGGTGTGAAATTTAATGGTATATATCAGAAATCATAAAAATGAGCATACCTTTCATCCAACACTTTAACTCTTGGGAAGTTATTATTCTTTTTATTTTTAAAGATATATACATTTATCTATCATCTGTCTGTCTATCTTTCTATTTGTCTATCTGTCTATCTATCTATCTCCTACAGCACCTGGTATTCCTAGGTGGTCTCCCATCCAAGTACTAACCAAGTCCTACCCTGCTTAGCTTCTGATATCAGACAAGACTGGGCACATTCAGGGTGATGTGACTGTAGACTCCTGGGAAATTGTACTTTGGAAATATTTAAGATACGTGCAAAGATGTAGATATAAAGCTCTTCATAGAAGTATTGTTTGTGATAGGAAAAATTAGAAATATACTGAATGTTCAACATCTAAGAATTAGTGAAATATATTTTGTAATAGTATAGATATTTATATCTTCTGTTCCCAAAATCTTTTGGAATTTTTTTTTTTAGTAGATAATACAGTTAGGGGCATGACCCTTGAAGTTAGACATACTCTTTAGTAGTTAAAAATGATGTTACAGGTCAATAATTTAACAATATTGACATATGTTAATATATCAGTGAGTGAGCAAAGCAGATTATTAAACAGGATGGCCCCATTTTTGTAAAAAACACCCTCCTACATACACAGACAATATAAATGTGAAATGTTACATTCAAAATTCTTATAATATTATTGTTTAGTAGTTGCAAGGGATTTTTTTTTCCTGCTTATCTACATTTTCTGATTTGCCTACAGTGAATAGGTAGTGACTTGTATAATGAAGATTAAGTAAAATACAAGGAGGATGGAGGGGGAAGAGTGCCTTTTTGGTGGCCTATTCTACTTGTAAGTTCTTTCCCTAGGTGAAGTTTGCCAGAGATTCCAGCTCTGATGGGCACAGTGTTAATTCCCAGGATTCTGTGGCCCCTTCTCCCATACCTAGTGCTGAAAACCTCCCTGCTGATCCTGTTGTGTCACCACCCACATCAGTGCCTTTCAAATCAGGGTAAGATACTGAGGTTATACCAAGCTCTTTTATTATCCCTAAAAATTGTTCTTAAAGGGGTTCAGAAACAGGGATATAGTTGAAAACTTTTTAAATAACTGGAAAAAATGGGATGAAGGAAATGGAGAATATACTTGCATTGGATTTTTCTGACAAAGGATTAATATTCATAGACTATAAAAGCACCAACTCAGATTTTAAAAATGCCTGCAAACTCTGAGAGAAAGTTGGACAAAAGGCATAATCACAAAATATTTTCCCAAGGAAAATTATATGTAAATAGTAAACATTTGGATGGAGAATTATTCATCTTCACTAGCTTTCAGAGATTATGCAACTAAAAAGTTAAAATTCTGTTTTACAGCTAATAAATTGGCAAACATTTTCTAAAACAATTTGTTTATTCAGTATAATCTGGACTTGTGATAAGGGATTTTGTTTTCATCTCAAGATATGCTCTGCTTGCTTTCAGGGAGCCAGTTCTTCATACCAAATCTAACTTCCTCAGTGAACAGCTTACAATAAATACAGTAAGTTTATGAATTTATCTCCATCCCCCCAAATTTGATGTAAAGGTTTCAGATGCCTAGAGTGTGGTAGTGTAGAGAAAAAAAAGTGTTGAGAACTATAGATTTACTTAGAAATCAATGGTTACTTTATTCATTTCCTCCTACTTGGGAGTCATCAGTATAAATTCTCCTGGGCTTCTACATAGACTGACCTGGGTTCAGATCTTTATTATAATCATGTGGACTCAAGAAAGTTATCCAACTTCTCTGATCCTCAGTTTCTTCATTATTAAAAAGGAAATAATTCTCCCAGCCCCCTTATTAGTGATCTTATAAAGACTAGAGATATGTTTATAAAACACTAAGTTCAGAGCTAACTTATATAATATGTCTTCTACAATGTCTCAAGAGATTTTCATGAATTGTAAGTGAAGTAATGGCTGTGGAGTTTTTAGTATTATGTCTGGCATATTGTAAAAGCTTCATTAATATTGGCTCTTATTATAATTACTGCTAACATTACATATCTTCATACTTTCATTCTCTCAGAGGAATTCTGCACTAATTCATCAGCTAGTTGATTTTGAGTAGGTCACTGGGCCTCTGTGTTTCCCCAACTGTAAGATGAGAAGACAGCATACTGTTGTAGTAGAATTTGGATTTGAATGTCTTTAGGAGGATGTACGCTATAGTTTGCTGCTACCCTGTCAGGTCCCTGAAGGCTCTCAGTTTTCTACACGTGGATGAGATGATAGCTAAAGTATTTCATGTTCTAAAGTCCTGTGGCCTTCACCTATCATATTGGGAAACAGGATAATTGTGTGGAGTGAAATTGATAAGT
Organism: Cynopterus sphinx; assembly: GCA_030015415.1. Classification (NCBI taxonomy): domain Eukaryota; kingdom Metazoa; phylum Chordata; class Mammalia; order Chiroptera; family Pteropodidae; genus Cynopterus; species Cynopterus sphinx. Next base: position 114,263,899 of record CM057385.1, on the reverse strand, counting down.
AATTACTCTCCAACCCTAGTTAACTCATTTATATTCAGCTTAAAGCAGGAATTTTTAAGCAGATAATTGATCTGATATGTGCAAAAAGTGATCCTATAAACCCAGAAAGTTAAGCCAGAGAATCAGAAGAAAATTAAAAACAATTATAATCTCAGATCTTTGAAAAGCCACAAAAAATTACCCAGTACTGATTCTATTGTATTCTGTAGACACAGCTACATTTGTCACCTATTTCTAAGCTTCAGTAACTTCTGGTAGACTGCTGGTCTCTAGCCTTTTTTTAATCTTTTTTTTGGTAGTTACTTTTCTAATTGAGGCAGAATTCACACAACACATTTATCATCTTTTGTTTTTACATTTTCTTTTTGTTTGTTTAGAGTAGATAATTACATTCATATGGTATAGTTATCAAAACAATATAACAAGGTATACATTGAGAAGACTCACTCCCACCTCTGTCCTTATCTACCCCATCCATCTTACCCACCTTAGGTAACTGCTTTTATTTTTTATATTTTCAGTGTTTCTCTATGCAGATGCAAGCAAATAGGAATGTATATTTTATTTCTCCTCTTCTTTCACAAACAATAGCATACAATACATATTATCTACCTTGCTTTTTACATGTTACATTATATAGAACAACATTTTTCCACATTAGTGTATAGAAAGTTTTCTTACTCCTATTCTGTCTCCAGATTACAATATTCCATTGTGCAGATATGGTTGTATAACTAGTCTTCTTTTGATGGATCCAACTTTTTTTGGTTAAATAATTAAGAAAATTTATGTACTTTACAAAATTTACATACATAATTAAGAGAAATGAGCACACATTCTCAATCTACATCTGTTTATAAATTATGTACATAAAGTACTGTCAACCCCTGTAAATCGGCTTAATGTCTTATTACTGTAGTTTAAACTGATTTAAAATGCAGGTTATGACCATTTCTTTCTGTACTCAGTAGATCCTCTTGTGCACTCTCAGAGGTATGTACTCTCTACTCTGAAAGATGTGCTTTGAACTAGTTAATGGATACAGAGTCTTCCAGCATAGGATCTAGTGTGTAGTCTGTGTGACTACGCTGATGTGTAGTTGATAATCAATGCAGAGTTAAATGTACCTGAATTTAGAACAGAGAGCTCCTGTTTCCTGCTCTCCCCAAATCTCTTCTGATATCTATCTACTGAATTGCTCCCAGGCTTTTGAGAGGGTGCTATCATCTAAAACTCCTCCCTCCCTCCATCTGCACTTTGTGTAAAATAAGAATAATTATGCCTGGTGGGAAACTTTATTGAAATGAAGTAATCCATATGAAACCACTTTGTCCATTACAAACATTGGGAATTATTTTCACTGCTATTCTGTATGACCCATATATGCTTCTAGACAAGAAAACTTTCTCATTTTCTAGAAGAAGTGGTTTCAAATAGATAGGCAGGGGGAATTATTGGATGTGATACAAAAGCCAAAGACAGAGCTAACTGAAGGTAACATCTTGATTACATTGATTTTTATGATTTTCTCCTCTTTCTAGAATCCTGATACAGTCAAGGCCAAGTTGATCTCTCGGATGGCTAAAATGGGCCAGCCCATGTTGCCCATCTTTCCGCCACAGATGGATTCCAATGATTCAGAAATTGAAGTATGTTTCTCTGGTTTTATTAGAAAGAATAGTGTAGACATTGCTATCTTCTGTTCCTTTGGTTGAAATTATTGCTTTTTTTGCCTCTAACCCAGAATCATTATTTAGAAATCTTATATTCAAAATGATATAGTTTGGTATTGGTACACGCATTTCTCCTATGATTAGCACTTCATTGGAGAACTGGAAGCAATTTCATTCATACATCTACAACAAGAACTGGGCAGTTTTAAGTAGGTAATTTAGTCTTTTACTAAAAACTCTATTGTCAGTAAAAATCAATCTTTAGGCAGCATGACACCCAACCCACAAAAGATGCTGAACTCATATTTGTTGATTAAATGTTTAGGACCTCATGGTAAATGTTAATCATCCCACTTATATTAACCATGACTAAACATCACCCTATCGTGTCTTTTGGCATTGTATGTGGTATGATTTTTTTGAAGTTTAAGAATTTTACAGCAGTCAAATCAGATTTTTCCTTTTGTTTTTTTGCTTTTCACTTTATGCTTAGAAAGCTTTCCCTCTTTCACATGTAAACATCATATGTGGGTGGTGTTGTTATTTTATTTTTACACAGAAAAGAAAAGCTTTTTTAGAAGGGAAAGTACGCTTCCAGACGTGGGAGCAGGCCTGAGCAAGAGAAGCGTGGCTCAAAAGGCCCACATGTGTTTTTAAGAAATATTTATTATTTTATATTTAGATCTAAAATTTTAAGTCATCTGGAATTTGATATATGATATGTAATAACTTAATTCTTTTTTTGTTCATTAGTTTCTTATTGAATAAATCCATCCTTTCTCAATTGAATTAAAATGCTTAATAGAGATTATTAGGATTCTTAATGTAAAACAAAGCAAAGGTCATACTCCTAAGAAAAATTTCTAAAATAAGCTTTATTTTTCACAATTTTGTTTTATTTCTTTTGGAAAAGCTCTAGGTGGATTTAACTTTTAAAGTAGGGTAGTATCTGTGGCCAGTTGTTGTAGGGTGGATTTTTATCTAGTCTCTGGAAATGAAATTTGGATAAGATAATACTCTTATTAAATGTTTTAAGTGCTACTTTTTGTAGAATAAATTATAATGAAATATTTAACAAAAAGCATTCTTTATATATTGCTTTGTAATGATTTTTTAAGTTGATGTATTATGAACATTTACATTACTATCAATAATATGTAAATAAGGCAAAGCATTTTTTTCTTTAAAGGCAACTCTACTCTATTGTATTGATTTGTCGTATTTTTTTCACTCTTTTTAGACATTTAGGTTAATTTAGAGCTGTAGTGATATAAAACTGAGATGCTTTTCTAGAAATGCAAAATTTCTAAAAATACCAGAGACAAAAGGAAGTTTCAAAGTAAAAGAACATTAAAGAGATTTCACCCCTTGAACTGCAGCATAGCAGATTACAGTCATTGTATGTTGCACCCCAGGTTTTTCTCTTTCTATAAATAAGATGATTGTAAGAAAACTTTGTTTAGAGTTATAGTAGGGACCAACATTGCCTTGATTTTTATGAAAATAAAAAATGGGAGGAAAACCCTCTAAAACTATATTATCCCAAAACATCATAACGAGGTACAGTGAATCCTACTCTATTTGACTGTCACTGAGTACCTTGAGGCCTATGGAAATTATTTGGCATAAATGAAGAGGCTGGATTATTCTCAGTGTTTTCTTGCAAGAGACCCTCTTCTGTGGGAACAGACTAGGTCAGTCTTAAAGTAACTGTTGGTTTGGTAAATGATACATTCTGGAGAGCAGTCACTTTAGCTGCTTCAGAGAGTAAAACATCAACAACTTAGATGTTTGAGAAAATTATATTTAATTATTTGATATGATTTACAGGGAGAAGGTATCTTTATTACATAACAGAGTACTTTCTTCTCACAGTCCCACACCCTAAACTTTTGACTTCCTGCTTGCCTTTCTTTCCTCTTTGCCTAGAAACCCTGTGTTGTAAGCAAGTTTAAGGTGGATAGGCAGCCTTAGGCTTTAAGGACCCATACATAGTAACCAAAATGTTTTGCCTATTTCAGGAAGTGAGTGCTCTGCGAGGAGGAGCTGGGCAACCCATGGTAACTCCATCCATCCAGCCCTCTCTTCAGCCAGCCCATCCAGTGCTACCACAGACAGCTTCACAAGGTAAGGAAGCTCTTAGGCTCTGTGGCTTTGAATTGCATCAGCACAATGTTATCATCACTGTCTCTTAAGTTATTAGGCTGCATCATTTTACTACCAAGAACTGGACTAGAGTGTAAAACTTTTCAGTTTCTCCCTGGTTAGGGTATTGTTTTGCTGTGTCCTCTGGTGTTTTACGTTGTCAGTTTTGGAAATCTTCACTCAGTTAATGAGATATCTCCTTCCATGTGATTCTGCATTTCCTGATAGAATGTCAGTCTGAGTCATAGGCACCCAAGAATACCTACTTTCCTTCCATTGACCCATTGCTGAGACTTCAGTAGAGTTGGTTTTAGGAGAAAATGGTGAGGAGAGTGGTCAAGTCTGAAACCTGACAGTTTGTAAGGTGCTAGTCCACAGTTGTACCAAGAAGCAAGGGAAAATAACGCTGAAAATTTCTTTCCTTATCTTAGCACCTCAGCCACCTGTTTCTGGGCTCCAAGCACCTTCTTCTGCCTTAATGCAAGTTACATCTCTTTTTCCTCACTCAACTGAATCTGGAAATACCCAGTCCTTTCAGGTAACAATGTTTTAAAACCATACCAGTTATAAGCTATAATTTATTATGATTCTAGTCAGTCTCTTTTCTTCTTCCTGCACGATTCATACAGTAGCAGCCTCAATCAGAGATTATAATTTTTCCCCTTCCTTTACCATCACTTTTTCATCTTTTTACCAGTCAGAGGATTACCTATCTTATGGGTTGTTGTAAAGGTTCAAATGCAAAACAAGCAAAGCACCTGTTACAAGGTCTGGCACATAATTCAGGCCCAACCCATGTTTGTCTCCTTTCCTTTTTCACACACATCTGGTTGACATATATATTTACATCTTCTATGTTCTTTTCTATCAAAAAGCTGATAGGCTAAGATTCTGCACTATACTTAAAGGTTGAAAGTGGAGGCTGCATAGAAAATTTCGCTATCTTGTGCCTTGTACCCAGCTGTCTAGTTATTCTCCAAAAGTGATCCCTTAAAGTATATTTTTCAAGTTTTTACAGAAGGTAGTAGAAGCAGCCTGTCTGCCTTTGCTAACTGTTTGCCAGGATAGTGGACTTTTTTTTCTGTCCCAGTACATTTGTTGGATAAGACATACTCCCAATAATAGCAGGGCCTCACTTCCTTTGGTAATTCTTAATGGAGAGGTGGGAGTAATGATGGGTGGACTCTTGTCTCATTAGGACAGAGTATCTCAGAATTAAAAAAGGTTCTACTTGCTGTCTTTCAACTCCCTAATGGAGAATTACTATCTTGTAGATTAAGATTTTTTTTTTAATTACAGTGAATGGGTACTTGTCCCTGGAAATGAGCTGAATTTCCTAAATTTAAGGGAGAATAACTAGCATCATTAAAATGGTAGCTGCTGTTTATTGAGCATTTACTATCTGCCAGGTACTTAATTTACCAGCATTTGAATCTGGTGGGCATGAGGCATCCTTTGGAAACTGGTGGATTTGTTTTGGCTTCTCAGGGAACACCTCTCCTTTTACCTCAATGGAACCTAAGCAGAATTTTCTTAGTTTTAACATTTCATAGACCATTGATAGGCCCAATGGTTGGGGAATAATTCCTCCTTAATTAAATCATGCCGCCAGAGGACTGGAGAGTGATCTGAGACACTCTTCTCTCACTTTCTGGGTAGGACTTTAGTGACCAGGTACCTGGGTTATATAGCTAACCCTTCTGCTGCAATTCTTGCCTGATTCCAAATCCTGGTCTCATCCATCTCGAGCTTCAATAGGTATAAGTCTCCTTTCATCTTATTCACTTTATTCCATCAAAGACAAGCTAAAAAGAGAGACATGACTCTTTTATAAACCAGCTGTAACTTGGCATTTTCTCAGCCCTATGCAGGTATGCCCGCCTATGCTTACCCCCAGGCATCAAGCATCACCTCCCAGCTGCAGCCCTTTCAGCCCTTGTACCCAGCACCGCTCTCTCATTCTCCCCATTTTCAAGGTAAGGGGTGATCCCCTAAGTTTCTTGTCTTCTGCTCTTGCTGTGCTCTCCTTCCTCCTATCACCTTTTCATGATTAGTCCATTTTTTTTTCTTTTTTAAACAGCTTTGTTGAAGTATCATTTACACGCCATCCGATTCACTCATTTTAACTGTATGATTCAGTGTTTTTTTAAGTAAGTTTATAGAGTTGTGCAACTGTCACAGTTCAATTTTAGAACATTTCCATAATCTCCCCCCAAACCCTCATTATACTATTTAGGTTTTGTTTCTTGCATTTTTTCTCCTCCATCCCTTTTTAATTCCTCTGTCAGAGTGGTTCTGTATAGTTTATAGAAAATAGTAAAACATTGGAGGAAATTGGGAGAAAGCATGATGACTGTGGTATATTCAGTATCTCAAATGAAAGCTACGTTAAAATTTTTAAATTATGAAAATAATATACTTTTATTAAAAAGTCAAATAGCACAAAAGAGTATAAAGTAAAAAGTACTGTCTCTCCATTATTAAAACCCCCATAGGAAACTGTTATTAACAGTTGCCTGGGTAACTTTAATCTTATGTGCATGTATACGTATGATTGTCTCTCGTAAAAAAAAACAAAATGTAAGTAGCTTGAATGGTGTCCTGCCTTTTTATGCAGCTTGCATAGTAATCACCTTTGGTATTAGGACAGTGGTAGGAAGAAACAAATATATTCTCCAACATAATTCATGATCCTGAAGTGGTAAGGGTTTCCTGGATACAACCTTTGTTGGGAATCCTTGCCCCTTCTCCATCTAGGAAAACATCAAATCTGTGTAGCCTTCCCTGATTCTGCCATCCCTCCCTTCTCTCCTCCCACAGACATAATTATGTATACGTGTCACCAAAGAGTTAATCTTGCTTTTCTCTGCTCCTTTGGTAACTTGTACATGACCCATTTTATGCACTTAAAACACTCTGTTGTAATAATCTGTTTACATGTGAGTCCCTCCCTATCAGACTGTGAGGTTGCCAAGGGCAGGAACCATGTTTTATTTATTGCTGTATCCCTGGTACCTGGTACAGTGTCTGGCATGGAGTTAGATGAATGAATCTGAGCTGCTAGCTGCTAGCTGCTATGGCAGACCCAAGTGGGCATAATTGTGCTCTTAGACCAGACTGTATCCGTCAATGCACTTTGCAGGGGCCTAGCTTAGTTATTGTTAGCTCTGAAGCCCTTTTGCCTCTGTCTGCTCTACATCTTCTCCTGACAGTGTGAATCTACAGCATTCACTTGCATTTGGAAATGTTAATTTCTTTTTTTTCTTCTGCTGAAAGAGCTATTGGCTTTTCCTCATATAGTATCATCTGCCCCAGTTTCATAAGTTTCCTTTTGGCTTATTTCTGTTTAGGATCAGGTGATATGGCTTCATTTCTCCTGACTGAAGCCCGACAACATAACACTGAAATTCGAATGGCAGTCAGCAAAGTGGCTGATAAAATGGATCATCTCATGTCTAAGGTGACCGAGTCGGTGGGAGCTATATTGAAAGTGAGGTATAAGCAAGGGATACAAATGGAGAACAACTAAGGCTGTAGGTAAACTATTCCTTGGTTTCCTGTATTCATTCATAACAGTAGTTATTTCCTAGAAGGATAGTTATTATTTTGGGATCCAGTTAGTAGATGAAAACTCTAACTTACATTAGAGATTATTTCAGAAACCCATTAAGCCCCTCAAAAAAGTGCCCATATCTTGTTTACATTATTTCTTCATTTAAAAATTTCTCACAAAGTCTTTCTGACACCACTTTTGTAGGTTGAAGAGTTACAGAAGGATAGGGCTCGCAAGCCCCTGCTCATTCCTAGAATGTCAGTTTCAATGGAAACAAGCACGACCATGAACGACATCCAGAGAATTATTCAGGTGAGAGCGACTGTGAACAACACTCTCACCTAGCCTAGAGGTCTTTCTCCTGGTGTCTCCCAAGATGGACTATCCTTTAAAACCTCCACTCTGGAAGTCAAGAGCTTGTGATAAATGCTACACCAAGTTGGGAAAATCTGGAAAATCTATATGGCTTATTTTGATCCAAGTGACTTAACACCATATGGTCAAGAGGAAACATTTCTTTTTTGATTATGTTTCAGAATTTCACTTTATTTTATAGCCATTTATAAGTTCATTCTATTGGTCATAATGATTTGTATCCATCAGGTATAATTTGGTTTGTTATTTTTATCTGCACATAAATTTCAGTTTTTTGTCTCAAAATATGTAACAGTGTCACTGTCAGTTCAAGTTGATTCTCTTTTATCTAACTCTTTTAAAAGCTTAAGTTATATGTCATATATTTTGAATTTAGGAAAATGAAAGATTGAAGCAAGAGATTCTTGAAAAGAGCAGTCGGATAGAAGAACAGAATGACAAGATTAGTGAACTAATTGAACGAAATCAGAGGTAATGACAGGTACGGGGCACTGGTTTGGTTGGACACAAGGGTTTAATTTGTAAATGCCCAAGTTAAGTAAACATGTTTGTTTAGGGCAGTTTATCTGTATTTCTTCTATTTCTGTTTCCTGCCTATCTTGTGAATTATTGCTTATTTTCTGGGAGACATTTCAGTAGAAAGAGTTCAGTAGGCTGTGATGTAAAGCAGCTATGTTTTGAATCCTGGTTCTGCTCCCCATTTGTCACCTAGTTTGGGGCATTTTAGCTATTTCTGCTAGCCCTAGTTTCCTTATCTATAAAAGTGGCATAATATTTAGAAAAATGATATCAACTTTGCTCTCTTTTGTGTAGGCTGTTTAATCAACCAGAACTTCACTGATTTCCATGTTAAACCCAAGCTTTTTGTAATTTTTCTAGATCCTCTGAAGATTTAGGCTCGGTGGAGTGGGTCAAGGGTACATGTCACAGCATATAGCATTTTATTTTTTAAAAATCATTCTCCTATATTCCTGTTCTTCAGTATCTCATCTTTCATGTGGGGTAGCTTTATTTTCTTAACCTCCTTGCAGCTTCCTTATTCCTCTCTTTTCCCTCCCCCACCATACACCCTTCCCCTTCAAATTCTTCTCCTCTTCATTATGCAAATTCAAAGCAGTTCATGTCTGGTTCCAAGTTCCTGCCCCCAGCTTTGATTGCTGCATATCTAAGGGAAACATACATGCTTTCAGATTGTTTTTCCTGAAGGTATAGAGCAATGTTGTGAGGACTGAATGTGTATTGGATTGCACCTGGTATACATTTGGTGCTCCATAAATGTTTTCTTTTTTCTTGTTTATTTCATAGGTACATTGAGCAGAGTAATCTGATGATGGAGAAGAGGAACGACTCACTTCAAACAGCCGCAGAAAACACATGGGCAAAAGTATTGCATGCTGAACAAGAAAAGGTAAAGTAACTGGGGAGAGAAAAGCCCAAGTTAGGATATGTAGAGCTAAGGAGTGTTCAGCAGAATTTTTTCATCCTTGGGAAGAAAACTAAAAATCTTCCAATAGATTTTAATATATCCATTATTGAGATTTCTGTTTTATAATTTGCCTTGTAATAATTTGACTCAGAAATAATTACTGATCTTAGTAATTTAAGATAAGAATCACACCGCTTATTAGAAACTAAATTTATTCTGTTGACAAAATCAATAGAAAATTCCTATTATGCCATGTAACAAATGTTTTTAGTGAAATATAAGATTATTCAGTTTGCTCCTTCATCTGTGTCTGCCAGAGCATTTTGAAGCATTGCCCTTTAACTTCAGTCAGTTCAGAATTAGGAATTTTGACTTGTTCCTGGAATAGCTATATGGAAGACTCTAGTGGGTGTTGGCTTGGGATTGACTGATCCTCAAGCTCATCCTCCTTTTCTTCTTCCAGTGGCACTTTACCTGAAATGGATTCCTTCTTGTTTGGGCTCCCACTTCTCAGCTGGGAGCTCTTAACTCTTTCTTCTGCTGTTTTCTCAGAGGTTTGAGAAATAGTTTATATTTTATATTTGAATTTTTCTTAAAAACTTGAAAAGTTGGATAGAATGCACTTTATAATCTGTGGAGTTTACTCACTTTCTCAAATTCTGATAACAATGAGGATTCCTTACTTATGTCTCATGGTATTATTTTTTGTGTTCTCTTAGCCATAGTATCCAGGCAAGTAATATCTTTGATTCCTTATCCTCAGAGAAGCAATGCCTTGCCATGCACAACCCTATCCAGTCCTGTCCCTGATTCTTTTCCATTACTACTTTTCACCATCTCTTATTTACTGTGACTGATTCCTAATGCCTAGATCAAGTTCAGTAGCCTGTGACACTGGTATCTTTAAACAGTACTGGAGTTGCTTCACCACTCCCCACTTTTTGTTGTTTCCCCTCCCTCCCTTCCTCTTTTTCTTTCTTTTTTTTTCTTTTCTCTTTCTTTTTTTCCTCCATTTCTTTATTTAACCTTCAGGCTTCATAGGGCATCCAGATGTATTGTTTGGTCTCACAATTCAGGTCTGAATTGATTACTATAACTTGTTCTAGATCAGTGGTTCCCAAACTGGTCTGGCTGCCTCTGAATAACTTGAGGAGCTTGATTAAAGATACTTATTCTTAAGCCTCACGTTGAGATTCTAATTAAGCATATTTAGCTGAAGTCTGAATCTGAACTTTTAAAAAGATCCCCTTGATTCTGGTACACAGTCAGCTAGGAATCACTGCTCTTGTTAGCAATTTCTTTTGCCACAGCATCTGGAGGTGGCAGCTAGACACCTTTGTTTTTGGTAAGTTTACTGTGTGTTTTTCATGTTGAATATCAAGAGTGAGTGAGTGTGTGTGTGTACACATCAGTTTGGCCTACAGATCACAGTTTGCCAACCCCTGAATCCTCCCAAATGTTTCATATTGGTAAACTCCAAAAGTGTCTGGCATGGTACATTGATCCTGATAGCATCTGTGAAATACTAGGTTGTAGACACTTTGCCTTTACACAGATCTGTTTGAGGGCATCTCCTGGGCTGACTATCATGTTCTTGATGAGTCAGGTACCAAATACCACATGCTTCACTTGGTCACCTTTATTTCAGTGAAATTTTTCAAGGCTTGACTCTCTTCTGTTTTTCTTGTGATCCACTTTCTTTCATAACATTCTTCCCTGTGATATCTTTCCTCTTAAAGGGAGGTAATCAAGGTTCTTTCATTTCTGGAGGCATTTTTTTTGCCTTCAGATGCAACTCAGGAAGTTATGGTTAAATGCTCAATGAATATTTGGTAAATGAAATAAATTATTTTTTTCTATGACAGTATTACCATTTCCACATAAAGCTGTGGAATAATGGTTAACACTGGAAAAGCTATTAGAGGTCATTTAGTTTAACCTTCTTTACAAGAGCAAACTGAGGCCTGGCAAAAGTAAAAAACTTGCCTAATGTTTTATTTCCAGATACCTATGTTCTTTTTCCCTTGCCAAGTTGCCATCTTTTTTTTAGTACTATTTTCTTCCTTCTAACTTGAATGTTTTTTTTATCTGTTTTTCTGAATTCTTGGTTCTTCCTGTCATTGCTTTCTTTTCCCAGCTCTCCATGTCAACAGCAGAATTTGATCCAGGGTGGGAACCAGGGAGCCATTCCATGCACCATGTAGGTTTTTGATGTTTTTCTTTCTTGCTTGATATTATAAACCCTTACTTAAAAAGAAAATTATAAATATACACACATACATGTACATATATGCACATACATATATATATGCATTCACACATACTTTTTTTCTCATAACAAAAGTTACATCTGTTCATTCTAGAAAATTTAAAAAAATACATATAAGCACGCATAAAATATAACTCACCCATCATCTTCCCACTCAAAAGTAACCATTGTTAATGTATTATTCATCCCTTCATTGTTTACTCTATGCATGTATGTGTATGTTTGGGTGAGAATATTACCTTTTATGCTTCTAATAGGCCTTTCTGTATAAGCTCCTGAGATAAAAAGAGCTTTTGAGTGACCTTTCACTCTGCTTGTCCTTTGGTTAGAGAGCGACCATCTATTCCACTACTTTCCCTCCAGGGGTCTTAGCTGCTGCAGGGCTTGTGTGAGTGATTCTCACTCTAATTTTGTGAACTCTGGAGCCATAGATAAAAGTAGAGCTCTCTGAGCATTATTTAAATAAGTTTATAAACAATGCTGCAGTGGACACAATGAACACCATAAGGAAGGATAAGTATTGAGAAAGTAAACAACTATGGATGTGCATATAAAGTATAGTAGTATAAGAGGAATATGGTTGTAGCAATATAATAGTACAGAAGAGAAAGTCCAACCCCATAAATACATTGCTATTCAAAAAATTAAGGCTAGTCACCAGCAGAGCAACCACTCACTATGTTTTCTGTCATCAGATTTCTCCTAATTTTTATAGGAGCACATCAGTTGAGGTGAAATTAATGTGTTATTTGTCACTTGTTCACCATTTCTTTTTGTTGACATTCTTTTCATCATTTTCGTCATCACCCTTAATACACAGACTATCTTTAGAGGGTTTTCCCGGGTAGTCATTTTGGTTTCATTAGATGTTACTTGAGAATATTTTGCTCCTGTTCGGCTAGTACAGAGCATCACTTAAAATACATTGAACAGTCAAAAAAGTTGAAGTGTTCCATCCTTTATTTATTAGGTCTTTTCTTCCAAAAGCTCCCAAAGCAGTAACTTATGAGACTGATCTTTTACATTATAATGCTGCTAGTATACAGTATTAACTATAGAAAAATTAGACTCAGAGGTTGATTGCCAATGAAGACATTCAGTTTAAATTTTTAAAATATCCTTTTTTATTTTAAAAAATAAGTTTATTGTAGAAAAGTTGAAAATGCCAGAAATACCATTTTTCATGTGTCAGATCAGTAACATTTAACGATAGTCTGTGATGATATCCCGTGCCACTAAGTATTCTAATACCATTCTTAATAGTTGCGTACAAGATAGGTATGTCATAATTTGCTTAATCAAGCCTATTTTTAACATTTTATTTTTCCATTCTTTTGCAACTATAAACAATGCTGCATTAAAATTCTATGTAGCAAAATTTTATAATCTTGGATAGTGTTTCCTAGGGACAAATTTCTGTAAGGGAATTCCTGAGTCAGAGACCTTGTAAATTCTGAAGGTTTGGTTTTAGTTTAATGCAAGTTGAAGGTAGGCTTAGCTCCTTCCTACCAGTTCAGTCAGCATAGAATATGTGAGGTTGGGTCATCACTTAGAGACAAAGTACACCCATGTTTAAAGTGAGTGATGTCATACTTTGTTACTGTTCAGGCCAAGGTTACAGAAGAGTTAGCAGCAGCCACTGCACAAGTCTCTCATCTGCAGCTGAAAATGACTGCTCACCAAAAGAAAGAAACAGAACTGCAGATGCAGCTGTCAGAAAGCTTAAAGGAGACGGACCTCCTCAGGGCCAAACTCACCAAACTGCAGGCAGAGATCTCAGGTATGTCCTTGGTGGAGTGGGCTTTGACCATTTATTCTTAAGGATATAACTGTTTCCTTTTTCCCAAAGCATTTGGCATAATGCTCATGAAGTTTGTGAAGGACTCAGCCAAAATTTAAGGTGGACCTGTATAAACCTACATTATTGCTTGACATAAAAGGCAACAGAAGAACTGACTGTTCATTTAGTTGATCAGTGGCCACAGTTCCACTTTGGGCAGGTGTTGCCTTCAATATCTTCAGTAGGCCTAGAAGAGTTAATGACAGTGGAAGCATATGAAAGAGGTGCTTCCTGTGCTAGTTGCCTCTTTCCTAGAGGATAGATTGCAACTTTTCAGCCAGTACTGAAGGCCCCTCCTACCTGACTATTTTCCATTATGTTCAGTTCATCCTGGCTCTGGACATACCAGCCTGCCTGCTACTACTCTTCAGCATATCTTGTACTTGTCTTGCTTTTTATCCATGCTGTTCTCTGGATTTGGTGTACTTACAATCATATATATTTGCTTCCATTTCTTTCTATCTGTGTCTTTCAGGAGCTTTCTTAGTTTTTTCTAGAAGATTTAGTTTCCTTTAAAATCTTTGTCTCTGACATTATTATGACCATCATCATATGTTGTCTTTGATCAGCACTATTTATGTCTGCTCTCCCTTCTAGAATGTAAGCCCTTGGAGGATAAGGATGTTGTCTTGCTCATTTTTGTAAAGTTCTTTCCTCCAAATTAGTGTTAACTGAGTGCCCAGTACAAATGTGGTACTCAAGACATGGTGACTTGATTTGGGGAGAGCAGCATGTCAATTCATCTACCTCAGTGTATAGAAACAAATGTGGAAGGCACAGATAGGACCAGTGAGTGGGGTATAGGTGGAGCGGCAGCAGAGTCAGGAAGAAGCAAAGTTTATTTGCCTGATAGAGAGCTAAAAAACCCTGATGTCAGCTAGTAAAGTGATGCCTTGAAGATAAATCCCTTTTCTTTTAAAGCAGGGGTCCCCAAGCCCTGGGCCATGGACTAGTACTAGTTTGTGGCCTGTTAGGAACCAGGCTGCGCAGGAGGTGAGTGGTGGGCAAGTGAGCAAAGTTTCATCTATTTGCAGCTGCTCCCCAGCACTAGCCTCAGCTCCACCTCAGATCACCAGGCATTAGATTCTCATTGGAGCACTGATCCCTGATGCCAGAAAGGTTGGGGACCACTGTTTAGAGCATAGTCTGGGTAATCATGAGAGACAATCAGATTTGAATGTCATACAGATACCTTCTTTTATGCTTTTGTGCCATAAGAGTCTTAAAAGTTTTCCAAACAAAATAAATTTTGATGCATTACATTTTAATAAAGATTTCAAATAATTTTATTTGAGAAGGGATTTTTTGAAAGCAAACTCTTGGTATAATGTCCCAGCTACTAAGAAACTTGAGACTACCCAGGCAGTGAGAAAGGGCTGGACCAATAAAAGGATCTGTCTAGTGTGTTGAGATGGTGACTGAAATGGAATTGTGGGAATGATGTATTTTGAGGTCATCTCTGATTGCTTGGAACTTTTCCACTTTGTATGTGTGGAAAGTGACATATACATAGAGATAAATATGGGTTGGTGGGGGTGTCTGTTTATGGCTTGATAAACTTGCTGCTGGTGATGCTGAAAGAAGTGAGGGGAAGATGCTTGTGTGGTTGGACTGGGAGATCACAATTCTACCACACAAGAATGCAGCTTTGAAGAAGCTTCTGTGATGCCAAATAGTTTGCTACAGTTTTGCTTCTGTAGCCACGTCTCTCTGCTGTTACATCCCAGAGCTCCAAGAAACCTCTGAGCAAGCACAATCCAAATTCAAAAGTGAAAAGCAAAGCCGGAGGCAACTGGAACTCAAGGCAACAGCCCTGGAGGAAGAGCTGACTGACCTTCGAGCAGAGAAGGAGTCTCTGGAAAGGGTAAATTCTACAACTGAAGCTTTTCTGTTGAACACAAGTGGCCAGGAACCACTATTGAATAAACATTTTAATTTTTCTTTCAAAGATTACAATAGGATGTGTTCATTATAACAAAATACAAATAGGACAGAAAAGTATATTCTTCCAGTTTTTGATCTCATGCATTAGAAGTAACAGCAATAAGTGATATTAGGTTATTCTTCCGCTGTGTTTTCTGTGTGTATAAAACATACAGACACACTCACTTATACATACATATAGCTACACTGATACCATTTTTTTTTTTTACCAATAATGGGATCATGTTTAATGCTTTTTTAAAAGTATCATGTACATTGCACTAATAAAAATGAAAACTTTCTCATTTTTTTAACTACTGCACAATAGTCTGCTATGAGACTGTACCATAATTTAACTATTCACCTATAGATGGATATTTGTTTTCATTTTTTCACTATTTCAAGCATTGCCACTTTTGACATCCTTGTACTATACAACTAGTTTTGCAGAATCGTTTGTGAATTCCATAAAATGAATTGTTTGAATTAGAATTGCTGGATTAGAGGAAGTGCTACACATCTAAATTTTTAAAATAAATATTGCCAGATTATCCAAAAGAAGAGTGTGCTAGCTTACACTTTCAGCACTATGTGAGGAAGCCCATTTCTTTATACTTTTCCCAACTCGGCATATATCAGTTTGTCTAATCTTTATAAGTCTGATAGGTGAAATATGTTGGTTTATTTTAATATATATTTTTGTTAGTAGTAAAGCTTTCATTTATTTAACACTTATTTGTATTCTGTGAATTGTCTTTTTAATGTCTTTTTGCCCTCTTTCCTATTATAATATTAGTTTGATTTATAAATACTATTAAGGGTATTAATCCTTTGCCAGTTATAGGTGTCACAAATACCTTTCTAGTTTGTTGTTTTTAAACTTTATTTATAGTATCTTTTGTTGTGTTAGAATTTTTGTGTCAGGGTTATATAGGCCCCATTGAACAAAGTGGAACATTTTTATTTTCTGGGATAGTTAAAACATAACTAACAAATTCTTCCTGAGGTTTTAGTAAAACTCTCTAGTAAAGCCCTTTTAGCCTAGTGCCTCTTTAGGGGCTAAATCTTGGGTTACATTTTTAGTTTCTTCAATTAATCAGTTTATTTTTTTAAACCAAATTCATTCTGTTTTTTTGGCTATTTTCAGTTTTCCATTATTATTATTACCACTACATTGACCATCCTTGTTAACACACAGTCTTTATGAACATGATTTATTGCTTCCTTAAGACAAATTAGAATTTGTGGAATTTCTGGGTATGCATATTTTGTAAGTATTTTCACAGGACTGACAAATCGCCATAAAGAGAGTATACCAATTTATTTTTCTACCAGTAGGATTGAAAGTGTCCACGTCCCTGTACCCTTATCACTATTCAAAGATATTCCCCATCTCTCAATAGAATGGTAGATAAAGCCCTTCTTGGTTTCCTTCTTGTCACACTTTTTCTCACCCAGTAACCAAGAATGTTAAATATATAGGGAAAATTAAACTAAAAAATGCATCGTTTCCAGAAATGAAGTAAGTACCCAGTGAGGTCATTGACCATCACCACCACCCTCTTTACTATATTAAACAGCTAGAGCTGATGATGATGGTTCTCTTGTTCCCAAGAACCTCTCAGAAAGAAAAAAGAAGTCAGCTCAAGAGCGATGTCAGGCTGAAAAGGAGATAGATGGAATTCGTACATCATACCAGGAGGAATTGGACAAACTTCGACATCTGTTGAAGAAAGCTCGTGTGTCCACAGACCAAGTAGCTGCAGAGCAGGTAATGGGAAACTGAGCACTTTTGAAATAAAAGCAAGGCATGAAGGACTCAGAAAAGCTAGTTTCTTCCTTATCCTTTATGATGAGATTTTTCATTGTTGGTGCCCTCCCTTTGGAGAAAGATAGAAAAACACAATCCTAATGTATGCAGAAGAGCCAGGAATCAGATGATGAATCTTTCCATTTTTAAACTTTAATGAAAAGTTAACTATATAAGTAAAACATGAAAAATAAAAAGTCTTTATAAAAAATTTCCAAACACAGTTAAGTCCAAAGTCCTCAACCACCAGACACCATCTTTGAGACACATTATCACCCTTGAAAAGAAGGGATTTATTTAGGTAATCAGGTGAACCAGGGACAGTGGCAGGACACAGCTGGATATGTAGTTCATTTGACAGGGACCTTTCCCCTTATAAGTTCATAAATTCATATTTATATGTCCATTTAGAGTGAATTGGTACCCTCATTTGATCACTTCTGGGAGTTTTGACAAAAAGTTTCTGAACCTATAAAGTTTAGGGCTTGGACTCTGAAAAGTATGATTGCATAATGGCCCTGCCCTCTAGGAACCTATCTAGACAGTCACACCTTTATTTGGTTGGAGTACCTTTTAGAGTCCTGACAAACAATGATATTTTCCTACCTACCTTAAAAATATAAATTACTTTCAAAGTAATCAAGATATTTCAAACAGTGTTTCCCTCAAGCTGGGCTGTTGGCATATTCGTTTTGCCTTATAAAAGATGAGCTTCCCTATATGCAGCTGGACCATCCAGGATATGGTGATTACTTTTTCTTGGCAGCTGTCTCTAGTACAGGCTGAACTACAGACCCAGTGGGAAGAAAAATGCGAACATCTGTTGGCCTCTGCCAAGGATGAACACCTACAACAATATCAGGAGGTGTGTGCTCAGAGAGATGCCAGCCAGCAGAAATTGCTCCAGCTTCAGGAAAAGGTAGGTGTTTTCCCTGAGCCAAATGGCTTAAGTAGCCCAGTTAACTTGAGGCAAGCAGGTTGTTTGAGTCTTATAGGTTCTTTTGAACTTAAAAGATGTTAATAGCTTGAAAGCAAAACTACATTTGATCAGCCCTCCACAGTAATCTTCCACATGGGATGACAGGTGAGTGACTTAGTAAAAGAAAAAGCAGTAAGTGTCTAGGGGAGCAGAGCCTAGTACAAGTAGCTTTGGTTAGGTGAAGAGGCAACAGAATATCCTGAGAAAAGGCCCTAAGATAGCATAGAACATGGGCGTGGAGGATCATCTGGCATAAAAAACAAAGAGAGATGGTTTAGAGTCATGGTATGAAAAATCCCTATATCTGGAGGTCAGTTTCTTTCCTTAAAATACCCAGTTGAAAATCTTTGACTCAAAGATGGTAAAGGCAATCTTATAGGTCAATAGATTGCTTTTAGTGTCCACTGTTCATATGTCAGTGTGACTAGAGTTATACCCCCCTTTTTTTCATTATATTCTTTACCTGAGTAGGAACAAGGCAAACAACATTGTTGAGAAAGAGGAGGTGAAGTTGTGAGTTGAGATCCAGTGATGGGGAAATAGATACCCTGAGTCAGCTAGCCAGCCAGCCGGGGGTGATTTGGGGGGTGTGGATAACCTGTGCGAGGTTAACCCTTGATGCTTAAGACAGTTCCCCTGCTGGGTTTCCTGACTTCCACCTGATAAGTAGTTCAGGTTCTCAGGCCCACAGCCATAGTTTGTTTGTTTTGCAGTGTTTAACTCTCCAGGCCCAAGTTACAGCCCTGACAGAACAAAATGAACAGCACATCAAGGACCTGGACAAAAACAAGTCCCAGATGTCTGGGGTTGAAGCTACTGCTACTGACCCGTCAGAGAAGGTAAGCTGGTAATTAGAAGAAGCAAACCACGTCATATCAGACATTCAGGAAGAATATGATCAATTTTTGCTAGCTTTTTTCCTAAATTTAAGGATGTACCACCTGCCTTTTTAAAGTAAAAATTAACCCATTGGAACCTGTTGCTTTGGTGGCAAACCCAAAGGGCCCTATCCCGAGGTTTTGGCAGATATAGGCAGTGCCTCTAAATCACAGGAGAAGAGTGGGGGTAGAGGAGCATGCCCAGCATCTGCTAGTCACCAGTCCTACTAGCCAGAGCAGCTCTAGTGGTGGCCACAGTGGGAGGGAGGCAACAAGAGTCTTTAAGCAGTCTTGGTGCATATGCTCGAGTTTACCTGTCCTTGATAGCCCTTCCATTGAGTGCTGCTCATTATTTTACATTGTCCTCTCCATGTCCGAGTTCGTGACCAGTTGTGTCTCTCTGTACAGTTCTAAGGGGGCTTCATTTTAGCCTCCCAAACCCCTCTCTAGAATTTACATGCATTACTTAATCACTTGATTTGGCAGTATACCTTTTGATACTGTTTTTCTTTACTCACATCTTCATGCAGGTCAAGAAGATCATGAACCAGGTGTTTCAGTCCTTGCGAGGAGAGTTTGAGCTAGAGGAATCTTACAATGGCAGGACCATTCTGGGGACCATCATGAGTACCATCAAGGTATGGCCAGCTGTTGATTGTTTCATTGAAATGGGTATCTTGTTGCTTACGTACCTTCTAAGGAATCATGAATAAAAAATTATTTAATACTGTTCATCAGTAATTCAGATGCCTGGAGTGACTCTTATGTAGACGGAGATGGGCAGCCTCCCATGAGAGGAAGAAGCAAAGTCATTTGACCTAGATGACCAGTTGTGTTAATAAGAACCAAAGAACTAGGGGTGCCTGCTGATTTCCTCTCAATGATCATCTCCCCCTCCTTGGCTTTTGAACAGATGGTGACTCTTCAGCTGTTAAACCAACATGAGGGAGAAAAGGAAGAGAGCAGCAGTGAAGAAGAGGAAGAGGAAGAAGAGCAACCTCAGAGACCTTCCCAGGAGCAGTCAGTCTTGGCTAGTCCCGGGCCGTCTCAAGCACCCCTGAGTAGGGAGAGGCAGGAGTCCCCCATGGTGCCATTGGAGCAGGTAGTCAAGGAAGCTGACCCATTGCCTCCTCAGGCCTTCTCCGCCCTTCAGGATGACATACAGAGAAGGGATGGGGAGCTTACAGAAGCAGAGACGCTCTCAGAAATGAAAGATGATTCCTTCCCACCTGAAGTGGCTTGCATCCCCTCCCAAAGAGCTTTGGAGCCCCCGACTTCACTTCCCCCTAAGCCTCCGGGCCCTATAATGGTGGACTCTGAGTGTGAGGAAACACTTGCTGCCAGCCCGTTAGAAAATGTCTGTGTTGAGGAGCAAGAAAGCGCCATTAGACTGTCTCTGACTTTAGATTCTAAAATGGGGGACCCACTAGCCTTTGGGCCTAAAAGTCTTGGAAGAGAGCCTCAATCTCCAGAGCTCAAGAATGATGAAGATGTCACTAGCTCCACTGGTTCCTCCAAGGAGCTGTCGAGCACAGAGGCAGGGTCTATAGCTACAGGAGCAGCACTTGGACCCAAGCACTGTTCTCAGCATTCCAGGTATGTCCCCTTGAGCAGACTTTCAGGGACAAGGTGGTCGTATGTAGAGGTTGTCTTTGTTTTTTTGAGGGCTGGCAACTCATCCCTCAGAGACTGACTGACTAATTCACTTATTCACTCATTCATTCATGTCTTTATTCAGTGATACCCAGTATGTAAAAGGCTCTGAGGTAAGTGTAGTAGGCAAGGCAGATTTGGTTCTTGAGTTAAGAAGCTTATAGTCTAGTGGGGACTCTCATAAAAGTATAACAAGTACTAAAACAACAAAAAAACAGAGAATAAAGGGGGAGTTATTCTACTTTCAATAAGGTGGTCAGGAAAGGATTCTGCGAATGTAACATTTAAACTGAGACCTGAAGAATGGAAAGGGGACTTCCATGCCAAGAGTGGAAAGAAGATATTGCAGAAGGCAGCACATGGAAAAGCCTGCAGTTGGAGGGGACATGACACAATCAAGGAACTAAAAAGAAGTCATAGTAATTAGAAGGAGAGGGGTATTAAGATGATGTTGGAAAACTATATAGGGGCCAAGTCATGTGAGATTTCATGTCACTGTTAGAAGTTTGAACTGCAAGTACAGTGAGAAGCTATTAAAGGGATTTAAGCAGAAGAGTGATATATTAATTTAAAAAATCTCTCTGACAATAGGTTATGGAGGGAGCCAAGAGTGCTAGGAGGCCCACGTGGAGATGGGAGGAACTCCTGGGTGGTTATAACTGTTGGATTCTTACCCCAGAACCTGTGTACATTGTGGCCTGGAGTAGGAACAACATTTTCTGTGACTTAATTTTTCTTTCAGTCTCTCTGGGGATGAAGATGACGAACTGTTTAAAGGGGCAACTCTGAAAATTCCAAACTCCAAAGTGCAGTCTGAGGAGGAGGATGAAGATGAGGTGGTAAGGAGATCCCAGGCTCTGCTACATCCTCACTCCGCTACCTGGGGGCCCTTCCCCACTGGCTCTGAGAAGAGAAATGGAGTCTGTTGGTGGCCCACTCCCTGGGCTCTGTGTGCAGGGCCCTGTGGGAGCAGGCTTGGGGCTGGGAGGGGTCAGCTCTCTAAGCATAGTGGGGATGGTCAGATACCACTTTATTCTTAAAAAGGAACCACAACCTCTATGCAGGAATGATTGTTATTTTAAGTGAAGAAAGTGGGCCAGTTCTACATTATAATGCTGAAGCCTCAGGTTTCCTCAAATTGGCTAGGATATTATATTTTAGAATTGGAAAGGACTTGGGAGATTGTCTTATCTGGCATCATATTCAGAGACAAACTGAGGTACAGGAGGATGATTTACTAAAGCCACAGAGTGAGTTAATGACAGAGTTGAGACTAAACCCTCAAACCCATACTAGGACCTGTTGCTGAGCAGTTTCTGCTTGCTCAGCCTGCTTTCCAGCATGCTTCCTTGTTCTGTCCTCACAACACCCCTGGGCCGGAAATAGGTTAAGTACTGATAGCATAGCCTTGTTTTACAATGCTCCAGAATGAAGGCCAGGAGGGTGAGTTGCTGACAGAACTTGAATCAGAGCCCTGATTCTTGCATCTGTCGTCTCCAGTGTGCTAAATTAAAGCATTCTTGGCCATCACTAGGACATTTTGACTGCTGTGATGGGAATTTCACTAGAGTGAAATGTTGGTGGAGAACACAGATCAGCTTCAGTCCCAGTCTATCCTAGGGTCATAAATATGAGGTGAATGAGGGTAAGTTCTCTACCCTTAACTTATCAACCAGAGTAGGTTTTGTCTTTTGCCCAAACCTTGATAAAATTGCTGTGACAGAGCTGAGATCCTGCTCCTGTGTACTTGCCTGCATTTCTTTGGAGAAAGTGTCCAGTGACTGCCCTAAATATAGTTGGAATTTTTTTATTCCTACTATATTATATTATAAGCAGCATATTATTAGTATTCATACTAATACCATCAAGTTAACTTCTAATATTTGAGTGTTCTGAAAACTAGTTCACAGACATTCTCATTTAATCCTCTATAACCCAGTGAGGCAGGCACTTTTATCCCATTTTATAGAAAAGAGGACCGAGGCTCAGGAAGATTAAGAAATACGTCCAAGGTTATATAACTTGTCCAAACTTATACAACTGGTAAATGTAGAGCCAGAGCTTAGCTGAAACAAAACGAGAGTGTGCCGCATTAAAATCCTGTACTGTCAGAATTTAGAGATCACTTGACTGATGCCCAGAGAGAGGTACAGGTCTGTTTGTCAGTGGTGGAATGGGATTAGCCCAGACACCTCTGACTATATCACATTTTTTTCCCTTTGGCTGCCCGGGGAAGTCAGATCCTGAGCCAGAGTAGCTCCCCAGAGCAGATGGTACTCAGTGTGTGCCTGTCTTTAGTGTCAGCCCCTACTATCCCCATGGGACCTGTTCCCTGCCAATCCAGAAGAAAAAGGCCAGGAGCTCAAGTCGTGAAAAGCGGGAGAGTCTCTTCCATGGCCCAATAATCCCCCTTCGCCCCCTACCTGGTTGGAAGAAGTGAGGGAGGAGCCAGTAAGATCAGGGATACTGGAGGTTGTTGCCCTGTGTTCTTGGGATTCTCCACATGGTAATGTGGCTAAACCTCTAAATTTGACTCTCAAAGATGAGGCCATGTTCAGAGCCAGCCAGGCCACCTTAGGCCACAATGTTTTTTCAGATGTGATTATATTCTTCCCTTCCGCCCTTCATCCTCCTGCATCCTCTTTCCTTAGAGCTGCTCTACTTCTGTTTTTTTTTTCCTACTCTCACTTCTCCCCTTCAACCTTTCTTTTCCCACACAAAATATGTAAGTTACTGCACGAGAAGAAACCTGTCAAATCAATACATGTGTTTTACAAATAAATGACAAAATTAGCTAAATAAAGTTGGTCTTCTTGTCTCTGTGTTAAAAATTGCCTCCTTTCTTTGCTTGCTTGTTTCTGCTTTATGTGAAAATCTAGGTTTGCTGGCCTCAGAGTTATTCTTTTCAGTAAAACCCTAACCTGCCACCTTCTTCCCAACCTGGAGTTGGAGCGATGTTGGCTCACTTCACCTTACACAAGTGAGAAGTCCATCTGGTACAGGAACAAGTGAGGACTGACTACTCTTTCCTGTTTTGTCAGAGCATGAAGGGACGCCCGCCCCCAGCACCGCTTTTTGGAGATGATGATGATGATGACATTGACTGGCTGGGATGAAGACCCAGAAAACTGATGCAAAGGTTTCTCTACTGAACCTTCCCTAAGCATGACTTTGCACAGTCAACCCTGGGTCTAGGTGAGCCACAGGGAGAGGTGAAGGTGAGCATTCTGAGGACAGTAGTTCATATATCTGAGTTAGCTAACTTCTGAGCCTCCCCACCTGGCCAGGTGAAGAGGACTGTGGGCCTGTCTTCAAAATGTTGGGGATGTCAATAGCTGACCACAGTTCTGCCTCAGTCTCACTTGGAGGAAGGGCTGATAAGTTCCCCTTCAGCCAATCACCTTTGAGAATCCCGCCCTCTTTCAAGCCTTTTATTCTCTTCACTAGCTCTTAGACGGTTGGGGAACCCTCCTTTATCGTCTCCTGATGCTCAACTGTGGCCCAGCAACAGGACCTATCACCTGGGGCGAGGGTCTGGTGGAACGTAGGGTGGATATACTATCTAAACCCCAGTTAACAGCCTTGCCTGCAGTCCTGTTACACATATCTTCTCTCTGCCTTAAATCTTTGAAACTAAAATAAATGTCTTTAATGAACCCTGACTCAAGGTCTCGGGGAGAAATTAAACTTGGTTCTAAGGGCTGTATAGCTCCTCTCTGGGAATCTAAGGGTAGGGGTGGTAACAGATCTGAGCCAGTTAACATGCATAAAATATGACATATTCCCCTTGGTACCTAACCCTGGAACTTTAGACTTTCAAAGAAAGTCACCATTCTTGCTGTCCCAGTTTATCCCAGCTGCATTAAAGCTTAGGGCATCATGGTTATCTGAGGACCGGTATTGTTCAGGCTTGGTTCTACACCCCAGAAAGCCATGACAAGATGGGAGGCTCCCTACAATACACTGTCATTCATTATAGTACCTAAAAGATTCTTCACTTTGAGAGCAAGTTCCATTCCCTCTGAACTCAGGGCCAGGACTTATGAAGAAAACAGGAGTGAGAAAATATTTGTAGTCATCTTCCAAGGTCTTCCAAAGACCATGCAACCCGTCTTCAGAAAGTAGAATAATTTAATAAAAATGTCCTAGGTTTGAAATGTTTATAAGATGGGAACCTGAATTCCTCTTTATTTGATCTGACATCATCCTTTGTGATGACAACTTTGAGCCTGTTTCCCATATATGGGGTCGGGAGGCAGTAAGAACTACTGTTTACTAAACTTTGTTAGTTTAACAAATAGGCAGTTTTGTTGAGCATTTTACACAGACTGTCATCTCCAGCAACCACTGTAGAAGTTACCCCCATTTAGAAAGGCATCCCTGGCTCTGCCACTTCTTAGAGTGACTTTAACATCTGTGCCTCATCTTCATCTCCAAGACAAGGACAGAAATAGTTTTTACCTTGTGAAGATTGAGCTAAGACTATACAATGCTTAGAACACTGCCTGGCAAATAATAAGCACTACATAGGTGTTAATTTTTTAAAAAATTAACTAGAGAAAATACCAGCCTTTGTGATTTGGCTCTGAAGAATGTTGAAATGCCTATTGAATCTTACCATGTACTCTGTCTAGGGCATAGTTGTGTTTTTTTAAGCCCTCTATTATAAAAGCCTTGAATGTATTATATGTGTAGACTGTATCAAGCTAAAGAGGTTGCAGCACACCCCTGGAGATCCTTCAGTGGTACCCCAGGGGAAGGAGCCTTAGCTGGCCAGACATATAAATGGATGCGTGAGGCTCCCTCAGCAACTGGACTGGACATCTGAAATCTTACACCTGTTGTGAAATTAAGCAGCTTTCCAATTCCCTGCATATGTGGGGAGAGTGTACTGGTCAACCCTGAAGGCATCACATACTATACTTAGAGTTACTTCTTATTATAAATTAAAGCATGGTTTTGATATATTTTTGCTTCTACCCTGAGAGACGGTGCTAATAATTGTGCCAACACAGGTATTTATTGTCTGTATTAGTTATTTTTCTCATGGCACCCAATCAGTTGTTACATGAACAAAAGAATGCCTCTTGACTAGGCTGGGTGTCTGCCTGTGGGCACAGTGTTTCAGGGCTGGGCTTCCCTGACCACAGAGTTGTCATCTTCATAGCAGATGGACAGACTCAGTCTTTAGACAGCCAGCTCTATAGCTGGCTCCATTTGCCCTGCTTAGCTCCTGCAGTTGTTAGAAGGGCTACAGTTGTTTGAAGGGCTTGCTGTTTGAATAAGAGTAAACAGAAGAATGGTCACACACTGTTTAAAAATATATATTTATTAAAATATTTCTTTTTTAATTCCAAAAGCTTAAGACCATCTTTCATCTAGCCCATGAGGTACTTAAGCACAGAGATTACAATACACAGCAGTGGTTTATTTTTCTCCCTGGGTCTTTTGTTTCTTTTATCTGTGACGTGAAGAGGTTCAAATATCTGGAGAGTCTTGTCTAACTCTACAAATGTAATGCTTTGGTTTGACTGTTTATTGCATCTTCAATCACTATCCCCCATGGCATACTCAGTATTTTAAGTGAATGAATTATGTTTGTGATAGGTGAGCAGTAATAAATAGAGGACATTAAGTGTCAAATATTACTCAATGCAGTTCTCTGTTCTGCATAAAAGGATTGGGATAAAAGGAGGCAGTAAGGCCACGAGGAGCTCTCAGGCACCTATAGCTATTAGACTGTTCCTTGTGCAGGCTGATGGGAGGAGTTCACTCCTTCAGAGGAGCTTGGATGACAGTCCTGCTTCTCTGTCTTTAATCTACTGTCACTTCTCTCCCCCCAAAAAGGGAAACAGGTCCCAGTAGATGGCTGCCATCCATCATGAATAAAATGAAATAATTTCATTAAAATTTTTATATTAATGTGCAAAATTGCCAACCACAAGTTCAGTGGGGAAAAACGAAAAAAATCTTTGTCAACATGATCCATGGAAGAGACAATCTTCACATGTTCCAAAAGCAGAAAATGAGAAAAAGGAGCTAGTGTGGTCTCTGTCCCCCAAAGAGAGAAGAGATCAGGCAGTCCAGTGGAAGATGCTTCTCTCTATAAGCAAAAATCAGGAGAGCAAAGGGTATCTAGAGTCTGTGCCCTTCACCCAGAACCCATCTCCTTGTCTTGAAGATCTTTGGAAATGAAGTTTTGAGTCGCACAGTTAAGTCGTCATGGGCTCAGCAGCCTACCCCCAGATTCTGTTTTCTCCATTCTCCCACTGGTCACAGCAGCCTTCTAAAGCATAAGACTGGGCCTGGATGGGCTATCTGAGGAGAAGTAGCTGCCATGACCTCTGAACTCCAGGAAGCAAGTGCTAGCTTCAGCTGAAAGTTTCCAGGAGCTGGTAGTGAGGTGAAGAACAGCCATTAGAAGAAAAAGGAGTTGGGGGCTGGAAGTACAATGTCTGGAAGAAGGAACCCCAGTTTCCTCTAGCCTTCAGTTCCTGTACAGCCCACATGAGCTAAACAAGGCTGAGAAGTGGGTAGGCTAGGTAGTAGCCCACGGCCGAGCCCAGGACGACACCGAGGAAAATCCAAGTGTTGTAGGACATTACAGCCAACATCATGAAGTAGCCAATGACCACCTGAGCGACATGGATTAGAGACTGGCCAAAGTGATACGAAAACCACCTAGATAAAGAGAGGCAAGTTAATGTTGGTAACAAGCTGGAAGCTAGGAGTTGGTGTCAGGAAGTAAGAAGAACAGCTGAGTTTCAGAACCAGCTTATTTATAATCTGTTTGCTTAACCCAGGAGATTTCTTTTTTAAAAGATATCAGACCCACTAATAGGGAAGTGGGACTTGTACAAAGAGCTTAGGAGAATCACTTCACCCCATTTAGCTCTGAGCGTCCTGGCATCCTAGGCAAAATGAGAACATAAGATAGTAAGCTGTGTCTGATAAAGGATAATACAAAATCATTAGGCAGATTTTTTTCCCTTGAATCTACTGTGGGAAGCGGTATGACAAGGGGAAGAACATGGACTTGGGTGACGGATCAGTTTCTAGTTCTGCTACTTACTGTATCTTAGCGCAAATGTCCTAACCTCTCTGAACTTAAATTTCTTCATCAGTAAAAGGGGAATAAGAATACTTCCCTTGCAGGGTGGTTGTGAATATTTGCTTCCCAAGTGGCTGTTCATAGGCCAAGCTCTGGCCCGGGCAGCAGGAGACCTGAGCTCAAGTTCACCTCGCTACCTATTAACCATAAGCACTTTAGTAAGTCCTGATCCTTCCCTGGGCTTCAGTTAACCTGTGAAGTGGGGTTAATGCCCTCTCAGTTTAGCCTACCTCTCAGGGTGAATGTGAGAACTCTGCCTATTCCCCACACTCTGTGCCTGTTACCTGCGACGGGTGCTGCTGACTGGGAGTGACTCTGAACTTGAAGAATCCTGGTCTGTCTCCTCAATGAGCTGCTGGCTGGTGAAGGTGGGCATGCTCACCAGAGCCTGGTGGAGGAGCTTGGCTTTGCCAAACTTGAGGCTTTCATACAACACAGCCAGAAGAAGGACCACCAACACCGAAAGGGCCATGCCTGTCAAAGGAAGCTGTGTTGCAGAGACCTGGCCAGGCAAGCAATGCCCCCTTCTAGCAGCTTCCCTTGGTACATGGCACAGGTGGCATAACAGCATATCCACCCATTCCCTCTTGATCCATTCCTTCTACCTCTCACATTTTCACTGTCTCCCCACCCAGCCCTTTCCTGGCAGGGTTGGCCGACGGGAGTGTGGCTTTGAGATTAGGAAGAGAAACTGCCTGGAAAAGCCATAAGCCATATACTATGGTCCCCAGCAGCAGATGGCACAAATCTGTCATGACTTCTTAAGGAAATAGCATGTATAGCAAGGTCCTGTTTATGTGTTTGTACACAAAAATATCTGAAAGGAAGGAGATGTAGCAAAGGAGTCATAATTAAGCAAATTCAGATACAGGAAGTATTTATTTTCTTCTTGCCTAATTTTCCAAAGTTTCTACTGTGTATCACTTTTATCATAATGAAAAAAGTTATTTTTCAGAAAACATTAAGCGCTTACTTGAGCTGCTGTGCAAAATTAATGGCCAGCTGCCACTTTTGTTTTACAAGTAGAAGGATACTAAATATTGCAGTTATATAGTATTTTATTGGGCTCCCAGAAAGAAATCTTCTATAAAAGAAGTGGGTTTTTAAAATATAAAACCACAGGCAATTGTGTACACATGGTGCAAATCAAACAGTTCAAAAAGGTATGCAGTGGAAAGTAAGTTTTCTTCCCAGCCCAGTGTCTCAAACCCCAGTTCCCCTCCTCAGAGCAGCCTTTGTCAGCAATTCCCTGTATAGCCTTCTAGGGATACTCAATGTAATATAAGCCTTTATTTGTCTGAGTGACAGCATCCTATCTGTGCATACTCTTCGGCATCTGAGGTTGTCATCCAACTGTACCTCATACATGAGTTCCCCTTAGTTCACACATCTACCTTATTTCTCTGGCTTCACAGTATGTGTAGATTTTAATTTCCAAATATGGCCACCTCACTATATCCCATCCCATATGCTCTTACAATGTCCACATTCTTGCCATCAAGTGGTGAGGTCCATGTTCCCTCCCCTTTATCCTGAGAAAGCTTTTGTGACTGCCTCAGCCAATAAAGGTGGACGTGATGCTTTCTGACTTCCAGGGTTAGGTCTTAAAAATCCCAAATACTTGTTCTCTTGGGATACTCAATCACTCTTGGAACCTAGCCACTCCTCCACAGGAAGCCCCGGCCACAGGAGACACCATATGTAGGTGTTCAGCAAATAACCCCCCACTGAGGTCCTCGCTAATAACTAGCATCAATCATGTAGACAAGAGAGTGAGGAATTCTTCAAGATGACTCCAGTTCCAGCCAGTGACTATACCTGCATGTGAGACTTCTCAGTGAGGACTGCTTAGCTGAGCCCAGTCAGCTCAGAACCTTGAGAAAGAATTATAAAATGGCAGCTGTTGTTTTAAGCCATTAGGTTAACTCCATAATAGATTACCAGAATGGTAACCCAATATAGGGATGACCGTAATTTATTTGATCAGCACCTGCAGTGATGGGCATTTCCAGTGTATTTTTGAGATGCAGTTATTTAAGTTGAAACATGAGTCCACCATGAATTAGTGCCCAACTCTGCTTTTTCAAGTCAAAGGAATACCTTTCTCTTTAAAATTGGTGTCTTATTTCAAGTTCAAGGCTACAGCAGCTGCTCTGGGCTTCTGAGCTAATGCTGGCCAGTGAACTCTGGATGAAGGAGGTACTAGGAGGCAACAGGTGGCCTTGATCTAGTTCTGGCTCTGACACTTACTTCTTACTTACTGTGTGACCCTGGACAAATCTCTTCTCTTCTGTGGGCTTCAGCTACTAACCCCCGTAATAGAGGGAAAAGCTGCATCCCTAGCCTCTCTTTGGGCCTTTGCGAGGATCGGTAAGATACCGGAGTCCTTTGCAATCTGAAGGTCAGTGGTTGCAAATGGAATCGTAAATGCAAAGTTCCTGTTCAATGTTTATGCAAGAGGAGTCAGGCTCACTTAAATGTTCACAGAACATACCAATAAAGAGGACCCAGGTTCCCCACTGCCTGGAGATACAAGGCTTCCAGATTCTTACCTGCAGGACTGTGGACACTCCAGAAATCAAACAGCAGCATCACCTTATCTGAGAAGATGAAATGCATCTAGAAGAGAAGGAAATCTGTGTTACAGGGGGCTTAGGGAAGTAGAAGCTGTGGTCCCTAACACCCTCCAGCAGCTTCCTCTAAAGACCCAGAAAAATTGGGTCACTGGACTTAAGTGCTGAAAGGGCCATTAGTGGTCATCAGGGACAAATGAACCCAGACAGGGCTGGGACTTGCTCAGTGTCCCACAGTGGATATGCAGCAGAGCTGTAATTGAGCTGCCCCTGCTCCAGGAAGAAGTGAAGTATCAGGGGTGGCCACTCTCACTGGGCCAGCCAGGTCACAGTGCTCAGGTCATGCTGAGATGTCTCCTCCATCCCCTTCAAACCCAATTGGGAAGCACTAGATTGAGGAACAATTGCCTCTTACCCCTTGGGCCCCAGCCATTCTTTTCCATGGTGTGTGTCATGGAGGGGCCCAGGGACAATTGTCTTCAATGTGTATTCCACAATTGTTCACCTGTTCACTAAACATTTGCTGAGCCCAATTCTGTGCCCAAAATTATGGACAAAGGTTAATGTCTTAATGTGCTCATAGCCCGATAGAAAGAAGTTAGAAGCAATGAACATGCAGTGCCTGTCTAACGCTCCTCTCAAAAAGCACTTAGTTCATCCTGAATTCAAGGTGGTATCAAGCGTTTTCACACATTTCACAACAGTTTTCTGTGTGACAGGGACCATTAAGCCCATCACACAGGAAGGAAAAATGGGTAAACTACACTCAGAAAAGTAAACGAATTAGTTTTAAGTTTGCAAAGCTATTAAGTTGACAGGGCTGGGATTCAAATCTGTGTCTAGTTGGATGCCAACCTGGTTGCATTCTAGTATACTAGTACACCTCATAGCCTGTGCTATGAAATGGGAACTAGAAGGCAACTACAAATGGTCACACCAGGTGTAATGACCATGTTTGGCAAGATTAAAACCAGATGGGTCAATGAGTTAGTTCACCCTTTCAGGGAAGGGAAGTTCCCCTTTAGTTACAAGTGAGACCTTGGCCAGCAGGAGCAGCTCTGCAAACACTGTCAGTGCTAACCCAGTTAGGGAGATCCTTGCTCAGTTGGGATAAGCTAGTGGAAGCCTTTGCCTTCTAAGACAATGGCCAATTATTAGAATCTTCAAATGTCAGAGCTAGAATTATCCTGTTTTTTTTTTTTTTGAGATAATATAATTGACATGTAACATTATACTGGTTTCAGGTATACTTAATGATGTATGTATATATTATGAAATAATCACCACAATGAGTCTAATTAACATCAATCACTGGTGATACACAGTTACACATTTTTTTTCTTGTGATGAGAACTGTTAAAATCTATTTTATTCATTTTCTCAGGGTTTTTGGTCTCCTGGTTTTCAGCATTTCTTCCAGGGAACACAGGCAAATAAAATCTTCCCTATAACTCTGCTTTATAAAACACAGGACTCTGGGTGTAGCAGGGAAAGAGGTCCCAGGTCTGCTAAAACTCAGTGTGAAAAACACTGACCTGGTCCAACTCTGGCTCCTCTCTACCCCTATCTCATTTCCAGGTGAAAATGAGTCCCAAGAGGGGAAGAAATTTGTTCAAGACCTCATAAGAAGAAAGTGGAAACGTAGGTCTTTTAAAAATCCGGCTGAAGAATTTATAAACTAGCTTTTTATCCCCCTAATGTGAAAGTGGTACTTGTTCAATATAAAAAGCTGAAATAGTAGCAAAAATAAAGTAACTATCATTTTGAATCCTACTATGCAGAGATATCCATCCCTTGTTAAGATTTCGGAGAGTATTTGTTGACACGACAAAATGTTCACAAAAGATATGTAAAAACAAACAGGTCCAAACAATTCTGTGGAACTCCGTTTATGCTGGAGTTACACTCATTCAACTTCAGGGGGAGTTCCAGGCACCCGCTCTACAGTGGGGGTGGGAGGGGATACAGCACCATTACCCCATCTCTGAGTTCATTTGATCAGGTGGTTGGCATGACTGGAATGTCCCAAGTAATCAGAGAGGAGGCTGGGTTCCTTCTATCCTTGGGCCTCGGCCAGCTGTCTCGGGTACCCCAGAGTGGTTTTGCTGTAGACTTGACTGAACACTCACAAAACAGTAAAATTAATTCAACAAACATTTACTACTGCTGTGCTAGGGTTGTAGATGCTGGAGATACAGAGATGAGTAAGACAAGTCCTTGGCCCTCCTGTAGCTAGAGGCCTATTAGCGGAGAGGGAAGTGAGGAAGTGAACAGATCATTACAACAGGATGTATGCAGTTAGCAAAATGGAGGCAAAGGGGAGGCCTCCGGGGTGGTGCTGGGGACAAAGCCCTCTGAGACACCTAACCCAGACCAAGAGGTGGCTAGGACATCTTCTGAAACAGGAGGAGCAGGAGATAGCCAGGGGAAGGTGGACAATCCAGTATGCTCCAAGTTGGAAGTGTCCACCCAGAGGGTCTGGTTCTACTTCTCTGGGGAGTGAGGAACCCAGGAGGGACAAAGCCTCCCCTACTCTCACTGTCTTTCACTGGAGATATACACACAAACACACTGACTTCGGGCTGCAGTGTTCAATTAAAGGGCCCTGTGGTCAGATACGCAAGGGGCAGGGCTCTAATTTAGGATGACTCTCAGCCTCCAGCAGCTGAGTTTAACTTTTATTTGTGTGGTATTCAGGGGCCCACCGACACCTTGATAATCTGTCTTCTTTATTTTCTCATCTGGGGTTACTCACACATTGAGAAGAGCTCCCTCGCTTATAAACCAAAAAGACTTTAGGGGGGAGCTGAACCGTCCGTGTTCTGCCGGAGACTGCGGAACTTTTCACAGGGGCGTTTGACCAACCGACTCGTACGGCCTCCCTGTATCTTAAGTCTGCGGTGTTCTTCATGGCATGAAGGGAGTTATGGTTCGGTTCAAAGCCCACGGTCCTGCCACCTGTCATTCTCTCCAGCCCGAGAGATGAACGCGACCGAGAAAAACAGCGCATCAGTCGGAAACGCGATTTCTGACCCAAGTGTGGGGGGGAAGGAAAGTGCCCGGGGCGTGTGTGTGTGCCCAGGGCCGTGTGTCTGTGTGTGGGGCGTGTGTGTGTGTGTGTGTGTGTGTGTGTGTGTGTGTGAGCCCGGGGCGTGCGTCCGCGCCCCTGCACCGGGGCTTTCCTCTCCGCGGAAGCCTCCCCGGAACCTCCCCAAGCCGCTACGCCCGGGGCCGGGGAATCCCCCGGATTCGCGCGTCCTCATCCACCGAGCCCCCAATCTCGCCTGCGCCACCGCAGGCGCCCGGGACCTGCCCGTCGAGGCGGACTGACACCCAGCAAGCGGGACACCGCCGGCTCCGTCTCTCGCGTCCCCTCAGCCCTGTTCCCGCTGCAGACGATGCCAACACGCCCCCTGGCCAGCCCTCCGCCACGGGCGGGGGGTCACCTCGGGGCGCCGCCCGGCGCCGCCAACCCGGCGTCCGCTGCTCGGGGCGGCGCCGGGACTCACCTCCATGGTGAGCGCCCCGAGTGGGCGCCGGGGCCAAGTCCGCTCGCTCGGCGCTCCAGACTCCGAGTCCGTCCCGCCGCCGCCGCCGCCGCGGTCGCCACTCGGGCCGCTCGGTCACGTGGTCGGGGCGAGGCAGGCGCGCGGGCGCCTGGGAGTTGTAGTCCCCACCCACGGCGCGTCCCGCTCCGGGCGGCCTGGGGCTCGTTCCACGGGTCCGCACGCACCGCGGAACCCCAGGTCCCCAGCCGCGCCGCCCCGCGGCAGCGGAGTGAAAAGCAGAGCGGGGCCACCCTGCATTCCGTTTAGACCTTTGCTATTTCGCATTTATTTGCCTTTTCAGTTTTCATAAAATGTTTACTTCCCTTTGTCATAAATCATGAGAAGCTCATTCCATGTTGCAGACGGGAAGGCCATCAGATGGAGATAATGGCAACACATAAAGAGTACATTTAAAAAGTTATGCCGCAGGCTTTTAATACAGCTATTTAAAAAAATAATCTGTCCCGATCTGATAAGCAGAAAGCAAAAACACGGTTCTTTTCATTTGCATTTCTTTGATTTTGTTCTTATTGGTTTTTCTGTTTTTGTATATTGTCTGTCCATTTCACCCAATCCAGTTTGTGTGTGTGTGTGTGTGTGTGTGTGTGTGCGTGTGCATATGCGTGTGCGTGTGTGTGTGTGTTGGGGTGTGGGGAAGTTTTCTGAAGGATGAGGAACTTGTAATAGTATTTAACTTTAACATATGTTTAGTAGTTCTTTTTTGGTCATCCTATGAGGAAAGGGGCTTCTAAGAGAAATCCTGAAGCCCAGAGCCTAGGGTGTGACTTCAGTTCAAATCCTGAGCCGGCAACTGGCTTTACATTTCTGAGTCTCAGTTTTTTAGTTAGTAAAACGAAAATAACAATATATGTCATAGGGGTGTAGTAAGGCTTCAATAAAGACTGTGTTAAATTCTCAGCACAGAAACTGGCAGTGGGAGCTTGCTCAGTAAGTGGTAGCCATTGTCATCGTTAGTGGCAAACATTTTCAGTCTAGGAGAGGGCAAGGAATGCAACTGCAAGATGTCAAGCCACTTGCTCAGGGTTACACAGCTTCTAAGAGTCTCAATCTGAAAGAAAGTGGGAATGAGAAGAAAGTCAGGGACTGGGGAAGTTCCAGGGGAAGACTATAAGGCCTGAGCACCATAATCTGAAGGGATTTGGAAGGGAGGCCTGGCCCTGCCGGGGATATGCTAGGCCAATGGGAAGAAGGGTCATGGGTTTCTTGAAGTATCTGGGTCCCAAGAGTTTGGAAAGGATTTGGGGCCTTGGGTGTAATTTTTCACTCTCTGGGCCTGGGAAATGGGAGTTAAGAAGACTCGACCTTCATGCAAGCCGGATCTCATACACTATCCCCCAAACCCTTCCTACCCATCCATCTTAGGTGAAAGGATTTACAACACAGCTTTATTCATTTGATTGTTTTTGTTGGCTTTGTCACAATCTGATGACCTTCACACTCAGTTCTAACTTCCTTGTGTGTTAATGGTTTTAACACTCAGCCCTAAAATTCTAAGCTCCCCTGTTCTTTCTGAGCCACCAGAGATGCCCCTCCACCAGCTCCGAGGCAGAGAACTGGGGGCCAAATACAGTATCCCGGCTCATAAGATCACACCACAATCAGCCAAACCTTGGCCCATGG
The DNA here is from genome assembly GCA_030015415.1 of Cynopterus sphinx. Classification (NCBI taxonomy): domain Eukaryota; kingdom Metazoa; phylum Chordata; class Mammalia; order Chiroptera; family Pteropodidae; genus Cynopterus; species Cynopterus sphinx. The sequence goes on along the minus strand of CM057385.1, from coordinate 114,228,502 downwards.
CAAGACATTCTATCTGGATTTTGTCTTTTAACAGCCCATGGACTCTCCTTCTACCCCAAGAACAACAGAGAGTTGGCCCTTATCCTCCAGCACACACCTAGAGCCCCCAGACAGAATCCACAGTCAGGAAAGATGTCTCGAGTTTCACAGAGATCAGCAAAGGACCCTTTATCTTGGGTACTCAGCTCATTTGTGGTCAGTTGGTAGAGGGAAAACCCAAACAGCTATTTCTCCTTCTGAGGCTCAATAGAGGAACCTCAGGTCTCATGAAAAGATCACAATCACGAAATGTTATTCCTGCAAAACACTTGGCCTTGATGTGCAGATAAGGGCACCACTCTTCTTTTCTGGGCCACAGTGAAGGGTGTAATCATGACCTCTAACTGCCCCTTTACATGCCGATGTTCTGCAATTATACATGAGCTTAAGGTCGGAGTCAAACACTTCGTGGCTGACAGGGCTGCATCTTTTCCATGTAGCTCCATTCAGCTGGCCTCCCAGGTTCTCCCACAAACCTCAATTATTTTATATTAATGCTATGAGTAGCATCATGTATCTGCTGCTGTGTGTGGCACAGGGACAATGTGCACATTCGAGGTTGGTCAGTGTGGAGACAAGGGCGTGTGTGTGTGTGTGTGTGTGTGTGTGTGTGTGTGTAGTGGACTATGTGCTTGTGAGGCTGGAGAAAGCAGGAGCCAGATCACGAATCACGAACAACCCAAAGGCCATGTTCTAAGTCAGGAATTTATTTTGGGACAAAGAAGAGCCAGCAAAGGGTTTTAATGTACATTTTTTCTCCCTGCATTTTCCCCTTTTCTTCCCCAATGTCACTGTCTTAGCGAGGCCTCTCCTGACCACCCTGTTTAAAACTTCAGTCCCCTTCATATCCTTTGTCCTGCCTACTCTGCTTTGTGTTTTTCCATAGTACTCATCATCTTGTAGCATACTATTTAATCTGGTTATTCATTATTTATTTCTCTCCACTTGAATGGAAGCTCAAGGAAAACAGGGATTTCTGTGTTTTTGTTCAGGAAGATATGCTCAGTCCCCAGAATAGTTCATGGAACAAAACAGACTATGAATAAACATTTGTTGAATGAATGAATGAATCTGAGCAGACAGATGCTCTGTGCTTCATTGCTTCAGAGGAAGGAAGTGTAGAAACAGAAGAAGCCTCTGAGATATGATGGTTTTGTTTTCCATGAGAATTGTAGCAGGTTTGGGGCCATTTGTGGAGAACTGAGAAAATAACTTATGGAGAAGCATGAAGGAAAGCAGGGCTCCCCTCTTCCCCGCAACCAAATACCTGGGTCTGGACAAGGGATGGAGAACTGAGGGGCCTGGAGCAAGCGGCCCAGGGTCAGCTTTTGGCAGACTTACGGAGAGGGAGAGGGGATGGTGCAGAGCAGGCAGGACAGGGGTGCTGTGCCCAAATATGGGGACGAAGCAGCTGAGATGCCAAGAGGCCTTGCAGCCTAAGAAAAAGATAGCAAACCCAAGTGTGCCCCCACCCCCTGAACTCACAGACCTGGAAGCAAGAGACTACCGTACAAATAGACATACAATTCATTTAGAGGAAGTTAAGAGAAAAGAGAAAAAAGAAGAAAAAGTGAGAGCTCCCTCAGAAAGCCCTGATCTTGAGTTGTGAGGTCTTGGAAAAACTTAAACAGAAGCCAGGCAGGTGGGTGACAAGATTCCAGGAGAGCACCCTATCCTATGGCTCTCTCCCTTTTCATTTTCTGAGCTGTGAATACCTTTCCCTGATCACTTAGGAAGACTGATCCACCTGATTCTCTTGTGTAAACATTGAGATGGGCCCACCTTGACAACTCCCCCCCACCACCACTTTCCCTCCATTTGCAAAGACTTTTGCTGTCTTCCTGATTCCTATAACAATCCAGGGGCCAGAAGGGCAGACACGTCCACCCAGAGAGAAGGTTTACAGTGAGTCCCGTGGCAGACCCAGGCCTCCCAACTTGACCTGGCCCAGCACTTTGGCCAGCACTGTGGCCCAATCCAAAAGGTCGTGAGCAGCTTACCGTTACAGCCGCACACTAGCATATGCAGAATAAGCCCCCTTACTATGGTGGGAAGGATTCCCCCAGGGAGGCCCAGACATTTTATCCCAATGTACCTGCAACGCTTCCTGGGATAACCCTAAACAGAGCCTGAGATCTCATACCTCACTTGCACAGTGGTTTTAAAACCACAAATTCTTGGACATTTCTCCCATTGAGAGGCCAGGTTCTGTTCTCTCTGGGCCAGCCTTAGTGACTTGTACCAACAGAATATAGCAGAAGTGACAGTTTATAGATTCTGAGGGTCACAAAATACTGTTTTGCAAGATAATCAGAGTTCTAGAGATTGGTTACACAACTGTATGCTTAAAATGGTTCAGATGGTAAATTTTATGTCATGTGTATTATACCATTTTTTGTGGAAAAAAAAAAACCAGGCACCATTCATACAATTCAATATTACTTGGAAGTAAAAAGGAATGAAGTGCCAATACATGCTACAATATGTTTGAACCTTGAAAACACTATGCTAAATAAAAGAAGGTGGTCACAAAAGGCCACATATCATAATTCATCCCTTTGTCCAGGGTCTCCATGCTGAATATGTTCCCTGCCCATTAGCCATGCAGTAGGTTATTAAACTGATTTTGCAGTAGTCCAGACTTGTGTTCGAGTCACCTTTATTTTACTTAATAATGGCCCCAAAGTACAAGAGCAGCGATGCTGAAACTACACTCGTCGGCTTTCAGGCACCCTCCTATATCACCAAAGCTCTCAGTGTGGCATCTTCAAATCTCACATGGCCTTCTCTCTTCTGTGCTGAGTCTCCATCTGCCTCTCTTGTGATGACATTTAAGGCCTAGCAAGATAATCCTGGAAATTCTCCATCTTGAGACCTTTAACTCAATCACATGTGCAAAAGTTTCCTTGACCATATCAGTTGACATTCACAGGGTCCAGAAACTAGCACCGGGATATTTTTATTGGCCACTTGACAGCATATCACAGGGGCATCCACATTTACAACTTTCCTGTCTAGTAGCGTCTTTATTCGAACCAGAGCAAGCAACGGGACTGCAGACAGCAGAGGAGGAAAATCAGTATGTCTGGGCCTCGCTGGGAAGGGAAGTTCTGTGTAGCCAGGGTTGAGGAAGGTGAGAGCTTTGAGAATTCTTAGGCGTAGGCTCCCTGCCTGACTTCACATGAACTCAGGATTTGAGTTGTCCTGACAAGTTTCTCGCATACCTACCATGAGGTTGTCCACTGCAGCTGCCAGGCCCTGCACAGCTGCCTTCTGCAGGAAGACTGAGGGGCCTTGTAGTGTTCCCATCGATGCTACACTGAGCTCTGAAGGCCAGCCTCTCAGAAGGTCCCACAGTTGCAGGGTAAAAAGCTCTGAAAAACAGAGTTGTCCATATCCCATTCAGCTGACGACAGTAGATTCACAAATGCTTTTTTTTTTTTAAATTGTGGTAAAACACATATAAATAAAATTTGCTATCTTAACCATTTTTGAGGGTTAAGTACTTTCACATTGTTGTGCAATCAATCTCCAGAACTTTTTCATTTTGCAAAACTAAAATTCTACTTGTTAAATAACTTTCCATTTCCCCTCTTCTCTCAACTTCTGGTAACCACCATTTTACTTTCTGTTTCTATGAATTCGAGTACTCTAGAGGTAGCATACAAGTGGAATCATACAATATTTTTCTTTTTGTGACTGGTTTATTTCATAATGTTCTAAAGGTTTATCCATGTTGTAACGTGTGCCAGAATTTCCTTCCCTTTTAAGGCTGAATAATATTCCATTGTATGTATATGCCACATTTTGTTTATCCATTCATCTGTTGATGGATACTTGGGCTGTTTCCACCATTTCATCTATTGTGAATAGCGATGCTTTGAACATGATGTACAAACACGAATGTCTTTAAAAAGTGAGTGCTTATCAAGACTCTTGACCCTACACTGCCAGTTCTTAAGGAAAGAAGGTGTGAACTGACCCTCTTCCATCCCTTCTCTATGTAGGGTTCATGCTGCTTGCAGTGTCCTGAATGTGTCCCTGAAAACCTCAGTCTGATCCTGACTGTACATTATTCCCTAATCTAGGGGAAGATTAGGTAAAGCAGGTTTCAGCTTGTGCATAAAAATTTTCCTCTATAGGTTTTTCTCTTCTTGGTAAGCAAGAAAAAAACAGATTTGTGTCCTTACTAACCTAAAACAAGCCAAATAGGCACCTTGTTAATATCTGCTTGTTTATCTATTATGTATATTTTGGCTCATAATATATCATAAATTAAATAATCACTTGAAAATGGAAGGAGGGACCCAACTGGAAAAAAACGTTTGAACTTGTTCACTTTATCTCTTGATATATGATAAAGTATTCATTTGAGCCAGACAAATTGCTAACACTTGACCTCTTTTAACCCTCAAAAAACATCAGTGTCATAGAGGTCAACCAGTAACTGAGCACTTTTCCTCTGCCTGGGCCTGAGGAGGAAGGCAGCCAAAAAGAGAAAACTAACTGCCTGTCTCTGACACCGCCTTGCGGGAGACGGAAGCTAGTTCTGTTCTGGTGGTAAAAGATGTTTTCCTGGTTGGGGTGTGTGTGTGTTGGGGACAGGGTGCACCGTAAGAGTCTGAGCTCAGGTCACAGTCTGAGGCAGCAGTGATGAGTGTTATATGCACCCATCAGGATAACAGCTTTGAGACTCAGCCCCATTGCTTGGGTCCTCTCTCGGTCCGAAAGATGAGACTCTGGTAGCAAAACAATAGCCCAGGAGGATCCCATTTATGTCCCATCTGTTATGAGCAGCCTCCATCCTACCAGGTAGCATGCCCAGACCTCACCTCTGCCGCTACTCATCAGGGCTTGGGGACGTGGGGTTGGACAATCAGTGCCATATCAATCTTTTACTTTGAGGCATCAGCTCTTATCTTTTAAGTGATTAGTATTAAGGAATATTTAATTGGGCTGAACAAAGAGTGTGTGTGAATTCGGCAGTAAATAGTTGAAGGTAGCCCACCGATGTCACATCACAACAGTGACTTGGGGGCAAAGATGAAGAACCAGAAGATAAGAAGTTGATACTTTGTTTGCTCAGCAGAAGCCCTGCATTGTTTGGGTCCCAGATATTGTAGGACAAAGAAACACATGGAGGTTTAGAGGTCAGAGAGATTTTATGTTCTGAGAACCCAGAGGTCCAGGCATCTCTCCAAAACATGCCCGATTATCCATTTCTGAGAAATCACAAGTGATGAGCAGGGAGTGGTCAGCAAAGCATCGTGGATGAGGGGCCACCCATATGTGTATGAGGATGAGGATATGTGTCTGGCAAGTGTGCGTACATGTTAGAGTATGTGTGAATGAGTGTGTGTGTAACTGTGCACATGTGTTCGGTGGATCTATGATTCTGTCCTCATGAGTCAGAGTGAGTGGCGAGTCTGAGTTTGTGTGCGCTAATGTGTGCGTTGAGAATGTAAATAAATGTCGGAATGACATGTGTGATTGTTGTGTGTGTGCGTACATGTAGGTCTGCAGGAGTGTGACACTGCAAATGAAGGGGGAAGGAGGAATGGACGGATACTCACTGTTGGCCATGAGAAAGTCCCCAGAAGGCAAATCTGGGGCATGAATGCTTCAGGGTTAGAGGGCAGTCCACATCCCTTTGTTCCTAACTTGGTAAAACCCTTTCCCGCACTGCTTCCAGGAGAAACCCATCACCACATGCTATTTTAGGTTCCTACTCTCAGAAGGTCTTCTTTCCTATAGAGGAGGGGTCCTCTGTAGACTGTCTCTGAAGGCCTCTGTCTAGTTTGCGGGAGGGGAGATGGGGTTGTCACCTTCCGGAAGGTGACCTAGAATTGCTTCTGTATAAAATGGACTGAGCACAGGAACCAGACAAGAGAGCACCTGGCCCGTTTCTGCAGTCGCTGAGAGAGAGGTGTTTTCAGAAAACTCTATCAGAGCTCTGGGGAGTTTGAAGGAGCAAGGATACATGTTTTTTTCTTTCAGAAAGATAAATAGTTGTGGACATTCCCCACTCCTTCCACCCCCAGGCCTCCATCCCTCCATACCCCAGGACTGATACTCAGGAGGCCAGACTCCAGATTGTGCTACCGCCCAAATTTCTGACATATATCAAGGATGGCAATAGCAATAATAGTACCTAACAGTTATCACACATTTACTAAGCACCCGATTCTATGCTGACCACTTCTCATGGATTATCTTTTCTACTCCACACAATAACTGAGGCCAAGGATGCCTCATCTTTTTAGAGAGGCCAAGTAGCCTGCGGGTACACAGCTGGTAAAGGGCAGACCCTAAGCAACATGATTCCACAGGCCCGCCTCTTGGGTGTAAACAAAACAGCCTTCCTTAGGGAGCATATCAAGGGGCTGAATGCGTGAGGATTGTATACTGGACGAATGGAGGCAGCTGTTCCTTGCAACTGAATGCCCCCCCTTCTCAGCCAGCCAACCTCCATTTCAGAGCTCAGTTTCCCTGATTCGCAGTCAGGACATTGCACTTATGAATACTTTTTGAACATTTTTTAGTACCTCTTTTTTCTCATTCTTACCTCAGCAGTTCTTGCCTTATGCCCTGTGGGCTCCTCCAGGATGGGCGAATGTCTTATTTCTGTATTTCTGATTTGCTGTCTTTAGACATTTTCAGGCATATGTTAAGTACTCAATCAAAGCTGGGTTGACTGAATAGCAAAAAGCCAAGGATCATTTCTGAAAATTCCCTCCGAAGTGACCACATAATATATATATATTACTTATATATATATAACAAGATATAATTTTTTCCATCACCCCTTTCTAGTCATTTTTCCATGACCTTTCTTGTCTTCTCCAATAACAGTTGCTCTGATTTTCTATCACTATTTTGTCTGCTCTAGAAAATCATCAAAATAGAATCAGCCAATATATACTCTTTTGTGTCTCGTTTCTTTTGGTAAATCTAATGTCTCTGAGATTTAGTCACGTCTGTAGTTTATTCCTTTTATTGCCGAGCAGTGTTCCACTGTGTGGATATATTGTTTCCTGTTGATATATATTTGGGTTATGTCCGGCTACAGTGAACTCTTATGTACAAGTGATTCTGGGGACATATGTTTTCCTTTTTCTTGGGTAAATACCTATAAGTAGAATTTCTGTGTCAGGCTATTTTTTTGTTTGTTTGTTTTTTGACACCTTGTGGTCCTTGAAATTGTTAGAAAAAATTATTTTCAGAAATGTGACCACTTAAAACGGTACGTAATCATCACGGGGCTTGGAGATTTCTTGGAGCTCAAATGCTTTGGGTGTGTTGAGGTGCTCTATCCCAGAACAACATGCACTTATTTGGGGCTCAGAGTAGACGCAGAAAAAGGAAGAACAAAGAAAGAGGAAGACCTTCTCACAGAACTATATGAAGTATCTCTAAATGTTTATGGTTTGAGCAAAACAATACAAAACTCTAAAATCACTTGGTCAGTACAGTCCTTTGGAGTAAAAACTTGGACAGGACGGAATAGGGACTCAAAGACTATAGTTTAAATCCTGGCTAAGCCATGTCCTGGCTGTGTGACCTTATATAAAATTGCACAGCCATCTTTGCATTGCAGTTTCTAGCTTGCAAATGGAGTTGTAAACCTTGAGAAAAGAAGACAGACGTTCTCTGCTCCCTGCACAGGGACATGGTGAGGATGAGCTCAGATAAAATCTGCCCAAGTTTCACCTTGATCGACTGTAAGGTGCCATGCAGTGTGAGACAGAATCACATGAGGAGAGGCGGGAACACATACAGAGCTTGTTTTGTGCTCTGGTGACTGGCACTTAATACCATGAGGACTCAGCTGCCCTTCCTTCAGGGGACTTCGGGCAAGGTCAGACACAAGTGACAATGACTCTTTGTGATCTGGCAGCTGTGTTTGGATATCCTTCTTCATTGTGTTCATCTCTTCAAAGGGAGATTGTTAGGCTCTTTATTCCTTTACACCTGAAGGATCATCGTTCTCCCAATCACAGCCACCTCCCCCACTCTACCCCCAGCCTCCACACAGTGTGTCCTTGACTCTTTTGTCTCTCACTGATCTTTTTCATCCAACTCATTCTCAGTCCACTACTGCAGATAACAAAAGGGTGAATATTTTATGAAAAGTCTCTTTGGGGTGGTTCCAGCCAAAGACGTCATGGATAAATCTTAAATGAAATTAAAGGTGAGTGCAGACAGCCATATAGAATAGCTCCTTATTGAAAGCTTACCTCTGAGTGATCACAGTCACCTTATCAGTTGGGTACTATCATTATCCTCAGTTTATAGAAGAGGAAACTGAGGTACAATATAAAGGGAAGAACACAGGACTAGGAGTCTTGGAACTCTAAGGTTCCATTGCTGTTACTACCATGGCAACGAGCTGGTCATGTGGTCTAGGGCCTCAGTTTCCCTATCAGTAAAATGACTGTAGAATTCCTTTAATCTCTGATATGTTTTCCGGCATTGACATCCTCTGAGTCCAGGTCTGACTCTGGGTGAATCACATATCCTCTCTGAAACTGTTTTCTCACCTGTAACGTGGGGCGAATCACCACCACCTGGCTCGTCTTCCACACAGAGCTGTCGTGACAGCATCCTGTGAGGAAGGAATTCATCTGAGATGCTGAGTGCCTCTGTTGTCTCCTCAAGGACCTTGAGCCCCTTGGAACTGGTGGGAATCTGTAATACAAGCAAGCAATCAGGCAATCCCTTATGGGTTCCCCCATTCACTTGATCAGGAGTAGACAGAAGAAACAACAAAGATTATGGGACATTTTTGACCTGCTAGGGCCTTGAGATCACTTTGTTAACTACTTTCCATTTGAGAGAAGAGAGAGCAGAGGCCAGCAAAGGTAGTACTTTCTGTGAGGACACCCAGAGAACAAGGAGAGAGCTAGAACGGCAGCCCTGGCTCGCTGATTCCAGACGGGTCATTCCCTAAGCTTCAAAGTGTTCACTGTGCAGAAGAGAATCCTGCACCGCTCCTCCTGCCCTGTCCTCTGCGTGGGTTTGATTCCTGTCCAGCCACATTTCAAGTTAAGTAATAGTCACGTGTGGCTCGTGGCTCCTGTCCTAGACAATTGGAGCTCCAGAGAGAAGTGATGCTGTTTTAATGAAGATTGGCTACCGAATGGAGCTGGCATTCGTTTTGATCCACTACTGAGGAAAGTCTCAGACACAGAAACAAGGTAACTTATTACCCCACCCGAGGAAAACTCCTTACAAAGAGCAGCAGCTTGGCCCAGGCTACAGACTTCCCAGAAAGTGAGTCATCTCTCATGTCCCCACAGGATGCGGGGACAACGCCTGTTCAGCTGAGCCAGATAGTGGGTAGAGATGCCAGGTGGAGCCGAATGCTCTCCAGTCCTGTCTAGCGACCGGGTTACACACGGGAGAGATGCTATCTTAAGGTGCCCTGGGAAATACATGGAATTTTGTAAAGAGATTTGGCTATCCAAGGCGATGTTATCAAAATTTTATAAGGAAAAGGCAAAATATACACCTATGACCCTTTTCTTATGGGAAAAAAAAAAGTTAGAAAAGAAGCCTGAAACTAAATTTTCTGGTAAGACCTTCTAGCTAACCATGAGTGCCCTGGCCACTCCCCTTTCTTCTCCCATCTGGGGACTACAGGCAACACCTGGCACCATCTGTAAAAAGAAAACAGCGTGTGGGTGCCTACAGTGTGCACTGTGCTTCTTGAGTTTGCTGGGACTCCTGAATCAGCTGGGCTGTCCCCTAGGTGGCAACCTGTTTCCTGCATGTGACCCTGCAAGTGGCCCAGGCAGTGGAACAGGCTTGGGTGGGGGGAGGTGCTGGGGGAGTCCTGGCCAGGGATCTTGCCAAGAACAAAAATATTATTTGTTTGAACATACAAACTTATCTTTGCTTCCTGTAACACCGAAATGTAGGCTTTCGAAGATCAGGTATCTTTGCTTGTTGCTTTTCTCCCAACAATGATTCAGGCATTCCGGTACTATCTATTTTGTGGATTGGCCACTGGCAATATATGGCTTTGAATCTGGCTACAGTGCTTGGGCCTCTGCCACTTGTAAAGGGTGAAAAAGCATGTCGCCTCATGTGGGGCGTTTTCACAGGCCAGGCTGGCATGGGCAAACATCACTTCTAGTCATACTGTAGGCCCGGACTCATTCATGTGGCCATACCTAAGAGTAGAGTCTGTGAAGGGGACTCCAGTTTTGTGATTAAGGAGAAGGGGAAGATGACTCTGGTAAATTAGAGCGCTATTGATTTTTATACTAGGTGCATCAGTACTATTTTTAGAACTAATACCCAAATTTCTTGCTTGTGCACATTTTGTCCAATAAAACTCTGACTCAAAAATCTGGTTCCATGTATTAAACCCAGGAAGTAGGCTTGACTGAAGAGGGCAAAGATGTCAGTCAATATGGTTCATGGCATTACTGGCTCTTTAAAAGGGATATTGATAGTGATTTCAAGGGTATAGATTAAAGTTGAAAAAATAACCAACGCTTTTATTGTTGTCTTAAAATAAGAAGGAAGGTAATTAATAGATGTGGTAACATTTAGATACAGATTGGCACTGGTGCCATCATTCAGTCATATATGTGAGGTGAGTCACTCAGCATGAAGAGAGGTTGGCAGTGGAATAGGCCCTTTCATGTGCTTTCAACACGTTGTACTGTCCTTCAGTTTACATGTGATCAGTTATGTGGACATGATGATTAAGTTATCTAGTATCAGATTAATTCTTGCAAATGAATTACCGAAAAAAAAATTATAATAATCTTTCAATAATTATCTGGCACCCCATATTAATAGGGATTGTCACATCTTTCTACAAAGTGTATGTGTATGAGAGTGAGAATTAATCCAGGTGTGTGAAAGGCACCTGTCTCCCGTCATCCCAGGGTGACCATTATGACTGTTTGGGTCCCAGAGTTTGGAAATGAATTCTCTAATTACAATCATAGTTATTGGCCCAGGTGAAAGTAGGCTTCCCGAAGTATATATGCATGTATATATTTGTATCTTCCTGAAGTTTTAAAATCCTATATAGTTCCCAATTGGTTCACTTGGGCAGTCAGTTTTCTTCATATTTTGTTCAAAATCACAAATTTCATATACCTCAACCCCTACTTGAAAGAAAATTTCTCAAAATGTGGCCACAGGACCAGTAGCATCAGCATCACTTGGGAACTTGTTAAAAATGCAAATACTGGTTGCCTGGATACGACTGGGTCAGAGCAGTGAGGTCAGAGCAATCTCTGTTTCAAAAAGCGCCCCCACCCAGGGGATTCTGATACAGGTTCAAGTTTGAGAAGCTCTGAAGGAGGATATTCATGTGAAGGTGGGGGAGGGGCTTCATTTACAGGAGGTGATAAGCATCTGAACACAAAGCTCTGGAGTGGGTCATTTTATTATTGTTTTTAAAAATTTCAACATAAAATATTGGTTTTTAGGGGAAAAAAGCCAATTTTATTGTTTGCATACATTGTATCCTAAGAATATCTTACTCAAGGTATGAATTCAAAAACTAAACCCATAGAGGGGGACTGAAATGTTCTCAGTCATTCCTGTCACCGAGACATTATTGTCAATATATTTTTTCAAGACTTTATTTTTTTAGAGCGGTTTAAGGTTCAGACCAAAAATGAAGGGAAGAAGGTACAGAGATTTCTTGTATACCTCTTTCCCCTCCCCCATGCATAATAGCCTCCCCTTTAACAACATCCTCCAGCAGAGTGGTCCATTTCTTAAAACTGGTAAACCTACATTAACACATCACGATCGGCCAAAGTCCATAATTTACATCATGGTTCACTCTTGGTTTTACATTCTGTGGATTATGAACTTATTTTTTAATCATAATATTTTGTGAGGGTAGAGGATATATCTCTTTAATAATTTAAAAGACAAATATAATTTTAAAATGTTTTATTGCAGATTCTTTTAGATTTTTTATTAACACATACTTAGTAATAGGCACAATATTTTATAACTGTATACATATATATAACAATGTAAATAAAAATAAATGTGTTAGAAGTATGTGTTCAAGTTTTTCTGAAACGGATATAACAAAGGTAAAGGGTTCTGAGGGTTTGAGTAGCATCTCAATATTCAGTACAGAGACAGGCCTCTCTAAGACTTCATTCAAGTTCAACCCCAGCCATGTGCAAATGCTGACCTGGGCCCACCAGAGGGAGGTGACTATCGCTCATGTAACCCCACCTGGCCCCAGTCTCCTTCCTCTTCCATGAAATGAAAATAATGGTCCCTCATCTTCCCTGGGCTCACATCTGACCCTGCCACTTAGCAGCTGTGGCCCTTGAGCAAGTCCCTGCTCTACTTTGAGGCTCATACCTCCCAAAGCTTCTGAGCCATGAGAGGGAATGCAAAGGGTGTGTGTGAGCCACCCACAAAGTGCATGAGGGGGCCAGGGCCTAGGCTGCCGCACCTTTATCTGCATCCAGCCGGCCTGTTTTCCAGACTCTTACGATACGTTTCACAGCAGTTTCCCAATGGTTGAAGGTGACACTGGTGTGGGATTTCTGGCTGGACCTGGCTCTGCCTTTTCGTAGCACTGCGAAGAAAAACAAGGAGCACAGCCCCTGTGTTCTTTAGTTTCCTCCTCTAACATGGGAATACTCATCAGAGTTCTCTCACTGGGTCAGATGTGAGGGTTAAATGACAATAGAATAGGGAAGGCATCAAATTGTGCCTGGTAGAAATAACCAGAGCCTTAGAGGTCAGGAGACAGTTATTCTCAGAGATACCCTTCCTCAGAGGGCAGGAGGGGAGAGGTGGTCCTAGCAATTCGTGACAGCAGGAAACACTAAGGAGGCATCTAGGTCTTGGGGTAAAAACTGTTTTTTGACACAGGTGGTAGTTTCACATTATTCACAGTATTCAGTATGTGAAAATCCATCACTATGCACTTGAGATATTTGCACTTTCTGTCAGAGTATTATACTATCCAAAGTTTTTGTTGTTGTTGTTATTATTGTTTTAATAGTGCCAGGAAATCTGAGAAAGATCCTGAGACTACTTCAGACCTCCAAAGGTTGAGATGATATGGTGTCCAACCTGTATATGACAAGTGGAACCATGTCACATCGGACTTGCAGGTGGAGTGAGAAGAAACTGCACTAGGAACCCACGTGTGAGTGTGTGCATCTGTGTGTGTGCGCACATACATATATACTGAAAAATAGGAAGGCCCAGAGAAGGGTGGAAGGACCTAGAGGTCAGGAGGCATGGTGGGTTCTGCTAGGCTGGCTGCTGACAGTGACCTTAGGTACATGTGCCCTTTTGTGTCCCCTTTGCAATCAATAACCTTTTATGACTGTCCCATAGCTCTGTGATATGAACCGTGAACTCTAGACAGAACCGCACGTTCTCTTTGCCTCATTCCTAAGGCAGCAGCATGCTTCAGAGAAAGAAGGCATTGGTTCCTTCTCTGCTTTACTGAGCTCTGAGGACTGTGTTCCATCTTTGGGTGAGTGTGGCTTGGAGACCGTCTTCCTGCCTCTTTACTGAATTCAGGAGCATCAACATATACCAGCGTATGGAAAAGAAAACAGCACCAGGAGGTAAGGAGATCCTAGGCCAAGGCCAAAAAGACCATTGCACTTCTCTTTCCTTTTCTTCTTCCCTCTATTCTATATCAGCACAGGAACCAGGGGAGGTCAGTTGGGATTTCTCTGAAAAGACTGGCACATGACTCCAGGAGAATAGGTAGGGCCTGACAGGCACAAGTGAGGAAAAGAGCTGTTGTCCAGAAAACACAGATGGGGAAGCTAAATTTTTGTTATTATACCCCCAAGATCCTAAATCTGTAAGTCCGCCAAAGAGTACTAAAAACTTTGTAGGTGACAGAGGGACTAAGTAGGAGAGGATGTTCCACTTCTATCATCTATGATCAATATAATAATGACATTCCTGTGCTAAATAGAATCCTATAGTTTCTCAGAATTCTTTAATGGTTTTACCATATGATAATATTCATAGTAATGAGCTTGGCAAACAAATTTGACATCGTTTGGATTTAAAATGTACACACACACTTTTGTCAATAGTTTGCTATGGAGCATACCCTTAGTCAAGTTAACTCTACTAATTGCTAATTATACATTTTAAGCTTGTCCCCAGCTCTAAGTGATTGGTCATATTCTTTCCTCCACACATTATACAATTATATACTTTGAGATATCTTCACAACCCCGACTTGCCTTCTCTGAGACCACAACCCACACTGACGGATACAGGCAGCCATGTTTGTACTATACAATCCAAGCTCAGGTTGAAAACAATTGATTTGACATTGGGAAACACAAGGATTCAGCTAATCCAAGATATCAAAAGTATTCTTTCTCCTAAGAACCTAGAATGGAAATTCAAAGACTTCTGTTAACTAGATATGGACATTTCACATGTAACTAAACACTTATGAGTTGGGACTGCCATTTCAGGGTGGCCTTTTTCTTATATGTACATGGATCAGCTGAAAAAGCTTCAAAAGACTCAAAGATGGAAACAGATATAAGAGTCTATATGACTTCAGAAAGGAAGACCTAAAAAGTGAATAGCCATCTTGGTGGTAAAGAAACATGACATGGATAAAGTGAAAACTGGGCTCAAACAGAAGAGAGTTATGGTATTGGAATACACAGCCAGGAAATACTATAACTTTCATGGGAACTTTGAAAATATCAGTTCCCGTGGAAATCAATTTTTGTAAGTATAGATATCGTGGTGATATAGATATAGTAAGGAAAAGTGAAGTTGTTAGCTGCTTTTTCATTTAGCAAATGTTAAGTGATGCAAGCATTCTGAGAGGAATTATATACGAACTTGTATTTAGCAGTATCTTCCAATGCCCAAGGATGCTGGGGAGAATAGACACATTTCCTTCAGGGGAAAAAGGGATCAAAACTCAAACCTATCCCCATGGGGTGGCACATTAAAAGGACCCCGTATAATGATGGTTGTAGCTGGTCCCAACTGACACTGGCCAGCAGGAGACGATATAAAGCACTACAAGAAATGTGCCATGAGGGAGGGGAGGAGAAACTGAACTAGTGAACTGGTGTAACAGGGTAATATTAAGGGGAATGTTGGGTGTGGTAGAGCATGTGATTAAATCTATAAGGTTGTCCTGAACATGAGACAGTAACTGAAACATGAATTTTAAGCTAAAATGACTGTAACTTCAGAAACTGAAGTATGGAGTTCACTGGACCCAGATACTCACTAAAGAAAATAGAACAGTCCTTCCTTGAAGAACCTCCAAGTGCTGTGTAAGAACCTGGATCAAGAAGAGAGTCACAGTAGCAATGACAGAGATGTATTAAATAACTCAGGATTGTTTTTCAGTCGTAACATCAAGTATCAGCAAGAAAGTAAAGCCAGCCATAACTAGAGCGACTAATGAATGGATCAAAAACTCCATGAGGTAACTTTATTCGTCATTTGAAAGACTGGTCCCTCTAGCCTCAGGAAATTCATGGAGTCTTGAAAAATTCTGGGTGTGAGGAAACTTAAAAAGATATTGTGGACATTGTGCTAATTTGGGGACTGAGAGTCACACATAATAACTGGATATTTTAATGGTTGGTGGTAACACCTAAGTTGAATTATTTTCAAAAGGGATTCAACAGATCTACCTAAGAATTGAAACAATTTAGATATGCAGTAATAGGAATCTGATTTGGGGATGTCAGTGATTAAGGAGAAAAACAAAAACAGGACTTGAAGAGGGAACACTTAAGAGAACAGAGAGCAAAGATTCACAGGAACTCCATGATAGACAGGTCTAAAGTCAGAGTAGAACCTTATCAAAAGAGGGAAGGCAAAAGAACGCTCTAATTTAGAAAGAAAGATAAAGCTTTTGATTTCTGACACTCTGAGAATGAGCTGTCCTGTGAGCCAGTAAAACATGTGTGCATCACAAAGGAATTGGAGATTGATTTGGACAAGATAAATTTATCTTGGAAGTCATCAGTGTAGAATAAAAAGCTTGTATGTGCATGATGGATGATTCCTTTGGGAGAAATATGAGAGAAAAAAGAACAGATAGTAGAAGACAAAACCTTAGGGACACTTAAGTGACAAGGAAGAGAACCTAGAGAAAAATGGTAAAGAAGCACTTAGATGATAGAATCAGATGCAGGTGATCCAATTCGAGCTAGGCCAAGAATTTCAGGACTAAAATTATTAGGTAAGCACTGAAAGGTACTCAGTGGTCACTTTAAAGTCGGAAATTTTTATAGAGACTTGCATTGTGTGGCATTTGACACAGGTTAAGGGAAAAAATGGAAATGTTGATGCATTGTAGACCACAGGTTAAGACCATTACACAGTGAAAGGAGAAAAATGTAAAGTAATTAGGGTCAGAAGCATCATGCCGGGGATGTGTGACAGATCAAAGTATGTCTGAAAATGTAAGAAAATGTCATATGTGAGGGTCTCAGAGTGTGAACGAAATACCCTGAGAAATACTAAGGCTGTTAGGAAAAGGGAGGATAATTCTCAAAAAGCTCTGCTTTACATAAGGTGAGCAGGAATGGAATTCAGAGAAGGGCTCCTTCTGAAAGGTGAGCAGTGGAGAACATGGATGAGGAAAGATGGCTGTACGGAAGGGTCAGTTAGGCATCTGAGGGGCTAGCACCAAGAGTTAGAGACCTGGTTTTCACCTTTTTTCCTAACACAACGTGACTGTGTGGCAGACTGTGGAAGTAGTACACCTCCCAGGCCCACTGTGTGGCCACGTGAATCTTCCCTGTGGAAAGATTATACATTCCTGCCCTGCTGAATTCAGGAGTGGTCAGGTGATCTGCTCTAACCAAGGAACCACTAAAACGTAAGCAGAAAGGAATGTCGACCACTTTGCCATCAGGGATTTTAGGAGTCATCATGTGGTTGCACTCACTCTTCCCTCCTTCTGCCATGAGACCTGAATTTGCCAAACAGGGACTGATCTTCCTGTGTAGGTCCACAGATGATATGAAATAAGCTGCAGCCTGAGCGAGAAACAAATCTTACTTTTTGTAAGTCACTAAGAATTTGGGGTCATTCCTTAATGGACCATAACTTAGCCCAAGCTGACTGATACAAGTGATATAAGCAAATCCCTTAAGTAACAGTGGCTTTGTGGATATAGGAATCCTCATCTGAGAACTTCTCACACAGACAGGTTTGTGGAAGAACCAAATATTAGAACCTCCAAGGTTAAAGAATCCTTGTAGTTTGGACTCCTCTTCCCTCAGGAGATTCCGATATTTCTCTATTGCTACTTCCTGGTTAAGAAGGAAGGTCCTGGGATCTTTAAGAAGAATTTAAGATAAAATTTCAAAGTTACCACCAAAAAACTAGAACTTACTTCCATTGGCCTCTGTTTGCTTGGGTCTTGCTGTTTCATTTGGACCACCCTGTCTGGGCTTTTTCCCCTTCCCCAGACATGGCTCTTCTTCTTTTTCCAACTTGCAGATCATGTCTGGTTTGGCAGCTTGATATCCTGCTCGTGAGAAATGACAGACATGGAATGTTGGAACAAACATCCCAGAAAGCAAGCCCCAATATTTAAGCTGCAGAGCCTTTAAAGGATAAAGAATATATGGCTTCTGAAAGGCCACAATGCAGAATCCCAAGTACCCCATCTGAGCAGATCTTCTATTCTGGAGGTAGGGGCACAGGTATCCTGCCTAGTACCCAAAAGGGATTAAAACTCCTCGACTCAAAAATTCAATGTCAACTTTAGCAAGGGCTCCAGAGGGAAGGATCCCGGTGGACATATTTTGACTCACACAGAAACCGTCCTTACCCATCGAGGCAAGGTTGCTGTAGTTCTCCAGCATCACATCCTTGTACAGCTTTCTCTGAGCAGGATCTAGTTGCTTCCATTCTTTCGGGGTAAAGGCCATTGTCACATCTTTGAATGTTACCGATACCTGTAACAGCACAGTCCTGTTTAATCTAATGCGATCCACATTCGTGAGTGATTAGGACAAGATAATAATGACTTGTTCTTACCCTGACCACTCACTGTTGATCATGATGTTATATAGGATACCTATTCGTTATGCAATTTATTCTTTTTTTTTTTTAAGAAACAAAAACTATATGAAGAAATGTCCCTAGTATGGACTGAATGTTTGTGTCCCCCCAAAATGGGTATGTTGAAACCCCACCCTTCAGTGTGATGTTTTTAAGAGATAGGGCCTTTGAGAGGTAATTAGGATTAGATGAGGGCGAAATCTCCATGAATGGGCTTAGTGCTCTTCTAAGAGTCACAAGAGCCCATGCTTCCTCTCCCTGCTTTTTCTGCCAAGTGAGGATATGAGGAATCTGTAACCTGGAAGAGGGTTCTCACCAGTCCCAACCATGCTGTCACCCTGATCTTGAACTTCTAGCCTCCAGAACTATGAGAAATAAATTTCTGTTGTTTATAAGTTACTGAGTCTATGGCACTTTGTTGGTACTAAAACAGTCTCTATTGTAAATTTGTTTATTCAAGGGGATTTTTTAAATATCGTACAATTACCGGAGAGAAAGACAATTACCAAAAAAAAAGAAGAATAGAAACAGAATCAGTTTTTATCTTTTCTTCTATAACAGAAAACTGTGGAGTACTATGGAGTACTGTTTACGAGTTCTGAGTTGGGGGACTTGAGACCCTGGATTTTTACAACCAGTCAATAAATCACTTATACTTAGAAGCAAAAGTAAGGTATTTTAAGCATGTAAGGAATCAGAAAGTACATGGCCTATGTTCTTTAGAAATAAAAAGGAGAGAGAGAGAGAGAGAAACTTGGAAGGTGGGGGTTAGGGGGGAAAGGAGGAGAAGAAGAAAATAAATAATTTTTAAAAGAAGGAAAATTGGATCAGAATAAAGATTTTGGAAAAACAAAATGATATGCTATGAATAATAAAACCAGTAAAATGTCTAGTTACATCCACGTTACTTAATAATGTTCTGGTGCAATTGTTATAAAAGTAACCTCAAAATCAAGAGGTATGATGTAAGAAAATTAAGCAGGAATATAACTGGTAGGAATTGGGACCATGGGAGAAATTAGAACGTGTTAAAGTTCTCTTATTGGAGGTAAGAGGTAAATGACACAGCTATTGGGCAATTTTAATGCTATTGAGTATATGTTCAAACATGTTTGTTTAACATTTAAAGATAACTCCTTACCTCCCCAGACCACCAATCAATGAGCTGCATGTGTCACCAATCTCGAACCTCACCAGCCTCTAGTCTCTGACCCCTAATACTCCCATCACTGATTGTCACTGGTCTCCCAATCACTGAGCTGAGATAGCCTGCCCTACTCACTAAGTCTATAATCCCCAAATGACTGATCCTGATAAACTTCCTCGTCACTCACAGCAACAGATCTCCCCAATTTCCTGCCTTTACAGACACTCCAATCACATATTTCCACAGGTCCCTTGACTATTAATATCCATGGAATACGTCAATTTCTGTTTCCGACATGACCCCAAATCCTTTATCCTATCAACTCCCAATCGCTGACACCAACTGAATTCTCAAACAGTGGCTTCTGGAGAATCCTAATCGCTGCCAGCAAACTCCACTGCACCCTCAACCTCTTTAGTCATTTCCTTTATCGGCTTGCTTTAACTGAAATCTGTCTCCTGAGGATCCCACTCTCTTACAGTGCTCCCCAGTTTAGGTTGTCTTTTTCTTTCTGCCCACGACCCACGTATCTCAGGGTCAGATGAGAAAAATGATCACTTGCATTTTTTTTTTCATTCACTCTTTCTAACCCTGATCTTGTTGAGAGTATCACCAGACTTTAACCCATTAACCCTCTGGTTCGATGATTCCCTAGGACTCACAGGACAGCATATAGTTGCACTTGTAGCTATTATTTTGTAAGCAAAAGAATACAAAGAAAAATCAGCTTAAAAAAAAAAAAAAGGGTGCATGGGTGAAGTGCAGAAGAGACCAGGCACAAGTATCCAAGAGTCCTCTCCCAGCAGAGTCACACTACATACTTAATCCCTCTAGAAATGAGCTGTGATATCATGTGAAGTGTTGTTTACCAGCGAAGTGTTTTCCAAAGGAAATCAGGTGTTCAGCATTATCCACATTGCTCACATAGTTTAGGCACATTTCATTGCTGGGATTCATTCGTCATTTCTGGGAATGATTGGAACCTCCTGAAACCTAAGTTCTCAAATTTCAGCCAGAGGTCAATTTTCCAAGCAGGCCTTTCTAAGAACTGCCATTTTAGGCCTCTTTTGTCAACTTTCCTGCCCAATCACCCTGCCTCAATCATTGAAAACTTTAGCACCAAATTCCCTTTCACAGCTCCTGTACCATCTCGACATCAATGCAGAAGAGCCATTCAACACCCTGGTCTCTCTCTCTCCTGACTCCATCAACCTTTTCTTTTACCCAAACTCAGCACCTTCTCACCGTGCATCCATTCCTTAGATGGTGCCATCACTATGCAACCTCTGAAATCTACTTATAATATTCTGCCAACATTTGCTATCTTACAGCTTGTTTACTCTAGTACTTCCACTCTAATAATTCTCCAAACACATCGAGCCCTCCAATATATTGATCCTAACCTCTTTTTCACAATCTTCCATGGTCACATAACCTTACTCTCCTTCTATCTTATTTAGATTCCCTGTTCTAACCAGAACACTCCACTGAAAAAACTTTAACTTCCTTGCCCCTCTTCTCTACTATACTTACCTAACTAGCCTCAACCTTGCTCAAACCCAAATCTATTCTTATCATCTGCTTGCAACTTTGTAGCTGAACATTCCAAGAGAAAAATCAAGTAACTATGCTGATTGGGCTCACTTAAATTTATAGCGCACATCTCAAATGCGCATCCAGTGCTGCGAGCTTCCTATTCCTCTTTCCAAGATGATTATTCCAAACTTTCTGTCCTTTCTCTTTGAAATCTCCAACATCTACCTACTCTATGCTGATGAATTTCCCTTATACGTATCTCAGGTCCAGAAGATGAGAAGAAGATGAGAAGAAGATGTTTGGCAGATAGTATTCTTTTACAGGGTGAGAAGACTAATCTTTGAAATGTCTGATATTTTTTCATTTAAAAGAACAATGTGAAAAAAAAAAAGCAGCAGATTAAGTGAACACATCACTCCTCAGTGAGAACCCATGTTTGATGGAGGTGTTTCATCCAAATAATCAAACAACGGGAGCAGCAGTCAGTTCTCAATGCACTATTTCATGTATTGGCATCATTGATTTAGCAACTCTTTGTCGAGCTTTTACTATGTGCAGACCAGGTTGCTGTGCTCTGCTAGGTAACCAGGAAAGAGTGGAGACAGGCAGGTAGACTTTTA
Source organism: Cynopterus sphinx (assembly GCA_030015415.1). NCBI lineage: Eukaryota > Metazoa > Chordata > Mammalia > Chiroptera > Pteropodidae > Cynopterus > Cynopterus sphinx. Next base: position 114,207,112 of record CM057385.1, on the reverse strand, counting down.
TTCACCCTGCTACGTTCCCAATGGGACAGAAGGCTGGTGAAAACATATTGTTCATTTTTCCAGATCCAAACATTCCCTGTTTGCACCTCCCACTTAGCTGAATAAACGACTGTCAGAAGTGGTTGTATCTATTTTTCTTCCCCTCTCAATCTTCTCTTTGAATAGATTCTCAGTGCATTTTTGATAAGCTCATAAGAATGATTCCCTAGGCCACCCAACCTCAGGACCCTTTCTACCTCGTCTGCCCGACCCAGTACGGAATACATTTTTTTTCTTTTTTGACAACAGCCCAAAGGTTTTTTATTTCTTTCTTTGATTTTGTGCAACAAATCACAGGAGTGTGTTTTCCATTGATTCTCAAACGATGCTTTTCCTAGTCCTTTATCATCAATTGTGCTAAGCAGAATTCCAACATACCTCCCGTTATCTCATTCCACCAGTGACCCTGGATATCCTGTTCCACAAGTCATTACCTCGTTGTTGCCATTCACAGAGCAGTAATGTGAATTTGAGACAAACTGTAGATGATGAGCACAGGCTTTGGAACTGAAGAATGCCTGGCCTGAAAATTCTGTTAATTTTTCTGTAATCTTCAGTGTGTAGATCACCTTCAGAGTCTGTTTTCTCCTTTGTATCTTGGAAGGACAGTTATTGAAGAGAAGTGATTAAAGCCAGAAGAAAAAGACTCTATGCACAATGATGGGTTTAAAAGAGAGAACATAGCTTTGCTTATTGATTTTACTATTACATGTCACTGAGAGAGGTAAGACACTGAAGGATTTTTGGTGTGCAATAAAGGTAGAAAAGTTTAAGAGTAAACACAGCAGAATGAGAAAATGAGATCTCATGCTCAATACAACTGAGAAAAGATGTTCCTTTGAAAGGAAAAAGCATCAGCTCAGTTTTTGGCAGTGGGGTGGGGGTAGACATTTGCACAGTGGCGTGGTAGAAATATTCTACCTGTGGACTGGAGTGGTAGTAGCAGAGAGTGTACACAGTTGTAAGCATTCTATTGATGTGTCTGTGAACTGACACCGTGTGCCTTGTAGGTATGTCAATGAATCTGTCAACTTGATACAGTGCAAAAGCATAGGGTAAAACAAGGATTATTGAAATAAAAGGCAATGAGAGATTTGAGAGGCTAACAAGGCACCCCCAAGTGGACCTGCTGATTCACAGAGAACAAAGGTTTGAAATATTCAGGAAATTTATTGTGAGTTACATAGAAGCTAATAGACGGAGAAACAAAGATGCTTCAACGACAGCACACACCCCCAAATCACTCAGAGTGCTCATTGGAGGTAAAGGCTTGCTTCCAGGTGGGTTTCAATGCATTCACCTTGAAGAAATCTGTTCTCAAGAAAAGTAAATAGGATACAGCTGCATATTTCCACACCGATGTTCACAGTAGCATTATTCTCAGTGTCCAGGACATGGAAGCAACCGAGTGTCCTACGATAGATGAATGGATAAGGAAGCTGTGGTACATATATACCATGGAATATTAGTCATGAGAAGAGATGAAATACTGCCATTTGCGATGACACGGATGGACCTCGAGATAAACATACCAAGCGAAATAAGCCAGACAGAAAAAGTTGAAAATCACATGTTATCACCTATATGTGAAATACAGATCTAAAGGCCACAACGAACAGGACAAAAAAAGATTCATGGACATGGACTATAGATTAGTGGTTACCAGAGGGTAAGGGGCGGGAGAGGAGGAGGGAGGTAAAGGGGGTCAAGTACTGGTGACAGAAAGAAATCTAAATATGAGAGATGAACACAATGTAAGTTATTTATATAAATATAAATATAAATAAATATAAATATAAATATTATATATACACACACATATATATACTCCTGACTACGAAAGTGTACAGCTGAAACATTAGATTGGGTTAACAATGTCATCATAAAAAGGAACTAATTTTTTAAAAAGCTACGGCTGCCTTCGAGGCCCCGGCTGTGAAGAATAGAAACGAATGAATACGCACACACACGCTCGCACTAGGTTTCCTTAAATGGATTTTATTTTCCGCATAAACAGGGGCACACTCACTGGGGCGCACGCCCCAGTCGACGCGCGTGCGGGTGACCTGCGCCCCCCGGAGCGGAGCAGCTTCCTCCACGCGTCCTCTCCCCGGGCCGTCCGCCCGCGGGGCACCTGGACCCGGGGTCCCCGCGCGGGGACGCCCTGGGAGCGGACGTCTGGCCCCTGCCCCAACTGCCGCCCGGGCGGGGACGCGGGCTCCGGGGAGAGCAAGACGCCGCCGCGGCCGCGGGCTCCGGCCCCGGGAGGCCCGGGCTCCGGGCCGGATCCCGCGGGGCGTCCAGGGCGGCGAGGCGGGGCGTGAGCCGGGCCAGGGCCGCAGGCGGCAGGCGGCGGCGGCGGCGGCGCTTGGGCGAGGAGGGTGCGGCCTCCAGGGCCTCTGGCCGGGGGTGGCCCGGGCCTGGCATGCGGGGCCGGGTGGCCCGCACCTGCGTGGGAGGAGGGAAGCAGCAGGGGCTCCAGAGAGGGTGCGCTGCCCGCCGGCCCGGGGCCCCGGGGCCCCTTCCACGTGCGACTCCATCGCCCCAACCCCCGCCCCCAGGCCCCACCACGCCCGATGCTGGTAGCATCTGGCAGGAACCCCTGCCAAGTCCTGGACCGCTCTCCCTCAGCCCTGTACGGCTTTGGGGGCACTCAGCAGGGGCCCGTCTGTCCCCGACCCCCCGGACGAGGCCTTGCCCTTCAGGACTGGCGTCCGCACAGCCCACCTCTACAAAGGCACGGCCTGGAAAGCTACCGCCTTGGTCTGACGCCCTGCTCTGGTGGACTCAGGCTTGTCGTTTCCTCGCCCTCGGGCTGGGTGTCCCTTTTCCTTCCTGCGACTGCGGGGCGAGCCGTCGGGCCTTCTCCTGCGCTTGTGTCTGCAGCCCTTGGCCACCCGGCTCTGCCCAGGATTGCTGTGGGGGAGGAAAAGGACAGCAGTGAGTGAGTGGCCCCTGACCTGTCTCTGGGAGTGTGGCGGAGAGTGGATTAGAGGAGGTTTCAAGTCACACCCAGGTCCTCAAGAGCCCCAGATGCCCCCTGCCCCACCGCTATGCCACCGCTATGGATGTGCCTGATATACCTGTTCCAGGAAACACACGGTCAGGGCAAGACGCCCACAGTGCCTCAGCAACACAAGCACGGGGCATCAGGCCTTGGATTTCCCTCGCCACTTTCAGGGGTGTGAAGGTCAAACCTTCTAGAACCTGTGGCTTTGCCCACACCAACCCAATCTCCTGTATCTTCAAAACTCTCCCAATCCTCACTTTAATCCAATCCCAATTTAAAAAAATAAAAAATAAAACTAAAAGGAATTTAGGATCCTACCTCCTTTGCTGTTGGAGCCACCTGCAGTCTCCATGATCTTCTCTCTGTGCCTTTCACAGGGATGGCAGCCTTCTTTCTCTCTGTAGGAGAGCTTTCCCATGGAGTAAGTTCTTTTGTATTCCCTGTGGGAGTGGCCTCGTCTCCCTGAGTTCTCCTGGACATACCCTCTGCCCCTTGTTGCACTGCCCATTTTGTCTCCCACCTGAGCCTCCTACCTGAACCACCTACCTGGAGGCCTGAGGAGTGAATGAGGCAATGACCAGGGGGCCAGAGGGCCTGGCCTTTTATTAGCTTCCCAGCATCCACTGCAGGGTCATACCGTTGCTGTGGGGGTGGGGACAGAATTGAGACTACACCCAAGAATGAGAAGTGGCATGATGGGGTTAGGCACCTGGTGGGTATTCAGCCCACTCTCTTGGTACCTGCAACTCTTTAAAGATTCTGTCTCCAAATAAATTACAAACTGAAGTTACAGGAGGTGAGGAGGACTTCAACATACGAGTTTTGAGGAGAAGAAAGTCAGCCCATAGCAGTTTCTAAGCGTTCATTTTGAAGACAGCTTATCGCAAGGAAAACCCAAAAAGGAACCACCGTTCTTTGCCATGTGGGACAAGACAGAAACCAAAAACAAATTATACACATGTGTGTAACCTAATGAATGGCATGCGTGTGAAATATAAAATAGATACATTATTTTATGTATTTCTACATATCTTTGTAAGGAGTTTTTAACCAAATGAAGCATGAAAACATCCATTGCTGAAAAGGCCCAAATCAATTAAAGTCCCCAATAATCTCAGCCTCAGAAGGAAAAATATGCTTCCTTCAGATTGTCCCTGAAGAAAGGGACATTAGTGAGTGTCCTTGACTTGTCTCTGAATGCTTGAGGTGAAGTTGATTGGATCAGGCTGCAAGATAGCTCCAGGCAACAACGGCCCCACCCCCACGTGACCCATCTTCCTCAGCTGCCCCCAGCCTCCAAGGGCAGTCCCCAGGGCCCAGCCTCTGTGGCAGCTGTTGATATGCCTGAGACATCTTGCATGCTCCCACAAACATCCCTTCAAGTCCAGACCGAGAAGCTCAGCTGGTAGAGCCATTGACACATGTATCTGGCCTTAATCTCGGCTTCTCTCCACCACTATTGGGGTTCAGAAATCGTATTTTCTGGAGCTTCCTGCTTTCTCATCCCCACCTCAGTCTCTCGTGTTTCTATACTGGACTGATGTTAAAAGACTGTTTACTTCCTTTCTTCACAAAGTAATGAAGTAGTAAAAACATAAATTACCTTATAACAATTTTTCCTAGGAGAGAAGAGTAGTCTTGACATACAGTCCAGTAACTTTGTCTATAAAAGTTGAATGGATGTATTTTCTTACTACTGACCTTCTTGAGAATTGGTATTATTCCTGGGAAATGAGTGGAAGAAATAAAATTAAAATCCCACACAAATCCTTGTAAATGAGAAAGCTAATGGAACGTATTGTTTCAGACCACAAGGATTGTTCCACTATCTTCGAGCACTCTGAGCATCCAATATGGAAAATACATGAACAATAATGAAATGAAATGTAAAAAAAAATAAAATGAAAAGTTTAAAACCTGAAAAAAAGATAAAAATTAAAAACATGCAAACAACTCAGGTGTGTCCATCAATTGGTGAATGTCATGTATCCTAAAGAGTACAGCATCCTCCGGCAACAAGTAGCAATGGGTCACTAATGCATGTGACAGTATCGATGGCTCTAAAACAATTTGTTAAGTGGAAGAACCTACGCAAAAAAGACTGCAGAATACATGATTAGATCTACGTGAAATTTTTGGAAAATCAAAACTATAGAGACAGATTGAGTCATTGTTTGTGTTCATCTGGGAATACGAGTGAGTACTGACTGCACATAGGCATGAGGGAGCTTTTCAGGATGATAAAAGTGTTTTAACACGGACTCGGGGCGATGCTTGCACGACTATGTACATTTATTAAAAGTCATTGAATTGTACACTTACTGTGGGCGATTTTACATCATTAAATAGGTAAATGTGTAACAACACATGAACAAAGAAAATTGTCAGTGTGACAATGCCAAATGTCGAATTTCATTCATAGAATTACAGGAAACAATTGAATCATAGAAGTGAGATGGCTAGATGTGCACATGGAGACCAAATATCTATGTTTCCGTTCTTGACCCTTGCTGCTTGGAAGACTGAGTACGATGTGACTGGCAGTTTCCTCAACAAGGGTCTGTGGGGACGGGGCAGGATGGTCACTCAGGAATCTCACAGCGTTTCCCTTGAAACCCCTCTCTTCCTACACAATTGTAAGTCCCTGCAAAACAGCTTCCTCTCAAGTCCTCTTACCCACGGAACAGACTCTGGGCCCTCTGAAAACACCAAGACTGTGCCCAGGATAAGACGACCGTGGAAAAAGACTAACTGAGGAGCAGAAGAAGTGAGGAGGGCACATGCTGAGCAGCCCAGGATGAAAACCACCCCGGGACCGCCTCACAACCTGCCAGGGAAATCCAGCCCGGAGTCCCAGTCAGGTGTCTGTTCTTCTTTTTTCATGGACTGTATCAAATTGAATATTTAATACGTTTTTCCCTTTATTCCATTTCTTTTTTACAAGCGGTTGTCTCAGTGCTCTCCCTTCTTTGCCATTGGGTATGGTGAATACACAAATCTTCAACTTGGACTTTATGGTGGAAAAGGGATAACAGGATCGTGACAGACAAGCTGAACCCAGCACTCCCTGAGGACCTTGGCCCGTGAAGATTGTCTGGAGCACGTCATGGACATATTTGTGTCTCTGACGACAGGGTTGTTGGATGCGGGACGACTGACTTGGTCATCCCTCTCTGGAAAGTGTGAATGTGCGGCCAACATCCAAATGCCACAGACCCCAAAGTGACACAGAGATCCCCCTGCTGCCGCCTTCACCCCTCTACCTGGGTCTGGACTCCCCATCTTGGAGAGCTCCCCTAATGGTGCTACTGCAGAAAGGCACCAGTTTCCTCTTGGGAAAGGTGACCATTGTCTCCTGTGAATTCAGGTGTCCCTCTGCCTACCCTGCCCGCCAAACTCCAGGTGCAGCCTGGCCTGGACCAGAAGGAAGAGGCGGAGGAAGCAGGATTTGAGTGAGGGATAGGGGGTGCTCTGCCTGTAGGCAGGGACACGGGAGCCTGGTGATTGCCAGGTCAGCCTGTCCCCATCATCCTCCAGATGTACTTTGACCCACGTCTCCTGCACACACCAGCACAAGCCTTCTTTTGAAGGCCGCCTTCTGGAGCAGTAACAGCAAGATCTCCACTCTGAGGGCTGTGGCAGAGCAACCACACAAGCAGACACTGTGTGTGGGGAGCAGGGGACCCTGTCCTTGTCACCTCGGCTCTGTACCCAGAGAGCCGGTGCTCATTCTGGCTTCCACCCTCCACTCCATTGTGCCCCCTCTGACAAGGGCCCTCTCTGCTTCTGATCCATTTTAACCACTGGATACCACATTGTCAGGGTCACCTGTCACCCCCACCCCCACTTGCCTTGTCCCTTACACACCCAGACCACAACCAGCTTCTAAAACCGACCTTCATGAGCATCCCACTTTATCTTCAGGCCCTCTCCCCTCGCCGCCTGTCACCTCCTGAGACCCAGCTTCTCACAGCAATGGGCCCAGCTCAGGGGCTCCACGGCTTAGGAGGGAGGATGGCCATGGCAGGCCCCTCTGGCTGGGAAGGACAGCAAACAGGTCAAGAAGCTATCACCTGTAGGACAGCAAACAGGTCAAGAAGCTATCACCTGTTCAAGAGAAACAGACCCTGGGACATGCTCAGCAGGACAGGCTAGAAGAGAGGAAGCAGGACTGGGGACCTGCCAGCTCAGGAGGAAGAGCCCCTTGCCCGGTCCAGGGCATCAGCAGAGAATCCAGGGGACAAGATGCCCCTGTGCCCGTCATGTGCTCCATTAAAGAGCACTTCAAAATGCAAGGGGGCCTCCGTTCCAGAGGCTTCCACACCGGAAGGCGGGACAGGGTCCAGAGGCAGGCGGCAGGGAGCCGCGGCTGTGTCTGGCCCCGGGCACGCCCCGGGCACACTTCGGGCCCTCCGCAAACCAGGAGTGTTTCTAGGACAAGGCAGGTATGAAATCTGAAGAACAAGTCGGTCACCGACCAGATTCTAAACACAAAACGCGAGTGGCTTGCGGAGCTAATGCAGCGAGAAAAGTCCACGCGAGCTCGTCCTCACGGCCCAGCTGCGGACCGAATGCGAGCGGCCCAGGGCTCCCGAGGCCGACCCCTTCCCCCAACAGGGCAGGGTGCGAACTCCACGTTGTGCCCACAAAGCAGGCTGGAGCTCAAAATGCCCTGCCAGCGGCAAAGGGAAGGTCAAAGACGGGGTCACCAACGCCAGGAACTCCGATGTGCCAGGGTCCACCTGTGTTTCAGGCGACCATCCCCCACGCCCGGGGTCCCCTGCCTCTGGGAGTAGAGTCTCCAATCCCAAGACTAGGAGTCAGCAGAGACGCGTGGGGACGCGAGGCCTGATTTGCCACGGGTTCCAGCCAAGGGTAAACTCAAAGCGGGAGGAGCCACTCACCTCAGGGTTTTGTCCCCTGAGAGAGGGAAGGACAAAAAGAGCCATGGTCCAAAACCAAGGCGCGTGGGCTGTGAACTATCCAACAAACTGCAAAAAAGGCAGAGCTGCCTCCGTGGAGCAGACGGAGGGGGTCCCCGGACACCCAGCTTCACCCGATGGGTTTGAAGGATGCTTTTCATCGCCATCCTGAGCTCATCCTCCACCCCAGGCACCCAGTGTCACGTCTATAGGAGACACGTTTGCACGCGAGTGACATACTCTGTGGACCCCCAGTCCTGTGAAGAGGAGCCAGCAGCCTTGCCCATCGTCAGCAGAGATTTGTAGCAACATCTGTTGCTCTGGAGGCCATGTGCGGTGGACCGCCTGGGCTCCGTTTGGGGGCGTACATTCTAGGAGATCCCGGGACGTGGGGCTCAGGGCCCGGAAGAAACACCTTCGGTCTCCCTGGGGCCTGCACGCTGCTCACACGTCCCCGGGAAGGGGGTCACAGGGCTCCTCCACACCTGCCCATTTCTAGGCCTCTTCACGCACCTGCTCACGGTCCCACTCCCTACAACCTTCCTGCTTAACGCTCTTCTAGAAGAACGATAGGAAGTATCAGAAAACATTCGGAAGCTTCCCCACATGAGAAGTGGAACTCCACCCAACGACATAGGTAACCCAACCTCGTTCTGCTCCCTTGTCGTCTTTAACTTCACACGGAGGCGTCAAGAGGGGGGACACGACTGGCAGTCGGTCCCCACCAGCTTTCGAGATTGGTCACATGGTCCCCCCAAACTCATATGTGGAAACCTAAGGCCTTGCACAATGGTGTCGGGAGGTGGGGTCTTCAGGCGGAGCCGTCACCAATGCGACCGGCGCCCTCACAGGGGCCCAGGCCGCTACAGTGATCCTCCATGCTATGAGGTCAGGGTAGGGTGAACAGGTGGCCGTCAGACACATAGTCTGACCCCACTGGCACCCTGATCTTAGATTTCAGCCTCCAGCACTGCAAGAGCTAAGGTGATGCCGTTTATAGGCCATCGGTCTGCGTTATTTTGTTATAGCAGCCTGAACAGACTAAGAGGCAAGTGGCCTCTTATTTCCCAAACTTTGGAGCTGGGGGGTTTGGGGCAGCTGGGCCCTGCACTCAGAGCGGCAGGAGAAACTGAATCCACCGGTGAGGCACAGCGGCCAGCTGTCCCCAGGAGCCCTCGCCCATCCCTGCTGGTGGCGGGTCCACCTGCAGCAGGTCCTCCTCCCCAGGCCTCGTCAGCTCCCACAGAAGGGACCAGAAACACCAGCGCTGTGGGGAGCCCTGGGGAGCAGGCAAGGACGTGGCTGTAAGCCCACAGACATGTCTCTTACTCAGTGGCCTGTGTAAGGTTCCAGAATATTCTTCCTCACTCCACCCCAGACAGGACTCAGACACCCAGTGTGAAGCGTACGAGGTGGGGAGTGACCAGGGCCAGCTGGGTGACCCCGCACCCTCAGGTGAGGCTGCAAGAGGGGGAGGCAGGACGCTTTCCTCCTCTCTTCCTCTCCCTGGCAACAGGGCAAAGATAAGGCAGAGCACAAAAGGTCCTGTTAGTCAAGCCGAGAGGACGGGCACGTGGCATTTGCAGCTTTAAACAAGGCACCTCAGTGTCCCCGCAGAGGTTCCGGCTCCTTTCCAGCTACCACAGTGGGGACCTACTTCCACGCCAGGGACACAGTACTAGACCTCTGCACGGGGCACACTTCCCACCAACCTCACCCCAGAAGGGTGTCGGGAGCAGGAGCACTGTGGGCGCCTCACGGACACGGTGCTGGTGAGCACAGAGTGGGAGGTGGGCGTTGCTGTGCAGGGTTGGGCTGACCGGCCCACACCATGGTTCAGGCCAGCTGCCGCATGGGTGTCCGCCTCGTCTGTGGTTTCACCTTGAACCTGACGAGGAGGCCTCCCCGCTGAGTGTATACCTTGAGTATGGGAAGCCCCTGCCTGCCATGCTGACTCTTCCCACTGGCTGGCTCGGTGTTGTTCTTGCAGGTCGAAGGGACAGGTTGACGGGGCAGGTCGGCCAGCTGTCTGGGGGTGTACAATGTCCCCCTTGTAGCCATAGGTCATCATGGCGAAATGAGGCAGAGAGTGAGGAAAAGTTTTGGGATGGCCAAGTCACCTGATGGTGATTGACAGGGACACTGGAGGGCAGGCTTCCATCCAGGTGACACGGGCGCGGATCCTCTGTGGGAGCGTCAGGACCATTCTGCAAGAGGGTTTCGGACTGGCATATCCCTCTTCGTGAGTGTCCTACATCTTCCTCACGGCGACCTTTGTGACATGGTGCACGAGGACCTTGTCCTCAGTGGGTGCAGTTGGCCTTCAGCGTGGTTGAGTCCTTTGTGATTCTCTGGCTCGACTAGGCAGTCGTCAGGGCCTCAGCCCATGCTCACAGGTGGCCCTGCCATTGAGAACAAGGGGCGCTTCCTCCCCGCTCGCCTAGCGCCACCACTCAGCCCAGGGCCGCGACCTGCCTCCGTCCAAATGAAGCTCTTCTACTTCATTCTCATCTTCCTCTCCACGCCTGCGGAGGTGGTGGAGGCATTGCTGAAAGAACAGAGCCATGAGGAAGCGAGTTACCAAACGGAGACACAGGTGTCCTGAGTCTGCATGAAGTGGGTTTAGAAAACAACTCCTGGGTAGCCTGGTGTACCCTTTATTCCAAGTGGGGGGTAACATAGCTAGTTTCCAGTTTGCACTGGGATTATACACCCCCACTTAACCTTGTAGTTACATTGTTGCGATTACCTATTATCATTGCAATCATCCCAGTGCTAATTACATCCTTGCTTCTGCATTCCTGAGTTACTCCTTCTACCCATTTTACATAGGTAGACAGGCAGTGGGGGCCCATGAATTGCTACATCGTTTAATACGCTTTCATTTGTTACCTTCATTTTTTATTTCGATGCTCAAACGTGCCCAGCATCCTTCGGCCGCACCTACTTATGTGGTGAGCAGTCTCTTACTGCTGCATCAGGCGCTCCCAGATTCATTCCCCGGCACAGGCCTGTGTGTGTGTGTCACTTCTCCAGGGAGACCTGGTTCCCGCTGATGGAAACTGTTGTTCGAAACCACGATCTGCGCGCAAAGGGCCTGAAGCGATCTCAGCCAGGCCAGGCCCCCGCTGGGCAAGTCAGGGCGGGAAAAGGCAGCTTTCGACTATTTCTGCTGCCCTCAGGGGGTCAAGAAGCCTGGGCACCGTTCCCTTCGCGCAGCCTGACCTTCGGCAAACCAAGCTCTGCTTCGTGGCTTCCCACCCGCAGGCAGGATGCGGGCGTTTCCCGCACCCACTGCGGCGCCGGGGGGTCCCGGCGCGAGCCGCGCGCCCTTTGCTGGCGGTTGGTGAGCAGCTAACGAGGTTCTGGGCCAACGGTTTAGCGGTCTCCGCGCCCTCCCTTGTGGTCGTCGTAGGGAACCACATGAATTCTTGGGGCCTGGGTCTCTGCCGATGGCTCCTGTGTGCGGGATCCATCCTTGGCTTGTTCTCTTTCTTTGAGCACGTTTATACTAAATACACAGAGTAAGGACATCCTAAAACAAAGTATGCTCGTGGTTGCCTATTGCTAAGGCGAGGGAGGAATGGGAGGTGACTCTTTAACGGGTGTGAGTTTCTTTGTGAGTTATGGAAATGAGCTGAAATTAGATAGCCATGATGATGGTTCAGCTTGCAAATATATTGAGCTATTGAATTGTACACCTTGAAACAATATTCGTGCACTTTGTGAATTACAGATCGGTAAAACTATATTTTTAAAGTGAATGAATAAAGGCACTTCTTGTTTTTTTCCATGAATCCTCCATTCTACTCATGGCATGGCATAGTGGGCTCGATTTGCATTTCGACTGCCAAAATTATGGCATGTAATAATCTGGACACCAGCTGAAAACCAAGAGACTGAAACACGAGTGTGTAGTCCACCCCATTTCCTCACGAATGTGTCCACTTTTATTTGTGCACTAAGTATGACTATACTCTCGCTTTCCTGCCAGGGATATTGCTTTTGATGATCTGATCAAGCCTGAGGAAGGAGGAGTCTGTAAGATCTCTATGGGGTGAGAGAATACCTCACTTGTTTCCTTGGCATCTGGTCCATGCGTGCCATTCGGTGACTATCAACATAATTGAACAATCGCTGGACTAACAATAATACCACCATGTACCAGATATAAGTGATTTGAGAGAAAGGCAATTGATGTAAACACACATTATAGTTTTTCCATGGCTACGAGAGAAGTAGTTACAAATGATCATGTGCAATGTTTTTTAAAAAACACCAGCCATTGCAGTACGAGCACTTTTCTTCAAAATTGGATTTAGAATATTTAAAACACTAGGATGAGAGGTGTGGCTGTTACTGGAGGCCTCCCTCTCCACTCTCCTTTAGCCTTCTCAGTTATCCTGAAGGAGAACAGGAGCCGGGCACGCAGGGGACCATCAGCGGCAGAGACCCAGAGGGTCCGTGCGGTTTCGGAAGGTGACCACACGGGGGCGCGCGGCAACCGCTCAACCGTAGGCCCAGGGGGCGCCCGACTCGCGCCAGGACCAACTGGCGTTTCAGGGGATGCGGGAAACGCCCTCATCCTGGGTGATGGCCGAGCTTGGTTTGCGGCAGGTGCAGCCGCACGAAGGGGACGCCACCCAGGACACGGTGAGTGAAAAGCTGCCGTTCCCAGCCCTGACTTGCCCAGTGGGGACTTGGCCTGGCTGAGGGCTCCCCAGACAATCTGCTGAAATACTCCCGTTTCCTGGACTTTCCCCATCCTTTGATTGTTGACTTTCTAAATAGAACATTTTAGAGAGACCTTTTGACAAAAACTATCGATTTCTTGAGGCATTTGAGGCTCAAAACCATCATCACACGCTGTTCTAATTTTTCGTATTAGGGACTATTTCTGGAGAGAAATGCCGACACACATTCAAAGCAGGAGAAAATGTTTATCCACGATCCAGGCAAAATATAGAAATATTGGAACCTTCCAGGTGAATGAGTTGGGGACAGGAAACCGTGTAACATGATCACTTTTTTAAATGGAAATAATGGATTCTGCGATCTTATGTCCCACCTGCCACTGTTGTTCCTTATCAAACAGCTGGCCACAGGCATTTTTATGTCAATATGATCATTTTTCCAATTGATAATAATTTCATAAGCTAGATAATATTCAAATATCTCTTTTGTTAATGGACTACATCTGTCATACAATCAAAAAGTAAACAGAAGTATACTGCTTCTTAATTCACATTGGGATTTCATATCTAACATGATTTCCTAGTAGCATAACCTATTTATTTTGAATTTTATTAATGAATAAGCCAAAGATAGCTTTGTATCATGTACTATATATTTAGCGTTATAGATTGTACTTCTTCTATGTACAATAAATTTTAAAAAACATCCCAGCATTGAGGTCAAACAATTTATTGTGAACTTCTAAGAAGTAAATTATGTCTGGCACAAAAACATGACATCTAAAATTACTCCCAGTTGTTGTGCTATTTTTGTTTCTCTCATTCTATCATTTTTCTGCAAAGCATCATTTTTTAAATTCTAGGTTGGATGTCTTAAAAATCTTCTGTTTTAGAAAAGCATGATGAAACATAGACCTATAACGGCTGGTGGTCTTTTAACCAGTGATAATGCCATCAAGCCAGCCAGTGTGAACTGTCCCCATGACAGGATCTTCCATTCTGAAGATAAGCACTCAATAGGTAGACCTCATGGTGAAGTTCAAAGTTAAACTGGAGATACAACAGGTAAAATACCCATGCCTATCCTGTTTCTAGGCCCCACACAGATCAGCACATGAGGATGAAAGGACTTGGCCACACTAAAGACCAACTGCACGCAGCGAGGACAAGGTCTTCCTACACAATGTAATCAAGGTTGGCGTGAGGAAGACGCAGGACACTTACAAGGGGGGATATTCCAGCATGCAAACCCCGCTGCAGACGGTTTTGAAGCTCCCAGAGAGGATCCGCTCCCGTGTCACCAGGATGGAAGCCTGTCATTCACCAGCAGGTGACTTGGCCATCCCAAAACTTTTCCTCACTCTCTGCCTCATTTCGCCATGATGCCCTGTGGCTGCAAAGGGGACGTTCACCCCACTGATGGCTGGCCAGCAGGGCCTTTTCAACCTGCCCCTTTGACCTGCCCCTTCGACCTGCAAGAACACCACCAAGCCAGCCAGTGGGAAGAGTCAGTATGGCAGGCAGGGGCTTCCCATACTCAAGGAACACACAGTGGGGAGGCCTCCTCGTCAGGTTCAAGGTGAAACCACAGACGAGGCGGACACCCATGCGGCAGCTGGCCTGAACCATGGTGTGGGCCGGTCAGCCCAACCCTGCACAGCAACGCCCACCTCCCACTCTGTGCTCACCAGCACCGTGTCCGTGAGGCGCCCACAGTGCTCCTGCTCCCGACACCCTTCTGGGGTGAGGTTGGTGGGAAGTGTGCCCCGTGCAGAGGTCTAGTACTGTGTCCCTGGCGTGGAAGTAGGTCCCCACTGTGGTAGCTGGAAAGGAGCCGGAACCTCTGCGGGGACACTGAGGTGCCTTGTTTAAAGCTGCAAATGCTACGTGCCCGTCCTCTCGGCTTGACTAACAGGACCTTTTGTGCTCTGCCTTCTCTTTGCCCTGTTGCCAGGGAGAGAAAGAGAGGAGGAAAGTGTCCTGCCTCCCCCTCTTGCAGCCTCACCTGAGGGTGCGGGGTCACCCAGCTGGCCCTGGTCGCTCCCCACCTCGTTCGCTTCACACTGGGTGTCTGAGCCCTGTCTGGGGTGGGGTGAGGAAGAATATTCTGGAACCTTACACAGAACACTGAGTAAGAGACATGTCTGTGGGCTTGACAGCCACGTCCTTGCCTGCTCCCCAGGGCTCCTCGCAGCGCTGCTGTTTCTGGTCCCTTCTGTGGGAGCTGACGAGGCCTGGGGAGGAGGACCTGCTGCAGGTGGACCCGCCACCAGCAGGGATGGGCGAGGGCTCCTGGGGACAGCTGGCCGCTGTGCCTCACCGGCGGATTCAGTTTCTCCTGCCTCTCTGAGTGCAGGGCCCAGCTGCCCCAAATCCCCCAGCGCCAAAGTTTGGGAAATAAGAGGCCACTTGCCTCTTAGTCTGTTCAGGCTGCTATAACAAAATAACGCAGACCGATGGCCTATAAACGGCATCACCTTAGCTCTTGCAGTGCTGGAGGCTGAAATCTAAGATCAGGGTGCCAGTGGGGTCAGACTATGTGTCTGACGGTCACCTGTTCACCCTACCCTGACCTCATAGCATGGAGGATCACTGTAGCGGCCTGGGCCCCTGTGAGGGCGCCGGTCGCATTGGTGATGGCTCCGCCTGAAAACCCCACCTCCCGACACCATTGTGCAAGGCCTTAGGTTTCCACATATGAGTTTGGGGGGACCATGTGACCAATCTCGAAAGCTGGTGGGGACCGACTGCCAGTCGTGTCCCCCCTCTTGACGCCTCCGTGTGAAGTTAAAGACGACAAGGGAGCAGAACGAGGTTGGGTTACCTATGTCGTTGGGTGGAGTTCCACTTCTCATGTGGGGAAGCTTCCGAACGTTTTCTGATACTTCCTATCGTTCTTCTAGAAGAGCGTTAAGCAGGAAGGTTGTAGGGAGTGGGACTGTGAGCAGGTGCATGAAGTGGCCTAGAAATGGGCAGGTGTGGAGGAGCCCTGTGACCCCCTTCCCGGGGACGTGTGAGCAGCGTGCAGGCCCCAGGGAGACCGAAGGGGTTTCTTCCGGGCCCTGAGCCCCACGTCCCGGGATCTCCTAGAATGTACGCCCCCAAACGGAGCCCAGGCGGTCCACCGCACATGGCCTCCAGAACAACAGATGTTGCTACAAATCTCTGCTGACGATGGGCAAGGCTGCTGGCTCCTCTTCACAGGACTGGGGGTCCACAGAGTATGTCACTCGCGTGCAAACGTGTCTCCTATAGACGTGACACTGGGTGCCTGGGGTGGAGGATAAGCTCAGGATGGCGATGAAAAGCATCCTTTAAACCCATCGGGTGAAGCTGGGTGTCCGGGGACCCCCTCCGTCTGCTCCACGGAGGCAGCTCTGCCTTTTTTGCAGTTTGTTGGATAGTTCACAGCCCACGCGCCTTGGTTTTGGACCATGGCTCTTTTTGTCCTTCCCTCTCTCAGGGGACAAAACCCTGAGGTGAGTGGCTCCTCCCGCTTTGAGTTTACCCTTGGCTGGAACCCGTGGCAAATCAGGCCTCGCGTCCCCACGCTTCTCTGCTGACTCCTAGTCTTGGGATTGGAGACTCTACTCCCAAAGGCAAGGGACCCCGGGCGTGGGGGATGGTCGCCTGAAACACAGGTGGACCCTGGCACATCGGAGTCCCTGGCGTTCGTGACCCCGTCTTTGACCTTCCCTTTGCCGCTGGCAGGGCATTTTGAGCTCCAGCCTGCTGTGTGGGCACAACGTGGAGTTCGCACCCTGCCCTGTTGGGGGAAGGGGTCGGCCTCGGGAGCTCTGGGACGCTCGCATTCGGTCCGCACCCTGGCCGTGAGGACGAGCTCGCGTGGACTTTTCTCGCTGCATTAGCTCCGCAAGCCACTCGCGTTTTGTGTTTAGAATCTGGTCGGTGACCGACTTGTTCTTCAGATTTCATACCTGCCTTGTCCTAGAAACACTCCTGGTTTGCGGAGGGCCCGAAGTGTGCCCGGGGCGTGCCTGGGGCCAGACACAGCCGCGGCTCCCTGCCGCCTGCCTCTGGACCCTGTCCCGCCTTCCGGTGTGGAAGCCTCTGGAACGGAGGCCCCCTTGCATTTTGAAGTGCTCTTTAATGGAGCACATGACGGGCACAGGGGCACCTTGTCCCCTGGATTCTCTGCTGATGCCCTGGACCGGGCAAGGGGCTCTTCCTCCTGAGCTGGCAGGTCCCCAGTCCTGCCTCCTCTCTTCTAGCCTGTCCTGCTGAGCATGTCCCAGGGTCTGTTTCTCTTGAACAGGTGACAGCTTCTTGACCTGTTTGCTGTCCTTCCCAGCCAGAGGGGCCTGCCATGGCCATCCTCCCTCCTAAGCCGTGGAGCCCCGGAGCTGGGCCCATTGCTGTGAGAAGCTGGGTCTCAGGAGGTGACAGGCAGTGAGGGGAGAGGGCCTGAAGACAAAGTGGGATGCTCACGAAGGTCGGTTTTAGAAGCTGGTTGTGGTCTGGGTGTGTAAGGGAAAAGGCAAGTGGGGGTGGGGGTGACAGGTGACCCTGACAATGTGGTATCCAGTGGTTAAAATGGATCAGAAGCAGAGAGGGCCCTTGTCAGAGGGGGCACAATGGAGTGGAGGGTGGAAGCCAGAATGAGCACCGGCTCTCTGGGTACAGAGCCGAGGTGACAAGGACAGGGTCCCCTGCTCCCCACACACAGTGTCTGCTTGTGTGGTTGCTCTGCCACAGCCCTCAGAGTGGAGATCTTGCTGTTACTGCTCCAGAAGGCGGCCTTCAAAAGAAGGCTTGTGCTGGTGTGTGCAGGAGACGTGGGTCAAAGTACATCTGGAGGATGATGGGGACAGGCTGACCTGGCAATCGCCAGGCTCCCGTGTCCCTGCCTACAGGCAGGGCACCCCCTATCCCTCACTCAAATCCTGCTTCCTCCACCTCTTCCTTCTGGTCCCGGCCAGGCTGCACCTGGAGTTTGGCGGGCAGGGTAGACAGAGGGACACCTGAATTCACAGGAGACAATGGTCACCTTTCCCAAGAGGAAACTGGTGCCTTTCTGCAGTAGCACCATTGGAGGAGCTCTCCAAGATGGGGAGTCCAGACCCAGGTAGAGGGGTGAAGGCGGCAGCAGGGGGATCTCTGTGTCACTTTGGGGTCTGTGGCATTTGGATGTTGGCCGCACATTCACACTTTCCAGAGAGGGATGACGAAGTCAATCGTCCCGTGTCCAACAACCCTGTCGTCAGAGACACAAATATGTCCATGACGTGCTCCAGACAATCTTCACGGGCCAAGGTCCTCAGGGAGTGCTGGGTTCAGCTTGTCTGTCACGATCCTGTTATCCCTTTTCCACCATAAAGTCCAAGTTGAAGATTTGTGTATTCACCATACCCAATGGCAAAGAAGGGAGAGCACTGAGACAACCGCTTGTAAAAAAGAAATGGAATAAAGGGAAAAGCGTATTAAATATTCAATTTGATACAGTCCATGAAAAAAGAAGAACAGACACCTGACTGGGACTCCGGGCTGGATTTCCCTGGCAGGTTGTGAGGCGGTCCCGGGGTGGTTTTCATCCTGGGCTGCTCAGCATGTGCCCTCCTCACTTCTTCTGCTCCTCAGTTAGTCTTTTTCCACGGTCGTCTTATCCTGGGCACAGTCTTGGTGTTTTCAGAGGGCCCAGAGTCTGTTCCGTGGGTAAGAGGACTTGAGAGGAAGCTGTTTTGCAGGGACTTACAATTGTGTAGGAAGAGAGGGGTTTCAAGGGAAACGCTGTGAGATTCCTGTGTGACCATCCTGCCCAGTCCCCACAGACCCTTGTTGAGGAAAGTGCCAGTCACATCGTACTCAGTCTTCCAAGCAGCAGGGGTCAAGAACGGAAACATAGATATTTGGTCTCCATGTGCACATCTAGCCATCTCACTTCTATGATTCAATTGTTTCCTGTAATTCTATGAATGAAATTCGACATTTGGCATTGTCACGCTGACAAGTTTCTTTGTTCATGTGTTGTTACACGTTTACCTATTTAATGATGTAAAATGCCCATGATAAGTGTACAATTCAATGACTTTTAATAAATGTACATAGTCGTGCACGCATCGCCCCGAGTCCGTGTTAAAACACTTTTATCATCCTGAAAAGCTCCCTCATGCCTATGTGCAGTCAGTACTCACTCGTATTCCCAGATGAACACAAACAATGATTCAATCTGCCTCTATAGTTTTGATTTTCCAAAAATTTCACGTAGATTTAATCATGTACTATGCAGTCTTTTCTGCGTAGGTTCTTCCACTTAACAAATTGTTTTAGAGCCATCGACACTGTCACATGCATTAG
This sequence comes from Cynopterus sphinx, assembly GCA_030015415.1. Lineage (NCBI taxonomy): Eukaryota > Metazoa > Chordata > Mammalia > Chiroptera > Pteropodidae > Cynopterus > Cynopterus sphinx. The sequence continues at coordinate 114,188,132 of CM057385.1, read as the reverse complement.
TGACCCATTGCTACTTGTTGCCGGAGGATGCTGTACTCTTTAGGATACATGACATTCACCTATTGATGGACACACCTGAGTTGTTTGTATGTTTTTAATTTTTATCTTTTTTTCAGGTTTTAAACTTTTCATTTTATTTTTTTTTTACATTTCATTTCATTATTGTTCATGTATTTTCCATATTGGATGCTCAGAGTGCTCGAAGATAGTGGAACAATCCTTGTGGTCTGAAACAATACCTTCCATTAGCTTTCTCATTTACAAGGATTTGTGTGGGATTTTAATTTTATTTCTTCCACTCATTTCCCAGGAATAATACCACTTCTCAAGAAGGTCAGTAGTAAGAAAATACATCCATTCAACTTTTATAGACAAAGTTACTGGAGTGTATGTCAAGAGTACTCTTCTCTCCTAGGAAAAATTGTTATAAGGTAGTTTATCTTTTTGCTACTTCATTACTTTGTGAAGAAAGGAAGTAAACAGTCTTTTAACATCCGGTCCAGTATAGAAACACGAGAGACTGAAGTGGGGATGAGAAAGCAGGAAGCTCCTGAAAATATGATCTCTGAACCCCAATAGTGGTGGAGAGAAGCTGAGATTAAGGCCAGATACATGTGTCAATGGCTCTACCAGCTGAGCCATCCTCTCGGTCCAGACTTGAAGGGATGTTTGTGGGAGCATGCAAGATGTCTCAGGCATATCAGCAGCTGCCACAGAGGCTGGACCCTGGGGACTGCCCTTGGAGGCTGGGGGCAGCTGAGGAAGATGGGTCACGTGGAGGTGGGGCCGTTGTTGCCCTGGAACTGTCTTGCAGCCTGATCCAATCAACTTCATCTCAAGCAGTCAGAGGCAAGTCAAGGACACTCACTAATGTCCCTTTCTTCAGGGACAATCTGAAGGAAGAGAGACACACAATGGAAAGCATATTTTTCCTTCCCAGGCTGAGATTATTGGGGACTTTAATTGATTTGGGCCTTTTTAGCAATGGATGTTTTCATGCTTCATTTGGTTAAAAACTCCTTACAAAGATATGTAGAAATACATAAAATAATGTATCTATTTTATATTTCACACGCATGCCATTCATTAGGTTACACACATGTGTATAATTTGTTTTTGGTTTCTGTCTTCTCCCGCACAGCAGAGAACGGTGGTTGGTTTTGGGGTTTTCCTTGAGATAAGCTGTCTTCAAAATGAACGCTTAGAAACTGCTATGGGCTGACTTTCTTCTCCTCATAACTCGTATGTTAAAGTCCTCCTCACCTCCTGTAACTTCAGTTTGTAATGTATTTGGAGACAGAATCTTTAACGAGTTGCAGGTACCAAGAGAGTGGGCTGAATACCCACCAGGTGCCTAACCCCATCGTGCCACTTCTCATTCTTGAGTGTAGTCTCAATTCTGTCCCCACCCCCACAGCAACGGTATGACCCTGCAGTGGATGCTGGGAAGCTAATAAAAGGCCAGGGCCTCTGGCCCCCTGGTCATTGCCTCATTCACTCCTCAGGCCTCCAGACACCTGGTTCAGGTAGGAGGCTCAGGTGGGAGACAAAATGGGCAGTGCAACAAGGGGCAGAGGGTATGTCCAGGAAAACTCAGGGAGACGAGGCCACTCCCACAGGGAATACAAAAGAACTTACTCCATGGGAAAGCTCTCCTACAGAGAGAAAGAAGGCTAGCATCCCTGTGAAAGACACAGAGAGAAGATCAAGGAGACTGCAGGTGGCTCCAACAGCAAAGGAGGTAGGATCCTAAATTCCTTTTATTTATTATTATTTTTTTAATTTTTTAAAATTGGGATTGGATTAAAGTGCTGCTTGGGAGGGTTTTGAAGATACAGGAGATTGGGTTGGTGTGGGCAAAGTCACAGGTTCTAGAAGGTTTGACCTTCTCGCCCCTGAAAGTGGCAAGGGAAATCCAAGGCCTGATGCCCCGTGCTTGTGTTGCTGAGGCACTGTGGGCGTCTTGCCCTGACCGTGTGTTTCCTGGAACAGGTATATCAGGCACATCCATAGCGGTGGCATAGCGGTGGGGCAGGGGGCATCTGGGGCTCTTGAGGACCTGGGTGTGACTTGAAACCTCCTCTAATTCACTCTCCGCCACACTCCCAGAGACAGGTCAGGGGCCACTCACTCACTGCTGTCCTTTTCTTCCCCCACAGCAATCCCGGGCAGAGCCGGGTGGCCAAGGGCTCCGGACACAAGCGCAGGAGAAGGCCCGACGGCTCGCCCCACAGTCGCAGGAAGGAAAAGGGACACCCAGAGAGAAGGCGAGGGGGCCAGCACCCCCAGCCCGAGGGCGAGGAAACGACAAGCCTGAGTCCACCAGAGCAGGACGTCAGACCAGAGGCGGTAGCTTTCCAGGCGGTGCCTTGTAGAGGTGGGCTGTGCGGACGCCCGTACTGAAGGGCAAGGCCGCGTCCGGGGAGGTCGGGGACAGACGGGCCCCTGCTGAGTGCCCCCAAAGCCGTACAGGGCTGAGGGAGAGCGGTCCAGGACTTGGCAGGGGTTCCTGCCAGATGCTACCAGCATCGGGCGTGGTGGGGCCTGGGGGCGGGGGTTGGGGCGATGGAGTCGCACGGGGAAGGGGCCCCGAGGCCCCAGGCCGGCGGGCAGCGCACCCTCTCCGAACCCCTGCTGCTTCCCCCCTCCCACGCAGGTGCGGGCCACCCGGCCCCGCACGCCAGGCCCGGGCCACCCCCGGCCACAGGCCCTGGAGGCCGCACCCTCCTCGCCCAAGTGCCGCCGCCGCCGCCGCCGCCGCCTGCCGCCTGCGGCCCTGGCCCCGCTCACGCCCCGCCTCGCCTCCCTGGACGCCCCGCGGGATCCGGGCCGGAGCCCGCGCCTCCCGGGGCCGGAGCCCGCGGCCGCGGCGGCGTCTTGCTCTCCCCGGAGCCCGCGTCCCCGCCCGGGCGGCAGTTGGGGCAGGGGCCAGACGTCCGCTCCCAGGGCGTCCCCGCGCGGGGATCCCGGGTCCAGGAGCCCCGCGGGCGGACGGCCCGGGGAGAGGACGCGTGGAGGAAGCTGCTCCGCTCCGGGGGGCGCAGGTCACCCGCACGCGCGTCGACTGGGCCGTGCGTCCCAGTGAGTGTGCCCCTTTTCATGCGGAAAATAAAATCCGTTTAAGGAAACAGTGTGAGCGTGTGTGTGCGTATTCATTCGTTTCTTTTCTTCACAGCCGGGGCCTCGAAGGCAGCCGTAGCTTTTTTAAAAATTAATTTTTTTTATGATGACATTGTAAACGAAATCTAATGTTTCAGCTGTACACTTTAGTAGTCAAGAGTATATAATTTTATATTTATATTCATATATATTTATATTTCTATAAATAACTTACATTGTGTTCATCTCTCATAGTTAGATTTCTTTCTGTCACCAGTACTTGACCCCCTTTACCTCCCTCCTGCTCTCCCGCCCCTTACCCTCTGGTAACCACTAATCTATAGTTCATGTCCATGAGTCTTTGTTTGTCCTATTCGCTTGATTTTCAACTTTTTCCGTCTGGCTTATTTCGCTTGGCATGTTTATCTCAAGGTCCATCCGTGTCACCGCAAATGGCAGTATTTCATCTCTTCTCATGACTAATATTTCATTGTATGCATGTACCACAGCTTCCTTATCCAATCATCTATCGTAGGACACTCGGTTGCTTCCATGTCCTGGACACTGAGAATAATGCTACTGTGAACATCGGTGTGGAAATATGCAGCTGTATCCTATTTACTTTTCTTGAGGACAGATTTCTTCAAGGTGAATGCATTGAAACCCACCTGGAAGCAAGCCTTTACCTCCAATGAGCACTCTGAGTGATTTGGGGGTGTGTGCTGTCATTGAAGCATCTTTGTTTCTCCGTCTATTAGCTTCTATGTAACTCACAATAAATTTCCTGAATATTTCAAACCTTTGTCTCTGTGAATCAGCAGGTCCACTTGGGGGTGCCTTGTTAGCTTCTCAAATCTCTCATTGCTTTTTATTTCAATAATCCTTGTTTTACCCTATGCTTTTGCACTGTATCAAGTTGACAGATTCATTGGCTTACCTACAAGGCACACACAGTGTAAGTTCACATACACATCAATAGAATGCTTACAACTGTGTACACTCTCCGCTACTATCACTCCAGTCCACAGGTAGAATATTTCTACCACGCCACTGTGCAAATGTCTATCCCCACCCCACTGCCAAAAACTGAGCTGATGCTTTTTCCTTTCAAAGGAATGTCTTTTCTCAGTTGTATTGAGCATGAGATCTCATTTTCTCATTTTGCTGTGTTTACTCTTAAACTTTTCTACCTTTACTGCACACTAAAAATCCTTCAGTGTCTTACCTCTCTCAGTGACATGTAATAGTAAAATCAATAAGCAAAGCTATGTTCTCTCTTTTAAACCCATCATTGTGCATAGAGTCTTTTTCTTCTGGCTTTAATCACTTCTCTTCAATAAATGTCCTTCCAAGATACAAAGGAGAAAACAGACTCTGAAGGTGATCTACACACTGAAGATTACAGAAAAATTAACAGAATTTTCAGGCCAGGCATTCTTCAGTTCCAAAGCCTGTGCTCATCATCTACAGTTTGTCTCAAATTCACATTACTGCTCTGTGAATGGCAACAACGAGGTAATGACTTGTGGAACAGGATATCCAGGGTCACTGGTGGAATGAGATAACGGGAGGTATGTTGGAATTCTGCTTAGCACAATTGATGATAGAAGACTAGGAAAAGCATCGTTTGAGAATCAGTAAAAAACACACTCCTGTGATTTGTTGGACAAAATCAAAGAAAGAAAGAAACAAAAAACCTTTTGGTTGTTGTCAAAAAAGAAAAAAAAATGTATTCAGTACTGGGTCGGGGAGACGAGGTAGAAAGGGTCCTGAGATTGGGTGGCCTAGGGAATCATTCTTACGAGCTTATCAAAAATGCACCGAGAATCTATTCAGAGAGAAGATTGAGAGGGGAAGAAAAATAGATACAACCACTTCTGACAGTCGTTTAGTCACCTAAGTGGGAGGTGCAAACAGGGAATGTTTGGATCTGGAAAAATGAACAATATGTTTTCACCAGCCTTTTGTCCCATTGGAAACGGTAGCAGGGTGAATAAAAGTCTACCTGCCTGTCTCCACTCTTTCCTCATTACCTAGCAGAGCACAGCAACCTGGTCTGCACATAGTAAAAGTTCGACAAAGAGTTGCTAAATCAATGATGCCGATACATGAAACAGTGCATTGAGAACTGACTGCTGCTCCCGTTGTTTGATTATTAGGATGAAACACCATGAAACCTGGGTTCTCACTGAGGAGTGGCGTGTTCTCTTAATCTGCTGCTTCTTTTTTTTCTTTTCACATTGTTCTCAGAAATTAAAACACATCATAGATGTCAAAGATTAGTCTTCTCTCCCCATTAAAGATGCTTTCTGCCCGAACAGGCTTTTTTGTCCTTTCCCTCTCGCATTTCCCTTTTTCTCCTAGCTGCCTGGAGTGCGCGCTGGGCATCGCGATTCCCGGTTTCCTGGCGGCCGGCTGGACTGACTGACTCAGAATAGCTCCTCCAGATTCCGTCTTCGCGCGGCGAAAGCTGCGGACGCCGGGGGCGGAGTGTCGGGCACAGGGACGCAGTCTGTCTGCAGTGAGACCGGAGCCGGGTTTCTGCCGCTCGCATCTGACGACTCAGGACGCTCTGAGGAAACCGCTGGACATCCGCCTCGGAGCCCGCGGGTCGCCCCGAGATCTCCTCTGTACGGCGGGGCCTTGGTCAAGATGGCGGCGCCCACGCATGATGCCCACGGGCGCCGCCATCGCCCCCGCAGGACCCTCCGTGGTCGCGCTCGAGTGGGCCGCCATGTCGGCCTCGGCTGGAGACCCGATTCTGACCGAGCCAGAGGCCGCGGACGCGCGGAGGCGCGCGAGGACCACTAAGGAGGCCCGGTGTTCCCCAGAGATGGCTGAATCGGAGACGGGAGGTGGCGCGGCGGTGAGCTCCATGATGGGGCCGGGGCGGTCTTGGTGGTCGGAGATGGTGTCGTTGGAGGTCAGTCATGGGACGCGACTGCAGGCTGTAGAGACAGGTGGTTCGGGGTTCAGAGGCGGTGCTGGAGCGCCTTGCGCGGGGCTCGCGTTCCGAGGCATCTGGGGAGTCGTGATGGAGACGGGGTCTGTGCGGGCAGGCAGCGCTGCGGTGTTAAGGAATCAGTGTTTTGAGGGATCTGCCGTTGTCACTGGTGGGGCTGGGTCTGTGACAGTCGCCGAAAGGTCAGTTTGGAAGGCTGAAAGGGTCAGCAATGAGGCTTTGTGGTGTGTCAGAGCTCGGGGAGGTCTATGGGGGCCTGCAAAATGGGATGTCTATGGGAGCCAGGGATCGTGGTGGCTGCGGTGGCTGCAGACTGGCCTGTTCCTCTCTGTGTGCAGAGGTGCAGGGCCATCAGCTAGGAACGTGTGTTGCAGTAGTCCAAGAGATGGTGATGGTTTGGAAAGGGCCGTAGCAGCGAAATGGAAAATGAGTTCGGAGTACATCTGGAGACGAGTGAGCCAATAGGACTTAAAGATGGATTGATATGGACCATGGAGGAAGAGAAAAATCGAGATTGACATTGAGACTTTTGGCCCATGGATCTGGATAGGTGGTGGTTTTATCTTCTGAAAAAGGGTTACTTCAGAGAAGACCATACCTGGTGGATGTAAATGGGAGCCAGGGTAGATGACAGTGATTCTGTTTCGGCCATGTCAAGATGCCCATTGCATGTCCAAGTAGAGATGTTGGGTAGTTGGTTAGATATATGAATCTAGAATTTGAGATGAAACCTGGGCTAGAGAATCCATATATGAAAGGCATCAGCATAAAGGAGGTGTTTAAATCCGTAAGATTTGATGAGATAACCTAGGGGGAAAAGGCAGATAGGGAAGAAAAGAGTACCAAGGACAGCTCCTAGTCACTGACATGGGGGGGAGAGAGAGACAGAGACAGACAGGGAGAATATGAGGAGTAGGAGGAAAACTGTGAATGTGGTGTTGAAGAAGCATAGAATAAAAAGTTTTTTTGGGAGAATGGAAGTAATCAGGTGTGTCACATGGTATTGTGAGACTACAGATTGACTTTAGCAAGATGTAGCTCAATGGTTATTTTGATTTATTATAGCTCCTTTAGTGGAGTAATGAGGGTAAAATCCTGTTGGGATGAGTTGAAAGAATGGGAGATAAATGACGTAGAGAGAGCAAGTATAAACTACACTAGGTGTTTTGCTGGAAAAGGGAACAAAGAAATTGACATTGGATGGGACATGAAATTAAAAAGGTTTCCAGATTGGTTGTATTAAGGCAGCTTCATATGTCAATGGGAATGATCCAGTAAAAAGAGAAAAACAGAAGTTACAAAAGAGAACAAGGTTAATTGAAGGGGTGAAGTCCTTGAGGAGGTAGTTGAGGATGGGATCCAGAGCATAAGTGCACAGAGTGGCCTTGGACACTCTGAGAAGGGACAGTTTTTCCATTTTAACAGAAGGGAAGACAGATTATATGGGTTTGGAAACAAGCTGGTGGAACTGGTGGTAAAAAGGAAAGGTAATTCTCATCTATTTGCGTTCATTTTTTTTTCTTTGAAGTATAAAGAAAATTCATCAGTGGAGGGTAGGTAGATGTTGGAGATTTCAAAGAGAAAGAAGAGAATGTTTGGAATAATCATCTTGGAAAGAGGAATAGGAAGCTCACTGTACTGGATGCCCATTTGAGATGTCTGTTATAAATTTAAAGTGACCCCCAGCAACACAGTTGCTTGCTTGATTTTTCTCTGGGAATGTTCAGCTGCAAAGTTGCAGGCAGATATTAAAAGGAGAATTGAATTTGAGAAAGGTTGAGGCTAGTTAGGAAGTACAGTGGTGTAAGGAAGTTAAAGCTTTTTCAGTGGAGTGTTCTGGTTAGAACAGGGAATCTAAATAAGATAGAAGTAGAATAAGGTTATGTGGCCATGGAAGATTGTGAACAAGAGGTTAGGATCAATATATTGGAGGGCTCGATGTGTTTGGAGAATTATTAGAGTGGAAGTACTAGAGAAAGTGAGCTGTAAGATAGCAAATGCTGGTAGAATACTATAAGTAGAGATTTTAGAGGTCGTGTAGTAATGGCACCATCTAAGGAATGGATGCACGGTGAGGAGGTGCTGAGTTTGGGTAAAAGAAAAGGTTGATGGAGTCAGGAGAGAGAGAGACCAGGGTGTTGAAGCTCTTCTGCATTGATGTCGAGATGGTACAGGAGCTGTGAAAGGGAATTTGGTGCTAAAGTTTTCAATGATTGAGGCAGGGTGACTGGGCAGGAAAGGTGACATAAGAGGGCTAAAATGGCAGTTCTTAGAAAGGCCTGCTGGCAAAGTTGACCTACGGCTGACATCTGAGAACTTAGGTTTCAGGAGATTCCCATCATTCCCAGAAATTCTGAATTAATCTCAGCGATGAAATGTGCCTAAACTATGTGAGCGAGGGGGGTTATGCTGAACACCTGATTTCCTTCTGGGAAACACTTCCCTGGTAAACAACACTTCACATGTTATCACAGCTCATTTCTGGAGGAATTAAATATGTAATGTGACTCTTGGATACTTGTGCCTGGTCTCTTCTGCACTTCACCCCATGCACCTTTCTTTTTCTTTTTTTAAACTGATTTTGCTTTGTATTCTTTTGCTTACAAAATAATAGCTACAAGTGCAACTATATGCTGTCCTGTGAGTCCTAGGGAATCATCGAACCAGAGGGTTACTGGGTTAAAGTCTGGTGATACTCTCAACAAGATCAGGGTTAGGAAGGGTGAATGAAAAAAAAAATGCAAGTGATCATTTTTCTCATCTGACCCTGAGATACGTGGGTCGTGGGCAGAAAGAAAAAGACAACCTCCACTGGGGAGCATTGTAAGGGAGTGGGATCCTCAGGAGACAGATTTCAGTTAAAGCAAGCCGATAAAGGAAATGACTAAAGAGGTTGAGGGTGCAGTGGAGTTTGCTGGCAGCGATTAGGATTCTCCAGAAGCCACTGTTTGAGAATTCAGTTGGTGTCAGCGATTGGGAGTTGATAGGATAAAGGATTTGGGGTCATGTCGGAAACAGAAATTGACGTATTCCATGGATATTAATAGTCAAGGGACCTGTGGAAATATGTGATTGGAGTGTCTGTAAAGGCAGGAAATTGGGGAGATCTGTTGCTGTGAGTGACGAGGAAGTTTATTAGGATCAGTCATTTGGGGATTATAGACTTAGTGAGTAGGGCAGGCTATCTCAGCTTAGTGATTGGGAGACCAGTGACAATCAGTGATGGGAGTATTAGGGGTCAGAGACTAGAGGCTGGTGAGGTTCGAGATTGGTGACACATGCAGCTCATTGATTGGTGGTCTGGGGAGGTAAGGAGTTATCTTTAAATGTTAAACAAACATGTTTGAACATACACTTAATAGTATTAAAATTGCCCAATAGCTGTGTCATTTACCTCTTACCTCCAATAAGAGAACTTTAACACGTTCTAATTTCTCCCATGGTCCCAATTCCTACCAGTTATATTCCTGCTTAATTTTCTTACATCATACCTCTTGATTTTAAGGTACTTTTATAACAATTGCACCAGAACATTATTAAGTAAAGTGGATGTAAGTAGACATTTTACTGGTTTTATTATTCATAGCATATCATTTTGTTTTTCCAAAATCTTTATTCTGATCCAATTATCCTTCTTTTAAAAATTATTTATTTTCTTCTTCTCCTCCTTTTTCCCCCAACCCCCACCTTCCAAGTTTCTCTCTCTCTCTCTCTCCTTCTTTTTATTTCTAAAGAACATAGGCCATGTACTTTCTGATTCCTTACATGCTTAAAATACCTTACTTTTGCTTCTAAGTATAAGTGATTTATTGAATGGTTATAAAAATCCAGAGTCTCAAGACTCCTACCTCAGAACTCCATAAACAGTACTCCATAGTCTTTTGTTATAGAAGAAACGATAAAAACTGATTCTGTTTCTTTTTTCTTTTTTTGGAATTGTCTTTCTCTCTGGTAATTGTACGATATTTAAAAAATCCCCTTGAATAAACAAATTTACAATAGGGACTGTTTTAGTACCAACAAAGTGCCATAGACTCAGTAACTTATAAACAACAGAAATTTATTTCTCATAGTTCTGGAGGCTAGAAGTTCAAGGTCAGGGTGACAGCATGGTTGGGAGTGGTGAGAACCCTCTAACAGGTTACAGACTCTTCATATCCTCACTTGGCAGAAAAAGCAGGGAGAGGAAGCATGGGCTCTTGTGACTCTTAGAAGAGCACTAAGCCCATTCATGGAGATTTCGCCCTCATCTAATCCTAATTACCTCTCAAAGGCCCTATCTCTTAAAAACATCACACTGAAGGGTAGGGTTTCAACATACCCATTTTGGGGGGACACAAACATTCAGTCCATACTAGGGACATTTCTTCATATAGTTTTTGTTTCTCAAAAAGTGAAAAAAAATGAAAAAATTGCATAATGAATAGGTATCCTATATAACATCATGATCAACAGTGAGTGGTCAAGGTAAGAACAAGTCATTATTATCTTGTCCTAATCACTCACGAATGTGGATCGCATTAGATTAAACAGGACTGTGCTGTTACAGGTATCGGTAACATTCAAAGATGTGACAATGGCCTTTACCCCGAAAGAATGGAAGCAACTAGATCCTGCTCAGAGAAAGCTGTACAAGGATGTGATGCTGGAGAACTACAGCAACCTTGCCTCGATGGGTAAGGATGGTTTCTGTGTGAGTCAAAATATGTCCACCGGGATCCTTCCCTCTGGAGCCCTTGCTAAAGTTGACATTGAATTTTTGAGTCGAGGAGTTTTAATCCCTTTTGGGTACTAGGCAGGATACCTGTGTCCCTACCTCCAGAATAGAAGGTCTGCTCAGATGGGGTACTTGGGATTCTGCATTGTGGCCTTTCAGAAGCCATATATTCTTTATCCTTTAAAGGCTCTGCAGCTTAAATATTGGGGCTTGCTTTCTGGGATGTTTGTTCCAACATTCCATGTCTGTCATTTCTCACGAGCAGGATATCAAGCTGCCAAACCAGACATGATCTGCAAGTTGGAAAAAGAAGAAGAGCCATGTCTGGGGAAGGGGAAAAAGCCCAGACAGGGTGGTCCAAATGAAACAGCAAGACCCAAGCAAACAGAGGCCAATGGAAGTAAGTTCTAGTTTTTTGGTGGTAACTTTGAAATTTTATCTTAAATTCTTCTTAAAGATCCCAGGACCTTCCTTCTTAACCAGGAAGTAGCAATAGAGAAATATCGGAATCTCCTGAGGGAAGAGGAGTTCAAGCTACAAGGATTCTTTAACCTTGGAGGTTCTAATATTTGGTTCTTCCACAAACCTGTCTGTGTGAGAAGTTCTGTGGTCTACAATGCATCAAGATGAGGATTCCTATATCCACAAAGCCACTGTTACTTAAGGGATTTGCTTATATCACTTGTATCAGTCAGCTTGGGCTAAGTTATGGTCCATTAAGGAATGACCCCAAATTCTTAGTGACTTACAAAACGAAAGATTTGTTTCTCGCTCAGGCTGCAGCTCATTTCATATCATCTGTGGACCTACACGGGAAGATCAGTCCCTGTTTGGTAAATTCAGGTCTCATGGCAGAAGGAAGGAAGACTGAATGGAACCACATGATGACTCTTAAAATCCCTGATGGCAAAGTGGTCGATATTTCTTTCTGCTTACGTTTTAGTGGTTCCTTGGTTAGAGCAGATCACCTGACCACTCCTGAATTCAGCAGGGCAGGAATGTATAATCCTTCCACAGGGAAGATTCACGTGGCCACACAGTGGGCCTGGGAGGTGTACTACTTCCACAGTCTGCCACACAGTCACGTTGTGTTAGGAAAAAAGGTGAAAACCAGGTCTCTAACTCTTGGTGCTAGCCCCTCAGATGCCTAACTGACCCTTCCGTACAGCCATCTTTCCTCATCCATGTTCTCCACTGCTCACCTTTCAGAAGGAGCCCTTCTCTGAATTCCATTCCTGCTCACCTTATGTAAAGCAGAGCTTTTTGAGAATTATCCTCCCTTTTCCTAACAGCCTTAGTATTTCTTTGAGTATTTCGTTCACACTCTGAGACCCTCGCATATGACATTTTCTTACATCTTCAGACATACTTCGATCTGTCACACAACCCCGGCATGATGCTCCTGACCCTAATTACTTTACATTTTTCTCCTTTCACTGTGTAATGGTCTAAACCTGTGGTCTACAATGCATCAACATTTCCATTTTTTCCCTTAACCTGTGTCAAATGCCACACAATTCAAGTCTCTATAAAAATTTCCGACTTTAAAGTGACCATTGAGTACCTTTCAGTGCTTACCTAATAATTTTAGTCCTGAAATTCTTGGCCTAGCTCGAATTGGATCACCTGCATCTGATTCTATCATCTAAGTGCTTCTTTACCATTTTTCTCTAGGTTCTCTTCCTTGTCACTTAAGTGTCCCTAAGGTTTTGTCTTCTACTATCTGTTCTTTTTTTCTCTCATATTTCTCCCAAAGGAATCATCCATCATGCACATACAAGCTTTTTATTCTACACTGATGACTTCCAAGATAAATTTATCTTGTCCAAATCAATCTCCAATTCCTTTGTGATGCACGCATGTTTTACTGGCTCACAGGACAGCTCATTCTCAGAGTGTCAGAAATCAAAAGCTTTATCTTTTTTTCTAAATTAGAGCGTTCTTTTGCCTTCCCTCGTTTGATCAGGTTCTACTCTGACTTTAGACCTGTCTATCATGGAGTTCCTGTGAATCTTTGCTCTCTGCTCTCTTCAGTGTTCCCTCTTCAGTTCCTGTTTTTGTTTTTCTCCTTAATCACTGACATCCCCAAATCAGATTCCTATTACTGCATATCTAAATTGTTTCAATTCTTAGGTAGATCTGTTGAATCCCTTTTGAAAATAATTCATCTTAGGTGTTACCACCAACCATTAAAATATCCAGTTATTATGTGTGACACTCAGTCCCCAAATTAGCACAATGTCCACAATATCTTTTTAAGTTTCCTCAGACCCTGAATTTTTCAAGACTCCATGAATTTCCTGAGGCTAGAGGGACCAGTCTTTCAAATGACGAATAAAGTTACCTCATGGACTTTTTGATCCATTCATTAGTCGCTCTAGTTATGGCTGGCTTTACTTTCTTGCTGATACTTCATGTTACAACTGCAAAATAATCCTGAGTTATTTAATACATCTTTGTCATTGCTACAGTGACTCTCTTCTTGATCCAAGTTCTTACACAGCACTTGGAGGTTCTTCAAGGAAGGACTGTTCTATTTTCTTTAGTGAGTATCTGGGTCCAGTGAACTCCATACTTCAGTTTCTGAAGCTACAGTCATTTTAGCTTAAAATTCATGTTTCAGTTACTGTCTCACATTCAGGACAACCTTATAGATTTAATCACATGCTCTGCCACACCCAACATTCCCCTTAATATTACCCTGTTACACCAGTTCACTAGTTCAGCTTCTCCTCCTCTCCCTCATGGCACATTTCTCCTGTAGTGCTTTATATCATCTCCTGCTGGCCAGTGTCAGTTGGGTCCAGTTACAACCATCATTATAAGGGGTCCTTATAATGTGTCACCCCAAGGGGATAGGTTTGAGTTTTGATTCCTTTTTTCCCTAAAGGAAATTTGTCTCTATTCTCCCCAGCAACCTTGGGCATTGGAAGATACTGCTAAATACAAGTTTGTGCATAATTCCTCTCAGAATGCTTGCATCACTTAACATTTGCTAAATGAAAAAGCAGCTAGCAACTTCACTTTTCCTTACTATATCTATATCACCACAATATCTATACTTATAAAAATTGATCTCCACAGGAACTGATGTTTTCAAAGTTCCCATGAAAGTAATAGTATTTCCTGGCTGTGTATTCCAATACCATAACTCTCTTCTGTTTGAGCCCAGTTTTCACTTTATCCATGTCATGTTTCTTTACCACCAAGATGGCTATTCACTTTTTAGGTCTTTCTTTCTGAAGTCATATAGACTCTTTTATCTGTTTCCATCTTTGAGTCTTTTGAAGCTTTTTCAGCTGATCCATGTACATATATGAAAAAGGCCACCCTGAAATGGCAGTCCCAACTCATAAGTTTTTAGTTATATGTGAAATGTCCATATCTAGTTAACAGAAGTCTTTGAATCTTCATTCTAGGTTCTTAGGAGAAAGAATATTTTTGATATCTTGGATTAGCTGAATCCTTGTGTTTCCCAATATCAAATCAACTGTTTTCAACCTGAACTTAGATTGTATAGTACAATCATGGCTGTCTTTACCCATTAGTGTGGGTTGTGGTCTCAGAGGAGGGAAGTAGGGGTTTTGAAGATATCTCAAAACATATAATTGTATAATGTGTGGAGGAAAGAATATGACCAATCACTTAGAGCTGAGGATAAGCTTAAAATGTATAATTAACAATTAGTAGAGTTACTTGACTAAAGGTATGCTCCATAGGAAACTATTGACAAAAGTGTGTGTGTACATTGTAAATCCAAACGATGTCAAATTTGTTTGCCAATCTCATTACTATGAATATTATCATATGGTAAAACCATTAAAGAATTCTGAGAAACTGTAGGAGTCTTTTTAGCACAGGAATGTCATTATTATATTGATCATAGATGGTAGCAGTGGAACACCCTTTCCTGCTTAGTCCCTTTGTTGCCTTTAAGGTGTTTAGTACTCCTTGGTGGATTTATCTTATTTTCTGATCTTTTGGGTGCAATAACAAAAATTTACTTGAGCTAGCCTAAGTAAGTAGAGGAATTTAGTATAAGATCTTGGGTATACCTCTTGTTACCTGAAGGCAGATTTTTCAGCTAGGCCTTACTAGGGACTAGAACCAGGATTAGAAAGCCATTAGGTATTGGGATTATGCCAAGTTTCTTTGAGAATATGTGATCTTACATCTCTGCTTTTCTGAAGATGTATGCTTCACTCTTTGTACTGATGTATTTTCTGTCTGTGCAAGGGACATGTGGCTCTATATTACTTGTGTTATATGATTTTTAAATTTGCGAATCCAGTGGAGACTAACTTGAGTCTAAAGTTTTAGGAAGAACTTTATTATTGGACATCTTGGCTTAAACCAGATGTCAACAACTGTGCCATGGAGGGTTGGATTAACATAGTACAGACTCTAGGTGCAAAATACTATGGGTGGATTGGCATTTAGTAAAGCGGGGCAGCTTGGGCTAAGAGACCTCAAAAGTGTCAACTATAATCACAATCTCTTTTGACTTAATCTATTCCCTGTTTACTGCTCCTTGTATTTATTTCATCTTTTATCTCAGTTTGCAAGGTCATATTTATAAACAGTCAAAGCTTTTTCTAATCACTATTGTCAGTTTTCTTTTCCTGTTTTCACTACAGCACTTTACCCCTGAAGTCTAAGAGATAGGGAAATTTGTGCCTAATATTTCATTCACTTTGGGATATTAGACTTGAATAAAGATTCAGCTCCACAACAGAGCATTTCTTTATAATTTATATTCTAAAATATGAGAGTGCAAAGATTCACAAGAATGTCTCATTGAATTATATTTTAGAAGAATTCCTGCAAGATGATGACCAGCTAGAGAATCACCAGGAATCTCAAAACCAACTCCTTAGGGAAGTTGCAGTCAAGAAAAAAACTCTGACTAAGAAGAAAGGCCATGAATGTGGTTCATTGATGGGGAAAAATCTGAATACAACACAAGTTTCTTCCTCAAAAAAGCGTCTTAAATTTAATTCACAGGGAAAGAGTTTAAAACAGAATTTAAACTTACCTGATCATATAAGAAACTATGCAAAAAAGAAACCCGATGTAGCTGAAGAACACAGGAAATCATTCAGCCTTAGCTTATCTGATACAAAGACTCAAAACCAAATTCAGACTGGAAAGAAACAGAAATTATCCAACCATAGCTCATCTAATGGGCGTGACAAATCTCAAACTAGCAAGAAACATGAGAAAGTAGTTTGTCATGGGCCATTCCATACTAAATGGGACAAAATTAAAACTGGAAGCAAACATGAGAAATCATCCTGCCATAGCTCATCTGCTAAGTGTGGCACAAAGCAAGCTAAAGTGAAACCGTATGAATGTAATCAATGTGGAAAGGTTCTTAGCCATAAACAAGGACTCATTGACCATCAGAGAATTCATACTGGTGAGAAACCATATGAATGTAATGAATGTGGGATAGCCTTTAGTCAAAAGTCACACCTCGTTGTACACCAGAGAACGCACACTGGAGAAAAACCATATGAATGTATCCAGTGTGGCAAAGCCCATGGTCATAAACATGCTCTAACTGACCATCTAAGAGTTCATACAGGAGAAAAGCCTTATGAATGTGCTGAATGTGGGAAAACCTTCAGACACAGCTCAAATCTTATTCAACATGTGAGATCTCATACAGGTGAGAAGCCCTATGAATGTAAGGAATGTGGTAAATCTTTTAGGTATAATTCATCTCTTACAGAACATGTGAGAACACATACAGGTGAAATACCATATGAATGTAATGAATGTGGAAGAGCCTTTAAATATAGCTCATCCCTTACTAAACACATGAGAATTCATACAGGTGAGAAACCCTTTGAATGCAACGAATGTGGGAAAGCTTTTAGCAAGAAATCACATCTCATTATACATCAAAGAACTCATACTAAGGAGAAACCCTATAAATGTAATGAATGTGGAAAAGCTTTTGGACATAGCTCATCTCTTACTTACCACATGAGAACCCATACAGGTGAAAGTCCCTTTGAATGTGATCAGTGTGGGAAGGCCTTCAAACAAATTGAAGGCCTTACTCAACATCAGAGAGTTCATACCGGGGAGAAACCTTATGAATGTAATGAATGTGGGAAAGCCTTTAGCCAAAAGTCACACCTCATTGTACATCAGAGAACTCATACTGGGGAGAAACCCTATGAATGTAATGAGTGTGGAAAAGCCTTCAATGCAAAGTCACAACTTGTCATACACCAGAGATCCCACACTGGAGAGAAACCCTATGAATGTAATGAATGTGGGAAAGCCTTCAAACAAAATGCATCCCTTACTAAACATGTGAAAACTCATTCAGAAGAGAAATCTCATGAGTGAAATGTGGGAAGTATTAACTGAACTGAAGATTTCATTTAACCTTAAAAGTGTTCTGAATTTAAAGGATGTTAGAAAGCCTTTAACAAGAAACCACACCTCATTATATAAGAGAGAAGTTGCAAATGAATCATCACATAGAAGCAATAGATAGTTTAAACTTGATACTAAATTTTTTATTCAAAAACATTGCTTTAAAAATATTGTAAATGATTCTATGTATTCAGACTGAAATATAAAGTTTTTAAAATTGTTAATAACTTGAATAATCAGAACACTAGAGAAACAAATTACATATGCTGACAATTTCTGAGTGTTGTATAGTTAAGTACCACATATAAGAATTGCATTTGCCTGTTTTTTGCCATGTGTAAATGTGTGGCCATTGGTATGCGCCTCATCTTCTATACACCTTGTTCTTTCTTAGTATCTTTGTTTCCTTCTGTGTCAGCAGAAAACTTTATTAAAAGGTTATGTTAAAAATGTTAACACAAAATTAAGAAAAAATGAAAGAAAATAGCTGAGGATACACAAGTACTAGTAGAAAATGATGCTCACGATACATTATTAAGTGAAAAAAGCATTTTGCTGAACTGTGCATATAGTATCTTCCCACCTGTGTACAAAGTGTGTGTGTTTGTATGTATGTATGTATGTATGTATACATATATTTGTATGTGAATAGCCTTGTTTTGAAAAAATACAGAACTTTAATAGTGGTTGCTTTGGGCACAAGAGTATAGGAATGGGGTCTAGGATGGGAACAAGATCTCTTTATTATATACTGTTTGAACTTTTTAAATCAGGTATGTCTTACTTTCACAATTCAAATCCTTTTAATATGCATAAATAAACACTAATTAAAGTTTCCACTGAGCCCACTCCATGATGTTGTTTGACAGAATAAAAGTTTCTGTGTGTATTCATGAATGATAATGACTCTGAGGATATGGTATTAAACTTGATATAGAATACATAAATACTTTTCCTATTAAACACGTTCTTTCATTAAAGTAATAAATTACAACTATAACTTGGCACTATATTGTTTCTATTTGCCATTTTTAAAAAAAGACTGAAGATGAATTGTTGTTGGTGAATGAGAGAAATTTTCTGAACAATTATTCCACTTTTCCCCTTATATTCAAAGCATTTAAACACAAACACCTCAATCTGGGATTTCAAATGTATTGCAACAAATGGCACAATTCTCTGTTCTTGCCCAAGAGCAGACATTGTTATTGAATCACTGCACTCTAGTGAATCTAGACTTAGCCTCAGAATCATTCTTAAGCATGCATTCTAGAAGATACTATGAGTCAATATGGGTTTGCAGATGAAAGTTATTTTCCACTGCATACCCAGGTTTTATTTTCTTTCTCATGAGTCATAGGCAAAAGTACAGCTGAACTGTTTTAAAATTTACTTGTTACACTAAAAACAGTGATATAAGGACAAAAATGGTTTTGTAATATGAGGTAATACTTGTCATGTATGTCGCCTTTTACATTTTTCACTGTACATTCACTGTGTTACCTCATTTGTTTCTCAGAATAAACATATGAGTCAGTAAGCAAGACTTGTCTCATCATGGTCAATACTAGATATTTTACCTGGATACTAGTCTGGCATGTGGGCTCTCAACAAATATGTGATTAATGCCATCGTTGCAAATATTTCCCATTCAAGTGCATGCCTTCCTGACCTCCTCTTTTCAGATAATTAAAAGGTATAAATATTGAGAATGGAATGTGTGTGTGTGTGTGTGTGTGTGCGCACGCGTGTGCACGCACACGCACATATGTTGAAAGATCAATCCGTGCATATTAGCCATTACCAATTAACTTATTTATTCTCAGGAGAATAATGCAACATGAAAGCCATTTCCATCAGTAATTTATTACCAAGTGGAAATCTGGCACTATACGCAGGATGAATCATCACTGTGCAGAGTTGTAGAAAATCTTCAGTTTTTAAAAGAATAAAACAGTTGCAGGTTATGGCTAGATTAAATTTACCATACCTCTTGGAGAACTCATAATAGTGCCATACCCCAAACAGGAATGTAGGTAAGCCTGAACAGTAGAAATGAATGCTGAAAGACTGGGCAGTAAAAAAAAAAAAAAAAAAAATGAATTAAATATTAGCATCAATGAATAAGGAAATGTCTTAAAATGATTGCAGGTGAATTAAAGAAAATTGACATATTGAGGTGAGTCTAAATCAATGGGTCAGTATCTTTAGCAGGCATCAAAATTGCCTGGAGGGCTTGTTAAAATGTGAACTTTAGAGATGAGCCCAACCCACAGAGTTTCTGGTTCAGTAGGTCTGTGTTAGGGCCTAAAAATTTGAATTTTTAATTAGCTCCCATGGGATGCTGATGCTGCTTGTCTGGGGAACATACAGAAACACTGATCTAAATTATTGTTTAAATCAATTTTGAATGTTTCTGAGATGTTTCTTTAAAGAGGATAAAGAAGCATATATCTATAAATTATTAACAGTTTTTAAAAGTTTATTCAATATTGATCACCTAATATATGCTGGGCACTACTCAAAATCTTAGGAATATAGCAGTCAAAAAAGACAAGAGAAAAACCTTGTCCTTGTAGAGCTTAATTCTAGAATGGAAGATAAGCAATAGACAAATAATTAAAATGTAGAGTATGACAGATGGTGACACGTGGTATTGCAAAAAACAATGCAGGGAAGGGGAATGGAAGTGTAGAAGAATGCAGTTTTAAGTACAGTGGTGGTGGTGGTGAAGTAAGCTCAAGTTCACTTAGATGGTAACACAAAAACTTCAAGAGTGAGGGAGCAAGTCATATAATATATGTGATCAAAGAGCATGCCCAGGATACATCTTTTAGAATCTGAGTGTGTAGGATGAGTGAGGAAGATATTGAGCTCCTCCAACATAAAGAAGAAAAAATAGGAAAAATATTTATTAAATCAAAATTTAAAAAATAAAATTTTCAAAATGATAAAATTAAAAAATAATAAAAAGAGTTAGAAAACAAGATCTTTTACGCACTGCTTTTGGTAGTCAAGGTTGCACAATTACTAAAATGTAAGTCTGATAGTATACATCAAAGCTTTAAAATGTCTGGCAACTCTACTTCCAGGAATCTATTCTAAAACACATAATCAGAGTGTACTATAATATTTATCACAGAACACAAAGAAGTTGGTTATAACATAAATTCTTAATTGATTAAATATGATACCCTCATAAGACTGAATAATATGATATTAAAAGTCATGCTTTCAAATTATATTTAAGGAGATGCAAATGCTGATCCTATATTATTCTGAGGAATGTATTAGACCAATGTACCTCTAGGCATTGATGGAGTGATCTAATAATGAAGAAAGCGAAACTTGTCTGCTAAGTCTTCTTATAACAGGCTCTTTTTCTCACATGTTATTGACCAAAAATGAGTACGATGACTATCACTAATTTCAAGAGAGTCTCAGAAACAGAATATTTAGCTGTTTAACATTTATAGTAAAGAAAGGAAAAGTAAAAGGACAAGGACATTAGAAAAAGGGCATGGAGCAAACCAATCTATAACATTGGAAATAATAATTAAATAAAAAACATCAGTTTACAAAATATGTACTTTAAGATCTTAATTTTAAAAAAAATATGTATCAGTTAAAAAATTTTTTAATTTTTCAATTACAGGTGACATTTAATATTAGCTACAGGTATATACACACACACACACATAATGTTTATACACGCAAATACATACGTTGAAAAATGTAAAATACCACCATCATTATGTAGACAGTGGTTCCTTCATGATTGTGAGTTTAAGAGTAAGTTTTATGTTTTTCCAAATAATTTTTATATATTCATGAATTAACTTTATTTTGTTAGATTCCTACTGAGCCTGACCTTCTCATAGATAAAATTATAAACTCTGGACAGCACACACACACACACACACACACCACACAATCACCCAAAGAAACTAGAGAGTGAACAAAAGCAGATTATGGAAAGGAGTTGAAACCTGTAAAAAGTGATTGGTAGGAGTTTAGATTACATTTTTATGGCTTTAAGTCTGACGACATTCTGAAGTTGGTATGGCAAAGGGGAATAATTTGATAGAAAACATGCAGTCTTTTTGAGATGAAAAACCACAGGACTGAGTTCAGGGCAACTATAGCTACTGGAAAGTGAAGGGAGAATCCCAGAAAATTGAGACTCAAAGAGAAGGTAAACCAAACTATGCAAATAAACTCTGCCCAAATCTCTGGTTCATGCATGTACGGCACAGACTCCTAACTCTTCAACTAAAGACCAGAAAAAAAAAAAAAAAAAAAAAAACAACTTTCAGTTTTGCTGTGGCTCCAGAGACAGAGTTCAAATTTGAGTTTAACCATGCTAATCACTTGATAAAACTAAAACATTAACATTCCTCAGAGAAATATAACAGAATCAACTTATCATTCTGATTTCCAGGATACAAGAAAAATTTACTTGACATTCAAAAAATCAGGAAAATATGACCCTATTTCAACGAAACAGAAATCAGAATGAGCAGATGTAGATATTGATGTAATTATTACAATTATCCTTAATGAGTTTATAATGAATGTAAAGTGTCTTTTTGACTTAGTAAAAAAATAGAAACTACAAAGAAAAATGAGAAGAAAATTTCTAGAACTGAAAGAGACAATGTCTGAGATTTTAAATTCACTAGATAAGTTTACCAGCAGAATGCAAATGACATGGAGTTATCAAACTTGAAATAGATCAGTAGAAATTATCTAAACAACTGAGAAAAAAATGATCAAGAAGACATTAACAGAACTTCAGTGACCTGTGAGACAACAACAAAATGTCTTGCTTAGGTGTAGTTGAAGTTCCAAAGTGAGGAAAGATTTGGACACACAAAATATTCAAATATATAATGGCCAAAACTTCCCCTAAATTTGGTAAATGATAGAAATGTACTGATTTGAGAATCTCAGCAAACTCCAAGCAGAATAAATGTGTAGAAAACCATGATTAATCGCATCCTAGACAGGCTGCTAGAACCTAAAGATAAAAACAAAATCTCGAAAGCCAGGGGGAAAAATGCCATATTAATGTGATTTAAAAAATTCAAATGATTGGTGACTTATCATCAAAAACTGTGGAGGCCAGAAGACAGTTGATCAGTATCTTTATATTGCTTTGGAAGAAAACAAAAACTTTCAGCCTCAAATTCTATATCCCACAAAAAAATCCTTCAAGAATTAAGATGAAATAATGACATCTTACATAAAAGAATTAAGATAATTTATCCCAGAAGACCATAAAATTCTTGAGGTTGAAGGAAAATGATATCAGATGGAAGCTCAGTTTTCCAGAAAGCATCAAAAAACATCAGCAATGGTAAATACACAGGTAAATATAAAATACTTTTTTTAGCCTCTTAATTTCTTTAAAATACTTAGGATTGTTTAAAACAAATCATAACGTTTTATGGGGATTGTAAGGTGCAATACACATAACAACTCTAGCATAAAGAAAGGGAGTGGACCTAGATTGTAGAAAGTTTTCTAAGTTTTATGTGGTATGGTACAAATCAATTTCAAGTAGACTGAAAGTCACAGGCATATAGAGAAATCCCTAGGAATACCACTAATGAGTAAAGCAAAGAGATATGGCCCCAAACACAACAAATCCATTTAAATGAACCTCTAAAAAGTATTTTTAAGTTCTTAATAGAAGCAGGGAGATAATGAGGAACAAAATCAAAGGAGATGAAGAATACAAATATGATGGTGGACCTAAATCCAACCACAGCAATTATTACATTAAAACTTAATGGATTAAACTCTAAGATTTAATGAGATTTAATAAAATCTCATAATGGATAAAGAAGCAAGACCCAAGTGTATGCTCTATATAAGACCCAGACTTTAAAAATATACAGATAAGGTAAAAGTAAATGGATTGAAAATTATATACCATACAAATAGTAAGCATACAAGGGCAGGAATGGCTATATTAAAATAGATAAAACAGATTTCTTGATAAAAATTATTAATAGAGATAAAGTACCGCTTTTAGACATATCTTGATTGTATTTGATTGACAGAAAGCAATATTTAGATTATAAATTTACATCGAAGTATGTTTCATATCACATATCTGTAGCACCTAAAATTCTACACATTTTTTTCTCATGTGCATAATGGCATTTCTATGGATTGCCTGCCTCATGCCTCCTCTCATGTTATAAACCAGCTGAGAGTAGAATGGAATATTGAACAGAACATCACCCTTAAAATGATTAACCTGGAATATTCGGTCAGTAAGAATTATTTTTGTTGTTTAAAGTATGACAGGTATCATAAGCTAATGGGACTAACATACAAATTCACCAGAAAGTATTCTTATCTTAATGTATATTGTGTGACTCTAAAGCAAGAGAGTATGCTAATCTGGCTTATAAAAGCAATTTTTGTCGGGAGCCTTTGATTGATAACTGCCCTTAAAGCAGGCAAAGGAGATTTACAGCAGGAGGAGGTTTGCAGCAGGAGGACTATAGCAGATTTACATAGTTTACAAATGCCTTGCTAATCTTGTAATGGCTGAGAAGAGCCCTTGTGGCTCCAGAGAGTGATCTGAATGTTTTATGACCTCGATAAGGAAAAAGACAGAAACCTTGAGAAAGCACAGGTTCTCTGTGCAAATGTCACTAATTGCTTGTGCATACTTGTACCTTGAGTTTCTCACGAATCCTGATGTATAAATATGGTGTGCTGAATAAACTCGAGGCTGCAGCATTGACTGTCAGTCGTCCGATTCTTTCTCTTGTCTGTCTTTTTTTCCTTAATCCTCACTCCCCCTCTCAGGACTGTTCGATATTGGCCGGCAGACTCCAGTATCTTTTTAAATTCTATCTATTTTACTCTATTTTGTGCATCTCTGTTCTTCTCTCTAGGGTGACCATACATCTCAGATTGCCCAGGACATGTTTTATGCCTGTTGTCCACTTATAGTTTTAATATTGACTCTACTATCAAAACTTTCCTGGGTTGAATGACAAATTATATTTTTGCCTCTTTACCAAAAAAATTAATTGGCATTCAAAAGACATTCATTAAAATGTAGTGTAGTGGTTAGGAGCATAAGCTCTGAGACAGACTTTGGAAATTTACATCTTGCACCACTAACAATCTGTATGAACTTTCTGTTCCTCAGATACCTCCTCTGTAAAAATAAAATAAAATAATAATAACTGTTTCTCCTTCAGTCAGGAGTTAGCAAACTTTTAATGTAGAGTGATAGATAGTAAATATTGTAGACTTTGCAGGGCTTATAGTTTCTGTCACAGCTATTCAATCTGTCATTATAGCACTGAGAGCAACCAGATGATATGTAAATGAATGAGCATGGCCGTGTGCCAATAAAAGTTTACCAAAACAGACAGCAGGCCAAGTTTTCCCAAGGGCTGTAGATTATAGACCCCTGAATTACATTATATGTGTAAAAGAACTATTAATTTAGGGCTTCACAAAGCACGGAGACTCCCTTAATCTTTGGCAAGGAAGTTTTCCCCAAAACAGGAATATGTAGGCATTCCCAACAGAAGGAACAAAGATATGGAGGTGGGATCAGTCTGTGCTAAGGTATATGAGAAGTGGTTTACACCTACTATTCTTTAGAGACTTCTCCTCTTTACCTTGTTTTCATGATAAACTCCTGCTCCTCTTCCAAGACTCAGTATTAAAATCATGTCCTAAGCCTTCCTCAGAGGCCCTTGCCACAACTCCACCACTAGTACCCAGTCCCTGATAGAGTTAGCTACCTCTTATCATGCCCACTCAGCACCAATCATACCCGGTTAGATCACTGATTACACTGTATTATCACTATCAGATTCTGAGCTTTTCTCTTGCATTACCAAGCATGGTAATGATAAATGTGTATGAGCTGAGGAATGAATGAGTTTTACATTATGGAGGAAGAATCAGTAGACATAAATATATATATGACAAAAAGGCAGGGAAACTAAGCTGATTCTTACAGTCTTGTCCTGGGTATCTGTCAGACCAAAGGGAAGAATGACAGAAACACTGGAAAATCCAGTCCAAGCAACAATGGCTGTAAGGGAGGAAGGCATATGCAGCAGTGCCCATAAAGAAGAATAGATGCCAGGAAATTCTGGAAAAACAACTAGACAGAAGAGGATGTTGTATCCCATAAGAGTAATTTTATGGGATATTGTTGGGGAAGATATTCCAGAAGCATGAAGTCCACTGCATTTGGTTTTAAAGAGTTGATGAACCTTGAGAATTAATTCTCATTGTCTTTAGGCATTAGTTAGGGCTAGATACTCTGTAGTAATGTTAAAAGATAAACTGAGGCATATTAAAAGTATTGAGCAAAAGTTGAATTGGGCAGCACCAAATGGGAAGTAGTCAGAAGTCCTCCCCTGACAGAGCTAGGGACAAGACTTGTATCGAGAAAGTCTAGATAGAAGCAAAGCAAGGAAATTATTTGATCATCTGTAGCTTAAAGAGTTGCCTTATTTGGGAAAGCCTCACTGACTGTGATTGGTTGTCCTTAGGTTTTTATTTCTTAACCTTTAGGCATTTACAGGCTTAGGTTTTGGTTTGCTTACAAATTGCAAAGCCTTTGGAGCCACCTCAGTCTAATGGCCTCCTTGTTTAATTAATTTAACAACTGTAGCTCTAGATGGTATTCATTCTTAAAAGAATACTGTATGGATTCCAACGTGCTTTTCACTGACATTGATGCTGAACTTTTTTATGTCAGCAAACACTAAAATGCCCAGATGAGTATTTCACAACCTTCCTCTATTTTACAAATGAGAGAACTGAAGGAAAGGGGCTGGCCCAAGGCCACAGAGCAAGTTCAAGACCCTGCTGAGAGGAGAATCTAGGGGCCTGAATTGTCCCTGGGAGTTTATCCCCAAACACTTCCCCTCTGCTGCTCTCTGTCTTTAGCAGGGGCACAGGCTTCCCATCCCGATTAGGGAGCGCATTCCTCGGAGAGGACATTCGCATTTCATTTTCCAGAATCGCTAGCTAGAGTTCACCAAATTAAAGGCATTTTGACTGAGCCCACTCCCAGGGCTATCTCCTAGGGAGCATACTATTCCAACCTCGACTTCTCCATCTCAAAACATAAAGAACCGACCTCCACAAACATGAAGTAAGTGCTCAGTCAACGATCACTATTAATGTTAGCATACTTCGGACTGGGAAAATGAGGCAATGCGATAGGTAAGATGACTGACGTTCTCTGGGACTCATTCTCACCTGCTTGATGACAGGAGCGGCTTCCCCTGCTTTCCGACCCGCTCCCCCGCCGCCTCGCCCCCTTCCACTGGGTATCCATTGCCTACACAGCTTAGCGGAATCCCTGACTCCATCCTCAGATACCTGCACTTATTTTCCAGCGTATGTCGTTGCTCCCGCATCGTTCCCCTACACTTTTCCCACAGCTCCCGCGTTCCAGTTCTCGCAACTCTGCTCTTTAGAATTTTTGACGTACGGCCCCAGCGCGTGCTCGAAATATGGCGCCACCCGTCCTTCCGCTCAGCGGGCGCAGCCATATTAACCCTGGGTCCGGGCGGACTAACAACCCGGAAAGTATCGCGAGGCAGGCGAGACGGGGGCTGCGCCAACTTCCGCCGGAAGTTGGCGGGTCCGGCCGCGCTGGAGGCGGCGGCGGTCGGGGAGGTTTGGAGCGCTCAGCTGGGGGACCTGGAGACCGGGCGGGAAGTGGAGGAGTCCGGTTTCAGAAAAGGAGGTTTCAGTCACTGGCGGCGGTATTGGGAGCGAGGGCGCCATGGATGACCAGCGAGGAAGCGTTTGTAGCGGTCCGTAACTTCCGGTCCCGTTGTTAGTAATTAGGGGAACCCCGCCCCCTCGAGACAGCGATCGCCGCCCTGCTGCAGCTCGGGGTTTAGTGGTGCTGCTGGTAGTGGACGCTGAGTCAGCGATTTATTGAGGATTTTGGGGGCTAGGGATTAGCATGTCTGTGTGGGTGATTTCGCGTCTCTCAGGGTTACGGCTTGGGGTCACATAGAAATCAGTGGTTTGGGGGCCCTCAGGTGGGGACCCGTCATTAGGGTCTTGTTGGTTTGTTTTTTGGGGCTCAGTGAGTAGGGACTGTAATGGGCAACTGTGAGGAGCCTGTGTGACAGCTTGGGGACCAGGTGGCTCGTAATCGCTAAGGCGGGGCTCCAACCCTGAATTGTAACAGTTTGCATTCAGACTTCACACTTTTCAGTGTGTGTGTGTGTGTGTGTAGGTTTATGCCTATAATGAGGTGAGGATAGAGGGAGTTCTGCTTGGACCCTTGGATCTGTCTGGTGAACAGACTTCAGACAGTGTATATTCTCTACTACTCTATTGCAGTACTTCACGCCCGAGTCTCTCAAAAACCCTTCCTTCAAAGCTCCTTTACCTTCTCCCTGCCCTCACTGCCTTTGGACACTTTCAGTCACCCTCATGATGTCAGCTTCAACCTGTACACTCATGACGACCATAGCAGCAGCCGGGATGTTTCTAACAAGCTCCAGAGTCGCAGTAGTCACCTGTCTCCTACACATCTCTGTGAGGTTTACTTACAGACATCTCAATCTTAACATGAGCAAATAGAGTTTGTCATCTTCCTCCTCCATACTTTACCTACGTGTTCTACTATATTCTACATCACTATGAAATGCCATCACTTCAGCGAGATGGCCATAGTAAAAATCCTGGAAACATCTAGTTTTCTCCCTATATCCAATTAATCCTGGTGATTTTGCCTCCCTGACATCTCTCCAGTTTGTCCTCCTCATTCCCACTGTCATGTTCAGGCTGCACTATCCTTTGCCTTAAGCCTGTATCTGGAAAACCCTGAATCAGTGTTGACTTTCTGGGAAAGTCAGAGGAAGGAGTGGCTGATTCTATCGAGGCAGCTGCAAAAGCTTCCTAGAGAGAAGGTCGCATTTGAACTGAGCCTATGTATTTGAACTGAGCCTATAAATCTAAGGTACTGAGAGAGTGGCTGTTACAGCTTTTTGAACCCTTGTTTGTTTTGTTTTAGTCAAACTACCTTGTGAATTGTTCTCTTTGGAACTTCCTTGACCGAAGCTTAGGCTAAGAGGTCAGTAGGACAATAACTGCTAAAAATAAGTCATTTTTTTTATTTAAAAATAAGTCTATTCTAGAAAAATTGGAAACTGAAAATGCTAAATGCAACTCAATAAAAGTCACTTGTAATCCTACCACATTACAAGCAAATGTTTCCAAGCCTGTAAATACTTTCTAAGATATTTTAAATGACTGTGCAGTGTCCTATCCTTTTGATAATTGATTTAACCAATCCCTATTGTTGGACATTTAGGTGGTTTCTATATTTTAGGTGACAAAGGAACATTGTGATGAATAACCTTGCAGATATATCTTTGTGTATATCCATGCTTATTTTAAAAAAATCTAATAGTAAAAGTTATCCCCACAATAAGTCTAGTTACCATACAATACCGTACAAAGTTATTGCATATTATTGACTATATTTCTTCCCACATTCCATGACTTATTTTGTAACTGGAAGTTTGTACCTCTTATTATCCTTTACCTGTTTCACTTGGTCCCTCTCCAACCCCTCCCCTCTCTAGTAATCACGTTTGTTTCCTGTTTCTATGAGTCTGTTACTGTTTTTATTTTTTATTTTTAGATTCCACATGTAAGTTAAATCATATGGCATTTGTTTTTCTCTGTTTCATTTATTTCACTTAGCCGAATATTCTCTAGGTCCATCATGTCTCAAATGGCAAGATTTCATCCTTTTTAATAGCTGAATAATATTTCTTTGTACCTATCTTCTTTATCCATTCACCTATTGATAGACACTTAGATTGTTTCCATATCTTGGCTATTGTAAGTAATGTTGCAGTGAACACAGGGGTGCTTATATCTCTTCGAAATAGTGTTTTAGTTATCTATGGATAAATACCCAGAAGTGGAATTGGTGGATCGTATGGTAGTTCAATTTTTAATTTTTTAATGAACTTCCTTACTGTTTTTCATAGTGGCTGCACCATTTTACATTTTTACGAACAGTATGTGAGGGTTCCCTTTTCTCCACATTCTTGCCAGCACTTATTTTTATTTCTTTTTGATAATAGCCATTCTAACAGGTGTGAGGTGACATCTCATTGTAGTTTTGATTTACATTTCCCTGGTGGGTAGTTATGTTCAGCATCTTTTCGTGTGCCGAAAAGACTGTGTGGCAGTCTGTATGTCTTCTTTGGAACAACATTCAATTCCTCTGCCCATTTTTTAATTGGGTAGTTTATTTTTGATATTAAGTTGAATAAGTTCTTTATGTATTTTGGATATTAACCCCTTATTGGATGTATTATTTGCAAATATCTTCTCCCATTCAGGATGTTGCTTTTTTATTTTGTGGTTTCTTTCACTGTGCAAAAGCTTTTTGGTTTGATGTAATTCCATTAGTTTATTTTTGTTTTTGTTGCCCTTGCTTGTGGAGACTGGTCTAAAGTAAACATTGCTAAGACTGATGTCAAAGCTTACTGCCTATGTTTTCTTTTGATTTGTATATGGTTTCAGGTCTTACATTCAAGGCTTTAATCCATTTTGAGTATATTTTTGCATATAGTATAATCATTCTTTTAAATGTGTCTGTCCAGTTTTCCTAACACTGTTTATTGTAGAGACTGTCTATACCCCATTGTATGTTATTGCTTCCTTTGTTATGAATTAACTGATCACACATGCATGGGTTTATTTCTGGGCTCTCTATTCTATTCCATTGATCTATGAGTCTGTTTTCATGACAGTACCATACTGTTGTGATTATTATAGCTTTGCAGTATAGTCTGAAATAAGGGAGTGCAAAACCTCCAGCTTTGTTCTTCTTTCTCAAGATTGCTTTGGCTCTGGGGTCTTTTGTGATGCCATACAAATTTTAGTATTCTTGCCTTTAGTTCTGTGAAAAATGCCATCGGTATTTTGATAGGGATTGCATTGAATCTATAAATTGCTTTGGGTAGTGCAGACATTTTAACAATATTAATTTTTCCATACCTTGAGCTTGGTATATCTTTTCACTTATTTGTGTCAGCTTCAGTTTTTTTAATCAGCAGTCTTATAGTTTTCAGAGTGCAGGTCTTTCACTCCTTGGTTAAGTTTATTGCTAGGTGCTTTATTATTTTTTTTTTTTTGATGCGATTGTAATTGGAACTGTTTTCTTAATTTCTCTTTCTGATAGCTCGTTATTAGTGAATAGAAATGGAACTAATTTCTCTATATTTCTTTTGTATTCTATGACTATTGAATTCATTTATTCTGAGAGTTTTTTTGGTGGAGTCTTTAAGATTTTCTATATATAGTATGTCATCTGCATATAGTGACAGTTTTATTTCTTCCTTTTCAATTTGTATACCTTTTATTTCTTTTACTTGCCTAATTGCTGTGGCTAAGACTTTCAATACTATGTGTAGAATAAAAGTGGTCAGAGTTTCAGTTTTTCACCATTGTGTATGATTTTAGCTGTGGGTTTGTCATATATGGCCTTTATTATGTTGAGGTACATTTTTTATGCACCTTTTTTGAGGTTTTTTTTAAAATCACAAATAGATACTGAAGGGCAAAGATATTTAAACATATAATGGAATATAAACATCCTCAAAGAAAAACATATCTTGTCCTGATCTTTTCAGAACTGAAAGATAATATATTGATGTTGTCATAATATAATCCTTTGTGGTCTCTCTGAAAAGCAACTTTGACAGGGGCTGTCTCCAAAGTAGTCTTTTATGTAATTGGTCATAGGAATTTCTAGGCTCATGATTCTTGGAATCATAGGGCAGGCTCAGATTCTCAATGCTATCTTCTTTTTACTCCTTCCCTACTCATCCAAACCAAGCTCTGTCTTTACAGATATCTGCCCCTTCTGAAGAGGAAGAGAAAATGACTAAGTCTCAGGTAAGGGAGTGATTGATACCCCATTTTGTTTTTCCCTCTATTTGAGTCAGTGTAAAAGAATCCAATTCTGAATTTTTCACTACAATAGGATTTTAATATTAGCTGATTATTGTTTCTACCCCCACCCCTGGTCATAAAGAACTAGAGTTATTTTCTAAAAAGGGAAGAGGAAGACTATTTATATACATATATTTTTAAAGATGCAACAGGTTGAGAGCCTCCAAGTTTATATCAAGTGAGCATTCCTGGTGGATAATGGAGATCAAGTGAATTTGCTCATTTCTGTTGGTTTATCACTCAGCTAAATACTGCTAGCCAGCATCTTAGTGGTTGTGATTGTCATACAGTTTTAAATGTTTTTATTTGAAAGTATATGTTGTGTAATTTTATCTATAATGTTCTATTGGTTATACCCACGATGTAGCATATAGCTTCAGTATAGCAGTCTTCACAGTGGGGAGTACACATTTCTTAGATGTACAAGATGATCCACCGGGACACAGGATGAAAAAATGAGAACATCTACGTGTATTTAAATAAACATTTTTAAAAAAGGTATATATTGTTGCATGCATGCTTTTTTTAAACTGAAAAATATCTCATCAAGAGTTGCCTCATGAAACTAAGCAGGGTCGAGCCTGGTTAGTTCTTTCTTAGATGGGAGACCCCCCTAGGAAGCCCAGGTGCTATAGGTGTAAAAAATAAAAAAATAAGAGATTGTAAGCGGACAAGTTCCTTGCAATCTGCGAGGTCAACCAAGAGTTGCCGCACCTAAAAAAAAAAAAAAAAAAAAAAAAGAGTTACCTCATTAGAACAAAAGACACTCCTAAAACCCAGGAAATTCTACAGATTATAAGAATTCTGTCAGGAACCAGAATCGAAGACTAAATAGTAGAACAAAAGATACTCCTAGCACATTTATTGCTTAGTTAATTACAAAAGTTTTAAGAACTCTGGCCAGGAGCCAGGGATGAAGACCAATATATATATTTCTTATTATATTACAGTATCACAGTTTTGGATTTTAAAAGTTTGGGGACTACTGTGTTATGTACTTATAATTCTACACTC
Organism: Cynopterus sphinx; assembly: GCA_030015415.1. NCBI lineage: Eukaryota > Metazoa > Chordata > Mammalia > Chiroptera > Pteropodidae > Cynopterus > Cynopterus sphinx. Next base: position 114,155,943 of record CM057385.1, on the reverse strand, counting down.
AGTTCCAGTGTGTGGGTTCTTTAACTCCATACCACCAAGCAATCCTTCAACACCAGCTGGCTGTTTTACAATTCAACTCAATTTTGACACTACATACCTGGAAATAGTGTCAGATCCTATAGCTTAAGAGCTCAGTCCTATAAAGATTGCTCCCCACCATGCCCACACACTTCAGATGCCAATTGCCAGTCCAGGTTGTTACCTGTGCTTCTGGCTGACTTGCTGGAGGCCCCCTCCTTTGGTTTGATTAATTTGCTAGAGGGCCCCACAAGACTAAGGAAATCAGTTTACTTGCTAGATTATCAGTATATTACAAAGGATATTAAAAGATACAATTCAGTAGCTAGGCGAGAGAAACATAGGATGAGATCTGGAACAAAGGAGCTTCTGTATCCCTGGAGTTTGGGGCCTGGCACATAGCATGTGGTATAATTCTGGTTCATTCTGTAAATTCTCCAAACTCCCTCCTCTTGGGTCTTTATTGAGGCTTCATTACATAAGTATGATCAAGTTGTTGGTGATCGATTCACTCTCTAGTCCCACTCATGTCCCTGAAAATCAGGGAGTGGGAATGAAAGTTCTAACCCTCTCTTTAGGGTTAATTTTCCTGTCCACCCCTCCTTAGGGGCTTTATAAGAGCTACCTCATTAACATAACAAAAGACCTTTGTTTTTTTTAATCAGAGGAAATTACAAGGGTGTTAGGAGCTCTCTGCCAGTAACCAGGAACTAGGACCAAGATCAAATATATATATACATACATACATACACACACACACATACATACACATATATATGTATATATATATACATACACATACACACACATATATATATGTATATATATGTATATACATATATATTATTTTTTTAATCAAAAATCACGATAACAGTACCATTGGTACCAGTGTACTTCCTCATTTCTAGAGATCATTTTTGTCTACCCCATCTTTGCCACCAAATTGCATAGTCATATTCTAGATTTATAATCACCTATAACTGTACAACCTCCAAGCAATTCACTCTGGCCATTATTTGTTTCTAGCTCATTTACTTTACTACCTTGATTCCAGTAATTTTTCAGTTCTGGGTAGACCTCTGATCCATTGATCCTCCATTTTTTTCACTGTTCATTATTCCACTTTCCCCAGTCTTGTTTTTTTTTTTTGTTCTGGGCAGCCATCATCCCATTCAAGTCCAATTGGCTACTTATTGCCATGAATATTTATTATAATAGATACCTTGAACTTAATTTGGACAACTAGAATTTGTGTGTGTGGTAAATATATATAACATAAAATTTGCCATTTTTAAGTGTACATTTCAGTTGTGATATTTTCACAGTTTGTTTATCCATTACCACTGTGTATTTCCAAACTTTTTTATCACCTCAAATAGAAACTCTGTACCCATCAAGCAATAACTCCCCATTCTTTACTCTTACCCACAGCCTCTGGTAACCTCAAAACTAATTTATGACTCTATGAATTTGCCTATTTAAATATTGCATAAAAATGGAATCATTCAATATTTTTCCTTTTGTATCTAACTTATTTCGCTTAGGTATTTTCAAGGTCTGTCTATGCTGTAGCATGTATAAGGACTTCATTCTTTTTTATGGCTAAATATAGTCCATTATGTAGGTATATCACATTTTGTTTATCCATTCATCTGCTGATGGACACTTGGGTTGTCTGTCTCTACCTTTTGGTGAACATGGACATACAAATATCTGAATACCTGTTTTCAAATCTTTGGGTACATACCTAGGAGTGGAATTGCTGGGTAGTACGGTAATTCTGTTTAACTTTTGGAGGAACTTGCAAAGTGTTTTGCACAGCAGCTACACCATTTTAAATTCCTACCAGCAATGTGTGAGGGTTCCACTTTCAACACATCCTTGCTAACATTTGTATTTTCCATTTTGTTGGTTATAACCATCTTATTAGGTATAAAGTAGTATCTTATTGTGGTTTTTGTTTACATTTCTCTAATGATTAATGAGGTTGAGCATGTTTTCATGTGCTGTTGTTCATTTGCATACCTTCTTTGGAGAAAGAAGTCATTTGCCTTTTTTTTAGTGACATCATTTGTCTTTTATTATTGGACACATAGAATTCTTAATTCCACTTCTCTTCTCCACCCAAACCTGCTCTTATGTTCTTAACTTTAGTAGCATGCCCGTTTCTTAAATGAAAAACCAAAGACTGTTAGTTGGTTCCTCTCCTTAACTCATATACTGTTTTTCAGATATATCTTGGTTAGATTTGATTAACATCAAATTTGCAAATGGAATTCTCTTGTAGTACCTAATAAGGGTTTGAAAAGTAAACAACAATGAGCACAGTAGCACTTTGTTGCTAACTTATCATAAATTTTTTCATTATTTCTAGATACACATTTAAAGAATTAAGTTGATTAAATATTGCTTATATTTTATTGGTTTTTATTTTAATTTAAACTTTAAAGACAGTTTTTATATTTAATTTTCAGAAGTTTTTTAATGGAAAAGTTCAAAGATACATAAAAATTTAGAAAACAGTATAACAAACTCTTGTATGTTCTTATCTAATTTCAATAATGATCAATATTTTACATATCTCACATCTTTTCTATCTCCCTTTATTTGTTCTCTGGAGTATTTTAAAGCAAACCTGAAACTTTACCAGTATATACCTGCTTTACAGATTTTTGTTATCTTCATTTCTTTTTAGTGGTTCCCTTTCAGAATACACTTATTTAAGTTAAAACGTTGAGTTAAAACTATTAAGTCAGTGATAGTTCAGGTGACATACAGATATGGTAAAAATCATGAATGTGGTCTATGACTAAATGATGTTTGAGAGTATTATTCTGAAGTACTCATGGTTCTTTGAATTTGCCATTCTTTCTCAGATCCTCATGCCTTTTTCTTACTCCTTCCTCCATTTGGAATGATCTTTCTATTTCCACATCTTCCAGTTTTTACATTTCAAAATAAAATTTATCTTTACTTTTTTAAATCTTAGTTTTACATTTTCTGTTATCTATTTTGCGTAACTTTACGTCTTCTATAAAGCCAAACTCAATGTCCCAAAATGAAATGCTCTTTCCTATTTTTATCATAACCCATTTAACACCTTACAGGTTTTATATATTTACTTGTTTGTCTCCATCTACTAGTCTCTAAACTTCCTATGTTGTGTTTTATTCATATTTGTATTCTGAGTACAAAATAGTACATAGTACATAGGTGTTTAATAAATGCTTATTGATGGAAAGAGAGAATGAAGGGTTTTCGATAGCACTGTTTTTATAATAGGATTTTTTCTTCTCAAATTGGTCTCATAGTAACACCTTTAATTTATTATGATGAACTCTGTATGATGAAAACAGCAGTCATTTTTTTATATAACACCCAGTGATTTTCACTGTAGATTGAACAAGAATGTCCTATTACAGGAGTTTGTGTCATTCAAGGATGTGACTGTGGACTTTACTTGGGAGGAGTGGCAGCAGCTGGACTCTGCTCAAAGAAACCTGTACAGGGATGTGATGCTAGAAAACTATAGCAACCTTGTGTCAGTGGGTAAGGACATCTTCCCGCAGAAAGTACTGCTATTAGTTAGTTACCTATTGCAGTTACTCAAAAATTAGTGGCTTAAAACAAACATTTCTTACTAACAATTTCTGTAGGTCAGGAATTTACCATACTTTAGCTGGGTGGTTCTGGCTTGTGGTCTCCTATGTGGTTGTAGTTAGATGTTGGCAGGGTCTGCGGCCATCTGAAAGCCTGACTGGGAGTGTGGGACCCACTTTCAAGATGACTTATTCACGTGGCTATTGACAGGAACCTTTAGTTTCTTGCTGTTCAGTGGCAGGAGATTTCAGTTCCTTACCATGTGATGTGGGTTTGTTCTCTAGAAATGGGAAACTTCCCCCAGATAGAACGATTGAGAGAGAACAAGGAGGACGTCCCAGTGCCTTTTATAACCAAGTCTCTAAAATCACACACTATCACTTTTACCTTATTGTGTTTATTAGAAGTGGGTTACTAAATACAGTCCATGCTCAAGGGGAAGAGAATTAAGCTCCACCTCTTGAAGGGAAGAGTTTCAAAGAATTTATAGACATTTATTAACCCACCATAGTACCTAAGTGACTGCCTTTTCTTTCTTGTTTACTAAAAGCTGTTTGGTCTCTAAAGGCTTGATGAGCTTTGTTTCGAGCTATGTTCAAAAGAATATCATTTTTGAGTACCAAATACTGTGTTCCTACCTCTTCAGTGAACTTGAATGCAAAGAAAATGGGTCCTGCATCTTGCTCATTCTTTGGAGACTAAAGACAATAGGCTGGGCCCAGGTTCTTAGTTTTTATATAATGAGATATAATACATATAGTAAAGTGCACATATTAAGTATACAGCTTAGTGCATTTTTTATATGTATACACTTAACCACTGCCCAGATCAAGCTAAAAACATTTTCAGCACCCCAGCAGTCTCCCTTGAAACTCTTGCCATTTATCTCCTTTAGAGATAATAACTTGTGGCTTCTATCATCATAAATCTGTTCTTAAACTTCATGTAAATGTAGTGATACAGTATGTCAGTTTTTTTTTTTGTCTGATGTATTTATTTAACATAATATCTGTTTTTGTATGTGACAGTAGTTCAGTTCTCATTATTGCATTATATTCCATTTAATGACTGTACAGTAAATAATTCATTAGTTTATCCATGCTACTGTTCATGGTCATTTAGGTTGTTTCAGATTTGGGCTATTGTGAATAAAGCTGTTCTGAACAATCTTATACATATCTTTTGGTGGAAATAAAGATTTCATTTTTACTGGGTATATACATAAGAGTGGAATTTTTGGGTCATAGGGCATATGTATATTTAGCTTTAGTAGATGCTATCAGTTTTCCAAAGAGGTTATAGCAATTTATATTCTGCTAGCAATGTATGAGAGTTCCATCAAGCTTTGATAATATCAGCCATTTTACTTTTAGCCATTATTGTATGTAATGTAGTGGGCTTGAGTTATAGGATGGTGGATTGTCCACTAATGGCCAAATCCTCTATCATTTACTGTAAACAGGGTATCCGTCTCTGAAGTCACATAAAATCTTCTTAAAGCAAGGAGAACCATGGACAGAGGCGGGAGAAATCTCAAATTGGGCCTATACAGGTAAGTGAGAACCTGGCACATGGATGGCAGGGAAATAAGATTCATATTGATTAGTATATTTGAAATATTTTTTAGGAAATTATTTTTTAAGGCATAGGTATTTAGAAATGGCTGAAGACAGTTGATTGTGGCGGGATTGTTGGATACCTAAATAACACTGCAAAATATCAATATTATACTTTTTCTTTGCTTGAATTTAGAGAGAGAGGTAACCCTCTTACCTGTACTCTGGAACTTATCTATGTCCCGTCATTTAGGACATTTCTTCGCCTCCTTTTGGCTAACATAGTCAGCACCCACTCTCTCCAAATAGTTTTATTCATCCAGGATTCTTCGATATACTCTCTTTCAAAGTTAGTTGCTAAATAATATTCTTATTTTTTCTTAATGCCTTCTATTTTCCTCTCTCTTTTAGTGTGAAATGTCTTAGAATTATAATCTTTTAAAAAAATCTTCAGGACTCTAGTAATGGAAATATTTTTATTTGCCTGTCTTTTCTGTGACCATTTTTAGTCAGTTATTGTCTTGATTGTTTTTCTTGTCATTCTTCAATGCTGCTTATTAAATTTTCATTTGAGTGTATCCTCCCTACTTTTATCTTGTAATTTAATCTTCTACCTTTTCCCCCTTCATTTAATCAATTCATTTTCATCTCCCCCTTTTTTTTCATTTAATTTTTTAAAGTTCTGTTTTATTGTCATTTTCCATGTCCTCAAATGCTTGTTTGAGGACAATGAGTGTATTTAATTCTGTTTAGAGTTCAGACAAAATTTGTTTCTGCTTCATGGCTAGTTTTTTTTGTTCTTATTATGTTTCCAGGGGATGATATCCTCTGTTGATTTGTATACAAATCTATTTCCTGATTTTCTATAAACCTTCCCTATGAACTTGACTTTTTTTTTCTGTTCACTTTTATCATATAATGGTATACTTATAAGATTCTAACTTTATGGAGTTCTTTTCTGTTAATATAGGAAAGTCCAGGTACTTTAGCAGCATCTGGCCTCCCTTCCTACTTTCCTTTTTTTGTGATTGGGGAGAGTTTTAAGTTTTATGGTTTTGTGGTTCTCTTTATTTCCCGAGTCCTAAATTTCCCCCTTTTTTCTTCTTTTCCTCATTACCACCACCTAATACTAGAGAGTATGTCTTCTTCTTTTTTGTTTTTTGTTTTTGTCTAACTCAGAAGTGTCTTGTACTTCTTATTCAGAATTGTTTCCTTTTAAATAGAGCCTGCAGCCTACAATGCCTTTTTATGTCATCTGACCTTTTTAAGTTGCATGTACTTTGCAATCTCTTTCCTGCAGTTGTGCTCCAATCTGCCTGATTACTTATAGTATATTTATATTTAGTGTGGACTTAATCTTCCTTCTGGTTACTTACTCTCAGTTCTTTTCACTAGCATCTTTCCTCTATCTTTCCTGAAATTATTTTTTGGTCTGCCTTTGTTCTTCACAGAGCCTCATGGTGGAGTTGGGTTGGGACAGAGTGTAGGGAATCTTATGGGACCGTGATAGTGAGTTCATCAACTTATCTTTTCCCATTTCTCCCCTCCTTGTTTTTCTTATGTCTATTTCTTCCTCTATCTTTGGGTTTTAAGATCATAATCTTAAATTTCAGATCTGACCATACTTTTTAGATTTCTATTTCCATTAAAATGAAGAACTATATTTGTGTTTTGTGTTATATTCATCAAAGCTCAAGAGCAAAGTAACATCATTTATACTTGGGCTTTCTTTCAGACTTTGAAATTAGACCTAAAATGAAAGAATTAACTCCACAGAAGAGCAATCCTGAAGAAGCGATATTTCATAACGTGATAGTATACTTAAGGTTTGAAGACTGGAAACTTGGAGGTAAGATAAATCACCGGGAAAACCAAGACAAGTTTTTGAATCAAGTTTCATTCATTAACAGTGTGTCAGTGACAAAGGGAATAGACCATGAATGTAATACACTGGGAAAAATATTTCACATGAGTGCACCGTCTAATGAACATATCAGAGCCTTCATGCAGAAGTCACACTTCTTTGCACAACCAAAAAATCTAACCAGTGAGAAATCATATAAATGTATTCAGTGTGGAAAAGCCTTCAGTGGAAAGTCAGGGCTCATTGTACATCAGAGAATTCATACTGGGGAGAAACCATTCAAATGCAATGAATGTGGAAAAGCCTTTATTCAGAAGTCACAACTCACTGTACATCTGAGAACTCATACAGGAGAGAAACCCTATGAATGTAGTGAATGTGAGAAAGCATTCATCCAGAAGTCAAACCTCATTATTCATCAGAGGATTCACACAGGGGAGAAACCTTTTGAATGCAATGAATGTGGGAAAGCTTTTATCAAAAAGTCAACACTTACTGTACATCAAAGAGCTCATACTGGGGAGAAACCATATGAATGTAATGAATGTGGTAAAACTTTCATCTGGCGATCACAGCTCATTGTACATCAGAGAATTCATACAGGGGAGAAACCCCATGGGTGTAATGAGTGTGGAAAAGCCTTCAACAGGAAGTCAGAACTAAGAGTACATCACAGAATTCATACTGGGGAGAAACCCTTTGAATGTTATGAATGTGAAAAAGCCTTCATTCAGAAGTCAGACCTCATTGTACATCAGAGAACTCACACTGGGGACAAAAGGTATCAGTGCAATGAATGTGGGAAAGGCTTCATCCGGAGCTCACAGTTTATTGAGCATCAGAGAATTCATACTGGGGAGAAACCCTATGAATGCAGTGAATGCAGAAAAGCCTTTATCCAAAAATCACAACTCATTGTGCATCGGAGAATCCATACTGGGATGAAACCATATGAGTGCACTGAGTGTGGAAAAGCTTTTAGCAAGAAGTCCCACCTCACTGTACATCATAGAATACACACTGGAGAAAAACCCTATGAATGCAGTAAATGTAGAAAAGCTTTCAGCAAGAAATCTACTCTCATTTTTCATCAGAGGATTCATGTTGAATAAAAACTATTTTAATTGAATGATAAAACCTTAATTTAGAGATCAAAATTTTATTGTTCATCATAGAATTTATATAGGCTAGAAATTATATGAATTTACTAAACGAGAAACTTCAATAATACCTCTAGGACTATTAAGCACTAGAAAACTCATACTAACAAGCAAGTTTGAAAAATCATGTTTCCAAAAAAACTACTATATTGGACATCTTGGTTCAGACATAACAGTAAAAGTGTTTTAAAGTGTGCTAGAAAAACCTAAATTGCACTTGATTGACTTGTTCACTGTGAAGGACAGTTTTTTAAAAATCTGCAGGTAAATTGATTAATCAGGACAATGGGACAACCATATGTAATCTTTCTGCAAATGACATAGGAATGGCATTCAAACCCAATTTATTAGTTGGAAGTGAATATGAATATTTACACCTGTCTTACTTTTCCACACTAAATGACACTATTTTCCTCACATCTTAAAACACAAAGTGTAAATGGATAAATTGTAACTGCAAAAGCAAGATGGATTGTTATTTTTACACAAGAGTGTAAAAAGTTATAATACATATAACTCTTCCATCACTTTTTCTTGATGTGTATAGAATGAAGAGAGATAAAGCCAGGGTATTTTTAAGACTCCAAAAGTCAGTAATAGACTTAAACAATATTGTTTGATGTAAACTATGCCAAGATAAGACACTAAAACACAATACTGAAAGTGGGCAACAGAGTGGTTGTTGACAGTGTTGGCATACTCAACTCATGACAAAAATAGTTCTATACAAGGAATTCCTGTTTGTACTCTGTTAGCTATTAGCTCAGTAAAGTATTTATACAAACACTATTATACATAGCTTAGAATCTTTGTATCCTTGTGATCAGAATTGAATTTTTTTTTAAAGCTTCCTTTATTGGATGTTTCCACTACACAGACATTCTACTTAGCATTTGATATGCACTTCATTTAATCACTGGCATTATCACCATCTTATAGATGAGGCAAGTAGAAAGAACCAAGAGATATTTTCTGACTCAGCTGAGGCTACATGGCTAGTAAGTAGAGGGTTGGGATTCAGAACAACCTCTTAGCATCCACACTTCTCTCCCAGTGGGGAGGTGGATAGCTTGGTGCCATGTCATTTCATCTCCAGATAGAACTGATGAATTTGATTGAACATCATATGGTATTTTATGTCCTGTCCTTACATTATGCTGAATAAATCCACATGAAATATGGATTTTAAAGAGGTTATTAGATTCCAATTTCTTACAGATAGATGCTGTTGGATATACTGTGGTTTTTGACATTGGTTTAGGTATATCTGTTTTGCTGTCCTGTGAATTTTGTTATGACCATCCTATACAATTGATATTATACTAATATTTTTTGTTTGAAAAAAGAAGTCTTTGTTTTGTTGATCTGTCATTTTATCACAACTTTTTAATTTATTTTTATTTATTTATTTTACAAATTCTGCTGTTACCCAAGCTATTATAACAGAGCTCCATGGTTGTAATAGCTTCTCCCTTTAACTTCCTCTTTCCCTCTGTAAAAGAACTTTCTGCTTTGTTTTGCTGCACTTCTATGCACATGGCTCGCCAAGTCTGCATACACCAATTGCAATTCTTTTTTTTTATTTTTTCAGAATAAATTCTTTTTTGCTAATGGAATACCTAGTGAACTGTTTTGGTCAACTACTTCCTACATAAGATCAGAAAGAAAGCAAAAATATCTGTTCTTATTTTTATTCAAGGTTGTAATAGAAGTCCTGGCCAGTGTAGTAAGAGACAGAAAAAAATGAAAAGCATAGAAACTGGAAAGAAAGAAGTAAACATTTTTTTTATTTAACATTATTTTATACATATAAAATCCTAAAGAATTGACAAATGTTAACTAAAACATAAGAATGAATTTTGCAAGTTCCCAGAATAAAAGGCCAATAATACAAAAAAGATTGTGTTTCTGATTATTGACAACCAAACATTGAAAAGTAAAATTTCAGAATCCATTTACAATAACATGATAAATTATAAAATACTTAGGAATAAATCAATCAAAGATAAGCATTGAAAACTGCAAAATATTGCTAAGAGAAATTTCAAAACAAAATAAATGGAGAGATTATTTTCATGGATTGTAAAACCCAATAATGTTATAATGTCATTTGTTCCCACATTGATTTATTCACTTCTGAGTAGAAGCCCAATAGGCTTTTTTTTTTTGAAGAAGTTAATCAGCCAATTCTATACTTATATGGAATGCAAAGGCTTAGAAGAGCCAAAATAATTTGGAAAATGAACAAACTTGGAAGACTTATGTCATCAGTTTTCAACTGAATATAAATATTAATTTAAGTGTAATTGTAGAAACAGTGTGGTGTTGGCCTAAGCATAGACCAATATCAATGGAATAGAAAAAATATCCAGAAAAACACCCATACATACATGGGCAATTTATTTATTTACCTATTTATTTATTTATAGAGTTTCATTATTGATTGATTGCTCGAATAAATGATTTACATTTTTTCTTTTTCTTCTTACCCCATCTACCTCCCCTATTCCTTAGAATCTTGCATATGTAAATTTTTTTATGTACAAGTGAAGGCTAGTTTTATTTACTCCTTTTAAATTAGTTTGCCTCTAAATTTTCTCTATCACATATTACACTGGATAGTACCCATAACACAATTTTAAATGGAAGTGAGAAGAGTTGACCTCATTGCTTTTTTCTTGGTCTTAGGAAGAAAGCATTCATTTTTTACCACAAAAGAATGTTAGCAGTGCATTTTTTGTAGATGCCCTTATTGATTTGAAAAAGTCTCTTTTATTCTTGGTTTCTGAGAGGTTTTTAAAAAATCATGAATAGGTATTAAATCTGTCACGCTTTTTCTTCATCAATAGAGATGAGCATATGAATTTTCCTTTTAATATTGTTTTATTTCTTCATTTTTAAATGTTAATTCAATCTTACCTTCTTGAGGCAAACCCTACTTATTAATGGTATGTAATCACTTTTATATATTGCTTTACTAGTCTCTTCTTTCAAATTCTCTGGTTTGAATATCCTAAACTCAGCCTTCCTGATGTCTGATCTCTTTCTCCTAAACTCACTGAACTCTTGGGCTCTCTTTGAGATATTCCTCCCTGAGGATTTATCCTGAAGACATCCTCCAGGCTGCAAACTGGGCAGTCACAGAGCTCACCTCATTTTTTTCTCTTAAGGGTCACAGTTCTGAGCTATCTGTTAATCAGTGTCTGAAATCCAATATTTTCTATGTTTTGCCCAGTTTTCTAGTTATTTAAGATAAGAGGGTAAGTTTGGTCTCTTTTATTCCATCATGGATGGTTGTAAAATTCTTACCTCCACACCTACCCTCATCCCTAGCAGTTTTTTTAAAAAATGGAGTTGTCACATTTATTTTCAACATCATCTGAAAATGAAAATGGAAAAATAAATAGTCCAAAATTTCTTGGCTAAGAACATTCACAGCAATTTTCCTACTTGATAAACTTTTTTGGAAACTTATAATAAAGTATTATGGTATTGTGCTGGAGCCTGTCAGCCAAGATCAAACAGTCCTGAGAGGGGGAGTGAGGATTAAGGATTAAGGAAAAAAGACAGATGGCTGGCCGACAATGGCAAAGCATCTTAGGCAGTGAGCTATAACATGTTTAGTTGGGTCTAGTACATGCTTCCTTCTTTCTTCTAGAATTTTACCTTCTTCCTCTGTGGTAAACAAAACTTGTAACAACTGTTGTTAATCATCTTAAGTGGGTTGATGAGTAAAGAAAATAGTCTCTAAAGGAGAGATTAGTCCTTGTGGTTTCTCTGGGAAAGAAGAGTTTTGATGTTTCTCGTTATACAGATTCTTCCTGTTATCCAAAATCTTAATTTACTATATTAGCATATTTAATAACTATAAAAATGTGATTATAGTAAATACTAAGACTTAATATCAAGACTGTATTTACCTAAAATATAGCTATCTAATTATTATAACAGTTTTACTGTCATGGCCCAAATCAGAGCCATGCCCTTTGCTTTTATATAAATAAGCCCCTTGTTTCTGAATAGTCAGGTCTATTCCTGATATTTATGATATACAATATTTTATAATAACTGAAATTATGGCTGATATTATTATATAAGAACATATGAATAGCAAAGATATTGACAAATTTCTAAGAACTTGAAACACTTGTTTTAATAACATATATTTATAAAATATAACCTAAAAAGGTAAGTATTATTTATTACTTGATAATGTTTTTTATATAATTTAATATATCAAACAGACTGAATTAACTTAACATTTACCTTTTACGAAGTGCCAAAACTAAACCTTTGAGATTTTCCAGGGACCCTCTGGGAAGTTGCAAAGTTATTTTGAGATAAAACAAAAATCCTATTTAGATTTTGTTAGAAAATTTGTCACAATGTTATAAGGTTTGATCACTTTATTAAATAGGATTATAGGTCATTATGAAACAATACTTAGTAATCTATTTAACCAATGCAATAATAAAAAATTTCAAAGGTAAATATGACTATAAAAAAACCTTAGCACTCTTGTTAAGAAGACTCAGTTTTTAAGTAATTAAAGACATAATAAAGACTATAAAGTACAATTAAGTGTTTTCCTTTTCTTAAAAATACATCCTTGATATTTCAAAACACAAATTATTTCCCTTGCATACTTTGCATGCAGAATTTTTTCCTTTGCTTGTATTCCTGGTAATTTGTTTACATATACTAGAATTTATAACTCTCAGTAGCCTTAACTTCTAGAGAAAACAATGAAGTAGGCAATAGTAAACTAAACTGCATTTTATATATGTCAGCATTTAATAGATTAGCAAATTTATGAACATACCAATTTTCTAATTTTATAATCTTGAACAACTGGTAGAATTAGCATAAACTTACTTGACCAATAAACACAGGTAGAATAAAATTGTTTCTGATAACTTGAAAACACAACTACTTTTACTTGACCTACAATATTAAATTATTCTTATTACCAAAGATTATCTCAGATCATGTAGATTTGATAAAACAAAAATTTGTATTAGTTTCTATTTTTCTGACAATTTTAGGAAGACTTAATCTAGAAGGTGCTTCTTTCTAAACCAATTAAAACAGAGCTCTTTTATAAATTTATTTTCCAATAAAAATAGACGCTCTAGCTCCATAGGCTTGAGCTTGTCTCCTGAAATCCTTAAAATGGTTAAAGAGGTATTGAAAGGGGGGAAGACATAGGATGATTTGAGAAAGAAGCCTGACCCATGTTAGTGAAAACAGGCAAGAAAAGAGAAAATCCCCACAAGAGCCAACTAAGCCAGGTCTAGGACCAGCCTTTCACCTAGTATCCAGTCAGGCGGGACCATGGAGGCCAGACCTAAGGAAAGAATCAAAATAAGTATAGGAGGGTAGCAGTACATTTGGCCAGCCTAGACAGATGCCAAGACAGACAAGGCAAAGCACAATAACACAAAACACTAGCGTACCAGAAACCAGAACCAGAACATGTACAGGGTCAGAGTCTGACGTCTCAGACCGACCGAACTAGGGAAGTATTGCTGCGTCCAGCCTTCCACTAGTTATCCAAGGGCCCAATCAGACAGGAACAGAACTGATGCATCTAGATAGATGCTAACGCAGTCTTATTCACCGGTGAGGCTGCTTTAAGTGGCTCGTGCCCAATTACAGTTAAAATGAAACTTCTTTTCCTCCTGCCCTCCTGAGCAAGGCTGCTTGGCCTCTGGGGCTGAGAAACATCTCTCAGCAGCCACCCCCTGGACGAGGCAAGTCCTTACCCAAGGTGGCAGGGGGTTGCGGGGTTTTAGGAGATCCCTCCCTCTGTTGCATCCGGATCAGAAGTTAAAACAAAAAAAACAAAAAAACAGAAGTTAGTCTTTTTACAAAGCTAGCAGAATCTAGTCATTACAAAGATAAATGTAGCCAGGGAATTTGCTAGTTTTAAACATGGCCTTGCAGATGTTCTTGTTATCTATGCCCTGGAATGTTGCGCTCTTAGCATATGAGAGAGCTCATTGTCACAAGTTTCAGGACAGACAGGAAGCAGTTAAGGGTCCCAGGAACTAGGCATTCTTGTCCTAGTTAAAAATTGCTAAGGTAAAGACTTCCTTTGTCTAGTTTTCGGGGCTTTTAATTTTACCCTTACCACATTTTAGCAGGCTGTCACATTCCCCACTGGTTTTCAGGCACATATCAAATCTTAGATGTCCTATAAACTGAAGCAACTGAGGTACCTCTGTTACTCGAGTAGATAATACTATTAATTTAACAGCCTGGACTCTCTGTTTAATATACTTTATAAGGCAATTTACACAAGATTCTTAGTTCATTTTACAGATTTTGAAACTAAGCTGTTTAAAAGGTAAAATTTGGGACTGTGGTTGATGCAGTAAATGAATATTGAAACAAACAAAAACTTTACTAAATATTTACATTTAAAATAAGGTTTTTAACTATTCAATATACTTTTGAAATGATATCTTCTTAACATTATTTGACTTAAAACATTTACAATCAGCAAGACAAGTTGCACATAAAAGCCTGACATTCTGATTTACTGGATTTACATTTTTCTAAGTATTACAAGTACAATTACCTATATATAATTGGCTTTTAAAAATATGGTACACTAGTAAACAACATTTTATAGCAATTATCTTATGTGAAATTACAAGTGAAAAACAAATTTCTCAATAACAGTGAGTTACTAAATTCCTTTATCCAATAGTTGTTATAACATTTTAAAAAGCCTAAACACACAAACCTGATTTTTTTTTTTTTTTACAGTAGGGGGGTGCATTGTGCTCTTAACAGAGCGAAGGGAAGGAGGCTTACTTAGTTTTCACTAGTTTCTAATTTGAATTTTGTCAATATTTCCTTTAAAGTCCTGTTTATCCTCTTTTCCTGACCTGAATTCTGTGGTCTATAAGCACAATGCAATTTCTACTCTATTCCTGGTAATTTTGCTATAATACTTGGTGTTTTATGAATACCTAATCTCGGCACCTATTCTGACAAGCTTTTCCTGAGCTTGCTGCGACTATAGCTGTTGCATCTGGGCAGCTAATGAAATGAAAGCGTTTTGCAAGCGCTATAGCTCTGCCCCGAGCGGATCGCGCCCTCAGTTCCCACTAAGGCTACAAAGGGAGGAGGGGGGTCATTCTCCTCCTCGCGGTACCTGGCAGCCTCCTCGTCTAGCTGTTCTGCATCTCCTGGATCTAAAGGCTCCCTATTTCCATCTCCGGGCACCCATGCAAGAGTAGGCTCAGTGCAGACAGGAAGCTGGGGCGGTGTAGAAGGCTTAGTTTCACTTTCTTCTAAACAAGTTGTAGTACTCTAGATGCCCTGGTCCTGTGACTCCCTCTTTTATTTTGTCCCTCTCATGCCTAGGGTCTAGGCTATCCCTTATTAAAGTCCATAATCCAAAGGTATTCACAAGCACCTTACCAGGTTTATGAATATTATAGTAGTCTTGAAGCCTTTCTCCTACCTTTTCCCAAGTTTCTAAACTCACCGTTCCCTCCTCTGGAAACCAAAGATATACTTTCTCTACAAAATCTAAAAAGCTACATAACTGTTGATTTTCTACTTTTGCTCTACGGGCCTGAAGCATATTCTTAAGCATATTTACAAAAAGCGCGCGGCTATTTTTGTTTGCCATTATTTCTTAACTTGTTCTTCTACTTTGTTCCTTTTGCTCCCGAAGATTATTCACTGCAACCCTTACCTTACCGAGCGCTCACTATTCCGCAGTGTCCTTCACTGAATCCCCCGTGCTCAGTGGTCCCTGTTCAGGGGCCACTTGCCAGAGCCCACCAGCTAATATCGAACCGTCCTGAGAGGGGGAGAGAGGATAAAGGAAAAAAAGACAGAAGAGAGAGAAAGATTTGGGAGGACTGACAGTCAATACTGCAGCCCCGAGTTTATTTAGCACAGCATATTTATAACATCAGGATTGCATGGGAAATGCAAGCCACAAGTATGCACAAGCAATTAGTGACATTTGCACAAGAAGCCTGTGCTTTCTCAAGGTTTCTGCCTCCCTCCTTATTGAAGTCATAAAACACACAGATCACTCTCTGGAGCCACAAAGGCGCTTCTCAGCCATTACAAGATTAGCAAGGCATTGGTAAACTATGTAAATCTCCTGCTGTAGACCTCCTGCTGCAAACCTCCTCCTGCCGTGTAAACAATCCCTCGCCTGCTTTAAGGGCAGTCATCACTCAAAGGCTTCGGAAATGGGAGTGATTAAAGTTCTTAAGAAGTTCACTTTTATTTCCCTAACTGTTGCCAAAGAATGTATTGCTCTTGAGAGAAGAGTCCCCAGAGAGAAAACGAACATCCGTAGACATATTAATGCTAAAAAGTGGCCTGCTTCAGATCATTAACAAACAATTATTTTTATCTGTTCTTAATCTTCATCCTTGGTTGCAGTTTTAGCTGGAAAGAAAAGTATTTTTGAGTCATAGCAGTAAATTGTAACACTACCTTTGGCCATCCACATTATAGGAGGTGAGAGATGATCTGAGGCTCAACAAGGATCCCTGAGTAGTGGTGGGTGGTTTGGCTAGTTGGCCAGAGGCCTGAAAGGGCTAAGATTGGTGTGTGGTGGAAAAGGAAGTGTGGGCAAGGGACATGTGAGATTGTGCAGACTGCAAATCTGTGTGTCTTGGAAAGAATCCTCTGTAAAGAGGCACTCAACAACCAGGTGTGTACAAGATGACTCAACTAGGAAATGTTAGGCAGGCTCTGTGTTTTTCTACCACAGTGCTTGTGCTTTGGGCTCATGACTTGAGAAACCATGATTGTAGGGATAGATGTGTCACACAGTGCTGCATGAAGGGCTCAATAGTAGGTCTCCTCAATAAGGCTGATCTTACTAACGTTGCTGTCGAACGCCTGAAACCTCAGCAGCAGAGACTAGCTCTAAGCCTCTGTGTGGTAAAGGGATCACTGGCCACTTGCTGCAAGTTGATTTTATAATGGGCGCTTTCCACTCCAGAAGAGGCAGTGATTTGTCCTCTCTGTGACTGACGACTAACTTGGATGTGGGTTTACCTTCATCATCTGCAGTGACTCTAGCTGCATCAGTAATGAGAGCTTACTGAACGCCTAACTTATGGGTGTGAGATCCTAAAAATCATTGCTTCAGACCATTGTACCCATTTTATGGTGAAGGATGTGTAACAATAGGCGTAAGATTATGAAACGCACTGGTCTTATCATATGCCATATCATGTAGAAGCTGCCATTCTAATCGAATTTTAAAAAGGCTTCTTTAAGACTCAGCTAAGGCACCAGCTTAGGAATGACACCCTTCAGGGTTAGGGTGCTGTTGTTCAAGTTTTGGAACATGCATGTAAGCAATGCCCCCCAAATTGTTTTCCATCTTTGAGTTAGAGAAACTCGGTTCTTTCCCTCTTGAGTAGAGGAAAACCTAGTTTTCCACCTCTTATGTCTTTTTTACTCTCACACTACTACCACATTCACACAGAACACTTCAGTTCTGGTCACCAGATGTGTAAGGTTCCCACAGCCCCTCAGATTCTACTACTCAACGTTTACCAGTTGATTAAAGGATATGAAAAAGGATATAGATGAGCATACAGATGAAGAGATACCCTTGGGAGGGTCCCAAGCACAGGAGCTTCTGTCCCTGTGGAGTCAAGGTGTGTCACCCTCCCACAGTAGATGTGTTCACCATCCCAGAAGCTCTACAAACCCATATTATTAGGATTTTATGAAGGCTTCCTCATGTAGGCATGATTCATTATTAACACCATTTTTAGGTCCTCTGTCTTTGCTAGAAAATGGGCGTGGGGCTGAATATTCTAATTTAATCATGGCCTGATCTTTCTGGTGGCCAGACCCCATGCAGGAGCCATCTAGGAGCCTACCCAGCATCACCTCATTAGAACAAAAGATGCTCCTAGTGCTCTTATCACTTAGGAAGTTAAAGGGTTTCAGGAGCTCTGTGCCAGGAACCGGGGACAGAGATCAATGTACATTTTCTGTTATCTCACAATCCCTAATAGCTATTCTACATGGTTTCATAAACCAAGGGTAATGTAGAATTAGCTCCTCTCATCTTCACTCCCAGAGTCCCACTTGTCCTGCATTTCCCATGAACTTAGGCTGTGTTGGTTGAGATGTCCTGTTTCCTAGGACAGGAGGGACATGGAACATGAGGTTATAACAACAGCCTGGTCTTGAGTCCCTCATGTCAATAGATGAACAGCCACAGGAGATACTGGTGGGTAAACGCTGTGGCCCCAGCCAATCAGATGGTTTCTATTTGTCTTTTCCTTGTTCTTTATCCTATAAAAGTTTCTTGCCTTCTGCCCCATTTTGCAGTAGATATGGCAAAATGAGACTATCTCTGAGACTGTCTGCCTAATGAAGTGTTAAAGTTTGTATCACCTAAATTGTCTTTAATTATTTTTTTAATGGGAGAAGAAGGACCAACCAGGTTAGGAGGGTTCAGGGGTCACTTCCAGGGGCTTCCGCAATCTTACTCTTTTTCCAAAATGAAAACGTCCATGTTGGAAAGATTTCTGTTGGTGGAAAACCACACCCCTGTGAGACTGGGACTTTAAAGGAACTCTCCCAGCAGTGCCCAGGCACAACCCTTTCCCACCCACGAGTGGCCACACACCCACCCACCACCAGAATCTCTGGCACTACAGTGTCCCCTTCCTGAAAAGAGAATGTACCGGGGCTAGCACTCTGACATCCAGGGGAGGGTGAGAGGGGTGGGGGTGGTGGGGGCACAAGGGGGCCAAAGAAGGGAAAGTGGTGGAGGCCATGTTGGCAGCATCTGCCTCCTCTAATCATTCCGAGTTTACTTTGCTCTTCTACAAGACTTATAAATGTAATGTCTGGTTACTGATTTTAGGCTTCTCTTATTTTATAAAAGTTCTTAAAACCAAATATTTTTTTCTAAACACTGCATTAGCTACATTCCACAAGTTTTGATATATCTTCATTGTCATTTAACTGACCTGAATATTTTCTAATTTTCTTGCTATTTCCTGTTTGAGCTAGGCTCTAGCTGCCCATCGCTGGCTGTGGTGGCACCTGTGCTGGCCCTGGGTGCCTTCCTCTCAGCCCATTAGGTGGTCAAACCAATCTTACCTTCCTGCAATCCCACCACTACGTGCTTGGCCTTAGAGGCAACTGACTCTCCTTGCAAACAGACACACACACACACACACACACACACACACACACACACACACACACACACACAGACACACACCCTGCCACCACCAATCTCTAAAGCTGAGTGCAGGCCTGGTCCCTCTGCATTGACATCCTGTGCTTTTGCTCTGATGGGGTCATGTTTGCTTTTTCCTCTCCCCTTGCTTGGGAATAGTCTCCATTTTCTTCGCAGTGCCTGCAGAAGTTTCTTTTTCTTTTTCTTTTCTCTCTCTCTTTTTTTAACAGTAAGGCATATATATGTATGTATGTGTATATATATACATACATATATTTAATGTATGTATATATATATATAATTAATATTACACTGTGTTCTCACCTCTTATAGTTAGATTTCTTTCTGTCACCACATATTTGATCCCCTTTACCCACTTCAGCCTCCTCATACCCCCCTATATTTGACTCCCTTTACCCTGTCTACCTCCCCCCTCCTCCCCCACCTCCTACTCTCTGGTAACCACTGGTCCATTGTTCATGTCCATGAGTCTGTTTGTCCTGCTCATTTGTTGCTTTTAGGTTTATATCCCACATATAAATGTTATCATGTGATTTTCAACTTTTCTGTCTGATTTATTTTGCTTAGCATGATTATCTCGAGGTCCATCCATGTTGTTGCAAATGGCAGTATTTCATCTCTTCTTATGGCTGAGTAATATTCCATTGTATATATGTATCACAGCTTCTTTAGCCAATCATCTATCGTAGGACACTTCGGTTGCTTCCATGTCCTGGCCACCGTGAATAATGCTGCTATGAACATTGGCATACAAATATCTTTTCGGATATTGGTTTTCATGTCTTTGGGGGTAAATATCCAGTAGAGGTATTGCTAGATCATATGGTAAATCAATTCTTAGTTTTATTTGAGGAACCTCCATACTGTTATCCATCACGGCTGTACCAATTGCTTGCAGAGGTTTCTTGACTAGCCTGTTTGGCCTGTTCCCAGGACTTGATGAGTGCCCTATGGGAAAAGAGGGCGTGAAAAAGCAGGTAGGTGGCAAATCTTGCTGTGGGAGTCTAAGTAATTAGACCCAGCGCCCAGTGGCACCAAGACAACAGCCTCTTTCCCATGTGCTTTATCTCTGCATAGTGGATCTAAGCCTCAACTGCAACTCTCCAGGACCTTACATTTCTGCGACTGTTGATTGGTCACTAGAGGAGTTTTTCCCTCTCAATTTTAACATGGGACCCACGGCCAGGGAGATCTCTGGCGGTAGATGAGGAAGTCAGAATTTAGACTCTAGGCTATGTCAATTAGAGAGGGAGAAAATAAGAAATTAAATTCCCAACTCAAAAAGCCAATAAAAATAGTTAAAAAAGAAGAAAATAATAAAGATGAAAAATGATATCACTGATGTATAGAAACACTGTAGAACAAATCTTCATTTTTTAGAAAAACTGAAAAAATATTTAGATGTCCACTAGTTAACCTAATCAAAGTGGAAAAGGGAGGGAGAAGGAAGCAAAAGTACACTAAAGAAAAAAAGCAAGGGAACTGGACTTCAGAAGCAGGGCTGGTTTACATAGTTTGTGAGACTTAGCACAAAATTAAAATGTGGAAATCCTTGTTCAAAATTAAGAAAAAAAGTGCATTGAAAGGTATGAAAAGATAAGTTTTTTCCCCCTTCTTCTGTGGTCTTAGCGTTTTTTTTTCTTTTTATTTAGTGCAATTCTAATTAAAATAAAATTTAAATTATTAGCATAAACCTTACTTTTCATCTTTGTATTGTTCAATGCCAGCTTTAAGCACAATACAACAGCATTTAACCTATATGTAGAATCACCAAAATTAAACAAGTCATTTTTTTGTAATTCACAGAAACACATGTATTTTATTCTAGCAGAACGGTAGAAATGTGGCATAAGATAAAACCACTTTTTATTTTACTTCTTGATATTAACATATTCTACCAACGTTCTACCAACATTTCTGATGAGTAAGGGCTGAGAGGAAAAGGAACTATGCATTGCTCTATCATTTCCTTTCCTTCTTCATAATACATATCAGCATAAGTAAATGCAAGGAAGTAACTCTAGTAAAAAGGACATGACATGGTTCCTTGAGCATTTGTGTTTCTTATGTCATTTCCTTCTTTCTGAGTTGGAAGCAAGTTTCTGGTTCAAACAGAAAGCATGGCCTGTTGGGGCTGTCAACACCCATAATTATTCAGTTATAGATATAACACATTTATTTTTTTGAGTCTCACTAAATTCCTACACATTGTAGGTCTATTGAGATTCTGTGTTCATGAGACATTGTGAATGTTATATACAAATAGATGGCAAGGAACAGCAGACATTGATATTGACATTGACATTACCTCTCATGTACATGCTCTATCATCCCACCAGATTTTGCTTACAAAACCTAAGCATAAAAATAAAATCATTAAGAATGTCAAGCAACAGCAAAGCATTCAACCAAGCACAGGCCCTTTGGAGCACTGGGCTCTGTGTGACAGCATGTGGTGTGCTCAAACTAGCTTTGCTCAGAAGCACTTGCACAGCCCTATGAATTAATTTTCTGTCCATTTACAGATTGATCCCTGCTGCCTAGGTGCCCCATGCCTGCATGATGAGCAGATTATGGAGCATTTGATGACCTAGTGCAAGGTCATCCCAGAGGAGCCAGCTACCAGCCTGATGCTCATGTCCTTCATGTAGCAGGTGCTCTGGAGATAGTCCTAGATGGGCTGTAGGCTCTGGGGACTTCCACCTGTGAGTGTCCACTGGTGGCAAAACCCTGCAGTGCACCTGGCTTACAGAGTAGCTGACTCTCTCCTGGTGGTTTTGTTTGGCCCTTCTGGTTAGCGGGTGGTGTTGAAGTAGAGGTGGAGCAGGCAGATGGGCATTTAGGACAAGGGACATAATGTGACAATTCCATGCAGGAAGATGGGCACCTGGAAGACGAAGCTCGGGAAAGCTGGTCCATGCAGCAGCTAAAACAAGAACATGAGAGGAAGCCCAAGCACCTCTGGTGGCTGTAATAATTCCCATAGGTAGGAAAGAAAAGACTGGATGCCCGGAGTTTATTTGATTTGAGCCATCAGAGGGAGAGCATATTACAGCTCATTATTTCTGATATATAGTTTTCCAAGGACTTTGATTGCTTATTTTCCTCTTTTGAGAAAAGTTGGTAAAATGTTCAACTGAGCAAATGCTAAAAGATTTGTAAAAATATAACCAATGACTATCCAGTGCCCTAAAATGATTGATTTTATCACTGGTATGATCTAGGCTACTTACATATTTCCAGAATCATAATGGGAGTGGATCTTGTTTAATTCCCTCACCGCTCTTGATTTGTTATTAGAAAACAAAAATAATTTTAAAAAGTTTTAAACATTTTGCAATGAAACAGTCAAAGCAGGATATTTTAACATGCCACGTAGCCGGTGTGTTACCATTCCTTTATTCAATAGTGCGAAGCACTATTATGTACATTAAGAACTCAGCAGAGAACAAGCAGACACAATGCTCCAGTGCTTGGGGGAGTTTATTATATTCTATTCAGGGAAACAATGAATAATCAAATTTAAAAATTGGCTTAAGAGTGACTTTGGGGAAAGCGAGCCTGCAAAAATGTAGAAGAAACATGGTTTTGGAAGAGGGACTAGCAGTCACAAAGATTATGAGATGGAAACTAGCCCGACCTGTTCAGGGAACATCAGAAAGGTATGCATCAGAGGGAGCAGGCTGGGACCTGAGGCTGGGCTTGGAGAGTCAACTTCGCAAGCAGTATGGATGGTTTTCTGCGTCCTGGGAAGCCGACAGAGGTTTTGAGCTGTGGAGTGAGGTGATCTCATTTTCATTTGAATAAATTTACTCTGGAAGCTGTATAGAAAATAAGTCACACTTGTGAATGGAAATCAACAAAATGAAGATCAGAGCTAATAGCTATTTCTGCATTTCTCAAATTCACAAAATAACAGACTTCCCAGTTTTAAAGGGGACCAGGATATGTACCAGGTTTGTATGCTGTTGAAACTCTTCAGCTAAAAATTGAAGATTATATGTGTACATATGATAAAAATAAGCAACCATTTAGTACCCCTGACTACAGAAACCTTTTCACAATGCACAGAGGTAGGAAGAAAGCCAAAAGAGGCTGCTCCATCAGGTCTGCCTGGCCTGTGAGCACCAGTGTGGTTGGGAGATGCAGCTTGGGCCTCTTGCTGGCCACCAGGAGGCGACATTGAGCCTTGCTGCGCTCCTGGCCTCTGGTTCTCTAAGCCAGATGGACTCTGGACCTTATCTGTCTTCCTCATTGCCAGATACAGTAATCTTGGAGAGGCTGATGTCCTGTTGCCCGTAGGAACTTGTCTTTCCAAGGTCATCTGTTTTCTTCTGGATACTAAATCAAACGTTTTTTTTTTTTTTTTTTTGGGGGGGGGGGGGTTCATTTTACATGACTTTTAATCAATGTTTGACCCAACCCCCTCTCTCTTTTATATTTCTACATACTATATTAAACTTTATTGGATAAGTTACACCCTCTAAAACATGACTGGATGTACTACACCACATACAGTTAAGCTGAACACGACAGTCACATTCAGGAATGTCATAACAAGGAATGTTGCACAAAATGGTATTTCTCATTGTATCTATTTTATAACAAATGAACAGTATGATACTAGGTTGGTAAATAATGTGTTTAAAAAAACTCATAGATTTTTAAAGCATATATTTTAAAAAATCTGTTCCATACATACTATACAAAAACTATTTCAATTTCCTTTGCATTCAAAATGATATATAAATGCCAACATCAAAACTGGTCATAGCAGAAAACTGACTTTCAAACTCCTAACAGAATACAAGTTCTGAATTAATGTGTGTTAAGTAAATCAAGTAGGGCAAAACCCAAGAAATATTAATTACTGCCAAAGTCACATAGGCACAATTATTAGTCTGGTTTTAAGCATCTCTTTAGGCATTAAAAAAAAAAGTTTATCATATTAATGGCTAAAATGTTTCAAAATTCTGTCATTTAAAATCACATCAGATTTTAAATGTCAAAAAAGAAAGTCATTAATGTCAGCAGTTAGCATCATTACCATTCAGTTAAACTACCTGAAACTGCCAATATTCAACTATTTTTTGACCTGTGAAATGGAAATTTTATATGGTTTAATGCAATACATGTGTTCTTGGCAAGTGTCCTCTGATTATGATCCAGTGTGTTTACCATAAGTTCCTAAGTTGGAGGAAGCTACAGAAACTAACAACTAATAAAGTTGTTTCACCTCTCATTGAATTAATTAGTTGAAAATTTTCCTTAAAAATAGGCATTTGAACTAATGTGCAAATTTGAGCTGTTCAACTGTTATCATAATTCTTATGAATACATCACAACAAGCAACTTTCTAAGGGTACAGCTTGACACTTAACTTTTTCATAATTCTTCCAGAGGAACATGAAATCTCTCTTCCTCTGCCACTTTGTGGCAACTTCATTTTCCTGCTTTGCTAGTTTTTAATAAAAGAATATCAGTGATCTTATGAAGACTTACCTTTTCCAGAAGAAAAAATATTTTGGTTCCTTGGCTCGAAATACTTGCTTCTTTTCAGGATGTCAGGCAAAAGGGTGAATTGATAGGAAAACTAGATTTGGTTTTTAGGGTGTATATGTTTAGTGGCTGCTGCATGCTAAGTCTGGGAGGAAACAAAACAGGACGATGAGACCTAGTTTTTTTTTTGAAGCTCAGTGTCTACTTGGAGGAGAGATCAAAGCTGTCATTCAATGAAAGGCCATGAGCACAAGAATGAAGAGGAGAGAGACTTTTTGGAAGGGGATCACTCATAATGCACTAGCAGGCCTCAAACTTTGTCCTGGAGCTCCAGGGCTACCTGTTTCATAGGTTTGGCTTTTTTCTCCCAATGATGGGGTCTTGTCTTCAGTTTCCCTGCTAGTCTTTGCACCAGGCCTAGGAAGTCAGCAAAAATTAACTGTTCCCAATAAGGGTTATCAGGAGCCATCTCTTTCCCCAGAAAATAGATTAGCTCACTGTGGCTAACAGCAGCATAAAGCAAGAACTATTCTTCAGACAAGAATGAGTCAACAAAATGAGGCTGCATTTCAGAGAAGAGGTATCTCGGGAATTACTAAAACGCTGGAAAACAAAATATACTTTTAGTTAAGTGAAACAGGCTTTTATACTGTAGCTATGTATCTTTCATCCATTGGAAAAACAAAACAAAACAAAACGCCAAAAGAAGCATCAATATGTTATCAGAAGGTGAAATTTGCGAAGCCTTAAAGATCATTCAATGTTTCCCAATATAGGTGCTATTGATGTGTTGAATGAAACAATTATACCTTGTGGGAGGCTGACCTCTGTACTGCAGAAGGGTTATCATCCTTGGATCCTGGACACCAAATTTCAGCAGGACTCTAGTTAGTGTAAAACCCAAAAATGACATGCATCCCTCCTTCATTTTCAAAATCTCACCCAGGAGTAGTGCTGCCTTTAGTTAAGAACCAATGAACCTTCTCATTTTTGTCAAAGGTCAAATTGAGGCCCAGAGAAGGAAAGGAATCTACCTGAGCCACAAACAAGGCATAGAAAACAATTAGAGAAGACTAATTGAAAACCTAGTACACAGAGCTCAGTTATCCTGCTAGAACTTGGCTGGGTCACAGGGCGGAGGGGGAGAGAACACAAGAAATACAAAACACGATCTTTATCCTCAAAAGGAGAGAGGAAGTACTATTTTTGGGAAATTTATTGCATTCTATTACCTTTTAAACCTTTTTGTGTTATCTTTGCAACAATTTTGGGAGGAAATTGAGGCTTACAGAAGTGATGTGTGGAGTCAGAATTTGAACACAAGTTTTTCTGACCCCAAAGCCAGTTTTCTTTTTACTGTTACCTACCAATATATGTGCAATCATAGAAAATAGTGTTTTTTTTTTTAAATTTTTCCAAAAATTGTAAAAAGATGACCATGTATCCTTTTAAAATCATATAAGAGCTCTATTGGAAAAGTCCTTTTAGAGTTATCTGGTTCTCCCGGCAAATATGACTATATTTAACTTAGTATTCACCATTGTTTAGAGGCAAGACTCTGTGAAGTTGAAGGTTAGTTAATAAAAACTATTATTATTGTCTAGTAAATAAGTAAATGATTTCTGTCTAATCAAGAAGATAACCACAAAGGTTGTGGATTTATTGCCCTTTTGGGTCTAACTCAGCAATTTTATTCCAGCATTTTTTTCTTTTGTAAATATATATACCTATCTGTTTCTGATATCCTTCTTTGGACCAGCTGTCATTCTTCTCAGTCTTTCAGTATAAGTTAATTAAATCTTTGACACATGCTCCTCATAGAGTTGTATGTGAGTTATTTTTTTTTTTTTTAACTCTTTGAGAATTACATTTTGGCATTAGGATGAACCAGTAAGTAGTTGACTGCTGTGATGTGAGAACAGAGCTCTAAGTGCTCTGGGGATGGACAAAGGGTGAGAAGGGCAAATGCTAGGAGCATCAAAGAAAGGGAATTCTTGAGCTGGGCCTCAGAGGAAGGATAAATTTCAACAGGAAGAGAAAGGAGGGCTTTCCAGGAGGGACTGCAGCATGAGCAAAAGAAAGGAATTAGGGGTTTTTGTAAAAAGTATGATTAAAGAAGGGCACCTAGTTTGATCTTTTTCCTATTGTCCTGCTCCTGAGCTTAGAGGATGTGGAATGGGAAGACTAAAAAGAAATGAAATGTTGCAAAATCAGACTGGCAGGAAACCAACTTGGAGAGTTGGAGAAATCAGGTTTATTATGCTGGTACGTTCTGAAGCTCTGGGCCCTGAGCTCAGGGGCAACTTTGCTTTTATAGGGCTCAGTTGGCATGGGCTGATTGGTTAATTTGTCCTCAGACAGTTACAGAGAGTGGGAGTGGCTTATGGGTTGCAGGCAATTGCAAAGAGCTACAAAGCGTGGGAGTCGCTATGGGTTGCAGACAGTTACATTTGTTATTTAGACAGAATAAGCAAAACAGAGAATGAGTCTTTAGTTAATTTTGAGGTCACCCTGCCCCACGGCCTATATGGCAAGCATATCTACAGAAGCAGAACAAAGAGCTGATTATAAGGTTAGCCTTTTGAGTGAAAATTTCTCTTCAAGACTACTGCAGAAGGTCAGGGATTGGAACCATTTTGATCAACTCAGTGCTTGGACATAGTAAGCCAGTGATGACTATTGTTGAATAATTAAGTTGATCAAAGTGATAAAAGATGGTTAGTTTCCATTAATTGACTGCTTACTATGCACCAGGCACTGTGCCAAGCTCTTTACATAAGTAATTGCATCAAATCCTCACACTGATGGTACAAATCAGATTTACTTATTTCTTGTGTTAGGTCCAGCCTATGACAAAATGTAGCATGGATGACTTTTATCTTTGGAGCTCAGGCCATGACTGAGCAGGATGGTGCCACAAGGTCTTTCTTATCCATCTCTGCCTGACATAGAAGTCTTCGCCATGCTCCAGAGTTCCCATGGGGCTGACAGAGACTTTGCTAGGTCTGCCTCATGGTCTGGCCACTCTCCTTTCCTAATCCTTTTCCCTTCTTTTTCCTTTCAAAGTGTAACTTCTCAATAAATCTTTTATGCACCAAAACCTGTCTCAGCATGCTTTCCAGAAGACCCTGCTGACATAGATGAAATATTGTTTGTTAGTGTGGGGAGCAGTTCGTAAGAAAAAGCTTACGGACAGAAGAACAACAAATGGCAGGAGAGCGAAGGTGCGAGTTGTTTCCCAGAGCTCAGCCCAGGCCCTGCTTCTAACCTTTGCACCTCTAACCTTTGAAGTTGCTGTCCGGCAAGAATCTTTACAGCTGCTGTCGGGAAAGTATAGTTAATGAGAAGAGCCTTTGCAGCTGCTTTTAGGAAAGTATAGATAAGAACAAGAATCTT
This sequence comes from Cynopterus sphinx, assembly GCA_030015415.1. NCBI lineage: Eukaryota > Metazoa > Chordata > Mammalia > Chiroptera > Pteropodidae > Cynopterus > Cynopterus sphinx. The sequence goes on along the minus strand of CM057385.1, from coordinate 114,127,626 downwards.
TATAGCTGCTCTCAGGAAAGTATAGTTAATGAGAAGAGCCTTTGCAGCTGCTTTTAGGAAAGTATAGATAAGAAGAAGAGTCAACTTACAGCTAGGTCACCATAGCAACCCTGCATTCGCAGAAAAAAACCCCTTCCCCCACGACCGATCCCATATAAGCAACTGCTTGAGCCCCCAATAAAAGAGACTTGATCAGAAAGCCTGTATTGTCTCCATTCTTTGCGTCTCTTGTCCCCCTTCTTTTCTTGGTTTTTAGGGCCTCGGTTGATCGTCCCGCGGGTCGGGACAGTTAGCTTCAAGCAACCTTTCCTTGGTGAAAGGAGTGAATATTTTAGGACTGGACTTGAGCCAGTATCAGCAGGATATATAATCATTTTGGATGCTGGGAACTAAGCCACACTGGCACAGGAATCATATAAATTTTTATTTCTTACTACTCTTCTTGGCACTGACTATACCTTGGTATTATATAACATGGCTTGAATGTTCCCATTGGCTTTCTCAATGAGCTGTTGTCCAGTGAATCAAGAGTGTGGTTGAAGACAAAATCATTAAGTTTGTTTCCAGTCAGCCAGTTAGTTTCGATCAAGTTGCCTTGTAATAAATGGACTGTTTCTGGTCACACATGGATGGATTGCATAAGCCCCTTATCCACACACTGAGTCATGACTTAGGCCAGTTGTATCTCAACCACCTGAGAGGCTGCCACCCTTCCCACAGGCTACTGATGAAATGCCCTATATTTGGTATTGGGTGAGGATATCTTAAACATCAAGCCTCAACTTGTGTAATGGAGTCCATAGAGTGGGGGCTCCATGATCAGACAATCTTGGATTCAAATATGGGTTCTCTCACTTATAAGCTGTGTAATCCTGATATGTTTACTTAACCTCTCTGAGTCTTAGTTCTTATCTCTAGAGAGCAGGGTAATAGTACCTATCATATAGCATTATTATGAAGATTATATGAAATAATATTTATAAAACACTTATCTAACACTGAGTTGTTACTCTGTTTCTGACATCTGAATGTTATTTTTATATATCTGGCCACTGGACAGATGATATTTGTACTGTTGCAAAATATATCCCCATTATAACTACTTGCTTTGGTAAGTAGATTCTGGCATAATCTCGTGCCTGAACAAAGATGACTTTAAATAAGGTCTTTTTTTTTTTTTTTGATTACCAGGTTGTTTCTAAGTTGGTTAAAGTCTGAGGGCCTTAATTACAAAAGTAGCTGATGCAACTTGACTGAAATATAGCAGTTTGGAGTCATATATCATGTTTGAAAAGTGGGAGTAAGATTTAATATTAGCTCTTAAAAGATTGGAAGATATTTAGGGCCAGGCAGCTCATGCCTGGGATGACTGGCTACTCTTAACAGCAATCAGAACTATACTTAGTTGGTTGCATAAAAGAGAAGGTCCAAAGGCTAGCTCTCCAGGGCAGTGATGGAAGACAGGATGTATACTTGCTCCATCTGCTACTATTGTTACTGAGAATAGCTGATCAGAAGTGCTGTTTGTCCCCTAGTAGAAAGGAGTGATGTTGCTTTCAGTTTCCTTGGGGCCCATAGGTTGGAAGAAACACTCAACTCTCACTCTTTCCTCCACAAAAACTTTACTTCTCAGAAACCACTCTCCTGGCTGCCACCCCTTTCCCTCTCATTGGTCTAGGAGAGGACCCACAGTCCACTAAAGCTTGTGTTTTTTACATAAAGTGCCACTAATCTGGAGGGAAAAACTGCTTCTGGCTCTATCAGTCTTTAATTGAATCAAATCATGTTTTATTTTTTTTCTCCTTTTGTTCTTTCACTTTATTACTATTGGCTTGTTTTTCTGCATAATTTAAAAACTTCATACCTTATGATTAGACTTTTTTTGAACCATTCTCAAAATGGCCAGGAGTTTCCTGCAGGCACAGCCCCTATCTTGTTTATCTCTTTAGCCCTCAAAATTCATGGTATAGGCCTAGTGTAGAGTAGATATTTGGTAATGGTAGCTGAATTAAGTTGGAGCATTATTTTTCAAAAACTCTGTAGTAGCATCATCTCTTTAAGCAACTTGCTCCACTACAGACAAAATCACTCTATAGTCAAATGTTGTATCTTGTGTATCTGGTATTATACAATAAATGTATTCCCTACTAATGGGTGGCCAAGTGAACTTTTGTAAATTAAATTCTTACTCCATGTACTTACACTATCATCTAGGAGATGTTAATATCAGTGGTTACTTTGTTTTTGTTTTTTGGTCATCTTTCCCTATTTCTAACTCTTCCCATCCTCCCCAATATAAAAGTCGATAATTCACTTAACTGATTTTTATTGATTATCTACAAGTTGTGAGAGCATTTTTAGATCATTAGTTCATAGCTTCTAACAAATATTTAAACGCAGTACAGCACTATTGTGTAATCCTATCATAAGAGTCCTATTGGAAAGCAACATCACTCCTGATTGATTTAATATTAGCTCAGTTTTGGTTTTGTCTAGATTTTCTTTCACCAAGCCCCTAGCTGGATTGCTCATACTTCTTGGATATTTTTGCAGCCTTGACTTTCCTTTCTAAGTGTTGACAGGCTGTCTTGGCAATGCTTATGCTGAGCACTGAAAACTTGGTAGGTTTGAAATGGAAGTGAACAATCAGAGTAAGAAATATTCAACTCAGATCTTAAGAGATAAGAACATGCACAACAAAGTCTTCTGACTGAAGACATCACTCCTATGCTCTCTCTCTACTCCTGTGACCCAATAACATAAATTAGGAGGTTACTTCCTCAAAGCAATATTTCTATTTAAAAAACAATTTTCTGTAAAGTTCCTTCTACTAACAAGAATCCCTAATGCCTTTAATATAGGACTTGTGTACAATCATTTCAAAGGCAATATTATGTATCAGGTGCTATGGTAGGTACAAAAGTGAACAAGAAAGACTTCTTCACCAGAAGCAGAAAAATTATGTAATGGCACTCTGAAATGGGTGCAGAGTTAGCAGTGGTGGTGGAATGAAGTTGAGATGGTGTGTGCAGCTGTGGTAGCTGACTCTCTGCTCGGTATCACATCCCAGGAAGAAAGGGATTCATGTGGCAAACCTGATTACTCATAGGATGCCATCTATTCTTGGAGAAAAATCAAATAGAAAGAATAAAGTGTACAGCCTTTGCCACCAGTTATCAAGCTCAGTTCCTCTATCTCACATTCAGGACAACCTACAGCCAGCCCATGATAGCTAAAGTTGTATAGACCTCAAAAAACTTGTGACTGGAGACAAGTTGAGCATGACCTAGGAATGATTGCACGAGAAGCTGGAATGAGTTTATAATGTAGGCCACACACAGAATGCCACGGCGCCTGGGTTCACTGCTTTGTGCCCAGTTCCTCTCTCTGCTTTGTGGGGTACAGAATGGGACCTTCAAGACCTCCCTCAAGTCCTTCCTTGGGGAAAATTCTGTGAACCCACCAGCCCAACATGGGCCATACATGAGTCTGAAGGTTCTACCCTCCTCATCCCACTGAATCCTTACAGCAGTCTATGGGCAGGTAAAATTATTACATATAAAGGACAATAAGTCATTGAGAAGTGAAATTAGTCCTTGTGGCTTCATAATAGCAATGACAGGCATGAAGGTAAGGTCTACTTGACTCCAAAGCCTGAGATCTTAAAGCACTTTTACCTGATGCCACCTCCCCAGAATCACACCCTCTGACCCATAGTGGTCTGGACTTGGTCCCACTCAGTTAGTTTGCTTCATATGCTTGGTGAATCAAGCTTTTATTGGGTGTACAGAGAGCATTTTCCTACCTTCTCTTCAAGTTGTTTGAAGGAAGGGATGACATCTACTTACCATGTCTTTTGTGTATCTTTGGTATATAGTAGCTAAGTATACATAATGACTAAAAATTTGTTCATTCATAGTGGGTCAAGAAAAGGCTGTAGTAGTTCAATTTAGAGAATAAAGAAAAAGAATTAAAATGTCTTCCATACCAGACACCCTATCTTCAAGACATCATTCACCCCTATTTTAATCAACTCTACTTGAATGCTTTGTGATTAGTTCTATCTTCTTTGATAGAGACCGTTCCTTTGTTTCTGAGGGTAGTTACCATAGAGTCAGTAACCTAATTGCCTGCACCATGTAAAGGGTGGAACTTAGGTGCCCTACGTATTCCATTTCCTGGTTTGACTCCATTCCTGCCACACATAATCGGCTTTCTGATTCCAAGTCTAATGCACAATTAAATTTGATTCCACAAGGCAGCCCTTTATGGCATCTACTATTATTCTTCAATACATGTTTTGAGAAATTTACGGTCATGGTGTAGATCTGAAAGAGATGAGTTTGACAAGTATCAAAAGAGCAGGAAAATCCTGGCCCCACCCCAGTGAATACAGACCATCTCATGGAGTGGGAGGAGGAAAGGCAGCATCCCATGGCCAGATGAATATAAAACGAAGGAGCTGGGGAGTGGAGCCACTGTTAGACTTCTCCAGTGACTATAGCTGAGTCACTACCATTCTCTGCCATGATGAGGCTGCTGCTGTTGTGTCTTGGGCTGACTCTTGTCTGTGCCCATGAGGAAGAAAGCAATGATGTTGTGAGAAGCAACTTCGATGTTTCAAAGGTAGCGTTGGTGGAACAAAGTGACTTTGGACTTTGCGGAGGTGGTTTGGAGGATTCTCAAGCAAGGTGTTTTTTACTGAAGGGCAGAAGTTTTTTTGGTATAGTAGACAAAGTGGGTGGTTTCTGACCTTGAATTAAAAGCAACTGTTTCATGTGAAAAGATGGAAACCCTTGGGGACCTCCAGTCTCATTGGAGAGACAGTGAAAAGAGCCTTATAAGTGGTGTCAATTGACCTGAGTTTCAATTCCATCTTCACTTCACCATTAGGAGTTCTGGCCCATGGGCCACAGTTCAAGGAGACAAGTGTTCATGTGCTGTTCTCTTTCTGTTTTCCTTACCCAGTCATTTTACCAATTTATTGCAGTTATCGGGGGAGTGGTATACCATTCTCCTGGCCTCAAACGTCAAAGAAGGGATTGAAGAAAATGGTGTCATGAGGGGTTTTGTGGACTATATCAAAACCTGGGACAACTCTTCTCTGTCATTTAAATTTCATGTAAAGTAAGTGTAGCCTTTTTTACTTGGAAAAGGAAAAAGAGAAGGCTGGGTATGGTCTTGTCCTCCAAACATATACACATAACACACACACACACACAACACAAACACACATACATGTTCACATGTGCACATATATTCTGGGCCTATACCCAAATCAGAGCCTCCTAACTGGCACTGATCAAGAACTTGTTGAAACTTTTCTAGATTCAGAGGTAGGAATTGCTGACAGGAATAAATTTAAATGGGATTAGAGGAGGAAAGGGGGAGAGAGTTTTCAGAATCATAAGTAATGTGACAATAGTATAGGTTAAGAGCATAGAATTGGGGATCAACAGCCTATTTATCTCTAGAATCTATCTCTTACTAGTTGTGTGACTAAGAAAATTAATCTTTTCCCTCCCCAATTATCCTTTGGGTAAAAGAGGATGAAAATAATTTTCTCTCTCTCTCTCTCTCTCTCTCTCTCTCTCTCTCTCTCTCTCTCTCTTTGTGAAGAGCAAGTGATGCAATGTCTGTAAAGCACTTATCTGAGAGGTTGATGCATGAAAGCACTAAGCTATTTATCTAGATCAAGGGTCTATAAACCTGGGGCCACAGACTGGTACTGGTCCATGGCCTATTAGGAACTGGGCTGCACAGCAGGTGACTGGCGACCGGTCGAGCCAGCGAAGCTTCATCTGTATTTGTAGGCACTTCCCAGCACTAGCATCACCACCTCAGCTCCACCTCAGATAATCAGATATTCATTTCTCACGGAAGCACCAGTCCCAGGTGCCAAAAAAGTTGGGGACTGCTAATCAAGACAGTAGCTGTAGAAATAGTAATAGTAACAGTAACAGTAATAGTAATAGTAGGAGTAGTGGTAGAATTATAGTGATATTAGTAATTGATTCATAAAGTATCAAATAAAGTGAGATAATGTACATAAAATCTCTTTTAAAAATTTCCCCAAAATCTTCAACAGAAAACTGGAATCAAGTTACAGGAAGAGGGAGGGAGATAGCTCCATCAATATCTTTTGAGCATCAGTTCATTCTGTTTTATAGGATAAATGGAGAGTGTATGCCGTTATCTTTGTTTTGTGAGAAAGCATCAGTGAATGGTGAATACAATGTAATGTGTAAGTATACAAAAAATCTTTCTCAATTCTACTTCCAATGGCAAGGAATTTGCTAATCCCTAATATCTTTAGGATTAATTTCTGATCAATCCTTATTTAGGTAATATAAATGAGGCTATCTAATAGTCAATATCCTCAGTTTGGGAGAAAATTGTGTGTAAAAGCCAATGCCTGGCACATAACACTATGAAAAAAGATGGTAATTTTGTCATAGGTACCTCCCACACAAAATAAAAATGGCAAAAAAAAAGTAAAATTTCAGGACAGCTGCTCATTTTCTGTCTAGCCACTGATGATGTCTGGTGACTATTGTCACAGCACACTGCTTAGGTAGAATACTGGGTATATAATGCCAGTGGAGCTTAAAGATACATAGTTGGCAGAGATGGCTGAGGGAGGTAGGTGAATCTTAGCAAGAGTGATAGAGGGTAAGTTGCCCCTGTGGCTGAATTATTCTACCACTAGTGTTCAATTACCAGTGGTGGAAATTCTGCTAGTAGTCAGTTCCATCATTAGAAATTACCACATAAAGCCCAGGGGGCTGCAAATGGAAGGTCTTAGCTATCACTCTATCTCATCTAGGATATACACTTGAATTTGTTCTGTGAGAGAAACTAGGTAGCATTTTGTTTGCTTTCAATGGACTAAACAAGTTCAGAGCTGTGTTCTGTCTTCTCCACAGATGCTGGATTCAATACATTTAGCATAATTGAAGTGGTCTATGATGAATATGTTATTTTTCATCTCATTAACTTCAACTCTGGGAAAACATTCGAAATGATGGGACTCTACGGTAGAGTATTTTCATGCAGACATTCACCTAGGGGCTGGGGAGGCAAGGGAAAAAAGGAAGCCTGAGACAAAGTGATCCTCCAGTCTTATCTTGATTGGTTTCTCCTCTCCTGAAGGGAGATGCTCTCTGTGGGCAACCCCTCATGCTCAGTGATAGGATGATGATGAAACTTCACATCTACTAGGTGTCAAATTCAAGAGAATTATATCCATCCCCAAGACTTCTGCCTAAGCACCCATCAGTGTCATACATTTCCCCACCTCTCTGGAGACCCCACCCACCACCAGGAACCTCAGTGACCAATGCACAATACACAGCAGTTATTGTCACTCTTACTCACAGCCCGAAAACCAGATGGGAGTCCACAACTCAAGAAAAACTTTGAGAAAATTTGCAGAAAATATGGAATTTCTGAGGAAAATGTACTTGACCTGACCAAAGTTGGTAAGTTTAGCTATCTCTGGGTTTCTTTTTCTAAATGTTCATGTTATTGATATGAGAAATCCAAGATAATGTAATGCCTCCAATCAGTCCCCTTTGTCCCAAAATCAAAAATCATATGGTTTCTGTCAGGGAAATCAGTGGGGGTTGGTGTTTGAATGTGCTCTGCTCTGCTTCTGCAGATCGCTGTCTTCAGGCCCGAGAGAAACAAGTGGCCCAGGACTCCAGGTTGGTGATGTCTGATGAAGAGGGGCTGGCCCAGGAATCACTGCCTTTCAATAAGTTAGGGGTTTATGTTCAATTTTTTTAACGTTATAAATAATCTGGTAAGGAAGCCTGTGGCAGGAGCTTGAAATTTGAAGTTGGACTTCCTAGGTTCAGGACCTACACCTTCCATGAGCTTCAGAGTAAATGACCAAAGTAATTAAAAGGAAAAGAATGATGTCTACCTTACATAGTTACTGTGTGAACATAATCTTGGTGAAAAGGGCAGAGTAATTGTTAATGTACCAGAAATCATTAAGACTTCACATTGGAAATAAAAAATAATGTGTTTTGAGTATGAAGCTCAAATACAATTCTGTTTGTGGTCCATCTTCCAAGCCCAGAGTCATATTGTCCTCTAATTTTTGTTAAAAATGTTTTTTTTTTTTTTTTTTTATCTCTGAGCATCCTTAACTTCTGATCTGGGCATAAAGCTGTCAACCTTCCAGTTGTCTTCCAACTTGGAAAATAGACTCAGTTTCCTCATCTGTTGTCTACTTCAGACTTATCATGAGTATTTATTCAGAAAATGTATGGGAAGGTCTTTGCAACTATGGCCTGCATAAAGTTAGCATTTAATGAAAGGTAGCTATAGCTTTTGTCAGTCTTTCTCGATTTATCAAAATTCTTCAGAACTTCTCATGCTGAGGATGGCAGAAACAAGCTTAAGATCCTTCATTGATTCCTCTCCCTTTTTCATAGTCTCAGTTGAGGGAAGGCTAAGATGGGATCAGTAAAAAAAAAAAAGGTCATGACTCAATGCCCAACTTACCCCTATTCTGGCAAGTAACATAAGTTGGAATGCAGGTTGATATCAATTTCTTCACCATTTTTCTCTGTAATAGAAATTCTCATTGTTCTCAATTCAATCCAGGAAGTGCTTAATGAGCTTCTGTGTTCTCTTTCTCATCTGCTTATTTAGTGCTGAGTGAATGCTTCCTCACCTGGCTCCAGGATCCTCCCTTCCATTGTCTCTCCATCATCTTGTGGCAAGTTCTGTGACCTGATTTCCATCATTATTGCATGTGAAGGCATTATCTTTACATCTTCAAGATCTTCCCTAATTGTCTAGAAAGACTCATCTATTCATTCAGAATCAAAGATTTTCTTCAAATTTTCAATTCTGTGCCCTACTCAGGAGAACTCTACTCGGTCAATAAACGATTACCCTTGCACTCATGTAGTTGTCCTTGTGTATGTGAGAAATGTGGGGAAGACAGCAAGTGAACGAGGGGACTTTCTTGGCCATTTGCCTGTTGTCCTTATCTAGATTTTCAGAAACTTTTCTGAGTTTCAGGATTCTAGCCCACTGCATTAATTCTCTGTTCTGTAAGTGCTGCTTGCCCTTTGATTTGCCTATTTCTTAGTGGCCTAATAGGACAAGCTATAAGACTTGCCCAATCATTTGTGCCTTCCTAGAATTCTCCTTTTCAAGAAGATATTGAGAGACAGATGCTGTTGAAGCTGATACCAGCTCACCATATTTCAGGATATGCCTCTCCATGCCAGCTTCTCTACATCATCCAACTACTGATGGATAGTGTCCTTTCATGCTCTTTGAAAACCTCCTTCAACCACCATTGTATCTATTCTGAACATAGTAAGCAAGAGGCCATAAAATGTGAGCAATACTTATCTTTAGCAAATTGTACTTGTTTTAGTCAGGAGGCATCAAAGTGACTAATGTTATTAACATCTTATTCAGGGCAGGCTTCAGAGAAAGAAAAATTCAAGTTCTTTCTTCACTTATAATTATTTTACAACACAAGAAAACACTGTCAAAGTTGCACACAGGTGTTTGGGAACAGCAAGATATGGGTGGGGGTTGTCATGCAAGAAGAATATAATCATAATCATACATCATAATAAACATAAGATTAACAACAGAAGGCTTTGTAGGCATCTGATACTCCCCATATCTTACTCTACCTCTGTAAAAGAAGAACAAGTTAGGTTCAGGTTTATTGCCTTCGACTTAAACACTTGGTCTGGTCTGGCAAAGGCTATATAGAAAGTCAACCAGTCATGCTGGGATCTGTCATTTTAAACACTGGCACTTAAGGGACAAAACAGCTGATATCCAGAAGGGTCTAGCAGATTTTTGGGAATGTTTAGAACTTTCACAACAAGGACTATCAGAGCAAGAAAGTCTATGTTCATGATGGGAGACAGCTGTAAATGATAGTCAAGTGGGAGACACAAAATTACTTTCAGCTGTTCCCAGATGAAGACAGCAGGTTGAGCTCATACTGAAACCTATCCCTCCAGTCAAAACACTGCACAAATGATGCATGAAATGTTAAGAATACTCAGAAGCAAGTAGTGAAGATGTATGTAGATCAGAAACAAAGCAGAGCAGTTCTTTTCAAGAGAAGAGAAGATGATGGAGAAGAAAAGAGAAGAAAAGGAAAGGGAAGAGACTGGAATGATTTGGGTAAATAGGCTAGAACAGTACTGTCCTTAGTTTTCAAGGACAGATATGGGTAATCCATACAGTTTTGGGAGCAAGTGTCACAATGCCAAGGAAGGGATGCAGACTGAAGATACGTGCCTCTGACATACAGGGGTGAGTCAGAATGAATTTGTGGTCAACTCCTCTCCCTCACCCACAGTCATAGAATTAAACTGACTGCCTATGACCTGCAAAGGAAGCATCACCGCCCATTTGAGAAAGAAAAAAAAGGCAGTCCCTGATCTCCTGGACCTGGACCGACTCCCATAATTAGGCTTCAGTGTTATCACAAGCTGGTCTGACCTCACAGCTAGGCCCTGTTGTTTTGCTGGACATAAACAATCTCATAAAACATCAACATCAGACAAGGTTAACCATGGTTCCCCATGGTGAATGATCTCACTAGCTATAATAAGAAGCCCAACCTATTCAACTACAGGTATGTTTTTGGTGATCTTTGGTTGATGAGTATTAACATTCTTAGAATTAGAACCCAGATCCACTCCATGGATGTGCCTGGTGGAATTCTGGGAAGCACCAGGCTAAATCACAGATGCAGGGCCTGGTTTAGTGCTTTGAATCCTGTAGAAGCAAGGACATAAGATACCTCCAAGGATTTTGGCCTGAGCAGTAGGGAGGATAGAATTGCTCTTTATTCCAGTTAACTGAGGGACTGGCTTAGTGGGGGAGAATACATATCTCTGTTTGAATATCTCATTAGTTGCTCTAGCTAGGCTGCTAAAAAAAAAAAAGTCCAACTGTAATCCTGTGTGGTTTAATGAAGATAGAATTAATTTCACTCTCCTATGAATAATCTGATGTGAGCATTCCAAGTTGGCTAGCAAGTCTGTCCCAGCTATTCATTCAGGAATCTAGTACTTTCTATTTTGTTTCTTCATCAACCCTAGGACACTGTTTTCATCTGTGTGGCTAATGCTGAGTTACTGAAGTAAAGAAAATGAGAACATGATGGAAGTATCGTCTTTATGCCCACTGTATTCTGCAGCCTCTGGCTCTTGTGGGTTCTTTCTTGTCCATTACCCCCCATGGCCATACTACTTTCTGCATGTGTAGGCTAGGAGAGATTATTTTGAAGATTAAGTCATATGTTTTTCAATACACCAGAAATAAATTTCTTTTGGCAATGCAAACTCCTCAAAAATTTATCAGGCTGCTGACACATTTGCTTCTTGACTTTTGTGTGTGCAGGCAAACAGACAACAAAAATCTGATCAAGACATAGAGTTAAGTCTGCTATTTTCTAGATTTGCCTTTATGCCCTGCCCACTCCATCTGCTTTTTTATTTTTCTTGATAATATTAGTCCTTAATCCCTTTGTTGGCAACAGGCTGACTTCTTTTCATGATAGCAGAATTATCTCCTATTAAGACTGGAGTTCCACTTCACAGCCACCACTTACAACTGCTTCACTTTTTGGTAAAGAAGCAGTGACCCTCACTCAACTTGGACTGATACTTCAGGCAGACAGGGTAGAGCTGCCTTCCTCCTGTTCTCAGGGGACAGGGCCTCCCTTGGCAAACTTGTATTACTGTCTCTTTCTATTTGACTAGAAATGTAGTAAATCTACATTAGTGTTGTTAAATCTCAAAAATGAATTGTTGAATGATATGTGAAACAAAATTTCAAAATTATAATTCCCATAAAAATTTAACATTTTCAAGAGGACAATATAACACTCAGTATTCTGTCTTGAATGTCACCAAAACATGTAAACATTTTCCTCTGTTAGAGTAGAACTTACACAGTATCTTTGATTTTACCTCATGGCCTGCAAGACCATAAATATTTCCTTCATGGCCTTTTAGAGGAAAACATTACCGGCCCCCTTTTCTATACCATACCTTTTCCCTGACTGCCATTTACTCTAGTAATTGGTGCTGCACTGTCCTCCAAATTAACAAGTTTGTGTGTGACATAGAAACCCTTGAGTGCCTTCAGTCAAAAGGGCTCCGGATCATGTGATTTGGAATTAGGAAGATATTTTTAACCTGTCCTGTTGCTGCTCCCCTTTAGGTGGTGAATGACTTGAACGTGACTGGAGCACACGTAGAGAAAGGACAAATAAACTTCCAGAGTAAATGCGAAATCAGGACACCCTGAGGTTATTTGGATTGCCAGAGCAACAGGGAAGACTGCACATCTCTCTTCCTGGCTCTGAGGACATTGCCATTTGAGTCACTGGTCCCAGGACAGACTTCACTTGAAAGTGTCTGCTCCTGGAAGCAGGCCCATCAAGGTACCGGCTGCTGTTCTCAAATGTTAGCATTTCTGAAACATGGTCTGTTGCCTATAAAAATTTCATGATGGCTCTGCTTGCTTCTTAGCACAATGGACAATTACTGGCTGCCCCCTTGGTATAGGGACACAAAGAACTGGAGTGCTGGTTGGATCACAAGGGCCTGGCCGAGAAAGAGGACCTGGTCAGCAGCACGGACAGTGAGTAGCAGCTGTTAGGATTCCACAAATGCCTTAGGTTTCCCGTATTTCTGTTAATTCTCAATTGTCATGCCCAAAATTTCCTCAGATTCTCCAGGAGCACTCACATCTCTGGCACCTTGTCCTTCCTGTTCCTGTTGGGTGAAATACTTGCCCTCAGATCTGTAGTACTCACAGCCACGTGAGGTTCTGATTCTCATGTGTCTGTCACTTTACACAGAGGACTCTTTAAAACCACAAGTATAAAGTAGTATTATTTCGCCACCTTTCTTGAGTTTCCTCTCATATTTCTTTGTTTATTGCCTGCCCATTTTTTACAAGGTAAGTGCAGTAATGTCAGGGAGCTGATTTTCGTCGCTGCAATATCCCGCACCCGAAGCAGTGTCACGCCTGTTGAGGGTCCCGCGTTTCGGTAGCTTCATCAGAAGGTGTACCTTACCTGCATAGGAAGGCCTTGAGACTTGCTTCCATCACCGACAGGAGAGCAGAGGGCAGTTCCACGTGTCCTCTGTTCCAGGATCTGTAAAAGTTCCCCATATGATTCAAAAGTGCAGTCAAAGTTGAAAAACTTTCCTGTGAGAATGGAATGAGTTGAATCCTGGAAATTGGACCCACGAGGGTGTGGAGTGGGTTGGGGTAGGTAGGTGCTGGGGGTGGGTAATGCTAGCCTCCGCAGAGGGGGAAGAGGGTGGTCGAAGACTCACCCCAGTGTTCAGAGAGCTCCAGAGTGTGTGGATGAGGTTCCCTCACAGGCGGTCAGTGAAAGGCCCAGGCTCAGGATTGTCTCCCTTGCAGGAGGTCTGCTACCTCTGGGGGGCCAGTGCCAAGAATCTGGAACACAGCTAAGCAAAAGTCCGTGGGAAACCATCGCCTCCTGCTGGTCAGGGCGCACATCGCAGCCGCTGCCGCGCCAGAGCTCTGCTCAGAAAGAACTTGAAGTCCTCAAGCCTAGCTAATCAGGCAATGTCTACAGAGCCTCCCTTTGGGAGGCTTCTTCCAGAAGGCCTGGGGCTCAGGCTGGCTTAGCCAGGTTCACTGCAGGGTAGAGAAGCCAGGTTGGCGCGGAGAAGAGAGGTAAACAGGCCAAGGACGTTTCGAGAACCTGGGGCTTGCAGGATACACTGGCTTCTCTAAGGCAGAGGCCTGTACAGATGCACTGAGAACCTGGGCAAAGGGAAACCCCAAGGAAACTGTTCTCTGGAGACCTGCAGGAGTTTGTGAGCACAGAATTAGGGCCTGCCTGGGCCTGTGTTGGCAGAACCTGCAGCCAGTGCGGGCTTTGTTTGAAGAAGCCGTGCTCAAATGGGAGCTTGTTGGAGCTCAGGTCCCATTAGGTGTCTCTGAACCTGCACCTCAGACGCAGAGTCTGCTGGGGAGGCTGCTCGGGCAGCAAGTAAGTGGCTTATTTCAGGGTCTCCACTTGTACTGGTCCCCCTAAGTGCCTTAGTACCTGAGGAGGCTGGTTTCTCAGAAGAGCCCAGGTCTCATTCCAGCTCCTCACAGAGGTCTGTGGGTCTGTGAAGGGTGGCGAAGTCATTAGTTCTGTCCTGCGTATGAGCCTTAACATCTGAAATGGAAAATAGTGATCATAAAAATTAGAGATTCCAAGTGAATGTGGTACGTGGAAAGTTATTTCTCTTTTTAAGAATAGTTTTTTTGAGGTACAATTGACTCTCCATGCACATTTTAAGATAACAATAGATTGCGTTTTTACAGGGAGGTACTCAGGAAAATATCACCACAGTCAGGGTAGGGTGTAGCCCTCATGCTCAACTGCTCTCTCTGTGCATCCGGAATCCGCCCTTAAACAGGGCCAATAAAGCCCTAGGCCACATCTGATCCACTTCCTGTCTACAGAGTGTGCGTTATGGAGAGATTTATATGAACTCAGTCATCAGTATGTTCTGTGTTTTGTTGCTGTTCAGGCTATGTTACTCAGCAGGATTCTTCTGAGATTCATTCATGTTGTGTTTACCAATATTCTGTTCCTTTTTACTGTTCCTTACCTTCTGTTGCCTGGATACACCACCCACTGTTTACTCCTTTGTTTTGAAAGACATGTTGCCTGGTCCTGTTCTCTTCTATTACAAATAAAGTTTCTGGGATCTTCTTACAGTATTCCAATATGGACACATTTACCATTCTTTGCTAGTACATGGTAGAGAAATGGCTCAGTCATTTTTGTCAACGTTGGAAACATCGAAACCTGGAGAGAATTTTTCTATTGTTTCCTGGAGCAAAACCGACATCATATGCCATGGAGGTGATCTCAAATGTTCTGGAAAACAACAGTTTCGTAGCCTCACGTATGCATTTGAAATAAAGAAGGAAAGTAAAGAAGGTTACATGGAGGTGTACTGCCCGAAAACTTGCATCAAGTGACACAATGTCCATGAAGATGTAGGTATTAAAAAGGCAAAGACAGTGAAAATATTTTGTGGAAAATGTCTTCATTTTTGGTGTTCCCGTATATCAAACCAAAGGAGTGCTCAGAACCAGAAAGTTACAATCTGGCGTTCTCATGAGTGCAGAATTCGTTGTGTCGGTGTGATGGGATAGAATTGGAGTGTCCAGTGGTGTCGCTGACTCCCAAGCACTATAATCAGGAAGAATTGGCTTCATCTTGCAAACTTGATTGCTCACAGACTGCCATGTTTCTTCGAGAGAATCAAACAGAGAAGAAAGAATACACATTCTTTGCCACTATTTCTCAAGTTCAGGTCCTCTGTCTCAGGGGCAGGACAACCTACATCCAGCCCATGATGGCTCAAGTAATATAGATCTAGAAACACTTGTGACTGAATATCAGTTGAGCTTGACGTAGGAATGATCACACAAGAAGCTGGAAGGAGTTTATAATGCAGACCACGCATAGAATCCATAATGCCGAGGTTCGCTACCTTGTGCACTATTCCTCTCCTGACACCAGATTCCCTGTTTCTTGGGGTGCAGAACAAGACCATTAGCAGAGGAAGAAATAAGACGTAGCTTTTAATGAGTCCGAACTGGGGACACTGTGGTTTAAATCATGATACTCTTCTCACCAGGAATCCTCTTCTCACATGCTCTACACATCTCCACACCCACCCAAACATTCAAGACCACTCCCATGTCCCAACTCCCCAAAGCCTAAATCTGGGGACTGACCATCCCAACATGGGAAAGATGTTAAGCAAGGATTGTGTACACTTCTTTCTGTGAATCCTGACAGCAGTCTATAGGCAGGTACGATAATCCCATTGAGAGTACTAAAAGGCTACAAGAAATGAAATCTGTCTTCTGCCTTCAAAATGACAGAGAGAAGCATGAGGAAAGGTCTACTTGATTTGAAATCCTGAGATTTTAAGCGCTCATACATGATGCCACCTCAGAAGCAGCAAACTGTGTGACCCACAGTGGTCTAGACTTGGTCCCACTCTGATAGGGTGCTCCACATGCTTGGCCAATCAAGCTTTTATTGGGTGAACAGAGAGCATTTCTCTACCATCCCTGCAAGTTGTTTGAAAGAAGGAGTGACATCTTCTATGATTCCATGTCTTTAGTGTGTGTTTGGTGTATAGCTCGGTCCATATAATAAGATCTTTTCATTCACTGAGAACAAGAAAAGGCAGCAGTGGTCAAATTCAGAGAATAAGTTCAAGAAAGCAAAATTTGCTCCATATCAGATACCATAGTGTCGGGGCATTAATTCATTGACCATAACTTCATCTGCTTGAATGCTTTGTGATAGGTGCTCATATCTTCAGTAGAGATAGTTCCTTCCTTTGATCTAAGGGTAGTTATCACAGAGTCGGCCACCTTATTGCCCATGCCGTGTAAGGACGTAGGCTCCCTATGTATTCTGCTTCCCAGTTTGCCTCCTTTCCGGCCACACGTAATTGGCTTTCTGATTGAGAGCCAGGTGGCCCTTTATGGCATCTGCTCTTTTTCTTGAGTACGTGTTTTGAGGACTTTAAGGTCAGTAACTAGATCTGATGGAGTTGAGACTGACAAGTATCAAAAGGGCAGGAACAATCTTGGCTTGACACCAGTGAATACAGACCATCTGCTAGAGCATGAGGAGGAAACGTAGGGCATAACAGACAAAAAATCTGGACCCGGAGTGAATATAACAACAGGAGAACTGGGGAATGGAGCCACTCAAGCTTGTCTGCTGCCACGATGAAGCTGCTATTGCTGTGTCTGGGGCTTTCTCTTGTCTGTGCGCATCCGCAAGGAAGCCGCAAAGTTGTGACAAACAACATCAATGTTCGAAAGGTAGAATTCGTGGATAAGATTGACTTGGGACTTTGGAGAGTGGTTTGGAGAATTCTTAGGCAAGGGAGTTTCACTGAAAGGCAGGAGTTCTTTTGGTATAGCAGACACATTGAGCGGTTCTAGACTTTAAACTAAGAGCAGCTCTCGACCAGAGCTTCAATTCCCTGTTCGTGTCAGCTTTAGGTGTCCTGGCTCACGGACAAGAGTTGAAGGAGTCAAGTGTTCATGTGCTGTACTCATTCTGTTTTTCTTACCCAGTCATTTTACTGTCTCATTGCAGTTATCAGGGGAGTGGTATACCATTCTCTTGGCCTCAAACGACAAACAACTGATTGAAGAAGGAGGTGACAAGAGGGTTTTTTTGGACTCATTCACAGTCTTGCAAAACTCTTCTTTGTTAATAAAAGTTCATTTAAGGTAAATTTGGTCTTTCTCGGGAAAAAAAATTTGGAGGAAGGAAAAACAGAAGGCTGGGTTTCGTTGGGGCTCCTTGGTACACACACACACACACACACACACACACACACACACACACACATTTATAAAGACATGTATATGTGTGCTCATTCATTGTGGTTAATTATCCAAAATTATGGCTCCTCATTTGCAACTGATCATGAATCTTCTCTAAATCGAGAGATAAAATACTGACAGAGTTATATTAAAATTGGTGCGGGGGAGATAATGTGGAGAAAGGTGTGTGATTCATTCACACTCTGGAATGTATCTTGTTTAAGACATGAGCTTGTGGTACCAAAGCCTATTGATCTTTAGACACTATCTCTTATTAGTTGTGTGACTATGAAAATTCTGCCTTTTTCAACTGAGTCTTCTTTGCATTAGAAAGCATGTTAATATTTTTCTTTTATTTTTTATGTGAACTCGGAGTGAGGCAAAATCTATAGAGCACTCATCTGAGAGACTGGCAGATCTGAAAAGTCAGCTAATTACCTACACAGTAGCTGTTCTAATAGTAATAGGAAGTCATAGTAGAATAATTGTAATATCAGTAGTTAAGTCATCTTTAATGTGTCACGTTATTTGAAATAATGGAAATAAAGCGATTTCCAATTTGTACCCCAAATTTTCGATAGCCAAGTGATAGCAAGAGACTAGAGACTGAAGGATCTAGATCCATTAATTTCTCCTGGGCATCTGCTCTTTCTGTTTTACAGGATAGATGGTGACTGCGTTCCTGTTTCTGTGGTTACTAACAAAACAAGAGAGAATGCAGTATATAAGATAAGGTGTAAGTATACAAAAGTCTTCCTCTATTCTTCTTCCAAGGGCAAGGGATTTGCTAAACCATAATATCTTTAGGATCAATTCCTGATCAATGCTTATTTAGGTAATATAAATAGGGCCATGTCATAGGCAGTACACTCAGTCTGTGAGAACTGCGTGTTTGTAACAACCAATGCGTGATGCATAATGACACCAGATCAAGGTTGTAATATGGCAGTTTACCTCTCACAACTAAAGTAAAGTGGCAAAAAAAGTAAATTTTCAAGACAGCAGCTCATTTCTTGTGCACTGTGATGCTCTGGTGTCCGTTGCCACACATATTGCTGAGTATAATTGCCAGGGGAGCTTAAATACAAGATGCATAGTTGGCAAAGATGACCGAAGGAGGTCGGTGAGTCTCATGGACAGTGTTAGAGGGTAAGTTGTCACTGTGGCTGAAATCATCTACCATTTCTATTTAATTACTGTGGCAGAAATCTTTGCCGACGTCAAGTCTACTTTTGAAGTCCCCACATGTCGCCCAACATGTAGAGTATAACTTGCTTTCCATGGATGAAGAAGTTCTAAGCTGTATTCTGTCTCTTCCACAGACCCTCACGTGGATACACTCCAGATAATTGAAGCTGTCTATGATGATTATTTCATTGTTCATTTCTTCAGTTCCGACTCTGAGAATACATACTTTGAATTCGCACTCTGTGGTAGAGTATTTTCATGCTGGCTCTCACCTAGAGGGTGGGGAAAGAGGAGAAAAAAGGAGTTCTGGAGACAAATTGATCCTCTCAGTCTTATTCTGGGTGGTCTCTCCTTCTCCAAAGAGACATGCTCACCATGGGCTAACCCTCAGGATAGGTGATGGGAAGATGATGAAATGTCCCATCCACAAAATGTCACATTTGACACAGAGCACACACTTTTAAAAGTCTTATGCCTAAGCACCCATTAGTGCCATCCATTCTCCATCCCTCTAGAGACCACAGGGCACCACTAGGAATCTCAGTGACCAGTGCAGAAGACATAGCAGTTACTATCCCTTTTCCCACAGCCCGAACACCAGATGAGAGTTCAACAATCAAAAAGCACTTTGCGAGAATTGCCCAAAAGTACGGAATTCCAAAAGATAACGTACTTGACCTAACCCAAAAAGGTAGGTTTGCTATCGCTCACTGCGATCTTTTTCAAGATTTTATGTTACTAAAAGGAAAAATCCAAGGGAATAGAATGTCTCCATTGCGTCTTCTTGTTGCTCACCTGAAAAGTCATGTGCGTTCTGTGTGGTAAATCAGTGGGTTTGGTGTTTGAACGTGCTCTGTTCTGCCTCTGCAGATCGCTGTCTCCAGGCCCGAGGAAACCAAGTGGCCTAGGACTCCAGGTTAGTGATGTCTGATGAAGAGGTCCTGGCTCAGAAATCACAGCCTTCTGGTATTAGGGGTTCATGTCCAAGGACTCCAGTATCTTATATGAAGGAAATGTGGGGGTACAGCTGAATTCGTAGTGAGACCTCTGGATTCAGGACCAACTTTTACCAGGCCTTCAGAGCAAGTGCCCCACGCAATCAATGGGAAGAATGGCGTTTACAAAACAGAGGTTCCATGGAAATGGTATTGTGGTAAAAAGGGCTCAGTCATTTTACATGCTACAATTATTAAGACATCATGTTTGAACTAGGGAAAAAGTAATGAGAGGTTGTGAGCATGCACTCCAATATGTTTCTGTTGGTGACGTGTCTTGCAAGCCCCAGAGGCCATCTCACACTTTATCCTTTGGCGAAAGTGTCTTCCTTTGGTCCCTGCACATCCTCCACTTCTGATCTGGCAATAGAGCTGTCTGTACGTTTGGTATCTTCCCATTTGAAAAACAGTCTCATTCTCCTCAGCTCTGGTCTACATCAGATTTATCGTGATGTTTCATTCAGAAAATGTGTGGAAAGGTCTTTGCAACTATGGCTTGTGGAAAGTCAGCATGTAATAAAGGCAGTCGTATAGGGCCTTTGCCAGTCTTCGTCCCTAGAGTTAAAATTCCTCAGGACTTCTCATGCTGAGGATGGCAGAAGGGAGCCTACGAACCTTTATCGATTCCTCTCTCTTTTGTATAGAGCCAGATAAGGGCAGAGTAAGGTGGGAAAAGGAAAGTTGCAAAACAGCCATTGACTGAAAGCCCTCTTTCCTTCTGTTCCGGCAAAGAACGTAGGTTAGAATGCACGTTGATATCCATCTCTTCACAATTTTTCTCTGTCGTAGAAATTCTGTGTCCTCGATTCCATCTAGAAAGTGTTTAATGGGCTTCTGTGTTCTCTTTCTCGCCTTCTTTTTTAGTGCTAAGTGAATACTTCCTATCCTGAGCTCCAGAATCTACCCTTTCATCGTCTCCTCGCATCATCTTATGAATATTTCTGTAAATTGATGGTTTTCATGATCGCAGTGAAGGCATATTTTCTGCATCATCAGGATCTTCCGTAACTGTCTGCAAATACTCATGGCTCAGCTGGAATAAAAAGTTTTCTGCCAATTTCCGACTCTCTGTGTCCTACCCAGAATTCTTCTCTGAGGAAGAACTCACTCTACCTGCTCAATAAATGATTGCTCTTGCCGTTGTATGGCTCTCTTTGTGTATGTGAGAGATGTAGGGATGCGAGCAAGAGAATGGGAGGGACTTACTTGAACCTGGCTGTTTCATTGTCCTCTAGGTTCCCAGGACCTTCCTCGAGTTTTGGATTCACCCTCCCCACAGAATGTCACAGTCCCAGCAAGTGCTGCTTTCCCTCTGATTTGTCTATTTCTTGGTGACCTGATAAGACAAACAGTAAGATTTTCCTGCTGGCTATGATAAGTCCCTCCCTCGCAAAGCTTTGCAGAGAGCAGCTACAAGTCATGGCTAGAAAACCAATATTCCAACACCTGACTCTTCCTACTTCCCATGGCTACACAGTTTGTTTCAGCACATGGTCTCTCATCCAAGGCCCAGGAGGCATCTGTGTGACTTAATGCTTTCCGAGCATGTGAGGAGACTCATCAGCGTTCCACACTCTCACAGGTGACGGCATGGTGCCCCACTCTAGCCTTCTTCCAGTCAGTTGGCCACATATTTTAGGTTCTGTTGATAAGGTCAGCCTGTTAGTCTCTACCATACCCCGTATTTTCACCTAAATAGCCTTGGCTAATGAAAATCATGAGAAAGCCAGACATTGCTCTTGTTCCTGGAGCTCTTGTTTGGTTCAGGGGCCTCTGAAGTGTACTTCAGTTCATGTCTTTAATGATCATATCTGGGGATATTTACCTCTCATTTACCTCCAGATCGAATGAATATAAACACATTCCAGGTGGTGGTGAATGCCCATCCGTTATCTATATAGCCACCCATTTAGTGAACAAGTGTCTTACCAGTCTAATTTGTTTTGAATGTTCTCATTGACATCGACACATCTGTACTTTCAAAACTCCTTGTTGTTTCCTGTATCTGTACTACAATTTTGTTCTTAATGCTCTATACAGTAATTGCTTTTTATCGGGCTGAAGAGTCACCCCGGAGCTGTGACGTCCCCAGAAAAAAAATGAGCATTTGTTTCACATAGGAGAACAGTGTACCTGTGTGGACATGTCCATTTGTTCCTGATGGTAGTAAATCAATGTCGCTAATAGATTGATTCCATATCAAATTTCATTAGCTGAAAACATAAATGGAAAGATTCTTGACCGAGTAAAAGGGAAGTATGAGATCTTGGCTATCTCTGTGTTATCGTTAGATTAAATACCAATCGTCCAATGAAAAAAGTAGTTGTTGGATGATATGTGCCGCATGGCACAATTAGTATTCACTTCATAAAGTACACCGAACAATGCAGTGTGCTTCTCATGGTTCCTATATGTCTGTCGATACAGTATTTGTCATGATGTGTGCTTGGATCTCCTGGGATCTGGATGACCTGCAGGTTTTGACCTAGTGTCAGGAGTGGGGCCTGAGATTCTGCTTCTGATGAGATCCCAGAGATGTCAGTGCTGTGCGCCTTTGAGAGAGGCGTGATGCAAGAGAGTGAAATTCTCCTTCCCTTCTTCAAAGCATCAAGGCCTTGGGTCATTTCACTCCATCTGGGTACTAGAACCTCTCGATTGTACTTTCCTATTCCTACGCAAGAGTTCTCATCTATGAATATCAGGTTAAAAGAAGCGATGACGCTCCCCCTTCCACCATCATGCTGATATCAAAGCAGATCAGGTATCATTTCACCCGAAACATACACACACACACACACACCCACACACACACACACACACACACACTCACAGAACATAGACAGACAGACACTGAATTTCAAGTTTCTGGAATATCTAAAAAAATCAGTGGTCAAATGAAAGTTAATGTGGAATTCAACATCACGAGGAGCCGTGTGACTGCATCTGGGTCACTTGATTCAAGGACTAGAGACCAAACTATAGATCGTATCCCTGAGGATTTTTTCCCATGACATTAAAGCTAAGTAATTTTTCACGAGTCCCTCATAAGCCTACTACCACCAGACTTTCCACAAACGAAAACTTAAGATCTGATCACGAATTGAGTTGGTTAAAGGAAGGAAAATAAATCTGTTGCAAAGACCACTGCAGCATAATATTCCTCATGCTGGTAAGTTTGAAATAGGATCCTCAGCAGATCCTGAGTGACACATCTCTGCAAGAATGAATACTCTATCCAAGAAAAGTCTGCTTGTGTGTATCAGAAATACAGTGAGGAAGCTCTGTTTTGGGCATTCAATTGGACCGGAGATATAGATTTTGTATTAGTCTTCAGTTTGTGCTGGAACATTCACCACAAACGTACTGAATAACAGAATGAGTTTATTCGACTACAGATTAGGAGTTTGTAAGTCCGACATGTTACTCACTGGGCCAAATCCAAGTGAGTTCCGTGTCTGTCAATTTATCCAGATCATCTTCTATGTCTTTCTTAGAGCTTTAAAATTCTCTCCTTGGGTGTCATCGTGTGTAATTCCTGTGTACTTTCCACAGGGTTAGTTTTTCTGTTAACCATTAGTGAATATTATGAGTTTCTTCTGGTATAGAAAAATGTTACTGGATTATACAAATTAATCTCTCTGACTACCTCGATAAAATTTTATATTAGTTCTGGTGACATGAGTCCTAATACTTTGTGGCTTCTGTTGCTTTTCAGGGATAGGATCATATTATCTATAAATAATATTTTTGGTGATCTCTTCCAGTACTGATCTCCTGTCTCTCTCTCTTTCTCTCTCTTTCTCTCTCTCTCACACTCTTTTGTCTCCCCACCTTGTAAATTCAGCCAGAATCTTCAGAAATTCTATAAACACTGAAACCAAATTTTCTATCACAAGATGGCAAAGCATGGTATAAAATCTGTAAATCCAGCGAAATGCTTATTTCCGTTTGCCGTCAGCTAAGAACAATCGCAACCAATGTGGTATTAGAAAACTAATTTTCAACCCAGTGAAACAAAATTTCAAAATTGTAATTCCCATAAAAATTTAACATTTTCAAGTGGAAAATATGACAGTCCGTATTCTGTCTTGAGTTTCACCAAAACCTGTAAACATTTTTCTCTGTTAGAGTAGAACTTACGCAGTATCTTTGATTTTACGTCATGGCCTGCAAGACCATAAATATTTCCTACATGGCCTTTTAGAGGAAAACGTTACCGGCCCCCTTTTCTATACCATGACCTTTTCCCTGACTGCCATTTACACTAGTAATTGGTGATGCACTGTCCTCAAATTAACAAGTTTGTGTGTGACATAGAAACCCTTGCAGTGCCTTCAGTCAAAAGGGCTCTGGACCATGTGATTTGGGATTAGGGAGATATTTTTAACTTGTCCTGTTGCTGCTCCCCTTTATGTGGTGAATGACTTGAACCTGACTGGAGCACATGTAGAGAAAGGACAAAAAATCTTCCAGAGCAAATATGAAATCAGGACACCCTGAGGTTATTTGGATTGCCAGAGCAAAAGAGAAGACTGCATGTCTCTATTCCTGGCTCTGAGGATGTTGCCTTTGAGTCGTTGCTCCCAGGACAGACTTCACTTGAAAATGTCTGCTCCTGGAAGCAGGCCCATCAAGGTACCGGCTGCTGTTCTCAAATGTTAGCATTTCTGAAACATGGTCTGTTGCCTATAAAAATTTCACGATGGCTCTGTTTGCTTCTTAGCACAATGGACAATTACTGGCTGCCCCTTGGTATAGGGACACAGAGAACTGGAGTGCTGGTTGGATCACCAGGGCCTGGCCGGAAAAGAGGACCTGGTCAGCAGTACGGACAGTGAGTAGCAGCTGACGGGATCCCACAAATGCCTTAGAGTTCCCTTATTTCTGTTAATTCTGAATTGTCATGCACACAATTTCCCTCAAATACTCCATGAGCACTCACATATCTGGATCCTCGTGCTTCCTGTTCCCTTTGTATGAAATACTTGCCCTCCGATCTGCAGTACTCACACCCACGTGAGGTTCTGAACCTCATTTGTCTGTCAGTTTACACAGAGGACTCACTAAAACCACAAGTATATGGTAGTATTATTTTCCCATGTTCCTTGAGTGTCTTGTCAAATTTCTTTGTTTACTGCCTGTACCCATTTCCTACAAGGTAAGTGCCTTGATATCAGTGAGCTAAGTTTCTTCCCTGCAATATCCCGCACCCGAAGCAGTGCCACGTCTGTCTAGGGTCCCGCGTGTCGGTATCTTCATCAGAGGGTGTCCCTGACCTGCACAGGAAGGCCTTGAGACTTGCTTC
This sequence comes from Cynopterus sphinx, assembly GCA_030015415.1. NCBI lineage: Eukaryota > Metazoa > Chordata > Mammalia > Chiroptera > Pteropodidae > Cynopterus > Cynopterus sphinx. Next base: position 114,102,717 of record CM057385.1, on the reverse strand, counting down.
CAGCACCGATAGAAGAGCAGAAGGCAGTGACAGGACAGCAGAGGGCAGTTCCATGTGTCCTCTGCTCCAGGATCTGTAAAGTTCCCCATATGATTCAAAGGTGCAGTCAAAGTTGAAAAACATTCCTGTGAGAATGGAATGAGTTGAAGCAGCCCTGTATCTCTGCAGGAGAATCCTGAGAATTGGAGTGACTAGTGTGTGGATGGGGGGTGGGGTAGGTAGGTGCTGGGGGTGGGGAATTCTAGCCTCCGCAGAGGGGGAAGAGGGTGGTCGAAGACTCACCCCAGTGTTCAGAGAGCTCCAGAGTGTGTGGATGAGGTCCCCTCACAGGTGGTCAGTGTAAGGCCCAGGCTCAGGCTTGTCTCCCTTGCAGGAGGTCTGCTACCTCTGGAGTCTGCTGGGGAGGCTGCTCGGGCTGCAAATGAGTGGCTTATTTCAGGGTCTCCACTTGTACCGGTCCCCCTAATTGCCTTAGTACCTGAGGAGGCAGTTTTCTCAGAAGTGCCCCGGGTCTATTTCCGCCTCCTCACAGAGGCCTGGTGTGTCTGTGAAGGGCGGTGAAGTCATTAGTTCTGTCCTGCGTATGAGCCTTAACATCTGAAATGGAAAATCGTGTTCATGAAAATTAGAGGTTCCAAGTGAACGTAGTACGCTGAAAATTAACTCCTCTTTTTAAGAATAGCTTTTTGAGGTACAATTGACTCTCTATGCACATCTTAAAGTATACAATTGAATGTGTTTTTACAGGGAGGTACTCAGGAAAATATCACCGTAGTCAGGGTAGGGTGTAGCTCTTATGCTCAACTGCTCTCTCAGTGCATCTGGAATCTGCCCTCACACAGGGCCAATGAAGCCCTAGGCCACATCTGATCCACTTCCTGTCTACAGAGTGTGCGTTATGGAGAGATTTATATGAACTCAGTCATCAGTATGTTCTGTGTTTTGTTGTTCTTCAGGCTGTTTTACTCAGCAGGATTCTTCTGAGATTTATTCATGTTGTGTTTACCAATACTCTGTTCCTTTTTACTTTTCCTTACCTTCTGTTGCCTGAACATAGCACCCACTGTTTACTCCTTTGTGTTGAAAGCCATGTTGCCTTGTCCTGTTCTCTTCTATTACAAATAAAGTTTCTGGGATCATTCTTTCAGTATTCCAATATGGACACATTTACCATTCTTTGCTAGTGTATGGTAGATGAATGGCTCAGTCATTTCTGTCAACGTTGGAGTCATCGAAACCAGAAGAGAAATTTTCCAGAGTTTCCTGGAGCAAAACTGACATCATATGCCATGGAGGAGATCTCAAATGTCATTGGAAAACAACAGTTTCACAGCCTCACGTATGCATTTGAAATAAAGAAGGGAAGTAAGGAAGATTACATGGAGGTGTACTGCCTGAAAACTTGCATCAAGTGACACAATATCCATGAAGATGTAGGTACAAAAAACGCAAAGACAGTGAAAACATTTTGTGGAAAATGTCTTCATTTTTGGTGTTCCCGTATATCAAACCAAAGGAGTGCTCAGAACCAGAAAGTTACAATCTGGCGTTCTCATGAGTGCAGAATTCGTTGTGTCGGTGTGATGGGATAGAATTGGAGTGTCCATTGTTGTCGCTGACTCCCCAGCATTATAATCAGGAAGAATTGGCTTCATCTTGCAAACTTGATTGCTCACAGACTGCCATGTTTCTTCTAGAGAATCAAACAGAGAAGAAAGAATACACATTCTTTGCCACTATTTCTCAAGTTCAGGTCCTCTGTCTCAGGGGCAGGACAACCTACATCCAGCCCATGATGGCTCAAGTAATATAGATCTAGAAGCACTTGTGACTGAATATCGGTTGAGCATGACCTAGGAATGATCACACAAGGGGCTGGAAGGAGTTTATAATGCAGACCGCACATAGAATCCATAATGCCGAGGTTTGCTACCTTGTGCACTATTCCTCTCCTGACACCAGATTCCCTGTGTCTTGGAGAGCAGAACAAGACCATTAGCAGAGGGGAGAATACGATGTAGCTTTTAATGAGCTCGAAGTGGTTTAAATCATGATACTCTTCTCACCAGGAATCCTCTGCTCATGTGCTCAAGAAATCTCCACACCCGCCGAAACATCAAAGACCACTCCCATTTCCCACCTTCCCGAAGCCTAATTCTGGGGACCGACTATTCCAACACGGGCAAGACATTAACTGAGAATTTTGTACACCTCCTCCCGTGAATCCCGATGCAGCCTACAGTCGGGTACCATAATGCCATAGAGAGTACCAAAAGGCTACAAGAAATGAAATCTGTCTTCTGGCTTTTAAATGACAGGGAGAATCATAAAAAAAGGTCTACTTGATTCGAAATCCTGAGATCTTCAGTGCTCATACATGATGCCACTTCCGCAGCAGCACACCCAGTGACCCACAGTGGTCTGGACTTGGTTCCACTCGGATAGGATGCTCGATATGCTTGGCAAATCAAGCTCTTATTGCGTGAAATGAAAGCATTTCCCTAACTTTTCTGGAAGGTGTTTGAAGGAAGGAGTGACGTCTTCTATGACTCCATGTTTTTTGCCTGTATGGGTGTATAGGCAGGTCCATAAATAAGTAAAGATCAGTTCATTCATCGAGGAAGATGAAAAGGCAGCAGTGGTCAAATTTAGAAATAAGGCCAAGAAAGCAAAATGTGCTCCATAACAGAAAACAATTTATTGACCGTAATTTAATCTGCTTGAATGCGTTGTGATAGGTGCTCACATCTTCAGTAGAGATAGGTTTTTTTGTTCTAAGGGTAGTTATCACAGAGTCGGCCACCTTATTGCCCATGCCATGTAATGGTGAAACATAGGCGCCCTAAGTATTCTACTTCCCAGTTTGACTCCTTTTCGGCCACACGTCATTGGCTTTTTGATTGAGAGACAGGCTGCCCTTTATGGCTTCTGCTCGTTTTTTTGAGTACATGTTTAGAGGACTTTAAGGTCAGCAACTAGATGTGATGGAGTTGAGACTGACAAGTATCAAAAGGGCAGGAACAATCTTGGCTTGACACCAGTGAATACAGACCATGTGCTAGAGCATGAGGAGGAAACGTAGGGCATAGCAGAGAAAAAATCTGGACCCGGAGTGAATATAAAGACGGGAGAGCTGGGGAATAGAGCCACTCACGCTTGTCTGCCTCCACGATGAAGCTGCTGTTGCTGTGTCTGGGGCTCTCTCTTGTCTGCGCGCATTCGCAAAGAAGACGCAAAGTTGTGACAAATAACATCGATGTTCGAAAGGTAGAGTCGGTGGATAAGAGTGACTGAGACTTTGGAGAGTGATTTGGAGAATTCTCAGGCAAGGGAGTTTCACTGGAAGGCAGGAGTTCTTTTGATATAGTAAACACAGGGAGCGGTTCCAGACTTTGGACTAAGAGCAGCTCTCGACCTAAGCTTCAATTCTCTGTTCGCGTCATCTTTAGGTGTCCAGGCCATGGACTAGAGTTGAAGTGAAGTATTTATTTGCTGTTCTAATTCTGTTTTTCTTATCTAATCATTTTACTGTCTCATTGCAGATATCGGGGGAGTGGTATACCATTCTCTTGGCCTCGAATGTCAGGGAGCTGATCGAAGAAAACGGTGTCATGAGGGCTTTTTTGAACAGCGTCACAGTCTTGCACAACTCTTCTTTGTCAATGAAGGTTCATTTTAAGTAAGTTTGGTCTGTTCCGGGAAAATATTTGGAGGAAGGAAAATCAGAAGGCCAAATTTGGTTGAGGCCTCTCAACACACACACACACACACACACACACACACACACACACACACACACACCCAGACACACATTTACAAAAACACGTATATATGTGCTCATTCTTTGTGGTTAATTATTCAAAATTAGGGCTCCCCATTTGCAACTGATCATGAACCTTGTCTAAATACAGAGGTAAAATGGTGACAGGATTAAATTAAAATAGTTGTGGGGAGATAATGTGGAGAAAGGTTTGTGATTCATTCGCACTCTGCAATGTATTTTGTTTAAGACTTGGGCTTGTGGTACCAAAGCCTCGTGATCTTTAGACACTATTTCTTATTAGTGTGTGACGACAAAAAGTCTTCCTTTTCCACCCTGAATCTTCTTTGAATTAAAGAGCATGTTAATATTTTTCTCTCATTTTTTATGTGAAGTTTGAGTGAGGCAAAATCTATAGAGCACTCATCTGAGAGGCTGGCAAATCTGAACACGCAGCTAATTATCTACACAAGTAGCTGTTGTAATAGTAATAGGAAGTCATAGTAGAATAATAGTAATATCAGTAGTTTACTCATCTTTAATGTGTCACGTTATTTGAAATAATGGAAATAAAGCGATTTCCAATTCATACCCCAAATTTTCGATAGCCAAGTGATAGCGAGAGAATAGATTGAACGATCTAGTTCCATTAATTTCTCTCAGGCATCTGTTCCTTCTGTTTTACAGGATAGATGGTGACTGTGTTCCAGTTATTTTGATTGCTAACAGAACAGCAGAGAATGGTGTATATAAGATAAGGTGTAAGTATACAAAAGTCTTCCTCAATTCTACTTCCAACGGCAAGTGATATTAAGCTAATCCCTAATATCTTTAGGATCAATTCCTGATCAATGCTTATTTAGGTCATATAAATAGGGCTATGTCATAGGCAGTACACTCAATTTGTGAGAACTGCGTGTGTGTAACCGCCAATGCGTGATGCGTGACACCAGATCAAGGTGGTAATTGGACAATGTACATTCCACAACTAAAATAAAGTGGCAAAAAAATTGTAAATTTTCAAGACAGAAGCTCATTTTCTGAGTGTGCACTGTGATGCTTGGTGGCTATCACTACACATATTGCTGAGTATAAATGCCTGTGTAACTTAAATAAAAGATGCATAGTTGGCAAAGACGACCGAGGGAGGTTGGTGAGACTCATGGACAGTGTTAGAGGGTAAGTTGTCACTGTGGCTGAAATCATCTACCATTACTGTTCAATTTCTGGTGCAGAAAACTTTGCAGAAATCATGTCTAGTTTTGAAGTCCCCACATGTAGCCCAACATGCAGAGTATAACGTGCCTTCCATGGACGAAGAAGTTCTGTGCTGTATTCCGTCTCTTTCGCAGACCCAAATATGGATACATTTCACATGATTGAAGCTGTGTATGATGACTATTTGATTACTCATTTCTACAATACCGACTCTGAGAATACATACTTTGAATTCGCACTCTATGGTAGAGTATTTTCATGCTTGGTCTCACCGAGAGGGTGGGGAGAGAGGAGAAAAAAGGTCTGGAGACAAAGTGATCCTCTCAGTCTTATTCTGGGTGGTTTCTCTATCTGCAAAGAGACATCTTCACTGTGTGTTACCCCTTAGGCTCGGTGATGGGAAGGTGATGAAATGTCCCATCCACAAAATGTCAAATTCGACACAGACCACACACTTTTTAAAGACTGCTGCCTAAGCACCCATTAGTGCCATCCACTCCCCATCCCTCTGGAGACCCCAGGGCACCATCAGGAATCTCAGGGACCAATGCACAAGACACAGCATTTACTGTTCCTTTTCCTACAGCCCGAACACCAGATGAGAGTTCAACAACCAAAAAGCACTTTGCGAGAATTGCCCAAATGTATGGAATTCCAAAGGATAACATACTTGACCTAACCCAAAAAGGTAGGTTTTGCTATCACTCACTGCGATCTTTTCCAAGATTTTTATGTTACTAAAAGGAAACATCCAGAAAATGGAAAGTCTCCATTGCATCTTCTTTTTGCTCACCTGAAAAGTCATGTGCGTTCTGTCTGGAAAATCAGTGGGGGTTGGTGTTTGAATGTGCTCTGCTCTACCTCTGCAGATCGCTGTCTCCAGGCCCGAGGCAACCAAACAGCCCAGGACTCCAGGTTAGTGATGTCTGATGGAGAGGTCCTGGTCTAAAAATCACTGGCTTCTGGTACATTAGGGGTTCATGTCCAAGGACTACAATATCTTTTGTGAAGGATGCATGAGGGTACAGCTTGAATTTGTAGTTGGACCTCTGGATTCAGGACCCACTTCTTCCAGGATCTTCAGAACAAATTGCTGAAGCAATAAATGGGAAGAATAATATTTACCTAAAAGAGGTTCCATGTAAATGGCATCCTGGTGAAAAGGGCTCAGTCGGTATACATACTACAATCATTAAGACATCATGTTTGAAGTAGGGAAAAAGTAGCAAGATGACGTGAGCATGCACTCCAACACATTTCTGTTGGTGATGTGTCTTGCAAGCCCCAAAGGCCATTTCACCCTTTATCCTTTGGCGAAAGTGTCTTCCTACGATCCCTGCACATCCTCTACTTCTGATCTGGCAATAGAGCTGTCTGTACTTTCGGTATCTTCCCATTTGAAAAAGAGTCTCATTCTCCTCAGCTCCTGTCTACATCAAATTTATCATGACATTTCATTTAGAAAATGTGTGGAAAGGTCTTAGCAACAATGGCTTGCACAAAGTCAGCATGTAATAAAGGCGGTCGTACTGGCCTTTGCCAGTCTTCGTCCCTAGAGTTCAAATTTTTCAGGACCTCTCATGCTGAGAATGGCAGAAGGAAGCCTACGACCCTTAATCGATTCCTCTCTCTTTTGTATAGAGCCAGATGAGGATAGGATAAGGTGGGAAAAGCAAAGTAGCAAAACAGCCATTGATTGAATGCCCTCTTTTTTCTGCTCTGGCAAAAAACGTAGGTTAGAATGCACATTGATATCCATCTCTTCACAATTTTTCTCTGTCGTAGAAATCCTGTGTCCTCAATTCCTTCTAGAAAGTGTTTAATGAGATTCTGTGTTCTCTTTCTCGTCTTCTTATTTAGTGCTAAGTGAATACTTCCTCACCTGAGCTGCAGGATCTACCCTTCCAACGTCTCCCCCCATCATCTTCTGACAAGTTCTGTAACCTGATGACTATTATGACAGCAGTGAAAGCATGTTTTCTGCATCATCAGGATCTTTCGTAATTGTCCACAAATACTCATGGCTCACCTGAAATTAAAAGTTTTCTGCCAATTTCTGAGTCTCTGTGTCCTACCCAGAGACCTCTTTCCTGAGGAGGAACTCCCTCTACCTGCTCAATAAATGATTGCCCTTGCAGTCGTGTGGCCGTCTTTGTGTATGTGAGAGATGTAGGGATGAGAGCAAGAGAATGGGAGGATCTTATTCCGACCTGGGTGTATTATTATCCTCTTGATTCTCAGGACCTTCCTCCAGTTTTGGAATTCACCCTCCCATGCACAGTGTCACTGTCCCAGCAAGTGCTGCTTTCTCTTTGATTTGTCTATTTCTTGGTACCTGATAAGACAAATATATAAATTTTTTTCTCGCTGTGTTAGGTCTCTTCCTCTCACAGTTTTGCAGAGAGCAGCTACAAGTCATGGCTAGAAAACCAATATTCCAACAACTGACTCTTCCTGCTTCCCGTGGCTACACAGCGTGTGTCACAATTGGTCTCTCATCCAAGGCCCAGGAGGCATCTCTGTGACTAAAAGCTGTCCCAGCATGTGAGGATACTCATCAGCATTCCACGCTCTCACAGGTGACCCTATGGTGCCCAACTCTAGCCTCCTCCAGTCAGTTGGCCACATATTTTAGGTTCTGTTGATCAGGTCAGCTAATGAGTCTCTACCATACCCCATATTTTCACCTAAATAGCCTTGGCTAATGATAATCATGAGAAAGCAGAAAATTCAGACATTGCTCTTCTTTCTGGAGCTTTAGTTTGTTTCAGCGGCCTCTGAAGTGTACTTCAGTTCATGTCTTTAATGATCATATCTGGAGATATTTACCTCTCATTTACCTCCAGATCGAATGAATATAACCACATTCCAGGTGGTGGTGAATGACCATCCATATTCCGTATAGCCACCCCGTTAGTGCACAAGTGTCTTGCCAGTCTAATTTGTTTTGAATGATCTCATTGACATCGACACATCTGCACTTTCAAAACTCCTTATTGTTTCCTGTACGTGTACTACAATTTTGTTCTTAATGTTGTCAACAGTAATTTTATTTTTATTGGGTTCAAAATTCACCCTGGAGCTGTGACGTTCCCAGGAAAGAAATGAGCGTGTTTCTCATAGGAGAACACAGTACCTGCGTGGACATGTTCATTTGTTCCTGATGGTACTAAATCAATGTCACGAATAGATTGATTCCATATCAGATTTCATTAGCAGAAAGCATAAATGAAAAGATTCTTGACCGAGTAAAAGGGAACTACGAGATCTCGACTATCTCTGTGTTATCGTTAGATTAAATACCAATTGTCCAATGAAGAAAGTAGTTTTTGGATGATATGTGCCGCGTGGCACAATTAGTATTCACTTCATAAAGTACACCGAACAATGCAGTGTGTTACTCATGGTTCCTTTATCTCTGTTGATGCATCGCGTCTCATGATGTGTGCTTAGATCTCCTGGGATCTTGATAACCTGTAGGTTTCGACTTAGCGTCGGGAGTGGGGCCTGAGAATCTGCTTCTGACAAGATCCCAGAGATGCCAGTGCTGTGCGCCTTTGAGAGAGGTGTGATGCAGGAGAGTGAAATTCTCCTTTCCTTCTTCAACGCATCAAGGCTTTGGGTCATTTCGCTCCAGCTGGGTACTGGAACCTCACGATTGTACTTTCCAACTCCTACACAAGTGTTCTCATCTATGAATAGCTGGGGAAAAGGAGGGATGACGCTCCCTCTTCCACCATCATGCTGATATCAAAGCAGATCAGGTATCATTTCACCCCAAATACATACAGACCCACAGAGACACTGAGTTTCAAGTTTCTGGCATGTCTCAAAAAATCAGGGCTCCAATGAAAGTTAAGGTGGAATCCACCATCACGAGGAGCTGTGTGACTGCATCTCGGTCACTTGTCTCAAGGACCGGGGCCAAACTATAGACCGTCTCACTGCAGATTTTTGCACACCACATTACGCTAAGTAATTTTTCATGAGTCCCTTATCAGCCTCCTACCATCACACTGACCACAAACGAAAACTTAGGATCTGATCACAAATTGAGTTGGTCAAGGAAAGGGAAATAAATCTGTTGCAAAGAGCACTGCAGCATAATATTCCTCATGCCGGCAAGTGTGAATTAGGATCCTCAGTAGATCCTGTGTGTCACACATCTCTGCAAGAGTGAGTACTCTACCTAGGAAAAGTCTGCTTGTATAATAGGAAGTCATAGTAGAATAATAGTAATATCAGTAGTTGAGTCATCTGTAATGTGTCAAGTTATTTGAAATAATGGAAATAAAGCGATTTCCAATTTGTACCCCAAATTTTCAATAGTCAAGTGATAGCAAGATTCCTAGAGACTGAAGGATCTAGTTCCATTAATTTCTCTGGGCATCTGTTCCTTCTGTTTTATAGGATAGATGGTGACTGTGTCCCAGTTTTTTCAATTGCTTATAAAACAGCAGAGAATGATGTATATAAGATAAGGTGTAAGTATACAAAAGTCTTCCTCAATTCTATTTCCAACGGCAAGTGATATTAAGCTAATCCCTAATATCTTTAGGATCAATTCCTGATCAATGCTTATTAGGTCACATAAATAGGGCCATCTTATAGCCAGTACTCTCAATCTGTGAGCACTGTGTGTTTGTAACCGCTAATGCATGATGCATAATGACACCAGATCAAGGTGGTAATTGGGCAATGTACCTCCCACAACTAAAGTAAAGCGTATTAGGGTCTGATCAAAAACTGTGTTGGTTAAAGAAAGGGAGATAAATCTGTTACTGGATTATATAAATTAATCTCTCTGACTACCTCGATAAAAATTTTTATTAGTGATGGTGACATGAGTCCTAATACTTTGTGGATTCTGTTGCTGTAAAGAGATATGGTCATATTATCTCATCCAAGGCCCAGGAGGCATCTGTGTGACTAAAAGCTTTCTCAGTATGTGAGGGAACTCATCTGCATTCCACGCTCTCGCAGGTGAACCCATGGTACCCAACCCTAGCCTTCCTCTAGACAGTTGGCCATGTATCAGAAATACAGTGAGGAAGCTCTATTTAGGGCATTCAGTTGGACAGGAGATAGAGATTTTGTATCAGTCTTCTTTTTGTTCTGGGTCAAGCATCACAAACATACTGGCTTAAAGGGACGAGTTTATTTTACTATAGATTTGGAGATTTTAGTCCAATCTGGGACTCACTGGGCCAAAACCAAGTGAGTTCCGTTTTTGTCAATTTATCCAGGTCATCTTCTATGTCTTCCTTAGAGCTTTAAAATTTTCTCCTTGGTAGTCTTCTTGTGTAATTCCTGTGTACTTTCCACAGGGTTTGATTTTCTTTTAACCATTATTGAATATTATGAGTTTCTGCTGGTATAGAAAAATGTTACTGGATTATATAAATTAATCTCTCTGAGTACCTCAATAAAATTTTTTATTAGTACTGGTGACATGAGTCCTAATACTTTGTGGATTCTGTTGCTTTTCAGGAATACGGTCATATTATCTATAAATAATGTTGTTGGTGATCTCTTCCAGTACTGATCTCTCTCTCTCTCTCTCATCTCCACACCTTATAAAATGATCCAGAACCTGCAGAAATTCTATAAACACTGAAACCCAATTTTCTATCACAACATGGCAAAGTATGGTTCACAATCCATAAATCCAGCAAAATGATTATTTCCCTGTTTGTCCTCAGCTAAGAACAATCACAACCAATGTGGTATTAGAAAAGTAATTTTCAACACAGTGAAACAAAATTTCAAAATTGTAATTCCCAGAAAAATTTAACATTTTCAAGATTAAAATATTACACTCAGTATTCTGTCTTGAATTTCACCAAAACATGTAAACATTTTTCTCTGTTAGAGTAGAACTTATGCAGTATCTTTAATTTTACCTCATGGCCTGCAAGATCATAAATATTTCCTACGTGGTTTTTTAGAGGAAAACGTTACAGGCCCCCTTTTCTATACCATGACCTTTTCCCTGACTGCCATTTACTCTAGTAATTGGTGCTGCACTGTCCTCCAAATTAACAAGTTTGTGTGTGACATAGAAACACTTGGAATACCTTCAGTCAAAAGGGCACTGGATCCTGCGCTTTTGGAATTAGGGAGATATTTTTAACTTGTCCTGTTGCTGCTCCCCTTTAGGTGGTGAATGACTTGAACCTGACTGGAGTACATGTAGAGAAAGGACAAATAAACTTTTAGAGTAAATGCTAATCAGGACACCCTGAGGTTATTTGGATTGCCAGAGCAACAGGGAAGACTGCATGTCTCTGTTCCTGGTCTGAGGACGTTGCCATTTGAGTCGCTGCTCCCAGGACGGACTTCACTTGAAAGTGTCTGCTCCTGGAAGCAGGCCCATCAAGGTACCGGCTGCTATTCTTAAATGGTAGCATTTCTGAAACATGGTCTGTTGCCTATAAAAATTTCACGATGGCTCTGTTTGCTTCTTAGCACAATGGACAATTACTGGCTGCCCCCTTGGTATAGGGACACAGAGAACTGGACTGCTGGTTGGATCACCAGGGCCTGGCCGGGAAAGAGGACCCGGCCAGCAACACGAACAGCGAGTAGCAGCTGACGGGATATCACATATGCCGTAGAGTTCCCTTATTTCTGTTAATTCTGAATTGTCATGCACACAATTTCCCTCAAATACTCCATGAGCACTCACATCTCTGGATCCTTGTCCTTCCTGTTCCCTTTGTATAAAATACTTGCCCTCAGATCTGCAGTACTCACACCTACGTGAGGTTCTGATCCTCATGTGTCTGTCAGTTTACACAGAGGACTCATTAAAACCACAAACATATGGTAGTATTATTTTCCCACGATCCTTGAGTGTCCTGTCAAATTTCTTTGTTTACTGCCTGTACCCATTTCTACAAGGTAAGTGCAATGATGTCAGGGAGCTGAGTTTCTTCCCAGCAATATCCCGTACCCGAAGCAGTGCCACACATGTCGAGGGTCCCGCGTGTCGGTAGCTTTTCAGAGGGTGTCCCTGACCTGCACAGGAAGGCCTTGAGACTTGCTTCCAGCACCGACAGGAGAGCAGAGGGCAGTTCCACGTGTCCTCTGCTCCAGGATCTGTGAAAATTCCCCATATGATTCAAAGGTGCAGTCAAAGTTGAAAAACATTCCTGTGAGAATGGAATGAGTTGAAGCAGCCCTGTATCTCTGCAGGAGAATCCCGAGAATTTGAGTGATGAGGGTGTGGATGGGGGGTCGGGTAGGTAGGTGCTAGGGGTGGGGAATGCAAGACTCCGCAGAGGGGGAAGAGGGTGGTCGAAGACTCACCACAGTGTTCAGAGAGCTCCAGAGTGTGTGGATGAGTTCCCCTCACAGGTGGTCAGTGTAAGGCTCAGGCTCAGACTTGTCTCCCTTGCACGAGGTCTGATATATCTGGGGGGCCAGTGCCAGGAATCTGGAACGCGGCTAAGCATGAGTCCGTGGGAAACCATCGCCTCCTGCTGGTCAGGGCGCACATCGCAGCCGCTGCCGCGCCAGAGCTTTGCTCAGGAAGAGCCTGGAGTCCTCAGGCCTAGTCAGGCAATGTCTACAGAGCCTCCCTTTGGGAGGCTTCTTCCAGAAGGCCTGGGGCTCAGGCTGGCTTAGCCAGGTTCACTGCAGGCTAGAAAAGCCAGGTTGGCGCGGAGAAGAGAGGTAAACAGGCCAAGGAGGTTTTGAGAACCTGGGGCTTCCAGGATACACTGGCCTCTCTAAGGCGGAGGCCTGTACAGATGCACTGAGAACCTGGGCAGTGGGAAACCCCAAGGATAGTGTTCTCTGGAGACCTGCAGGAGTTTCGGAGCACAGAGTTAGGTCCTGCCTGGGTTGTGTTGGCAGAACCTGCTGCCAGTGCGGGCTTTGTTAGAAGAAGCTGCGCTCAAATGGGAGCTTGTTGGAGCTCAGGTCCCATGTAGGTGTGTCTGAACCTGCACCTCAGAAGCAGAGTCTGTTGGGGAGGCTGCTCGGACTGCAAGTGAGTGGCTTATTTCAGGGTCTCCAGTTGTACCGGTCTCACTAAGCACCTTAGTACCTGAGGAGGCAGGTTTCTCAGAAGAGCCCTGGGTCTCATCCCAAACTCTTTGCAGAAGCCTTTGAGTTTGTAAAGAGCAGCAAAGTCATTAGTTCTGTCCTGCGTATGAGCCTTAACATCTGAAATGAAAAATTGTGTTTGAAAATTGGAGGTTCCAAGTGAACGTGGTGACTGGAAATTTATTATTTTTTTTTATAAGAATTGATTTTGAGGTACAATTTACTCTCCTTGTACATCTTAAAGTACAAAATTTAATACGTTTTTACATGGAAGTTCCCAGGAAACTATCACCACAGTCAGGGTAGGGTGTAGCCCTCATGCTCAACTGCTCTCTCTGTGCATCCGGAATCTGCCCTCACACAGGGCCAATGAAGCCCTTGGCCACATCTGATCCACTTCCTATCTACAGAGTGTGCGTTATGGAGAGATTTATATGAACTCAGTCATCAGTATGTTCTGTGTTTTGTTGTTGGTTGTTCAGGCTATTTTACTCAGCAGGATTCTTCTGAGATTTATTCATGTTGTGTTTACCAATACTCTGTTTCTTTTTACTGTTCTTTACCTTCTGTTGCCTGGATATAGCACCCACTGTTTACTGCTTTCTGTTGAGCGACACTTAGCCTGTCCTTTTCTCTTCTTTTACAAATAAAGTGTCTGGGATCATTCTTGCAGTACGCAAATATGGACACGTTTACATTTCTTTGCTTGTACATGGTAGAGGAATGGTTCAGTCATGTGTGTCAACGTTGGAATCATCGAAATCTGGAGAGAATTTTTCCGGAGTTTCCTGGAGGAAAACTGACATCATATGCCATTGAGGAGATCTCAAATGTCATTGGAAAACAACAGTTTCACAGCCTCACGTATGCATTTGAAATAAAGAAGGGAAGTAAGGAAGGTTACATGGAGGTGTACTGCCCCAAAACTTGCATCAAGTGACACAATATCCATGAAGATGTAGGTATTAAAAAGGCAAAGACAGTGAAAACAGTTTGTGGAAATGTCTTCATTTCTGATTTTCCTTTTTATCACACCAAAGGAGTGCTCAGAACCAGAAAGTTACAAACTGTCGTTCTCATGAGTGCAGAGTTCAAAGTTTTTGTGGGATGGGATAGAATTGGAGTGTCCAGTGGTGTCGCTTACTCCCAAGCACTATAATGAGGGGGAACTGGGTTCATCTTGCAAACTTGATTGCTCACAGACTGCCATGTTTCTTCGAGAGAATCAAACAGAGAAGATAGAGTACACAGCCTTTGCCGCTATTTCTCAAGCTCAGGTCCTCTGTCTCAGAGGAAGGACAACCTACATCCAGCTCATGATGGCGGAAGTAATATAGATCTAGAAACACTTGTGACTGAATATTGGTTGATCATGACCTAGGAATGATAACACAAGGAGCTGGAATGAGTTTAGAATGCAGACCACGCATAGAATCCATAATGCCGAGGTTCGGTACCTTGTGCACTGTTCCTTTCCTGACACCAGACTCCCAGTTCCTTGTGGTGCAGAAGAAGACCATTAGTAGAGAAAGAAATAAGACGTACCTTTCAATGAGCGTGATCTGGGAACACTGTGGTGTAAATCATGATACTTTTCTCACCAGGAATCGTCTTCTCAAATGCTCTAAAATCTCCACACCTGCCCGAACATTCAAGACCACTCCCATGTCCCACCTTCCTGAAGCCTAATAATGGGGACCGATCATTCCTACACGGGCAAGATGTTAACTGAATATTGTTTACACCTATCTCCGTGAATCCCGACAGCAGTCTATAGGCAGGTACGATATTCCCAGAGAGAGTTCCAAAAGGCTACAAGAAATGAAATCTGTCTTCTGGCTTTAACATGACAGAGAAAGGCATGAAAAAAAGGTCTACTTGACTCGAAAGCCTGAGATCTTCAGTGCTCATACATGATGTCACCTCTGCAGCAGCACACCTTGTGACCCACAGTGGTCTGGACAAGGTCCCACTACATGCTTGGCGAACCAAGGTTTTTTGGGTGAACATGAGAGCATTTCCCTACCATTCCTGAAAGATGTTTGAAGGAAGGAGTGACGTCTTCTATGACTCCATGTCTTTTGTGTGTGTTTGGTGTATAGCTCGGTCCTTATAGTAAGTAAAGATCTGTTCATTCATTGAGTAACAAGAAAAGGCAGCATTAGTCTAATTCAGAGAACAATTCCAAGAAAGCAAAATTTGCTCCATATCAGAAACCATAGTGTCGGGGCATTAATTCACTGAACATAACTTCATTTGCTTGAGTGATTTGTGATAGGTGCTCACATCTTCAGTAGAGATAGTTTTTTTAATCTAAGGGTAGTTATCAAAGATTCAGCCATTTTATTGCCCATGCTGTGTAAGGACGTAGGCTCCCTATGTATTCTACTTCCCAGTTTGACTCCTTTCCGGCCACACATAATTGGCTTTCTGATTGAGAGTCAGGCTGCCCTTTATGGCATCTGCTTGTCTTCTTGAGTACATGTTTAGAGGACTTTAAGGTCAGTAATTAGATCTGATGGAGTTGAGACTGACAAGTATTAAAATGGCAGAAAAAATCTTGGCTTGACACTAGTGAATACAGACCATCTCCTAGAGCCTGAGGAGGAAACGTCCGGCGTAGCAGACAAAAATCTGGACCCGGAGTGAATATAAAGACGGGAGAACTGGGGAATGGAGCCACTCATGCCTGTCAGCTGCCACGATGAAGCTGCTGTTGCTGTGTCTGGGGCTCGCTCTTGTCTGCGCGCATCCGCAAAGAAGCCGCCAAGTTGTGACAAATAACATCGATGTTCGAAAGGTACAGTCGGTGGATAAGAGTGACTTGGGACTTTGGAGAGTGGTTTGGAGAATTCTTAGGCAAAGGGGTTTCACTGGAAGGCAGAAGTTGTTTTGGTTTCATGGACACAGGGAGTGGTTCCAGACTTTGGACTAAGAGCAGCTCTCCACCTGAGCTTCCATTCCCTGTTCATGTCAGCTTTATGTGTCCTGGCGAACTGTCCAGGGATGAAGGAATGAAGTGTTCATGTGCTGTACTCATTCTGTTTTTCTTACCCAGTCATTTTAATGTCTCATTGCAGTTATCAGGGGAGTGGTATACCATTCTCTTGGCCTCGAACGACAAACAGCTGATTGAAGAAGGGGGTGTACTGAGGACTTTTTTGGACAGTGTCACAGCCTTGCACAACTCTTCTTTGTCAGTAAAATTTCATTTAAAGTAAGTTTTGTCTTTCTCAGGAGAAAAATTTGGAGGAAGGAAAAACAGAAGCCTGAGTTTGGTTGGGGCCTATAGACACACACACACACACACACACACACACACACACACACACACACACACATTTACAAAGACATGTATATGTGTGCTCATTCATTGTGGTTAATCATCCAAAATTATGGCTCATCATTTGCAACTGATCATGAACCTTGTCTAAATCCAGAGGTAATTTGCTGACAGGATTAAATTAAAATTATTGCAGGGAGATAATGTGATTCATTCACACCCTGCAGTGTATCTTGTTTAAGACTTGGGCTTGTGGTACCAAAGCCTACTGATCTTTAGACACTATCTCTTATTATTTGTGTGACCATTAAAAGTCTTTCTTTTTCACCCTGATTCTTCTATGAATTAAAGAGCATGTTAATATATTTCTCTTATTATTTTATGTGAAGTCTGAGTGAGGCAATATGTATAGACACTCATCTGAGAGGCTGGCAGATCTCAACATTCAGCTAATTATCTACAGAAGTAGCTGTCTTAATAGTAATAGAAAGACATAGTGGAATAATTGTAATATCAGTAGTTGAGTCATCTTTAATGTGTCACGTTATTTGAAATAATGGAAATAAAGTGATTTCCCATTTTACCCAAATTTTCAATAGCCAACTGATATCAAGATTCTTAGCGACTGAAGGATCTTGTTATATTAATTTCTCTTGGGCATCTGTTGCTTCTGTTTTACAGGATAGATGGTGACTGTGTTGCATTATTTTTGATTGCTAACAAAACATCAGAGAATGCTGTATTTAAGTTAAGGTGTAAGTATACAAAAAGTCTTCCTCAATTCTACTTTCAAGGGCAAGGGATTTGCTAAACCCTAATGTCTTTTGGATCAATTCCTGATCAATGCTTATTTAGGTCATATAAATAGGGCCATCTCATAGGTAGTACACTCAATCTGTGAGAACTGCGTGCGTGTAACAGCCAATGCGTGATGCATAATGACACCAGATCAAGGTGGTAATTGGGCAATGTATCTCCCACAACTAAAGTGGCAAAAAAAGAGTAAATTATCAAGACAGAAGCTCATTTTCTTGTGCACTGTGATGCTTGGTGGCTATCACTACACATATTGCTGAGTATAAATGCCTGTGGACCTTAAATAAAAGATGCATAGTTGGCAAAGACGACCGAGGGAGGTTGGTGAGACTCATGGACAGTGTTAGAGGGTAAGTTGTCACTGTGGCTGAAATCATCTACCATTTCTGTTCAATTTCTGTGCAGAAAACTTTGCAGAAATCATGTCTAGTTTTGAAGTCCCCACATGTCTCCCAACATGTAGAGTATAACGTGCCTTCCATGGATGAAGAAGTTCTGAGTTGTATTCTGTCTCTTCCACAGACCCAAATATGGATACATTTCACATGATTGAAGCAGTCTATGATGACTATTTGATTACTCATTTCTTCAATACCGACTCTGAGAATACATACTTTGAATTCGCACTCTATGGTAGAGTATTTTCATGCTTGGTCTCACCGAGAGGGTGGGGAGAGAAGAGAAAAAAGGTCTGGAGACAAATTGATCCTCTCAGTCTTATTCTGGGTGGTTTCTCTATCTGCAAAGAGACATCTTCACCATGGGCTACCCCTCAGGCTTGGTGATGGGAAGATGATGAAATGTCCCATCCACAAAATGTCAAATTTGACAAAGAGCACACACTTTTTAAAGACTGCTGCCTAAGCACCCATTAGTGCCATCCATTCCCCATCCCTCTGGAGACCCCAGGGCACCACTAGGAATCTCAGTGACCAATGCACAAGACACAGCAGTTACTGTTCCTTTTTCCACAGCCCGAACACCAGATGAGAGTTCAACAATCAAAAAGCACTTTGCGAGAATTGCCCAAATGTATGGAATTCCAAAGGATAACATACTTGACCTAACCCAAAAAGGTAGGTTTTCCTATCGCTCACTGTGATCTTTTCCAAGATTTTCATGGTACTAAAAGGAAAAATCCAAGGGAATGGAACGTCTCCATTGCGTCTTCTTTTTGCTCACCTGAAAAGTCATGTGCATTCTGTCTGGGAAATCAGTGGGGGTTGGTGTTTGAATGTGCTCTGCTCTGCCTCTGCAGATCGCTGTCTCCAGGCCCGAGGCAACCAAACAGCCCAGGACTCCAGGTTAGTGATGTCTGATGGAGAGGTCCTAGCCCAGAAATCACTGGCTTCTGGTACTTAGGGGTTCATGTCCAAGGACTCCAATAACTTTTGTGAAGGAAGCATGAGGGTACAGCTTGAATTTGTAGTTGGACCTCTGGATTCAGGACCCACTTCTTCCAGGATCTTCAGAACAAATGACCTCAGCAATAAATGGGAAGAATAATATTTACCTAAAAGAGGTTCCATGTAAATGGCATCCTGGTGAAAAGGGCTCAGTCGGTATACATACTACAATCATTAAGACATCATGTTTGAAGTAGGGAAAAAGTAGCAAGATGACGTGAGCATGCACTCCAACACATTTCTGTTGGTGATGTGTCTTGCAAGCCCCAAAGGCCATTTCACCCTTTATCCTTTGGCGAAAGTGTCTTCCTACGATCCCTGCACATCCTCTACTTCTGATCTGGCAATAGAGCTGTCTGTACTTTCGGTATCTTCCCATTTGAAAAAGAGTCTCATTCTCCTCAGCTCCTGTCTACATCAAATTTATCATGACATTTCATTTAGAAAATGTGTGGAAAGGTCTTAGCAACAATGGCTTGCGCAAAGTCAGCATGTAATAAAGGCGGTCGTACTGGCCTTTGCCAGTCTTCGTCCCTAGAGTTCAAATTTTTCAGGACCTCTCATGCTGAGAATGGCAGAAGGAAGCCTACGACCCTTAATCGATTCCTCTCTCTTTTGTATAGAGCCAGATGAGGATAGGATAAGGTGGGAAAAGCAAAGTAGCAAAACAGCCATTGATTGAATGCCCTCTTTTTTTCTGCTCTGGCAAAAAACGTAGGTTAGAATGCACATTGATATCCATCTCTTCACAATTTTTCTCTGTCGTAGAAATCCTGTGTCCTCAATTCCTTCTAGAAAGTGTTTAATGAGATTCTGTGTTCTCTTTCTCGCCTTCTTATTTAGTGCTAAGTGAATACTTCCTCACCTGAGCTGCAGGATCTACCCTTCCAACGTCTCCCCCCATCATCTTCTGACAAGTTCTGTAACCTGATGACTATTATGACAGCAGTGAAAGCATGTTTTCTGCATCATCAGGATCTTTCGTAATTGTCCACAAATACTCATGGCTCACCTGAAATTAAAAGTTTTCTGCCAATTTCTGAGTCTCTGTGTCCTACCCAGAGACCTCTTTCCTGAGGAGGAACTCCCTCTACCTGCTCAATAAATGATTGCCCTTGCAGTCGTGTGGCCGTCTTTGTGTATGTGAGAGATGTAGGGATGAGAGCAAGAGAATGGGAGGATCTTATTCCGACCTGGGTGTATTATTATCCTCTTGATTCTCAGGACCTTCCTCCAGTTTTGGAATTCACCCTCCCATGCACAGTGTCACTGTCCCAGCAAGTGCTGCTTTCTCTTTGATTTGTCTATTTCTTGGTACCTGATAAGACAAATATATAAATTTTTTTCTCGCTGTGTTAGGTCTCTTCCTCTCACAGTTTTGCAGAGAGCAGCTACAAGTCATGGCTAGAAAACCAATATTCCAACACCTGACTCTTCCTGCTTCCCGTGGCTACACAGCCTGCGTCAGCACATGGTCTCTCATCCAAGGCCCAGGAGGCATCTCTGTGACTAAAAGCTGTCCCAGCATGTGAGGATACTCATCAGCATTCCACGCTCTCACAGGTGACCCTATGGTGCTCAACTCTAGCCTCCTCCAGTCAGTTGGCCACATATTTTAGGTTCTGTTGATCAGGTCAGCTAATGAGTCTCTACCATACCCCATATTTTCACCTAAAGAACCTTGGCTAATGAAAATCATGAGAAAGCCGAACATTCAGACATTGCTATTCTTCCTGGTGCTCTAGTTTGTTTCAGCGGCCTCGGAAGCGTACTTTAGTCCATGTCTTTAATGATCACATCTGGGGATATTTACCTCTCATTTACCTCCAGATCGAATGAATATAACCACATTCCAGGTGGTGGTGAATGACCATCCATATTCCGTATAGCCACCCCGTTAGTGCACAAGTGTCTTGCCAGTCTAATTTGTTTTGAATGATCTCATTGACATCGACACATCTGCACTTTCAAAACTCCTTATTGTTTCCTGTACGTGTACTACAATTTTGTTCTTAATGCTGTCAACAGTAATTTTATTTTTATTGGGTTCAAAATTCACCCTGGAGCTGTGACGTTCCCAGGAAAGAAATGAGCATGTTTCACATAGGAGAACACAGTACCTGTGTGGACATGTCCATTTGTTCTTGATGATACTAAATCAATGTCACGAATAGATTGATTCCATATCAGATTTCATTAGCAGAAAGCATAAATGAAAAGATTCTTGACCGAGTAAAAGGAAACTACGAGATCTCGACTATTTCTGTGTTATCATTAGATAAAATACCAATTGTCCAATGAAGAAAGTAGTTTTTGGATGATATGTGCTGCGTGGCACAATTAGTATTCACTTTAAAATGTACACCGAACAATGCAGTGTGCTTCTCATGGTTCCTATATGTCTGTCGATGCAGCGCATCTCATGATGTGTGCTTGGATCTACTGGGATCTTGATAACCTGTAGGTTTCGACTTAGCATCGGGAGTGGGGCCTGAGAATCTGCTTCTGATGAGATCCCAGAGATGCCAGTGCTGTGCCCCTTCGAGAGAGGTGTGATGCAGGAGAGTGAAATTCTCCTTCCCTTCTTCAACGCATCAAGACTTTGGGTCATTTCATTCCATCTGGGTACTGGAACCTCACGATTGTACTTTCCGACTCCTACACAAGCGTTCTCATCTATGAATAGCTGGGGAAAAGGAAGGATGATGCTCCCTCTTCCACCATCATGTTGATATCAAAGCAGATCAGGTATCATTTCACCCCAAATACATACAGACCCACAGAGACACTGAGTTTCAAGTTTCTGGCATGTCTCAAAAAATCAGGGCTCCAATGAAAGTTAAGGTGGAATCCACCATCACGGGGAGCTGTGTGACTGCACCTCGGTCACTTGTCTCAAGGACCGGGGCCAAACTATAGACCGTCTCACTGCAGATTTTTGCACACCACATTTACGCTAAGTAATTTTTCATGAGTCCTTTATCAGCCTCCTACCATCACACTGACCACAAACGAAAACTTAGGATCTGATCACAAATTGAGTTGGTCAAGGAAAGGGAAATAAATCTGTTGCAAAGAGCACTGCAGCATAATATTCCTCATGCTGGCAAGTGTGAATTAGGATCCTCAGTAGATCCTATGTGTCACACATCTCTGCAAGAGTGAATACTCTACCTAGGAAAAGTCTGCTTGTATAATAGAAAGTCATAGTAGAATAATAGTAATATCAGTATTTGAGTCATCTGTAATGTGTCAAGTTATTTGAAATAATGAAAATAAGACAATTTCCTATTTGTACCCCGAATTTTTGATAGTCAAGTGATAGCAAGATTCCGAGAGACTGAAGGATCTAGTTCCATTAATTTCTCTTGGGCATCTGTTCCTTCTGTTTTATAGGATAGATGGTGACTGTGTCCCAGTTTTTTCGATTGCTTATAAAACAGCAGAGAATGGTGTATATAAGATAAGGTGTAAGTATACAAAAGTCTTCCTCAGTTCTATTTCCAACAGCAAGTGATATTAAGCTTATCCCTGATATCTTTAGGATCAATTCCTGATCAATGCTTATTTAGGTCACATAAATAGGGCCATCTTATAGCCAGTACACTCAATCTGTGAGCACTGCGTGTTTGTAACCGCCAATGCGTGATGCATAATGACACCAGATCAAGGTGGTAATTGGGCAATGTACCTCCCACAACTAAAGTAAAGCGTATTAGGGTCTGATCAAAAACTGTGTTGGTTAAAGAAAGGGAGATAAATCTGTTACTGGATTATATAAATTAATCTCTCTGACTACCTCGATAAAAATTTTTATTAGTGATGGTGACATGAGTCCTAATACTTTGTGGATTCTGTTGCTGTAAAGAGATATGGTCATATTATCTCATCCAAGGCCCAGGAGGCATCTGTGTGACTAAAAGCTTTCTCAGTATGTGAGGGAACTCATCTGCATTCCACGCTCTCGCAGGTGAACCCATGGTACCCAACCCTAGCCTTCCTCTAGACAGTTGGCCATGTATCAGAAATACAGTGAGGAAGCTCTATTTAGGGCATTCAGTTGGACAGGAGATAGAGATTTTGTATCAGTCTTCTTTTTGTTCTGGGTCAAGCATCACAAACATACTGGCTTAAAGGGACGAGTTTATTTACTATTGATTTGGAGATTTTAAGTCCAATCTGGGACTCACTGGGCCAAAACCAAGTGAGTTCCATTTTTGTCAATTTATCCATTTCATCTTCTATGTCTTTCTTAGAGCTTTAAAATTCTCTCCTTGGTAGTCTTCTTGTGTACTTCCTGTGTACTTTCCACAGGGTTTGTTTTTCTTTTAACCATTATTGAATATTATGAGTTTCTGCTGGTATAGAAAAATGTTGCTGGATTATGTAAATTAATCTCTCTGACTACCTCGATAAAACTTTTTATTAGTTCTGGTGACATGAGTCCTAATACTTTGTGAATTCTATTGCTTTTCAGGGATATGGTCGTATTATCTACAAATAATATTGTTGGCGATCTCTTCCAGTACTGATCTCTCTCTCTCTCTCTCATCTCCACACCTTATAAAATGATCCAGAACCTGCAGAAATTCTATAAACACTGAAACCCAATTTTCTATCACAACATGGCAAAGTATGGTTCACAATCCATAAATCCAGCGAAATGATTATTTCCCTGTTTGTCCTCAGCTAAGAACAATCACAACCAATGTGGTATTAGAAAACTAATTTTCAACACAGTGAAACAAAATTTCAAAATTGTAATTCCCAGAAAAATTTAACATTTTCAAGATTAAAATATTACACTCAGTATTCTGTCTTGAATTTCACCAAAACATGTAAACATTTTTCTCTGTTAGAGTAGAACTTATGCAGTATCTTTAATTTTACCTCATGGCCTGCAAGATCATAAATATTTCCTACGTGGCCTTTTAGAGGAAATCATTACCGGCCCCCTTTCTATACCATGAGCTTTTCCCTGACTGCCATTTACTCTAGTAATTGGTGCTGCACTGTCCTCCAAATTAACAAGTTTGTGTGTGACATAGAAACACTTGGAATACCTTCAGTCAAAAGGGCACTGGATCCTGCGCTTTTGGAATTAGGGAGATATTTTTAACTTGTCCTGTTGCTGCTCCCCTTTAGGTGGTGAATGACTTGAACCTGACTGGAGTACATGTAGAGAAAGGACAAATAAACTTTTAGAGTAAATGCTAATCAGGACACCCTGAGGTTATTTGGATTGCCAGAGCAACAGGGAAGACTGCATGTCTCTGTTCCTGGTCTGAGGACGTTGCCATTTGAGTCGCTGCTCCCAGGACGGACTTCACTTGAAAGTGTCTGCTCCTGGAAGCAGGCCCATCAAGGTACCGGCTGCTATTCTTAAATGGTAGCATTTCTGAAACATGGTCTGTTGCCTATAAAAATTTCACGATGGCTCTGTTTGCTTCTTAGCACAATGGACAATTACTGGCTGCCCCCTTGGTATAGGGACACAGAGAACTGGACTGCTGGTTGGATCACCAGGGCCTGGCTGAAAGAGGACCCGGCCAGCAACACGAACAGCGAGTAGCAGCTGACGGGATATCACATATGCCGTAGAGTTCCCTTATTTCTGTTAATTCTGAATTGTCATGCACACAATTTCCCTCAAATACTCCATGAGCACTCACATCTCTGGATCCTTGTCCTTCCTGTTCCCTTTGTATAAAATACTTGCCCTCAGATCTGCAGTACTCACACCTACGTGAGGTTCTGATCCTCATGTGTCTGTCAGTTTACACAGAGGACTCATTAAAACCACAAACATATGGTAGTATTATTTTCCCACGATCCTTGAGTGTCCTGTCAAATTTCTTTGTTTACTGCCTGTACCCATTTCTACAAGGTAAGTGCAATGATGTCAGGGAGCTGAGTTTCTTCCCAGCAATATCCCGTTCCTGAAGCAGTGCCACACATGTCGAGGGTCCCGCGTGTCGGTAGCTTTTCAGAGGGTGTCCCTGACCTGCACAGGAAGGCCTTGAGACTTGCTTCCAGCACCGACAGGAGAGCAGAGGGCAGTTCCACGTGTCCTCTGCTCCAGGATCTGTGAAAATTCCCCATATGATTCAAAGGTGCAGTCAAAGTTGAAAAACATTCCTGTGAGAATGGAATGAGTTGAAGCTGCCCTGTATCTCTGCAGGAGAATCCCGAGAATTTGAGTGATGAGTGTGTGGATGGGGGGTCGGGTAGGTAGGTCTAGGGGTGGGGAATGCAAGACTCCGCAGAGGGGGAAGAGGGTGGTCGAAGACTCACCACAGTGTTCAGAGAGCTCCAGAGTGTGTGGATGAGGTCCCCTCACAGGTGGTCAGTGTAAGGCTCAGGCTCAGACTTGTCTCCCTTGCACGAGGTCTGATATATCTGGGGGGCCAGTGCCAAGAATCTGGAACGCAGCTAAGCATGAGTCCGTGGGAAACCATCGCCTCCTGCTGGTCAGGGCGCACATCGCAGCCGCTGCCGCGCCAGAGCTTTGCTCAGGAAGAGCCTGGAGTCCTCAGGCCTAGTCAGGCAATGTCTACAGAGCCTCCCTTTGGGAGGCTTCTTCCAGAAGGCCTGGGGCTCAGGCTGGCTTAGCCAGGTTCACTGCAGGCTAGAAAAGCCAGGTTGGCGCGGAGAAGAGAGGTAAACAGGCCAAGGAGGTTTTGAGAACCTGGGGCTTCCAGGATACACTGGCCTCTCTAAGGCGGAGGCCTGTACAGATGCACTGAGAACCTGGGCAGTGGGAAACCCCAAGGATAGTGTTCTCTGGAGACCTGCAGGAGTTTCGGAGCACAGAGTTAGGTCCTGCCTGGGTTGTGTTGGCAGAACCTGCTGCCAGTGCGGGCTTTGTTAGAAGAAGCTGCGCTCAAATGGGAGCTTGTTGGAGCTCAGGTCCCATGTAGGTGTGTCTGAACCTGCACCTCAGAAGCAGAGTCTGTTGGGGAGGCTGCTCGGACTGCAAGTGAGTGGCTTATTTCAGGGTCTCCAGTTGTACCGGTCTCACTAAGCACCTTAGTACCTGAGGAGGCAGGTTTCTCAGAAGAGCCCTGGGTCTCATCCCAAACTCTTTGCAGAAGCCTTTGAGTTTGTAAAGAGCAGCAAAGTCATTAGTTCTGTCCTGCGTATGAGCCTTAACATCTGAAATGGAAAATTGTGTTTGAAAATTGGAGGTTCCAAGTGAACGTGGTGACTGGAAATTTATTATTTTTTTTTTATAAGAATTGATTTTGAGGTACAATTTACTCTCCTTGTACATCTTAAAGTACAAAATTTAATACGTTTTTACATGGAAGTTCCCAGGAAACTATCACCACAGTCAGGGTAGGGTGTAGCCCTCATGCTCAACTGCTCTCTCTGTGCATCCGGAATCTGCCCTCACACAGGGCCAATGAAGCCCTTGGCCACATCTGATCCACTTCCTATCTACAGAGTGTGCGTTATGGAGAGATTTATATGAACTCAGTCATCAGTATGTTCTGTGTTTTGTTGTTGGTTGTTCAGGCTATTTTACTCAGCAGGATTCTTCTGAGATTTATTCATGTTGTGTTTACCAATACTCTGTTTCTTTTTACTGTTCTTTACCTTCTGTTGCCTGGATATAGCACCCACTGTTTACTGCTTTCTGTTGAGCGACACTTAGCCTGTCCTTTTCTCTTCTTTTACAAATAAAGTGTCTGGGATCATTCTTGCAGTACGCAAATATGGACACGTTTACATTTCTTTGCTTGTACATGGTAGAGGAATGGTTCAGTCATGTGTGTCAACGTTGGAATCATCGAAATCTGGAGAGAATTTTTCCGGAGTTTCCTGGAGGAAAACTGACATCATATGCCATTGAGGAGATCTCAAATGTCATTGGAAAACAACAGTTTCACAGCCTCACGTATGCATTTGAAATAAAGAAGGGAAGTAAGGAAGGTTACATGGAGGTGTACTGCCCCAAAACTTGCATCAAGTGACACAATATCCATGAAGATGTAGGTATTAAAAAGGCAAAGACAGTGAAAACAGTTTGTGGAAATGTCTTCATTTCTGATTTTCCTTTTTATCACACCAAAGGAGTGCTCAGAACCAGAAAGTTACAAACTGGCATTCTCATGAGTGCAGAGTTCAAAGTTTTTGTGGGATGGGATAGAATTGGAGTGTCCAGTGGTGTCGCTTACTCCCAAGCACTATAATGAGGGGGAACTGGGTTCATCTTGCAAACTTGATTGCTCACAGACTCTTCGAGAGAATCTAACAGGGAAGATAGAGTACACAGCCTTTGCCGCTATTTCTCAAGCTCAGGTCCTCTGTCTCAGGGGCCGGACAACTTAAATCTAGCTCATGATGGCGGAAGTAATATAGATCTAGAAGCACTTGTGACTGAATATCGGTAGAGCATGACCTAGGAATGATCACACAAGGGGCTGGAAGGAGTTTATAATGCAGACCACGCATAGAATCCATAATGCCGAGGTTCGGTACCTTGTGCACTGTTCCTTTCCTGACACCAGACTCCCAGTTCCTTGTGGTGCAGAAGAAGACCATTAGTAGAGAAAGAAATAAGACGTAGCTTTTCATGAGCCCGAACTGGGACATTGTCGCTTAAATCATGATACTCTTCTCATGAGGAATCGTCTTCTCAAATGCTCTACAAATCTCCACACCTGCCCGAACATTCAAGACCACTCCCATGTCCCACCTTCCTGAAGCCTAATAATGGGGACCGATCATTCCAACACGGGCAAGATGTTAACCGAGTATTGTTTACACCTATCTCCGTGAATCCCAACAGCAGTCTATGGGCAGGTACGATATTCCCACAGAGAGTACCAAAAGGCTACAAGAAATGAAATCTGTCTTCTGGCTTTAACATGACAGAGAAAGGCATGAAAAAAAGGTCTACTTGACTCGAAAGCCTGAGATCTTCAGTGCTCATACATGATGTCACCTCTGCAGCAGCACACCTTGTGACCCACAGTGGTCTGGACAAGGTCCCACTACATGCTTGGCGAACCAAGGTTTTTTGGGTGAACAGAGAGCATTTCCCTACCATCCCTGAAAGATGTTTGAAGGAAGGAGTGATGTCTTCCATGACTCCATGTCTTTTGTGTGTGTTTGGTATATAGCTCGGTCCTTATAGTAAGTAAAGATCTGTTCATTCTTCGAGGAACAAGAAAAGGCAGCATTAGTCAAATTCAGAGAACAAGTTTAAAAAAGCTAAATTTGCTCCATATCAGATACCATAGTGTCGGGGCATTAATTCATTGACCATAACTTCATCTGCTTGAATGCTTTGTGATAGGTGCTCACATCTTCAGTAGAGACAGTTTCTTTGATCTAAGGGTAGTTACCATAGAGTCGGCCACCTTATTGCCCATGCCGTGTAAGGACGTAGGCTCCCTATGTATTCTACTTCCCAGTTTGACTCCTGTCCGGCCACACATAATTGGCTTTCTGTTTGAGAGCCAGGCGGCCCTTTATGGCATCTGCTCTTTTTCTTGAGTAAGTGTTTTGAGGACTTTAAGGTCAGTAACTAGATCTGATGGAGTTGAGACTGACAAGTATCAAAAGGGCAGGAACAATCTTGGCTTGACACCAGTGAATACAGACCATCTGCTAGAGCATGAGGAGGAAACGTAGGGCATAGCAGAGAAAAAATCTGGACCCGGAGTGAATATAAAGACGGGAGAGCTGGAGAATGGAGCCACTCACGCTTGTCTGCCTCCACGATGAAGCTGCTGTTGCTGTGTCTGGGCCTCACTCTTGTCTGCGCGCATTCGCAAAGAAGACGCAAAGTTGTGACAAATAACATCGATGTTCGAAAGGTAGAGTCGGTGCATAAGAGTGACTGGGACTTTGGAGAGTGGTTTGGAGAATCCTCAGGCAAGGGAGTTTCACTGGAAGGCAGGAGTTCTTTGGTTTCATGGACACAGGGAGTGGTTCCAGACTTTGGACTAAGAGCAGCTCTCGACCTGAGCTTCAATTCCCTGTGTGCGTCAGCTTTAGGTGTCCTGGCCCATGACTAGAGTTGAAGGAGTCAAGTGTTCATGTGCTGAACTCATTCTGTTTTTCTTACCCAGTCATTTTACTGTCTCATTGCAGTTATCAGGGAAGTTGTATACCATTCTCTTGGCCTCGAACGACAAACAGCTGATCGAAGAAGGGGGTGTCAAGAGGGTTTTTTTGGACTCCTTCACAGTCTTGCACAACTCTTCTTTGTCAGTAAAATTTCATTTAAAGTAAGTTTGGTGTTTCTCAGGGGAAAAATTTGGAGGAAGGAGAAACAGAAGCCTGAGTTTGGTTGGGGCGTCTAGATACACACACACACACACACACACACACACACACACACACACACACACATTTACAAAGACTTGTATATGTGCTTTCATTCATTATGATTAATTATCCTAATTATGGCTCATCATTTGAAACTGATCATGAACCTTCTCTAAATGCAGAGGTAAAATTCCGACAGAAGTAAATTAAAATAGATGCAGGGGAGATAATGTGGAGAAAGGTGTGTGATTCCTTCGTACGCTGCATTGTATCTTGTTTAAGACTTGGGCTTGTGGTACCAAAGCCTATTGATCTTTAGACACTATCTCTTATTATTTGTGTGATCATGAAAAGTCTTCCTTTTTTATGTTGATTCTTTGAATTAAAGGGCATGTTAATATATTTCTCTTATTATTTTATGTGAAGTCTGAGTGAAGCAATATCTATAACACTCATCTGAGAGGCTGACAGATCTCAACATTCAGCTAATTATCTACAGAAGTAGCTGTTGTAATAGTACTAGGAAGACAGTAAAATAATAGTAATATCAGTAGTTGAGTCATCTTTAATGTGTCACGTTATTTGAAATAATGGAAATAAAGCAATTTCCAATTTGTACCCAAAATTTTCAATAGCCAACTGATATCAAGATTCCTAGCGACTGAAGGATCTTGTTATATTAATTTCTCTTGGGCATCTGTTGCTTCTGTTTTACAGGATAGATGGTGACTGTGTTGCATTATTTTTGATTGCTAACAAAACAGCAGAGAATGATGTATATAAGATAAGGTGTAAGTATACAAAAAGTCTTCCTCAATTCTACTTCCAAGGGCAAGGGATTTGCTAAACCCTAATGTCTTTTGGATCAATTCCTGATCAATGCTCACTTAGGTCACATAAATAGGGCCATCTCATAGGTAGTACACTCAATCTGTGAGAACTGCGTGTGTGTAACAGCCAATGCGTGACACATAATGACACCAGACCAAGGTGGTAATTGGGCAATGTACCTCCCACAAGTAAAGTGGCACACAAAAAAGGTAAATTTACAAGAACGCCGCTCATTTCTTGTGCACTGTGATGCTCTGGCGTCCGTCGCCACACACATTGCTGAGTATAAATGTCAGTGGACCTTAAATACAAGATGCGTAGTTGGCAAAGACGACTGAGGGTGGTCGGTGAGTCTCATGGATAGTGTTAGAGGGTAAGTTGTCACTGTGGCTGAAATCATTTACCATTTCTGTTCAATTACTGTGACAGAAATCTTTGCCGATGTCAAGTTTACTTTTGAAGTCCCCACATGTCTCCCAACATGTAGAGTATATCTTGGTTTCCATGGTTGAAGAAGTTCTGAGTTGCATTCTGTTTCTTCCACAGTCCCTCACGTGGATACCTTCCGTATAATTGAAGCAGTCTATGATGACTATGTGATTGTTCATTTCTTCAATTCCGACTCTGAGAATACATACTTTGAATTCGCACTCTATGGTAGAGTATTTTCATGCTGGCTCTCACCGAGAGGGTGGGGAGAGAAGAGAAAAAAGGAGGTCTGGAGACAAATTGATCCTCTCAGTCTTATTCTGGGTGGTCTCTCCTTTTCCAAAGAGACATGCTCACCATGGGCTACCCCTTAGGCTTGGTTATGGGAAGATGATGAAATGTCCCATCCACAAAATGTCAAATTTGACACAGAGCACACACTTTTTAAAGACTGCTGCCTAAGCACCCATTAGTGCCATCCATTCCCCATCCCTCTGGAGACCCCAGGGCACCACTAGGAATTTCAGTGACCAATGCACAAGACACAGCAGTTACTGCAGTTACTGTTCCTTTTTCCACAGCCCGAACACCAGATGAGAGTTCAACAACCAAAAAGCACTTTGCGAGAATTGCCCAAATGTATGGAATTCCAAAGGATAACATACTTGACCTAACCCAAAAAGGTAGGTTTTCCTATCGCTCACTGCGATCTTTTCCAAGATTTTCATGTTACTAGAAGGAATATGGAAGGGAATGGAGCGTCACCATTGCGTCTTCTTTTTGCTCACCTGAAAATTCATGTGCGATCTGTCTGGGAAATCTGTGGGAGTTGGTGTTTGAATGTGCTCTGCTCTGCCTCTGCAGATACCTGCCTCCAGGCCCGAGAAAACCAAGTGGCCCAGGACTCCAGGTTAGTGATGTGTGATGAAGAGGTCCTGGCCCAGAAATCACTGGCTTCTGGTACTTAGGGGTTCACATACAAGGACTCCAATAACTTTTGTGAAGGAAGTGTGGGCGTACAGTTTGAATTCGCAGTTGGACTTCTGGACTCAGGAACCACTTCTTCCAAGTGCTTCAGAGCAAATGACCTCAGCAATAAATGTGAAGAAAATATTTACCTAAAAGAGGTTCCGTGTAAATGACATCCTCATGAAAAGTGCTTAGTCATTATACATGCTACAATCATTAAGACATCACGTTGGAATTAGGGAAAGGGTAGGAAGAGGACGTGAGCATGCACTCTAATACGTTTCTGTTGGTGATGTATCTTGCAAGCCCCAAAGGCCATCTCACCCTTTATCCTTTGGCGAAAGTGTCTTCCTCCGATCCCTGCACATGCTCTACTTCTGATCTGGCAATAGAGCTGTCTGTACTTTCGGTATCTTCCCATTTGAAAAAGAGTCTCATTCTCCTCAGCTCCTGTCTACATCAAATTTATCATGACATTTCATTTAGAAAATGTGTGGAAAGGTCTTAGCAACAATGGCTTGCGGAAAGTCAGCATGTAATAAAGGCAGTCGTATAGGGCCTTTGCCAGTATTCGTCCATACAGTTAAAATTCTTAAGGACTTCTCATGCTGAGAATGGGAGAAGGAAGCCTATGACCCTTCATCGATTCCTCTCTCTTTTGTATAGAGCCAGATGAGGGCAGGTTAAGATGGGAAAAGCAAAGTAGCAAAACAGCCATTGACTGAATGCCCTCTTTCCTTCTGTTCTGGCAAAGAACATAGGTTAGCATGCACATTGATATCCATCTCTTCACAATTTTTCTTTGTCGTAAAAATCCTGTGTCCTTAATTCCATCTAGAAAGTTTTTAATGAGATTCTGTGTTCTCTTTCTCGCCTTCTTATTTAGTGCTAAGTGAATACTTCCTCACCTGAGCTGCAGGATCTACCCTTCCAACATCTCCCCCACATCATCTTCTGACAAGTTCTTTAACCTGATGATTTTCATGATCGCAGTGAAGGCATATTTTCCGCATCGTCAGGATCTTCCATAACTGTCTGCAAATACTCATGGCTCACCTGGAATTAAAAGTTTTCTGCCAATTTCCGACTCTCTGTGTCCTACCCAGAGACCTCTACCCTGAGAAAGAACTCACTCTACCTGCTAAATAAATGATTGCCCTTGCAGTCGTGTTGCTGTCTTTGTGTATGTGAGAGATGTAGGCATGAGAGGAAGAGAATGCGAGGAACTTACTCGGACCTGGGTGTATCATTATCCTCTAGGTTCTCAGGACCTTCCTCGAGTTTTGGATTCACCCTCCCCACAGAATGTCACAGTCCCAGCAAGTGCTGCTTTCCCTCTGATTTGTCTATTCCTTGGTGACCTGATAAGACAAACAGTAAGATTTTCCTGCTGGCTATGATAAGTCCCTCCCTCTCAAAGCTTTGCAGAGAGCAGCTGCCAGTCATGGCTAGAAAACCAATATTCCAACACCTGACTCTTCCTACTTCCCGGGGTTACAGAGTCTGTGTCAGCACATGGTCTCTCATCCAAGGCCCAGGAGGCATCCATCTGAAAAAAACATTTCCCAGGATGTGAGGAGACTCATCAGCGTTCCACGCTCTCAAAGGTGATGCCATGGCCCCCAGCTCTAGCCTTCCTCCAGTCAGTCGTCCACATATTTTAGGTTCTGTTGATCACGTCAGCTAGTAAGTCTCTATCATACCCCATATTTTCACCTGAATAGCTGTGGCTAGTAGAAATCATGAGAAAGGCAGACATTGCTC
Organism: Cynopterus sphinx; assembly: GCA_030015415.1. Classification (NCBI taxonomy): domain Eukaryota; kingdom Metazoa; phylum Chordata; class Mammalia; order Chiroptera; family Pteropodidae; genus Cynopterus; species Cynopterus sphinx. The sequence goes on along the minus strand of CM057385.1, from coordinate 114,069,908 downwards.
TTGTTCCTGGAGCTCTCGGTTGGTTCAGGGGCCTCCAAGTGTAATTCAGTCCATATCTTTAATGATCATATCTGGGAATATTTACCTTTCATTTACGTCAAGATTGAATGAATAAAATCATATTCAGGTTTGGTGTATGACCATCCATTATCTATATAGCCACCCTTTTAGTGAACAAGTGTCTTACCAGTCTAATTTGTATTGAATGTTCTCATTGACATCGACACATCTGCACTTTCAAAACTCCTTATTGTTTCCTGTATGTGTACCACAATTTTTTTTATAATGCTGTCAACAGTAATTTCTTTTTATTGGCTTCAAAATTCACCCTGGAGCTGTGACGTTCCCAGGAAAGAAATGAGCATGTGTTTCACATAGGAGAACAGTGTACCTGTGTGGACGTGTTCTTTTGTTCCTGATGGTACTAAATCAATGTTGCTAATAGATGATTCCATATCAGATTTCCTTAATAGAAAACATAAATGGAAAGATTCTTGACTGAGTTAAAGGGATCTAGAAAGTCTCGGCTATCTCTGTGTTATTGTTAGATTAAACACCAATCACCCAATTAAGGAAGTAGTTGTTGGGTGCAGTGTGCCAGAATTAGTATTCACTTTAAAAAGTACCTCGAACAGTGCAGTGTGTTAGTCATGGTTCGTATATGTCTGTCGATGCAGCGCTTCTCATGATGTGTGCTTGAATCTCCTGGGTTCTTGATAACCTGCAGATTTTGACTTCGCATCGGAAGTGGAGCCTGAGATTCTGCTTCTGACGAGATCCCAGAGATGCCAGTGCTGTGCCCCTTCGAGAGAGGTGTGATGCAGGAGAGTGAAATTCTCCTTCCCTTCTTCAACGCATCAAGGCCTTGGGTCATTTCACTCCATCTGGGACTGGAACCTCTTGATTGTACTTTCCTATTCCTACACAGGAGTTCTCCTCTATGAATAGCTGGGAAAAGAAGCGATGACACTCCCCCTTCCACCATCATGCTGATATCAAAGCAGATCAGGTATCATTTTACCAGAAATACACACACACAGACACAGACACTGAGTTTGACGTTTCTGGAATATGTCATAAAAGCAGGGGTCAAATGAAAGTTGCTAAGGTGGAATCCATGAGTACAGAAAGTCTGTGACACCATCTGGGTATACTTCCCTCAAGGACAGGGGCCAAGCTATAGACAGTCTCACTCGGTATTTTTTCCCATGATATTTACGCTAAGTAGTTTTTCATGAATACCTTAATAGCCTAATACCACCACACTGTCCACAAATGGAAACTTAGGGTCTGATCACAAATTGAGTTGGTCAAGGAAAGGGAAATAAATCTGTTGCAAAGAGAACTGCAGCATTATAATCCTCATGCCGGCAAGTGTGAATTAGGATCCTCAGCAGACCCTGTGTGTCACTCAGCCTTGCCAAAGTGAATACTATATCCAAGAAAAGTCTGCTTTTGTATCAGCAATACAGTGAGAAAATTCTATTTTGGGCATTCGGTTGGACAGGAGATATAGATTTTGTATTAGTCTTCTGTCTGTGCTGGAACAATCACCACAAACTTACTGGCTTAATGGAACGAGTTTATTCGACTACAGTTTTGGAGTATGTAAGTCCGACATGGGACTCACTGGGCGAAAAGCAAGTGAGTTCCGTGTCTGTCAATTCATTCAGATCGTCTTTTATGTCTTTCTTAGAGCTTTAAAATTCTCTCCTTGGCTGTCTTCTTGTGTAATTCCTGTGTACTTTTCACAGAGTTTCTTTTTCTTTTAACTATTAGTGAACAGTATGAATTTCAGCTCGAAAAATGTTACTGGTTTATATAAATTAATCTCTCTGACTACTTCGATAAAATTTTTTATTAGTTATGGTGACATGAGTCTCAATACTTTGTGGATTTTGTTGCTTTTGAGGAATACAGTCATATTATCTACAAATAATATTGTTGGTGATCTCTTCCATTACTGATCTCTCTCTCTCTCTCTCTCTCTCTCTCTCTCTCTCTCTCTCTCTCTCTCTCTATCGCTCTCGCTCTGGCTCTCACTCTCTCTCATCTCCACACCGTATAAAATGATCCAGAACCTGCAGAAATTCTATAAACACTGAAACCCAATTTTCTGTCACAAGATGGCAAAGTATGGTTCACAATCTATAAATCCAGCAAAATGCTTATTTCCCTGCTTGCCGTCAGTTAAGCAACTAATGTGGTTTTAGAAAACCAATTTTCGACACAGTGAAACAAAATTTCAAAATTGTAATTCCCATAAAAATTTAACATTTTCAAGAGGAAAATATAACAGTCAGCATTCTGTCTTGACTTTCACCAAAACCTGTAAACATTTTTCTCTGTTAGAGTAGAACTTACGCAGTATTTTTGATTTTACCTCATGGCCTGCAAGACCATAAATATTTCCTACATGGCCTTTTAGAGGAAATCATTACCGGCCCCCTTTCTATACCATGACCTTTTCCCTGACTGCCATTTACTCTAGTAATTGGTGATGCACTGTCGTTCAAATTAACAAGTTTGTGTGTGACATAGAAACCCTTGCAGTGCCTTCAGTCAAAAGGGCACTGGATCATGTACTTTTGGGATTAGGGAGATATTTTTAACTTGTCCTGTTGCTGCTCCCCTTTAGGTGGTGAATGACCTGAACCTGACTGGAGTACATGCAGAGAAAGGAGAAATAAACATTCAGAGTAAATGCGAAAACAATATACCCCGAGGTTATTTGGATTGCCAGAGCAACAGGGAAGACTGCATGTCTGTCTCTCTCCTGGCTCTGAGGACGTTGCCATTTGAGTTACTGGTCCCAGGACAGAGTTTAGGTGAAAGTGTCTGCTCCTGGAAGCAAGTCCATCAAGGTACTGGCTACTATTCTTAAATGTTAGCATTTCGAAAACATGGTTCTGTTGCCTATAAAAATTTCACGATGGCTCTGTTTGCTTCTTAGCACAATGGACAATTACTGGCTGCCCCCTTGGTATAGGGACACAGAGAACTGGACTGCTGGTTGGATCACCAGGGCCTGGCCGGGAAAGAGGACCCGGCCAGCAACACGAACAGCGAGTAGCAGCTGACGGGATATCACATATGCCGTAGAGTTCCCTTATTTCTGTTAATTCTGAATTGTCATGCACACAATTTCCCTCAAATACTCCATGAGCACTCACATCTCTGGATCCTTGTCCTTCCTGTTCCCTTTGTATAAAATACTTGCCCTCAGATCTGCAGTACTCACACCTACGTGAGGTTCTGATCCTCATGTGTCTGTCAGTTTACACAGAGGACTCATTAAAACCACAAACATATGGTAGTATTATTTTCCCACGATCCTTGAGTGTCCTGTCAAATTTCTTTGTTTACTGCCTGTACCCATTTCTACAAGGTAAGTGCAATGATGTCAGGGAGCTGAGTTTCTTCCCAGCAATATCCCGTACCCGAAGCAGTGCCACACATGTCGAGGGTCCCGCGTGTCGGTAGCTTTTCAGAGGGTGTCCCTGACCTGCACAGGAAGGCCTTGAGACTTGCTTCCAGCACCGACAGGAGAGCAGAGGGCAGTTCCACGTGTCCTCTGCTCCAGGATCTGTGAAAATTCCCCATATGATTCAAAGGTGCAGTCAAAGTTGAAAAACATTCCTGTGAGAATGGAATGAGTTGAAGCTGCCCTGTATCTCTGCAGGAGAATCCCGAGAATTTGAGTGATGAGGGTGTGGATGGGGGGTGGGGTAGGTAGGTGCTAGGGGTGGGGAATGCAAGACTCCGCAGAGGGGGAAGAGGGTGGTCGAAGACTCACCACAGTGTTCAGAGAGCTCCAGAGTGTGTGGATGAGGTCCCCTCACAGGTGGTCAGTGTAAGGCTCAGGCTCAGACTTGTCTCCCTTGCACGAGGTCTGATATATCTGGGGGGCCAGTGCCAAGAATCTGGAACGCGGCTAAGCATGAGTCCGTGGGAAACCATCGCCTCCTGCTGGTCAGGGCGCACATCGCAGCCGCTGCCGCGCCAGAGCTTTGCTCAGGAAGAGCCTGGAGTCCTCAGGCCTAGTCAGGCAATGTCTACAGAGCCTCCCTTTGGGAGGCTTCTTCCAGAAGGCCTGGGGCTCAGGCTGGCTTAGCCAGGTTCACTGCAGGCTAGAAAAGCCAGGTTGGCGCGGAGAAGAGAGGTAAACAGGCCAAGGAGGTTTTGAGAACCTGGGGCTTCCAGGATACACTGGCCTCTCTAAGGCGGAGGCCTGTACAGATGCACTGAGAACCTGGGCAGTGGGAAACCCCAAGGATAGTGTTCTCTGGAGACCTGCAGGAGTTTCGGAGCACAGAGTTAGGTCCTGCCTGGGTTGTGTTGGCAGAACCTGCTGCCAGTGCGGGCTTTGTTAGAAGAAGCTGCGCTCAAATGGGAGCTTGTTGGAGCTCAGGTCCCATGTAGGTGTGTCTGAACCTGCACCTCAGAAGCAGAGTCTGTTGGGGAGGCTGCTCGGACTGCAAGTGAGTGGCTTATTTCAGGGTCTCCAGTTGTACCGGTCTCACTAAGCACCTTAGTACCTGAGGAGGCAGGTTTCTCAGAAGAGCCCTGGGTCTCATCCCAAACTCTTTGCAGAAGCCTTTGAGTTTGTAAAGAGCAGCAAAGTCATTAGTTCTGTCCTGCGTATGAGCCTTAACATCTGAAATGGAAAATTGTGTTTGAAAATTGGAGGTTCCAAGTGAACGTGGTGACTGGAAATTTATTATTTTTTTTTTATAAGAATTGATTTTGAGGTACAATTTACTCTCCTTGTACATCTTAAAGTACAAAATTTAATACGTTTTTACATGGAAGTTCCCAGGAAACTATCACCACAGTCAGGGTAGGGTGTAGCCCTCATGCTCAACTGCTCTCTCTGTGCATCCGGAATCTGCCCTCACACAGGGCCAATGAAGCCCTTGGCCACATCTGATCCACTTCCTATCTACAGAGTGTGCGTTATGGAGAGATTTATATGAACTCAGTCATCAGTATGTTCTGTGTTTTGTTGTTGGTTGTTCAGGCTATTTTACTCAGCAGGATTCTTCTGAGATTTATTCATGTTGTGTTTACCAATACTCTGTTTCTTTTTACTGTTCTTTACCTTCTGTTGCCTGGATATAGCACCCACTGTTTACTGCTTTCTGTTGAGCGACACTTAGCCTGTCCTTTTCTCTTCTTTTACAAATAAAGTGTCTGGGATCATTCTTGCAGTATGCAAATATGGACACGTTTACATTTCTTTGCTTGTACATGGTAGAGGAATGGTTCAGTCATGTGTGTCAACGTTGGAATCATCGAAATCTGGAGAGAATTTTTCCGGAGTTTCCTGGAGGAAAACTGACATCATATGCCATTGAGGAGATCTCAAATGTCATTGGAAAACAACAGTTTCACAGCCTCACGTATACGTTTGAAATAAAGAAGGGAAGTAAGGAAGGTTACATGGAGGTGTACTGCCCCAAAACTTGCATCAAGTGACACAATATCCATGAAGATGTAGGTATTAAAAAGGCAAAGACAGTGAAAACAGTTTGTGGAAATGTCTTCATTTCTGATTTTCCTTTTTATCAAAAGAAAGAAGTGCTCAGAACCAGAAAATTATAATCTGGCGTTCTCATGAGTGCAGAGTTCAAAGTTTTTGTGGGATGGGATAGAATTGGAGTGTCCAGTGGTGTCGCTGACTCCCAAGCACTATAATGAGGAGGAACTGGGTTCATCTTGCAAACTTGATTGCTCAGAGACTGCCATGTTTCTTCGAGAGAATCAAACAGGGAAGATAGAGTACACAGCCTTTGCCGCTATTTCTCAAGCTCAGGTCCTCTGTCTCAGGGGCCGGACAACCTACATCCAGCTCATGATGGCGGAAGTAATATAGATCTAGAAGCACTTGTGACTGAATATCGGTTGAGCATGACCTAGGAATGATCACACAAGGGGCTGGAAGGAGTTTATAATGCAGACCACGCATGGAATATTCCCATAATGCCGAGGTTCGCTACCTTGTGCACTGTTCCTCTCCTGACACCAGACTCCCAGTTCCTTGTGGTGAAGAACAAGACCATTAGTAGAGAAAGAAATAAGACGTAGCTTTTCATGAGCCCGAACTGGGACATTGTCGCTTAAATCATGATACTCTTCTCATGAGGAATCGTCTTCTCAAATGCTCTACAAATCTCCACACCTGCCCGAACATTCAAGACCACTCCCATGTCCCACCTTCCTGAAGCCTAATAATGGGGACCGATCATTCCAACACGGGCAAGATGTTAACTGAGTATTGTTTACACCTATCTCCGTGAATCCCGACAGCAGTCTATGGGCAGGTACGATATTCCCACAGAGAGTACCAAAAGGCTACAAGAAATGAAATCTGTCTTCTGGCTTTAACATGAAGAAGGCATGAAGAAAAGGTCTACTTGACTCGAAAGCCTCAGATCTTCAGCGCTCATACATGATGTCACCTCTGCAGCAGTACACCTTGTGACCCACAGTGGTCTGGACAAGGTCCCACTACATGCTTGGCGAACCAAGGTTTTTTGGGTGAACAGAGAGCATTTCCCTACCATCCCTGAAAGATGTTTGATGGAAGGAGTGACGTCTTTTATGACTCCATGTCTTTTGTGTGTGTTTGGTGTATAGCTCGGTCCTTATAGTAAGTAAAGATCTGTTCATTCATCGAGGAACAAAAAAAGGCAGCATTAGTCAAATTCAGAGAACAAGTTTAAAAAAGCTAAATTTGCTCCATATCAGATACCATAGTGTCGGGGCATTAATTCATTGACCATAACTTCATCTGCTTGAATGCTTTGTGATAGGTGCTCACATCTTCAGTAGAGACAGTTTCTTTGATCTAAGGGTAGTTACCATAGAGTCGGCCACCTTATTGCCCATGCCGTGTAAGGACGTAGGCTCCCTATGTATTCTACTTCCCAGTTTGACTCCTGTCCGGCCACACATAATTGGCTTTCTGTTTGAGAGCCAGGCGGCCCTTTATGGCATCTGCTCTTTTTCTTGAGTATGTGTTTTGAGGACTTTAAGGTCAGTAACTAGATCTGATGGAGTTGAGACTGACAAGTATCAAAAGGGCAGGAACAATCTTGGCTTGACACCAGTGAATACAGACCATCTGCTAGAGCATGAGGAGGAAACGTAGGGCATAGCAGAGAAAAAATCTGGACCCGGAGTGAATATAAAGACGGGAGAGCTGGAGAATGGAGCCACTCACGCTTGTCTGCCTCCACGATGAAGCTGCTGTTGCTGCTGTGTCTGGGGCTCTCTCTTGTCTGCGCGCATTCGCAAAAAGACGCAAAGTTGTGACAAATAACATCGATGTTCGAAAGGTAGAGTCGGTGCATAAGAGTGACTGGGACTTTGGAGAGTGGTTTGGAGAATCCTCAGGCAAGGGAGTTTCACTGGAAGGCAGGAGTTCTTTGGTTTCATGGACACAGGGAGTGGTTCCAGACTTTGGACTAAGAGCAGCTCTCGACCTGAGCTTCAATTCCCTGTGTGCGTCAGCTTTAGGTGTCCTGGCCCATGACTAGAGTTGAAGGAGTCAAGTGTTCATGTGCTGTACTCATTTTGTTTTTCTTACCCAGTCATTTTACTGTCTCATTGCAGTTATCAGGGAAGTGGTATACCATTCTCTTGGCCTCGAACGACAAACAGCTGATCGAAGAAGGGGGTGTCAAGAGGGTTTTTTTGGACTCCTTCACAGTCTTGCACAACTCTTCTTTGTCAGTAAAATTTCATTTAAAGTAAGTTTGGTGTTTCTCAGGGGAAAAATTTGGAGGAAGGAGAAACAGAAGCCTGAGTTTGGTTGGGGCGTCTAGATACACACACACACACACACACACACACACACACACACACACACACATTTACAAAGACTTGTATATGTGCTTTCATTCATTATGATTAATTATCCTAATTATGGCTCATCATTTGAAACTGATCATGAACCTTCTCTAAATGCAGAGGTAAAATTCCGACAGAAGTAAATTAAAATAGATGCGGGGGAGATAATGTGGAGAAAGGTGTGTGATTCCTTCGTACGCTGCATTGTATCTTGTTTAAGACTTGGGCTTGTGGTACCAAAGCCTATTGATCTTTAGACACTATCTCTTATTATTTGTGTGATCATGAAAAGTCTTCCTTTTTTATGTTGATTCTTTGAATTAAAGGGCATGTTAATATATTTCTCTTATTATTTTATGTGAAGTCTGAGTGAAGCAATATCTATAACACTCATCTGAGAGGCTGACAGATCTCAACATTCAGCTAATTATCTACAGAAGTAGCTGTCTTAATAGTCATATGAAGACATAGTGGAATAATTGTAATATCAGTAGTTGAGTCATCTTTAATGTGTCACGTTATTTGAAATAATGGAAATAAAGCAATTTCCAATTTGTACCCAAAATTTTCAATAGCCAACTGATATCAAGATTCCTAGCGACTGAAGGATCTTGTTATATTAATTTCTCTTGGGCATCTGTTGCTTCTGTTTTACAGGATAGATGGTGACTGTGTTGCATTATTTTTGATTGCTAACAAAACAGCAGAGAATGCTGTATATAAGATAAGGTGTAAGTATACAAAAAGTCTTCCTCAATTCTACTTCCAAGGGCAAGGGATTTGCTAAACCCTAATGTCTTTTGGATCAATTCCTGATCAATGCTTATTTAGGTCATATAAATAGGGCCATCTCATAGGTAGTACACTCAATCTGTGAGAACTGCGTGTGTGTAACAGCCAATGCGTGACACATAATGACACCAGACCAAGGTGGTAATTGGGCAATGTACCTCCCACAAGTAAAGTGGCTCAAGAAAGAAGTAATTTTACAAGAACGCTGCTCATTTCTTGTGCACTGTGATGCTCTGGTCTCCGTTGCCACACACATTGCTGAGTATAAATGTCAGTGGACCTTAAATACAAGATGCGTAGTTGGCAAAGACGACTGAGGGTGGTCGGTGAGTCTCATGGATAGTGTTAGAGGGTAAGTTGTCACTGTGGCTGAAATCATTTACCATTTCTGTTCAATTACTGTGACAGAAATCTTTGCCGATGTCAAGTTTACCTTTGAAGTTCCCACATGTCTCCCAACATGTAGAGTATAACTTGCCTTCCATGGTTGAAGAAGTTCTGAGTTGCATTCTGTTTCTTCCACAGACCCTCACGAGGATACCTTACGCATGATTGAAGCAGTCTATGATGACTATTTGATAGTTCATTTCTTCAGTTCCGACTCTGAGAATACATACTTTGAATTCGCACTCTATGGTAGAGTATTTTCATGCTGGCTCTCAGCGAGAGGGTGGGGAGAGAAGAGAAAAAAGGAGGTCTGGAGACAAATTGATCCTCTCAGTCTTATTCTGGGTGGTCTCTTCTTTTCCAAAGAGACATGCTCACCATGGGCTACCCCTCAGGCTTGGTGATGGGAAGATGATGAAATGTCCCATCCACAAAATGTCAAATTTGACACAGAGCACACACTTTTTAAAGACTGCTGCCTAAGCACCCATTAGTGCCATCCATTCCCCATCCCTCTGGAGACCCCAGGGCACCACTAGGAATTTCAGTGACCAATGCACAAGACACAGCAGTTACTGCAGTTACTGTTCCTTTTTCCACAGCCCGAACACCAGATGTGAGTTCAACAAGCAAAAAGCACTTTGCGAGAATTGCCCAAATGTATGGAATTCCAAAGGATAACATACTTGACCTAACCCAAAAAGGTAGGTTTTCCTATCGCTCACTGCGATCTTTTCCAAGATTTTCATGTTACTAGAAGGAATATGGAAGGGAATGGAGCGTCACCATTGTGTCTTCTTTTTGCTCACCTGAAAATTCATGCGCGATCTGTCTGGGAAATCTGTGGGAGTTGGTGTTTGAATGTGCTCTGCTCTGCCTCTGCAGATCGCTGCCTCCAGGCCCGAGAAAACCAAGTGGCCCAGGACTCCAGGTTAGTGATGTGTGATGGAGAGGTCCTGGCCCAGAAATCACTGGCTTCTGGTACTTAGGGGTTCATGTACAAGGACTCCAATAACTTTTGTGAAGGAAGCGTGGGCGTACAGCTTGAATTCGCAGTTGGACTTCTGGACTCAGGAACCACTTCTTCCAAGTGCTTCAGAGCAAATGACCTCAGCAATAAATGTGAAGAAAATATTTACCTAAAAGAGGTTCCGTGTAAATGACATCCTCATGAAAAGTGCTTAGTCATTATACATGCTACAATCATTAAGACATCACGTTGGAATTAGGGAAAGGGTAGGAAGAGGATGTGAGCATAGACTCCAATACGTTTCTGTTGGTGATGTATCTTGCAAGCCCCAAAGGCCATCTCACCCTTTATCCTTTGGCAAAAGTGTCTTCCTCCGATCCCTGCACATTCTCTACTTCTGATCTGGCAATAGAGCTGTCTGTACTTTCGGTATCTTCCCATTTGAAAAAGAGTCTCATTCTCCTCAGCTCCTGTCTACATCAAATTTATCATGACATTTCATTTAGAAAATGTGTGGAAAGGTCTTAGCAACAATGGCTTGCGGAAAGTCAGCATGTAATAAAGGCAGTCGTATAGGGCCTTTGCCAGTATTCGTCCATACAGTTAAAATTCTTAAGGACTTCTCATGCTGAGAATGGGAGAAGGAAGCCTATGACCCTTCATCGATTCCTCTCTCTTTTGTATAGAGCCAGATGAGGGCAGGTTAAGATGGGAAAAGCAAAGTAGCAAAACAGCCATTGACTGAATGCCCTCTTTCCTTCTGTTCTGGCAAAGAACATAGGTTAGCATGCACATTGATATCCATCTCTTCACAATTTTTCTTTGTCGTAAAAATCCTGTGTCCTTAATTCCATCTAGAAAGTTTTTAATGAGATTCTGTGTTCTCTTTCTCGCCTTCTTATTTAGTGCTAAGTGAATACTTCCTCACCTGAGCTGCAGGATCTACCCTTCCAACATCTCCCCCACATCATCTTCTGACAAGTTCTTTAACCTGATGATTTTCATGATCGCAGTGAAGGCATATTTTCCGCATCGTCAGGATCTTCCGTAACTGTCTGCAAATACTCATGGCTCACCTGGAATTAAAAGTTTTCTGCCAATTTCCGACTCTCTGTGTCCTACCCAGAGACCTCTACCCTGAGAAAGAACTCACTCTACCTGCTAAATAAATGATTGCCCTTGCAGTCGTGTTGCTGTCTTTGTGTATGTGAGAGATGTAGGCATGAGAGGAAGAGAATACGAGGAACTTACTCGGACCTGGGTGTATCATTATCCTCTAGGTTCTCAGGACCTTCCTCGAGTTTTGGATTCACCCTCCCCACAGAATGTCACAGTCCCAGCAAGTGCTGCTTTCCCTCTGATTTGTCTATTCCTTGGTGACCTGATAAGACAAACAGTAAGATTTTCCTGCTGGCTATGATAAGTCCCTCCCTCTCAAAGCTTTGCAGAGAGCAGCTGCCAGTCATGGCTAGAAAACCAATATTCCAACACCTGACTCTTCCTACTTCCCGGGGTTACAGAGTCTGTGTCAGCACATGGTCTCTCATCCAAGGCCCAGGAGGCATCCATCTGAAAAAAAGATTTCCCAGGATGTGAGGAGACTCATCAGCGTTCCACGCTCTCAAAGGTGATGCCATGGCCCCCAGCTCTAGCCTTCCTCCAGTCAGTCGTCCACATATTTTAGGTTCTGTTGATCACGTCAGCTAGTAAGTCTCTACCATACCCCATATTTTCACCTGAATAGCTGTGGCTAGTAGAAATCATGAGAAAGGCAGACATTGCTCTTGTTCCTGGAGCTCTCGGTTGATTCAGGGGCCTCCAAGTGTAATTCAGTCCATATCTTTAATGATCATATCTGGGGATATTTACCTTTCATTTACGTCAAGATTGAATGAATAAAATCATATTCAGGTTTGGTGTATGACCATCCATTATCTATATAGCCACCCTTTTAGTGAACAAGTGTCTTACCAGTCTAATTTGTATTGAATGTTCTCATTGACATCGACACATCTGCACTTTCAAAACTCCTTATTGTTTCCTGTATGTGTACCACAATTTTTTTTATAATGCTGTCAACAGTAATTTCTTTTTATTGGCTTCAAAATTCACCCTGGAGCTGTGACGTTCCCAGGAAAGAAATGAGCATGTGTTTCACATAGGAGAACAGTGTACCTGTGTGGACGTGTTCTTTTGTTCCTGATGGTACTAAATCAATGTTGCTAATAGATGATTCCATATCAGATTTCCTTAGCAGAAAACATAAATGGAAAGATTCTTGACCGAGTTAAAGGGATCTAGAAGGTCTCGGCTATCTCTGTGTTATTGTTAGATTAAATACCAATCACTCAATTAAGGAAGTAGTTGTTGGGTTCAGTGTGCCAGAATTAGTATTCACTTTAAAAAGTACCTCGAACAGTGCAGTGTGTTACTCATGGTTCGTATATGTCTGTCGATGCAGCGCTTCTCATGAAGTGTGCTTGAATCTCCTGGGATCTTGATAACCTGCAGATTTTGACTTCGCATCGGAAGTAGAGCCTGAGATTCTGCTTCTGACAAGATCCCAGAGATGCCAGTGCTGTGCCCCTTCAAGAGAGGTGTGATGCAGGAGAGTGAAATTCTCCTTCCCTTCTTCAACGCATCAAGGCCTTGGGTCATTTCACTCCATCTGGGACTGGAACCTCTTGATTGTACTTTCCTATTCCTACACAGGAGTTCTCCTCTATGAATAGCTGGGAAAAGAAGCGATGACACTCCCCCTTCCACCATCATGCTGATATCAAAGCAGATCAGGTATCATTTTACCAGAAATACACACACACAGACACAGACACTGAGTTTGACGTTTCTGGAATATGTCATAAAAGCAGGGGTCAAATGAAAGTTGCTAAGGTGGAATCCGTGAGTACAGAAAGCCTTGTGACTGCATCTGGGTATACTTCCCTCAAGGACAGGGGCCAACCTACAGACAGTCTCACTGGTTTTTTTTTTTTTTTTCCCCATGATATTTACGCTAAGTAGTTTTTCATGAATACCGTAACAGCCTAATACCACCACACTGTCCACAAATGGAAACTTAGGATCTGATCACAAATTGAGTTGGTCAAGGAAAGGGAAATAAATCTGTTGCAAAGAGCACTGCAGCATAATATTCCTCATGCCGGTAAGTTTGAATTAGGATCCTCAGCAGACCCTGTGTGTCACTCAGCCTTGCCAAAGTGAATACTATATGCAAAGAAAGTCTGCTTTTGTATCGGCAATACAGTGAGAAAGCTCTATTTGGTCATTCGGTTGGACAGGAGATATAGATTTTGTATTAGTCTTCTGTTTGTGTTGGAACAATCACCATAAACTTACTGGCTTAACGGAACGAGTTTATTCAACTACAGTTGTGGAGTTTGTAAGTCTGACATGGGACTCACTGGGCCAAAACCAAGTGAGTTCCGTTTCTGTCAATTTATCCATTTCATCTTCTATGTCTTTCTTAGAGCTTTAAAATTCTCTCCTTGGTAGTCTTCTTTTGTAATTCCTGTGTACTTTTCACAGAGTTTCTTTTTCTTTTAACTATTAGTGAACAGTACGAGTTTCTGCTGGAAAAATGTTACTGGTTTATATAAATTAATCTCTCTGAATACTTCGATTAATTTTTTATTAGTTATGGTAACATGAGTCCTAATACTTTGTGGATTCTGTCGCTTGAGGGATACAGTCATATTATCTATAAATAATATTTTTGGTGATCTCTTCTAGTACTGATTCTCTCTCTCTCTCTCTCTCTCTCTCTCTCTCTCTCTCTCTCTTATCTCCACACCTTATAAAATGATGCAGAAACTACAGAAATTCTATAAACACTGAAACCCAATTTTCTATCACAAGATGGCAAAGTATGGTTCACAATCTCTAAATCCAGTGAAATGCTTATTTCCGTTTACTCTCAGCTAAGAACAATTGCAACCAATGTCGTATTAGAAAACTAATTTTCAAACCAGTAAAGAAAATTTCAAAATTATAATTCCCATAAAAATTTAACATTTTCAAGAGGAAAATATAACACTAACTATTCTGTCTTGAATTTCACCATAACCTGTAAACATTTTTCTCTGTTAGAGTAGAACTTACGCAGTATCTTTGATTTTACGTCATGGCCTGCAAGACCATAAATATTTCCTACGTGGTTTTTTAGAGGAAAACGTTACAGGCCCCCTTTTCTATACCATGACCTTTTCCCTGACTGCCATTTACACTAGTAATTGGTGATGCACTGTCCTCCAAATTAACAAGTTTGTGTGTGACATAGAAACCCTTGGAGTGCCTTCAGTCAAAAGGGCTCTGGACCATGTGATTTTGGGATTAGGGAGATATTTTTAACTTGTCCTGTTGCTGCTCCCCTTTAGGTGGTGAATGACCTGAACCTGACTGGAGTACATGCAGAGAAAGGAGAAATAAACATTCAGAGTAAATGCGAAAACAATATACCCCGAGGTTATTTGGATTGCCAGAGCAACAGGGAAGACTGCATGTCTGTCTCTCTTCCTGGCTCTGAGGACGTTGCCATTTGAGTTACTGGTCCCAGGACAGAGTTTAGGTGAAAGTGTCTGCTCCTGGAAGCAAGTCCATCAAGGTACTGGCTACTATTCTTAAATGTTAGCATTTCGAAAACATGGTTCTGTTGCCTATAAAAATTTCACGATGGCTCTGTTTGCTTCTTTGCACAATGGACAATTACTGGCTGCCCCCTTGGTATTGAAACACAGAGAACTGGAGTGCTGGTTGGATCACAAGGGCCTGGCCGGGTAAGAGGACCTGGTCAGCAGCACTGTGAGCAGCAACTGTCAGGATTCCACAAATGCCTTAGGTTTCCCGTATTTCTGTTAATTCTCAATTGTCATGCACAAAATTTCCCTCCAATACTCCATGAGCACTCACATCTCTGGATCCTTGTCCTTCCTGTTCCCTTTGGGTGAAATACTTGCCATCAAATTTGCAGTACTCACACCCACGTGAGGTTCAGATCCTCATGTGTCTGTCACGTTACACAGAGGACTTTATAAAACCGCAAGTATAAAGTAGTATTAATTCGCCACCTTTCTTGAGTTTCCTCTCATATTTCTTTGTTTACTGCCTGTACCCATTTCCTACAAGGTAAGTGCAATGGTGTCAGGGAGCTGAGTTTCTTCCCTGCAATATCCCACACCGAAGTAGTGCCACGCCTGTCGAGGGTCCCGCGTGTCGGTAGCTTCATCAGAGGGTGTCCCTGACCTGCACAGGAAGGCCTTGAGACTTGCTTCCATCACCGACAGGAGAGCAGAGGGCAGTTCCACGTGTCCTCTGTTCCAGGATCTGTAAAAGTTCCCCATATGATTCAAAAGTGCAGTCAAATTTGAAAAACTTTCCTGTGAAAATCCTGAGAACTGGAGCAATGAGGGTGGCAGTGGGGATGGGGTAGGTAGGTGCTGGGGGTGGGTAATGCTAGCCTCCGCAGAGGGGAAGAGGGTGGTCGAAGACTCACCACAGTGTTCAGAGAGCTCCAGAGTGTGTGGATGAGGTGCCCTCACAGGCGGTCAGTGTAAGGCCCAGGCTCAGGCTTGTCTCCCTTGCAGGAGGTCTGCTACCTCTGGGGGCCAGTGCCAGGAATCTGGAACACAGCTAAGCAAAAGTCCGTGGGAAACCATCGCCTCCTGCTGGTCAGGGCGCACATCGCAGCCGCTGCCGCGCCAGAGCTCTGCTCAGAAAGAACTTGAAGTCCTCAGGCCCAGCTAATCAGGCAATGTCTACAGAGCCTCCCTTTGGGAGGCTTCTTCCAGAAGGCCTGGGGCTCAGGCTGGCTTAGCCAGGTTCACTGCAGGGTAGAGAAGCCAGGTTGGCGCGGAGAAGAGAGGTAAACATGCCAAGGAGGTTTCAAGAAACTGTGGCTTCCAGGATATAGCTGGCCTCTCTAAGGCGGAGGCCTGTACAGATGCACCGAGAACCTGGGCAGTTGGAAACCCCAGGAAACTGTTCTCTGGAGACCTGCAGGAGTTTCTGAGCACAGAATTAGGGCCTGCCTGGGCCTGTGTTGGCAGAACCTGCAGCCAGTGTGGGCTTTGTTAAAAGAAGCTCCCTAAAATGGGAGCTTGTTGCATCTCAGGGTCCATGTAGGTGTGTCTGAACCTGCACCTCAGATGCAGAGTTTGCTGAGGAGGCTGCCCGGGCTGCAAATGAGTGGCTTATTTCAGGGTCTCCACTTGTACCGGTCCCACTCAGCAACTTAGTACCTGAGGAGGCAGCTTTCTGAAAAAGCCCGGGTCTCATTTCAGCTCTCTTACAGAGGCCTGTGTGTCAGTGAAGGGTGACAAAGTCATTAGTTCTGTCCTGCATATGAGCCTTAACATCTGAAATGGAAAATCGTGTTCATGAAAATTAGAGGTTCCAAGTGAACGTGGTGACTGGAAAGTTATTTCCTCGTTTTAATAATAGCTATTAGAGTTAAAATGGACTATTGTGCTCATCTTAAGATAACAATTGAGTGAGTTTTTACAGTGAGGTACCCAGGAAACTATCACTGCAGTCAGGGTTCGGTGTAGCCCTCAAGCTCAACTGCTCTCTCTGTGCATCCGGAATCTGCCCTCACACAGGGCCAATGAAGTTCTAGTCCACATCTGATCCACTTCCAGTCTTCAGAGTGTGCGTTATGGAGAGATTTATATGAACTCAGTCATCAGTATGTTCTGTGTTTTGTTGTTGTTCCGGTATTTTCACTCAGCAGGATTCTTCTGAGATTTATTCATGTTTTGTTTACCAATACTCTGTTCCTTTTTACTGTTCCTTACTTTCTGTTTCCCGGATATACCACCCAGTGTTTACTCCTTTCTGTTGAAGGATATTTTGCCTGGTCCTATTCTTGTCTGTTACAAAAAAGTTTCTGGGATCATTCCTGCAGTACTCAAATATAAACAAGTTTGCCTTTCTTCCCTTGTACATGGTAGAGGAATGGCTCAGTCATGTCTGTCAACGTTGGAATCATCAAAACTAGGAGAGAAATTTTTCAGAGTTTCCAGGAGCAAAACCGACATCATATGCCATGGAGGAGATCTGAAATGTCCATGAAAAACATCAGTTTCATAGCCTAATGTATGCATTTGAAATAAAGAAAGGAAAAAGCCAGATTACATGGCCCCAAACCTTGCATCTAGTGACACAATATCCATGAAGATGTAGGTATTAAAAAGGCAAAGACGGTGAAAACATTTTGTGGAAATGTCTTCATTTCTGGCTTTCCTTTTTATCACACCAAAGGAGTGATCAGAATCAGAAAGTTGCAATCTGGCGTTCTCATGAGTGCAGAGTTCAAAGTGTTGGTGGGATGGGATTGAATTGGAGTGTCCTGTGGTGTCGCTGACTCTCCAGCATTATAATCAGCAAGAATTGGGTTCATCTTGCAAACTTGATTGCTCACAGACTGCCATGTTTCTTCGAGAGAATCAAACAGAGAAGATAGAGTACACAGCCTTTGCCGCTATTTCTCAAGCTCAGGTCCTCTGTCTCAGGGGCAGGACAACCTACATCCAGCTCATGATGGCTCAAGTAATATAGATCTAGAAGCACTTGTGACTCAATATCGGTTGATCATGACCTAGGAATGATAACACAAGGAGCTGGAATGAGTTTAGAATGCAGACCACACATAGAATCCATAATGCCGAGGTTTGCTACCTTGTGCACTGTTCTTCTCCTAACACCAGATTCCCTGTTCCTTGGGGTGCAGAACAAGACCATTAGTAGAGGAAGAAATAAGACGTAGCTTTTAATGAGCCCAAACTGGGGACATTGTCGTTTAAATCATGATATTCTTCTCACTAGGAATCGTCTTCTCACATGCTCTACAAATCTCCACACCCGCCCAAACATTCAAGACCACTCCCATGTCCCACCTTCCTGAAGCCTAATTCTGGGGACCGATCATTCCTACACGGGCAAGATGTTAACTGAATATTGTTTACACCTATCTCCGTGAATCCCGACAGCAGTCTATAGGCAGGTACGATATTCCCAGAGAGAGTACCAAAAGGCTACAAGAAATGAAATCTGTCTTCTGGCTTTAACATGACAGAGAAAGGCATGAAGAAAGGGTCTACTTGACTCGAAAGCCTGAGATCTTCAGCGCTCATACATGATGCCACCTCTGCAGCAGCACACCCTGTGACCCACAATGGTCTGGAATTGGTCCCACTCTGATAGGGTGCACTACATGCTTGGCAAATGAAGCTTTTTTGGGTGAACAGGGAACATTTCCCTACCATTCCTGAAAGATGTTTGAAGGAAGGAGTGACGTCTTCTATGACTCCATGTCTTTTGTGTGTGTTTGGTGTATAGCTCGGTCCTTATAGTAAGTAAAGATCTGTTCATTCATTGAGTAACAAGAAAAGGCAGCATTAGTCTAATTCAGAGAACAATTCCAAGAAAGCAAAATTTGCTCCATATCAGAAACCATAGTGTCGGGGCATTAATTCACTGAACATAACTTCATTTGCTTGAGTGATTTGTGATAGGTGCTCACATCTTCAGTAGAGATAGTTTCTTTAATCTAAGGGTAGTTATCACAGAGCAAGCCACCTTATTGCCCATGCTATGTAATGGTGAAACATAGGTGCCCTATGTATTCTACTTCCCAGTTTGACTCCTTTCCGGCCACACATAATTGGCTTTCTGATTGAGAGGCAGGTGGCCCTTTATGGCATCTGCTCTTTTCTTGAGTACGTGTTTTGAGGACTTTAAGGTCAGTAATTAGATCTGATGGAGTTGAGACTGACAAGTATTAAAATGGCAGAAACAATCTTGGCTTGACACTAGTGAATACAGACCATCTCCTAGAGCCTGAGGAGGAAACGTCCGGCGTAGCAGACAAAAATCTGGACCCGGAGTGAATATAAAGACGGGAGAACTGGGGAATGGAGCCACTCATGCCTGTCAGCTGCCACGATGAAGCTGCTGTTGCTGTGTCTGGGGCTCGCTCTTGTCTGCGCGCATCCGCAAAGAAGCCGCCAAGTTGTGACAAATAACATCGATGTTCGAAAGGTACAGTCGGTGGATAAGAGTGACTTGGGACTTTGGAGAGTGGTTTGGAGAATTCTTAGGCAAAGGGGTTTCACTGGAAGGCAGAAGTTGTTTTGGTTTCATGGACACAGGGAGTGGTTCCAGACTTTGGACTAAGAGCAGCTCTCCACCTGAGCTTCCATTCCCTGTTCATGTCAGCTTTATGTGTCCTGGCGAACTGTCCAGGGATGAAGGAATGAAGTGTTCATGTGCTGTACTCATTCTGTTTTTCTTACCCAGTCATTTTAATGTCTCATTGCAGTTATCAGGGGAGTGGTATACCATTCTCTTGGCCTCGAACGACAAACAGCTGATTGAAGAAATTGGTGTCAAGAGGTTTTTTTGGACTCATTCACAGCCTTGCACAACTCTTCTTTGTCAGTAAAATTTCATTTAAAGTAAGTTTTGTCTTTCTCAGGAGAAAAATTTGGAGGAAGGAAAAACAGAAGCCTGAGTTTGGTTGGGGCCTATAGACACACACACACACACACACACACACACACACATTTACAAAGACATGTATATGTGTGCTCATTCATTGTGGTTAATCATCCAAAATTATGGCTCATCATTTGCAAGTGATCATGAACCTTGTCTAAATCCAGAGGTAATTTGCTGACAGGATTAAATTAAAATTATTGCAGGGAGATAATGTGATTCATTCACACCCTGCAGTGTATCTTGTTTAAGACTTGGGCTTGTGGTACCAAAGCCTACTGATCTTTAGACACTATCTCTTATTATTTGTGTGACCACAAAATTCTTTACTTTTCAACTGATTCTTCTTTGAATTAAAGAGCATGTTAATATTTTTCTCTTATTATTTTATGTGAAGTCTGAGTGAGGCAATATCTATAGAGCACTCATCTGAGAGGCTGGCAGATCTGAACACTCAGCTAATTATCTACACAAGTAGCTGTTCTAATAGTAATAGGAAGTCATAGTAGAATAATTGTAATATCAGTAGTTGAGTCATCTTTAATGTGTCACGTTATTTGAAATAATGGAAATAAAGTGATTTCTAATTTGTACCCAAATTTTCGATAGCCAAGTGATATCAAGATTCCTAGAGACTGAAGGATCTAGTTCCATTAATTTCTCTTGGGCATCTGTTCTTTCTGTTTTACAGGATAGATGGTGACTGTGTTCCAGGTTTTGTGATTGCTAACAAAACATCAGAGAATGCTGTATTTAAGTTAAGGTGTAAGTATACAAAAAGTCTTCCTCAATTCTACTTTCAAGGGCAAGGGATTTGCTAAACCCTAATGTCTTTTGGATCAATTCCTGATCAATGCTTATTTAGGTCATATAAATAGGGCCATCTCATAGGTAGTACACTCAATCTGTGAGAACTGCGTGTGTGTAACAGCCAATGCGTGACACATAATGACACCAGATCAAGGTGGTAATTGGGCAATGTATCTCCCACAACTAAAGTGGCAAAAAAAAGAGTAAATTATCAAGAATGCCGCTCATTTCTTGTGCACTGTGATGCTCTGGCGGCCGTCGCCACACACATTGCTGAGTAAAATGCCAGTGGAGCTTAAATATAAGATGCGTAGTTGGCAAAGACGACCGAGGGAGGTCGGTGAGTCTCATGGACAGTGTTAGAGGGTAATTTTGCACTGTGGCTGGAATCATCTACCATTTCTGTTCAATTCCTGTGGCAGAAATTTTTGCAGAAGTCAAGTTTACTTTTGACGTCCCCACATGTCACCCTACATGTGGAGTATAACTTGCTTTCCATGGATGAAGAAGTTCTGAGTTGTATTCTGTCTCTTCCACAGACCCTCACGTGGATACATTCCGCATAATTGAAGCAGTCTATGATGACTATGTGATTGTTCATTTATTCAATTCCGACTCCGAGAATACATACTTTGAATTCGCACTCTATGGTAGAGTATTTTCATGCTGGCTCTCACCGAGAGGGTGGGGAGAGAAGAGAAAAAAGAAGGTCTGGAGACAAATTGATCCTTTCAGTTTTATTCTGGGTGGTTTCTCCTTCTCCAAAAAGACAAGCTCACCATGGGCTACCCCTCAGGCTTGGTGATGGGAAGATGATGAAATGTCCCATCCACAAAATGTCAAATTTGACAAAGAGCACACACTTTTTAAAGACTCCTGCCTAAGCACCCATTAGTGCCATCCATTCCCCATCCCTCTGGAGACCCCAGGGCACCACTAGGAATCTCAGTGACCAATGCACAAGACACAGCAGTTACTGTTCCTTTTTCCACAGCCCGAACACCAGATGAGAGTTCAACAATCAAAAAGCACTTTGCGAGAATTGCCCAAATGTATGGAATTCCAAAGGATAACATACTTGACCTAACCCAAAAAGGTAGGTTTTGCTATCGCTCACTGTGATCTTTTCCAAGATTTTCATGGTACTAAAAGGAAAAATCCAAGGGAATGGAACGTCTCCATTGCGTCTTCTTTTTGCTCACCTGAAAAGTCATGTGCGTTCTGTCTGGGAAATCAGTGGGGTTGGTGTTTTAATGTGCTCTGCTCTGCCTCTGCAGATCGCTGCCTCCAGGCCCGAGGCAACCAAACAGCCCAGGACTCCAGGTTAGTGATGTCTGATGGAGAGGTCCTAGCCCAGAAATCACTGGCTTCTGGTACTTAGGGGTTCATGTCCAAGGACTCCAATAACTTTTGTGAAGGAAGCGTGGGGTTTCAGTATGAAAATCATAGTTGGACCTCTGGTTCAGGACCCAGTTTTTTCAGGGTTTTCAGAACTAGTGACCCAAGCAATAAATGGAAATAATGATGTTTACCTAACAGAGGTTCCATGTAATTGGTATTGTGGTAAAAAGGGCTCAGTCATTTTACATGATATAATTATTAAGACATCACGTTTGACCTAGGGAAAGAGTAATAATAGGATGTGAGCATGCAGTCCAACATGTTTCTGTTGGTGATGTGTCTTGCAAGCCCCAAAGGCCATCTCACCCTTTATCCTTTGGCGAAAGTGTCTTCCTCCGATCCCTGCACATCCTCCACTTCTGATCTGGCAATAGAGCTGTCTGTACTTTCGGTATCTTCCCATTTGAAAAACAGTCTCATTCTCCTCAGCTCTTGTCTACATCAGATTTATCATGACATTTCATTCAGAAAATGTGTGGAAAGGTCTTAGCAACTATGGCTTGTGGAAAGTCAGCATGTAATAAAGGCAGTTGTATAGGGACTTTGCCAGTCTTCTTCCATAGAGGATAAATTCTTCAGGACTTCTCATGCTGAGGATGGCAGAAGGAAGCCTACGACCCTTCATCGATTCCTCTCTCTTTTGTATAGAGCCAGATGAGGGCAGGTTAAGGTGGGAAAAGCAAAGTAGCAAAACAGCCTTTGACTGAATGCCCTCATTCCTTTTGTTCTGGCAAAGAACGTAGGTTAGATTGCACAAGGATATCCATCTCTTCACAATTTTTCTTTGTCGTAAAAATCTTGTGTCCTCGATTCCATCTAGAAAGTGTTTAATGAGATTCTGTGTTCTCTTTCTCGCCTTCTTAGTTAGTGCTAAGTGAATACTTCCTCACCTGAGCTGCGGGATCTACCCTTTCATCGTCTCCTCGCATCATCTTCTGACAATTTCTGTAACCTGATGGTTTTCATGATCGCAGTGAAGGCATATTTTCTGCATCATCAGGATCTTCTGTAACTGTCTGCAAGTACTCATGGCTCACCTGCAATTAAAAGTTTTCTGCCAATTTCCGACCTGTGTCCTACCCAGAGACTTCTTCTCTGAGGAAGAACTCACTCTACCTGCTAAATAAATGATTGCCCTTGCAGTCGTGTGGCTGTTTTTGTGTATGTGAGAGATGAAGGGATAAGAGGAAGAAAATGGGAGGGACTTACTTGAACCTGGGTTTGTCATTGTCATTGAGGTTCTCAGAAACTTCCTCAAGTTTTGAGATTCACCATCTTGCAAAGAAGGTCACTGTCCCAGCAAGTGCTGCTTTCAATCTGATTTGTCTATTTCTTGGTGACTTGATAAGACAAACTATAAAAATTTTCTGCTGGCTGTGTTAGGTACCTCCCTCTCAAAGCTTTGCAGAGAGCAGCTACAAGTCATAGCCAGAAAACCAATATACCAAACACATGACTATTCCTACTTCCCGTGGCTACACAGCCTGCGTCAGCACATGGTCTCTCATCCAAGGCCCAGGAGGCATCTCTGTGACTAAAAGCTTTCCAAGTATGTGAGGAGACTCATCACTGTTCCACGCTCTCACAGGTGACACCATGGTGCCCCACTGCAGCCTTCTTCCAGTCAGTTGGCCACATATTTTAGGTTCCGTTGATCAGATCAGTTAGTAAGTCTCTAGTGTACCCATATTTTCACCTAAAGAACCTTGGCTAATGAAAATCATGAGAAAGCCGAACATTCAGACATTGCTATTCTTCCTGGTGCTCTAGTTTGGTGGAGGGGCCTCGGTAGTGTAGTTCGGTCCATGTCTTTAATGATCATATCTGGGGATATTTACCTCTGATTTACCTCCAGATCGAATAAATACAACCACATTTCAGGTGGTGGTGAATGACCATCCTTGTCTATTTAGCCACCCTGTTAGTGCACAAGTCTCTTGTCAGTCTATTGTTTTGAATGTTCTCATTGACATCGATACATCTGCACTTTCAAAACTCCTTGTTCTTTCCTGTATTTGTGCTACAATTTTGTTCTTAATGCTGTTTCAGTAATTGCTTTTTATTGGGCTCAAAAATCACCCTGGTGCTGTGACGTCTCCAGGAAAGAAACAAGCGTGTGTTTCACATAGGAGAACAGTTTACCTGTGTGGACATGTCCATTTGTTCCTGATGGTACTAAATCAATGTGACGAATAGATTGATTCCATATCAGATTTCATTAGCAGAAAGCATAAATGGCAATATTCTTGACCGAGTAAAAGGGAAGTATGAGATCTCGGCTATCTCTGTGTTATCGTTAGATTAAATACCAATCATCCAATGAAGAAAGTAGTTGTTGGATGACATGTGCAGTGTGCCACCATTAGCATTCACTTCATAAAGTACATTGAACAATGCAGTGTGCTACTCATGGTTCCTATATGTCTGTCGATACAGTACTTGTCATGATGTGTGCTTGGATCTCCTGGGATCTTGATAACCTGCAGATTTTGACTTCGCATCGGAAGTGGAGCCTGAGATTCTGCTTCTGACGAGATCCCAGAGACGCCAGTGCTGTGTCCCTTTGAGAGAGGCGTGATGCAAGAGAGTGAAATTCTCCTTCCCTTCTTCAACGCATCAAGGCTTTGGGTCATTTCACTCCATCTGGGTACTGGAACCTCTCTATTGTACTTTCCTATTCCTACACAAGAGATCTCATCTATGACTAGCTGGGGAAAAGGAGGGATGATGCTCCCTCTTTCACCATCATGCTGATATCAAACAGATCAGGTATCAGTTACCCGAAATACATACACACACACACACACACACACACACACACACAGAGACACTGAGTTTTAAGTTTCTGGAATATGTCATAAAAGCAGGCGTCAAATGAAAGTTGCTAAGGTGGAATCCATGAGTACAGAAAGCCTTGAGACTCCATCTGGGTATACTTCCCTCAAGGACAGGGGCCGAGCTACAGACAGTCTCACTGGGTATTTTTTCCCATGACATTTACACTAATTAGTTTTTCATGAATACCTTAACAGCCTAATACCACCACACTGTACGAAATGGAAACTTAGGATCTGATCACGAATTGAGTTGGTTAAAGAAAGGGAAATAAATCTGTTGCAAATAGCACTGCAGCATAATATTCCTCATGCCAGTAAGTTTGAATTAGGATCCTCAGCAGATCCTGTGTGACACATCTCTGCAAGAATGAATACTGTTTCCAAAAAAAGTCTGCTTGTGTATCAGAAATATAGTGAGGAAGCTCTATTTTGGGCATTCAGTTGGACAGGAGATATAGATTTTGTATTAGTCTTCAGTTTGTGCTGGAACAATCACCACAAACATACTTGCTTAACCGAACGAGTTTATTTGACTACAGTTTTGGAGTTTGTAAGTCCGACATGGGACTCACTGGGCCAAAACCAAGTGAGTTCGTGTCTGTCAATTTATCCAGATCATCTTCTATGTGTTCCTTAGAGCTTTAAAATTTTCTCCTAGGTAGTCTTCTTGTGTAATTCCTGTGTAGTTTACACATGGTTAGTTTTTCTGTTAACCATTAGTGAATATTATGAGTTTCTTCTGGTTTAGAAAAATGTTACTGGATCATATAAATTAATCTCTCTGACTACCTCGATAAAATTTTTTAGTTCTGGTGACATGAGTCCTAACATTTTGTACTTCTCTTGCTTTACAGGAATACAGTCATATTTTTTATAAATAATATTTTTGGTGATCTCTTCCAGTACTGACTTCTCTCTCTCTCTCTCTCTCTCTCTCTCTTTCTCTCTTACACTATTTTGTATTTCCACCTTGTAAAATCAGCAGAATCTTCAGAAATTTTATAAACACTGAAACCCAATTTTCTATCACAAGATGGCAAATCATGGTACACAATCCATAAATCCAGCGAAAAGCTTATTTCCATTTTTGACCTCAGGTAAGAACAATCGCAACCAATGTGGTATTAGAAAACTAATTTTCAACCCAGTGAAACAAAATTTGAAAATTGTAATTCCCATAAAAATTTAACATTTTCAAGAGGAAATTATAACTGTCTGTATTCTATCTTGAGTTTCACCAAAACCTGTAAACATTTTTTTTCTGTTAGTGTAGAACTTATGCAGTATCTTTGGTTTTACGTCATGGCCTGCAAGACCATAAATATTTCCTACATGGCCTTTTAGAGGAAAACGTTACCGGCCCCCTTTTCTATACCATGACCTTTTCCCTGACTGCCATTTACTCTAGTAATTGGTGATGCACTGTCCTCAAATTAACAAGTTTGTGTGTGACATAGAAACCCTTGGAGTGCCTTCAGTCAAAAGGGCTCTGGACCATGCGCTTTTGGGATTAGGGAGATATTTTTAACTTGTCCTGTTGCTGCTCCCCTTTAGGTGGTGAATGACCTGAACTGACTGGAGTACATGCAGAGAAAGGAGAAATAAACATTCAGAGTAAATGCGAAAACAATATACCCCGAGGTTATTTGGATTGCCAGAGCAACAGGGAAGACTGCATGTCTCTCTTCCAAGCTCTGAGGACATTGCCATTTGAGTCGCTGCTCCCAGGACGGACTTACTTTAAAGTGTCTGCTCCTGGAAGCAGGCCCATCAAGGTACCAGCTGCTATTCTTAAATGGTAGCATTTCTGAAATATGGTCTGTTGCCTATAAAAATTTCACGATGGCTCTGTTTGCTTCTTAGCACAATGGACAATTACTGGCTGCCCCCTTGGTATAGGGACACAGAGAGCTGAAGTGCTCGTTGGATTACCAGGGCCTGACCGGGAAAGAGGATCCGGTCAGCAGCACGGACAGCGAGTAGCAGCTGACAGGACCTCACATATGCCGTAGAGTTCCCTTATTTCTGTTAATTCTGAATTGTCATGCACACAGTTTCCCTCAAATACTCCATGAGCACCCACATCTCTGGTTCCTTGTCCTCCCTGTTCCCTTTGTATGAAACCCTTGCCCTCCGATCTGCAGTACTCAAACTACGTGGGGTCTGATCCTCATGCGTTTGTCAGTTTACACAGAGGACTCACTAAAACCACAAGTATATGGTAGTATTATTTTCCCACCTTCCTTGAGTGTCCTGTCAAATTTCTTTGTTTACTGCCTGTACCCATTTCCTACAAGGTAAGCGCAATGTTGTCAGGGAGCTGAGTTTCTTCCCTGCAATATCCCTCACCCGAAGCAGTGCCAATTCTGTCGAAGGTCCCGCACGGCGGTAGCTTCATCAGAGGGTGTCCCTGACCTGCACAGGAAGGCCTTGAGACTTGCTTCCGTCACCGACAGGAGAGCAGAGGGCAGTTCCACGTGTCCTCTGCTCCAGGATCTGTAAAGTTCCCCACATGATTCAAAGGTGCAGTCAAATTTGAAAACCTTTCCTGTGAGAATGGAATGAGTTGAAGTAGCCCTGTATCTCTGCAGGAGAATCCTGAGAATTGGAGTGAGAAGGGTGGGGATGGGGGCTGGGGTAGGTAGGTGCTGGGGGTGGGGAATGCTAGCCTCCGCAGAGGGGAAGAGGGTGGTCGAAGACTCACCCCAGTGTTCAGAGAGCTCCAGCGTGTGTGGATGAGGTCCCCTCACAGGCGGTCAGTGTAAGGCCCAGGCTCAGGCTTGTCTCCCTTGCTGGAGGTCTGCTACCTCTGGGGGGCCAGTGCCAAGAATCTGGAAACCAGCTAAGCAAAAGCCCGTGGGAAACCATCGCCTCCTGCTGGTCAGGGCGCACATCGCAGCCGCTGCCGCGCCAGAGCTCTGCTCAGAAAGAGCCTGGAGTCCTCAGGCCTATCTAGTCAGGCAATGTCTACAGAGCCTCCCTTTTGGAGGCTTCTTCCAGAAGGCCTGGGGCTAAGGCTGGCTTAGCCAGGTTCACTGCAAGCTAGAAAAGCCAGGTTGGCGCGGAGAATAGAGGTTAAAGGCCAAGGAGGTTTCGAGAACCTGGGGCTTTCAGGATACAGCTGGCCTCTCTAAGGCGGAGGCCTGTGCAGATGCACTGAGAACCTGGGCAGTGGGAAACCCCAAGGAAACTGTTCTCTGGAGACCTGCAGGAGTTTGTGAGCACAGAATTAGGGCCTGCCTGGGCCTGTGTTGGCAGAACCTGTAGCCAGTGCTGGCTCTGTTAGAAGAAGCCGCGCTCAAATGGGAGCTTGTTGGAGCTCAGGTCCCATGTAGGTGTGTCTGAACCTGCACCTCAGATGCAGAGTGTGCTGGGGAGGCTGCTAGAGCTGCAAGTGAGTGGCTTATTTCAGGGTCTCCACTTGTACTGGTCCCCCTAAGCGCCTTAGTAACTGAGGAGGCAGGTTTCTCAGAAAAGCCCCGGGTCTCAACCCAACCTCTTTGCTGAAGCCTTTGTGTTTGTAAAGAGCAGCAAAGTTATTAGTTCTGTCCTGCATATGAGTCTTAACATCTGAAATGGAAAATTGTGTTTGAAAATTAGAAGTTCCAAGTGAACGTGGTGACTGGAAAATTATTATTTTTTTTTAAGAATTGATTTTGAGGTACAATTTACTCTCCGTGTACATCTTAAAGTACCAAATTTAATACGTTTTTACCTGGAAGTTCACAGGAAACTATCACCGCAGTCAGGGTAGGGTGTAGCATTTATGCTCAACTGCTCTCTCCGTGCATCTGGAATCCGCCCTCACACAGGGCCAATGAAGTCCTTGGCAACATTTGATCCACTTCCTGTCTACAGAGTGTGCGTTATGGAGAGATTTATATGAACTCAGTCATCAGTGTGTTCTGTGTTTTGTTGTTGTTCTGGCTATTTTACTCAGCAGGATTCTTCTGAGATTTATTCATGTTTTGTTTACCAATACTCTGTTCCTTTTTACTGTTCTTTACCTTCTGTTGCCTGGATATAGCACCCACTGTTTACTGCTTTCTGTTTAGGGACACTTAGCCTGGTCCTGTTCTCTTCTATTAGAAATAAAGTGTCTGGGATCATTCTTGCAGTACTGAAATATGGACACGTTTACATTTCTTCGCATGTACATGGTAGAGGAATGGTTCAGTCATGTCTGTCAACGTTGGAATCATCGAAACCTGGAGAGAAATTTTCCAGAGTTTCCTGGAGCAAAACCGACATCATATGCCATTGAGGAGATCTCAAATGTC
Organism: Cynopterus sphinx; assembly: GCA_030015415.1. Classification (NCBI taxonomy): domain Eukaryota; kingdom Metazoa; phylum Chordata; class Mammalia; order Chiroptera; family Pteropodidae; genus Cynopterus; species Cynopterus sphinx. The sequence goes on along the minus strand of CM057385.1, from coordinate 114,041,067 downwards.
ATTGGAAAACAACAGTTCCTCAGCCTCACGTATGCATTTGAAATAAAGAAGGGAAGTAAGGAAGATTACACGGAGGTGTACTGCCCCAAAACATGCATCAAGTGACACAATATCCATGAAGATGTAGGTTAAATAGGCAAAGACAATGACAACATTTTGTGGAAATGTCTTCATTTCTGATTTTCTTTTTATCACACCAAAGGAGTGATCAGAACCAGAAATTTATAATCTGATGTTCCCATGAGTGCAGAGTTTGGAGTGTTGCTGGGATGGGATAGAATTGGAGTGTCCAGTGGTGTCGCTGACTCCTTATTTTTAATCAGAAAGAATTTGGTTCATCTTGCAAACTTGATTGCTCACAGACTGCCATGTTTCTTCGAGAGAATCAAACAGAGAAGATAGAGTACACAGCCTTTGCCACTATTTCTCAAGCTCAGGTCCTCTGTCTCAGGGGCAGGACAACCTACATCCAGCTCATGATGGCGGAAGTAATATAGATCTAGAAGCACTTGTGACTGAATATCGGTAGAGCATGACCTAGGAATGATCACACAAGGGGCTGGAAGGAGTTTATAATGCAGAGCACACATAGAATCCATAATGCCGAGGTTCGCTACCTTGTGCACTGTTCCTCTCCTGACACCAGATTCCCTGTTTCTTGGGGTGCAGAACAAGACCACTAGTAGAGGAAGAAATAAGACGTAGCTTTTAATGAGCCCAAACTGGGACATTGTCGTTTAAATCATGATACTCTTCTCACCAGGAATCGTCTTCTCACATGCTCTACAAATCTCCACACCTGCCCAAACATTCAAGACCACTCCCATGTCCCACCTTCCTGAAGCCTAATTCTGGGGACTGATCATTCCAACACAGGCAAGATGTTAACTGATTATTGTTTACACCTATCTCTGTGAATCCCGACAGCAGTCTATGGGCAGGTACGATATTCCCAGAGAGAGTACCAAAAGGCTACAAGAAATGAAATCTGTCTTCTGGCTTTAACATGACAGAGAAAGTCATGAAGAAAAGGTCTACTTGACTCGAAAACCTGAGATCTTCAGCACTCATACATGATGTCACCGCTGCGGCAGCACACCCTGTGATCCACAGTGGTCTGGACAAGGTCCCACTCTGATAGGGTGCACTACATGCTTGGCGAATCAAGCTTTTTTGGGTGAACAGAGAGCATTTCCCTACCATCCCTGAAAGATGTTTGAAATAAGGAGTGACGTCTTCCATGACTCCATGTCTTTTGTGTGTGTTTGGTGTATAGCTCGGTTTTTATATTAAGTAAAGATCTGTTCATTCATCGAGGAACAAAAAAAGGCAGCATTAGTCAAATTCAGAGAACAAGTCCATAAAAGCAAAATTTGTTCCATATCAGAAACCATAGTGTCGGGGCATTAATTCATTGACCATAACTTCATCTGCTTGAATGCTTTGTGATAGGTGCTCACATCTTCAGTAGAGACAGTTTCTTTGATCTAAGGGTAGTTACCACAGAGTCGGCCACCTTATTGCCCATGCTGTGTAAGGACGTAGGCTCCCTATGTATTCTACTTCCCAGTTTGACTCCTTTCCGGCCACACATAATTGACTATCTGATTGAGAGCTAGGAGGCCCTTTATGGCATCTGCCCTTTTTCTTGAGTATGTGTTTTGAGGACTTTAAGGTCAGTAACTAGATCTGATGGAGTTGAGACTGACAAGTATCAAAAGGGCAGGAACAATCTTGGCTTGACACCAGTGAATACAGACCATGAGCTAGAGCATGAGGAGGAAACGTAGGGCATAGCAGAGAAAAAATCTGGACCCGGAGTGAATATAAAGACGGGAGAGCTGGGGAATGGAGCCACTCACGCTTGTCTGCCTCCACGATGAAGCTGCTGTTGCTGCTGTGTCTGGGGCTCTCTCTTGTCTGCGCGCATTCGCAAAGAAGACGCAAAGTTGTGACAAATAACATCGATGTTCGAAAGGTAGTGTTGGTGGATAAGAGTGACTGGGACTTTGGAGAGTGGTTTGGAGAATCCTCAGGCAAGGGAGTTTCACTGGAAGGCAGGAGTTCTTTGGTTTCATGGACACAGGGAGTGGTTCCAGACTTTGGACTAAGAGCAGCTCTCGACCTGAGCTTCAATTCCCTGTGTGCGTCAGCTTTAGGTGTCCTGGCCCATGACTAGAGTTGAAGGAGTCAAGTGTTCATGTGCTGAACTCATTCTGTTTTTCTTACCCAGTCATTTTACTGTCTCATTGCAGTTATCAGGGAAGTGGTATACCATTCTCTTGGCCTCGAATGACAAACAGCTGATCGAAGAAGGGGGTGACAAGAGGGTTTTTTTGGACTCCTTCACAGTCTTGCACAACTCTTCTTTGTCAGTAAAATTTTATTTAAAGTAAGTTTGGTTTTTCTCAGGGGAAAAATTTGGAGGAAGGAGAAACAGAAGCCTGAGTTTGGTTGGGGCCTCTAGATACACACACACACACAAACACACACACACACACACACATACACACACACAGACACACAGATTTACAAAGACATGTATATGTGCTTTCATTCATTATGATTAATTATCTAAATTATGGCTCACCATTTGCAACTGATCATGAAACTTGTATAAATGCAGAGGTAAAATGCCGATAGAATTAAATTCAAATAGATGCGAGTGAGATAATGTGGAGAAAGGTGTCTGATTCCTTCGCACTCTGCAATGTATCTTGTTTAAGACTTGGGCTTGTGGTACCAAAGCCTACTGATCTTTAGACACTGTCCCTTATTATTTGTGTGATCATGAAAAGTCCTCTTTTTCCATCTTGATTCTTTGAATTAAAGAGCATGTTAATATATTTTTCTTATTTTGTGTGAAGTCTGAGTGAAGCAATATCTATAGACACTCATCTGAGAGGCTGGCAGATCTCAACATACAGCTAATTATATACAGAAGTAGCTGTCGTAATAGTAATAGGAAGACAGTAGAATCATAGTAATATCAGTAGTTGAGTCATCTTTAATGTGTAACGTTATTTGAAATAATGGAAAGAAAGCAATTTCCAATTTGTACCCAAAATTTTCAATAGCCAACTGATATCAAGTTTCCTAGCGACTGTAGGATCTTGTTATATTAATTTCTCTTGGGCATCTGTTGCTTCTGTTTTACAGGATACATGGTGACTGTGTTGCATTATTTGCGATTGCTAACAAAACATCAGAGAATGCTGTATATAAGTTACGGTGTAAGTATACAGAAAGTCTTCCTCAATTCTACTTCCAAGGGCAAGGGATTTGCCAAACCCTAATGTCTTTTGGATCAATTCCTCATCAATGCTTATTTAGGTCACATAAATAGGGCCATCTCATTGGCAGTACACTCAGTCTGTGAGAACTGCGTGTGTGTAACAGCCAATGCACGACACATAATGACACCAGACCAAGGTGGTAATTGGCCAATGTACCCCCCACAACTAAAGTGGCAAAAAAAAGAGTAAATTTTCAAGAATGCCGCTCATTTCTTGTGCATTGTGCTGCTCTGGCGTCCGTCGCCACACACATTGCTGAGTATAAATGCCAGTGGAGCTTAAATACAAGATGCGTAGTTGGCAAAGACAACCGAGGGAGGTCGGTGAGTCTCATGGATAGTGTTAGAGGGTAAGTTGTCACTGTGGCTGAAATCATTTACCATTTCTGTTCAATTCCTGTGACAGAAATCTTTGCCGACGTCAAGTCTACTTTTGAAGTCCCCACATGTCGCCCAACATGTAGAGTATAACTTGGTTTCCGTGGTTGAAGAAGTTCTCAGCTGTATTCTGTTTCTTCCACAGACCCTCACGTGGATACATTCCGCATAATTGAAGCTGTGTATGATGACTATTTGATTGCTCATTTCTTCAATTCCGACTCTGAGAATACATACTTTGAATTCGCACTCTATGGTAGAGTATTTTCATGCTGGCTCTCAGCGAGAGGGTGGGGAGAGAAGAGAAAAAAGGAGGTCTGGAGACAAAGTGATCCTCTCAGTCTTATTCTGGGTGGTCTCTCCTTCTCCAAAGAGACATGCTCACCATGGGCTACCTCTCAGGCTTGGGGATGGGAAGATGATGAAATGTCCCATCCACAAAATGTCACATTTGACACAGAACACACTTTTTAAAGAATTCAGCCTAAGCAACCATTAGTGCCATCCATTCCCCATCCCTCTGAGACCCCAGAGCACCACTAGGAATTTCAGTGACCAATGCAGAAGATGTAGCAGTTACTATTCCTTTTCCCACAGCCCGAACACCAGATGAGAGTTCAACAATCAAAAAGCACTTTCAAAAATTGCCCAAAAGTATGGAATTCCAAAGGATAACGTACTTGACCTAACCCAAAAAGGTAGGTTTTGCTATCGCTCACTGAGATCTTTTCCAAGATTTTCATGTTACTAAAAGGAAAATGGAAGTGAATGGAACATGTCCATTGTGTCTTCTTTTTGCTCACCTGAAAAGTCATGTGTGATCTGTATGGGAAATCTGTGGGGGTTGGTGTTTGAATGTGCTCTGCTCTGCCTCTCCAGATCGCTGCCTCCAGGCCCGAGGGAACCAAGTGGCCCAGGACTCCAGGTTAGTGATGTCTGATGGAGAGGTTCTGTCCCAGAAATCACTGGCTTCTGGTACTTAGGGGTTCACATACAAGGACTCCAATAACTTTTGTGAAGGAAGCATGGGCGTACAGCTTGAATTCGCAGTTGGACTCTGGATTCAGGAACCACTTCTTCCAAGAGCTTTAGAGCAAATGACCTCAGCAATAAATGGGAAGAAAATATTTACCTAAAAGAGGTTCCGTGTAAATGACATCCTCATGAAAAGTGCTTAGTCATTATACATGCTATAATCATTAAGACATCACGTTTGAATTAAGGAAAAAGTTGCAAGAAGACGTGAGCATGCACTCCAATACGTTTTTGTTGGTGATGTATCTTGCAAGCCCCAAAGGCCATCTCACCCTTGATCCTTTGGCGAAAGTGTCTTCCTCTGATACCTGCACATCCTCCACTTCTGATCTGGCAATAGAGCTGTCTGTACTTTCGGTATCTTCCCATTTGAAAAAGAGTCTCATTCTCCTCAGCTCCTGTCTACATCAAATTTATCATGACATTTCATTTAGAAAATGTGTGGAAAGGTCTTAGCAACTATGGCTTGCGGAAAGTCAGCATGTAATAAAAGCAGTCGTATAGGGCCTTTGCCAGTCTTCATCCGTAGAGGAAAATTTCTTCAGGACTTCTCATGCTGAGGATGGCAGAAGGAAGCCTATGACCATTCATTGATTCCTCTCTCTTTTGTGTAGACCCAGTTGAGGGCAGGTTAAGATGGGAAAAGCAAAGTAGCAAAACAGCCATTGACTGAATGCCCTCTTTCCTTCTGTTCTGGCAAAGAACGTAGGTTAGAATGCACAATGATATCCATCTCTTCACAATTTTTCTTTGTCATAGAAATCCTGTGTCCTCAATTCCATCTAGAAAGTTTTTAATGAAATTCTGTGCTAAGTGAATACTTCCTCACCTGAGGTCTGAGATCTACCCTCCCATTACTCCCCACATCATCTTCTGAAAAGTTCTTTAACCTGATGGTTTTCATGATCGCAGTGAAGGCATATTTTCGGCATCATCAGGATCTTCCATAACTGTCTGCAAATACTCATGGCTCACCTGGAATTAAAAGTTTTCTGCCAATTTCCGACTCTCTGTGTCCTACCCAGAGACCTCTACCCTGAGAAAGAACTCACTCTACCTGCTAAATAAATGATTGCCCTTGCAGTCATGTTGCTGTCTTTGTGTATGTGAGAGATGTAGGCATGAGAGGAAGAGAATGCGAGGAACTTACTCGGACCTGGGTGTATCATTATCCTCTAGGTTCTCAGGACCTTCCTCGAGTTTTGGATTCACCCTCCTCACAGAATGTCACAGTCCCAGCAAGTGCTGCTTTCCCTATGATTTGTCTATTCCTTGGTGACCTGATAAGACAAACAGTAAGATTTTCCTGCTGGCTATGATAAGTCCCTCCCTCTCAAAGCTTTGCAGAGAGCAGCTGCCAGTCATGGCTAGAAAACCAATATTCCAACACCTGACTCTTCCTACTTCCCGGGGCTACAGAGTCTGTGTCAGCACATGGTCTCTCATCCAAGGCCCAGGAGGCATCCATCTGAAAAAAAAATTCTTAGCATGTGAGGAGACTCATCAGTGTTCCCTGCTCTCATAGGTGATGCCATGGCGCCCAACTCTAGCCTTCCTCCAGTCAGTTAGCCACATATTTTAGGTTCTGTTGATCAGGTCAGCTAGTAAGTGTCTACCATACCTCATATTTTCACCTAAATAGCCTTGGCTAGTGGAAATCATGAGAAAGGCAGACATTGCTCTTGTTCCTGGAGCTCTAGGTTGGTTCAGGGGCCTCCAAGTGTAGTTCAGTCCATATCTTTAATTATCATATCTGGGGATATTTACCTTTCATTTACGTCAAGATTGAATGAATAAAATCATATTCAGGTTTGGTGTATGACCATCCATTATCTATATAGCCACCCTTTTAGTGAACAAGTGTCTTACCAGTCTAATTTGTATTGAATGTTCTCATTGACATCGACACATCTGCACTTTCAAAACTCCTTATTGTTTCCTGTATGTGTACCACAATTTTTTTTATAATGCTGTCAACAGTAATTTCTTTTTATTGGCTTCAAAATTCACCCTGGAGCTGTGACGTTCCCAGGAAAGAAATGAGCATGTGTTTCACATAGGAGAACAGTGTACCTGTGTGGACGTGTTCTTTTGTTCCTGATGGTACTAAATCAATGTTGCTAATAGATTGATTCCATATCAGATTTCCTTAGCAGAAAACATAAATGGAAAGATTCTTGACCGAGTTAAAGGGATCTAGAAGGTCTCGGCTATCTCTGTGTTATTGTTAGATTAAATACTAATCATCCAATGAAGGAAGTAGTTGTTGGGTGCAGTGTGGCAGAATTAGTATTCACTTTAAAAAATACCTTGAACAGTGCAGTGTGTTCGTATATGTCTGTCGATGCAGCGCTTCTCATGAAGTGTGCTTGAATCTCCTGGGATCTTGATAACCTGCAGATTTTGACTTCGCATCAGAAGTGGAGCCTGAGATTCTGCTTCTGACGAGATCCCAGAGATGCCAGTGCTGTGCCCCTTTGAGAGAAGTGTGATGCAGGAGAGCGAAATTCTCCTTTTCATCTTCATCGCATCAAGGCCTTGGGTCATTTTGCTCCATCTGGGACTGGAATCTCTTGATTGTACTTTCCTATTTCTACACAAAAGTTATCCTCTATGAAAGGCTGGCGAAAAGAAGCGATGACGCTCCCCCTTCCACCATCATGCTGATATCAAAGCAGAATAGGTATCATTTCTCCAGAAATACACACACACACACACAAACACTGAGTTTCACGTTTCTGGAATATGTCATAAAAGCAGGGGTCAAATGAAAGTTGCTAAGGTGGAATCCATGAGTACAGAAAGCCTTGTGACTGCATCTGGGTATACTTCCCTCAAGGACAGGGGCCAACCTACAGACAGTCTCACTGGTTTTTTTTTTTTTTTCCCCATGATATTTACGCTAAGTAGTTTTTCATGAATACCGTAACAGCCTAATACCACCACACTGTCCACAAATGGAAACTTAGGATCTGATCACAAATTGAGTTGGTCAAGGAAAGGGAAATAAATCTGTTGCAAAGAGCACTGCAGCATAATATTCCTCATGCCGGTAAGTTTGAATTAGGATCCTCAGCAGACCCTGTGTGTCACTCAGCCTTGCCAAAGTGAATACTATATGCAAAGAAAGTCTGCTTTTGTATCGGCAATACAGTGAGAAAGCTCTATTTGGTCATTCGGTTGGACAGGAGATATAGATTTTGTATTAGTCTTCTGTTTGTGTTGGAACAATCACCATAAACTTACTGGCTTAAAGGAACGAGTTTATTCAACTACAGTTGTGGAGTTTGTAAGTCTGACATGGGACTCACTGGGCCAAAACCAAGTGAGTTCCGTTTCTGTCAATTTATCCATTTCATCTTCTATGTCTTTCTTAGAGCTTTAAAATTCTCTCCTTGGTAGTCTTCTTTTGTAATTCCTGTGTACTTTTCACAGAGTTTCTTTTTCTTTTAACTATTAGTGAACAGTACGAGTTTCTGCTGGAAAAATGTTACTGGTTTATATAAATTAATCTCTCTGAATACTTCGATTAATTTTTTATTAGTTATGGTAACATGAGTCCTAATACTTTGTGGATTCTGTTGCTTTTGAGGGATACAGTCATATTATCTATAAATAATATTTTTGGTGATCTCTTCTAGTACTGATTCTCTCTCTCTCTCTCTCTCTCTCTCTCTCTCTCTCTCTCTCTTATCTCCACACCTTATAAAATGATGCAGAAACTGCAGAAATTCTATAAACACTGAAACCCAATTTTCTATCACAAGATGGCAAAGTATGGTTCACAATCTATAAATCCAGCGAAATGCTTATTTCCCTGCTTGCCGTCAGCTAAGAACAATCGCAACCAATGTGGTATTAGAAAACTAATTTTCAACTCAGTGAAACAAAATTTCAAAATTGTAATTCCCATAAAAATTTAACATTTTCAAGAGGAAAATATAACAGTCAGTATTCTGTCTTGACTTTCACCAAAACCTGTAAACATTATTCTCTGTTAGAGTAGAACTTATGCAGTATCTTTGATTTTACCTCATGGCCTGCAAGACCGTAAATATTTCCTACATGGCATTTTAGAGGAAATCATTACCAGCCCCCTTTCTATACCATGACCTTTTCCCTGACTGCCATTTACTCTAGTAATTGGTGATGCACTGTCCTCCAAATTAACAAGTTTGTGTGTGACATAGAAACCCTTGGAGTGCCTTCAGTCAAAAGGGCACTGGATCATGTACTTTTGGGATTAGGGAGATATTTTTAACTTGTCCTGTTGCTGCTCCCCTTTAGGTGGTGAATGACTTGAACCTGACTGGAGCACACGTAGAGAAAGGACAAATTAACTTCCAGAGTAAATGCGAAATCAGGACAGCCTGAGGTCATTTGGATTGCCAGAGCAACAGTGAAGACTGCATGTCTCTCTTCCGGGCTTTGGGCACTTTGCCATTTGAGTCGCTGCTCCCAGGACAGACTTCACTTGAAAGTGTCTGCTCCTGGAAGCAGGCCCATCAAGTTACCGGCTGCTATTCTTAAATGTTAGCATTTCTTTAACATTGTTCTATTGCCTATAAAAATTTCACGATGGCTCTGCTTGCTTCTTAGCCCAATGGATAATCACTGGCTGGCCCCTTGGTATAGGGACACAGAGAACTGGAGTGCTGGTTGGATCACAAGGGCCTGGCCAGGAAAGAAGACCTGATCAGCAGCACAGGCAGCGAGTAGCAGCTGTTAGGATTCCAAAAATGCCTTAGGGTTCCCGTATTTCTGTTAATTCTCAATTGTCATGTAGAAAATTTCCTCAAATTCTGCACGAGCACATACATCTCTGGATCCTTGTTCTTCCTGTTCCCGTTGTGTGAAATACTTGCCCTCCGATCTGCAGTACTCACACCCACGTGAGGTTCTGATCCTCATGTGTCTCTCACGTTACACAGAGGACTCTTTAAAACCACAAGTATAAAGTAGCATTTTTTTCGCCAGTTTTCTTGTGTGTCCTCTCATATTTTTTTGTTTACTGCCTGTACCCATTTCCTACGAGGTAAGTGCAATGATGTCAGGGAGCTGAGTTTCTTTCCTGCAATATCCCAAACCCGAAGCAGTGCCATGCCTGTCGAAAGTCCTGCATGGCGATAGTTTCATCAGAGGTTGTCCCTGACCTGCACAGGAAGGCCTTGAGACCTGCTTCCAGCACTGACAGGAGAGCAGAGGGCAGTTCCACGTGTCCTCTGCTCCAGGATCTGTAAAAGTTCCCCATATGATTCAAAAGTGCAGCCAAAGTTGAAAAACTTTCCTGTGAGAATGGAATGAGTTGAATTAGCCATGTATCTCTGCAACAGAATCCTGAGAATTGGAGTGATGAGGGTGGGTATGGGAGGTGGGATAGGTAGGTGCTGGGGGTGGGGAATGCTAGCCTCCGCAGAGGGGGAAGAGGGTGGTCGGAGACTCATCACAGTGTTCAGAGAGCTCTAGAGAGTGGACAAGGTCCCCTCACAGGCGGTCAGTGTAAGGCCCAGGCTCAGGCTTGTCTCCCTTGCTGGAGGTCTGCTACCTCTGGGGGGCCAGTGCCAAGAATCTGGAACACAGCTAAGCAAGAGACCGTGGGAAACCATCGCCTCCTGCTGGTCAGGGCGCACATCGCAGCCGCTGCCGCGCCAGAGCTCTGCTCAGAAAGAGCCTGGAGTCCTCAGGCCTTTTAGTCAGGCAATGTCTACAGAGCCTTCTTTTGGGAGGCTTCTTCCAGAAGGCCTGGGGCTCAGGCTGGCTTAGCCAGGTTCACTGCAGGGTAGAGAAGCCAGGTTGGCGCGGAGAAGAAAGGTAAACAGGCCAAGGAGGTTTCGAGAACTTGGGTCTTCTAGGATACACTGGCCTCTCTAAGGCGGAGGCCTGTGCAGATGCACTGAGAACCTGGGCAGTGGGAAACCCCAAGGAAACTGTTCTCTGGAGACCTGCAGGAGTTTGTGAGCACAGAATTAGGGCCTGCCTGGGCCTGTGTTGGCAGAACCTGCAGCCAGTGCAGGCTTTGTTAGAAGAAGCCGCGCTCAAATGGGAGCTTGTTGGAGCTCAGGTCCCATGTAGGTGTGTCTGAACCTGCACCTCAGAAGCAGAGTGCTGGGGAGGCTGCTCGTGCTCTGAGTGAGTTTCTCATTCCTGGGTCTCCACTTGCATCCATCTCACTTAGCGTCTTATTATTTGAGGAGGTAGTATTCTCAGAAGAGCCTCTGGTCTCATCCCAGCCTCCTCACAGAGGCCTGTGTGTCTGTGAAGGGCGGCCAAGTCATTAGTTTTGTCCTGTGTATGAGCCTTAACATCTGAAATGGAAAATCATGTTGGTGAAAATTAGAGTTTCCAAGTGAACGTGGTGCATGGAAAGTCATTTTCTCTTTTTAAGAATAGCTTTTTGAGGTACAATTGACTCACCAGCACATCTTAAAGTATACAATTGAATGAGATTTTACAGGAAGGTTCCCAGGAAACTATCAGCGCAGTCAGGTGTAGCCCTCATGCTCAACTGCTCTCTCCGTGCATCTGGAATCAGCCCTCACACAGGGCCTCTTAAGCCCTAGGCCACATCTGATCCACTTCTAGTCTACAGAGTGTGCATTATGGAGAGATTTATATGAACTCAGTCATCAGTATGTTCTGTGTTTTGTTGTTGTTCAGGTATTTTCACTCAGCAGGATTCTTCTGAGATTTATTCATGTTTTGTTTACCAATATTCTGTTCCTTTTTACTGTTACTTATTTTCTGTTTCCCCGATATACCACCCAGTGATTACTCCTTTCTGTTGAAGGACATTTTGCCTGGTCTTATTCTTGTCTGTTACAATGAATGTTTCTGGGATCATTCCTGCAGTACTCAAATATAAACAAGTTTACCTTTCTTCCCTTGTACATGGTAGAGGAATGGCCTAGTCATGTCTGTCAACGTTGGAATCATCGAAACTAGGGGAGAAATTTTCCAGAGTTTCCTGGAGCAAAACCGACATCATATGGCATGGAGGAGATCTCAAATGTCCTTGGAAAACATCAGTTTCGTAGCCTCACGTATGCATTTGAAATAAAGAAGGGAAGTAAAGAAGGTTACATGGAGGTGTACTGACCCAAACCTTGCATCAAGTGACACAATATCCATGAAGAAGTAGGTATTAAAAAGACAAAGACAGTGAAAACATTTTGTGTAAATGTCTTCATTTCTGGTTTTCCTTTTCATCACAACAAAGGAGTGCTCAGAACCAGAAAATTATAATCTTGCATTCTCATGAGTGCAGAATTCGGAGTGTAGGTGGGATGGGAAAGAATTGGAGTGTCCAGTGGTGTCGCTGACTCCCCAGAATTATAATGAGGAGGAATTGGGTTCATCTTGCAAACTTGATTGCTCAGAGACTGCCATGTTTCTTCGAGAGAATCAAACAGAGAAGATAGAGTACACAGCCTTTGCCAATATTTCTCAAGCTCAGATCCCTGTCTCAGGGGCAGGACAACCTACATGCAGCTCATGATGGCGGAAGTAATATAGATCTAGAAGCACTTGTGACTGAGTATCGGTTGATCATGACCTAGGAATGATCACACAAGGGGCTGGAAGGAGTTTATAATGCAGACCACGCATAGAATCCATAATGCCGAGGTTCGCTACCTTGTGCACTGTTCCTCTCCTGACACCAGATTCCCTGTTCCTTGGGGCGCAGAACAAGACCATTAGTAGAGGCGGAAATTATACGTAGCTTTCAATGAGCGTGAACTGGGAACACTGTGGTGTAAATCATGATACTTTTCTCACCAGGAATTGTCTTCTCAAATGCTCTACAAATCTCCACACCTGCCCGAACATTCAAGACCACTCCCATGTCCCACATTCCTGAAGCCTAATTCTGAGAACCGACAATTTCAACACGGGGAAGATGTTAACTGAAGTTAGTGCACACCTCTTTTCGAGAATCCGGACAGCAGTCTATTGGCAGTATCATAATCCCATAGAGTACCAAAGGGCTACAACAAATTAAATCTGTCTTCTGCTTTCAAAATGACAGAGAGAAGCATGAAGAAAATATCTACTTGACCGAAAGCCTGAGAACTTCAGCGCTCATACATGTTGCCACGTCTACAGCAGCACACCCTGTGATCCCCAATGGTCTGGACTTGGTCCCACTCGGATAGGGTGCTCCACATGCTTGGCGAATCAAGCTTTTTTGAGTGAACAAAGAGCATTTCCCTACCATCCCTGAAAGGTGTTTGAAGGAAGGAGTGACGTCTTCTATGACTCCATGACTTTTGTGTTTGTTTGGTGTATAGCTCGGTCCTTATAGTAAGTAAAGATCTGTTCATTCATGGAGGAAGATGTAAAGGCAGCAGTGGTCAAATTCAGAGAATAAGTCCAAGAATGCAAAATGTGCTCCATACCAGAAACCATACTTTGGGGACATTAATTTATTGACCATACCTTCATCTGCTTGAATGCGTTGTGATTGGTGATCATATCTTCAGCAGAGATAGTTTCTTTGATCTAAGGGTAGTTATCACAGAGCAAGCCACCTAATTGCCCATGCTATGTAATGGTGAAACATAGGTGCCCTATGTATTCTACTTCCCAGTTTGACTCCTTTGCGGCCACACATGATTGCCTTTTTGTTTGAGAGGCAGGTATCCCTTTGTGGCTTCTGCTCGTTTTCTTAAGTATGTGTTTCGAGGATTTTAAGGACGCTAATTGGATATGATGGAGTTGAGATTGACAAGTATTAAAAGGGCAGGAACAACCCTGGCTTGACACCAGTGAATACAGACCATCTGCTAGAGCAGGAGGAGGAAACGTAGGGCATAGCAGACAAAAAATCTGGACCCGGAGTGTAAATAAAGACAGGAGAGCTGGACAATGTAGCCACTGATGCTTGTTTGCTGCCACGATGAAGCTGCTGTTGCTGTGTCTGGGGCTCACTCTTGTCTGCGCGCATCCGCAAGGAAGCCGCCAAGTTGTGACAAATAACATCGATGTTCGAAAGGTAGAGTTGGTGGATAAGAGTGACTTGGAACTTTGGAGAGTGGTTTGGAGAATTCTTAGGCAAGGGGGTTTCACTGGAAGGCAAAAGTTCTTTTGGTATAGTAGACACAGGGAGCGGTTCCAGACTTTGGACTAAGTGTAGCTCTCGACCTGAAATTCCATTCCCTGTTCACGTCAGCTTAGGTGTCCTGGCCCACGACCAGAGTTGAAGGAGTCAAGTGTTCATGTGCTGTACTCATTCTGTTTTTCTTACCCAGTCATTTCACTGTCTCATTGCAGATATCAGGGGAGTGGTATTCCATTCTCAGGGCCTCTAATGTTAAAGAAACTATTCAAGAAATTGGTGTCATGAGGTTTTTTATAATTGGATAGCATCACAGTTTTGCACAACTCTTTTTTGTCAATAAAATTTCATTTAAAGTAATTTGGTGTTTCTTGGGGAAAAATTTGGAGGAAGAAACTTTAGAAGGCAGAGTTGTTCAGGGTTTCTAGATACAAACACACACATATACCCACGAGCATACTCACACAAACACATTCACACACACCGACACACATTTACAAAGAGATGTACATGTGTGCTCATTCACTGTGATTAATTATCCAAGTTATGGTTCCTCATTTGTTACTGATCATGAACCTTGTCTAAATGCAGAGGTAAAATGCTGACAGCATTAAATTAAAATAGGTGCAAAGGAGAAAATGTGGAGAGGCTTGTGTGATTCATTCGCACTCTGCAATGTATCTTGTTTAAGTCTTGGGCTTGTGGTACCAAAGCTTAGTGATCTTTAGACACTATCTCTTATTAGTTGTGTGACCACAAAAATTCTTTACTTTCCACCCCGATTCTTCTTTGAATTAAAGAGGATGTTAATATTTTTCTCTTATTTTTTATGGGAAGTCTGAGTGAGGCAATATCTATAGAGCACTCATCTGAGAGGCTGGCAGATATCAACACTCAGCTAATTATCTACACAAGTAGCTGTTGTAATAGTAATAGGAAGTCATAGTAGAATCATAGTAATATCAGCAATTGAGTCATCTTTAATGTGTCAGGTTTTTTGAAATAATGAAATAAAGTGATTTCTAATTCATACCCAAAATTTTCGATAGCCAAGTGATATCAAGATTCCTAGAGACTGAAGCATCTAGTTCCATTAATTTCTCTTGGGCATCTGTTCCTTCTGTTTTATAGGATAGATGGTGACTGTGTTCCAGGTTTTGTGATTGCTAAGAATACAGCAGAGAATGCTGTATATAAGTTAAGGTGTAAGTGTACAAAAAGTCTTCCTCAATTCTACTTCCAAGGGCAAGGGATTTGCTAAACCCTAATGTCTTTCAGATCAATTCCTGATCAATGCTTATTTAGGTCACATAAATAGGGCCATCTCTTAGTCAGTACACTCAATCTGTGAGAACTGCATGTGTGTAACAGCCAATGCGTGACGCATAATGACACCAGATCAAGGTGGTAATTGGGCAGTGCACCTCTCACAACGAAAGTAAAGTGGCAAAAAAAACCTAAATTTTCAAGAATGCCGCTCATTTCTTGTGCACTGTGATGCTTTGGCGGCCGTCGTCACAGCACATTGCTGAGTAAAATGCCAGTGGAGCTTAAATACAAGATGTGTAGTTGGCAAAGACAAATGAGGGAGGTCGGTGAGTCTCATGGACAGTGTTAGAGGGTAGAGTTGTCACTGTGGCTGAAATCACCTACCATTACTGTTCAATTCCTGTGGCAGAAAACTTTGCAGAAGTCAAGTCTTCTCTTGAAGTCCCCGCACGTAGCCCAACATGCAGAGTATAGCTTTCTTACCATGGACGAAGAAGTTCTGAGCTGTATTCTGTCTCTTCTGCAGACCCTACCATGGATACATTTCACATCATTGAAGCCGTCTATGATGACTATTTCATTGTTCATTGCTTCACTTCTGACTCTGAGAATACCTACTTTGAATTCGTACTCTATGGTAGAGTATTTTCATGCTGGCTCTCACAGTGAGTGAGGGGAGAGAGAAAAAAAAAAGGAGGTCTGGAGACAAATTGATTGTCTCACTCTTATTCTGGGTGGTTTCTCCTTCTCCAAAGAGACATGCTCACCGTGGGCTACCCCTCAGGCTTGGTGATGGTATGATGAAATGTCCCATCCAACAATGTCAAATTTGACAAGAGCACACACTTTTTAAAGGCTTCTTGCCTAAGCACCCATTAGTGCCATGCATTCCTACCGCCAGGAACCTCAGTGACTGATGCACAAGACACAGCACTTACTGTTCCTTTTCCCATAGCCCAAACAGCAGATGATAGTTCAACAACCAAAAAACACTTTATGAGAATTGCCCAAACATATAGAATTCCAAAGGATAACGTTCTTGACCTAACCAGAGCAGGTAGGTATTGCCATTGCTCACTGCGATCTTTCCTAAGATTTTCATGTTACTAAAAGGACAATGGAACGTCTCCATTCCATCTTCTTTTTACTCACCTGAAAAGTCATGTGCGTTGTGAGTGGGAAATCAGTGGCGGTTGGTGTTTGAATGTGCTCTGCTCTGCCTCTGCAGATCACTGTCTCCATGCCTGAGGGAAGCAGGCGGCCCAGGACTCCAGGTTAGTGATGTCTGATTGAGAGGTCCCAGCGCCAAAATCACAGCCTTCTGGTACATTAGGGGTTCATGTCCAAGGACTCCAATATCTTTTGTGAAGGAAGCATGAGGGTACAGCTTGAATTCGTAGTTGGACCTCTGGCTTCAGGACCCACTTCTTCCAGGAGCTTCAGAGCAAGTGACCCAAGCAATAAATAGAAAGAATGGTGTTTACCTAACATAGGTTCCATGTAAATTGCATCCTGAAATGGGCTCAGTTATTATACATGCTACAATCATGAAGACCTTTTGTTAGAAATAGAAGAAGAGTAATAATAGGATGTGAGCATGCACTCTAATGCATTTCAGTTGGTGATGTGTCTTGCAAGCCCCAGAGGCCATCTCACCCTTTATCCTTTGGTGAAGGTGTCTTCCTCTGATCTCTGCACATTCTCTACTTCTGATCTGGCAATAGAGCTGTCTGTACTTTCAGTATCTTCCCATTTGAAAAATAGTCTCATTCTCCTCAGCTCTTGTCTACATCAGATTTATCAGGACTTTCATTCAGAAAATGTGTGGAAAGGTCTTAGCAACTATGGCTTGCGGAAAGTCAGCATGTAATAAAAGGTAAACGTATAGGACTTTTGCCTGTCTTCGTCCACAGAGGAAAAATTCATTAGGACATCTTGTGCTAAGGATGGCAGAATGAAGCCTACGACCCTTCATTGATTTCTCTCTCTTTTGTATACACCCTGATGAGGGCATTAAGGTGAAAATAGCAAAAGAACAAAATAGCCATTGACTGAATGCCCTCTTCCTTCTGATCTGGCAAAGAATGTAGGTTAGAATGCATGTTAATATCCATTTCTTCATAATTTTTCTATGTAATAGAAATTCCTTTGTCCTCAATTCCATCTAGAAAGTGTTTAATGAGCTTCTGTGTTCTCTTTCTTGTCTTATTTAGTGCTACGTGAAAACTTCCTGACATGAGCTCCGAGATCTACCCTCCCATTACTCCCCAAATCATTTTCTGACAAGTTCTTTAACCTGATGGTTTTCATGATTGCAGTGAAGGCATATTTTCTGCATCATCAGGATCTTTTGTAATTGTACACAAATACTCATGGCTCCCCTAAAATTAAAAGTTTTCTGCCAATTTCTGACTCTTTGTGTCTTACCCAGAGAACTCTACCCTGAGGAAGAGCTTCCCCTACGTGCTGAATAAATGATTGCCCTTGCAGTCGTGTGGTTGTCTTTGTGTATGTGAGAGATATATGGTTGAGAGCAAGAGAATGGGAGGGACTTACTCAGACCTGGGTGTATCATTATCCTCTAGGTTCTCAGGACCTTCCTCGAGTTTTGGGATTCACCATCCTGCAAAGAGTGTCACTGTCCTCACAAGTGCTGCTTTCCCTCTGATTTGTCTATTTCTTGGTGACCTGATAGAACAAACTATAAGAATTTCCTGCTGGCTGTCTTAGGTACCTCCCTTTAAAAGCTTTGCAGAGAGCAGCTACAAGTCATGGCTATAAAACCAATACTCCAACTCCTGACTCTTCCTACTTCCCGTGGCTACACAGCCTGTGTCAGCACATGGTCTCTCATCCAGGGCCCAGGAGGCATCCATCTGAAAGAAAGCTTTCCCAGCATGTGAGGAGACTCATTAGTGTTCCATGCTCTCACAGGTGACTCCATGGTGCCCAACTTTAGCCTTCCTCCAGTCAGTTGGCCACATATTTTAGGTTTCTTTGATCAGGTCAGCTAGTAAGTCTCTACCATATCCCATATTTTCACCTAAATAGCCGTGGCTAGTGAAAATCATGAGAAAGCCAGACATTGCTCTTGTTCCTGGAGCTCCAGGTTGGTGGAGGGGCCTCCGAGTGTAGTGTAGTTCGGTCCATGTCTTTAATGATCATATCTGGGGATATTTACCTCTGATTTACCTCCAGATCGAATAAATACAACCACATTTCAGGTGGTGGTGAATGACCATCCTTGTCTATTTAGCCACCCCGTTAGTGCACAAGTCTCTTGTCAGTCTATTGTTTTGAATGTTCTCATTGACATCGATACATCTGCACTTTCAAAACTCCTTGTTCTTTCCTGTATGTGTACTACAATTTTGTTCTTAATGCTGTTTCAGTAATTGCTTTTTATTGGGCTCAAAAGTCACCCTGGAGGTGTGACGTCTCTAGGAAAGAAACAAGCGTGTGTTTCACATAGGAAAACAGTTTACCTGTGTGGACATGTCCATTTGTTCCTGATGGTACTAAATCAATGTGACGAATAGATTGATTCCATATCAGATTTCATTAGCAGAAAGCATAAATGGCAATATTCTTGACCGAGTAAAAGGGAAGTATGAGATCTCGGCTATCTCTGTGTTATCGTTAGATTAAATATCAATCGTCCAATGAAGAAAGTAGTTGTTGAATGACATGTGCAGTGTGCCACAATTAATATTCACTTCATAAAGTACATTGAACAATGCAGTGTGCTACTCATGGTTCCTATATGTCTGTCGATACAGTACTTGTCATGATGTGTGCTTGGATCTCCTGGGATCTTGATAACCTGCAGATTTTGACTTCGCATCTGAAGTGGAGCCTGAGATTCTGCTTCTGACGAGATCCCAGAGATGCCAGTGCTGTGTCCCTTTGAGAGAGGCGTGATGCAAGAGAGTGAAATTCTCCTTCCCTTCTTCAACGCATCAAGGCCTTGGGTCATTTCGCTCCATCTGGGACTGGAACCTCTCGATTGGACTTTCTGACTCCTACACAAGCGTTGTCATCTATGAATAGCTGGGGAAAAGGAGGGATGATGCTCCCTCTTTCACCATCATGCTGATATCAAAGAGATCAGGTATCATTTCACCCGAAATACACACAGAGACAGTGAGTTTTAAGTGTCTGGAATATATCATAAAAGCAGGGGTCAAATGAAAATTGCTAAGGTGGAATCCATGAGCACAGAAAGCCTTGTGACTCCATCTTTGTATACTTCCCTCAAGGACCGGGGCCAAGCTACAGACAGTCTCACTGGGTTTTTTTCCCCATGACATTTACACTAAGTAGTTTTTCATGAATACCTTAACAGCCTAATACCACCACACTGTCCACAAATGGAAACTTTTATGATCTGATCACGAATTGAGTTGGTTAAAGAAGGGAAATAAATCTGTTGCAATAGCACTGCAGCATAATATTCCTCATGCCAGTAAGTTTGAAATAGGATCCTCAGCAGATCGTGTGTGACACATCTCTGCAAGAATGAATACTGTTTCCAAAAAAAGTCTGCTTGTGTATCAGAAATACAGTGAGGAAGCTCTATTTTGGGCATTCAGTTGGACAGGAGATATAGATTTTGTATTAGTCTTCAGTTTGTGCTGGAACAATCACCACAAACATACTTGCTTAACCGAACGAGTTTATTTGACTACAGTTTTGGAGTTTGTAAGTCCGACATGGGACTCACTGGGCCAAATCCAAGTGAGTTCCGTGTCTGTCAATTTATCCAGATCATCTTCTATGTCTTCCTTAGAGCTTTAAAATTCTCTCCTTGGTAGTCTTTTTGTGTAATTCCTGTGTACTTTCCACAGGGTTAGTTTTTCTGTTAACTATTAGTGAATATTATGAGTTTCTGCGGGTATAGAAAAATGTTACTGGATTATATAAATTAATCTCTCAGACTCCCTCAATAAAAATTTTTATTAGTTCTGGTGACATGAGTCCTAATACTTTGTGGCTTCTGTTGTTTTTCAGGGATAGGGTCATATTATCTATAAATAATATTTTTGGTGAACTCTTCCAGTACTGATCTGTCTCTCTCTCTCTCTCTCTCTCTCTCTCTCTCGTCTTCCCAATTTGCAAATTCAGCCAGAACTTGAAGAAATTTTATAAATACTGAAACTCAATTTTCTATCACAAGATGGGAAAGTATGGTTCACAATCTATAAATCCAGCGAAATGCTTATTTCCATTTTTGACCTCAGCTAAGAACAATTGCAACCAATGTGGTATTAGAAAACTAATTTTCAACTCAGTGAAACAAAATTTCAAAATTGTAATTCCCATAAAAATTTAACATTTCAAGTGGAAATTATAACAGTCCATATTCTGTCTTGAGTTTCACCAAAACCTGTAAACATTTTCTCTGTTAGAGTAGAACTTACGCAGTATCTTTGATTTTATGTCATGGCCTGCAAGACCATAAATATTTCCTTCATGGCCTTTTAGAGGAAATCATTACTGGCCCCCTTTTCTATACCATGACCTTTTCCCTGACTGCCATTTACACTAGTAATTGGTGATGCACTGTCCTCCAAATTAACAAGTTTGTGTGTGACATAGAAACCCTTGGAGTGCCTTCAGTCAAAAGGGCTCTGGACCATGTGATTTTGGGATTAGGGAGATATTTTTAACTTGTCCTGTTGCTGCTCCCCTTTAGATGGTGAATGACTTGAACCTGACTGGAGTACATGTAGAGAAAGGACAAAAAAAATCTTCCGGAGCAAATGCGAAATCAGGACACCCTGAGGTTATTTGGATTGCCAGAGCAAAAGAGAAGACTGCATGTCTCTGTTCCTGGCTCGGAGGATTTTGCCATTTGAGTCGCTGCTCCCAGGACAGACTTCACTTGAAAGTGTCTGCTCCTGGAAGCAGGCCCATCAACGTACCTGCTGCTATTCTTAAATGTTAACATTTCTGAAACATGGTCTGTTGCTTATAAAAATTTCACGATGGCTCTGCTTGCTTCTTTGCACAATGGACAATTACTGGCTGCCCCCTTGGTATAGGGACACAGAGAACTGGAGTGCTGTTTGGATCACCAGGGCCTGGCCGGGTAAGAGGACCCGGTCAGCAGCATGCACAGCGAGTAGCAGCTGATGGGATCTCACATATGCCGTAGAGTTCCCTTATTTCTGTTAATTCTGAATTGTCATGCACATAATTTCCCTCAAATACTCCATGAGCACTCACATCTCTGGATCCTTGTCCTTCCTGTTCCCTTTGTATGAAATACTTGCCCTCCGATCTGCATGCAGTACTCACACCCACGTGAGGTTCTGATCCTCATGTGTCTGTCACTTTACACAGAGGACTCATTAAAACCACAAGTATAAAGTATTATTTCGCCACCTTTCTTGTGTGTCCTGTCAAATTTCTTTGTTTACTGCCTGTACCCATTTCCTACAAGGTAAGTGCAATGATGTCAGGGAGCTGAGTTTCTTCCCTGCAATATCCCGCACCGAAAGCAGTGCCACGCCTGTTGAGGGTCCCGCACGGTGGTAGCTTCATCAGAGGGTGTCTCTGACATGCACAGGAAGGCCTTGAGACTTGCTTCCAGCACCGATAGGAGAGCAGAGGGCAGTTCCAGGTGTCTTCTGCTCCAGGATCTGTAAAAGTTCCCCATATGATTCAAAGGTGCAGTCAAAGTTGAAAAACTTTCCTGCGAGAATGGAATGAGTTGAAGTAGCCCCTTATCTCTGCAGGAGAATTCTGAGAATTGGAGCTAGGAGTGTGTGGAGTGGGGTTGGGGTATGTAGGTGCGGGGCGTGGGGGAATGCTAGCTTCTCAGAGGGGGAAGAGGGTGGTCGAAGCCTCACCGCAATGTTCAGAGAGCTCCAGAGTGTGTGGATGAGGTCCCCTCACAGGCGGTCAGTGAAAGGACCAGGCTCAGGCTTGTCTTCCTTGCAGAAGGTCTGCTACCTCTGGGAGGTCAGTGCCAAGAATCTGGAACTCAGCTAAGCAGAAGTCCGTGGGAAACCATCGCCTCCTGCTGGTCAGGGCGCACATCGCAGCCGCTGCCGCGCCAGAGCTCTGCTCAGAAAGAGCCTGGAGTCCTCAGGTCTAGCCAGGCAATGTCTACAGAGCCTCCCTTTGGGAGGCTTCTTCCAAAAGGCCTGCAGCAGCACATCCTGCAGCACACCCTGTGATCGACAGTCGTTCGGACTTCGTCCCACTAGATAGGGTGCTCCAGAAGGTTGGCGATTCAAGCTTTTTTGGGTGAACAGAGAGCTTTTCCCTACCATTTCTGAAAGGTGTTTGAAGGAAGGAGTGACGTCTTATATGACTCTATGTCTTTTGTGTGTGTTTGTTGTATAGCTAGGTCCATATAATAAGTAAAGATCTGTTCATTCATTAAGAGCAAGAAAAGGCAGCAGTGGTCAAGTTCAGAGAATAAGGCCAAGAAAGCAAAATGTGCTCCATACTTGAAACCATCCTTTTGGGACATTAATTCATTGACTGTACCTTCATCTGCTTGAATGCTTTGTGATAGGTGCTCACATCTTCAGTAGAGATAATTTCTTTGTTCTAAGAGTAGTTCCCACAGACTCAGCCACCTAATTGTCCATGCCATGGAAGAGGTGAAACGTAGGCACCCTATGTATTCTACTTTCCAGTTTGACTCCTTTATGGCCACACATAATTGGCTTTTTGTTTGAGAGGCATGTGGCCCCTATGGCATCTGCTCTTTTTCTTGAGTACATGTTTCGAGGACTTTAAGGTCGCTAATTAGATCTGATGGAGTCGAGACTGACAAATATCAAAAGGGCAGGAACAATCCTGGCTTTACACCAGTGAATACAGACCATCTGTTGGAGCGGGAGGAGGAAATGTAATGCGTAGCAGACAAAAAGTATGGACCCGGAGTGAATATAAAGATGGAGTGCCGGGGAATGGAGCCACTCACGTTTGTTTGCTGCCATGATGAAGCTGCTGTTGCTTTGGGGCTCACTCTTGTCTTTGCGCATACAAAAGGAAGCCGCAAAGTTGTGACAAAGAACATCGATGTTCGAAAGGTATTGTCGGTGAATACGAGTGACATGAGACTTTGGAGAGTGGTTTGGAGAATTCTTAAGCAAAAGAGTTTCACTGGAAGGCAGGAGTTCTTTTGGTATCGTGGACACAGGGAGTGGTTCCAGACTTTGGACTAAGAGCAGCTCTCGACTTGAGCTTCAATTCCCTGTTCGCGTCAGATTAGTTGTCCTGGCCCACGGACCAGAGTTGAAGGAGTCAAGTGTCCATGAGCTGTACTAATTCTGTTTTTATTACCCAATAATTTTACTGTCTCATTGCAGATATCAGGGGAGTGGTATACCATTCTCTTGGCCTCGAACTACAAAGAGCTGATCGAAGAAGGAGGTGTCTTAAGGGCTTTTTTGGACAGCATCACAGTTTTGCACAACTCTTCTTTGTCAGTAAAATTTCATTTAAAGTAAGTTTGGTGTTTCTCGGGGGTAAAATTTGGAGGAAGGAAAACCAGAAGGCTGAGTTTCTTTGGGGCCTCTAGTTACACACATGCACACACACACACACACACACACAAACATTTACAAAGACATGTATATGTGTGCTCATTCTTTGAGGTCAAGTATCCAAATTTATGGCTCCTATTTGCAAAGGATAATGAACTTTGTCTAAATCCTGAGGTAAAATGCTGACAGGATTAAATTAAAATCGGTGCAGGAAAGAAAATGTGGAGTGGGGTGTGTGATTCATTTGCACTCTGCAATGTATTTTGTTTAAGTCTTGGAATGTGGTACCAAAGCCTAGTGATTTTTAGACACTATCTCTTATTAGTTGTGTGACCACAAAAATTGTTTACTTTCCACCCCGATTCTTCTTTGAATTAAAGAGGATGTTAATATTTTTCTCTTATTTTTTATGTGAAGTCTGAGTGAGGTAATATCTATAGAGCACTCATCTGAGAGGCGGGCAGATCTGAACACTCAGCTAATTATCAACACAAGTAGCTGTTGTAATAGTAATAGGAAGTCATAGTAGAATCATAGTAATATCAGTAGTTGAGTCTTCTTCAATGTGTCAGGTTTTTTGAAATAATGGAAATAAAGCGATTTCCAATCTGTACCCAAAATTTTCGAGAGCCTAGTGACATCAAGATTCCTATAGGCTGAAGGATGTAGCTCCAATAATTTCTCTCGTGCATCTGTTCCTTCTGTTTTACAGGATAGAAGGTGACTGTGTTGCATTATTTTCGATTGCTAACAAAACAGCAGAGAATGCTGTATATAAGATAAGGCGTAAGTATACAAAAGTCTTCCTCAATTCTACTTCCAACGGCATAGGATTTGCTAAACCTTAATATCTTTAGGATCAATTCCTGATCAATGCTATTTTAGGTTACATAAATAGGGCCATCTAATAGCCAGTACACTTAATCTGTGAGAACTGTGTGTTTGTAACAGCCAATGTGTGACGCATTATGACACCAGATCAAGGTGGTAATTGGGCAATGCACCTCCCACAACTAAAGTAAAGTGGCAGAAAAAAAGAGTAAATTTTCAAGACAGCAGCTCATTCTCTGTGCACTGCGATACGCTGGCAGTCGTCACCACACATTGTTGAGTATAAATTCCAGTGGAGCTTAAATACAAGTTCTGTAGTTGGCAAAGACAAACGAGGGAGGTCTGTGAGTTTCATGGACAGTGTTAGAGGGTAAGTTGTCACTGTGGCTGAAATCATCTACCATTACTGTTCAATTTCTGAGGCAGAAATCTTTGCAGAAGCCAAGTCTACTTGTGAAGTCCCCAATGTAGCCCAACATGCAGAGTATAACTTTCTTATAATGGATGAAGAAGTTCTGAGTTGTATTCTGTCTCTTCTGCAGACCCTAATGTGGATACAATTCACATCATTGAAGCTGTGTATGATGACTATTTCATTACTCATTTCTTCAATTCTGACTCCGAGAATACATACTTTGTATTCGGACTCTATGGTAGAGTATTTTCATGCTGGCTCTCACCTAGAGGGTGGGGAGAGAGGAGAAAAAAGGAGGTCTGGACAAAAAGTGATCCTCTCAGTCTTATTCTGGGTGGTCTCTCCTTCTCTAAAGAGACATGGTCACTATGGGCTAACTCTCAGGCTTGGAGATGGGATGATGATGAAATGTCCCATTCACAAAATGTCAAATTCGACACAGACCACACACTTTTTAAAGACTTCTGCCTAAGCACCATTTGTGCCATTCATTCCCCATCCCTCTGGAGATTCAAGGGAACATCCAGGGACCTCAGTGACTGATGCACAAGACACAGCAGTTACTGTCCCTTTTTCCACAGCCCGAACACCAGATGAGAGTTCAACAACCAAAAAACACTTTATGAGATTTGTTCAAAAATATGGAATTCCAAAGAATGATGTACTTGACCTAACCCAAAAAGGTAGGTCTTGCTATCGCTCACTGCGATCTTTTCCAAGATTTTCATGTTACTAATAAAAAAAATCCAAGGGAATGGAACGTCTCCATTCCATCTTCTTTTTACTCACCTGAAAAGTCATGTGCGATCTGTCTGGGAAATCAGTGGGGGTTGGTGTTTGAATGTGCTCTGCTCTGCCTCTGCAGATCACTGTCTCCAGGCCCGAGGGAACCAGGTGACCCAGGACTCCAGGTTAGTGATGTCTGAGGGAGAGGTCCTGGCCCAGAAATCATTGCTTTCTGTTACATTAGGTTTTCATGTCCAAGGACTTCAATATCTTTTGTGAAGGAAGCATGAAGGTACAGCTTGAATTCGTAGTTGGACCTCTGGCTTCAGGACCCACTTCTTCCAAAGCTTCAGAGCAAGTGACCCAAGCAATAAATGGGAATAATGATGTTTACCTAACAGAGGTTCCATGTAAATGGCATCTTGGTGACAAGGACTCTGCCATTTTACATGGTATAATCATGGAGATCTCTCGTTTGAAATAGGGAAAGAGTAATAAGAGGATGTGAGCATGCACTCCAATACATTTCAGTTGGTGATGTGTCTTGCAAGTCTCAAAGGCCATCTCACCCTTTATCCTTTGGTGAAAGTGTCTTCCTACGATCCCTGCACATCCTCTACTTCTGATCTGGCAATAGAGCTGTCTGTACTTTCAGTATCTTCCCATTTGAAAAAGAGTCTCATTCTCCTCAGCTCTTGCCTACATCAGATTTATCATGACGTTTCATTCAGAAAATGTGTGGAAAGGTCTTAGCAACGATGCCTTGAGGAAATCAGTATGTAATAAAAGGTAGCCATGAAGTGTTTTGCCAGTCTTTGTCCATAGAGGAAAAATTCTTCAGGACTTCTCATGCTGAGGATGGCAGAAGGAAGCCTACGACCCTTCATCGATTCCTTTCTCTTTTGTGTAGACCCAGTTGAGGGCAGGTTAAGGTGGAATAAGCAAAGTAGCAAAACAGCCATTGACTGAATGCCCTCATTCCTTTTGTTCTGGCAAAGAACGTAGGTTAGAATGCACAATGATATCCATCTCTTCACAATTTTTCTTTGTCGTAGAAATCCTGTGTCCTCAATTCCATCTAGAAAGTGTTTAATGAGCTTCTGTGTTCTCTTTCTCGTCTTCTTATTTAGTGCTAAGTGAATACTTCCTCACATGAGGTCTGAGATCTACTCTTCCATCGTCTCCCCGCATCATCTTCTGACAGGTTCTGTAACCTGATGATTTTCATGATCGCAGTGAAGGCATGATATCTGCATCGTCAGAATCTTCCATAACTGTCTGCAAATACTCATGGCTCACCTGGAATTAAAAGTTTTCTGCCAATTTTCGACTTTCTGTGTCCTACCCAGAGACCTCTTTCCTGAGGAGGTACTCCCTCTAACTGCTCAATAAATGATTGCCCTTGCAGTTGTGTGGCTGTCTTTGTGTATGTGAGAGATGTAGGCATGAGAGGAAGAGAATGCGAGGAACTTACTCGGACCTGGGTGTATCATTATCCTCTAGGTTCTCAGGACCTTCCTCGAGTTTTGGAATTCACCCTCCTGTGCAGAATGTCACTGTCCCCGCAAGTGCTGCTTTCCCTATGATTTGTCTATTTCTTGGTTACCTGATGAGACAAACTATAAGAATTTCCTGCTGGTTGTGTTAAGTTTTTCCCTCTCAAAGCTTTGCAGAGAGCAGCTACAAGTCATGGCTATAATCCCAATATTCCAACACCTGACTCTTCCTACTTCCTGTGGCTACACAGCCTGTGACAGCATGAGGCCTCTCATCCAAGGCCCAGGAGTCATCTATCTGAACAAAAGCTTTCTCAGCATGTGAGGAAACTCATAAGCATTCCATGCTCTCACAGGTGACTCCATGGTGCCCAACTCTAGCTTTCCTCCAGACAGTTGGCCACATAATTTATGTTTGGTTTTCAGGTCAGCTAGTAAGTCTCTACTATATCCCATATTTTCACCTAAATAGCCTTGGCTAATGATAATCATGAGAAAGCCAGACATTGCTCTTGTTCCTGGCGCTCTAGGTTAGTTTAGGAGCCTCTGAAGTGTAGTTCAGTCCATGTCTTTAATGATCATATCTGAGGATATTTACTTCTGATTTACCTCCCGATCGAATGAATATAACTACATTCCAGGTGGTGGTGAATGACCATCCATATTCCATGTAGCCTCCCCGTTAAAGCACAAGTGTCTTGCCAGTCTATTTTCTTTTGAATGTTCTCGTTGACATCGACACATGTGCACTTTCAAAACTTCTTATTGTTTCCTGTATGTGTATTACAATTTTGTTCTTATTGCTGTTAACAAACAGTAATTGCTTTTTATTGGTCTGAAGAGTCACCCTGGAGCTGCGATGTCCCCAGGAAAAAAAATGAGCCTGTGTTTCACATAGGAGAACAGTGTACCTGTGTGGACATGTCCATTTGTTCCTGATGGTACTAAATCAGTGTCGCTAATAGATTGATTTCATATCAAATTTCATAGCAGAAAACATAAATGGCAATATTCTTGACCGAGTATAAGGGAACTACAAGATCTTGGCTATCTCTGTGTTATCATTAGATTAAATACCAATCGTCCAATGATGAAAGTAGTTGTTGGATGACATGTGCAGTGTGCCACAATTAATATTCACTTCATAAAGTACACCGAACAATGCAGTGTGCTACTCATGGTTTGTATATGTCTGTCGATGCAGTGCTTCTCATGATGTGTGCTTGAATCTCCTGGGATCTTGATTGCCTGAAGGTTTTAACTTAGCGTCGGGATTAGGGCCTGAGATTCCGCTTCTTACAAGATCACAGAGATGCCAGTGCTGTGTCCCTTTGAGAGAGGCGTCATGCAAAAGAGTGAAATTCTCCTTCCCTTCATCAATGCATCAAGGCCTTGGGTCATTTCATTCCATCTGGGTACTGGAACCTCTCGATTGTACTTTCCTACTTCTACACAAGCGTTCTCATGTATGAATAGCTAGTGAAAAAGAGGGATGATGCTCCCTCTTCCACCATCATGCTGATATCAAAGCAGATCAGGCATCATTTCACGTGAAATAATACACACACACACACACACACACACACACACAGACACTGAGTTTCAAGTTTCTGGAATATCTCAAAAATTCAGGAGTCAATAGAAAGTTCATGTGGAATCCAGCATCACGGGGAGCCTTGTGATTGCATCTAGGTCACTTGGTTCAAGGACCGGGAACCAAACTACGGACAGTCTCACTGGGGATTTTTGCCCATGACATTTACGCTCAGTAATTTTTCATGAGTCCCTTATCAGCTTACTACCACCAGACTGTCCACAAATGGAAACTTAGGATCTGATCACGAATTGAGTTGGTTAAAGGAAGGGAAATAAATCTGTTGCAAAGTGCACTGCAGCATAATATTCCTCATGCCGGTAAGATTGAATTAGGATCCTCAGCAGATCCTGTGTGACACATCTCTGCAAGAGTGAATACTCTATCCAAGAAAAGTCTGCTTGTGTATCAGAAATACAGTGAGGAAGCTCTATTTTGGGCATTAAGTTGAACAGGAGATATAGATTTTGCATTAGTCTTCAGTTTGTGCTGGAACAATCACCACAAACATACTTGCTTAACAGAACGAGTTTATTCGACTACAGTTTTGGAGTTTGTAAGTCCGACCTGGGACTCACTGGGCCAAAACCAAGTGAGTTCGTGTCTGTCAATTTATCCAGATCATCTTCTATGTCTTCCTTAGAGCTTTAAAATTCTCTCCTTGGTAGTCTTTTTGTGTAATTCCTGTGTACTTTCCACAGGGTTAGTTTTTCTGTTAACTATTAGTGAATATTATGAGTTTCTGCGGGTATAGAAAAATGTTACTGGATTATATAAATTAATCTCTCAGACTCCATCAATAAAATTTTTTATTAGTTCTGGTGACATGAGTCCTAATACTTTGTGGCTTCTGTTGTTTTTCAGGGATAGGGTCATATTATCTATAAATAATATTTTTGGTGATCTCTTCCAGTACTGATCTCTCTCTCTCTCTCTCTCGTCTTCCCAATTTGCAAATTCAGCCAGAACTTGAAGAAATTTTATAAATACTGAAACTCAATTTTTTATCACAAGATGGGAAAGTATGGTTCACAATCTATAAATCCAGCGAAATCTTATTTTTTTTATTTACTCTCACCTAAGAACAATTGCATCCAATGTGGTATTAGAAAACTAATTTTCAACGAAGTTAAACAAAATTTCAAAATTGTAATTCCCATAAAAATTTAACATTTTCAAGATTAAAATATAACACTCAGTATTCTGTCTTGAATTTCATCAAAACCTGTAAACATTTTTCTCTGTTAGAGTAGCACTTACGCAGTATCTTTGATTTTACCTCATGGCCTCCAAGACCATAAATATTTCCTTCATGGCCTTTACAGGAAAACGTTACTGGCTCCCTTTTCTATACCATGACCTTTTCCCTGACTGCCATTTACTCTAGTAATTGGTGATGCACTGTCCTCCAAATTAACAAGTTTGTGCGTGACATAGAAACCCTTGGAGTGCCTTCAGTCAAAAGGGCTCTGGACCATGTGATTTTGGGATTAGGGAGATATTTTTAACTTGTCCTGTTGCTGCTCCCCTTTATGTGGTGAATGACTTGAACCTGACTGGAGTACATGTAGAGAAAGGACAAAAAAAATCTTCCGGAGCAAATGTGAAATCAGGACACCCTGAGGTTATTTGGATTGCCAGAGCAAAAGAGAAGACTGCATGTCTCTGTTCCTGGCTCGGAGGATTTTGCCATTTGAGTCGCTGCTCCCAGGACAGACTTCACTTGAAAGTGTCTGCTCCTGGAAGCAGGCCCATCAACGTACCTGCTGCTATTCTTAAATGTTAACATTTCTGAAACATGGTCTGTTGCCTATAAAAATTTCACGATGGCTCTGCTTGCTTCTTAGCACAATGGACAATTATTGGCTGCCCCCTTGGTATAGGGACACATAGAACTGAAGTGTTGGTTGGATCACCAGGGCCAGGCCAAGAAAGAGGACCTGATCAGCAGTACGGACAGCGAGTAGCAGCTGTTAGGATTCCACAAATGCCTTAGGATTCCCGTATTTCTGTTAATTCTCAATTGTCATGCACACAATTTCCCTCAAATACTCCATGAGCACTCACATCTCTGGATCCTCATCCTTCCTGTTCTCTTTGTATGAAATACTTGCCCTCTGATCTGCAGTACTCCCACTCACGAGAGGTTCTGATCCTCATGTGTCTGTCACTTTACACAGAGACTCTTTAAAACCACAAGTATAAAGTAGTATTATTTCACCACCTTTCTTGTGTGTCCTCTCATATTTCTTTTTTTGCTGTCTGTACCCATTTCCTACATGGTAAGTGCAATGATGTCAAGGAACTGAGTTTCTTCCCTGCAATATCCCAAACCCGAAGCAGTGCCACGTCTGTCGAGGGTCCCGTATGTCGGGAGCTTCATCAGAGGGTGTCCCTGACCTGCACAGGAAGGCCTTGAGACTTGCTTCCATCCTGGACAGTAGAGTAAAGGGCAGTTCCACGTGTCCTCTGCTCCAGGATCTGTAAAAGTTCCCCATATGATTCAAAGTTGCAGTCAAAGTTGAAAAACTTTCCTGTGAGAATGGAATGAGTTGAATTAGCCCTGTATCTTTGCAGGACTATACTGAGATTTGGAGCTAGGAGTGTGTGGAGTGGGGGTGGGGTAGGTAGGTGCTGGGGGTGGGAAATGCTAGCCTCTGCAGAGGGGGAATGGGTGGTCAAAGACTCACCCCAGTGTTCAGAGAGCTCCAGCGTGTGTGGATGAGGTCCCCTCACAGGCGGTCAGTGAAAGGCCCTTGCAGGAGGTCTGCTACCTCTGGGGGACCAGTGCCAAGAATGTGGAACGCAGCTAAGCAGAAGTCCGTGGGAAACCATCGCGTCCTGCTGGTCAAGGCGCAAATCGCAGCCGCTGCCGCGCCAGAGCTCTGCTCAGAAAGAGCTGGAGTCCTCAGGCCTAGCCAGGCAATGTCTACAGAGCCTTCCTTTGGGAGGCTTCTTCCAGAAGGCCTGGGGCTCAGGCTGGCTTAGCCAGGCTCACTGCAGGGTAGAAAAGCCAGGTTGGTGCAGAGAAGAGAGGTAAACAGGCCAAGGAGGTTTTGAGAAACTGTGGCTTCCAGGATACAGCTGGCCTCTCTAAGGCGGAGGCCTGTACAGATGCACTGAGAACCTGGGCAGTGGGAAACCCCAAGGAAACTGTTCTCTGGAGACCTGCAGGAGTTTGTGAGCACAGAATTAGGGCCTGCCTGGGCCTGTGTTGGCAGAACCAGCAGCCAGTGCGGGCTTTGTTTGAAGAAGCCGCCCTCAAATGGGAGCTTGTTGGAGCTCAGGTCCCATGTAGGTGTTGTAAGACCTTAAACCTAACATCCAGTCGCACCCCCCCCCCATGAACATGGCGCCTTTCTGGCTTTTCTTCTGGAATACCGGGTTCTCGCTGGCGCCATGAACGGCCCTATCAAACTGTCCCACCTCAGTAAATTCCCCTGTCTTAAAACCCGAACCAATTACAACCCTCCACATAGCGCCTCAAGCCTATCCTCCCCCTTGCACCCCTATAAAAGGTACAAGCAGCCCAACAATAAACAGAACTTCTCCGGCAACCTGTCAGTGTGTCCTCGTCGTTCTTTCATTGGTGCCGAAACCCGGGAGGGGATAACTATTCTCAAACTTCACTCGAGAAAGTCCCCCTTCCACCGCTGACATCTCGCCCTCGTCAATTTTCCTGGCGCTGGCTCCCGCACTCACCACTGGCTCATCTGACACGTAAGTTCCCCTACAAGGACACCATCTTGTTTGGGCTATAGCGAGGAAACCAGCCGTGGTCATCCGGTGGTCTCTCGACGCCCAAACTCGGCGGAGGAACGCACCCCACCACAGTCTTTAAGACTACGGTGGACCTCCTGGGTCCTTCCCAATACTCACAATCCTCATAACACCCTATACTCGGATAGTTAGCTAACGAGGAGTCCCGGGCCAGCTCCCATCTCTTCGTCATCCTTCACTCCCTCCTTCCACTCTCCAACTCCCTCCCCCCTCCCACCTCCCTCTTTTCTCTCTCTCCATAAACCCCCAGTGCTGGGTTCCCTCTAGGCTCCGGCACATGCCTCGGGATTTGGTTTTGTGAGTGACGACCCACATCTCCATTCCCTCCAGCTCTTAAGAGCCTCCGTGGTTGCTTTGACATATCGGGGATGCCCTTTATTGTCAACCAACCTCTCCTCCACCTGAGGGATTTCCTTACTCCTATTTCTGCTCACCTATCTTCCCCCTTTTCAAAATGGGAGCCGTTCCCTCTTCTCCTATAGCTGACTCTCCCCTACAATGCCATATAAAAAACCTTACTACATTATCACTCAGGCCTGACATCAAACCTAAATTACTCACCAGATACTCCACTCAAGATTGGCCTCAATATCCCCTTGACAACCAAACTGTATGGCCCCCCGAGGGCACCCTTAATTCCAATATTCTCCGCGACCTTTTCAATTATTGCCAGCGCCTGGGAAAATGGAAGGAGATTCCTTACATCGAAGCTTTCCGCCTCCTGGCTCAGAACCCCTCTCTCTGCGCCACCTGCTCCACCCCCCAAATCCTTCTCGCACATAAGCCGCCTCACCCTACTTCCGGTTCCCCCTCCCCTCTTCCCGATCCGGGAACCTTTGACCCTTCCGATGAGCCTCCTCCTTATAAACCTCTTAATCCGCCTCCACCCCAACCCTCCCCACCTCATCCTTCACATCCATCCTCCTCCCTGTCCGCTCCCCTTCCCTCTCCTGACCCCAACCCCAAACCCTTTAGTCCCCCTGTCAGACGCTCACGGGGACACCCTCAAACCTCTTCCATCATGGCCCCCCTCCGCGAGGTCGCTGGTGCCGAAGGGGTAGTCCGAGTTCATGTCCCTTTCTCCTTAGCCGATCTGTCCCAGTTAGAAAAAAGGCTAGGATCTTTTACCACTGACCCAACCACCTATATCAGAGAGTTCCATGGGTCCTGCAGGCTTATAGTCTCACCCACCACGACACTTACATGCTCTTAGCTAACACCCTCCTCCCAGAGGAACATCGCAGAGTCTGGGACACAAACCAGGCTCATGCTGATGATACCCACCGAACTGACCCCCCTATCCCACCGGCCCACATGCAGTCCCTGAACAAGATCCACATTGGGACTATAATACCAACCCAGGTATTCAGGCCTGTGACCGTTTCGCCTCTTGCCTCGTGGTCGGCCTTAAAAAGGCCACCTGCAAGGTTGTTAATTTTCAGAAAATACAGGAGGTAATACAAAAGAAGGACGAAACTCCATCTGAGTTTCTACACAGACTAACTCAGGCCCTCCTCCAGTATACCAACCTAGACCCTACCTCC
The DNA here is from genome assembly GCA_030015415.1 of Cynopterus sphinx. Lineage (NCBI taxonomy): Eukaryota > Metazoa > Chordata > Mammalia > Chiroptera > Pteropodidae > Cynopterus > Cynopterus sphinx. Next base: position 114,007,142 of record CM057385.1, on the reverse strand, counting down.
GAAGATGGCAAACATGTCCTCATGACATACTTCCTTTCTCAGTCCTACCCTGACATTAAGGCCAAACTTAAAAAATTAGAGCAGGGCCCCACTACCCCGCAGACCGAGATCCTCTCTGTGGCCTTTAAGGTGTTCCATAATAGAGACGAGGAACAGGAACGCAAACAACTAAAGGCCAACCAAGCCAACTTCCAGATGTTGGCACAAGTAATTACTAAGCCACCCCCTGGCCATCCGCCCGTCCCGCAATCCTCGAGAGCACCCTCTGGAGCCTGCTTCAAGTGTGGCAAGGCCGGACATTGGTCTCGGGTTTGTCCATCACCCCGACAACCCACTACACCATGTCCCAAATGCAAACAACGGGGACATTGGGGCTCCGAATGCCCCCTCGCCCGAAGCGGGGAGGGATCTTTCCGGCCCCCAAAACTCCCAACATCTGAACCGCTACTGTTGGGGGTAGCTGAGGAGGACTGACAGGGCCCTGGGTCCTCCCCGACAATCAACATAACCAAGAGTGAACCCAGGGTTATAATAGATGTGGAAGGCCGCCCCATTTCCTTTCTCTTGGACACCGGAGCCACTTTCTCGGTTCTGCGGGAGTTTCGGGGCCCCACCACACGTAATACCTCTCCTATTGTCGGGGTAGGAGGGATAAAGATATATCCCCTCAAAACACCTCCACTCACCTGCCATGTACATGGCACTCCCCACCCCTTTGCACACTCATTCCTCTATTAGGGAGGGACATTCTCTCCTTATTAAAAGTTTCCATCTCCCTTTCCAACTTCTCACCATCCACCACCCCCTTCTTGCTCGCCCTTACAATGGACGGAGAGGATACTCCTACTTTCATTCTTAAATACCCCGTAAACACCATTGTTTGGGACACACATAACCCCTCCACAGCTCACTGTCCTCCCATTTCCATTAAACTAAAGGACCCCTCTAAATACGTAAACCAGCCTCAATATCCCCTATCCACCAAAGCCTTAGAGGGTCTTCAACCCATCATCCTTGATCTCCTCAGCAAGGGCTATATCCGTCAGGCCAACTCCCCCTTTGATACTCCAATCCTTGTGGTCAAAAAACCTAATGGCACTTACCAGCTGGTCCAGGATCTCCGGACTATAAATTCAGGGGTCATTCCCATTCACCCTCTGGTTCCTAACCCATATACCCTCCTGTCACAAATCCCGGCATCTACCACCCATTTTTCCATTCTCGACCTCAAAGACGCCTTCTTTTCCATCCTCCTCGACCCACCTTCCCAAGATTTCTTCACCTTTACCTGGACTGACCCATACACCCGTCACTCCGAACAGTTCACCTGGACTGTCCTACCCCAGGGTTTTCAGGATAGACCTCATCTTTGGACAGGCCTTGGCACAGGATCTCAAGGTTTTTCATCCCACTCACAAACAGTAAACCCTTCTCCAATATGTTGATGATCTCCTACTTTGCAGCCCGTCCTGGGACCAATCACAAGCAGATACAGCAGATCTCCTTAACCTCTTAGCAGATAGAGGTTACTGGTTTCCCCCTCCAAGGCTCAAATCTCCCTTCCTTCCGTAACTTATCTTGGATTCCAACTCTCCCCCCATCAGAAGGCTATCACAGTAAACAGAAAAAAACTACTCCAGGACCTCCCCATCCCCACAACAAAGAGTGAAATACTCTCCTTTCTTGGACTAGCAGGATATTTTAGAGCCTGGATTCCTAGTTTCTCCCTTCTGACCCGTCCTCTCTGCGATCTGTCCAAGGGCGACTCCGCGGAACCACTACTGTCTTCCCCCCCGTTCTGCCTTTACCAAACTGCGCAAGGCCTTACTTGAGGCCTCGGCTTTACACCTTCCAGACCTATCTAGACCTTTTTCTCTCTACATACATGAAAGAGAGGGACAAGCTCTAGGGGTCCTAGGATAGGTTCATGGCCCATCCTTTGCCCCTGTCTCCTACTTATCAAAACAATTAGATCCAACAGTACGTGGGTGGGCCCCCTGTCTCAGGGCCTTAGCAGCCAGACATCTTCTCCAAAAGGAAGCTTTCAAACTGACCTTCAGGGCTCCCTTAACTATACTCTCACCTCACCACCTTAAAGATCTCTTGGCATACAAAGCTCTCCATTCGTTGCTCCCATCCCGAGTGCTTGCCTTACTCTGCTCCTTTTTAGAAAATCCCTCCCTTTCCTTTCTCCCCTGTCCACCCCTAAATCCTGCCACTCTCCTACCTACACCAGGTCACCCTACAACCCCCACCCATGACTGCCTTGAGGTTCTCCAAAATATCATCCCTTGCCGGACCTCCGTCTCAGAGGGTCCCCTACCGGAGGCCGACCTTACATGGTTTTCAGATGGATCCTCTTTTAGACAGAATGACAGGCACTTCGCCGGATATGCAATAGTCTTCCTCACCTCAACCATCAAGGCATGCCCATTACCATCCGGCACCACTAATCAACAGGCTGAGCTCATCACGGCCACTAGAGTCTATACACTAGCTGAAGGAAAATCTCTTAACTTGTACACAGACTCCAAATACGTTTTCCACACCCTCCTGTCACACGTTGCCATTTGCAAGGAGAGAGGACTTTTAAACACCAGAGGCAACACCATAACCAACTCGACCCTTATTACCCAACTCCTTGAGGCCGCACAACTCCTGACCCAACTAGGAGTATCTCACTGTAAAGCTCACCAAAAGGATCAGTCCCTCATCACACAGGGGAACCAAAAGGCCGACCAAGCGGCTCGAGCTGCAGCCCTCACCAACGCCCCAACACACAATAACAACCCCACCCTAGTCCTTTCTCTCTTCTCCCCGGACGAGCTTTCACAAGAAGACAAGAGCTCTCTCTTTCATTTCCTCCACGACCTTTTTCACTCTAATCCACAAAGTCTATCCCATTTCCTACAAGCTTTCTTCCCATTACTATCCACCGACAAAGCCATCCTCCAGAACATATCACAAAAATGCGTAATCTGTCAACGCACCAACCCCAGCACTCCACTAAAACCCAAGCCATATCCCTCCCATCAAGCGTGAGGTAATACCCCTGCCACGGACTGGCAAATAGATTTCACACACATGCCACCCGTTAAACGCTACCGCTATCTCCTAGTATTCACTGACACCTTTTTGGGTTGGGTTGAGGCCTTCCTTTCCACTAATAAACGGGCCTCCACTGTGGCCAATACCCTTCTTTCCCAGATCCTCCCACGGTTTGGGATGCCTTCCTCCATCCAGTCTGACCATGGTCCGGAATTCACCGCCCACATAATTCGGTCCTTATCCCACGCACTTTCTCTCCCTTGGCATTTACATTGCCCCTACCGACCCCAGGCCTCAGGCAAAGTGGAAAGGACAAACCGCTTGTTAAAGGAAGCCTTAACCAAACTATCCCTTGAACTTCACTTGGATTGGACAAAACTCCTTCCTTTGGTCCTGTTCAGACTAAGGGCTCTTCCGAAAAAGCCAACCAATCTCTCCCCATTTGAAATCATGTACGGTCGAACCCCTCTTCCCCTGGGCATAATTCCCAAACACAACCACATCCCCTCTAGTCTGGTCATACCTCTCTTGTCCTCCCTACGCGCAGACCTCTGGACACACTTGGACTGGCTACTTCCCAATCCACAATCTTCATCCAACTCTGTTTTGGTACATCCTGGGGATCTTGTTTTTTTCTCACACCCTGACAATTGCGAACCTTTACAGCCCAAATGGGAAGGCCCATACCCAGTCATATTAGCCACCCCCACCGCGGTGAAACTCTCACTCCCAAATAATCAAGTCACTCCCTGGATTCATATTTCCAGATTAAAACCCTATACTGGACCATCAGCCTCAACGTCGGACCCTAACGACCACCATCACCCGACATCGAATTGCTTCCAGTGCACTCCACATCCTTCCAATCCACTCAAACTCCACTTATCTCGCCTCCCATCCTTATCTCCCATACAGGAATGATCCTTCTCCTTCTCGCGCTATTCTCTTTATCCTTGAAGGGTGACTCCACTCCCTCACATGTCTGGAGGTTCACAGTACTCGAAACCTAAACCGACAAATCCACCCGCACTACCCGCCGAGCCCGACAACAGGACTGCCTCCTTACGGGGTGTTCCACACGAGTCAACATTCCTATATCCGGCACACTGACCACTTGGTGCACAGGCCACTCCTCCATCCCCTACTTATGCACACCCTCAGACCAAACCAGGGACTACTGCAATTGGTGGCCTGAGACCTATGGTGGTTGTGCCTACTCCTCCTGCTCTATTCATTATCTTAACTATTCAGGTAGCATTTTAAGGGGTCATTCTTGGGACTGTAAAAACCTTTTCCTCACCATCAATGACCCTTTGGACACGAAATGGACTTCCTCCCGCACGTACACCTTTTATTGTGGTTGGTCCCCTAGGCCCTGGGGAACTTTCTCCATTTCCCGAAGTTATGTCCCCCTCCATGGAACCATCTCCCTTGTCTCCAGCGATATCTCACATACGAGGAACAACTCTCCTCCCAGTTAGAACAAACCCCTTCAGGATCAGCCTCTTCCTCCTCCCCGAGTAATTCCATTCTTAGCTGGCTACAAATTATCTCTGAGACAGTCACCTTTATCAACCACACACTTCCCTCTGCCTCTCCAAACAACTGTTTCATTTCTGCTTCCCTTCAGCGTCCACTCTTAGCGGCTATCCCCGTAAATGTCTCCTTAACCACCCCTAACTCAAATAACACCACTCCTCCAGATCTCCCAAACGTCCCCCTATGGGAACCTCACGATGACCTCAACCACACCCTGCCACGCCACTGCTATTTTACTGCCTCCTCCTCCCCCTCTTCCTTTCACTGCGACTATAACTCCACTATACAGAACACCACAACTGCTCCACCAGGTACCTTCTTTTGGTGCAACGGGATGCTCTTCTCCTCAGTCCTACCCAATACCTCCAGTCCATGCCTCCTAGTCACCATTGTGCCTCAGCTTACCCTCTATACCCCCTCGGAATTATTTTATCTCCTCCACCCACCTACCAGACAAAAAAGGGCTGCCTTCCTCCCTGTACTAGTAGGGATCTCTCTTACGGCATCAGTTGCAGGGGCAGGGATGTCGGGGGGGGCTCTAGGATGCACCCTATGGGCAGTTGAGGATATCAACACCAAACTCGAGGGGGCCCTTACCTCTACTGCGGCATCTTTAGCCTACTTACAGAGACAATTAACAACCTTGGCTAAAGTTACCCTTCAAAACCGCAGAGCACTAGACCTTCTCACTGCAGAAAAGGGAGGCACTTGCATCTTTCTCAGGGAAAAATGTTGCTACTACATTAACGAATCGGGCCTAGTAGAGACCAACGTCCTCAAGCTCACTGACCTAGCCTCCGGCCTCTGAAACAACCCTACCCCCAACCCATTTTCCTCCTTTGTCCAAAACCCCTTACTCACTTGGATGTGGCCAATTCTAGGACCCTTAGCCGTAATCCTTATAACTTGCCTCTTCTTACCTTGTCTTATAAAATTTTTCCAGAACCAAATAGGAAAAATTTCTAACCAAACTTTCAAGAAGCTTCTCCTCAGGAACTATCAGTTGCTGGCCACAGAAGATCCCACCTACTCCGTGAAGACACAACTGACCTCCTACTAAAATGGACCCAACGCCCCGCTGGCATTTGTTTCTGACAGCCCTCGCCACAGACTCCTGGCTACTCAACCCGCTTAGCTCAGATGACCAATGGGGCCAACAAATCCACACCCTCTGGCTCCAGGGAACCTTCACGGATCTCCACACGCCTGAAATCCTAGTTTTTACCACGCTCCTCTGGGGACTCATAAAAGGCCTCCTCCCTATCCTCATACCCCCTTGACGCCACCGTTCAGCAGGAAGCAGCCAGAGAGACCCGACTGACCCTTGTCCCACAAAGAGGAAAAAGAGAGGAATATAAGGCCTTAAACCTAACAGCCCGTCCCCACCACCCCCCCGCTCCATGAACATGGCGCCTTTCTGGCTTCTCTTCCGGAATACCTGGTTCCCGCTGGTGCCATGAACAGCCCTATCAGACTGTCCCACCTCAGTAAATTCCCCCGTCCTAAAACCCGAACCAATCAAAACCCTCCACATAGCGCCTCAAGCCTACCCTCATCCTTGCACCCCTATAAAAGTTATGAGCAGCCCAACAATAAACAGAACTTCTCCGGCGACCTGTCAGTGTGTCCTCGTTGTTCTTTCAGGTGTGTCTGTACCTGCACCCCAGACACAGAGTCTGTTGGGGAGGCTGCTTGGGCTGCAAGTGAGTGGCTTATTTCAGAGTCTCCACTTGTACCGGTCCCACAAAGCGCCTTAGTACCTGAGGAGGCAGGTTTCTCAGAAGATCCCCGGGTCTCATCCCAGCCTCTTCACAGAGGCCTGTGTGTCTGTGAAGGGCGGTGAAGTCATTAGTGCTGTCCTGTGTATGAGCCTTAACATCATGAAGATTAGAGGTTCCAAGTGAACGTGGTGACTGGAAAGTTATTTCCTCGTTTTAATAATAGCTTTTAGAGGTAAAATGGAGACTTGTGCACATCTTAAAGTATAGAATTGAATGAGCTGAATGAGTTTTTACAGGGAGGTACCCAGGAAACTATCACTACAGTCAGGATTGGGTGTAGCCCTCATGTTCAACTGCTGTCTCTGTGCATCCGGAATCCGCACTCACACAGGGCCAATGAAGCCCTAGGCCACATCTGATCCACTTCCAGTCTACAGAGTGTGCGTTTTGGAGAGATTTATATGAACTCAGTCATCAGTATGTTCTGTGTTTTGTTGTTGTTCAGGCTGTTTTACTCAGCATGATTCTTTTGAGATTTATTCATGTTGTGTTTACCAATACTCTGTTCCTTTTTACTGTTCCTTACTTTCTGTTGTCTGGATATACCACCCAGTTTTTACTCCTGTTGAAGGACATTTTGCCTGGTCCTATTCTTGTCTGTTACAAAGAAAGTTTCTGGGATCATTCCTGTAGTACTCAAATATAAACAAGTTTACCTTTCTTCACTTGTCCATGGTAGAAGAATGGTTCAGTCATTTTTGTCAATTGGAATCATCGAAACCTGGAGATAATTTTTCCAGAGTTTCTTGGAGCAAAACCAACATCATATGCCAGGGAGGAGATCTCAAATGTCCTTGGAAAACATCAGTTTCGTAGCCTCACGTATGCATTTGAAATAAAGAAGGGAAGTAAGGAAGATTACTTGAAGGTGTACTGCCCCAAACCTTGCATCAAGTGACACAATATCCATGAAGATGTAGGTATTAAAAAGGCAAAGACAGTGAAAACATTTTGTGGAAATGTCTTTATTTCTGGTTTTCCTTTCTGATTAACCAAAGGAGTGCTCAGAACCAGAAAATTATAATCTGGCGTTCTCATGAGTGCAGAGTTTAAAGTGTTGATGGGATGGGAAAGAATTGGAGTGTCCAGTGGTGTCGCTGACTCCCAAGCATTATAATGAGGAGAAATTGGGTTCATTTTGCAAATTTGATTGCTCAGAGACTGCCATGTTTCTTCGAGAGAATCAAACAGAGAAGATAGAGTACACAGCCTTTGCCGCTATTTCTCAAGCTCAGGTCCTCTGTCTCAGGGGCAGGACAACCTACATCCAGCTCATGATGGCGGAAGTAATATAGATCTAGAAGCACTTGTGACTCAATATCGGTTGATCATGACCTAGGATTGATCACACAAGGGGCTGGAAGGAGTTTATAATGCAGACCACACATAGAATCCATAATGCCGAGGTTTGCTACCTTGTGCACTGTTCTTCTCCTGACACCGGATTCCCTGTTTCTTGGGATGCAGAACAAGACCATTAGCAGAGGGGGGAATAAGACATAGCATTCAATGAGCATGAACTGGTAACACTGTAGTGTAAATCATGATACTCTTCTTACGAGGAATTCTCTTCTCACATGCTCTACACATCTCCACACCCGCCCGAGCATTCAAGACCACTCCCATGTCCCACCCTCCTGAAGCCTAATTCTGGGGACCGACAATTCCAACACGGGGAAGATGTTAACTGAAGATAGTGCACACCTCATTTCGAGAATCCGGACAGCAGTCTATTGGCAGTATCATAATCCCATAGAGTACCAAAAGGCTACAAGAAATGAAATCTGTCTTCTGGCTTCAAAATGACAGAGAGAAGCATGAAGAAAACATTTACTTGACTCGAAAGCCTGAGAACTTAAGCTCATACATGTTGCCATGTCCACAGCAGCGCACCCTGTGACCCAAAGTTGTCTGGACTTTTTCCTACTCAGACAGGGTGCTCCACATGCTTTACAATCATGTTCTTATTGGGTGAAATGAGAGCATTTCCCTACCTTCTCTGGAAGGTGTTTGAAGGAAGAAGTGATGTCTTCTACAACTCCATGTCTTTTGTGTGTGTTGGGTGTATAGCTAGGTTCATATAATAAGTAAATATCTGTTCATTCATCAAGGAACAAGAAAGGCAGCAGTTGTCAAATTCAGAGAATAAGTCAAAGAAAGCAAAATATGCTCCATACCAGAAACCATACTTTTGGGACATTAATTCATTGACCATACCTTCATCTGCTTGAATGCTTTGTGATAGGTGCTCACATCTTCGGTAGAGATGGTTTCTTTGATCTAAGGGTAGTTATCACAGAGTCAGCCACCTAATTGCCCATGCTTTGTAAGGGGTGAAATGTAAGCGCTCTATGTATCCTACTTCCCACTTTGACTTATTTCTTGCCACAGATAATTGGCTTTCTGATTGAGAGGCAGGTGGCCCTTTATGGTATCCACTCTTTTCTTGAGTACGTGTTTTGTGAACTTTAAGGTCATTAATAAGATCTGATGGAGTTGAGACTGACGAGTATCAAAAGGGCAGGAACAATCTTGGCTGGACACCAGTGAATACAGACTATCTGATAGAGCATGAGGAGGAAACATAGTGCGTAGCAGACAAAAAATCTGGACCCGGAGTGAATATAAAGACGGGAGAGCTGGACATGTAGCCACTGATGCTTGTTTGCTGCCACGATGAAGCTGCTGTTGCTGTGTCTGGGGCTCACTCTTGTCTGCGCACATCCGCAAGGGAGCCGCAAAGTTGTGACAAAGAACATCGATGTTCGAAAGGTAGAGTTGGTGGATAAGAGTGACTTGGAACTTTGGAGAGTGGTTTGGAGAATTCTTAGGCAAGGGAGTTTCACTGGAAGGCAAGAGTTCTTTTGGTATAGTAGACACAGGGAGCGGTTCCAGACTTTGGACTAAGAGCAGCACTCAATCTGAGCTTCAATTCCCTATTTGTGTCAGGTTTAGGTTTCCTGGCCCACAGACCATAGTTGAAGGAGTCAAGTGTTCATGTGCTGTACTCATTCTGTTTTTTTTACCTAGTCATTTTACTTTCTCATTGCAGTTATCTGGGGAGTGGTATACCATTCTCTTGGCCGCTAATGTCAAAGAAATGATCGAAGAAAGAGGTGACATGAGGGCCTTTTTGGAGTACTTCAAAGTCTTGCACAACTCTTCTGTGTCAATAAAGTTTCTTGTAAAGTAAGTTTGGTGTTTCTTGGGGGAAAAATTTGGAGGGAGGAAAACAAGTTCGAGTTTTATCAGGGCCTCTATAATTACACACACAAAGACAAACATTTACAAAGACACGTACATGTGTGCTCATCCATTGTGGCCATGTATCCAAATTTATGCACCTCATTTGCACACTGATCATGATTTTTCCTAAATACAGAGGTAAAATTACTGACAGGATTGAATTGAAATAGGTGTAGGAGAGATAATGTGGAGAGCGGTATGTGATTCATTCGCACTCTGCAATGTATTTTCGTTAAGACTTGTACTTGTGGTACCAAAGCCTATTGATATTTAGACACTATCTCTTACTAGTTGTGTGACCACAAAAATTCTTCTTTTTCCACACTGATTCTGCTTTGAATTAAAGAGCATATTTATATGTTTCTCTTATTTTTTATGTGAAGTCCAAGTGAAGCAATATCTATAGAGCACTCATCTGAGAGACTGGCAGATCTGTACACTCAGCTAATTATCTACACAAGTAGCTGTCATAAAAGTAATAGGAAGTCATAGTAGAATAATAGTAACATCAGTAGTTGAGTCTTCTTTAATGTGTCAGGTTATTTGAAATAATGGAAATAAAGCAATTTCTAACTTGCACCCAAAATTTTCGATAGCCAAGTGATATCAAGATTTCTAGAGAGTGAAGGATCTAGTTTCATTAATTTCTCTTGGGCATCTGTTCCTTCTGTTTTACAGGATAGATGGTGACTGTGTTCCAGTTTTTTTGCTTGGTAACAAAACAGGAGAGAATGCTGAATATAAGATAAGATGTAAGTATATAAAAAGTCTTTCACAATTCTACCTCCAACAGCAAGGGATTTGCTAGCCTCTAATATCTTTAGAATCAATTCCTTATCAATGCTTATTTAGGTAATATAAACAGGGACATCTAATAGCCAGCACACTCAATCGGTGAGAACTGCATGTGTGAAACAGCCAATGCCTAACGCATAATGACACCAGATCTAGATGGTAATTGGGCAATGTACCTCTCACAACTAAAGTACAGTGGCAAAAAAAAAGTAAAATGTCAAGACAGTAGCTCATTCTCTGTGCACTGTGATGTCCTGGTAGTCATTGCCACAGCACAGTGCTGAATATAAATGCCAGTGGAGCTTAAATACAAAATGCGTAGTTGGCAAAGATGACTGAGGGAGGTTGGTGAGTCTCATGGACAGTGTTAGAGGGTGAGTTGTCACTGTGGCTGAAGTCATCTACCATTACTGTTTAATTCCCATGGCAAAAATTCTTGCAGAAGTCAAGTTTACTTTTGAATTCCCTCATGTAGCCCAACATTCAGAGTATAACTTGCCTTTCATGGACAAAGAAGTTCTGAGCTGTATTCTGTCTCTTCTGCAGACCCCGAAGTGGATACGATTCAAATAATTGAAGCTGTCTATGATGACTATATGATTATTCATATCTTCAATTCTGACTCTGAGAATACATACTTTGAATTCGCACTCTATGGTAGAGTATTTTCATTCTGGCTCTCACCTAGAGGGTGGGGAGAGAGGAGAAAAAAGGAGGTCTGGAGACAAAGTGATCCTCTCAATCTTATTCAGTCTTATTCTGGTCACTCCTTCCCTAAAAAGACATGCTCACTATGGGGTACGCCTCAGTCTCGGTGATGAAATAATGATGAAATGTCCCATCCACCAATTGTCAAATATGACACAGAGTACACACTTTTTAAAGACTTCTGCCTAAGCCCCCATTAGTGCCATCCATTCCCAACCCTTCTGGAGATTCCAAGGAACCGCCAGGAACCTCAGTGATCGATGCACAAAACACAACAGTTACTTTTCCTTTCCTCACAGCAAGAACACCAGATGAGAGTTCAAGAACCAAAACACACTTTACGAGAATTGTCCAAAAGTACGGAATTCCAAAGGATAACGTACTTGACCTAACCCTAACAGGTAGGTTTTGCTATCGCTCACTGTGATCTTTTCCAAGATTTTCATGTTACTAAAAGGAAAAATGGAAGGGAAGGGAACATCTCCATTTTGTCTTCTTTTTGCTCACCTGAAAAGTCATTGTCTGGGAAATCAGTGGCAATTGGTATTTGAATGTGCTCTGCTCTGCCTCTGCAGATCGCTGTCTCCAGGCTCGAGGGAACCAGGCAGCCCAGGACTCCAGGTTAGTGATGTCTAATGGAGAGGTCCTGGCCCAGAAATCCCTGCCTTCTGATACATTAGGGGTTCATGTCCAAGGACTCCAATATCTCATGTGAAGGAAGCATGTGGGTACAGCTTGAATTCGTAGTTAGACCTCTGGATTCAGGACCCACTTTTTCCAGGAGCTTCAGAGCAAATGACCTCAGCAATAAATGGGAAGAATGATGTTTACCTAACAGAGGTTCCGTGTAAATGGCATCCTGGTGACAAGGGCTCAGTCATTATACATGCTACAAATAATTAAGACTTCATGTTTGAAATAGGTAAAGATTAATAAGAGGATGTGAGCATGCACTCCAATATGTTTCTGTTGGAGCTGTGTCTTGCAAGCCCCAAAGGCCATCTCACCCTTGATCCTTTGGCGAAAGTGTCTTCCTCCGATCTCTGCACATCCTCCACTTCTGATCTGGCAATAGAGCTGTCTGACCTTTTGGTATTTTTCCATTTGAAAAACAGTCTCATTCTCCTCATCTCTTGTCTACATCAGACTTATCATGAAGTTCCATTCAGAAAACACGTGGAAAGTTCTAGCTTGTGTCAAGTCAGCATGTAATAAAAGGTAGCCATGTGGGTTTTGCCAGTCTTTGTCAATAGAGGAAAAATTTTTCAGGACATCTCATGCTGAGGATGGTAGATGGAAGCCTACAACTCTTCATTGATTACTCTCTCTTTTGTATAGACCCAGTTGAGGGCAAGTTAAGGTGGGATAAGCAAAGTAGCAAAACCGCCATTGACTGAATGCCCTCTTTCTTTCTGTTCTGGCAACAAACGTAGTTAGAATGCACATTGATATACATCTCTTCACAATTTTTCTATGTTGTAGAAATTTTTTGTCCTCAATTTCATCTAGAAAGTGCTTAATGAGCTTCTGTGTTCTCTTTTTCGTCTTCCTATTTAGTGCTAAGTGAATACTTCCTCACATGAGCTCCGGGATCTACCCTTCCAACATCTCCTGCTATCATCTTCTGACAAGTTCTGTAACCTGATTGCCATCACAATCGCAGTGAAGGCATGTTCTCTGCATCATCTAGATCTTCTGTAACCGTCTGCAAATACTCATGGCTCACCTGGAATTAAAAGTTTTCTGCCAATTTCTGACTCTCTGTTTCCTACACAGGAGACCTCTTCCCTGAGGAAGAGCTTCCTCTACCTGCTGAATAAATGATTGCCCTTGCAGTCGTGTGGTTGTCTTTGTGTATGTGATAGATGTAGAGATGAGAGCAAGAGAATAGGAGGGACTTACTTGAACCTGGGTGTATCATTGTCCTCTCGGTTCTTAGGACCTTCCTTGAGTTTTGGGATTCACCCTCCTGTGCAAAATGTCACTGTCCCCGCAAGTGCTGCTTTCCCTCTGATTTGTCTATTTCTTGGTGACCTGATGAGACAAAGTATAAGAATTTCCTGCTGGCTGTGTTATGTCCCTCCCTCTCAAAGCTTTGCAGAGAGCAGCTACAAGTCATGGCTATAAACCCAATATTCCAACACCTGACTTTTCCTACTTCCCATGGCTACACAGCCTGCATCAGCACGTGGTTTCTCATCCAAGGCGCAGGAGGTGTCCATGTGACTGATAGCTTTCCCAGCATGTGAGGAGACTCATCAGCGTTCCAAGCTCTCACAGGTGATCCTTTGGTCCCCAACCCCAGCCTTTCTCTAGTCAGTTGGCCACATATTTTATGTTCCTTCAATCGGGTCAGCTAGTACATCTGTACCATACTCCATATTTTCACCTAAATAGCATTGGCTAATGAACATCATGAGAAAGCCATACATTGCTCTTGTTCCTGGAGCTCTGGGTTGGTTCAGGGGCCTCTGAAGTGTAGTTCTGTCCATGTCTTTAGTGATCATATCTGGGGATATTTACCTCTCATTTACCTCAAGATAGAATGAATATAATCACATTCCAGATGGTGGTGAATGACCATCCATATTCCGTATAGCCACCCTGTTAGTGCACAAGTGTCTTGCCAGTCTAATTTTTTTTGAGGTTCTCATTGACATCGACACATCTGCACTTTTAAAACTCCTTATTGTTTCCTGTACGTGTACTACAATTTTGTTCTTAATGCTGTAAACAGTAATTGCTTTTTATTGGGTTGAAAAGTCACCCTGGAGCTGTGATGTTTCCAGGAAAGAAATGAGCATTTGTTTCACATAGGAGAACAGTATACTTTTGTGGACATGTCCATTTGTACCTGATGGTACTAAATCAATGTCACTATTAGATGGATTCCATATCAGATTTCATTAGCAGAAAACATAAATGGAAAGATTCTTGACCAAGTCCAATGAAGAAAGCAGTTGTTGGATGATAAGTGTAGCTTGCCACAATTAGTATTAAGTTAAAAAAGTGCAGTGAACAATGCAATGCATTATTCATGGTTCCTATATGTCTGTCGATGCAGCGCTTCTCATGATGTGTGCTTGAATTTCCTGGGTTCTTGATAACCTGCAGCTTTTGACTTAGCGTCGGGAGTGGCGCCTGAGATTCTGCTTCTGACAAGATCCCAGAGATGCCAGTGCTGTGACCCTTTGAGAGAGGCGTAATGCAGGAGAGTGAAATTCTCCTTCCCTTCATCAATGCATCAAGGCCTTGGGTCATTTCGCTCCATCTGGGTACTAGAACATCTCAATTGTCCTTTCCTATTCCTACACAAGTTCTCATCTATGAATAGCTGGTGAAAAGGAGAAATGATGCTCCCTCTTCCGCCATCATGCTGATATCCAAGCAGATCAGGTATCATTTAACTCGAAATACACACACATACACATACCCACAGAGACGCTGAGTTTCAAGTTCTGGAATATCTAAAAAAATCAGGGTTGAAATGAAAGTTAAGGTGGAATCCAGCATCACAGCGAGCCGTGTGACTGCATCTGGGTCACTTGGTTCAAGGACTGGGGGCCCAAATACAGACAGTCTCACTGAGGATTTTTGCCCATAACATTTATGTGAAGTAGTTTTTCATGAGTCCCTTATCAGCCTACTACAACCACACTGTCCACAAACGGAAACTTAAGATCTGATCACAAATTGAGTTGGTTAAAATAAGGGAAATATATCTGTTGAAAAAAGTGCTGCACCATGACATTACTCATGTCAGGAAGTGTGAATTAGAGTTCTCAGTACATCATGTTTGTCACACTTTCTTCCAAAAGTTAACAAGATATGCAAGAAATGTATGCTTGTGTATCAGAAGTACAGTGAGGAATCTCATTTTTAGTCATTTGTTTGGACAGAACAATTGCGTATTACTTTCCTGTTTGTGCTGAAACAATCACTACAAACTTACTGGCTTAACAGCTAGAGTTATTACACTACCATTTTGGAGGTCAGAAATAGATCCGGGGCTCACTGTTCGAAAAGCAAGTGAGCTTAGTGTCTGTCTATTTATTCAGATCGTCTCTATGTTCTTCCTTAGATTTTTAAAATCTCCTCTTTTGTAGTCTTCTTGTGTATTCTTGGGTTGTTAAATTCTGTGTACTTTTCACTGGATTCACGTTTGTTTATGTTTTTTTTTTGTCTTTATTGCAATATAATAGATGATTAGTTACTTCTATTTACATTGTATAATTCAATGAGTTTTTGTCACTCTTCTGGCTTGCAATTATATATCACTTTCAGTTGTATTGCATAAGGAGCAGATATCCAAATAACTTGTAAAGCGATCACCCCAGGTAATCTCTACCCCTCTGCTTTCCTATATATTTATTGCAGCATTATTAACCATCTTCTTTTTGCGACATCCTAATCTCCATTTCTTTTGTGTTACTAACAATGGTAGCTCTTAATCCTTTTGCCATTTTTTGGTACCCTAAGTTCTTTCTTTTATAGTATCTCTTTAAATACTATCTGTATCTCTGGGTTTATTTTTAGTTTTTCTGTTGTTATAGTTGATGATATTGTTCTTTAGTGTCCACGTGTACATGAAATCATGCGACATTTGTCTTTCTCTTTCAATCCATTTCTTTCAGCACAATACTCTCTATGTTTATCAAGAAACTCTTTCCATCCCCTTTCTTTTAGTCTGTGTTTATCTTTTAATCTGAAGTGAGTCTCTTATAGGCAGCATATATAGTGGTCTTGTTTTTTTTTTATCCATTCAGCCACTCTATCTTTTGGTTGGAGCATTGAATTCTTTTTCATTTGAGGTACTTGTTGATAGCAATGTAATTTTATCACATTCTTTATTCTTGTTCTTGATACATGCTTTTTCTTCTTAAAGAAGTCCCTCCAGTATTTACTGTAATGCTAGCTTGGTGATGATTAATTCCTTTCGGTTATTTTTGTCTCGGAAGCTCTTTATGTGTCCTTCAACTCTGATTGTAGCTTTGCTGGATAAAGTATTCTTGGCTGTAGGTCCTGGGTTTTCATCACGTCGAATATTTTGTGCCAAGCCCTTCTGTCCTGCACACTTTTGAGAAATCAGCTACGAGATGTATGGGTGCTCCTTTGTGGTTAAATAATTCCTTTTTCTGTTGATGCTTTTAAGATTCTCTTTGTATTTAATCTTTGGCATTTTAATTATGACGTGTCTTGATGTGGGCCTCTTTGGGTTCCTGGTTTTGGAGATTCTCTTAGCTTCCTTGGTTTCTATGTCTATTTCCTTCATCAGTTTGGAAAGTTTTCCACCTTTATTTCTTCAAATAGCTCTAAAAGGCCCTGTTTTCTTTCAGGTACATGAATATTTTTACCTTTAATAGCGTCTATATGCTCCTTAAATTACTATTAGAGTCTTGGCTTTTTTTCTTGCCATTCTGAGTAAGTGTCCTTGGCTTCTTCATCCTCTCTATAGGTCATTTGATCCACTTCTTTATTCACTTCATTTATTCCATTTAATATATTTCTCATGTCAGATAATTTGTTCTTCATTTCTAGCTGGTCCACTTTTATAATTTTAATTTCCATTTTTTTAAATCTCTTTGTTGAATTTCTCACTGAATTCATCTGCACTACCTATAAGCTAACTGAGAATCTTAATAACCAGTGTTTATAGCCTTGCATTGTTTAGATTGCTTAACTCCATTATTTCTTGATCTCTGCTCTGTTCTCTCATAGAGTTTCTGCTTCTTTGTCTTCTCATCCTGGCTGCCTTTCTGTATGTGTTTCTGTGTAATAAGCAAAGCTCCTAAATTTCTTAATCTTATCAGTGTGGATTTGTGAAATAGGTGTCCAGTGGCGCAGACCTGAGAGGAGTTCAGGTGCAGGTGAAACCTAGCTGAAGCCTATACCCCTCTTGGCCCCTTGGGAAAATTCAGCAAGCAATCCACAGTTGCTGTGCTTAGCATTGTCTCAAAAGGCCACTCCAGAACTGAGGCCACCTGCCAGCAGTGTGATACTCGGTGCTACTCAGCAAAGAGCACCTGAATCTGCAAAGATACATCTGGATGTGGCTTGTGTGTTCCCCAAGATGGGAGAGGTGCAGTTTCAGGGGTTTCTCTGGGTGTAGTGACCTCTGTTATTCAGTTCGAGTCATCTCCTCTATGGCTGCACTGAGATTGCACACTGAGAGAGGGGCATGCTCAACAGGGAACAAGAATACCATAGGCAGATCTATACAGAGCAAATCTCACCTCGGCCTTAACTCTCACAACTAAGTGTCTCCCTATAAGTCCTTGCACAGCTGAACTGGCTCTGGTGCTCTGAGAGAGCAAGTCCGTCACCATGAAAGTCTGCTTGGGGACATGGCCCTTTTAAGAGGAGCCTGGAGTTCCTGCCCAGCTGCCGTCTCACTCAGCTACTGGTGACTGGGTAGACTCGCGTCCTCGCCCCGTGCTACCTCTGTCCTTTCAGGGTGATTTCTCAGATTTCTCCAGTTGTATGTTTTTTTTTTTTCATCTAGATCCAAGGTGATTTTAACTTGGTGTTTGCTCCTCATTTCTGTTGCTACTTTGATATAGGCTCCAGAGAAATCCACAGAGCCTCTACCATCTATGTCATTTTCTTTCCACCTGTTTTGTTTTTTTAACCATAGTGATTATCATGAGTTTCTGTTGATATGGATAAACATTAGTGACATTTGTAAGTTGAGCTCTCTAGCTAGCTTGATGAAATTTTTTATCAGTGATTCTGACATTACTTCTAATACTTTGTGGATTCTGTAAGTTTAAAGTATATGATCACATTATCTGCAAACAACGTTGTTGGTGATCTTTTTCTGGACTTATACTTTTCTCTTTCTCCCTGCCCCTCCCTTTTTTTTGGTCTCCCTTCCTTGTAAATTCAGCCTCAACCTCCAAAAATTCTTCAAATCCAATTTTCTATCAGAGGGTGGCAAAGTATGGCTTATTATCTCTAAATCCAGTCAAGTGCATATTTTTCCATTAGCACTGAGCAACCTATGTGATCTTAGGAAAACCCATTTTCAGTGCCAGTTAGGGAAAATTCCCCTAATTGTATTTCCCATAAGAATTCCATTCACACTCACTAGGAGACCATGTTTCCAAATAAAAACATTAAATTCTATATTCTATCTTGATTTTCATAAAAAAATGTAAATACTTTTTCTCTATTAGATTAGGACCTATGTAGTATCTTATATTTTACCTCTTGGCCTGCAAAATTATGAATATTTTATACATGGCCTTTTAGAAGAAAATGTTACTGGCCCCCGTTTTTGTACTATGACCTTTCCCCTGACTGCCTTTTACCCTAGTAATTGGTGCTGCATTGTCCTCCAAATAAACAAGTTGGTGAAATGGAGACTCTCAGAGTACCTTCAGTAAAAATGTCACGGATCATATGACTTTTGGAGGAAGGAGATATTTTTAACTTGTCCTGTTGCTGCTCCCCTTTAGGTGGTGAATGACTTGAACCTGACTGGAGCACATGTAGAGAAATGACAAATAAAATTCCAGAGTAAATGTGAAATCAGGACACCCTGAGGTTATTTGTGTTTCCAGAGCCACAAGGAAGACAACAAATCTCTTCCTGGTTCTGAGGACTTTGCCATTTGAGTCACTGGTCTTAGGACTGACTTCACTTAAAAGTGTTTGCTCCTGGAAGCAGGCCCATCAAGATACCAGCTGTTATTCTTGAAAGATAGCAATTCTAAAACATTGTTCTGTTGCCTATAAAAATTTCACTATGGCTTTGCTTGCTTCTTAGGACAATGGACAATTACTGGCTGTCCCCTTGTTATAGGGACACAGAGAACTGGAGTGCTGGTTGGATCACAAGGGCCTGGCTGGGAAAGAGAACCTGGTCTGAAGCACAGACAGTGATTAGCAGCTGTTAGAATTCCAATATGCCTTAGATTTCCCATATTTCTGTTAATTCTCAATTGTCATGCCACAATTTTTCTCAAATACCCCAAGAACACTCGTATCTCCAAACCCTTGTCCTCCTTGCTTCCTTTGTGTGAAATACTTGTTCTCTTATCTGAATTTCTCATCCCCACATGAGGTTCTGATCCTCATGTGTCACTTTACACAGAAGACTCCTTAAAAGTGCAAGTATAAGGTAGTATTATTTTGCCATGTTTCTTCAGTGGCCTCTCATATTTCTTTGTTTACTGCCTATATCCATTTCCTTGATGTCAAGGGGCCGCTTCTGTTCCCTGCAAAATTCTGCACCCAAACAGTGTTGAGCCTGTTGTTGGTCCTGCATGTCAGTTCCCTCATCAGAGTGTGTCCTTGCCCTGCAAAGAAAAGCCTTGAGACTTGATTCCATCACCGACAGGAGAGTGGAGGGCAGTCCCACGTGTCCTCTGCTGCAGGATTTGTAAAAATTCCCTATATGATTCAAAAGTTCAGTCGAAGTTGAAAAACTTTTATGTGAGGATGAAATGAGTTGGATTAGCCATATATCTCTACAGTAGAATTCTGAGAAGTGGTGTGACGAGGGTGGGGAGTGGGAGTTGGGGAAGCAGGTGTTGAAAGTGAGAGAATGTGGGCACTGTCCCTATACAATGCTTGGCATAGAGGGAAGGGGGTGGTCAAAGACTTGCTCCAGTGTTCAGAGAGCTCAAGAGAGTGAATTAGGTCCTTTCACAGGAATCCAGTAGAAAGGCTCAGGCCTAGGCTTCTCTCCCCTAGGAGGACTGGAACTGCTGAATGGTCATTGCCAGGAATCTGGAAAGCAGCTAACCAAAGTTCTGTGGGAATCCTCTTGCTGCATGGTGATCACCATGCACATCGCAGCCGCTTCCACCCCAGAGCTCTGCTCAGAAAGAGCCCGGAGTCCTCAGATCTAGTGAGGTAACATCTATAGAGCATCCCAAGTGATGAGTGGCCACTTTGGGAGGCTTTTTCCAGAAGTCCTGGGTCTCAGGATAGCTTCCCTAGGTTCACAGCAGGCCAGAAAAGCCAGGCTGGCATGGAGAAGAGAGATAAAGGTAGGCCAAGGAGGTTTCAGTAAACCGGGAGGTCCAAGGATACAGCTGGCCTCTCTAAGGTGGATGGGGCCTGTACAGATGCGCGTAGAACCTGGGCATTTGGAAAACCCAAGAAATCTCTGGTCTCTCTGGAGACTTGAAGGAGCTTCTGAGCTTAGAATTAGGGCCTGCATGGGCCTATATGGCAGAACCAACAGAAAGTGTGGGCTATGTTAGAAAAAGCTGCCATCTAATGTGTTGGGGAATGACAAGTACTTGCTCGTCTGAGCTCAAGGCCCATGTAGGTGTGTCTGAACCTGAACCTCAGAAGCAGAGTCTGCTGGGGAGGCTGCTCATGCTGGAAGTGTGTGGCTTATTTCATAGTCTTCACTTGCACACCTCCCACTCAGCGCCTTAGTACCTGAGGAGGCAGCTTTCTCAGAAGAGCCCTGGTCTCATCCCAGCCTCCCCACAGAGGCCTGTGTGTCTGTGAAAGGTGGTGAAGTAATTAGTTCTGTCCTCCGTATGAGCCTCAACATCTGAAATGAAAAATCATGTTCATAGAAATTAGAGTTTCCAAGTGAACATGGTGACTAGAAAGTTATTTCCTATTTTTAATGATAGCTTTTTGAGGTATAATTGACAATCAGGCACATCTTAAAGTATAAAATTAAATGAGTTTTTACAGGGATGTTCCCAGGAGACTATCACCCCAGTCAGGGAAGAGTTTAGCCATCATCCTCAGCAACTCTCCCGGTGCCTCTGGAATCTCTCCTCCTACAGTGCCACTGAAGCCCTAGGCCAAATCTGATCTTCTTCCTGTCTCTAGAGTGCATTTCGATTTTTATGATCTCAGTCATAAAGATGTTCTGTGTTTTGTTGTTGTTCAGGCTATTTTCACTCAGCATAATTTTTTTGAGAATCATTCATGTTGTGTTTACCAATACTCTATTCTTTTTTATAGTTCTTTACCTTCTGTTGCCTGGATATACCACCAAGTGTCTACTCCTTTCCATTGATGGACATTTTCCTGGTCCTAGTTCTTCTTTTATTACAAATAAAGTTTCTGTGATAATTCTTGGAGTACTCCTATATGAACATGTTTACCTTTCTCTCAGTTACACATGATAGAGGAATGGGTTATTCATATCTGTCAACATAGGAAACATCCAAACTGGGAGATAATTTTTATCAGTTTTCTTAAGCAAAACCGACATCATATGCCAGGGAGGAGTTCTCAAATGTTCCTGAAAATAACAGTACACAGCCTCATGTATGCATTTGAAATAAAGAAGGGAAGTAAGGAAGATTACATGGAGGTGGAACTGCCCCAAACTTTACATTGAGAGACAGAAATATCTATGAAGATTTAGGTATTAAAAACACAAAGACGGTGTAAACGTTCTATGAAAAATGTCTTCATTTCTGGTTTTCTCTTTTAGCACACCAAAGGAGTGCTCAGAACCACAAAGTTACTATCTGGCATTCTGCCTGTGTGCAGAGTTAATAATGCTGGTGGGATGCGATAGAGATGGAGTGTACAGCAGTTGTTGACTCTCCTTACAGTTGCATAGTCACAAAAGAATGGGGTACATTTTGCAAACTTGATTGCTTATAGGCTGTCATGTTATTTAGAGAGACTCAAATATAGAGGATAAGGTACACAGCCTTTGCCATTATTTGCCACTATCAAGTGCAGTTTCTTTATCTCTGGGGCATGATGACCTATTCCAATTCATGATGACTAAAGTTATATAGATCTTAAAATACTTGTGACTGGGAACTGATTGACCATGAATTAAAAATCACAGAAGGGGCTGGAATGAGTTTATGATGCAGACCACACATATATGCCATAATGCCTCTGTTCACTTTCTTTGCCCAGTTCCTCTCATGACACTGGCCTCTCTCTGTTTGGTGGGGTACAAAACAGAATCATTAGTGCAAGGATGAAATAAGCAATAGGTTTTAAACAGCCAAAACTTGGAGCACAACAGTCTAGCTGGCAACATTTTTCTCATAGGGAATCCTTTACCAAATGCTCTGCACACTGTTAAACCTTTCCTAACATGCAAGACCTTCCCCAAGTCCCAACTTCTCCAGGGATAATTCTAGGAGCCCACCAGACCAACATGGGCAATACATGAGTCTGAGGATTCTACGCATCTCATCACATCCCTACAGCAGTCTGTGGGCAGGTATATTTTTCTCATATAAAGAGCAATATGGCTGCAGGAAATTAAATCTGTCTTTGTGGCTTCAAAATGACAGAGAAAGGCATGAAGGTAAGGTCTACTTGACTCCAAAGTCTAAGATCTTCAGTGCTCTTACCTGATGTCACCTCCCCAGCATCATGCCCTGTTACCCACCATGGTCTAGACTTGGTCCCACTCTGTTAGGGTGCTCCACATGCCTGGTGAATCAAGCTTTCATTGGGTGTACAGAGAGCATTTCCCTACCTTCTTTGAAAGGTGTTTTAAGGAAGGAATGACATATTCTAGTTCTTCATGTCTCTTGTGTGTCTTTGGTATATAGCAAGGTATACATAATGGCTAAAGATTTGTTCATTCATAGAGAGAGAAGAAAAGGCAGCAGTGGTTGAATTCAGAGAATAAGTCCAAGAAAGTAAAATGTATTCCATAACAGATACCATACTTTTGGGATATTAATTTATTGTCCATACTTTCATCCACTTGAATGCTTTGTGATAGATGCTAACATCTCCATTAGAGACAGTTTCTTTATTCTAAGGGTAGTTATCATGGGGTCAGTCACCTAACTGCCCATGCTGTGTAAGGGATGAAACTTAGGTGCCCCATGTATTCTACCTTCCGGTTTTAATCCATTCGTGCCACACATAATTGGCTTTCTGATTCAATGGCAGGCGGCCCTTTATGGCATCCATTATTATTATTTTTTTTGAGTACGTCTTTTGAGGACTTTAACATCACTGATTAAATCTGACATAGTTGAGATTGACAAGTATTAAAAGAGCAGGAACAATCTTGGCCTGAAATCAGTGAAAACCATCTCATGGAGTACAAGGGGGAAACATACCGCCCTCAGACAAAAAGAAAAAAAAAACACAACAGCAACAAAAAAAACTGGACCTAGAATCAATATAAAGACAGAGGAACTTGAGAGTGGAGCCACCATCAGGGAAAGACTTACTTCAGTGATCAGAGCTGAGTCATGCCCATCCTCTGCCATGATGAAGCTGACGTTGCTGTGTCTGTGGCTGACTCTAGTCTGTGCCCATGAGGAAGAAAACCATGATGTGGTGACCAGTAATGTTGACATTGCAAAGGTAGAGTTGTGGAACACAGTGACTTTGAACTTCGGGGGGTGATTTGCAGGATTCTGGAGCAAAGTGGCCACACAAGAGGGCAGGGGTTTTTCAACATTTAGACAAATGAGGTGGTTTCAGACCTTGGATTAAGAGCAGTTGCACCATGTGAAAAGATGACAACCATTGGGAACCTCTTATCTCCCTGGAGAAGCAGTGGAAAGGAACATACCTGTACTTTTAACTGGCCCAAGTTCTAAATCCATTTTCACCTCACCATTATGAGTCCTGACCTACAGGCCTGAGTTCAAGGAGACAAATATTTATGTGGTATTCCTTCTACTTTTCTTACCCTATCATTTATTGATTTATTGCAGATATCAGGAGAGTGGTACTCCATTCTCTTTGCCTCCAAAGAGAAGGAAAGTGTAGAAGAACCTGGTGATATGATGATTTTGTTTGAAACCTCAAACTGTTGGACAACTCTTCTCTGTTATTTACATTTTTTTGTAAAGTAAGTAGCCCTTTACTGGAAAAAAATGACAGAAATCAGACTATAGTCTTGGACACATGCACACACACACACACAGACATGTGCACACATGCATGTGTGCACATACATTGTGGGTCTGTATAAAAAATCAGAGTCACTCATCTAGCACTAATCTAGGACTTAATAATCCTGAGGCTTTTCCAGATTCATAAGTCAGAGTTGCTGACAAGAATAAATTAAAATGGGAGTAGAGTAGGCAAAATGGTGAGAGTTTTCAGATACATAAGTAGTGTGGCAATACAGCATAAATTAAAAGCATAGGATTTGGGATCCACAGCTTATCTAGCTCTTGAAAATATCTTTTATTAAGTGTGTGACTAAGAAAATTGATCACTTTCTACTCTAATTTTTCCTTGGGTAAATGAGGATAATAATAATTGTCTCTCATGATGGTTGGGAGGATCAGTGAGGCAATGTTTGTAAAGTCCTTATCAGAGAGGTAGGTACATGTGAGCACTCATCTAATTACCTAGACAAGTAGCAGTTGTAATTGTGATTGTGGAAAATAGTGCTGGAGTAATAGTGATATCAGTAGCTGATTCATTCTTAAGGTGTCAAATTAAGTGAAATAAGTAAGTAAAAGTTCTTTCAAATTTCCACCTAAAATATTCAGCAGTGAAGTGGAATCTGACACACAAGTGACAAGTAGAGTGTGAAGAACCATACTCATCAACATCTCTTGGGCTACAACTTATTCTGTTTTACCGAGAGAATGGACAGTGTACTGGACGATCTTTGATATATGAGAAAGCAGAAAAAGATGGTGAATACAGTGCTGTCTATAAGCATAAATTGAAAAAAGTCTTTCAGGCTTCACTCCCAACCACAAGTCATTTATTAAAGCCTAATATCTTTAGGATCTTGGTCAATTCCCGGTCAACGTTTATTTAGGTATTATAAATGGGGTCATCTAATACCCAGTACACTAAATTTGGAAATTCCTTGTGTGTAAAAGCCAATGCCTGGCACATAATATCATTGGATAAAGATGGCAGTTTGGTCATATGTACAACTGGCACCAAAACAAAATATGCAAACAAACAAACAAACAAACAAACCAAACAAACAAACAAAAACAACATTAAATTTGAGGATAGCTGCTCATTCTCTGCCTACATTCCAATGATGTCTGGTGGCCATTCCCACAGCACATTGCTCAAATGGATTGGTGGATATATAATGCCAGTGAAGCTGAAAGAGACATATAGTTGATGTTGATAGAAATGGCTAAGAAATGTAGGTAAGTTTTAGGGAGAATGATACAGGGTAAGTTGCTGCTGGGCTGAATTTTTGTACACCAGGAAATCAATATACCACCAGTTGTCATTTCTCTCTTTCAAAGTCACCTGATGAAGCCTAGGAATATGCAAATGAAAGGTCTTAAATATCATTTTTTTTTATCTCTTCCAGGAGATGCACTTGATTATATTTCATGAGAGAGAATAGGTAAAGTTTCATTTGCTTCCCATGGACCAAAGAAATTCTGAGCTGTATTCTCTCTCCTCCACAGAGAATGGCATCAATACATTTCACATAGCTGAAGCTGTTTAAAATGACTACATCTTTCTTTATAATGTGAATATAAACAATGAAAAAGAAGCCCACTTGACAGAACTCTGTGGTGGGGTATTTCAATGCTCACACTCACCTAGAGGGTGGGGAGGTGGGGGGAGAAAGAAAAAATAGGCGGAGACAAAGTAATCCTCCCAGTCTTATCCTGATTGGTCTCTCTGGAGAGAGATGCTCGCCATGGGCAACCCCTCAGGCTCGGTGATGGGATGATTATGAAAGCTCTCATTCTTTAGATGTCAAATTTGAACAATCATACCCATCTCCAAGACTTCTACCTGAATACCTATCACTGCCATTTGTTTATACACCCATCTGAAGACACCATGCTACTGCCAGTGTCTGATGCACAAGATACAATAGTTACTTTCACTTTACCTATAGCCCAAATACCAAATGTACATCCAGAACTCAAGGAACACTTTGAAAATTTTTGTGGAAAACATGGAATTCCCAAGGAAAACATACTTGATCTAACCAAAACTGGTAAGTTTAGCTATTTCTGGATTTCCCCTTCTAAATATTCATGTTATTGATGTGAGAAAACCAAGATAAGGTAATGCCTCCAATCAGTCCCTTTTGTCCCAGCATCATAAATCATGTGGTTTCTGTCTGAGAAATCAGCAGGGCTTGGTGTTTAAATGTGCTCTGTTCTGCCTCTGCAGATCGCTGTCTCCAGGCCCAATGGAGCCAAGTTTCCCAGGACTCCAGGTTGGTGATGTCTGATGGAGAGGGGGTGGCCCAGGGATCATAGCCTTCTAATACATTAAGTGTTTATATATATTTTTTAAAGTTATAAATAATTTGGCAAGAAAGCTTGGGGGGGAATTTATAAATGCAGAGTTTGATCCTCTGGTTTTAGGACCCACTCCTTCCATGATCTTTAGAGCAAATGAACAAAGTAATTAAGAGGAAAATGATGATGTCTACCTTACAGTTAGTGTAAAAATGCCATCCTAGTGAAAAGGGCTCAGTAAATGTTAATGTGCCAAAAATTATTAAGACAATATTTGAAATGGAAAAAGAGTAAATGTGTGTATGAAACTCAAATATACTTCTGTTTTTGCTTAATCTGCCAAGCCCAGAAGGACATCTCACCCTCCAATTTTTGATAAAAATGTCTGTCTTTGATCTCTGCACATCCTTAACTTCTGATCTGGGATTAGAGCTGTCTGACCTTTTGGTGTTTTCCAACTTAAAAAATAGACTCAGTTTTCTCATATGTTTTATACCTCACATTTATTGTGGGGCTTCATTCAAACAATGTGTGGGAAGATTCTGGCAAGTGAGGTTTGCATAAAGTAAGTATTTAATAAAAGGAAGCTATGGCTTTGGCCAGTTTTCCTCAATTTTTCAAAAATTCTTCAAAGCTTCTCATGCTGAGGATGGCCAAAAGAAGCCTATGACTATTCACCTATTCCTCTCTCTTTTGCATAGACCCAGTTGAGGGAAGGTTCACGGGGAATCAGCAAAAGAACAAAACAGTCATTGACTCAATGCTCTACTTCCCCCTATTCGGACACAAAATGTAGGTTAGAATGCATGTTATCAATCTCTTTGGCATTTTTCTATGAAATAGAAATTCTCTTTGCCATCAATGCAATCCAGGAAGTGTTGCAGGAGGTTCTGTGTTCTCTTTCTTATCTGCTTATTTAGTGTTGAGTGAAAACTTCCTCAACTGGGCTCCCAGAACTTCTGTTCCATCATCTCCCCATAAACTTGTGACAAATTCTGTGACTTGATTGCTATCATGATCACAATGAAGTCATTATCTCTACATCTTCTCTAATTGTCTAGAAAAACTCATCCTCTAACAAGGAATCCAAGTTTTTCTCCAAATTTTAGCCTCTCTGTGCCAAACCCAGAAGAACTCTACCATGAATAAGAGCTTCCTCTACCAAGCCAATAAATTATTACACTTGCATTCACATGGTTATTCTTGTGTATGTGAGAGATGTGGGACTGACAGCAAAAGAATGAGGGGACACCCTTGGCCGTGTACTTGTTGTCTTCCTCTAGTTTCTCAGACACTTCCTTGAGTTTCAGGATTCTCCCTACCGTGCAGTAATTCTCTGTTATAAATAAGTGCTCCTTGCCCATTGATTTACCTATTTCTTTGTAACCTGATAAGACTAACTATAAGAATAATCTGGCTGGCTCCCTTCAGAGTCCATCTCTCTTGTAAACTTTGCTGAAAGCAGAAAGAAGTCATGGACACATTACCAGTATTCCAGTATTCCAACCCTGAATCTTTTTATTTTTATTTTAGCTACACAATCTGTGTTGGCACATGGTCTCTTTTATAAGGCCCAGCAGTCATTCACCTGACCCAGTGTTTTCCCAGCACATAAGGAGACTTATCAGTGTTCAGGCTATGTTAGCTAAATCCTTGATGATCTTCTCTAGACTTTAGCCGGGGAAATGGCCACATATTTTAGGTTCTTTCGATCACCTGGGCTAGTGAGTCCCTATCATTCCCAAAGTGTCTTAACTAGCCCTTGTTAATGAAAATCATGATAAAGCCAGACATTGCTCTTGTTTATGGAGATCTGAGTTTGTTAAAGAGCTTCTGAAGTGTGGATCAATTCATGTCTTTTAATGATCAAATCTGGGGATGTTTACCTCTGATTTCACTAAGGACAGTAGGAATATAACCTCATTCCCGGTTAGGGCGAATGACCCTTCATATTCAATATAGCCACCCATAAGTGCCAAAGTATCCTGCTAGTCTAATTTGCTTTAAATACCCTCATTGACATAAACAAATCTGGACTTTTAAAACACTTATTTTTTGCTGGACATGAGCCATTGAATCTCTAAGCCTAAAAAGTATTTGCTTTTCATTGGGAAGAACCATGACCCCATGGCTGTGATGTCCCCAGTAATTAGATAGGTGCATTTTTAAAATTAGAGAAGTCACGATTGTCTAGCCATGTCCATGTGTACCTGACTGTACTAAATCAATGTCACTAACATATTGATTTCATAACATTTTATTATCAGCAAACATAAATGTAAAGTTTCTTGACTGAATTAAAGGGAATTTACTAGATATATGTTATCTAGTTATTATGGTTCAATCTGAAATACCAATTTGTGAATGAAGAAAGCATATGTTGGGTAATATGTGCAGTGTGACACCATTCATATTAATTTTACATGACACACCGAAAAATGTAGTATATTATTTACAGTTCCTATATGTCTGTCACTGCAGTGCTTCTTATGATTTGTGTTTGAATCGCCTGGGGATCTTGAAGACCTATAGGCTCTGACTGAGCACATTGAGGGTGGGACCTGAGATTCTGCTGCTGACAAGATAGATCCCAGAGATGCCAGAGTTGTCTCCCTTGAGAGAGGGGTAATGCAGGAGAGTGGAATTTTTCTTACCTTATTCAATGCATCAATGTCTTGGATTCTTTTTCTCTATCTGGGTGCTGGAACCTCTCAGTAGTACTTCTGATCTCCCATAAAGTTTTTCTCATTTATAAGTAGTTGTAAAAGTAGGTGTTTCTGTGGAGAAATGAGGAATGGCACTTTTTCTTTCACTATTGTGCTGACATCAAACCAGATCAGTTATGATTTTCTAAAAAAGACATATAGAAAGTAAAATATTGAGTTTTAGTTTTCTGGAATGTCTAAAAATATAAGGGATTACATGAAAGTTAAGGTGGAATCAACCATCGCAGTGAGCTGTGTTATAGCTGTTTCGTACACTTTGCTCAGGGACTTGGGGCCACAGCAAGGCTCATTTGGGTTTATAGCAAGGCTCATTGGGAATTTTTCCCAATGATATTTAATTTTTGAACTGTTCTTCATTAGTTCCTTATCATCCTACTATCACCTTACTGTCCACGAACAGAATCTTAGGGTCTAATCACAAATTGAGTTGGTCAAAGGAATGGAAGTTAATCTGTTGCAAAGAGCACTGCGGCATGACATTCCTCATGGTGGCAAGTGTGAATTGTGATTCATCAGTAGATCCTGTGTGTCACATTTCCTTCCAAGATTTAATGTTATATCCAAGAAATTTCTGCTTGTGTATCAGAAGCTTCATTTTGGGCATTCACTCAGACAGGACAAACGGGTTCTGTATTAGTTTTCTGCTTGTGCTGGAATAATTACCACAAACTTACTGGCTTAACAGCAGGAATTTATTCTACTGCAGTTGGAAATTGCAATTTTGACATGGGGCTCACTGGGCCAAAGCAAGTAAGCTCCAAGTCTGTCAATTCATTCAGATCATCTTATATGTGTTTTCCTATAGAATTAAATTCTCTTCTTGGTAATGTTCTTCTGTATTCTTGGTTGTTAATTCCTATACACTATTCATAGTTTTCACTTTTGTTTTCATTTTTGTTTTTATCATTAGTGATTATAATGACATCTGCCAGTATAGAGAAATGTTATTAATCTTTATAGTTGATCTCTCTAGCTACCTTGTTGAAATTTTTTACTATGTAAAATGACATTAGTTCTAATACTGTGTGGATTCTGTTGATTTCATAAGCATATGGTCATACTATCTACAAATAATAATAATGTCAATGTATCTCTTCCAAAACTGATGCTACTTTTTCTTTTCTCTTCTCCTTATAACTTTAGCCAGAACCTCCGGCAATCCTTTAAAGATTGAAACTCAATTTTATCAGAGGTTCGCAAATTTCATCTTATAATGTAAATCCAGCCAAGTGCATAGTTTTGTATTTGCCTTGAGGTAAGAACCGTTGAAATCATTGAGATATTAAGAACACTAATTTTCAAACCCAATTAACAAAATTCCAAAGATTTTATTCTTAAAAGAATTGTAGTACTTTATATTTGAACTAATTAAAGGCTAAAAAAATATTTCATTCCATTTACTAATAGATGTGTTTCTAAAAAATTTTTTCTAACTCAATATTCTATTTTATATCTCATCACATAATCTGGTAATGTGTTTTTTTATTATAATAGGACTGATGTAGTATCTTTGATTGTACTACATGGCCTGCAAGACCTTAAATATGTCCTCTCTGGCTCTTTAGAGGAAAAGATTACTGACCCCTTTTCTATACCATGACCTTACCCTGACTGCCTATACTATAGTAATTGGTGCTTCACTGTTCCACAAATATAGAAGTTTGTCTAATTGAACCCTTCAAAGTGTCTTCAGTAAAATGAGCATTATATTATCTGATTGTGGGTTTAAAGAAATATTTTAAGTTGTCCTTTAATTGTCTGTCTTTTGAACTCATGAATGACTTAAACCTGAATGAAGAAATGTAGAGAAGTGCTAAATAAACTTCCATAATAAATTTCAGACCAGGACATCTTAAGGTTATTTGGGGTTTCCAGAGAACAATGAAGACTCCATATTACTCTTCTCAGCTTAGAAAACTTAGCCATTTGAGTCTCTCATCTCAGGAAAGACTTTAGTTGAAATTGTCTGCTCCTGGAAGCAAGCCAATCAAGATGCCACCTATTATTCTTAAAAGATAGCATTTCTGAGACATTGTTCTTTTGCCTACAAAAAAACTTACACGGCTCTGCTCACTTTTAGCACAAAGGACAATTGCTGACTGCCCCTTTAATATAGGGACACAGAGAACTGGAGCGCCAGCTTGTTCATGAGAGGCTGACTGGGAAAGAGAACCTGGTCAGCATCATGGACAGCGATTACTCAGCTGACAGGATACCGCTTCTTGGTATTCTTTGCTCAGGAACTGAGGGACAAGCTTAAGGCAAGTCTCTGGAAAATTTTCCCCATGATATTTAGTTTCTGACTTGTTCTTCATTCGTTTCTTACCACCCGACTATCACCACACCATCCACAGACAGACTCCTAGGGCCTGATCACAAATCGAGTTGGTCAAAGGATGGAAAATAAATCTGTGGCAAAGAGCACTTTAATATAATATCCTCATGTTGGCAAGTGTGAATTAGAATTCCTCAGTAGATTCTGTATCTCACACTTCCTTGCAAGAGTGAACAAGCTATCCAAGAGAAGTCTGCTTGTATATCAGAAATAGAATGAGGAAGCTCCATTTTTGGCATTCACTTGGACAGGACAGATGGGTTCTGTATTAGTTTCCTGTTTACACTGAAACAATTACCACAAACTTACTGGCTTAACTACATGAGTTTATTCTATTACTTTTGAAGTTTGGAAGTGTGACCCAGAGCTCATTGCACCAAAGGCAATTGAGATCACTGTTTGTCAATGTATTAGATCATTTGCTATATCTGTACCTAGAGATTTAAAATTCTTTCCTGAGTAATTTTCTTTTGATTTTGGGTTTAAATTCTTGTATATTTACCACAATACTTAAAAAAAAAAAAACTGTGATTATCATGAGTTTGTGCTGGTATAGAAAATGTTACTGATTTTTGTAAGTTTATCTCTCTCACTAACTCAATGAAAAAATTTTTATCAGTTATACTAAAATTACTTGCAATACTTTGTGGATTCTCTTGTTTTCATTGGTATATGGTCATACTATCTACAAATAATATTGTCAGCATATCTCTTCCAACACTGATACTTCCCTTTCTTTTTTTTTTTCTTTTTTTTTGTCTTCACTCAAAAAGTTCAGCAAGAACCTCAGGAATTCTTCAATCAGTAAAACCCGGTTTTTTATCAGAGGTTAACAAACTATGGTTTATCCTGCATAAATCCAACAAACTACGTATTTTCCTATTTGTCTTGAGCTAAAAACATTTGAAATGAAAGTGGTATTAGAAAAACTAATTTATACCAGGTTAAATAATAAATCAAAAATATAATTTCTATACAAATTAATATTTTCAAGCAGAAAATGTTAAACTCGATATTGTATATGAAATTTCATCAAAACATGGAAATGTTTTTTTTCCCATTAGTTTAGAACCTAGTAGTATCTTTAATTTTACCTCTTGACCTCCAAGACCTTAAATATTTCCTCTCTGGCCCTTTAGAGAAAAAGGTTACCGGCCCCCTTTTCTATACCATGACCTTTCCTCTGACTTCAGTTTACTATAGTACTTGGTGCTGCACTGTCCTCAAATTTAAAAGTTTGTCACATGAAAACCCTCAGAGTTCCTTCAGTCAAAAGGGCACTGAATCATGTGATTGTGGAATTAAGGAGATATTTGCTGCTCCCCTTTAGGTCATGAATGACTTGAACCTCATTAAAGCACATGCAGAGAAATGTCAAATAAACTTCCAGTATAAATGCAAAAACCAGGACACCCTGAGGTTATTTGAGTTTCCAGAGCAACAAGGAAGATAGCAAATCTCTCTTCCTGGCTCTGAGGACTTTGCCATTTGAATTTCTGGTCCCAGGACAGACTTCGCTTGAAAGAGTTTGCTCCTGGAAGCAGACCCATGAAGGTACCAACTGTTATTCTTAAAAGATGGCATTTCTGAAATATTGTTCTGTTGACTACAAAATCTTTATAATGGCTCTGCCTACTTCTTAGCACAACGGATAATTACTGGCTGCCCCCTTGGTATAGGGACACAAGAACTGGAGTGCTGGTTTGATCACAAGAACCTGGCCTTGAAAGAGGACCTGGTCAGCAAAGCAAACAGTGATTAGCAGTTGCCAAGATTCCTCATTCATCTTAGGTTTACCATGTTTCTATTAAAAGTGAATTGTTATGAACCCAGTTTTCTTCAAACACCCCATGAGCATTCTTGTTCTTTCTATTTCCTTTGTGTGAAATACTTGTCCCTCAGATACTACATGGCTTACTATACATGATGTTCTGGTCCTTATGTGTCACTTTATACAAAAGACTCCAAAAAGATAAAGTGGTATTCTTTCTCTACCTTTCTGAGCAGCCTCTCATATTTCTTTGTTTACTGCCTGTACTCATTTCCTACAAGCTAAGTGCAATGACGTAAAGGAGTTAACTCTCTTCCTGGCAATATCCTGCACCCGAAATGGTGCTGAGCCTGAGGCAGGCCTGGCATGTCTGTCACTTCATCATAGGATGTCCCTGCTCTGCACAAAAAGTCCTTGAGACTTGTTTCCATCACTAACAAAAGAACAGGGGGAAGTGCTCCAGGATTTGTAAAAGTTCCCCAGATGATTCAAAAGTGCAGTTAAAGTTGAAAAACTTTCATGTAAGGATGAAATTAATTAGATTTGCCATGTATCTCTGCAGGAGAATCCTCCAAACTGAAATTATAGGGAAGGGGTGAGGAGACTGCCCCAAATTATACTCTGAAGAGGAGGTACAGGGTGTGACAAAGACTCACCCCAGTACTCAGAGAAGCTCCAGAGAGTGGCTTAGTTTCCCTCACAGGTGGCCAGTCAAAAGGCCCAGACTCAGGCATACCTTCTCTGGCACCTTGGGGCAGTCTGTGCCATGAGTCTGGAACACAGCTAACTGAAACTCTTTGGGAATCCTGTCACCCCACAATGCTGTTATGCACATTGAAGCCACAGCTGCCCCAGAACACAGCTCAGAAAGAGTTGGGAGTCTTCAGGCCTAGGTTAATTTGGGCACCAGAAAGCCAAGGGCCAACTTGGGAGGCTTCTGCCAGAAGGCCTGGGATCAGGCTGATTTCCCCAGATATATTACAGGCCAGAGAAGCCTGGTTGGTGCAGAGAATGGAGGACAAGGCAGCCCAAGGAAGTGGGGAAAACTGGGTGGTCTGAGGATACAGTTGGCCTCTCAGGGGAGGCCTGTATGGATGTTTTTAGAATATAGGCATTGGAAAACCCCAGGAAACCCGGTCTCTGGAAACCGCGGGAGTTTCTGAGCATAAAATAGGGCCTGCATGGGCCTGTGTTGGCAGAACCAGCAAAGCCAGTGTGGGCTTTGTTAGAAGAAGCGCCCTCAATTGTGAGCTCATCAGAGCTCTGGGCCCATGTAGGTGTGTCTGAAACTAAAACTCAGAAGCAGGATCTACTGGGGAGGCTGCATCAGGGTGGAGTGGCTTATTTCAGAGTCTTCACTTACACCCGTCCCATTCTGTGCCTTAGTAAATGAGGTGGCAGCTTTCTCAGAAGAGCCCCGTGTCTTATCCCAGCCTCCTTGCAGAGGTATATGTGTCAGTGAAGGGTGGGGAAGTCATTAGTTCTGTCCTGCACATGAGCCTTAACATCTGAAATGAAAAATCATGTTCATGAAAATTAGAGGTCTGAGTGAACATACTAACTGGAAAGTTATTTCATAGTTTTGATAATAGTTTTTGAGGTATAATTGACTATCCATGCACATCTTAAAGTATAAAATTGAATGAGTTTTTACAGGGAGGTTCCCAGGAAACTATCACCACAGTCAGGGTAGGGTGCAGCCATCAAGCTCAATTGCTCTCTCCGTGCATCTGGAAGCCACCCTTTAAAGTGCCACTCAAGCCCTAGGCCACATCTGATCTACTTCCTGTCTACAAAGTGTGCATTTTGGAGAGATTTATATGAACTCAGTCATCAGTATGTTCTGTGTTGTGTTGTTGTTCAGGCTATTGTTACTCAGCATAATTCTTTTGAGATTCATTCATGTTGTGTTTACCAATACTCTGTTCCTTTTTATAGTTCCTTATTTTCAGTTGCACGGATATATCACCGACTGTTTACTCCTTTCTGTTGATGGTCATTTTGCCTGGTCCTCGTTCTCATCTATTACAAATAAAGTTTCTAGGATCATTCTTGCAGTACTCTATATGGACACATTTACTCTTTGTCTTGGTGCATGTGGTAGAGGAATGACTCATTCATATCTGTCAACGTAGAAAATATCCAAACCTGGAGAGAATTTTTCCAGAGTTTCCTTGAGCAAAACCGACATCATATGCCAGAAAAGAGATCTCAGATGTCCTGGAAAATAACAGTTTTGAAGCCTCTCTTAAGCATTTGGAATAAAAAAGGGAAGTAAGAGAGATTACATGGAGGTGGAACTGCTCCAAACCTTACATTGAATAACACTGTTATCCATAAAGATTTAGGTATTAAAAATACAAAGACAGTGAAAACATCTGTGAAAAATATCTTTATTTTGGTTTTCTCCTTTAGCACACCAAAAAATTGCTCAGAACCAGAAAGTTACAATCTGGCGTTTGCATAGGTTTAGAATTAAAAATCCTGGTGGGATGAAATAGAGATGGAGTGTACAGCAATATAACTAATCTTCAGCATCATAACCAGGAAGAATAGGGTCATCTTGCAAACTTGATTGCTCGTAGACTGCCATGATGTATTCTTTCAGAGAATCAAACAAAGAAGATAAAACACAATCTTTGCCACTATTTATCAAGCTCAGTTTCTCTTTCTCAGTGGTAACAAATTACAGCCAGCCCAAGATGGCTAAAGTAATATAGACCTAGAAATGCTTGTGACTGGTTATCGGTTGAGTATGTCCTAGGAATGATCACACAAGGGGCTAGAATGAGTTTTTGATGTAGGCCACACATAGTTGCCACAAATCCTTGGTTTGCTGCCTAGTGCCTAGTACCTCTCCTGACACCCGACTCTCTCTGTTTTGTGGGGTGCAGAACAAGACCAGTAGTACTACGTAATATAAAATTTAGCTTTTAACCAGTTCAAACTGGGTACACAGGAGCCTTATTCATGACATTTTTCTCACCAGGAATGCTCTTACAATGTGCTTAGCACAGCTCCACACCTGCACTAACATTCAAGGCCACCCGCATGTCCCATCTTCCTCAGCCAAAATTCTGTGATCCAACCATCCTAACATGGGCCAGACATTAATCAGGTTTGTATCCCTAAAGCAGGCTACTGGCATATCCAATAATCCCATTTAGAGAACCAAAAGGCTGCAAGAAATAAA
This sequence comes from Cynopterus sphinx, assembly GCA_030015415.1. Classification (NCBI taxonomy): domain Eukaryota; kingdom Metazoa; phylum Chordata; class Mammalia; order Chiroptera; family Pteropodidae; genus Cynopterus; species Cynopterus sphinx. Next base: position 113,970,882 of record CM057385.1, on the reverse strand, counting down.
ATCTGTCCAGATGCCTTAAAATTGGCAGACACAGGCATAAAGGTAATGTCTACTTGACTCTAAAGCCTGAGATCTTAAGTGCTCTTACCTGATACCACCTCCCCAGCATTATGCCCTGTGACCCACAGTAGTCCCACTTGTTAGGGTGCTCCACATGCTTGGTGAATCAAGCTTTTATTGGGTGTACAGAGACCATTTCCCTACCTTATTTGAAAGTTGCTTGAAGGAAGCAATAATATCTTCTATGTATCCATGTCTTTTGTGTGTGTTTGGTGTATAGCTAGGTACACATAATGACTAAAGATTTGTTCATTCATTATGGGAGATGAAAGGGCAGCAGTGGTTGAATTCAGAGAATAAGTTCAAGAAAGTAAAATGTGCTCTATACCAGAAATCATACTTTCAGGCTGTTAATTTATTGTTCGTACCTTCGTCTACTTGAATGCTTTGTGATAGGTTCTAAAATCTCCAGTAGAGGCAGTTTCTTTGTTTTAAGGGTTGTTATCACAGAGGCAGTCACCTAATTGCTCACACCATGTAAGGGGTGAAATATAGGCACCCTATGTGTTTTACTTACCAGTTCGACTCCATTTCTGCCACACATAATTAGCTTTCTAAATCAGAGGCAGGCAGCCCTTTATGGCATTCACTTTTTTTCTTGAGTACATGTTTTGAGGACCTTAAGGCCACTAATTGTATCTGATGGAGTTGAGATTGACAAGAATCAAATGGGCAGACACAATCTTGGCCTGACACCAGTGAATACAGACCATCTCCTGGAGTGGGAGGAGGAAAAATAGAAAAAAGAACTGGATCTGGAATGAATATAAAGATGAAGGAGCTGGGGAGTAGAGCCAGTCACTCTCATCTGCTGCCATGATGAAGCTGCTGTTGCTGTGTCTGGGGCTCAATCTTGTCTGCGCACATCTGAAAGGATACCGTGATGTTGTGACAAAGAACTTCGATGTTTCAAAGGTAGAGTCAGTGGATATCAGTGACTTTCTACTTTGGGGTGTTTTGGGGAGGATTTGCAGGCAAGGTGATTTCACTGGAAGGCAGGAGTTCTTTGGTATAGCAGACAAAGGGGGTGGTTCAACACTTTGGATTAAGAGCAATTGTACCATGTAAAAAGATGAAAACCCACAGGGACCTCCATTCTCTCTGAAGAAACAGTGGAATGTGTTTTTTGTGTTGTCACTTGACCTGAGTTTCAATTCCGTGTTCACATCAGCTTTAGGTGTCCTGGCCCACGAACCAGAGTTGAAGGAGTCAAGCGTTCGTGTGTTGTACTTATTCTGTTTTTCTTACCCAATCATTTTACTGTCCCATTATAGTTATCAGGAGTGTGGTATACCATTCTCTTGACCTCAAACTTCAAAGAAGGGATTAAAGAAAATGGTGTCCTGAGGGGCATTGTGGACTCCATCGAAGTATTGGACAACTCTTCTCAGGCATTAAAATTTTATGTAAAGTAAGTTTGGTCTTTTTTGGGAGGGTTTTGGGGGAAGGAAAAATAGAAGCCTGAGTTTTGTCATGGCCTCTAAATACACACACACAGACACACACACACAGAGAGAAACACACACACACATGTATATATGTGCTCATTTATTATAGACTTGTCTCCAAAATTATGGCTCCTCATTTGCAATGATTATGAACCTTTTCTAAATCCAGAGGTAATGTTGCTGACAGGATTAAATTAAATTGGGAGCAGAGGAGGTAAGGCGAAGATGGGTATGTAATCCATTCGCACTCTGCGACATATCTTGGTTAAAAATTACGCTTATTGTACCAAAGCCGATTAATCTCTAGACACCATTTTTTACTAGTTGTGTGACCACAAAAATTCATCTCTTTCCACCCCCATTCTTCCTCGAGTTAAAGAGGATGGTAATATTTTTCTCTTATTTTTTATGTGATGTCTGAGTAAGGCAATGTTTATAGAGCACTCATCTGAGAGGCTAGCAGATCTGAAAACTCAGCCAATTATCTACACAAGTCATAGTAGAATAATAGTAATATCAGTAGTTGAGTCTTCTTTAACGTGTCAAGTTATTTGAAATAATGGAAATAAAGCTATTTCAAATTTGTAGCAAAAAATTTCAATAGCCAAGTGAAATAAAAATTTCCAGAGTCTGAAGGATCCAGTTCTATCTATTTCTCTTGGGCATCTGTTCCTTCTGTCTTACAGGGTAAATGGAGAGTGTGTTGTAGTTTCTTTGCCTGCTAACAGTACATCAGAGAATGGTGTATATAATATAAGGTGTAAGTATGCAAAAAATCTTTCTTGATTCCACCTCCAATGGCATGGCACTTTCTAAACCCTAATATCTTTAGGGTCAATTCCTGATCAATGCTTATTTAGGTTATATAAATAGGGCCATCTAATAGCTAGTACATTCAATCTGTGAGAACTGCGTATGTGTAACAGCCAATGCCTGACATATGACACCAGGTGAAGATAGCATTTGGGTAGTGTATCTTTCACAACTAAAGTAAAGTGGCAAAATAAAAAAGTAAATTTTCAGGATAACAGCTCATTCTCTGCTCACTACGATGCTTTCTGGCAGCTGTCGCCACAGAACATTGTTGCATATAAATGCCAGTGGAGGTTAAATAAGAGACACATAGTTTGCAAAGATGGCCGAGGGAGGATGGTGAGTCAAAATGGACAGTGATAGAGGGTAAGTTGTCACTGTGGCTAAAATAATCTACCATTAGTATTTAATTCCCATGGTAGAAATCATTGCAGTAGCTAAGTCTACCGTTTGAAGTCCCCAAGTGCAGCCTACAGGACAGAGTATAACTTGCTATCCATGGATGAAAAAGTTCTGAGTTGTATTCTGTCTCTTCTGCAGATCCTGGATTGGATAAGTTTCGTATAATTGAAGCAGTCTATGATGACTATATTGTTGTTCATCTCATCATTTATGACTCCGAGAAAACATACTTTGTTGTTGGACTCTATGGTAGAGTATTTTCATGCTAGCATTCACCTAGAGGGTGGGGAGAGAGAAGAAAAAAATAGCTGGAGAAAGTGATCCTCTCAGTCTTATCCTGTGTGGTCTCTTCTTCTCTGGTGAAAGATGCTCACTTAGGGCAACCCCTCAGTTTTGGTGATGGGATGATGATGAAATCTCTCATCCACAAAATGTCAAATTTGACCCTGAGCACACACTTTTTGAAGACTTCTTCCTAGGCACCCATCAGTACCATCCATTTCCCCAGCACTCAAGAGACCCCATCCCACCACCAGGAACCTCAGTGACTGATGCACAAGACACAACAGTTACTGTCCCTTTTCTCACAGCTCGAACACCAGATGTGAGTTCAGGTATCAAGGAAAAGTTTAAGAGAATTGCCCGAAAATTCAGAATTCCAAAAGAAAACATACTTGACCTAACCAAAACAGGTAGGTTTTGCTATCTCTCATTTTCTCTTCCAAAATTTTCATGTTAAAAAAATTAAAGAGAAAAACACACCTCCATTAAGTATTTATTTTGCTCACCTGAAAAGCTGTTTACATTCTGTCAGAGAAATCAGTGGGGTTGGTGTTTGAATGTGCTCTCTTCTGCCTCTGCAGATCGCTGTCTCCAGGCCCAAGAGAACCAAGAGGCCCAGGACTCCAGGTTAGTGATGTCTGATAGAGAGGGTCTGGCCCAGAAATCATTGCCTTCTGGTACATTAGGGGTTCATGTCCAAGGACTCCAATAATCTTTTGTGAAGAAAGCGTGTGGGTAAAGCTTGAATTCGTAGTTGGACCTCCTGGATTCAGGATCCACTTCTCCCAGGAGCTTCAGAGCAAATGACCTAAACAATAAAAGAAAAGAATGATGTTTACCTCACAGAAGGACCGTGTGCATGGCATCCTCGTGAAAAGGGCTCAGTTATTTTACATGCTACAAATCATTAAGACTTCATGTTTGAAATAGGGAAAGAGTAATAAGAGGATGTGAGTGAGACGCTCCAATACATTTCTGTTGGTGGTCTGTCTTGCAAGCCTTGAAGACCATCTCATTCTTTATCATTGGCAAAGGTGTGTTTCTCTGATCTCTGTACATCCTCAACTTCTGATCGGGGAATAAAGCTGTCTGAACTTTCGGTATCTTCCCACTTGGAAAATAGCTCCAGGCTCCTCGTCTGTTGTCTACATCACATCTATTATGGAGTTTCATTCAGAAAATGTATGGGCAGGTCTTAGCTACTATGGCTTGCATAAAGTCAGCATTTCATAAGAGGTAGTAGCCGTATAAGGCTTTTGTCAATCTTCGTCCACAAAGGAAAACTTCTTCAGGACTTTTCATGCTGAAGATGGCAGAAGGAAGCCTGAGACCCTTCATTGATTCCTCTCTATTTTGTATAGACTCACTTGATAAATGTGGGAACCGCAAAAGAACAAAACAGCCATTGACTCAATGCCCTCTTTCCCGCTGTTCTGGCAAGGAACGTAGGTTACAATGCATGTTGATATCCATCTCTTCACAATTTTCTATGTCATAGAAATTCATGTGCCCTAACTTCCATCCAGGAAGTGCTTAATGAGCTTCTGTGTTCTTTTTCTTATCTGCTTATTTAGTGCTAAGTGAATACTTCCTCACCTGAGCTCTGGGGTCTGCCCTTCCATCGTCTCCCTCCATCATCTTGTGACAAGTCCTTTAACCTGATGGCTATCACGATCATAGTGAAGGCATGTTCTCTGCATCATCGAAAACTTTCGTAACTGTCTGCAAATATTCATGGCTTACCTGGATTTGAAAGTGTTCTGCAAATTTCCGACTCTCTGTGTTCTACCCAGGAAACCTCTACCCAGAGTAAGAGCTTCTTCAACCTGCTCAATAAATGATAACCCTTGCAGCCATGTGGTTGTTTTTGTTTATGTGAGAGATGTGGGGCTGAGAGTGAGCAAATGGGGGGATTCCCTTGGACCCAGGTGTATCATCGTCCTCTAGCTTCTCAGAAATTTCCCCAAGTTTTGGGATTGACCCTCCTGTGCAGTAAATCTCTGTCCCAGCTCATGATGCTTTCTCTGATTTGTCTAGTTTTTAGTGACCTGATAAGACAAGCTATAAGAATTTCCTGCTGGCTCAGTCTAGGTCCTTGCCTCTCAAAGATTTGCAGAGAGCAGCTAAAAGTCATGTATATAAAACCAATAGTCCAACACCTAAATCTTTCTACTTCTCTTGGCTGCACAGCCTGCATCAGCACACGGTCTCTCTTCCAAGGCCCAGGAAGCCTCCATCTGACCAAAAGCTTTCTCAGTATGTGAGGAGACTCATCATCTTTCCAGGCTCTCACAAGCAACATCTTGGTGCCAATTCCAGCCTTCCTCCAGTCAGTCAGTCACAAATTGCAGTTTCTCATGATCACCTCAGTTAGTAAGTTTGTACCATACCCTATATTTATGCCTAAGTAGTCTTGGCTAATAAAAATCATGATAAAGCCAGACATTGCTCTTTCCTGGAGCTCTAGGTTTATTCAAGGGCCTCTGAAATGTAGTTCACTCCACATCTTTCATGATCATATCTGAAAATATTTACCTCTGGTTTTCTTAAAGATCGTATGAATATAACCACATTCCAGGTGTGGGTGAATGACCATTCATATTCTGTATAGTCGACTCATTAATGCACAAGTATCTTGCCAGTCTAACTTGCTTTGAATGTTTTTATTGACATGGACATATCTGGACTTTGAAGACTCTTTATTGTTTCCTGGACGTCTACTATAATATTGAGTCTCAAGCTCTAAACAGTAATTGCTCTTTATTGCGGTGAATAGTCACCCAGGGCTGTGACATCCCTAGGAAAGAAATGGGCACAATGTTTAAAATTGGAGAACAGTGTAGCTGTGTGGACATGTCCATTTGTTCCTGATGGTACTAAATCAATGTCGCTAACATATTAATTTCATAATAGATTTCATTATCGGAAAATATAAATGGAAAGGTTCTTGACTGAGTAAAAGGGAGCTACGAGATCTTGTCTATCTCTTTGTTATCGTTAGCCGAAACAGGTGTCCCTCCGGGGCCATTTGGGAAGATTCAGCAAGCCATCCACAGATGCTGTGATTAGTGTTGCCTCAAAAGGTCCACACATGAACTGAGGCCAGCTGCCAGCAGTGTGAATCTAGGCACTGCTCAGCAAGGAGAACCTGATTTGCCGAGCATATACCTGGAGGTTGGAACCTATGATGGGAGAGGTGGAGTTTCAGGGGATCTTGTGGGCAGAGCAACCTCTGTTATTCAGTTTGATGACATCGCCACTTTTGCTGGCCTGAGACTGTGCTATGAGAATGGGGAGGGCTCAACAGGGAACAATGAATGCCACAGGCATATCTGTACAGGGCAGGTCTCACCTTGGCCTTCAACCCCACAACTCAGTGTTCCCCTGAAAGTCCCTGCACAGCTGAACCAGCACTGGTGCTCAGAGAGTGCAGGTCCATCACCATGAAAGTCTGCTTAGGGACATGGCCCTTTTAAAAGAAGTCTGCAGTTGCTGCTCTGCTTCTGTCCCACTCAGCTGCCTGGGACTGTGAAGACTTGCATCCCTGCCACGTACTACCTTCTGTCCTTGCAGGGTGATATCTTAGATTTCTCCCAGTTATATGGCTTGTTCATCTAGATCCCAGGTGATACTAACTTGACATTTGCTCCTGGTTTCTGTTGCCAGTTTGATTTAGGCTCCAGAGGGATCCACCATCTATGTCATATTCTTTCCACTTGTTTTGTTTATTTAACCATAGTGATTATTGTGAGTTTCTGCTTGTATGAAGATATGTTATTGACTTTTGTAAGCTGAGCTCTCTAACTACCTCGGTGAAATTTTTTATCAGTAATCGTAATATAACTGGTAATACTTTTTGCATTCTGTAGGTCTTAAAGTACATGATCATAATATCTGCAAATAACCTTTTTGGTGACCTCTTCCAGGACTTATACTTCTGTCTGTCTGCCTATCTGTCTGTAACTCAGTCTGTCTGTTTCTCTTGTCTCCCCTCCTTTAAATTCAGCCAGAATCTCCAGGATTTCTTTAAACTCAATTTTTCATCAGAGGTTGGCAAAGAATGGCTTATTATCGCTAAATCCAGCCAAGTGCATGCTTTTCCATATGCCCTGAGCTAAGAACAATTGCTGCCAATGTGATCTTAGGAAAGCTCATTTTCAGCGCCAGTTAAAAAAAAAATTCCAAAAAATTGTGTTTCCCATAAGAATTTCAATCTCACTCACTAGTAGACCATGTTTCCAAATGAAAATATTAAATTTTATATTCTATTTGATTTTCATGAAAAAATGTAAATGTTTTTTCTCTATTAGATTAGGACCTATGTAGTATATTAGCTTTTACCTCTTGGCCTGCAAGACCATAAATATTTTTATATGGCCTTTTAGAGGAAAATGTTACTGACCTCCCTTTTTATACCATGACCTTTCCCCTGACTGCCATTTACTATAGTAATTGGTGCTGCACTGTCCTCCAAATAAACAAGTTTGTGACAAGAAGACCTGAGAGTGCATTCCGTAAATAAGTCACTGGATCATGTGACTGTGGGATTAAGAAGATATTTTTAACTTGTGCTGGTGCTGCTTCGTTTTATGTCTTGAATGACTTGAAACTGATTGGAGCACAAGTGGATAAATGTCAAATAAACTCCAGAGTAAATGTGAAATCAGTACACCCTCTGCAGCTTTGGTTTTTCAGAGCAACAAGGAAAACTGCACATCTCTCTTCCTGGCTCTGAGGACTTTGCAATTTGAGTCTGATCCCAGGACAGACTTCACTTGAAAGTGTTTGCTCCTGGAAGCAGACCCATCAAGGTACAAGCTGTTACTCTTAAAAGTTAACATTTCTGAAACCTTGTTCTGCTTCCTACAAAAATTTTACAATGGCTCTCCTTGCTTTTTAGCACAACGGACAATGACTGGCTGCCCCCTTGGTATAGGGATGTAGAGAACTGGAGTTCCAGCTTGTTTACAAGTCCTGGGAAAGAGGATCTGGTCAGCAGCACAAACAGCATTTAGCATCTGCCAGGATTCCATATGTGTGTTAGGCTTCCCAAGATTTTGTTCAATCTCAATTGTAATGCCACAGTTTTCCTCAGGTACTCCATGAACACTCACATGTCTGGATCCTTGTCCTTACCCTCAAATCTGCATTTCCCACATTCACATGAGGTTCTGTCCTTCCTCATGGGTCCCTTTACACAGAGGACTCCTTCAAACCACAACTATAATGTAGTATTATTTCACCACCTTTCTTAAGTGACCTCTCATGTTTCTTTGCTTACTGCCTTTGCCCATTTCTGACAAGGTAAATGCAATAATTTCAAGGAGGTGATTCTCTTCCCTGCAATATTCCACACCTAAAACAGTGCTGAGGGTGTTGTAGGTCCTGCATTTCAGTGGCTTTGTCAAGGAGTGGCCCAGACTGGCACAGAAAAGCCTTGAGACTTGCTTCCATCACCAACAACTCAACAAAGGGCAGTTCCACATGTCTCTGCTTCAGGATTTGTAGAAGTTCTCTATATGATTCAAAAGTGCAGTCAAAGTTGAAAAAAATTCATATAAAGATTGAATGATTTGGATTAGCCATGTATTTCTACAGTAGAAACCTGAGAACTAGAGCAAAGAGGGTGGAAAGTGGGTGTTGGGGAGGAGGTGCTGAGGCTTGAGGGAAAGCGGGCCACTGCCCCATACAATGCTCTGCAGAGAAGGAACGGCATGGTCGAAGACTCACTCCCATTTTCAGAGAGCTCCAGAGAGTGGATTAGGTATCCTTACAGGTGGTCAGTCGAAAGTCCAAGGCTTAGGCTTTTCTCCCTGCTGGAGGTCTGGCACCTCTGAGTGTCCATTGCCAAGAATCTGTTACACAGCTAACCAAAAGTTTTTAGGAAACCTGTTGCTTCTTGGTGGTCACCGCGCAACATGCAGGCACTGCAGTCCCAGAGCTATGCTCAGAAAGAGCCTGGAGACCTCGGGCCTAGTCAGGCAATGTCTATAGAGCCTCCTTAGTGGCCACTGGGATTTTTCTAAAGGCCTGGTGCTCAGGCTGGCTTCCCAGGTTTACTGCAGGCCAGAGAAGCTATTTGGTATGGAGAAGAGAGGTATATATAGGCCAAGGAAGTTTCAAGAAACTAGAGGGTCTCAGGACACATCTGGCCTCTCTAAGGGAGAGGTTTGTACAGATACTCTTAGAACCTAGACATTGAAAAACTCCAAGGAAACTCTGTTGTCTGGAGACCTGCAAGAGTTTCTGAGCATAGGATTAGGACCTGCATGGGCCTGTGTTGGCAGAACTCACAGCTGTGTGGACTTTGTTAGAGAAAGCTGCCCTCATATGTATCAAGGAACCACAAGCCCTAGCTCATTAGAGCTCAGGGACCATGTAGGTGTTTCTGAACCTGAACCTTCAAAGCAGGGTAGCTGGGAAGACCGCATCATGCTAGAAGTGAGTGGTGTGTTTCATAGTTATCACTCACACTCATCCCACTCTGCCTTAGTAATTGAGGTGGCAGCTTTCCCCAAAGTGCCCCGGGTCACACCTCTGCCTCCTCACAGAGGCCTGTGTGTTAGTGAAGGGTGCAGAAGTCCTAGTTTTGTCCTGAAAATGGGTCTTCACATCTGAAATGAAAAATCATGCTCATGAAAATTAGAGGTTCCGAGTGAACATGCTAACTGGAAAGTTATGTTTGATTTTTAATAATAGCTTTTTAATGTGTAATTAATGATTAGTGCACATGTGAAAGTGTAAAATTGAATGAGGTATTACAGGAATGTTCCCAGGAACCTATTGTCCCACTCAGGGAAGTGTTTAGCATTGACCTCGGCAGTTCTCCCTGTGCATCTGGAATTCACCCTCCTACAGTGCCATCCAAGCCCTAGGCCACATCTGATCCACTTCCTGTTTGTAGCGTGTGCATTTTGGAGAGATTTATACAAGCTCAGTCATCAGTATGTTCTATGTTTTGTTGTTTTTCAGGCTATTTTCACTCAGCATAATTCTTTTGAGATTCATTCATGTTGCATTTACTAATACTCTGTTCCTATTTACAGTCCCTTATTCTGTTCCATGGATATACCACTGACTGTTTACTCCATTCTCTTGAAGGATATTTTGCTTGGTCCTAATTCCCATCTATTACAAATAAAGTTTCTGTGATAATTCTTGGAGTACTCCAATATGGACACGTTTACCTTTCTTTGGTTGCATGTGGTAGAGGAATGGTCATTCATATCTGTCAACATAGGAATCATCGAAACCCGGAGAGAACTTTTCCAGGGTTTCCTTGAGCAAAACTGACATCATATGCCACGGAGGAGATCTCAGATGTCTTGGAAAATAACAGTTTCACAGCCTCCATTATACATTTGAAATAAAGAAGAGAAGTAAGGAAGATTACATGAAGTTGGAATGGCCCCACACCTTACATTGATTGACACAAATATCCATGAAGATTTAGATATTAAAAACACAAAGACAGTGAAAAATTCTGTGGAAAATGTCTTCATTTCTGATATTCTGTTTTAGCACACAAAAAAACTTTTCAGAACCAGAAAATAACAATCTGGCTGTCTGCTTGAGTGCAGAGTTAGGAGTGCTGATGGGATTGGATACTTATGATGTGTACACCAGTGTAGCTGATCTTCCAGCCTCATATCCAGGAAGAATAGGGTTCGCCTTGCAAATTTCATTGCTCACAGACTGCCCTGTTTCTTCAAGAGAATAAAACAGAGAAGATAAAATACACAACCCTTGCCACTATTTATCAAGCTCAGTTCCTTTGTCTCAGGGACAGGACTACCTACATACAGCCCATGATGGCTGAAGTAATATGGATCTTGAAATACTTGTGACTGAATATTGGTTGAGCATGTTCTAGGAATGATCACACAAGGAGCTGGAATGACTTTATAGTGCAGACCACCCATAGATACCGCCTAAGTTCACTGGCTTATGCGCAGTTCCTCTCCTGACACTGTGCTCTCTGTTTTGTGGGGTGCAGAACAAAACCATTAGTAGAAGGTGAAATAAGATGTAGATTATAAGCAGCCCAACTGGGGACACTGGGCCTAATTCACGACATTCTTCTCATCAGGAATCCTTTTTTACACATGCTCTGCACATTTCCATACCCACCCCAGCTTTCAAGATCTCCCCCATGTGCCACTTTCCCCAGGTATAATTCTAGGAACTGACCATGCCAAAATAGAACAGACTATAACTGAATTTTGTATGTGCATCTTCCCATGAATCCCTACAGTAGCCTATAAGCAGGTCCAATAATCCCAAAGAGAGGAGCAAAAGGCTACAACAAATAAAATCTGTCTTCATGGCTTCAAAATTGCAGAGAGAAGCATGAAGAAAAGGTCTACTTGATTTGAAAGCCTGAGATATTCAGCACTCATACATGATGCCATATCATGCCCTGTGACCAACAGTGGTCTGTACATGGTCCCACTTGGTTAGGGTGCTCCACATGCTTGGTGAATCAGGCTTATTGGGTGTCCAGGGTGTACAGAGAGCATTTCACGACCGTCTCTGAAAGGTTTGGAAAGAAGTAATGACATCTTCTATGTGTCCATGCCTTTTTGTGTCTTAGGTGCATAGTTAGTTACACATAATAACTAAAGATTTGTTCATTCATCAAGAAACAAGAAAGGCAGCAGTGGTCAAATTCAGAAAATAAGTCTAAGAAAGTAAAATGTGCTCTATTCCAGACACCATAATTTAGAGATGTTCATTTATTGACGATAACTTCATCTACTTGAATGCTTTGTGATAGGTGCTAACACTTTTGGTAGAGACAGTTTCTTTGTTCTGAGGGTCATTGTCATGGAGACGGTCACCTAATTGCCCACGATGAGTGAAATGTAGGCACCCTATGTATTCCACTTCCCAGTTCGACTCCATTTTTGCCACACATAATTGGCTTTCTGATTGAGAGGCAGGCAACCATTTATGGCATTCACTATTTTTCTTAAGTATGTGTTTTGAGGACTTTAAGGTCACTAGTTAGATCTGATGGAGTTGAGATTGACAAGTATCAAATGGGCAGGAACAATCTTGGCCTGACGACAGTGAATACAGACCATCTCCTAGAGCGGGAGGAGAAAAAGTAGTGCATAGCAGACAAAAAAACTGGACCCAGAATGAACATAAAGATGAAAGAGTGGGGAGTGAAGCCACTCACTCTTATTTGCTGCCATGATGAAGCTGCGGTTCTGTGTCTGGGGCTCACTCTTGTCTGTGCGCGTCCAAAAGGAAACCACAAAGTTGTGAAAAAGAACGTAGATGTTTGAAAGGTAGAGTCAGTGGATCAGAGTGACTTGGGACTATGGAGAGTGGTTTGGAGAATTCTTAGGCAAGGGAGTTTTACTGGAAGGCAGGAGTCTTTTTGGAATAGTATATACAGGGGTTTGTTCCAGGCTTTGGAACAAACTAAGAGGAACACTCGACCTGAGCTTCTATTTACTGTTTGCCTCAGCTTTAGGTGTCCAGGCCCAAAAACCAGAGTTGAAGGAGTCAAGTGTTCATGTGCTGTTCTTATTCTGTTTTCCTTACCCAATCATTTCCCAGTCTCGTTGCAGTTATCAGGGGAGTGGTATACCATTTTCTTGGCCTCAAACTTCAAAGAAGTAATCAAAGAAAATGGTCTCATTAGGGCTTTTGTGGACTACGTCAAGGTCTTGGATAATTCTTCTCTGGCATTAAATTTCATGTGAAGTAAGTTCAGAGTTCTTTTGGAAAGAAGGCATTGGAAGAAGGAAAAAGAGAAGCCTGAGTTTTGTTGGGGCCTCTAGATACACACACATACACACACACACACTCACAAAGACACATACTTGTATGCTCATTCACTGTGGCCTTGTTTCCAAATTTATGGATCCTCATATGCAATGATTATGGACCTTTTCTAAATCAGGAGGTCACATTTCTGACAGAATTAAGTTAAAATGAGAGCAGAGGAGATAAGGTGGTGAGAGGTATGTGATTCATTTCACATTCTGCAATGCATCTTGCTTAAAAACTCAGGAATGGTACCAAAGCGTATTGATCTCTAGACACTATTTCTTACTAGTTGAGTGTCCATGAAAATTCATCTCTCTCCACCCCATTTCTTCTCTGAATTAAAGAGAATGTTAATAATTTTCTCTTATATTTTATGTGAAGTCTGATTTAGTCAATGTCTATAGAGCACTCATCTGAGAGGCTAGACACCTGAATACTCAGCTAATTATCTACACAAGTAGCTATAGTAATAGTAATAGGAAGTCATAGTAGAATAATAGTAATATAAGTATTTGAGTCATCATTAATGTGTCAAGTTATGTGGAATAATGGAAGTAAAGCTATTTCATATTTGTACCTAAAATTTTCAATACCAAGTGAAATCAAGAGTCCTAGAGACTGAAGGATCCAGTTCCATTAATTTCTCTTGGGCATCTATTCCTTCTGTTTTACAGGATAAATGATGACTGTGTTCCAGTTTTTTTGGTTGCTAACAAAACATCAGAGAATGGTGCATGTAACATAAGATGTAAGTATACAAAAAATCTTTCTCCATCTACTGCCAACGGCAAGGGATTTGCTTAACCCTAATACCTTTAGGATCAATTCCTGTTCAATGCTTATTTAGGTAATATAAATAGGGCCAACTAATGGCCAGTACACTCAATCTGTGAGAACTGCATGTGTATAACAGCCAATGCCTGACACATAATGACACCAGATCAAGATGGCAGTTGGGTAATATTCCTTCTGCAACTAAAGTGGCAAAAAAAAAAAATTGAGTAAATTGTCAGGACAGCAGCTTATTCAACGTCCACTGAGATGCTTTCTGGTGGCCTCAGTATAGCACATTGTTGGGTAGAAATGCCAGTGGAAGTTAAGCACAAGATGCATAGTTGGCAGAGATGGCCGATGGAGGTCAGTGAGTCTCATGAACAGTGATAGAGCACAAATTATCAGTGTGGCTGATATCATCTGTTATCAGTGTTCAATACCCATGGTAGAAATCCTGCAGAAGTCAAGTCTATTGTTTCAACTTCTGATGTAGCCCAATGTGTAGAATATAACTTCCATTCCATGGACAAAAAAGGTCTGAGCTGTATTCTGTCTCTTCCGCAGACCCTGGTTTGGATATGATCCACATAATGGAAGCCGTCTATGATGACTATATGATTGTTCATTTCTTCAGTTCCGACTCTGAGAGCTCATTCTATGATATCGAACTCTATGGTAGAGTATTTTCATGCTGCAGTCATCTTTGGGGTGGAGAGAGAGGAGAAAATAGAAGGGCTGGTGACAACGTAATCCTCTCAATTTTACCTGCGTGGTCTTTCCTTCTCTGAAGAGACTTGCTAACCATGGGCTACCACTCAGCTTCGGTGGTGGGATGAAGATGAAATGTCTCATCCACAAAATGTCAAATTGGACACAGTAAACACTTGTTTAAGACTTCAGCCTAAGCATCCATCCATTTATCCATTTCCCACCCCTCGGGAAACCCCACCCCCTTGCCAGGAACCTCAGGGACTGATGCACAAGACACAACAATTACTGTTCCTTTCCTCACAGTCTGAACACCAGATGAGATTTCAACAACTACAAAACACTTTACAAGATTTTTCCAGAAATATGAAATTCCAAAGGATAATGTACTTGATCTAACCAAAACTGGTAGGTTTTGCTATCTCTCCTCTTATCTTCCAAAATTTTCATGTTACTAAAAGAAAAAAGTCCAAGAGAATTAAACGTCTCTATTTAGTCTTCTTTTTGCTCACCTGAAAACTCATTTGCATTTTGTCTGGGAAATCAGTTGGGATAGGTATTTGAATGTGCTCTACTCTGCCTCTGCAGATCGCTGTCTCCAGTTCTGAGAGAATCAAGTGGCCCAGGACTTCAGGTTAGTGATGTCTGATGGAGAGGGCCTGGCCCAGCTGTCACTACCTTTCAGTACATTAGGGGTTCATGTCCAAGGACTACAATAATCTTTTCTGAAGGAAATATGTGGGTACAGCTTGAAATTGTACTTGGACCTCCTAGACTCAGGATCCACTACTTCTAGGAGCTTTGAGCCAATGACTTAAGCATTAAAAAAAATAATGTTTGCCTTACAGAGGGACCATGTAAATGTCATCCTGGTGAAAATGGCTCAGTCATTATACATGCTACAAATCATTAAGACTTCACATTTGAAACAGGGAAAGAGTAATAAGAGGATGTTTGTGTGATGCTCCAATATGTTTCTGTTGGTTGTTCATCTTGTAAGCCCAAAGGCCTACCCACCATTTATTTTTTGGTGAAAGCGTCTCTCTCTGATCTCTGCACATCATCAACTTCTGATCTGGGAATAGAGCTGTCTGACCTATCGGTATCTTTTCACTTAGAAAATAGTTTCAGGTTCCTCATCTGTTGTCTACATCAGATTTATTGTGGAGTTTCATTCAGAAAATGTATGGAAAGGTCTTAGCTACTATGGCTTGCATAATAAGAGGTAGCTAAATAAAGCTTTTGCCAGTCTTCGTCCACAGAGGAAAACTTCTTCAGGACTTCTCATGTTGAGGATGGCAGAAGGAAGCCTACAACCCTTCATCAATTCCGCCTTCTTTTGTGTAGACTAAATTGAGGGCATGTTAAGTTTGGAACAGCAAAGGAACAAAACAGTCATTGACTCAATGCCTTCTTTCCCCCTGTTCTGGCAAGCAACGTAGGTTAGAATGCATGTTTATATACATCTCTTCACAATTTTTCTATGTCATAGAAATTCCTGTGTCCACTATGCATCCAGGATGTGCTTATTGAGCTTCTGTGTTCTCTTTCTCATCTTCTTATTTAGCTCTAATTGAATACTTCCTCACCTGAGCTCCGGGATCTTCCCTTCCATCATCTACCCCCATCATCTTGTGACAAGTTCTTTAACCTGAGGGCTATCACAATCACAGTGAAGGCATGTTCTCTGCATGGGTAAGATCCTCTGTAACTGTCTGCAAATACGCATGGCTCACCCAGATTTGAAAGTGTTCAGCAAATTTCCAACTCTCTGTGTCCTACCCAGGACAACTCTACCCTGAGTAAGAGCTTCCTCTACCTGCTCAATAAATGATTATCCCTGCAGTCATGTGCTTGTCTTTGTGTATATGAGAGATGTGAGCCTAGGAGAGAGTGAATGGAGCGACTTCCTTGGACCCGGGTGTATCATCATCCTATAGCTTCTCAGGACCCTCCCCGAGTTTTGGGATTCTCCATCTCACTCAGTAAATCTCTATCCCAGCAAGTGCTGCTTTCTCTTTGGTTTGTTTATTTCTTTGAGACCTGATAAGACAAACTGTAAGAAATTTCTGCTTGCTCTGTTATGTCCCTTCCTTTCAAAGCTTTGCAGAAATCAGCTAAAAGTCATGGATATACAGCCAATATTCCAACACCTGACTCTTGATACTTCTCATGGCTGAAGAGCCTGTATCAGCACATGGTCTCTCTTCCAAGGCCCAGCAAGCATCCATCTGACCAAAAGCTTTCCCAGCATGTAAGGAGACTCAACAGCTTTCCAGTCTCTCACAGGCGACAACTTGGTGCCCAATCCCAGCCTTCCTCCAGTCAGTTGGCCACATATTTTAATTTCTGTCAACCTCCTTAGCCAGTAATTCTCTCCCATACTCCATAGTTTCACCAGGTAGCCTTGGCAAATGAAAATCATTATAAAGCCAGACATTGCTCTTGTTCCTGAAGCTCTAGGTTCGTTCAAGAGTCTCTGAAGTGTAGATTAATCCACGGCTTCAATGATCATATCAGAGGATGTTTAACTCTGATTTCCCTAAAGATCATATGCATGTAACCACATTTTAGATTAGGGTGAATGACCATTTATATTTCACATAGCAGCCCCATTAATGCACAAATATCTTGCCAGTCTAAAATGTTTTGAATGTTCTCATTGACTTGGACACATCTGGACTTTGACAACTTCTTACTGTTTCCTGGACATGTACTACAATTTTGAATCTTTACTCTGTAAACAGTAATTGCATTTTATTGAAGCAAACAGTAACCCTGGCACTGCATTGTCCCTAGCAAAGAAGCGGGTGCATGTTTAAAATAGAAAAACAGTATACCTGTGTATCCATGTCCATTTTTTTCTGATCATAGTGAATCAATGTTGCCTCTGATTCCATAACAGATTTTATTATCAGAAAACAGAAATGGAATGTTACTTGACCAAGTAAAGAGTAGTACAAAATCTCGATTATCTCTTCATTATCATTAGATTAGATACAAATCATCCAATGAAGAAAGCAGTTGTTGGATGATATGTGCTACCATTAGCATTAACTTGAAAAGACACACGGAAAAATGCAATGTATTATTCATGGTTCCTATATATGTGTCGATGTAGTGCTTCTCATGATGTGTACTTGAATCTCCTGGGTCTTGATAACCTGCAGGTTTTGACTTAGCACATTGGGTGTGGGACCTGAGATTCCGCTTTTGAAAAGGTCCCCAAGATACCAGTGCTGTGCACCTTTGAGAGAGGCGTCAAGCAGGAGAGTGAAATTCTCCTTACCTCCTTCAATGCATCAAGGCCTTGGGTCATTTAGCTCCACTGGACACTGAAACTTCTTAGTTGTGCTTCCCTACTCCTACACAAGTGTTCTCTTCTTTGAATAGCTGGTAAAAATGAGGGATGACACTCCCTCTTGCATCATCATGCTAATGTCAAACAGATCAGGTATCATTTCACCTGAAAGACACATACACACACACATACATACAGACACACACACACACACACACAGACACTGAGTTTAACTTTCTGGAGTATCTCAAAAAATAAGGGCTCAAATGAAAGGTGTAATCAAACATCAGGGGGAGCAGTGTGACTACACTGGGGTACACGTGGCTCAAGGATTTGGGGCCAAACTATGGCCAGTCTCACTGGGTATTTTTGCCCATCACATTTATGGAAAGTGGTTTTTCACTAGTCCCTTTTCAGCCTACTACCACCACACTTTCCACAAATAGAACTTAGGATCTGATCATAAATTGAGTTGGTCAAAGGAAGGGAAATAAATCTGTTGCAAAGAGCACTGTGGCATGTTATTCCTCATGCCAGCAAGTGAGAATTAGGATTTTCAGTAGATCCTGCATGTCACACTTCCTTCTAAGAGTTAACAAGTTATCCAAGTAACGTCTGCTTGTGTATTAGAAGTACAGTGAGGAAGCTCCATTGTTATCATTCACTTGGACAGGACAATTCCATATTAGCTTTCTGGTTGTGCTGGAACAATCATCGCAACCTTGCTTGCTTAACAGCTCGAGTTATTACAGTATCATTTCGGAAGTGCTCACTGGGTTAAAAACAAGTGAGCTTGATGTCATCAATTTCTTCAGATCATCTTCTAAGTTCGTCCTTAGAGTTTTAAAATTCTCTCTTTCGTGGTCTTCATGTGTATTGTTGGTTGTTAAACCTGTCTATTTTTCACAGCATTTGCTTTTGTTTTTGTTTTTTCCTTTTTTTATCTTAATTGAACTATAATAGATTATTAGTTGCTTCTGTTTACATTGTACAACTCAATGAGTGTTTGTTACTCTTCTGGCCTACAATTATATACCAGTTTCAGGTTATTGCATAATGGTCAGATATCCACATAACTCCAAAATGTTCACACCAGTAAATCTCTACCCCACTGCTCCCTTATATATTTATTACAGCATTATTAGCCATTTCTCCATGCTACATCCTATGTCTGAATGTCTATTCTTCAAGTATGCATTGGACCTCTTAATACTTTTGCCTTTATTTTGGTACTCCAAACCTCTTGGGAAGATTTAGCAAGCAATCCACATTAGCATTGTCTGAAAAGACCACACCAAATCTGAGGCCAGCTGCCTCTAGTTGTGAGTTTTAGCGCTACTCAGAAAAGAGCACCTGATTCTGCAACGATATACCTGGATGTGGCTTAAGTCATCCCCAAGATGGGAGAGGTAGAGTTTCAGGGGTTCCTCTGGGCGTAGCGACCTCTGTTATTCAGTTTGATGACATCTCTTCTATGACTGTGCTGAGACTGCACACTGAGAGAGGGGAGTCCTCGACAGCAAAAGATGAATGTCTCGGGCAGATCTGTACAGGGTGGGACTCACTTTGTCCTTCATTCCCACCATTAAGTGTCCTCCAGTAAGTCCCTGCACAGCCGAAGGAGCACTGTTGCTCAGCAAGTGCAGGTCCATCACCATGAGTTTTTTTCTGGGACATGGTTCCTTTAAGAGCAGTCTGCAGTTGCTGCCTCAGCTTCTGTCTCACTCAGCTGCTGGGGACTGGGCAGGCTCCAGGCTTTGCCCGTCCTTCTGTCCTTGCAGGGTGATTTCTTCGATTTCTCGCATTGTATGGCTTGTTCATCTAGATCCAGAGGATTTTACCTTGTCTTTGCTCTTTGTTTCTGTCACAACTTTGATTTAGACTCTGGAGAGATGAACAGAGTCTCTACCATGTACATCATTTTCTTTCCACCCGTTTTGTTGTTTTAAACTATAGTGATTAGCATGAGTTTCAGCTGGTATGGATAAATTATTATTGTCTTGTAAGTAGAGCTTTCTAGCTACCTTGATGAAATTTGGTAATACTTTGTGGATTCTGTAAGTTTAAAGTATATGATCACATTATCTGCAAACAATGTTGTTGGTGATCTTTTCACTGTCCTACACTTCTCTCTCTCTCTCTCTCTCTCTCTCTCTCTCTCTCTCTCTCTCTCTCTCTCTCTCTCCCTTGTTTGTAAAGACAGTGAGAAAATCCAGGCATTCAAAACCAGGTATCTATCAGAGGGTGGCAAACAATGGCTTATTATCTCTAAATCCAGCCAAGTGCATATTTTCCCTTATGCCCCAAGCTAATAACATTTGCAACCAATGTGATCTTAGAAAAACTCATTTTCAGATGCAGTTAAAAAAATTCCAAATGTTGTATTTTTCATAAAAATTGCTTTCTCAGTCACTAGTAGACCAAGTTTCAAAAAACAACAACATTAAACTCTACCATGAATTTCATGAAAAAATGTAAATATATTTTCTCTATTAGATTAGGACCTATGTAGTATCTTAGATTTTACCTGTCGGCCTGCAAGATCTAAATATTTCTACAAGGCCTTTAAAAAACAAGTTAGCGTCCCCTTTTTTATACCATGACTTTTCCTCTGACTGCCTTTGCTATAGTAATTGGTGCTGCACTGTCCTCCAAATAAAAAGTTGGTGTCATGGTGACTCTCAGAGTGCCTTCAGTAAAAAGATCACTGGATCATGTGACTTTGGGAGTAAGGAGGTATTCTTAACTTGAGCTGTTGCTGTTCCCCTTTAGGTCGTGAATGACTTGAACCTGATTGGAGCACATGTAGGGAAACATCAACTAAACTTCCAGAGTAAATGCTAAATCAGGACATCCTGAGGTTATTTGCATTTCCAGAGCAAAAAGGAAGACTGCATATCTCTCTTCCTGGCTCTGAGGACTTTTGCCATTTGAGTCACTGATCCCAGGACTGACTTCACTTGAAACTGTTTGCTCCTGGAAGCAGGCCCATCATGGTACTAGCAGTTATCCTCAAAAGATAGCAATTCTAAAACATTGTTTCACTGTCTATACATTTTTTACGATGGTTGTACTTGCTTCTTTGCACTAGGGACAATTACAGGCTGCACTCTTGTTATAGACACAGAGAATTGGAGTGCCCACTTGTCATGAGAGCGAGGCCGAGAAAGACCTGCTGTGCAGTACAGACAATGATCAGCACCTGCCAGCATTCCACATATGTCTTAGGCTTCCCGTGTTTCTGTTTACTCTCAAATGTTATGCACAAAATTTTCCTCAAATACCCCACAAACCCTCACATCCCTGGACCCTTGTCCTTCCTGCTCTCTTTGTGTGAAATACTTGCCCTCATATCTGCATATCCCACAGCCTCAGGAGGTTCTGATCCTCATGTGTGTCACTTTACATAGAGGACTCCTTAAAACTGCAAGTATAAAGTAGTATTATTTCACCACCTTTCTTGAGTGACCTCTCATATTTCTTTTTTTTTCTTGCCTGTACCCATTTCCTACAAGGTAAGTGCAATGAGGTCAAAGAGTTGATTTTCTTCCCCACAATATCCCGCACCTGAAAGAGTGCCAAAACTTTCAAAGGTCCCCCATGTCGGTTCTTTCATCGAAGAGTGTCCTTGTCCTGCAAAGGGAAGCGTTGAGACTCGCTTCCATCACTGACAGGAGAGTGGAGGGCAGTTCCATGTGTCTTCTGCTCCAGAATTTGTAAAAATACCCCAGATGATTCAAAATTGCAGACAAAGTTGAAAAACTTTCATGTAAGAATGGAATGAGTTGGATAAGCCGCTTATCTATACAGTAGAATTCTGAGTACTAGAGTGATGATGGTAAGGAGGGAGAGTTTGAAAGAATGATGTTGGGCATTGGGGTAATGCAGGCCACTGCCCCATACAATGCTCTGCAGAGGGGAAGGGGCTGGTGAAAGACTCGCCCCAGTTATCAGAGGGCTCCAGAGAGTGGGTTAGGTCCTTTCACAGGTGTCCAGTCGAAAGGCTCAGGCCTTGGCTTCTCTCCCCTGTAGGAGGACTGACACCTCTGAATGGGCATTGCCAGGAATCTGGAAAACAGCTACCTGAAATTCTGTGGGAATCCTCTTGCTGCCTGGTGGTCACTATGCACATTGCAGCCACTTATGCCCCAGAGTTCTGCTCAGAAAGAGCCTGTAGTCCTCAGGCCTAGTGAGGTAACATCTATAGTGCATCCCTAGTGACAATGGACCACTATGAGAGGCTTTTTCCAGAAGTCCTGGGTGGCAGAATGGCTTCCCCAGGTTCACAGTAGGTCAGAAAAGCCAGGTTGGCATGAAGAAGAGAGGTAAAGGTAGGCCAAGGAGGTTTCAGTAAACAGGAAGGGCAAGAATACAGCTGGCCTCTCTAAGTTGGCGGGGCCTGTACAGATGCTTATAGAACCTGGGTATTTGGAAACTCCAAGGAATCTCTGGTCTCTCTGGAGACCCGAAGTAATTTCTGAGCTTAGGATTAGGGCCTTCATGAACCTGTGTTGCCAGAACTTGCAGACAGTGCAAGCTTTGTTAGAGAAAGCCGCTGTCTAATGTGTCAGGGAACAACAAGCACTGGCTCATCAGAGCTCTGGCACAATGTAGGCGTTTCTGAACCTGAACCTTAGAAGTAGTGTCTGCTGGGTAGGCTGCTAGGGCTGGAAGTGAGTGGCTTATTTCAGAGTCTTCACTTGTACCCCTCCAACTCAGCGCCTTAGTACCTGAGGAGGCAGCTTTCCCAGAAGAGCCCTGGGTCTCATCCCAGCCTCCTCTGTGTGTCAGTGAAGGGCGAGGAAGTCATTTGTTTTGTCCTAAAAATGAGCCTTAACATCTGAAATAAAAAATCATGTTCACGAAAATTACGGTTCCAAGTGAACTTACTAACTAGACAGTTGTTTCTTATTTTTAACAGTAATTTTTTGAAGTATAATTGGCAATGAGTGCATATTTAAAAGTATAAGATTTAACATTTTTCCGGGAGGTTTCCAGGAACCTATTACCATAGTCAGGGTAGTGTTTAGCCATCTTCCTCTGTAACTCTCCTGTGCCTCTTGAATCCATCTTCCCACAGTGCACCAAAATTCTCGGCCACATCCGATCCACTTCCTCTCTGTAGAGTGTGCGTTTTGTAGATATTGATATGAACTCAGTCATCAGTATGTTCTGTGTTTCGCTGTTGTTCAGGCTATTTTCACTCAGCATAATTCTATGAGATTCATTCATGTTGTGTTTACCAATCCTCTGTCCCTTTTTACAGTTTCTTACCTTCTGTTGTACAGATATACCACTGACGTTTACTCCTTCTGTTGAAAGACATTTTGCCTGGATGTAGTTCTCATAATTACAAATAAAGTTTCTGTGGTTATTCAGGAGTACTCCCATATGGACATGTTTACCTTTTACTCGGTTGCACGTGGTAAGAAAATGGCTCAGTCATATCTGTTAATGAGGGAATCTTTCAAATCTGAAGAAAAATTTTTCCAGGGTTTCTTTGAGCAAAACCAACATTATATGCCAGGGAGGACATCTCAAATGTCTTGGAAAATAACAGTTTCATAGCCTCTCTTATGCATGTGAAATAAAAAAGAAAAGTAAGGAAGATTACATGGAAGTTGAACTGCCACAAACCTAACATTCAGCAACACAAATATCCATGAAGATTTAGGTATTGAAACACAAAGACAGTAAAAACACTCTGTGGTAAATGTCTTCATTTCTGGTTTTCAGTTTCTACACAGTATAGGAGTGTTCAGAACCAGAAAGTTACAATTAGATGCTCTGCATTGGTGCAGAGTTAGGAGTGCTGGTGGATGGGATAGAGATAGAGTGTGCAGCAGTGTAGCTGATTATCCAGCTTCATTGCCCAGAAGAATGGGGTTCATTCTGTAAACCTGATTTATATATATTTTCTGAGAAAATCAAACATAGAAGATAAAGTACACAGCCTTTGCCACTATTTATCAAGCTCAGATCTTGTATCACAGGGCAGGACAAACTATAGCTAGCCCATGATGGCTAAATAATATAGACCTAGAAGTACTTGTGACTGAATATTGGTTGAGCACGACCTAGGAATAATCACAGAAGGGCCTGGAATGAGTTTATATTTCAGGCCGCACATAGAATGCCACATCGCCTAGGTCCACTGTCTTCAGCCCAGGTCCTCTCTTGACACTGGACTCTCTCTGTTTTTTGAGGTGCAGAACAAGACCATTAGTACATGCTGAAAAAAGATGTAGCTTTTCACCAGCCCAAACTGGGGACACCGGAACATAATTCACAGTGTTTTTCTCTTCAAATCCTCTGCATATATCCACAATCACCCTAACATTCAGGACCTTTCCCATGTCCCACAGCCCCCTGTCATAATTCTGTGAACTGACCATCCCAACATGGGCCAGATGTTAACTGAGGTTTGTACACACCTCTTCCCATGAAACCCTACTGCAGCCAAATAATCTCATATAGAGGACCAGAAGGCTGCAAGAAATGAAATCTGTCCTCATCACTTCAAAATTACAGAGTCAGGCATGAAGGTAAAGTCTACCTAACTCCAAAGCCTGACGTGCTAATCACCCTTACCTGATGCCAGCACCATGCCCTGTGACCTGTAGTGGTCTGAATATGTTTCCACTTACTTAGGGTGTTCCACATGCTTGGTGAATCAAGCTTTAATTGGGTGTACAGAGAGCATTTTCCTATCTTCTTCAAAAGGTTTTTCAAGGAATAAATGACGTCTTCTATTTCTTCATGTCTCTTTTTGTCTTTGGTGTATAACATAATGACTAAAGATTTGCATAATGACTAAAGATTTGTTCATTCATCGACAGAGAGAAAAGGCAGCAGTGGTTGAATTCAGAGAATAAGTCCAAGAAAGTAAAATGTGCTCAATTCCAGATACCATACTTTCAAGACATTAATTTATTGACCGTCCCTTCATCTGTTTGAATGTTTTGTGATAGGTGCTAACATCTTCGGTAGTGACAGTTTCTTTGTTCTAAGGGTAGTTATCACAGAGTCAGTCATCTAATTGCCCACCCCATGTAAGGGGTAAAGCTTAGGTGCCCTGTGTATTTTACTTCCTAGTTTAACTTCATTTCTGCCACACATAATTGGCTTTTTGATTGAGAGGCAGGCGGGCCATTATGGCATCCATTATTTTTCTTGTGCACATGTTTTGAGGTCTTTACTGTCACTATTTAGATCTGATGGAGTCGAGATTGACAAGTATCAAAAATGCACAATCAATCTCGGCCTGACACCACTGAGTACAAACCATCTTCTAGAGTGGGAAGAAGAAACGTAGTGTGTTGCTAACAAACCATAAAAAAAAAAATTGGGTCCCTGAAGGAATATACTGACAGCAGGACTGGAGAATGAATCCTACATCAGGGAAAGTCTTACTTCAATGACTACAGCTGAGTCACTGCCTTGATGAAGCTGCTGTTTGCTGTGAATGAGTGTGACTCTAGTCTGTGCCTACGAGGAAGGAATCCATGATGTCGTGACAAGCAACATTGATATATCAAAGGTAGAGTTGTAAAACACAGTGACTTCAAACTTTGAGGTGTGGTTAGGAGGATTCTCAGGCAAGGTGGTTTTACTGAAGGCAAAAGTTATTTTGGTACAGAAGACAAGGTGTGTGGTTCCAGACTTTAGACTAAGAGTAATTGTACTATCTGAAAAGATGGGAAAGACAGGGACCTCCATTCTCTCTGAAAAAAAAAACCGTGGAAAGAGTTTTTCATGCATTGTCACTAGACCTGAAATTCATTTTGGTGTTCGCATCAGATTTACGTGTCTTCGCCCAGGAACCACAGTTGAAAGAGTCAAGTGTTTATGTGGTTTTACTTCTACATTTCTGACCCAATTATTTATTGTTTTATTGCAGTAATCAGAGAATGGTATTCTATTCCCAGTGCTTCAGATGCTAAGGAAAGTATAGAAGAAAATGGTAACATACATCAAACTCTTGGACAATTTTCTCTGTCATTTACATTTCTTGTAAAGTAAGTGTGTTCTTTATGGAAAAATTATAACAGAAGCCAGAGTATGGTCTTAGACCTACACACACACACACACACACACACACACACACACACACACACACACACACAAACACAAGCACGCACATGTACATTTGAACATACATTGTGAGTCTGTGTCCAAAATCAGAGTCAGTCATCTAGCACTGACCCAGGACTTGATGATCCTGAAGCTTTTCCAGATTCAGAGGTAAGAACTGCTGACGGGATCAAATTAAAATGGGAGTAGAGGAGGAAAGGGGGTGAGAGATTTCAGAATTATAAATAATGTGGCAATACATCATAAATTAAAAGAATGGGATTTGAGATCCACAGCCTATCTATCCCTTGAATATATCTCTTACAAATTGTGTGTCCAAAAAAAATCATCACTTTCTACCCTAATTTTCCCCTGGTAAAGAGTTAATAATTATTCTCTCTCATGATGGTTGGGTGGGTCATTGAGGCAATGTATGTAAAGCACTTATCTGAGAGGTAGGCACATGTGAGCACTCATCTAATTACCTACACAAGTAGTGGTTGTAGTAGTGACTGTGGGAAATAGTGCTGGAGTAGTAGTGGTATCAGTAGCTGATTCATTCTTAAAGTGTCAAATTAAGTGACATAGGTAAATAAAAAAATTCTTTCAAATTTCTACTAAAGATGTTCAAATGTGAAATGGAATCTACCACTCAAGTGACATGTAGAGTGTAAAGAAACACACTCATCAATAGCTCTTGAGCATCAACTTATTCTGTTTTACAGAGAGAATTAACAGTGTACTGAACGATCTTTGATTTGTGACAAAACAGAAAAGGATGATGAATATAGTACTATCTGTATGTATACTTAAAAAAAATCTTTCATATTTGTACTGCCAACCATAAGGAATTTATTAAACCCTAATATCTTTAGGATCTTGGTCAATTTGTGATTAATGTTTATTTAGGTAATAAAAATGGGGCCATCTATAAGCCAATACACTCAATTCAGGAATTTCTTGTGTGTAAAAGCCAATGACTGGCACTTAATTCCAAAAGATAAAGATGGCTATTTAGTTCTATACACCACCTGCAACTAAATATAATTTGTCCCTCCCCCCCCCCAAATAAAAAGAAAATTTGAGAGTAGCTGCTCATTCTCTGCCTACATTCTGATGATGTCTGGTGGTCATTCCCACAGCATATTACTCAAATGGATTGCTGCATATATAATGCCAGTGAAGTTAAAAGACAGGAGAGAAACACATTGCTGATAGAGATGGCTAGGAAGGAGGTAAGTTTAATGGAGAATGATACAGAGTAAGTTGCTGCCGGGCTGAATTTTTCTACACCTGGTAATCAATATACCACTAGTTGTCATTTCTCTCTTTTGAAGTCACCAGATGAAGCCTAGGGATATGCAAATGGAATGTCTTAAATATCATTCTTTATCTCTTCCAGGAGATGCACTAGATTATATTTCATGAGAGAGAATAGGTAAAGAGTTTCATTTGCTTCCTCAGGACCTCTGAACAAAGAAGTTCTGAGCTGTGTTCAGTCTCCTCCACAGATCATGGAGTCATTACATTTCACGTAGCTGAAGCAGTTTATAGTGACCATGCTATTCTTTATAATGTGAATAACAACAAAAAAAAGAAATCCAAGTGATCGAACTCTGTGGTAGGGTATTTCAACACTGACCCTCACCTAGAGGGTAGGGAGGCAAGGAGAGGATGGAAGGCAGGCCGAGACAAAGTGACCCTCCCAGTCTTATACTGATTGGTCTCTCCTCTGGAGAGAGATGTTCACCATGGGTTCACCTTCAGGCTCGTTGATGTGATGATAATGAAACCTCTCACTTTCAAAATGTCAAATATGAGACAATCATACCCATCTTCAAGAATTCTTCCTGAACACCCATCACTGCTATCCATTTCCCCACCTATCTGAAGGCCCACCTTACTGCCAGAAATCCCATTGTCTGATGCACAGGAAACAGCCATTGCTGTCACTCTTCCTATAGCTCAAAAACCAGATGTATGTCCAGAACTCAAGAAACACTTTGAGACATTTTGCAGTAAATGTGACATTCTTAAATAAAACATACTCGGCCTTACCAAAGCAGGTAAGTTTCACTAGCTCTGGATTTCTCTTTCTAAATGTTCATGTAATTGATGTGAGACATCCAAGATAACGTAATGCCTCTAATCAGTCCCCTTTGTTCCAACTTCAAAAATCATGTGATTTCTGTTTGGGAATATTGCATGGGTCTGTGTTTGAATGTGCTCTGTTCTACCTTTGCAGATCGCTGTCTCCATGTCAGACGGTGCCAAGTGTCCCATGACTCCAGGTTGGTGACGTCTACTGGAAAGGAGGTGGCCCAGAGATCACAGTCTTCTTATACATTAGGTGTTTATATCTTTTTATTTTCAGTATTATAAGTAATTTAGAAAAAGTTTGTGTGGGCATTTAGAAATATGGAGTGTGACCTTCTGTTTGAGGACCAACTCCTTCCATGATCTTTAGAGCAAATGAACAAAGTAATTAAAAGTAAAAAATGATGTCTACTTTAGAGTTACTATTTAGATGTAATCCTAGTGGAAAAGGCTCAGTAATTGTTAATGTGCCAGAAATAATTAAGACTTAATATTTGAAGTGGGAAAAGAGTAAATGTGTGTATGAAGTGCAAATACATTTCTGTTTGTGGTTAATCTGCCAAGCCCAGAAGGACATCCAAGTTTTTACAAAACGTCTATCTTTGATCTGTGCACATCCTCAACTTTCGATCTGGGATTAGAGCTGTCTGACTTTTCAGTGTCTTCCAACTTAAAAAATAGACTCAGTTTTCTCATCTGTTTTCTACCTCATATTTATTGTAGGGCTTTATTTAAACAATGTGTGGGAAGGTTCTAGCAAGTGTGGCTTACATAAGGTAAGTATTTAATAAAAGGGAGCTATGACTTTGGCCTTGTTTTATCAAAAATTCTTCAAAGCTTTTCATGCTGTGGATGGGAGACAGAAGCCACAACCATTCATCTATTGTCTTTTTTTTTTTTTTTTTTTTGCACAGACCCAGTTGGGGAAAGGTTCAGATGGAATCAGCAAAAGAATAAAACAGTCATTGTCTCAATGCCCTCCTTCTCCCTGTTCTGACACAGAATGTAGGTTAGAATGAACGCTATTGATCTCTTTGGCATTTTTCTATGGAATAGAAATTCTCTTTGCCCTCAAGGCAATCCAGGAAGTGTTGCATGAGCTTCTGTTTTCTCTTTGTCATCTTCTTGTTTAGTGCTGAGTGAAAACTTCCTCACCTGGGCTCCAGGATCTTCTGTTTCATCATCTCCCCATCAATGTGTGACAAGTTCTGTGTCTTTATTGCTATCATGATCACAATGAAGGCATTGTTTCTACATCTTCTCTATTTGTCTAGAAAGACATGCCACCTACCTGGAAATTAAAGATTTTCTCCAAATTTCAGACTCTCTGTGCCAAACCCAGGAGACCTCTTCCATAAATGTGACCTTCCTCTACTGAGTAAATAAATGATTATGCTTGCATTCACGTGGTTGTCCTTGTGTACATGAGAGATGTGGGGCTGACAGCAAAAGAATGAGGGGACTTCCATGGCCGTGAACTTGTTATCCTCCTCTAGTTTTTCGGCAACTTCCTTGAGTTTCAGAATTCTCCCTGCCATGCAGTAATTCTCTGTTATTGTAAGTGCTCCTTGCCCATTGATTTGTCTATTTCTTTGTGACCTGATAAGATAAACTGTTCAATCTTAAATATCAATTGGTGACTGAAGAAGGTAGATGTTGGATGATATGTGCATTGTAACAGCATCCATATTAATTTTACATGACACACCAAACAATGTAGTATATTATTTATGGTTTCTCCATATATGTAGCTGCAGTGCTTCTCATGATGTGTGTTTGAATTGCCTGGGGATCTTGATGACCTGCAGGCTCTGACTGAGCACATCAGAGGTAGGACCTAAATTCTGCTTCTGACAAGATCCTAGATATGCCAGTGCTGTGCTCTCGGAGAGTAAGGTGATGTGGGAGAGTAAGACTCTTCTTATGTTTTTCAATGCATCAATGTCTTGGATTCCTTTTCTTTACCTGGGTGCTAGAACCTCTCAGTTGTACTTCTGATCTCCCATAATATTATTCTCATTCATGAGTAGTTGCAAAAATGGGTGTTTCTGTGGGAAAATGAGAGATGGCGCTACATTGACCACAATTGTGCTGACATCAACCAGATCAGTTATCATTTCACCAAAAACACATGTAGAAAAAAATATCAAGTATTAGTTTTTTGGAATGACTAAACATATCAGGAATCAAATGAAAGTTAAGGTAGAATCTACCATCACAGGGAGCTGTGTTGCAGATGCTTGGTACACTTTTCTCCGACACTTGGGGCCAGAGCACAGCTCATTGGGGCTCATTGCAAGCCTCATTGGAAATTTAAGCCCATAATATTTAATTTCTGAGCTCTTCTTCATTAGTTTCTTATCATCCTACTATCACCTTACTGTCCACGAACAGAGTCTTAGAGTCTAATCACAAAGTGAGTTGATCAAAGGAATGGACATTAATCTGTTGCAAAGAGCACTGCGGCATGATATTCCTCATGATGGCAAGTGTGAATTATGATTCATCAGTAGATCCTGCGTGTCACAGTTCTCTCCAATTTAACACTATGTTCAAGAAATTTCTGCTTGTCTATCAGAAGCTCCATTCTTGGCATTCACTTGGACAGGACAAATGGGTTCTGTATTAGTTTCCTTTTTCTGCTTGAAGAATCTCCCCAAAATTGTTGGCTTAACAGCAGGATTTTATCCTACTGTAGTTGTAATTTGTAATTCTGACATGGGGCTCACTGGGCAAAGCAAGTGAGCTCCGAGTCTGTCAATGTATTCAGATTGTCATCTGTGTGTTTTCCTAGCAATTTAAATTTTCTTCTGTATAGTGTTCTTCCGTATTCTTGGTTGTTAATTCCTATACACTATTTATAGGTTTTGCTTATGTGTTAGTTCTTGAGTTTACCATTAAGCATAAAGACATGTTACTCATTTTCATAAGTTGATCTCGCTAGCTACATGGTTAAAATTTTTTATTAGGTAAAGTGACATTAGTTCTAAAACTTTGTGGGTTCTGTTGGTTTCATAGGCATATGGAAATACAATATACAAATCATGATGTCAACGTATCTCTTCCAATACTGATGATTCTTTTTGTTTGTTTGTTTGTTTGTTTTTATTTCCTATCCTTATAACTTTATCCAGAACCTCCAGAAATTCTTTGAACATTGAAACTGAATTTTATCTGAGGTTGGCAAACTTTGACCCATACTGTAAACACAGCCAAGTGCATATTTTTGTATTTGCCTTGAGCTAAGAACATTTGAAATCATTGAGATATTAAGAACACTAATTTTCATCCCCTATTCATGAAATTCCAGATTTAATTCTCAAAGAAATACAGTACTTTATATTTGAAACTAATAAAATACTTTTAAAAATTATTCCATTACATTTACTAATAGATGTGCTTTTTAAAAAATTAGCTAACTCGATGTTCTATTTTGCATCTGATCATTAAACTGGTAATGTGTTTTCTCTATTTTATTAGGACCTTTGTAGTATCTTTGATTTTATGTCTTGGCCCACAAGACCTTAAATATTTCCTCACCAACCTTTTAGAGAAAAACGTTACTAGCCCCCTTATGTATACCATGATCTTACCCTGACTGACATTTACTATAGTAATTGGTGCTTCACTGTCCCTCCAATACAGAAGTTTTTCTAATTGAATCCTCACAGTATCTTCAGTAAAATGGGCATTATCTTATCTCATTGTGAGTTAAAAGAAATGTTTTTAAGTTGTCCTTTAACTGTCCATCTTTCGATCTCAGGAATGACTTGAACCTGAATAAAGAAATGTCAAGAAGCCCAAAATAAACTTCCATAGTCAATGTCATACCAGGACACCTTGAGGTTATTTGGGGGTTTCCATAGAACAATGAAGACTCCACATTACTCTCTGTGGCTTAGAAAACTTTGCCATTTGAGTCTCTCATCTCAGGAAAGACTTTTATTGAAAGTGTCTGCTTCTCCAAGCAAGTTTATCAAGATGCCACATGTTATTCTTAAAAGATAGCATTTCAGAGACATTGTTCTGTTGCCTACAAAAAATTTACATGGCTCTGCTCACTTTTAGCACAATGGACAATTGCTGACTGCCCCCTTGGTATAGGGACACAGAGAATTGGAGTGCCAGCTTGTTCATGAGAGCCTGACCGGGAAAGAAGACCTGGTCAGCAGCACAAACAGCAATTCGTCAGCTGACAGGATACCGCTTCTTGGCACTCTTTGCTCAGGGACTGAGGGCCCAGCTCAAAGTGAGTCTCAGTGGAAATTTTCCCCCATGATGTTTAGTTTCTGACTTGTTTCTGACTTCATTCATTCCTTAGCTCCCTACTATCACCACACCGTGCACAGACAGACTCGTAGGGCCTGATCACAAATCAATGTGGTCAAAGGACTGGAGATAAATCTTGGCAAAAAGCACCACTGTATAATATTCCTCATGCTAGCAAGTGAAAACTATTATTTCTCAGTAGATCCTGTGAGTCACACTTCCTTGGAGGAGTGAATAAGATAGGCAAGAGAAATCTGCTTGTGGATCAGAAATAGAGTGAGGAAGCTCCATTCTTGGCATTCACTTGGACAGGACAGATGGGTTCTCTATTACTTTCTGTTTACGCTAAAACAATCACCACAAACTTACTGGCTTAACCGCACACATTTATTCTACTAGTTTTGAAATTTGAAAGTCAGACCTGGAGCTCATTGCACCAAAAGCAGTGAGCTTGGTATCTGTCAATTTATCAGATCATTTCTAATATCTTTACTTAGATTTTAAAAATTCTCTCCTGAGTCATTTTCTTTTGATTTAGGGTTTAAAATTCCTCTATATTTACCATAGGATTCTTTTCTGTTTTTCAGCCAACAGTGATTATCATGAGTTTGTGCTGGTATAGAAAATGTATTGATTTTTGTAATTTTATCTCTCACACTAACTCAACGAAATGTTTTTTTTTTATCAGTTATAGTAACATTACTTGCAATACTGTTGCAATTCTGTTGTTTTCATAGGTATGTGGTCACACTCTATTTACAATTAATGTCAACATATCTCTTCCAACACTGATATTTTCCTCTATTTTTTTCGTTTCCTTTCCTATAAGTTCATCAAGAACGTCAGAAATTCTTTAATCAATGAAACACAGTTTTCTATCAGAGGTTGGCAAACAGTGATTCATTATGAATAAATCCAACAAACTACGTGTTTTTCTATTCGCCCTGTGCTAAGGACATTTGCAAATAATGTGGAATTAGGAATACTAATTTATAACCCAGCTAAATAATAAATCGAATATTATAATTCTATAAAAATTGAATATTTTCAAGCAGAAAATGTTAAACACAATACTGTATACGGAATTTCATCAAAACATGAAAATGTTTTTCTTCTATTAGTTTAGAACCCATGTAGTATCTTTGATTTTACCTCTTGGCCTGCAAGACCTTAAATATTTCCTCTCTCGCCCTTTAGAGAAAAAGGTTCCTGGCCCCTGTTCTATACCATGACATTTCCTCTGATTGCATTAATTGGTGGTGCACTGGCCCCAAATTTAAAAGTTTGCATTAATTGGTGGTGCACTGGCCCCAAATTTAAAAGTTTGTCACATGGAAACCATCGGAGTGCCCTCATCAAAAGGGCACTGGACCATGTGATTGTGGGATTATGGAGATATTTTTAAGTTGTGCTGTTGCTGCTCCCTTTTAGGCATGAATGACTTGAATCTGATTGGAGCACATGTGGAGAAATGTCAAATAAACTTCCAGAGTAAATGCAAAACCCGGACACCTCGAGGTTATTTGGGTATCCAGAGCAACAAGGAAGACTGCAAATCTCTCTTCCTGGCTCTGAGGACTTTGCCATTTGAGTTTCTGTTCCCAGGACAGACTTCACTTGAAAGTGTTTGCTCCTGGAAGCAGAACCATCAAGGTACTTGCTGTTATTCTTCAAAGATAGCATTTACAAAATATTGTTCCCTTGCCTACAAAAATTTTATGATGGCTCTGCTTGCTTCTTAGCACAATGGACAATTACTGGCTGCCTCTTTGGTATAAGGACAGAGAGAACTGGAGTGCCAGTTTGATTACAAGCACCTGGCCTAGAAAGAGGACCTGGTCAGCAGTGCAGATGGCAACTAACAGCTGCCAGGGTTCCTCATCCACCTTTGGTTTCCCATGTTTCTGTTAAAAGTGAATTGTTATGCACACAGTTTGCCTCAAACACCCCATCCTTCCTGCTCCATTTGTGTCAAATACTAGCCCTCAAATCTGCCTTACCCACTCCCACATGAGGTTGAGGTCCCTATGAGTCACTTTACACAGAAGACTCCTTATAAATGCAAATATGAAATATTTGTCTTTCACCACCTTTCTTGACTGGCTTCTCATATTTCTTTGTTTACTGCCTGTACCCATTTCCTAAAAGGTAAGTACAATAATGTCAAGGAACTGCTTTTCTTCCCTGCGGTATCTCACACCCAAAACAATGCTGAGCCAGTCTCAGGTCCTGTTTGTCAGTTGCTTCATCAGAGGGTGTCCCTGACCTGCACAGGAAAGCCTTGAGACTTGTCTCCATCACTGACAAGAGAGCGGAGGGCAGTTCCACGTGTTTTCTGCTCCAGGTTTGTAAAAGTTTCCTAGATGAGTCAAACATGCAGTCAAAGTTGAAAACTTTCATGTGAGGATGGAATGAGTTGGATTTGCCATCTGTCTTGCAGGAGAATGCTCAGAACTGGATTCACAGGGAGGGGTAGAGGGACGACCCCAAATGAACCTCTGCAGAGGTGGTACAGGGTGTGTCAAAGTCTCACCACAGTTCTCATAGGAGCTCCAGAGAGTGGCTTAGTTCCGCTTACAGGCCGCCAGTCTAAAGGACACGGCCTGGGCATGTCATCTCTGCAGGCATCTTGGGATACCCAGTGCCAGTAATCTGGAACGCAGCTAACCAAAAGTTTGTGGGAGTCCTGTCATCCTGCCATGGGCATCACACACCACAGCCATATCTTCCCCAGAGCACAGCTCAGAAAAAGCAGGGAGCCCTGAGGTCTAGACTACTGGGGCAGCAGGAAGCAAAAGGCCACTTTGAGAGGTTTCTTCCAGGAGGCCTGGGGCTCAGGCTGGTTTCCCAGGAACACTGAAGGCCAGAGAAGCCAGGTTGGCACTGATAATAGAACTTTACTTAGTCAAAGGTGGTTGTGGGAAACCGAGAGCTTCAAAAATACAGCTGTCTTCTCTGTACAGATGCTTTAAGTACCCGCACTTTCGGAAATCTCAATGAAACTAGACTCTGGAGATTTGCAGGAGTTTCTGAGCATAGGATTAGGGCCTGAGTGGACCTGTGTTGGCAGAACACACAGCCAGTGTGGGCTTTGTTAGAAGAAGTGCCCTCAAAAGTGAGCTCATCAGAGCTCTGGGCTCATGTAGGTGTATCTGAATCTGAAACTTGGAAGCAGGGTCTGCTGGGGAGGTTACATCACATTGGAAGTGAGTGGCTTATGTCAGAGTCTTCACTTACACCCATCCACTCAGCGCCTTAGTACTTGAATAGGCAGCTTTCCCAGAAGAACCCTGGGCTCTTCTCATCCCAGACTCCTCGCAGAAGCCTCTGTGTCAGTAAAGGGTGGGGGAGTGATTAGTTCTGTCCTGCAAATGAGCCTTAACATCTGAAATGAAAAATTGTGTTCATGAAAATCAGAGGTTCCGAGTGAAAATGTTAACTGGGAATTTATTTCTTATTTTTAGTAATAGCTTTTTTAGGTATGATTGACAATCAGTGACATCTGAGAGTATAAAATTAAATGTCTTTTAACAGGGAGGTTCCCAGGAAACTATCGCCCCAGTCAAGGAAGTGTTTAGCCATCATCCTTGGCAGCTTTTTCTGTGTCTTTGAATCCCTCCACCCACAGTGACACCAAAGGCCTAGGCCACATCCGATCCTGTTGTTGTCTCTGGAGTGTGCATTTTGAAAATATTTATATGAACTCAGTCATCAGTATGTTCTGTGTTTTGTTGTTGTTGTGGCTATTTTGACTTAGCATAATTCTTTTGCAATCCATTCATGTTGTCTTTACGAATACTCTTTTGCTTTTTATAGTGTTTTACCTTCTGTTGTGTGGATATAGCAACGACTGTTTACTCCTTTCTGTTGATGGACATTTTCCCTGGTCCTAATTCTCGTTTATTACAAATAAATTTTCTGTTTATTACAAATAAATCATTCTTGGAGTACTCTCTTAATGGACATGTTACCTTTGTCTCGGTTTCACATGGAAGAGGAAAGCTTAGTTATATCTGTCAACATAGGAAACATCCAAACCAGGAGAGAATTTTTATCAGAGTTTTCTTGAGCAAAACTGACATCATATGCCAGGGAGGAGATCCTCAGTTCGACTCCATTTCTGCCAAACATAATGGACTTTATGATTGAGAGGCAGGAGGCCCTTTATGGCATTCGCTATTTTTCTAGAGTAATGTTTTGAGAACTTTAAGGTCACTAGTTAGATCTGATGAAGTTGAGACTGACAAGAATCAAATGGGCAGGAACAATCTTCGCCTGTTACCAGTGAATACAGACCATCTCCTGGAGTGGGAGAAAAAAACGTAATGCCCAGCAGACGAAACAACTAGATCTGGAATAAGTATAAAGACTGGAGAGTGGAGTCAGTCACTCCCATCTGCTGCCATAATGAAGCCGCTCTTACTGTGTCCGAGGCTCACTCTTGTCTGCGTGCATCCAAAATTATACCACAAAGTTGGGACAAAGAACTTTGAAATTTCAAAGGTAGAGTTGGTGCTTAATATTGACTTTGGACTTTGGAGTGTGGTTTGGAGGATTCTCAGGCAAGGCAGTTTTACTGGAAGGCAGGCATTCTTTGGTATAGTAGACAAAGGAGGTGGTTCCTGACTTGGACTAAGAGCAATCGTGCCTGTGGAAAGATGGAAACCCAAAGGGACCTCCATTTTACCTGAAGGAACAGTGGAGTTTTCAGTGTGTTGTCACACAACATGAGTTTCAATTCCCTGTTTGCATCAGCTTTAGGTGTACTGGCCCATGAACCAGAGTTGGAGGAGTCAAGTGTTTGTGTGCTGTTCTCATTCTGATTTCCTTACCCAATCATTTTACTGACTCATTGCATGGGAGTAGAATACTGTTCTCTTGGACTCAAACTCAAAGAAGAAATCAAAGAAAATGATGTCATTAAGAGTATTGTGGACTCCATTGAAATATTGGACGACTCTTCTCTGGCATTAAAATTTCCCGTACAGTATGTTTGGTCTTCTTTTGTGGGGTAAGAGTTGTTCAGGGGAGGAAAAGCAGAAGCCTGAGTTTGGTCATGGCCCCTAAATACACACATGCATCCACCCACAAACACATATTCACAAAGGCTCATACACATGTACATATTCACTTTGGTCTTGTATCCACAGTTTTAGCTACCCTTTTGCACTGAATATGAACATTTTTACAATCAGGAGGAAAAATTGCTGTCAGGATTAAATTAAAATGGGAGCAGAGGAGATAAGGCAAAGAGGGTTATCTGATTCATTTGCACTCTGGCAATATCGCTCGGTTAAAAACATAGGCCTCTGGTACCAAAGCCTATTGATCCAGTTCCGTCAATTTATCTTGGGCATCTGTTTCTTCTCTTATACTAGATAAATGAAAAGTGTGTTGCAGATTCTTTGCCTGATAACAAAACATCAAAGAATAGAGTGTATAAGATAAGGTGTAAGTATACAACAAATCTTTCTCAATTTTACTTTCAATGGCAAGGGATTTGCTAAACCCTAATATCTATAGGATCAGTTCCTGATCAATGCCTATTTAGGTAATATAAATAGGGCCATCTAATACCAGAATGCTCAATTTGTGAAAACCGTGTGTGTTTAACAGCCAATGCCTGACACATAATGACACCAGGTAAAGATGGCAATTGGGTGATGTACCTCCCGCAACTAAAGTAAAGTGGCCACAACAACAACAACAACAACAAAAAAGTAAATTTTCAGGACAGAAGCTCATTCTCTGTCCACTGAGATGCTTTCTGGTGGCTGTTGATATAGCACATTGCTGGATATAAATGCTAGTGAAGGTTAAATACAAGACGCATAGTTGGCAGAGATGGCTGAGGGAGTTTGGTGAGTCTCATGGACAGTGATAGAGGGAAAGTTATCAGTGTGGCAGAAATCATCTATTTTTAGTGTTCATTTACCGTGGTAGAAACCCTTGCAATAGTTAAGTCTACTGTTTGAAGTCCTCGCATGCACCGCACGGTGCAAAGTATAACTTGCTTTCCATAAACGGAGAAGTTCTAAACTGTATTCTATCTTTTCCACAGACCCTGGAGTGAATAGGCTTCACGTCATTAAAGTGGTCTATGATGACCATGTGATTGTTTATTTCTTCAATTCCTTCTTTGAGAAAACATTCTTCGTTGTCAGACTCTACGGTAGAGTATTTTCATGCTGGCACTCACATGGAGATTGGGGAGAGAAAGAAAAAAGAGGGGCTGGAGATGAAATGATCCTCTCAATCTTATCCTAGATGGTCTCTCCTCTGGAGAGAAATGCTCACCGTGGGCTACCCCTCAGGCACGGTGGTGGGATGATGATGAAATGTCTCATCCACGAAATGTCAAATTCGACACAGTACACACTTTTTCAAGACCTCTGCCTAAGCACCCATCGGTATGATCGATTTCTCCACCCCTCTGCAGAACCCACCCCACCGCCAGAAACCTCAGTGACCGATGCACAAGACAGAACAGTTACTGTATTTTTTCCCAGAGCCTGAATACCAGATGAGAATCCAGAACTGAAGGAAGAGTTTAAGAGGATTGCCCAAGAATATGGAATTCCAAAGGATAATAATGTACTTAACCTAACCAAAACAGGTAGCTTTTGCTATCTGTCATCTTCTCTTCCAAAATTTTCATGTTAATAGAAGAAAAAAGCCAAGGGAATGGAATGCCTCCATTCAGTCTTCTGTTTGGTCTCCTGAAAACTCATTTTAGTTCTCTCTGAGAAATCAGTGGGGGTAGGTGTTTGAATGTGACTGCTCTGCCTTTGCAGATCGCTGTCTCCAGGCCCGAGAGAACCAAGCAGCACAGGACTCCAGGTTAGCAATGTCTGATGGAGAGGGACTGGCCCCCAAATCACTGCATTTCAGTACATTAGGGGTCCATGGCCAAGGAGTCCAATAATCTTTTGTGAAGAAAGCATGTGGGTAGAGCTTGCATTTGTAGCCAGAGCTCCTGGATTCAGGACCCACTTTTCCAGGAGCAAATGACCTAAGCAGTAAAAGGGAAGAAAGATGTTTACCTCACAGAGGTACCTGGTAAATGGCATCCTGGTGAAAAGGGCTCAGTCATTGTACATGCTAAAATCATTAAGACTTCATGTTTGAAAAGGGGAAAGAGTACTAAAAGGATGTGAGTGTGACGCTCCAATATGTTTCTGTTGGTGGGCCATTTTCCAAGCCATGAAGGCCATCTCACCCTTTCTCCTTAGGTGAAGGTGTCTTCCTCTGATCTCTGCACATCATCATCTTCTGACCTGGAAATAGAGCTGTCTGGACTTTCTGTATCTTCCCACTTGGAGAATATTCACTGTCTCCTCATCTGTGGTCTACATCATATATATTGTGGAGTTTCATTCAGAAAATGTATGGGAAGCTTTTAGCTACTATTCAATGCATAAAGTCAGCATTTAGTCAACGGTAGGCATATAGGACTTTTGCCAGTCTTCATCCACAGAGGAAAGATGCTTCAGGACTTCTCATGTTGAGGATGGCAGAAGGAGCCTACGAGGCCTTCATCGATACTTCTCTCTTTCGTATAGACTCAATTGAGGGCAGGGTAATGTGGGAACAGCAAAAGAACAAGACAGCCATTGACTCAATTCCCTCTTTCCCGCTGTCCTGGCAAGGAACGTAGTGTAGAATGCACATTGATATTTATCTCTTCCCAATTTTTCTGTCATAGAAATTCCAGTGTCTTCAATTCCATCCAGGAAGTGCTTAATGAGCTTTTGTGTTCTCTTTCTCGTCTGCTTATTTAGTGCTAAGTGAATACTTCCTCACCTGAGCTCTGGAATCTACCCTTCCATCGTCTCCCTCCATCATCTTGTGACAAGTTCTGGAACCTGATGGCTATCACAATCACAGTGAAGACATGTTCTCTGCATCGTTGAGATCTTTCATAACTGTCTGCAAATACTCATGGCTCACCCAAGTTTGCAAGCCTTCTGCAAATTTCCGACTCTTTGTGTCCTACCCAGAAGGCCTCTACCCTGAGTGAGAGCTTCCTCAACCTGCTCAATAAATGATTACCCCTGCAGTCATGTGGTTGTCTTGTGAGAAATATGGGGTTGTGAGCGAGTAAATGAGGGACCTCTTTGGACCTGGGTATATCATCATCCACTAGCTTCTCAGGAACTTTTCAGAGTTTTGGATTGCTTTCTCCTGTGCAGTAAATCTCTGTCCCAGTGAGTTCTGTTTTCTCTTTGATTTGTCCATTTTTTCATGACATGATAAGGAAAACTGAAGAATTTCTTGGTGACTCTTTCTAGGTTTCTCCCTCTCAAAGCTTTGCAGAAAGCAGCTTAAAGTCATGAATCTAAAAACCAATATTCCAACAGCTAACCTTTCTTCTTCTCCTGGCTGCACAGCCTGCATCAGCACATGGTCTCTCTTCCAAGTTCCAGGAGCCATCCATCTGAACAAAGGTTTTCCCAGCATGTGAAGAGACTCATCAGTTTTCCACGCTTTCACAGGTGACTACTTGGTGCCCAACCTCAGCCTTCCTCCAGTCAGTTGGCCACATATTTTAGATTCTCTCAATCACCTCAGCTAGTAAGTTCTACCACACCCCATATTTTTGCCTAAGTACCATTGGCTAATGAAAATCATGATAAACCCTGATATTGGTCTTGTTCCTGGAGCTCTAGTTTCCTTCAAGGAACTCTGACATGTAGATAAATCCACATATTTTGTGATCATATCTTGGGATGTTTACCTCTGATTTTGCTAAAGAATGTACGAAACAAACCACATTGCAGGTTGGCGTGAACAACCATTCATATTTCGTATAGCTGCCCCATTAATACACAAGTATTTTGCCAGTCTAATTCATCTAGAATATTCTCATTGGCATTGACACATCTGGACTTTGACAACTCCTTATTGCTTTCTGGACATGTACTACAATTTTGAGTCTT
Source organism: Cynopterus sphinx (assembly GCA_030015415.1). NCBI lineage: Eukaryota > Metazoa > Chordata > Mammalia > Chiroptera > Pteropodidae > Cynopterus > Cynopterus sphinx. The sequence continues at coordinate 113,929,933 of CM057385.1, read as the reverse complement.
AATACCGTAAAAGTAATTGCTTTTCATGGGGGCAAATAGTCACCCTGTGGCTCTGATGTCCCAAGGAGGAAAACGGGAACATGTTTAAAACAGGAGAACAATATACTTATGTGGCCGTGTCCATTTGTTCCTTATGCTACTAAATCAACGTCGCTAACAGATAGAATCCATAACAGATTTAATTACCAGATAACATATTTGGAAAGATGCTTGACCGAGTAAAAGAAAACTATGACATCTTGATTATCTTTTTATTATCGTTAGATAAAATACCAATAGTGTAATGAAGAAAGTAGATGTGGGATGATATGTGCAGTGAGCCACCATTAGGATTAACTTGAAAAAACACACCGAACAATGCACTGTTTTATTCCTGGTTCCTATGTGTCTGTTGATGCAGGGCTTCTCATGATGTGAGTTTGAATCTCTTGAGATCTTGATAACCTGCAGTGTCGACTTAACACCTCAGGGCTAGGACCTGAGATTCAGCTCTGACAAGATCCCAGAGATGCCAGTGCTGTGCCCATTTGCGAGAGGCATGATGCAGGAGAGTGATAGTCTCTCTTCCTTCTTCAAAGCATCAAGGCCTTGAATCATTTCGTTCTACCTGGGTACTGAATCTCTCAATTGTGCTTCTTGAGTCGTACACAAGTGTTCTCTTCCACGAATAATTGGTAAAAATGAGGGTGATACTCCCTCTTGCATGATTGTGCTGATATCAAACCAGATCAGGTATCATTTCACCTCAAAGACATATAGAGATACAGAGAGAGAGAGAGAGAGAGAGAGAGAGAGAGAGAGAGAGAGAGACACGGAGTTTTAACTTTCTGGAATACTTCATAAATCAGGGGTCAATTAAAAGTTAAGGTGGATTCAACTTTCACGGGAAGCCATGTGACTCCACCTGGGTAAACTTGGCTCAAGGACTGGGGGCCAAACTGCAGCCAGTATCATTAGAGATTTTTGCCCATGACGTTTATAAGATGCAGTTTTTCATTAGTTCCTTGTCAGCCTACTACCTCCACAGTTTCCACAAACAGAAACTTAGGATCTCATCATAAATGAGTTGTCCAAAGGAAGGGAATTAAATCTGTTGCAAAGAGCGCTGCAGCATGATATCCCTCATGCCATAACATGAGAATTAGGATTTTCAATAGTCCTGCATGTTACACTTTCTTCCAAGAATTAACAAGATATCCAACAAATGTCTGCTTGTATATCAGAAGTACAGTGAGGAACCTCCATTCTTGGCATTCACTTGGACAGGACAATTGCATATTAGCTTCCTGGTTGTGCTGAAACCATCACCACAAACTTGCCCTCTTAACAGCTCGAGTTTTTACAGTATCATTTTGGAGGGTGAAAATCTGACCCGGTTCTCACTGGGCTAAAAGCAAGTGAGCTTGGGGTCTGTCAGTTATTCAGATCATCGAAGTTCTTCCTTAGAGTTTTAAAATTCTCTCTTTCTTGGTCTTCTTGTGTATTCTTGGTTGTTAAATCCAGTGTACTTTACACAGGATTCACTTTTGTTTTTGCTTTTGTTTTTGGTTTTTGTCTTTATTGAAATATATTACAATATTAGTTGCTTCTATTTACATTGTACAATCCAATGAGTTTTTGTCAGTTTTCTGGCAAACAATTACGTATCTGTCTAGCTGTATTGAATAATGATGAGATATCCACATAGCTCAAAAAGGATCACTTCCGTCAATCTCTACCCCTCTGCTCCCTTATATACTTATTACAGCATTATTAACCATCTTCTTCGTGCTACACCTTATGTCTCCATGTCTATTCTGTAACTATGCATTGTACCTCTTAAACTTTTTGCCTTTTTTTGTTACCCCAACCCCTTTCTTTTTTAGTATTCCTTTAAATTCTCAGTGTACCTTGGGTTTGTTTCCATTTTTGTTCTTGTTATTGATGATTTTGTTGTTCAGATTCCACATGTACCTGAAATCATGTGACATTTGTCTCTTTCAAAGCATTTCATTCAGTGGAGTACCCTCTATTTCCATCAGTGTAATATCTTTCCATCTTATGTCTTTTAGTTCGTGTGTGTTTTTTACTGTGAAGTGATTCTCTTGTAGGTGGCATATGTAGGGGTCTTGCTTTCTTATTCATCCAGCCACTGTATTTTTTGGTTGGAGTATTGCATTCGTTTCCAACAGAGGTACTTGTTGATAGGAATGTAGTTTTACTACTTTTTATTCGTGTTCTTGATATATGTTTTCTTTCTTTTTTAAAGAAATCCCTCCACTATTCACTGTAATGCTGGCTCAGTGATGAATGAGAAATTCCTTTTGGTTATTTTTGTCTCAGAATCTCTATGTGTGTCCTTCAACTCTGAACAATAGCTTTGCTGAATAAAGTATTCTTGGTTGTAGATCCTGGGTTTTCATCATATCGAATATTTTGTGCTAAACCCTTTTCTCCTGCATAGTTTTTTTTTTTTGGAAATGAGCTACGAATCTTAAGTGTGCTCCCTTTTGGGTAACTAATTGCTTTTCTCTTGCTACTTTTAAGATCGTCTCTTTATTTAACCTTTGGCCTTTTAATGATGACGTGTCTTGATGGGATCCTCTCTGGGTTTCTGAATTTGAGGATTCTCTGAATTTCTTGGAGTTTTATGTCTCTTTTTTTTTCATAAGTTTAGGGAAGTTTCCCACCTTCATTGCTTCAAATAGCACTGAAATGTCTTGTTTTCCTTCAGGTTCCCCTATGACACAAATATTGTTACCTTAAATAGTTTCCCATAGGCTCTTTAAATTACTATTAGAGTCTTGCCTTCTTTTTACCTTAATACTGACTGATTTTTCTTGGCTTCCCCTTTTTCTCTATAGGTCATTTGATTCTCTTCTTTATTCATCTTGTTTATTCGAATTAATATACTTCTCATGCCAGATAATATGTTCTTCATTTCTAAGTGATTCCCTTTATTCATTACAATTTTCATTTTTGTTTTTGTCACTTTGGTGAAGTTCTCACTGAATTTATTTTTTCCCATAAGTTCACTGAGCATCTTAATAACCAGTGTTTTGAACTTTCCATTGTTAAGATTTCTCGACTCCATTATTTCTGGATCTCTACTCTGTTCTCTTATTGAGTATCTGCTTCTTTGTCTTCACATTCTGACTGCCTTTCTGTGTCTGTTTCTATGTACTAAGGAAGTTCTGAAGTCTCGCAATCTTATGAGTGTAGATTTGTGAAGACGGTGTCCAGTGGCACAGTCCTGAGAGGGTTTCAACTGCAGGCCAAAATGAGTCCAAGCCTGTGCCCCTCTGGGGCCACTTGGGAAGATTCAGCAAGCAATCCACAGATGCTGTGCTGAACATTATCTCCAAAAGCCACACCAGAACACAAGCCAGCTACCAGCAGTGTGAGTCTAAGCACTACTCTACAAGGAGCACCTGATTCACCAAAGATACACCTGGATTTGGCCTGGTGGGGCCCAAGATGGGAGAGGAGAAGTTTCAGAAAGTCTCAGGGTAGAGCAACCTCTGTTATTCAGTTTGATGACATTCTGCTATGACTGCGCTGAGACTGCACACTGAGAGTGGGGAGGGCTGAACAGGGAACAATGAATGCCATGGGCAGTTCTGTACAGGGCGAATCTCGCCTCGGCCTTCACACCCGCAACCCAGTGTCCTGCTGTAAACCCAACACAGCCGAACAAGCACTTGTGCTCAGAGAGAGCAGGTCCGGCACCATGAAAATCTGCTCGGGGACATGACCCTTTTAAGAGTAGTCTGCGGTTGATGCTGCATCTTCTGTCCCACTCAGCTGCTGGGGATTGGGTAGACCTGCATCCTCGCCTTATCCTACCTTCTGTCCTTGCAGGGTAATTTTTTAGCTTTCTTTCAGTTCTATGGGTTGTTCATGTAGATCCTAGGTAATTTGACCTTATTGTTTGCTCTTTGTTTATGTGCAAATTTGATTTGGGCTCCTGAGAAATGAAATGAAGAGAGCCTGTACCATCTATGTCATTTTCTTTCTACCTGTTTTCTGTTCTTAATCATAGTGATTATCATGAGTTTTTGCTTGTATAGAGTAATGTTATTTACTTTTGTAAGTTGAGCTCTCTACCTACCTGTAGAAAATTCTTCAATCAGTGATCATGATGTTACTTGTAATACTTGTGGATTCTGTAGGTTTTAAAGTATATGATCATATTTTCTGCAAATAAAATTTTAATGATCTTTTTACGAATTATATGTATATGTATCGCTCTCTCTCTCTCTCTCTCTCTCTCTCTCTCTCTCTCTTGCTCTCACTCTCGCTCTCACTCTCTCGCTCTCTCTGTTGTCTCTCCTCCTTGTCAATTCAGCCAGAACCTCCAGGAGGTCTTAGAACTCAATTTTCTATCAGAGGTTGGCAATGTATGGTTTATCATCTTTAAATCTAGCAGAGCATGTTTTTTCACATGTCCTGAGCTAAGAACATCTGCAACCAATATGATCTTAGAAAAATTCATTTTCAGCACCAGTTATACAAAATTCCAGAATGTGTTTTTCCAAAAGAATTCCATTCACACTCACTAGTAGATCACGTTTCCAAATAAAAACATTAAACTCTATATTCTATCTTGATATTAATGAAAAATGTAAATATATTTTCTCTATTAGATTAGAAACTATAGATTATCTTAGAGTTTATTTCTTGGCCTGCAGGATCTGAAATATTTCCTACATGGCCCTTCAGAGGAAAACGTTATCAGCCCCCTTTTTTATACCTTGACCTTTCTTCTGACTGCCATTTACTATAGTAATTGGTGCTGCACTGTCCTCCAAATAACAAGTTTGTGACATGGGGACCCTCAGAGTGCCTTTAGTCAAAAGGGCACTTGATCACATGATTGTGGGATTAATGAGATTTTTTTTAACTTGTGCTGGTGCTGCTCTGCTTTAGATCCCGAATGACTTGAACCTGATTGGAGCACATGTGAAGAAATGTCAAATAAACTTCCAGAATAAATGCAAAATTACGATCCCCCCCCCACCCGATGTTATTTTGGTATCCAGAGCAACAAGGAATACTGCACGTCTCTCTTCCTGGCTCTGAGGACATTGTAATTTGAGTCGCTGTTCCCAGGACAGACTTCACTTGAGAGTGTTTGCTCCTGGAAGCAGGCCCATCAGGTACCAGCTGTTATTCTTAAAAGTTAGCATTTCTGAAACCTTGTTCTGCTGCCTATACAAATTTCACGAAGGGTTGGCTTGTGTTTTAGCACAATGGACAATGACTGGCTGCCCCCTTCACATAGGGACACAGAGAGCTGGAGCGCCAGCTTGTTCACAAGAGCCTGGTTGGGAAAGGACCTGCTCAGCAGCCTAGACAGGAATTAGCAGCTGCCAGAATTCCACATATGCCTTTGACTTCACGTGTTTCTGTTCAATCTTAATTTTTACGCCACAATTTTCCTCAAGTATTCCGCAAGCACTCACGGCTCTGGATTCTTGTCCTTTTCCTCAGATCTGCATTCCCCACATCCACATGAGGTTCTGCTTTTTCTCGTGAGTCACTTTACACAGAGGACTCCTTAAAATGCAAGTCTGAAGTAGTATTATTTTGCCACCTTGCTTGAGTGGCCTCTCATATTTCTTTGCTTACTGCATTCACCCATTTCCAACAAGGTAAGTACGATGACATCAAGGAGCTGATTCTCTTCCCTGCAAAATCTCACATCTGAAACAGTGCTGAGCATGTTGTAGGTCCTGCATGTCCTTAGCTTCATGAGAGGGTGTCCCTGAGCTGCACAAGAAAGCCTCGAGGCTTGCTTCCATCACAGACAAGGGAAATAAGTGTGGTTCCACATGTCCTGCGTTCCAGGATTTGTTGAAGTTTCTTAGATGGTTCCAAAATGCAGTAAACACTGAAAAACTTTGATGTAAGGAGGAAACAATTTGGATTTGCCACATAACTCTATAGTATAATGCTGAGAACTGGAGTGACGAAGGTGGAGAGTAGAGGTGGGGTTGGGTTGTACTGAGAGTTGAGGGGAAGCGGCCCCTGCCCCACACAACGCTCTGCAGAGAGGGAAGTGAGTGGTAGAAGACTCACTTTCATGTTCAGATAACTCTAGAGAGTGGATTAGGTCCCCTCACAGGCGGTCAATTGAAAGGCTTGTCTCCTCTGCAGGATGTCTCTCACCTTTGGGTAACCATTGCCAAAAATCTGTAACAAGCTAACCAAAATTCTGAGGGAGCACTATCGTTGCCTTCGCAGCCACTGTTTCCCCAGAGTTCTGCTCAGAAAGAGCTTGGAGTCCTCAGATCTAGAAAGGCAATGTCTATAGAGCCTCCCTCTGGGCATGGGCACCTTGGGGAAGCGTCTTCCAGAAATCCTGGGGCTCAGGCTGGCTTCCCCATTTGCACTGCAGGCCAGAGAAGCCAGGCTGGTACGGAGAAGGGAGATAAAGGTAGGCCAAGATGTTTTGGGAAACAGGGAGGTTCGAGATAAGGCTGGCTTCTCTGAGAGGGATTCCTGTACAAATGCCCTTAGAACATGGGCATTGGGACAACTCAAGAAAAAATCTGGTATCTAGAAAACTGCAGGACTTTCTGAGATTGAAATTAGGGACTACATGTGTGTGTGTGTTGGCAGAACCTGCCGTCATGAGGAATTTGTTAGAGAAAGCCACCCTCAAACGTGTCGCAGAACTACAAGTCCTAGCTAATCAGAGCTCAGGTCCCATGTAGGTGTGTCTGAACCGGAACCTCAGGAGCAGGGTCTGCTGGGGAGGCTGCATTGGGCTGGAAGTGAATGGCTTATTTTAGTGTACCTGAGGAGGAAGCTTTTCAGAAGAGCCCCAGGTCTCATCCCAGCCCACTCGCAGAGGCCTGAGTGTCAGTGAAGGGCAGGGAAGTCATTAGATCCATCCTGAAAATAAGCCTTAACCTCTGAAATGTAGAATCGTGATTATGAAGATCAGAGGTTTTGTGTGAACATGGTAACAGAAAAGTTACTTTCTATATTTAATAATAGCTTCTTCAGGTATAATTGACCAGCAGTGCACAGCTGAAAGTATAAAATTGAATGAGTTGTTACAGAGACATTTCCAGGAATCTATTGCCCCAGTCAGTGTAGTGATAGCTATCATCTTCAACAGCTCTGCCAGTGCATCTGTGATGCCCCTCCCACAGTGCCACCCAAGCCCTAAGCCACAGCTGATCCATGTCCTGTCCATAGAGTTTGCATTTTGGAGAGATTTATATGATCTCAGTCATCAGTATGTTCTGTGTTTTGTTGTTGTTCAGGCTATTTTCACACAGCATAATTCTTTTGAGATTCATTGATTTGCGTTTTTCAATACTTTGTTTCTTTTTATAGGTCCTTTCTCTTTACTCCGTTCTGTTGAAGGACATTGTTCCTGGCTTTTGTTATCATCTATTACCTATAAGGATTCTGTGATTATTCGTGGAATACTCCCATATAAAAACATTTAACTTTCTCTCGGTAGCACATGGTAGAGGAATGGCTCAGTCATATCGCTCAGTGTGGGAAACATGCAAACCTGGAGTGAATTTTTCCAGAGTTTTCTTGAGCAAAACCGACATCACATGCCAGGAAGGAGATCTCAAATGTCCTGGAAAATAACAGTTTCACAGCCTCTCTCTTGCATTTGAAATAAATAGGGAGCAAAAAAGATAACATGGAGGTGGAACTACCCTAAACCTTATATCAAACGACGTACATATACATGAAGTTTTAGATATTGAAAATGCAAAGACAGTGAAAACCTTTGTGGAAAATGTCTTCATTTCTGATTTTCTCTTTTAGCACACCAAAGGAATGCTCAGAACAAGACAGTCACAATCTGTCATTCTGAATGACTGCTGAGTAAGGAGTGGTGGTGGAGGGGGATAGAGATGGAGTGCATAGCAGTGTAGCCAACTCTCCAGGATTATAACCTGGGAGAATGGGGTCCATCTTGCAAACTTGATTGCTTATAGATTGCCACGTGTTCTTCAAGAGAATCAAATATAGAAGATAAAGTACACAGCCTCTGCCACTATTTATCAAGCTCAGTTCCTCTGTGCCTTGGGCATAACAACCTACATACAGCACATTACATATATCTGCAAATTCTTATGACTGCATATCGGTTGTGTATGTCCTAAAAATGGTCACACATGAGGCAGGCATGAGTTTATAATGCAGGGCAACATAGAGGCGACAATGCCTAGGTTCACTGCCTTGTGCACAGTTCCTCTCCTGACACTGGGCTCTGTGTTTTGTGAGGAGCAGAAGAAGACTATTCGTAGAAAATGAAATAAGACTTAGGTTTTTACCAGGCCAGACTGTAGACAGTAGGACCTAATTCACATGTTACTCACCAGGAATCCTCTTTCCCTATGCTCTGCACACCTTCACAACCCTAACATTTAAGACCTCCTGCATGTCCCACCATCAACAGGCATGATTCTGGGACCCAACCATGCCAACACAGGCCAGGCATTATTTGAGTTTTGTACATGTCTTCCGATGAACCTCTATAGCAGCCTTGAGGCAGGTCCAATATACCGATATGAGAAGAGCAAAAGGCTATAAGAAATGAAATCTGTCCTAATGGCTTCAATATTGCAGAGAAAAGCATGAAAGAAAGGTCTACTTGACTGGAAGGCATGATCTTCAGTGCTCATACGAGATGCCGCCTCCCAAACATCAAGCCCTGTGACCCACAGTGGTCTGAACTTGGTCCCACATGGTTAGTGTGCTCGACATACTTGGTGAATCAAGCTTTTATTGAGTGTACAGAGAGCATTTCCCTACCTTCTCTGAAAGGTGTTGGAAAGAACGTAAGACATCTTCTACGTGTCCATGTCTTTTTGTGTCTCTGGTGTATAGCTAGGTACACATAATGACTAAGATTTGTTCATTCATCAAGGAACAAGAAAAAGGCAGCAGTGGTCAAATTCAGAGAATAAATTCAAGAAAGTAAAATGGGCTCCTTTTATAGAAACCATACTATTGAGACTTTAATATATTGCCCGTTCCTCCGCCTAGTTGAAAGCTTTGTGATAGGTGCTACCATCTCTGGTAGAAACAGTTTTGTTCTTCTAAGGGTAGTTATCACAGAGTCAACCACCTAATTGCATGCGCCATGTAAAAGGAAATGTCGGCACCCTATGTCCCCTACTACGCAGTTCAACTTCATTTCTGCCACACTTGATTGGCTTTCTGATGGAGAGGCAGGCGGTTCTTTACAGCATTCACTATTTTCTTAAATACATGTTTTGAGAAGTATAAGGTCACTAGTTAGATCTGATCGAGTTGAGATTGAAAAGTATAAAAAGGGCAGAAACAATCTTGGCCTGACACCAGTGAATACAGACCATCTCCTAGAGCAGCAGGAGGAAACAAAGTAAGTAAAAGACAAGACAAACTGGACCCGGAATGAATATAAAGACGGGAAATAGGGAGTGGAGCCATTCACTCTTGTTTGCTGCCATGATGAAGCTGCTGTTGCTGTGTCTGGGGCTCACGCTTGTGTGCACACATGGGAAAGGAAACCACAGAGTTGTGACAAACAACATAGATGTTCGAAAGGTAGAGTCGGTGGATCAGAGTGACTGGGACTATGAAGAGTGGTTTGGAGAATTCTTAGGCAAGGGGGTTTCACTGGGAGGCAGGAGTCTTTTTGGAATAGTATATACAGGGGTTTATTCCAGACTAGGACTAAGAGGAACACTCAACCTGAGCTTCTATTTCCTGTTCGCCTCAGATTGAAGTGTCTAGGCCCAGAGACATGAGTTGAAGAGTCAAGTGTTCATGTGCTGTTCTCATTCTGTTTTCCTTACCCAATCATTTTCTAATCTCATTGCAGTTAGCAGGGGAGTGGTATACCATTCTCTTGGCCTCAAACTTCAAGGAAGTGATCAAAGAAAATGGTCTCATGAGGGGATTTTTAAACTACATCAAGGTCTTGAATAATTCATCTCCAGTATTAAAATTTCATGTGAAGTAAGTTCAGACTTCTTTTGAAAAGAAGGCATTGGAAGAATGAAAAACAGAAGCCTGAGTTTGGTCATGGATTCTGGACACACACACACACACACACACACACACACACACACACACACACACACACACACACACATACCTGCATGCTCATTTACTGTGGCCTTGTGTCCAAATGTATGGCTCCTCATTTGCAATAATTATGAACCTTTTCAAAATCCGGAGGTCAAATTTCTGACAGGACTAAGTTAAATGGGAGCAGAGGAGTTAAGCTTGAGAGGGGTACGTGATTCATTCACATGCTGCAATGTATCTTTCTTAAAAAATTAGGCTTGTGGTACCAAAGCCTATTGATCTCTAGAAACTATTTATTACTAGTTGAGTGGCCACAAAATTTCATCTCTCCCCAGCCCAATTCTTCTATGAATTAAAAAGGATGTTAAAAATTTTCTCTCATTTTTTATGTGAAGTCGGAGCGAGGCAATGTCTATAGAGCACTCATCTGAGAGGTGAGCACACCTGAACAGTCAGCTAATTATCTACACAAGTAGCTATAGTAATAGTAATAGGAAGACACAGTAGAATAATAGTAATATAAGTAGTTGAGTCATCGTTCTGTGAAATAATGGAAGTAAAGCTATTTCATATTTGTACCTAAAATTTTCAATACCAAGTGAAATCAAGAGTCCTAGAGACTGAAGGATCCAGTTCCATTAATTTCTCTTGGGCATCTGTTCCTTCTGTTTTACAGGATAAATGATGACTGTGTTCCAGTTTTTTTGGTTGCTAACAAAACATCAGAGAATGGTGTATATAAGATAAGGTGTAAGTATACAAAAAATCTTTCTCCATCTACTGCCAACGGCAAGGGATTTGCTTAACCCTAATACCTTTAGGATCAATTCCTGATCAATGCTTATTTAGGTATTGTAAATAGGGCCAACTAATGGCCAGCACACTCAATCTGTGAGAACTGCATGTTTATAACAGCCAATGCCTGACACATAATGACACCAGATCAAGATGGCTTTGGGTAATATTCCTTCCGCAACTAAAGTAAAGTGGCAAAAAAAAAATTGAGTAAATTGTCAGGACAGCAGCTTATTCAACATTTAGAGAGATGCTTTCTGGTGGCCTCAGTATAACACATTGTTGGGTAGGAATGCCAGTGGAAGTCTAGCACAAGATGGATAGTTGGCGGAGATGGCCGATGGAGGTCAGTGAGTGCCATGAACAGTGATAGAGCACAAGTTATCAGTGTGGCTGATATAATCTGTTATCAGTGTTCAATACCCATGGTAGAAATCCTTGCAGAAGTCAAGTCTACTGTTTCATCTTCTGATGTAGCCCAATGTGTAGAGTATAACTTCCATTCCATGGACAAAAAAGGTCTGAGATGTATTCTGTCTCTTCCACAGACCCTGGATTAGATACAATTCGTATAATTGAAGCAGTCTATGATGACTATATGATTTGTCATCTCTTCAGTTCCGACTCGGAGAGCCCATTCTTTGCTCTTGGACTCTATGGTAGAGTATTTTCATGCTGGCACTCACCTACAGAGCAAAGAGAGAGGATAAAAATTGAGGGCTGGTGACCAAGTGATCCTCTCAGTCTTGTCCTCCATGGTCACTCCTTCTCTGGAGCGACATGCTCACTGTGGGCTACCCCTCGGGATCAGTGATGAGATGATGATGAAATGTCTCATCCACAAAATGCCAAATTCAACACAGAGCACACACTATTTTAAGATATCTGCCTAAGCCCCCATCGGTGCCATCTATTGCTCCACCCCTTGGGAAACCCCATTCTGCTGCCAGGTACCTCAGTGACTGATGCCCAAGACACAACAGTTACTGTTCCTTTCTCTACAGCCCGAACACCAGATGAGAGTTCAACAACCAAAAAACACTTTGTGACAATTGCTCAAAAATACGGAGTTCCAAGGAATAACGTGTTGGACCTAACCCAAACAGGTAGGTTTTCCTATCTCTCGTCTTCTCTTCCCAAATTGTCATATTACGAAAAGGAAAAATTCAAGGGAATGGAAGGCCTCCTTTTAGTCTTCTGTTTTCTCACCTGAAAACTCATTTGAGTTTTGTCTGAGAAATCGGTGGGGATTGGTGTTTGAATGTTCTCTGCTCTGCCTCTGCAGATCGCTGTCTCCAGGCCCGAGATAACTAAGCGGCCCAGGACTCCAGGTTAGTGATGTCTGATGGAGAGGGACTGGGCCAGAAATCACTGCCTTCCATTACATTAGGGATTCATGTGTAGGACTACAATAATCTTTGGTGAAGAAACCATGGAGGTATAGCTTGAATTCATAGTTGGACCTCCTGGATTCAGGACTTCTAGGAGCTTCAGAGCCAATGACCTAAGCACAAAAAGGAAAAACTGATGTTACCTCACAGAGGGACCGTGTACATGGCATTCTGGTGAAAAGGGCTCAGTTATTTTCCATGCTACAAATCATTAAGACTTCACCGTTGAAATAGGGAAAGAGTAATAAGAGGATTTGAGTGAGACGCTCCAATACATTTCTGTTGGTGGTCTGTCTTGCAAGCCTTGAAGGCTATCTCTCCCTTTATTCTTTAGCGAAGGTGTCTTCCTCCGATCTCTGCACACCCTCAACTTCTGATTGGGGAATAGAGCTGTCTGACCTTTCGGTATCTTCCCCCTTGGAAAATAGTTCCAGGCTCCTCGTCTGTTGTCTACATCCCATCTCTTATGAAGTTTCATTCAGAAAATGTATGGGTAGGTCTTAGCTACTATGGCTTGCATAAAGTCAGCATTTCATAAGAGGCAGTAGCCATATAAGGCTTTTGCCAGTCTTCGTCCACAGAGGAAAACTTCTTCAGGACTTCTCATGCTGAGGATGGCAGAAGGAAGCCTGCGACCCTTCGTTGATTCCTCTCTCTTTTGTATAGACTCACTTGAGAATAGGTAAATGTGGGAACCGCAAAAGAACAAAACAGCCATTGACTCAATGCCCTCTTTCCCGCTGTTCTGGCAAAGAACGTAGGTTACACTGCATGTTGACATCCGTCTCATCACAATTTTTCTATGTCATAGAAATTCCTGTGCCCTCAATTCCATCCAGGAAGAGCTTAATGAGCTTGTGTGCTCTCTTTCTAGTCCGCTTTTTTAGCACTAAGTGAATACTTCCTCACCTGAGCTCTGGGATTTACCCTTCCATCGTCTCCCTCTATCATCTTGTGACAAGTTCTGTAACCTGATGGCTATCATGATCACAGTGAAGGCATGTTCTCTGCATCGTCGAGATCTTTCATAACTGTCTACAAATACTCATGGCTCACGAAAGTTTGGAAGCCTTCTGCAAATTTCCGACTCTTTGTGTCCTACCCAGAAGGCCTCTACCCTGAGTGAGAGCTTCCTCAACCTGCTCAATAAATATTACCCTTGCAGTCACTGTGGTTTTCTTTCTGTATGTGAGAGATTTGGGGCTGTGAGCGAGGAAATGGAGGGACTTCCTTGGTTCCGGGTGTATCATCGTCCTCTAGAAACTTCCTTGAGTTTTGGGATTCTCCCTCTCGTGCAGAAAGTCTCTGTCCCAGCAAGTGCTGAGCTCACTTTGATTTGTATATTTCCTAATGACCTGATAGGACAAACTATCAGAATTTTCTGTTGGTTGGTCTAGTTCCCTGCCTCTCAAACATTTGCAGAGAGCTGTTAAAAGTCATGGATATAAAACCAATGTTCTAACACCTAAATCTTCCTACTTCTCCTGGCTGCACAGCCTGCGTCAGCACACAGTCTCTCTTCCAAGGCCCAGGAGGCATCCAACTGACCAAACTTTCCCAGCATGTGAGGAGACTCTTCAGGGTTCCAGGCCCTCACAGACATCCCCTTGGTGTCCAACCCCAGGCTTTTGGCATTTTACAGTCAGCTGGCCACGTGTTTTAAGTTCTCTCAATCACCTCAGCTAGGAAGTCTCTACCATACCCCACATTTTCACCTAAATGGCCTTGGCTAATAAAGCCATGATAAAGCCAGACATTGCTCTAGTTCCTGGAGCTCTAGGTTCGTTCAGGGCCTCTGAAGCTCAGTTCAATCCACGTCTTTCATGATCATATCTGGGGATGTATACCTCTGATTTCCCTAAAGGTCATACGAATATAATCACGTACCACGTGGGGGTAAATGACCATTTATATTTTGTATAGCTGCCCCATTAATGAGCAAGTATCGTTTCAGTCTCATTGGTCTTGAATATTCTCATTGACATTGACATGTCTGGACATTAACAACTCCGTATTGTTTCCTGGACATGTACTACAATTTGAGTCTTAATGTTGTAAACAGTAATTGCTTTCCATGGGGACGAACAGTCACTCTGGGGCTGGGATATCCCCAGAAAAGAAACGGGCACTTGCTTCAAATAGGAGAAAAGTGTACCTTGTGAACATGTCCATTTGTTTCTGATGGTAGGAAATCATTGTTGCTTACAGATTAATTCCATAACAGATTTCATGATCATAAAACATAAATGGAAAGTTTCTTGAGTTGAGTAAAAGGGAACTGCGAGATCTCGATTATCTGTTTATTATCATCAGATTAAATACCAAAAGTCTAAAGAAGAAAGTAATTGTTGGATGATATGTGCAGTGTGCCACTGTTAGGATTAGCCTGAAAAACACACCGAATAACGCAATGTATTGTCCATGTTTCCTATACATCTGTCGATGCAGTGCTTCTCATGACGTGTGCTTGAATCTCCTGGGATCTTGATAGGCTGCTGGTTTTGACTTAGCACTTTGATGCAGACCTGAGCTTTTGCTTCTCACAAATCCCAGAGATGCCAGTGTTGTGCCCCTTTCCGAGAGGCATCATGCAAGAGAGTGAAATTCTCTTTACCTATTCTAATGCATCAAGGCCTTGGGTCATATTGCTCCACCTGTGTACTGGAACCTCCAATTTTGCTTCCTGACTTCTCCACAAGTGTTCTCATTTATGAATAGCTGGTAAAAATGAGGGATGACACTCCGTCTTTCACCATCATGCCGATGTCAAACCAGATCAGGTATCATTTCACCCGAAAGACACAGAGACAGACAGACAGACATACAGACACTGAGTTTTAACTTCCTGGAATACCTCAAAAAATCAGGGGTCAAATGAAAGTTAAGGTGGATTCAACCATCACAGTGAGCCATGTGACCGCATCTGGTATGCTTGGCTCAAGGACAGGGGCCACGTTATAGCCAGACTCACTGGTGACCTTTGCCCATGTCATTTATGGAAAGTGGTTTTTCATTGGTCTCTTATCAGCCTACTACCACCACACTGTCCACAAACAGGAACTTAGGATCTCACCACAAATTGAGTTGTTCAAAGGAAGGGAAATAAATCTTTTGTAAACAGTGCTGCAGCATGATATTCCTCATGTCATGTTGTCAAGTATGAATTAGGATTCTCAGAAGATCTTGCATGTCACACTTTCTCCCAAGAGCTGACAAGATATCCCGTCAATGCCTGCTTGTATATCAGAAGTACAGTGAAGAAGCTCCATTCTTGTCATTCGCTTGGACAGGAAAATCGCATATTAGTTTCCTGTTTGTGTTGAAACAATCACTTCAAACATGCTGGCTTAACAGCTTGAGGTATTACACTACCACTTTGGAGTTTGGAAATCTGACCCAGGTCTCACTGGGCCAAAAACAAGTGAGCTTGGGGTCTGTCATTCATTCAGATTGTCTTCTAAGTTCTTCCTTACAGTTTTAAGATTCTCTCTTTCTTGGTCTTGTGTATTCTTGGGTTGTTAAATCCTGTGTACTTGTCACAGGATTCGCTTCGTACCTCTTCATCCTTCTGCCCTTCTTTTGGTACCCCAACCCCCTTCTTTTCTAGTATTCCTTCGAATACTCTTCATAGCTATGGGTTTATTTCCAGGTTTGTTGTTGTCATTGTTGATGATTTAGATCTTTAGAGTCCACATGTACATGAAATCATGGAACCTTTGTCTTTCTCTTTGACCCATTTCATTCAGTGGAGTACTCTCTATTTTCCTCCATGTAATGTCTTTCTATCCCCTTTCTTTTAGTCTCTGTGTGTCTTTTAATGTGACGTGAGTCTTTTGTGTACAGCATATGTAGGGGTCTTGCTTTCTTATTCATTCAGCCGCTGTATCTTTGGGTTGGAGCATTGAATTCTTTTTCATTTGAGGGACTTGTTGTTAGTTAGGAATGTAGTTTAACAATCTTTATTTGCATTCTTGATATCTGTTTTATCTTCTTAAAGAAGTCCCTCCTTTATTTATTGTAATGCTGGCTCGGTGATGAGAGATGAATTCCTTTCAGTCATTTTTGTCTCGGAAGCTCTTTGTGTGTCCTTCACCTGTGATGATAGCTTTGCTAAATAAAGTATTCTTGGTTGTAGGTCCTGGGTTTTCATCACATGGAATATTTTGTCCATGGCCCTCTGGCCTGCAAAGTTTCTTTTGAGAAATCAGCTACGAGTCTCATGGGTGCTCCCTTGTGGGTAACTGATTGCTTTTAAGATCTTCTCTTTGTATATAACCTTTGGCATTTTAATTATGATGTGTCTCGATGTGGGCCTCTTTGGGTTTCTGGATTTGGGGATTCTCGGAGCTTCCTGGGTTGTTATGTCTCTTTCCTACACCAGGTTAGGGAAGTTTTCCACGTTTATTTCTCCAATGACATGAATAATATTACCTTTAATAGTGTCCCATAGGCACCTTAAATTACAATTAGAGTCTTAGCTTCTTTTTCTCGTCTTCGTGATTGAGTGTTTTTGGCTTCCCCATCCTCTTTATAAGTCATGAAATTCTCTTCTTTATTTACTCCATTTATTTCAAATAATATACTTCACATGTCAGATAATGTGTTCTTCATTTCTAAGTGGTTCCGTTTTATTATTTCATTTTCCTTTTCTGTATTTTTCTCTATGTTAGAGTTCTCACTGAATTCATCTACTCTTCCCATGAGTTCACTGAGCATCTTAAGAACCAGTATTTTGAACTTTGCTTCGTTTAGATTGCTTGACTCCATTCTTTCTGGATCTCTGCTCTGTTGTCTTATAGAGTGTCTGCTTCTTTGTCTTGCCATTCTGGCTGCCTTTCTGTTTCTATTTCTATGTACTGAGCGAAGTTCCAAAGTCTTGAGATCTTAGGAGTGTGGATTTGTGAAGTCGGTGTTCAGTGACACAGTCTTGAGAGGGGTTCAGCTGCAGGCCAAATTGAGCCGAAGCCTGTGTTCCTGCTGGGCCATTTGGGAAGAGTAAGAAAGCCATCCACAGATGCTGTGCTTAGTGTTGCCCCGAAAGGCTCACCAGAACCGAGGCTAGATGCCAGCATTGTGAATCTAGGTACTACTCAGCAAGAAGCTAATTCACCGAAGACACACACATCTGTAGGTGCCTTGGTTGGAACCCGTGATGGGAGAGGCGGAGTTTCAGAGGATCATCTGGGCAGAGCGAGCTCTGTTATTCAGTTTGATGACATCGCCGCTTTGGCTGAGCTGAGAGTGCACTATGAGAGGAGGAAGGGCTCTACACGAAACAATGAATGGCTCAGACAGATCCGTATAGGGCGAGTCTCGCCTTAGCCTTCAGCCCCACAACTAGGTGTTCCCCTGTAAGTCTCTGCACACCCGAACCGGCACTGGTGCTCAGAGAGTGCAGGTCCATTGTCATGAAAGTCTGCTTGGGTCATGGCCCTTTTAAGAGGAGTCTGCAGTTCCAGCCCAGCTGCCATCCCACTCAGCAGCTCGTGATTGTGTGAACTTGCGTCCTCCCCCCGTAATACCTTCTGTCCTTTCAGGGTGATTTCTTAGATTTCTCGCAGTTGTATGTCTTCTTCATTTAGATCTCGGGTGATATTAATTTGGTGTTTGCTCCTCCTTTCTGTCACCACTTTGATTTAGGCTCCAGAGGGACCCACAGAACCTCTATCCTCTATGTCATTTACTTTCCACCTGT
Organism: Cynopterus sphinx; assembly: GCA_030015415.1. Taxonomy (NCBI): domain Eukaryota; kingdom Metazoa; phylum Chordata; class Mammalia; order Chiroptera; family Pteropodidae; genus Cynopterus; species Cynopterus sphinx. Next base: position 113,912,017 of record CM057385.1, on the reverse strand, counting down.
TTTGCTTTTTTAACCATACCGATTATGAGTTTCTGCTTGTAGAAGAAATGATAGTGACTTTGTAAGTTAAACTCTCTAGCTATCTCAATGAAGTTTTTTTTTTTTTTTTAATCAGCGATCATAATATTACTGGTAATACTTTCTGGATTCTGTAGGTCTTAAAGTACATGAGCATAATATCTGCAAACAGCCTTCTTGAACTTCTATTTCAGGCCTTACACTTCTCTCTCTCTCTCTCTCTCTCTCTCTCTCTCTCTCCAATCTCTCTCTTTTGTCTCCCCACCTTACAAATTCATCCAGAATCACCAGGAATTCTTTAAACACAATTTTCTATCAGAGCTTGGCAAAGTATGGCTTATATTCTTTAAATCCACCCAGGTGCACACTTTTTCGTAAGCCCTGAGCTGAGAACATTTGCAATCAATGTGATATTAGGAAAACTCATTTTCAGTGCCAGTTAAAAAAAATTCCAAAAAAAATGTGTTTCCCATAAGAATTCCAATCACAATCACCTGTAGACCATGTTTCCAAATGAGAACATTAAACTCTATATTCTATCTTGATTTTAATGAAAAATTGTAAATATTTTTTCTCTATTAGATTAAGAGCTATGCAGGATGTTAGCTTTTACCTCTTGGCTTACAAGACCATAAATATTTTGTATATGACCTTTTAGAGGAAAACTCTGTGGGTCCCCTTTTTTATTCTGTGATCTTTCCCCTGACTGTCATTTACTATATAGCATTGGTGCTGCACTGTTCACCAAATAAACAAGTTTGTGCATGGAGACCCTCACGTGATTGTGAGATTAAGGAGATATTTTTAACTTGAGCTGGTGCTGCTCTGCTTGAGGGCATGAATGACTAGATCCTGATAGAAACACATGTGTGGAAATGTCAAAAAATCTTTTGGAGTAAATGCTAAATCAGGACACCCCTGAGGTTATTTGTGTTTCCAGAGCATGAAGGAAAACTGCACATCTGTCTTCTTGGCTCTGAGGGCTTTGCCATTTGTGTCGTCATCCCAGGACTGACTTCACTTGAGAGTGTTGGCTCCTGGAAGCAGGCCCATCAAGGTACGAGCTGTTACTCTTAAAAGTTAGCATTTCTGAAACCTTCTGAAACCTTGTTCTACTGCCTATGAAAATTTTACAAAGGCTCTGCTTGTGTTTTAGCACAATGGACAATGACTGGCTGCCCCCTTGGTATAGGAACACAGATAACTGGAGTGCCAGCTTGTTTGCAAGAGCCTGGCTAGGAAAGAGGACCTGGTCAGCAGCGCTGAATTCGTTTAGCACCTGCCAGGGTTCCATATATGTCTTAGGCTTCCCGTGTTTTTGTTCAATCTCAATTTTTATGCCACAGGTTTTCTCAAGTATTCAATGAACATGTCTAGCTCCTTGTTGTTGGCCTCACATCTGCATTACCCACACTCACATGTTGGTCTGGTCCTTCCTCATGTCTTACTTTACACAGAGGGGTCCTTAAAACAACAACTATAAAGTAGTATTATTTTGCCACCTTTCTTGAGTGACCTCTCATATTTCTTTGTTTACTGCCTGGACCCATTTTCTACAAGGTAAGTGCAATGATGTCAAGGAGCTTATTCTCTTCCTTGCAATGACCTGCACCCAAAAGAGTGCCGAGCCTCTCACAGGTCCCGCATGTTGGTAGCTTCATTAGAGCGTGTCCCTGATCTGCACGGAAAGCCTTGAGACTTGCTTCCATCACTGAGAAGAGAATGCTGGACAGTTCCACGTGTCCTCTGCTCCTGGATGTGTAAAAGTTTCTTTGATGATTCAGAAGTGCAGTCAAAGATGAAAAGCATTCATGTAAGGATGGAATGAGTTGCATTAATGATGTATCAATACAGTCGAAACCTGAGAACTGGAATAAAGAGGGTGGAAAGTGGGGGTTGGAAAGTGAGGTGCTGTAGGTAGGGGGAACATGGGCCACCTCCCCATACAATGCTCTGCAGAGAGAAAAGGTGGTGGTCAAAAATCGTCCCAGTGTTCAGAGTGCTCCAGAGAGTGGATTATGTCCCCTCACATGTGGCCAGTTGAAAGGCCCAGGCTCAGGCTTTTCTCCCCTGCAGGAGGTCTGGCAACTCTGGGTGTCCATTCCCAAGTAACTGGAATGCAGCTAACCAAGAGTTTGTTGCTTCCTTGTGGTCACCGTGCACATCACAGCTGCTGCTGCCTCAGCTCTGCTCAGAAAAGCCTGGACACCTCAGGCCTACTGAAGCAATGTCGACAGAGCCTCCCTATGGATGAGTCGTCACTTTGGAAGGCTTCCTCCAGAAAGCCTGGGGCTCAGGATGGCTTCCCCAGGTTCACTGCTGGTCAGAGAATCCAGATCGGCATAAAAAAGAGAGGTAAAGTAGGCCAAGAATGTTTCGAGAAACCAGGGTGTTCCAGGATACTGCTGGCCTCTCTAACAGGGAGGCCTGAATGGACGCTCTTAGAACCTGTGCATTGAAAAGTCCCAAGGAAACTTGGTTGTTTGGAGACTGGCAGAAGTTTCTGAGCATAGGATTAGGGCCTGCACGGGCCTGTGTGGGCAGAAGCTGCAGCCACTGCGGGCTTTGTTAGAGGAAGCCATTCTCAAATGCACCGGGGAACCACAAACCTTAGCTCACTAGAGCTCAGTACCCATGTATGTGTGTCTGAACCTGAACCTCAGAAGCACGGTCATCTGGGAGGCTGCATCGGCCTGTAAATGAGAGGCTTATTTCAGAGTCTTCACATACACGCATCCCACTCAGCTTCTTAGTAACTGAGGTGGCAGCTTTCTCAGAAGAGCCCCGCCTTTTTGCAGAGGCCTGTGTGTCAGTGAAGGTCAGAGAAGTCATTAGTTTTGTCCTGAAAATGTACCTTAAAATCTGAAATGAAAAATCATGTTCATGAAAATCAGAGGTTCCAAGTGAATATACTAACTGGAAAGTTATTTTCTATGTTCAAAATAGCTTTTTGAGGTGCGATTGATGATCATTGCACCTCTGGAAGCATAAAATTGAATGAATTGTTACAGTGACGTTCCCAGAAAACTATCGCCTTGGTCAGGAAACTCGTTGTCCATGATCCTCGTCAGTTCCCCCTAAGCCTCTGGAATCGCCCCTATCACAGTGCCACTCAAGCCCTTGGTAACATCTGATCCACCTTCTGTCTATAGATTGTGCATTTTGGAGAGATTTATGCACTCAGCTATCAGCACATTCTGTGTTTTTTGTAGTTCTGGCTATTTTCACACAGCATAATTCTTTTGAGATTCATTCATGTTGTGTTTACCAATAGTGTGTTCCTTTCTACAATCCCTTACCTTCTGTTGCGCGGATATATCACCGACTGTTTACTCTTTTCTGTTGAAGGACATTTTGCCTGGTCCTTCTTCTCATCTTGAACAAATAAAGTTTCTGTGATCATTCTTGGAGTGCTCCCATATGGACACGTTGACCTTGCTTCGGCTGCACGTGGAAGAGGAATGGCTCAGTCGTATCTGTCAATGTAGGAGACATCAAAACCTGAAGAGAATTTTTCTAGGATTTTTTTGAGCCCAACCGACATCACATGCCAGGGAGGAGATCTCTAATGCCTTGGAAAATAAAAATGTCAAAGCATCCCTTATACATTTGAAATAAAGAAGTCAAGTAAGGAAGATTACACGAATGTGCAACTGCCCCAAACCTTACATCGAGCAACACAAATATCCATGAAGATTTAGGTACTAAAAACACAAAGACAGTGAAAAGGTTCTGTGGACAACGTCTTCATTTCTGGTTTTCTCTATTAGCAAAACAAGGGAGTGCTCAGAACCAGAAAGTTGCATTCTGGCGTATTGCTTGAGTGTAGAGTTAGGAGTGCTGGTTGGTTGGGATACCGATGAGGTGTACAGCACTATAGCTGACCCTCAAGCATCATAACCAAGAAAAATAGGGTTCGTCGTGCAAACGTGATTGCTCCTACATTGCCATGTTTCTTTGAGAGAATCAAACAGAGAAGAGAAAGCACACAGCCTTTGCCACTATTTATCAAGCTCACTTCCTCTGCCTCAGGAGAAAGACAAACTGCATACAGCGCATGATGGCTGAAATGATATGAATCTAGAAATACTTGTGACTGAATATTGGTTGAGTATGCCCCAGGAATGATCACACAAGGGGCTGGAATGAGTTTTTAGTGCAGACCACCCCTAGATGCCACAATGCCTAAGTTCACTGTCTTGTGCACAGCTCCCCTTCTGACACCAGGTTCTTTGTTTTGTGGGGTGCAGAACAAATCCATTAGTAGAATGTGAAATAGGACATAGATTTTAAGCAGCTCAGCTAGGGACACAGGGCCTAATTCATGACATTCTTCTTACCAGGAACCCTCTTCCCACATACTCTGCACATCTCCACTCCTGCTCTAACATTTAAAACCTCCCCCAAGTCCCACCTTCGCCAGGCATAATTCTACAAAGTGAGCATCCCAACATGAGCCAGGTGTTAACTGAGGTTTCTGCATACTTCTTCCCATGAATTCCTACAGCAGTCTATAGGCAGGTCCAATAATCCCATAGATAGGACCATGGGCTATGATAAATGAAATCTATCCTCGTGGCTTCAAAATGGCAGAGAGAAGCAGGAAGGAAAGGCCTACTTGACTGGAAAGCCTGAGATCTTCAGGGCTCATACGTGATGCCACCTCCCCATCAGCACCCCCTGTGATCTACAGTGGTCTGGACATGGTCAAACTCGGATAGGGTGCTCCACATGCTTGGTGAATCAAGCGTTTATTGGGTGTACAGAGAGCATTTTCCTACCTTCTCCGAAAGCTGTTGGAAAAAAATGACATCTTCTATGTGTCCATGTCTCTTGTGTGTCTTTGGTGTTTAGGTAGGTACACATAATGACTAAACACTTGTTCATTCATCAAGGAACAAGAAAAGGCAGCAATGGCCAAATTCAGAGAATAAGTCCAAGAAAGTAAAATGGGCTCCTTTTATAGAAACCATACGATTGAGACTTTAATATATTGCCCGTTCCTCCATCTACTTGAATGCTTTGTGATAGGTGCTACCATCTCTGATAGAGACAGTTTTGTTGTTCTAAGGGTAGTTATCATAGAGTCAACCACCTAATTACACACGCCATGTAAGGAGAAATGTCGGCACCCTATGTCCCCTACTGCCCAGTTCAACTTTATTTCTGCCACACATGATTGGCTTTCTGATGGAGAGGCAGGCGGTTCTTTACAGCATTAACTATCTCCTTGAGTACATGTTTTGAGAAGTATAAGGTCACTAGTTAGATCTGATCGAATTGAGATCGAAAAGTATAAAAAGGGCAGAAACAATCTTGGCCTGACACCAGTGAATACAGACCATCTCCTAGAGTGGGAGGAAGAAACAGAGTGAACAAAAGACAAAACAAACTGGAGCCAGAATGAATATAAAGATGGGAAAGTGGGGAGTGGAGCCATTCACTCTTGTTTGCTGCCATGAGGAAGCTGCTGTTGCTGTGTCTGGGGCTCACCCTTGTGTGCACACATGGGAAAGGAAACCACAGAGTTGTGACAAACAACATAGATGCTCGAAAGGTAGAGACGGTGGATCAGAGTGACTTGGGACTATGGAGAGTGGTTTGGAGAATTCTTAAGCAAGGGGGTTTCACTGGAAGGCAGGAGTCTTTTTGGAATAGTATATACAGGGGTTTGTTCCAGACTTGGGACTAAGAGGAACAGTCGACCTGAGCTTCTATTTCCTGTTCTCCTCAGCTTGAAGTGTCTAGGCCCACGGACATGAGTTGAAGAGTCAAGTGTTCATGTGCTGTTCTCATTCTGTTTTCCTTACCCAATCATTTTCTAATCTCATTGAAGTTAGCAGGGGAGTGGTATGCCATTCTCTTGGCCTCAAACTTCAAGGAAGTGATCAAAGAAAATGGTCTCATGAGGCCTTTTTTGGACTACGTCAAGGTCTTGAATAATTCTTCTCTGGCATTAAAATTTCATGTGAAGTAAGTTCAGACTTCTTTTGAAAAGAAGGCATTGGAAGAATGAAAAACAGAAGCTTGAGTTTGGTCATGGTTTCTAGATACACACACACACACACACACACACACACGCACGCACGCACAACACACACACACACAGAGACACGTACCTGTATGCTCATTCATTGTGGCCTTGTATCCAAATGTATGGCTCCTCATTTGCAATGATTATGAACCTTTTCGAAATCCGGAGGTGAAATTTCTGACAGGACTAAGTGAAATGGGATCAGAGGAGGTAAGCTTGAGTGGGGTACATGATTCATTCACATGCTGTAATATATCTTGCTTAAAAACTGAGGCTTGTGGTACCAAAGCCTATTGATCTCTAGACACTATTTCTTACTAGTTGAATGGCCACAAAAATTCATCTCTCCCCAGCCAAATTCTTTTATGAATTAATGAGGATGTTAATATTTTTTATGTGAAGTCTGAGCAAGGTAATGTCTATAGAGCACTCATCTGAGAGGCGAGCACACCTGAACAGTCAGCTAATTATCTGCACAAGTAGCTGTAGTAATAGTAAAAAGACACAGTAGAATAATAGTAATATAAGTAGTTGAGTCATCGTTATGTGGAATAATGGAAGTAAAGCTATTTCATATTTGTACCTAAAATTTTCAATACCAAGTGAAATCAAGATTCCTAGAGACTGAAGGATCCAGTTCCATTAATTTCTCTTGGGCATCTGTTCCTTCTGTTTTACAGGATAAATGATGACTGTGTTCCAGTTTTTTTGGTTGCTAACAAAACATCAGAGAATGGTGTATATAAGATAAGGTGTAAGTATACAAAAAATCTTTCTCCATCTACTGCCAACGGCAAGGGATTTGCTTAACCCTAATAACTTTAGGATCAATTCCTGATCAATGCTTATTTAGGTATTGTAAATAGGGCCAACTAATGGCCAGTACACTCAATCTGTGAGAACTCATGTGTATAACAACTAATGCCTGACACATAATGACACCAGATCAAGATGGCAGTTGGGTAATATTCCTTCCGCAACTAAAGTAAAGTGGCAAAAACAAAATTGAGTAAATTGTCAGGACAGCAGCTTATTCAACGTCCACTGAGATGCTTTCTGGTGGCCTCAGTATAGCACATTGTTGGGTAGAAATGCCAGTGGAAGTCAAGCACAAGATGCATAGTTGGCAGAGATGGCCGATGGAGGTCAGTGAGTGTCATGAACAGTGATAGAGCACTAGTTATCAGTTATCAGTGTTATCAGTGTTCAGCACCCATGGTAGAAATCCTTGCAGAAGTCAAGTCTACTGTTTCAACTTCTGATGTAGCCCAATTTGTAGAGTATAACTTCCATTTCATGGACCAAAATGCTCTGAGCTGTATTTTGTCTCTTCTATAGACCCTGGAATAGATACGATTCATGTAATTGAAGCCATCTATGATGACTATATGATTGTTCATTTCTTCAGTTCCGACTCGGAGAGCCCATTCTTTGATATCGGACTCTATGGTAGAGTATTTACACGCTGCAGTCATCTTTGGGGTGAAGTGCGAGGAGAAACAGAAGGGATGGTGACAAAGTGACCCTTTCAGTTTTATCCTGTGTGGTCTCTTCTTCTCTGGAGAGACATGCTAACCATGGGCTACACCTCAGGCTCATGGTGGGATGATGATGTAATGTCTCATCCACAAATGTCAAATTTGAAACAGCAAACACTTGTTTAAGACTTCTCCCTCAGCAACAATCTATTTATTTATTTCCCCACCCCTTGGGAGACCCCATCCTGCCCCCAGGAACCTCAGTGACCGATGCACAAGACAGAACAGTTACTGTTCCTTTTCTCACAGCCTGCACACCAGATGAGAGTTCAACAACTAAAAATCGCTTTAGAAGAATTGTCCAAAAATACGGAATTCCAAAGGATAATGTACTTGACCTAACCAAATCAGGTAGGTTTTGCTATCGCTCTCTTCTCTTCCAAAATTATCATGTTACTAAAAGAAAATATCCAAGAGAATGAAACGCCTTCATTTAGTCTTCTTTTTGCTCACCTGAAACTCATTTGAATTGTCTCTGGGAAATCAGAGGGGGTTGGTGTTTGAATGTGCTCTGCTCTGCCTCTGCAGATCGCTGTCTCCAGGCCCGAGATAACCAAGTGGCCCAGGACTCCAGGTTAGTGATGTCTGATGGAGAGGGCCTGGCCCAGCTATCACTGCCTTTTAGTCCATTTTAGGTTCATGTCCAAGGACTACAATAATCTTTTCTGAAGGAAATATGTGGGTACTGCTTGAAATTGTAGTTCACCTCCTAGATTCAGGACCAACTAGTTCTAGAAGCTTCGAGCCAATGAGCTAAGCACTAAAGGAAAAAATGATGTTTACCTCACAGAGGGACCATGTAAATCATCCTCATGAAAATGGCTCAGTCATTTTACATGCTACAAATCATTAAGACTTCACGTTTGAAACAGGGAAAGAGTAATAAGAGGATGTTTGTGTGATGCTCCAATATTTTTCTTTTGCTTGTCCATCTTGTAAGCCCCAAAGGCCACCCCATCATTTGTGTTTTGGCAAAAGTGTCTCCCTCCGATCTCTGCACATCATCAACTTCTGATCTTGGAATAGAGCTGTCTGACCTTTTGGTATCTTCTCACTTGGAAAATAGTCTCAGGCTCCTCATCTGTTGTCTACATCAGATTTATTGTAGAGTTTCAATCAGAAAATGTGTGGAAAGGTTTTAGCTACTACGGCTCGCATAAACTCTGTCTTAATAAGAGGTAGCTAAATAGAGCTTTTGCCAGTCTTCGTCCAAAAGGTCCTGAAATTTCTTCAGGATTTCTCATGTTGAGGATGGCAGAATGAAGCCTACAACCCATCATTGATTCCTCCTTCTTTTGTGTCGACTCTGTTGAGGGCATGTTAAGGTTGGAAAAGCAAAGGTACAAAACAGTCATTGATTCAATATCTTCTTTCCCTCTGTTCTGGCAAGCAACGTCGGTTAGAATGCATGATTATATACATCTCTTCACAATTTTTCTATATCATAGAAATTCCTGTGTCCACTATTGCATCCAGGATGTGCTTAATGAGTTTCCGTGTTCTCTTTCTCATCTGCTTATTTAGCGCTAAGTGAATACTTCCTCACCTGAGCTCCGGGATCTACACTTCCATAGTCTCCCCCCATCATCTTGTGACAAGTTCTTTAACCTGATGGCTATCACAATCACAATGAAGGCATGTTCTCTGCAAGGTCAAGATCCTCTGTAACTGTCTGCAAATACGCATGGCTCACCTGGATTTAAAAGTGTCCAGCAAATTTCCAACTCTCTGTGTCTTACCCAGGACAACTCTACCCTGAGTAAGAGCTTCTTCTATCTGCTCAATAAATGATTACCATTGCAGTCTTCTGTTTACCTCTTTGTACGTGAGAGATGTGAGCCTGGAAGATAGCGAATGGAAGGACTTCCTGGGACCCGGGTGTATCACCATAATATAGGTTCTCAGGACCTTCCCCGAGTTTTGGGATTCTTCATCCCACTCAGTAAATCTCTATCCCAGCAAGTGCTGCTTTTTCTTTGGTTTGTCTATTTCTTCAAGACCTGATAAGATAGACTATAAAAAATTTCTGCTGGCTCTGTTATGTCCCTTCCGCTGAAAGCTTTGCAGAAGGCAGCTAAAAGTCATGGATATACAACCAATATTCCACCACCTGACTCTTGATATTTCTTGTGGCCGAAGAGCCTGCATCAGTACCTGGTCTCTCTTCCAAGGCCCAGCAGGCATCCATCTGACCAAAAGCTTTCCCAGAATGTGAGGAGGCTCATCAGCTTACCAGTCTCTCACAAGCGACAACTTTGTGCCCAATGCCAGTCTTCCTTCAGTCAGTTGGCCACATATTTTAAGTTTTGTCAATCTCCTTAGCTAGTAATTCTCTCCCATAATCCATAGTTTCACTAGGTAGCCTTGGCTAATGAAAATCATGATAAAGCCAGACACTACTCTTGTTTCTGAAGCTCTAGGTTCGTTCAAGAGCCTCTGAAGTGTAGATCAATCCAGGACTTCAATGATCATATCAGGGGATATTTACCTCTGATTTCCCTTATGATCATATGCATATAACCACATTTCAGATTAGGGTGAATGACCATTTATATTTCACATAGCAGCCCCATTAATGCACAAGTATCTTGCCAGTCTAAAATGTTTTGAATGTTCTCATTGACTTGGACACATCTGGACTGTGACAACTCCTTACTCTTTCCTGGACATGTACTACAATTTTGAATCTTTACGCTGTAAAAAGTAATTGCTTTTTATTGAGGCAAACTGTAACCCTGGCGCTGCATTTCCCAAGCAAAGAAAAGGGCATATGTTTAAAATAGAAGAACAGTATACCTGTGTGGCCATGTCTATTTTTTCTGATTGTAGTAAATGAATGTCGCTAACAGATTCCATAACAGATTTCATTATCAGAAAACAGAAATGGAATGTTTCTTGACCAAGTAAAGGGTAGTACGAAATCTTGATTATCTCTTCATTATCATTAGATTAGATATCAATCATCTCATGAAGAATGAAGTTGTTGGATGATATGTGCCACCATTAGCATTAACTTAAAAAGACACATGGAAAAATGCAATGTATTATTCATGGTTCCTATATATGTGTCTATGTAGTGCTTCTCATGATGTGTGCTTGAATCTCCTGGGTCTTGATAACCTGCAGGTTTTGACTTAGCACATTGGGTGTGGGACCTGAGATTCCGCTTTTGAAAAGGTCCCAAGGATACCAGTGCTGTGCCCCTTTGACAGAGGTGTCATGCAAGAGAGTGAAATTCTCCTTACCTCCTTCAATGCATCAAGGCCTTGGGTCATTTAGCTCCACTAGACACTGGAACTTCTCAGTTGTGCTTCTCTGCTCCTACAAAAGTGTTCTCTTCCATGAATAGCTGGTAAAAATGAAGGATGACACTCTTGCACCGTCATGCTGATGTCAAACAGATCAGGTGTCATTTCACCTGAAAGACACACACACACACACACACACACACACACACACACACAGAGAGAGAGAGAGAGAGAGAGAGAGAGAGAGAGAGAGAGAGAGAGAGAGAGAGAGACTGCGTTTATCTTTCTGAAATATGTCAAAAAATCAGGGCTCAAATGAAAGGTGTAATCAAGCATCAGGGTGACCCATGTGACTGCACTTAGGTACACGTGGCTCAAGGATTTGCGGCCAAATTACTGCCTATCTCACTGGGGATTTTGCCCATGACGCTTATGCTCAGTAGTTTTTTATTAGTCCTTTTTCAGCCTGCTACCACTACACTGTCCACGAACAGAACTTAGGATCTGATCACAAATTGAGTTGGTCAAAGGAAGGGAAATAAATCTGTTACAAAGAGCACTGCAGCATGATATTTTTCATTGCAGCACGTGAGAATTAAATTTTCAGTAGATCCTGCATGTCACACTTTCTTTCTTCCAAGAGTTAACAAGTTATCCAAGTAATGTCTGCTTGTGTATGAAAAGTACAGTGAGGAAGCTCCATTGTTGTCATTCACTTGGACAGGACAATTGCATATTCGCCTTCTGGTTTTGCTGGAACATTGACCACAAACTTTCTCACTGAACAGCTCCAGTTATTACAGTATCATTTTGGAGGCCAGAAATCTGACCCGACGATCACTGGGCTAAAAGCAAGTGAGCTTGGTGTCATCGATTCATTAAGATCATCTTCTAAGTTCTTCATTACTTTTAAAATTCTCTCTTTCATGGTCTTCTTGTGTATTCTTTGTTTTTAAAACTGTCTAATAATCACAGCATTTGCTTTTCATTTGTTTTTTTTTCTTTTTTTTTTATCTTAATTGAACTATAATAGAATATTAGTTGCTTCTGTTTCCATTGTACAACTCATTGAGTTTTTGTCACTCTTCTGGCCTACAATTATATACCAGTTTCAGGTTATTGCATAATGATCAGATATTCACATAACTCCAAAATGTTTACACCAGTAAATCTCTACCCCTCTGCTCCCGTATATATTTATTACAGCATTATTAGCCATCTCTCCATGCTACATCCTATGTCTGCATGTCTATTCTTCAAGTATGCATTGGACCTCTTAATATTTTTACCTTTTTTTGGTACACCAAACCTCTTGGTAAGACTCAGCAAGCAATCCACAGATGCTGTGCTTTGCATTGTCTCAAAAGGCCACACCAGACGCGAGGCCAGCTGCCTCTAGTGTGAGTCTTAGCGCTACTCAGAAAAGAGCACCTGATTCTGTCCCGATATACCTGGATGTGGCTCAGGTCGTCCCCAAGATGGGAGAGGTGGAATTTCAGGCATTCCTCTGGGTGTAGCAACCTCTGTTATTCAGTTTGATGACATCCCCTCTATGACTGTGCTGAGACTGCACACGGAGAGAGGGAAGTCCTAAACAGCAAAAGATAAATGTCGTTGGCAGATTTGTACACGGCGAGTCTCACAATTTCCTGCATTCCCACGATTCAGTGTCCTCCAGTAAGTCCCTGCACAGCCAAATGAGCACTGGTGTTCCGAAAGTGCAGGTCCATCACTATGAGTCTTTTCTGGGACATGGTCCATTTGAGAGGAGTCTACAGTTGCTGCCGCAGCTTCTGTCTCACTCAGCTGCTGGGGACTGGGCAGGCTCCTGGCCTTGCCCATCCTTCTGTCCTTGCAGAGTGATTTCTTAGATTCATCACAGTTGTATGGCTTGTTCATCTAGATCCCAGGGGATTTTACCTTGGTGTTTGCTCCTTGTTTCTGTCACAACTTTGAGTTAGACTCTGGAGAGATGAACCGAGACTCTACCATGTACGCCATTTTCTTTCCACCTATTTTGTTGTTTTAAACCATAGTGATTAGCATGAGTTTCAGCTGGTATGGACAAACATTATTGGCTTATGAAAGCTGAGCTCACTGTCCTACACTTCTCTTTCTCTCTCTCTCTCTGTCTGTCTCCCTTGCTTGTAATGTCAGTTAGAAAATCCAGGCACTCTTGAAACCCAGTTTTTTATGAGAGGGTGGCAAAGTATGGCTTATTATCTCTAAATCCAGCCAAGTGAATATTTACTCATATGCTCCAAGCTGAAAACATTTGCAGCCAATGTGATCGTAGGAAAATTAATTTTCAGATGCAGTTAAAAAAATTCCAAATATTATATTTCCATAAGAATTTCTTTCTCAGTCACTAGTAGACCACGTTTCAAAAAACAACGACATTAAACTCTACCATGAATTTCATGAAAAAAATGTAAATATATTTTCTCTATTAGATTAGGACCTATGTAGTATCTTAGATTTTACCTGTTGGCCTGCAAGATCTAAATAATTTCTACAAGGCCTTTAAAAAAAAAAGTTAGCATCCTTTAGTTCATACCATGACTTTTTCTCTGACTGCCTTTGCTATAGTAATTGGTGCTACGCTGTTCTCCAAATAAAAAGTTGGTGTCATGGTGACTCTCAGAGTGCCTTCAGTAAAAAGATCACTGGATCATGTGACTTTGGGAGTAAGGAGGTATTCTTAACTTGAGCTGTTGCTGCTCCCCTTTAGGTCGTGAATGACTTGAACCTGATTGGAGCACATGTAGGGAAACATCAACTAAACTTCCAGAGTAAATGCTAAGTCAGGACATCCTGAGGTTATTTGCATTTCCAGAGCAAAAAGGAAGACTGCATATCTCTCTTCCTGGCTCTGAGGACTTTTGCCATTTGAGTCACTGATCCCAGGACTGACTTCACTTGAAACTGTTTGCTCCTGGAAGCAGGCCCATCATGGTACTAGCAGTTATCCTCAAAAGATAGCAATTCTAAAACATTGTTTCACTGTCTATACATTTTTTACGATGGTTGTACTTGCTTCTTTGCACTAGGGACAATTACAGGCTGCGGCCTTGTTACAGAGACACAGAGAACTGGAGTGCCCACTTGTCATGAGAGCGAGGCCGAGAAAGACCTGCTGTGCAGTACAGACAATGATCAGCACCTGCCAGCATTCCACATATGTCTTAGGCTTCCCGTGTTTCTGTTTACTCTCAAATGTTATGCACAAAATTTTCCTCAAATACCCCACAAACCCTCACATCCCTGGACCCTTGTCCTTCCTGCTCTCTTTGTGTGAAATACTTGCCCTCATATCTGCATATCCCACAGCCTCAGGAGGTTCTGATCCTCATGTGTGTCACTTTACACAGAGGACTCCTTAAAACTGCAAGTATAAATTAGTATTATTTCGCTACCTTTTTTGAGTGACCTCTCATATTTCTTTTTTCGTGCCTGTACCCATTTCCTACAAGGTAAGTGCAATGAGGTCAAAGAGCTGATTTTCTTCCCCACAATATCCCGCACCTGAAAGAGTGCCGAACCTTTCAAAGGTCCCCCATGTCAGTTCCTTCATCGAAGAGTGTCCTTGACCTGCACAGGGAAGCGTTGAGACTCGCTTCCATCACTGACAGGAGAATGGAGGGCAGTTCCATGTGTCCTCTGCTCCAGAATTTGTAAAAGTTCCCCAGATGATTCAAAATTGCAGACAAAGTTGAAAAACTTTCGTGTAAGAATGGAATGAGTTGGATAAGCCGCTTATCTATACAGTAGAATTCTGAGTACTAGAGTGATGATGGTAAGGAGAGAGGGTTTGAAAGAATGATGTTGGGTATTGGGGTAATGCGGGCCACTGCCCCATACAATGCTCTGCAGAGGGGAAGGGGCTGGTGAAAGACTCGCCCCAGTTATCAGAGGGCTCCAGAGAGTGGATTAGGTCCTTTCACGGGCGTCCAGTCAAAAGGCTCAGGCCTAGGCTTCTCTCCTCTGTAGGAGGACTGAAACCTCTGGATGGGCATCGCCAGGAACCTGGAAAACAGCTACCTGAAATTCTGTGGGAATCCTCTTGCTGCCTGGTGGTCACCATGCACATCGCAGCCGCTTATGCCCCAGAGTTCTGCTCAGAAAGAGCCTGTAGTCCTCAGGCCTACTGAGGTAACATCTATAGAGCATCCCTCGTGATGAGTGGCCACTTGAGGAGGCTTTCTCCAGAAGGCCTGGGTCTAGAATGGCTTCCCCAGGTTCAGAGCAGGCTAGAAAAGCTGGGATGGCATGGAGAAGAGAGGTAAAGGTAGGCCAAGGAGGTTTCAGTAAACAGGGAGGGCAAGGATACAGCTGGCCTCTCTAAGGGGGCCAGGCCTGTAGAGATCCTCATAGAACCTGTGTGTTTGGAAACCCCAAGGAATCTCCAGTCTCTCTGGAGACCTGAAGGAATTTCTTAGCTTATTACTACAGACTTCTTGAACCTGTGTTACCAAAACCTGCAGACAGTGCAAGCTCTGTTAGAGAAAGCCACTGTCTAATGTGTCAGGAAATAACAAGCACTGGCTCAGCAGAGTTCTGGGACCATGTAGGTGTTTCTGAACCTTAACCTCAGAAGCAGAGTCTGCTGGGGAGGCTGCTAGGGCTGGAAGCGAGTTGCTTATTACAGAGTCTTCACTTGTACCCTTCCCACTCAGCGCCTTAGTACCTGACGAGGCAGCTTTCCCAAAAGAGCCCTGGGTCTCATCCCAGCTTCCTCTGTGTGTCAGAGAAGAATGAGGAAGTCATTAGTTCTGTCCTAAAAATGAGCCTTAACATCTGAAATGAAAAATCATGTGCATGAAAATTAGAGGTTTCGAGTGGACTTACTAACTAGACAGGGTTTTTTTTAATACTATTTTTTTGAGGTATAATTGACAATGAGTGCTCATTTGAAAGTATAAAATTTTACGTTTTTACAGGAGGTTTCCCGGAAACTTGCTATAGTCAGGGTAGTGTTTAGTCATCTTCCTCCGTAGCTCTCCTGTGCCTCTGGAATCCATCCTCCCACAGTGCACCAAAATTCTCGGCCACATCTGATCCACTTCCTCTCTGTAGAGTGTGTGTTTTGTAGATATTGATATGAACTCAGTCATCAATATGTTCTGTGTTTTGCTGTTGTTCAGGCTATTTTCACTCAGGATAATTCTTTTGATATTCATTCATGTTGTGTTTACCAATCCTCTGTCCCTTTTTACACTTTCTTACCTTCTGTTGTGCCGATATACCACCAACTGTTTACTCCTTTCAGTTGATGGACGTTTTGCCTGAATGTAGTTCTCGTCATTACAAATAAAGTTTCTGTGGTTATTCGTGGAGTACTCCCATATGGAAATGTTTACCTTTTCTTGGTTGCACATGGTAACGAAATGCCTCATCATATCTGTCAATGAGGGAAACTTTCAAACCGGGAGACAAATTTTTTCCCAGGGTTTCTTTGAGCAAAACTGACATCATATGCCAAGGAGGACATCTCAAATGTCTTGGAAAATAACAGTTTCACAGCCTCTCTTATGCATTTGAAATAAAGAAGGGAAATAAGGAAGATTACATGGAGGTGGAACTGCCCCAAACCTTACATCGAGCAACACAAATATCCGTGAAGATTTAGGTATTGAAACACAAAGACAGTAAAAACACTCTGTGGTAAATGTCTTCATTTCTGGTTTTCTGTTTCTGCACACTATAGAAATGTGCAGAACCAGAACATCACAATTCCGTGCTCTGCATGGGTGCAGAGTTAGGAGCGCTGCTGGATGAGATAGAGATGGAGTGTGCAGCAGTATAGCTGAGTATCGAGCTTGGTCGCGCAGAAGAATGGGCTTCATCTTGTAAACTCGATTGCCATGTATTCTCTGAGAGAATCAAACATTGAAGATAAAGTACACAGCCTTTGCCACTATTTATCAAGCTCAGATCTTGTATCACAGGGCAGGACAACCTACAGCCAGCCGATGATGACTAAATAATATAGACCTAGAAGTATTTGGGACTGAATATTGGCTGAACATGACCTAGGAATAATCACAGAAGGGCCTGGAATGAGTTTATAATGCAGACCACACATACATAGAATGCCACATCGCCTAGGTCCACTGTTTTCAGCCCAGGTCCTCTCTTGACACTGGACTCTCTCTGTTTTTTGAGGTGCAGAACAAGACCATTAGTACAAGGTGAAAAAAGATGTAGCTTTTCACCAGCCCAAACTTGGGACACAGGAACCTAATTCACAGTGTTCTTCTCGTCAAATCCTATGTACATCTCCTCACTCACCCTAATGTTCAAGACCTTACCCAGGTCCCAACATCCCCTGGCATAATTCTGTGAACTGACCATCCCAACATGGGCCAGATGTTAACTGAGGTTTGTATACACCTCTTCCCATGAATCCCTATTGCAGCCAAATAATTTCATATAGAGAACCAGAAGTCTGGCCTCAAAATGGCAGAGTCAGGCATGAAGGTAAAGTCTACCTGACTCCAAAGCCTGAGGTGCTAAGCACGTTACTTAATGTCACCTTCTCAGCATCATGCCTTGTGACCCCTAGTGGTCTGGATGTTTTACCAATTACTTAGAGTGTTCCATATGCTTGGTGAATCAAGCTTTAATTGGATTTGCAGAGAGCATTTTCCTATCTTCTTTGAAAGGTGTTTCAAGAAATGAATGACATCTTCTACTTCATGTCTCTTGTTGTCTTTGGTGTATAGTGAGGAATGCATAATGACTAAAGATTTGTTCATTCATCAAGAGAGAGAAAAGACAGCAGTGGTTGAATTCAGAGAATAAGTCTGAGAAAGAAAAATGTGCTCCATATCAGATACCATGCTTTCAGGACATTAATTTATTGCCCGTAACTTCAACTGTTTGAATGCTTTGTGATAGGTGCTAACATCTTGAGTAGCAACAGTTTCTTTGTTCTAAGTGTAGTTATCACAGAGTCAGTCATCTAATTGCCCACCCCGTGTAGAGGTAAAGCTTAGGTGCCCTGTGTATTCTATATCCCAGTTAAACTCCATTTCTGCTACACATAATTGGCTTTCTGATTGAGAGGCAAGCTGACCTTTATGGCAGCCAATATATTTTTTGCGGACGTGTTTTGAGGTATTTACTGTCAATAATTAGATCTGATGGAGTCGAGATTGACAAGTATCAAAAAGGCAGGAACAATATCGGCCTGACACCACTGAATACAAACCATCTTCTAGAGTGGGAAGAAGAAACGTAGTGTGTTGCTAACAAACCATAAAAAAAAAATGGGTCCCTGAAGGAATATACTGACAGCAGAACTGGAGAATGAATCCTACATCAGGGAAAGTCTTACTTCAATGACTACAGCTGAGTCACTGCCTTGATGAAGCTGCTGTTTGCTGTGTATGAGTGTGACTCTAGTCTGTGCCTACGAGGAAGGAATCCATGATGTCGTGACAAGCAACATTGATATATCAAAGGTAGAGTTGTAAAACACAGTGACTTCAAACTTTGAGGTGTGGTTAGGAGGATTCTCAGGCAAGGTGGTTTTACTGAAGGCAAAAGTTATTTTGGTACAGAAGACAAGGTGTGTGGTTCCAGACTTTAGACTAAGAGTAATTGTACCATCTGAAAAGATGGGAAAAACAGGGGCCTCCATTCTCTCTGAAAAAAAAAAAAACAGTGGAAAGAGTTTTTCATGCATTGTCACTAGACCTGAGATTCATTTTTGTGTTCACATCAGATTTACGTGTCTTCACCCAGGGACCACAGTTGAAGGAGTCAAGTGTTTATGTGGTGTTGCTTTTACATTTCCGACCCAATTATTTATGGTTTTATTGCAGATATCAGCGGAATGGTATTCTATTCCCATTGCCTCAGATGCTAAGGAAAGTATAGAAGAAAATGGTAACATACATCAAACTCTTGGACAATTTTCTCTGTCATTTACATTTCTTGTAAAGTAAGTGTGTCCTTTATGGGAAAAAATAACAGAAGCCAGAGTATGGTCTTAGACCTACACACACACACACACGCACGCACGCACGCGCGCGCCTGTACATGTATGTTTGAAAATATATTGTGATTCTCTGTCCAAAATCAGAGTCAGTCATCTAGCACTGACCCAGGACTTCATGATCCTGAGGCTTTTCCACATTCAGAGGTAAGAAGTGCTGACAGGAATAATTTAAAATGAGAGTAGAGGAGGCAAGGGGGTGAGAGATTTCAGAATCATAAATAATGTGGCAATACAGCATACATTAAAAGCATAGCATTTGGGATCCACAGCCTATCTATCTCTTGAATATATCTCTTACTAATTGTGTGTCCAAAAAAATCATCACTTTCTACCCTAATGTTCGCCTGGTAAAGAGGTGATCTTTCTTCTCTCTCATGATGGTTGAGAGGGCCAGTGAGGCAATGTCTGTCAAGCTCTCATCTGAGAGGTAGGCACATGTGAGCACTCATCTAATTACCTACACAAGTAGTGGTTGTAGTAGTGACTGTGGGAAATAGTGCTGGAGTAGTAGTGATATCAGTAGCTGATTCATTCTTAAAGTGTCAAATTAAGTGAAATAAGTAAATGAAAGTTCTTTCAAATTTCTACCAAAAATGTTCAGATGTGAAGTGGAATCTGACACTCAAGTGACATGTAGAGTGCGAAGAAACACACTCATCAATAGCTCTTGGGCATCAACTTATTCTGTTTTACAGAGAGAATGGACAGTGCACTGAACGATCTTTGATTTGTGAGAAAACAGAAAAGGATGGTGAATATAGTACTGTGTGTAATTATAATTTAAAAGAAAAGTCTTTCAGATTTGTCCTGCCAACCACAAGGAATTTATTCAACCCTAATATCTTTAGGATTTTGGTCAATTTCTGATCAATGCTTATTTAAGTAATAAAAATGGAGCCATCTATTAGTCAATACACTCAATTCAGGAATTCCTTGTGTGTACAAGTCAATTACTGGCACATAATACCAAAAGATAAAGATGGCTATTTAGTTCTATACACCACCTGCAACTAAATATAATTTGTCCCTCCCCCGCCCCCCCAAATAAAAAGAAAATTTGAGAGTAGCTGCTCATTCTCTGCCTACATTCTGATGATGTCTGGTGGTCATTCCCACAGCATATTACTCAAATGGATTGCTGCATATTTAATGCCAGTGAAGCTGGAAGACAGGAGAGAAACACATTGCTGATAGAGATGGCTAGGAAGGTAAGTAAGTTTAATGGAGAATGACACAGAGTAAGTTGCTGCCGGGCTGAATTTTTCTACACCTGGTAATCAATATACCACTAGTTGTCATTTCTCTCTTTTGAAGTCACCAGATGAAGCCTAGGGATATGCAAATGGAATGTCTTAAATATCATTCTTTATCTCTTCCAGGAGATGCACTAGATTATATTTCATGAGAGAGAATAGGTAAAGAGTTTCATTTGCTTCCTCAGGACCTCCGAACAATGAAGTTCTGAGCTGTGTTCAGTCTCCTCCACAAATCATGGAGTCATTACATTTCACGTAGCTGAAGCAGTTTATAGTGACTATGCTATTCTTTCTAATGTGAATAACAGCAAAAAAATAGAAATCCAAGTGATCGAACTCTATGGTAGGGTATTTCAACACTGACCCTCACCTAGAGGGTAGGGAGGCAAACAGAGGATGGAAGGCAGGCTGAGACAAAGTGATTCTCCCAGTCTTTTACTGATTGGTCTCTCCTCTGGAGAGAGATGTTCACCATCAGTTCAACATCAGGCTCGCTGATGGGATGGTGATGAATCCTCTCACTTTCAGAATGTCAAATATGAGACAATCATACCCATCTTCAAGAATTCTGCCTGAACACCCATCACTGCCATCCATTTCCTCACCCACCCAAAGGCCCCACCATACTGCCAGAAATCCCACTGTCTGAAGCACAAGATCCAGCAGTTGCTGTCACTCTTCCTATAGCTCAAAAACCAGATGTATGTCCAGAACTCAAGAAACACTTTGAGACATTTTGTAGAAAACATGGCTTTCGTAAAGAAAACATACTTGTTCTTACCAAAGCAGGTAAGTTTAGCCAGCTCTGGATTTCTCTTTCTAAATGTTCATGTAATTGATGTGAGACATCCAAGTTAACGTAATGCCCCTAATCAGTCCCCTTTGTTCCAACTTCAAAAATCATAGATTTCTGTCTGGGAAATCAGCAGTGGTCTGTGTATGAAAGTGCTCTGTTCTACCCCTGTAGATCCGTGTCTCCATCTCAGAGGGAGCCAAGTGGCCCATGACTGCAGGTTGGTGATGTCTGATGGAAAGGAGGAGGCCCAGAGATCACAGCCTTCTTATACATTAGGTGTTTATATATATATTTTTCAGTATTATAAATAATTTAGAAAAAGTTTGTGGGGGCATAGAAATGTAGAGTTAGACCTTTTGGCTTGAGGACCAACTCCTTCCATGATCTTTAGAGCAAATGAACAAAGTAATTAAAAGTAAAAAATGATGTCTACTTTAGAGTTACTATGTAGATATAAATCCTAGTGAAAAGGGCTCAGTAATTGTTAACGTGCCAGAAATAATTAAGACTTAATATTTGAAGTGGGAAAAGAGTAAATGTGTGTATGAAATGCAAACACATTTCTGTTTGTGGTTAATCTGCCAAGCCCAGAAGGACATCCAAGTTTTTACAAAACGTCTATCTTTGATCTGTGTACATCCTCAATTTTCGATCTGGGATTAGAGCTGTCTGACTTTTCAGTGTCTTCCAACTTAAAAAATAGACTCAGTTTTCTCATCTGTTTTCTACCTCATATTTATTGTAGGGCTTTATTTAAGGAATGTGTGTGTGGGAAGGTTCTAGCAAGTGTGGCTTACATAAGGTAAGTATTCAATAAAAGGGAGCTATGATTTTGGCCTTGATTTATCAATAATACTTCAAAGTTTCTCATGCTGAGGATGGCAGAAAGAAGCCACAACCATTCATCTATTCCTCTCTATTTTGCACAGATGCAGTTGAGGAAAGGTTGGGATGAGATGAGCAAAAGAACAAAACAGTCATTGACTCAATGTCCTCCTTCCCCCTGTTCTGACACAAAATGTAGGTTAGAATGCACGCTATTGATCTCTTCGGCATTTTTTATGGAATAGAAATTCTCTTTGCCCTCAAGGCAATCCAGGAAGTGTTGCATGAGCTTCTGTTTTCTCTTTGTTATCTTCTTGTTTAGTGCTGAGTGACAACTTCCTCACCTGGGCTCCAGGATCTTCTGTTCCATCATCTCCCCATCAATTTGTGACAAGTTCTGTGACTTGATTGCTATCATGATCACAATGAAGGCATTGTCTCTGCATCTTTTCTAATTGTCTAGAAAGACACACCACTAAAAGACATATAGAGAAAAAAATATTGAGTTTTACTTTTCCGGAATGACTAAAGATATCAGGGATTAAATGAAAGTTAAGGTGGAATCCACCATCACAGGGAGCTGTGTTGCAGCTGCTTGGTACACTTTGCTCAGGCACTTGGGGCCAGAGCACAGCTCATTGGGGCTCATAGCAAGCCTCATTAAGAATTTCACTCCATAATATTTAGTTTCTGAGCTCGTCTTCATTAGTTTCTTATCATCCTGCTATCACCTTACTGACCACGAACAGAGTCTTAGGGTCTAGTCACAAATTGAGTTGATCAAAGGAATGGACATTAATCTGTTGCAAAGAGCACTGTGGCATGATGTTCCTGATGGTGGCAAGTGTGAATTATGATTCATCAGCAGATCCTGCATGTCACAGTTCTCTCCAAGATTTAACACTATATACAAGAAATTTCTGCTTGTGTATCAGAAGTTCCATTCTTGGCATTCACTTGGACAGGACAAATGGGTTCTGTATTAGTTTCCTGTTTCTGCTTGAACAATCTCCCCAAAATTGTTCCAAGTCTGTCAATGTATTCAGATTGTCTTCTGTGTGTTTTCTTGGCAATTTACATTTTTTTTCTGTGTAGTGTTCTTCTGTTTTCTTGGTTTTGTATTCCTATATTTTCTTCATAGGTTTTGCTTATGTGTTAGTTCTTGAGTTTACCATTAGTGATTATCATGAATTTCTACCAGTACAGAGAAATGTTACTCATCTTCATAAGTTGATCTCGCAAGCTACTTTGTTAAACTATTTTATTAGGTAAAGTGACATTAGTTCTAATACTTTGTGGATTCTGTTGGTTTCATAGGCATATGCTCATACTATCTACAAATCATGATGTCAACATATCTCTTCTAATGCTGATGCTTCTTTCTTTTGTCTTTTATTTTTTTTCTCTCTTCTCCTTATAACTTTAGCCAGAACCTCCCGGAATCCTTTAAGCACTGAATTAAATTTTATCTGAGGTTGGCAAACTTTAACCCATACTATAAATGCAGCCAAGGGCATATTTTTGTATTTGCCTTGAGCTAAGAACATTTGCAATCAGTGTAATATCAAGAATACTAATTTTCAACCCCTATTCACGAAATTCCAGATTTAATTCTCAAAGATATACAGTACTTTATATTTGAAACTAATAAAATGCTTTAAAAAACTATTCTATTTCGTTAACTAATAGATGTGCTTTTTTAAAAATTAGCAAACTCGAAGTTCTATTTTGCATCTCATCACTAAACTGGTAATGTGTTTTTTCTATTTTATTAGGACCTATATAGTATCTTTGATTTTATGTCTTGGCCCACAAGTCCTTACATATTTCCTCTCCAACCTTTTAGAGAATAAGGTCACTGGCCCCCTTTTCTATTCTATGACCTTACCCTGACTGCCATTTACTGTAGTGATTGGTGCTTCACTGCCCCCAAATATAAAAGTTGTTCTAATTGAACCCTCACAGTATCTTCAGAAAAATGGGCATTATATTATCTGATTGTGGGTTAAAATAAACATTTTTAAGTTGTCCTTTAACTCTCCAAATTTCAATCTCATAAATAACTTGAACCTGAATAAAGAAATGTAGAGAAGTGCAAAATAAACTTCCATAATCAATGTCAGACCAGGACACCTTGAGGTTATTTGGGGTTTCCAGAGAACAATGAAGACTCCACATTACCCCTCCTGGCTTAGAAACCTCTCATCTGAGGAAAGACTTTGGTTCAAAATGTCTGCTTCTGGAAGCAAGCTTATCAAGATGCCACCTATTATTCTTAAAAGATAGCATTTCTGAGACTTTGTTCTGTTGCCTACAAAAAATTTACATGGCTCCACTCACTTTAGCACAGTGGACAATTGCTGACTGCCCCCCTGCTATAAGGACAAAGAGACCTGGACTGCCAGCTTGTTCAAGAGAGCCTGACCGGGAAAGAGGACCTGGTCAGCAGCATGGACAGCGATTACTCAGCTGAGAGGATACTGCTTCTTGGTACTATTTGCTCAGGAATTAAGGGCCAAGCTCGAGGCAAGTCTCATTGGAATTTTCCCCCCATGACATTTAGTTTCTGACTTGTTTCTGACTTCATTCATTCCTTACCACCCTACTATCAACACACCTTCCACAGACAGACTCTTAGGGTCTGATCACAAATCGAGGTGGTCAAAGGATGGGAAATACATTTGTGGCAAAAAGCACCACAGTAGCATATTCCTCATGCTGGCAAGTGAGAATTAGGAGTCCTCGGGAGATCCTGTGTGTCACACTTTCTTGGAAGGGTGAACAAGATATGCAAGAGAAATCTGCTTGTGAATCAGAGATAGAGTGAGGAAGCTCCATTCTTGGCATTTACTTGGACAGGACAGATGGGTTCTCTATTACTTTCTGTTTACGCTAAAACAATCACCACAAACTTACTGGCTTAACCGCACACATTTATTCTACCAGTTTTGAAATTTGAAAGTCAGACTTGGAGCTCATTGCACCAAAAGCAGTGAGCTTGGCATCAGTCAATTTATCAGATCATCTCTAATATCTTTACTTAGATTTTTAAAATTCTCTCCTGAGTCGTTTGTTTTGATTTGGGGTTTAAAATTCCTCTATATTTACCAAAGGACTTCTTTCCTGTTTTCCAGCCAATAGTGATTATCATGAGTTTGTGCTGGTATAGAAAACGTTATTGATTTTTGTAAGTTTCTTTCTCACACTAACTCAATGAAATGTTTTTTATCAGTTATAGTAACATTACTTGCAATACTTTGGAGATTCTGTTGTTTTCGTAGGTATATTGCGACACTATCGACAAATAATAACGTCAACATATCTCTTCCAACACTCGTATTTCACTCCAATTTCTTTTCTCTCCTTTCCTATAAGTTCATAAAAAATCTCAGAAAGTTTTTAATCATTTGAACACAGTTTTCTATCAGAAGTTGGCAAACAGTGATTCATTATGAATAAATCCAACCAACTACGTGTTTTTCTATTCACCCTGTGCTAAGAACATTTGCAAACAATGTGGTCTTTGTAATACTCATTTTTAACCCACTTAAATAATAAATCAAATATCATAATTCTATAAAAATTGAATATTTTCAAGCAGAAATTGTTAAACACAGTATTGTATATGGAATTGATCAAAACATGGAAATATTTTTTTTCTATTAGTTTCGGACCTATGTAGTATCTTTGATTTTACCTCTTGGCCTGCATGACCTTAAATATTTCCTCTGTGCCCTTTAAAGAAAAAGGTTACCGGCCCCTTTTCTATACCATGACCTTTCCTCTGATTGCAGTTTACTATGTTAATTGGTCCTTCACTGTCCCCAAATTTAAAAGTTTGTCACATGGAAACCTTAGGAGTGCCTTCATCACAAGGACACTGTATCATATGATTGTGGGATTAAGGAGATATTTTTAAGTTTTGCTGCTGCTGCTCTCCTTTAGGCATGAATGACTTGAACTTGATTGGAGCACATGTGGAGAAATGTCAAATAAACTTCTAGAGCAAATGCAAACCCAGACACCTCGAGGTTATTTGGGTATCCAGAGCAACAAGGAAGACTGCGAATCTCTCTTCCTGGCTCTGAGGACTTTGCCATTTGAGTTGCTTTTTCCAGGACAGACTTCATTTGAAAGTGTTTGCTCCTGGAAGCAGAACCATCAAGGTACCGACTGTTATTCTTCAAAGATAGCATTTATGAAACGTTGTTCTGTTGCCTACAAAAATGTTATGGTGGCTCTCCTTGCTTCTTGGCACAATGGACAATTATTGGCTGCCCCCTTGGTATAAGGACACAGAGAACTGGAGTGCCAGTTTGATCACAAGAGCCTGACCTAGAAAGAAGACTGGGTCAGCACTGCAGACGGTGACTAGCAGCTGCCAGGATTCCTCATCCGCCTTCGGTTTCCCATGTTTCTGTTAAAAGTGAATTGTTATGCACACAGTTCGTCTCAAACACCCCATCTTTTCTGCTCCATTTGTGTGAAATACTAGCCCTCAGATCTGCATCACACACTCCCACATTAGGTTCACGTCCCTATGAGTCACTTTACACAGAAGACTCCTTAAAACTGCAAGTATGAAATACTTGTCTTGCACCACCTTTCTTTACTAGCTTCTCATATTTCTTTGTTTACTGCCATTTCCTACAAGATAAGTGCAATGATGTCAAGGAACTGATTTTCTTCCCTACAGTATCTCACACCCAAAACAGTGCTGAGTCAATCTCAGGTCCTGCTTGTCAGTAACTTCATCAGAGGGTGTCCCTGACCTGCACAGGAAAGCCTTGAGTCTTGCCTTTATCTCTGACAAGAGAGCAGAGGGCAGTTCCATGTGTTCTCAGCTCCAGGTTTGTAAATGTTCCCCCAGATGATTGAAACATGTAGTCAAATTTGAGAAACTTTCATGTGACGATGAAATGAGTTGGATTTGCCATGTATCTCTGCAGGAGAATCCTCGGAACTGGAGTCACAGGGAGGGATAGAGGGACTACCCCAAATGAACCTCTGCAGAGGTGGTACAGGGTATGTCGAAGTCTCACCACAGTTCTCATAGGAGCTCTAGAGAGTGGCTTAGTTCCCCTTACAGGCCATCTGTCTAAAGGCCAAGGCCTGAACATGTCTCCTGTGCAGGCACCTTGGGGTATCCAGTGCCAGTAATCTGGAATGCAGCTAACCAAAAGTTTATGGGAGTCATGTCACCCTGCAGTAGGCATCACACATACCGCAGCCATATCTGCCCCAGGGCACATCTCAGAAATAGCAGGGAGCCCTGAGGCCTAGACTACTGGGGCAGAAGGAAGCAAAACGCCACTTTGGGAGGTTTCTTCCAGAAGGCCTGGGGCTCAGGCTGGTTTCCCAGGAACACTGCAGGACAGAGAAGCCAGGCTGGCACGGATAATAGAGTTTAAGGTAGCCCAAGGAGGTTGCGGGAAACCGGGAGGTCCAAAAATACAGCTGTCCTCTCTGTACAGATGCTTTTAGGACCTGCACATTGGGAAATTCCCATGAAACTAGGCTCTGTAGATTGGCAGGAGTTTCTGAACATAGGATTGGCGCCTTCATGGACCTGTGTTGGCCGAACACACAGCCAGTGTGGGCTTTGTTAGAAGAAGGTGCCCTCAAAATTGAGCTCATCAGAGCTCTGGGCCCATGTAGGTGTGTCTGAACCTGAACCTCAGAAGCAGAGTCTTCTGGGGAGCCTGCATCACATTGAAAGTGAGTGGCTTATGTCAACGACTTCATTTACACCCATCCACTCAGTGCTTAGTACCTGAAGAGCCAGCTTTCCCAGAAGAGCCCTGGGCTGTTCTCATCCCAGCCTCCTCACAGAGGCCTCTGTGTCAGTAAAGGGTGGGAGAGTCATTAGTTCTGTCCTGCAAATGAGCCTTAACATATGAAATGAAAACTCGTGTTCATGAAAATCAGAGGTTCCGAGTGAACATGTTAACTGGAAAGTTATTTCTTATTTTTAGTAATAGCTTTTTGAGGTATAAATGACAATCAATGACATCTGAAAGTATAAAATTGAATGACTTTTGACAGGGAGGTTCCCAGAAAACTATTGCTCCAGTCAGGGTAGTATTTAGCCATCATCCTCAGCAGCTTTTCCTGTGCCTTTGAATCCCTCCACCCACAGTGCCCCCGAAGCCCTAGGCCACATCTGGTCCTCCTGCTGTCTCTAGAGTGTGCATTTTAAAGATATTTATATGAACTCAGTCATCAGTATGTCCTGTGTTTTGATATTGTTATGTCTGTTTTGATTCAGCAGGATTCTTCTGAGATCCATTCATGTTGTGTTTACCAATACTCTGTTACTTTTTATAGTTTTTTACCTTCAGTTGTGTGGATATACCACCGATTGTTTACTCATTTCTATTGATGGACATTTTGCCTGCTCCTAAATCTCATTTATTACAAATAAATTTTCTGTGATCATTCAGGAATACTCTCTTATGGACATGTTACCTTTGTCTCAGTTGCAAGTGGTAGAGTAGTGGTTTAGTCATATCTGTCAACATAGGAAACATCCAAACCAGGAGAGAATTTTTAACAGAGTTTTCTTGAGCAAAACTGACATCATATGGCAGGGAGGAGATCCCCAGTTCGACTCCATTTCTGCAACATATAATTAAATTTCTCATTGAGAGAAAGGCAGCCCTTTATGGCATTCGCTATTTTTCTTGAGTACATGTTTTGAGGACTTTAAGGTCACTAGTTAGATCTGATGGAGTTGAGACTGACAAGAATCAAATGGGCAGGAACAATCTTCGCCTGACACCAGTGAATACAGACCATCTCCTGGAGTGGGTGAAGGAAACATAATGCTCAGCAGATGAAACAACTAGATCTGGAATAAGTATAAAGACTGGAGAGTGGAGTCAGTCACTCCCATCTGCTGCCATAATGAAGCTGCTGTTACTGTGTCCGAGGCTCACTCTTGTCTGCGTGCATCCAAAATTATACCACAAAGTTGGGACAAAGAACTTTGAAATTTCAAAGGTAGAGTTGGTGCTTAATATTGACTTTGGACTTTGGAGTGTGGTTTGGAGGATTCTCAGGCAAGGCAGTTTTACTGAAAGGCAGGCATTTTTTTGTAGAGTAGACAAAGGAGGTGGTTCCAGACTTGGACTAAGAGCAATCGTGCCTGTGGAAAGATGGAAACCCAAAGGGACCTCCATTTTACCTGAAGGAACAGTGGAGTTTTCAGTGTGTTGTCACACAACATGAGTTTCAATTCCCTGTTTGCATCAGCTTTAGGTGTACTGGCCCATGAACCAGAGTTGGAGGAGTCAAGTGTTTGTGTGCTGTTCTCATTCTGATTTCCTTACCCAATCATTTTACTGACTCATTGCATGGGAGTAGAATACTGTTCTCTTGGACTCAAACTCAAAGAAGAAATCAAAGAAAATGATGTCATTAAGAGTATTGTGGACTCCATTGAAATATTGGACGACTCTTCTCTGGCATTAAAATTTCCCGTACAGTATGTTTGGTCTTCTTTTGTGGGGTAAGAGTTGTTCAGGGGAGGAAAAGCAGAAGCCTGAGTTTGGTCATGGCCCCTAAATACACACATGCATCCACCCACAAACACATATTCACAAAGGCTCATACACATGTACATATTCACTTTGGTCTTGTATCCACAGTTTTAGCTACCCTTTTGCACTGAATATGAACATTTTTACAATCAGGAGGAAAAATTGCTGTCAGGATTAAATTAAAATGGGAGCAGAGGAGATAAGGCAAAGAGGGTTATCTGATTCATTTGCACTCTGGCAATATCGCTCGGTTAAAAACATAGGCCTCTGGTACCAAAGCCTATTGATCCAGTTCCGTCAATTTATCTTGGGCATCTGTTTCTTCTCTTATACTAGATAAATGAAAAGTGTGTTGCAGATTCTTTGCCTGATAACAAAACATCAAAGAATAGAGTGTATAAGATAAGGTGTAAGTATACAACAAATCTTTCTCAATTTTACTTTCAATGGCAAGGGATTTGCTAAACCCTAATATCTATAGGATCAGTTCCTGATCAATGCCTATTTAGGTAATATAAATAGGGCCATCTAATAGCCAGAATGCTCAATTTGTGAGAACTGCGTGTGTGTAACAGCCAATGCCTGACACATAATGACACCAGGTCAAGATGGCAATTGTGTGATGTACCTCCCGCAACTAAAGTAAAGTGGCCACAAAAAAAAAAAAAAGTAAATTTTCAGGACAACAGCTCATTCTCTGTCCACTGAGATGCTTTCTGGTGGCTGTTGATATAGCACATTGCTGGATATAAATACAAGTGAAGGTTAAATACAAGACGCATAGTTGGCAGAGATAGCTGAGGGAGTTTGGTGAGTCTCATGGACAGTGATAGAGGGAAAGTTATCAGTGTGACTGAAACCATCTATTTTTAGTGTTCAATTACCATGGTAGAAACCCTTGCAATAGTCAAGTCTACTGTTTAAAGTCCTCGCATGCACCGCACGGTGCAAAGTATAACTTGCTTTCCATGAACGGAGAAGTTCTAAACTGTATTCTATCTTTTCCACAGACCCTGGAGTGAATAGGCTTCACGTCATTAAAGTGGTCTATGATGACCATGTGATTGTTTATTTCTTCAATTCCTTCTTCGAGAAAACATTCTTCGTTGTCAGACTCTACGGTGGAGTATTTTCATGCTGGCACTCACAAGGAGATTGGGGAGAGAAAGAAAAAAGAGGGGCTGGAGATGAAATGATCCTCTCAATCTTATCCTAGATGGTCTCTCCTCTGGAGAGAAATGCTCACCGTGGGCTACCCCTCAGGCACGGTGGTGGGATGATGATGAAATGTCTCATCCACGAAATGTCAAATTCGACACAGCACACACGTTTTGAAGACCTCTGCCTAAGCACCCATCGGTATGATCGATTTCTCCACCCCCTGCAGAACTCATCCCACCACCAGAAACTCAGTGACTGATGTACAAGACAGAACAGTTACTGTATTTTTTCCCGGAGCCTGAATACCAGACGAGAATCCAGAACTGAAGGAAGAGTTTAAGAGGATTGCCTAAGAATATGGAATTCCAAAGGATAATAATGTACTTAACCTAACCAAAACAGGTAGCTTTTGCTATCTGTCATCTTCTCTTCCAAAATTTTCATGTTAATAAAAGAAAAAAGCCAAGGGAATAGAATGCCTCCATTCAGTCTTCTGTTTGGTCTCCTGAAAACTCATTTTAGTTCTCTCTGAGAAATCAGTGGGGGTAGGTGTTTGAATGTGACTGCTCTGCCTTTGCAGATCGCTGTCTCCAGGCCCGAGAGAACCAAGCAGCACAGGACTCCAGGTTAGCAATGTCTGATGGAGAGGGACTGGCCCCCAAATCACTGCATTTCAGTACATTAGGGGTCCATGGCCAAGGAGTCCAATAATCTTTTGTGAAGAAAGCATGTGGGTAGAGCTTGCATTTGTAGCCAGAGCTCCTGGATTCAGGACCCACTTTTCCAGGAGCAAATGACCTAAGCAGTAAAAGGGAAGAAAGATGTTTACCTCACAGAGGTACCTGGTAAATGGCATCCTGGTGAAAAGGGCTCAGTCATTGTACATGCTAAAATCATTAAGACTTCATGTTTGAAAAGGGGAAAGAGTACTAAAAGGATGTGAGTGTGACGCTCCAATATGTTTCTGTTGGTGGGCCATTTTCCAAGCCATGAAGGCCATCTCACCCTTTCTCCTTAGGTGAAGGTGTCTTCCTCTGATCTCTGCACATCATCATCTTCTGACCTGGAAATAGAGCTGTCTGGACTTTCTGTATCTTCCCACTTGGAGAATATTCACTGTCTCCTCATCTGTGGTCTACATCATATATATTGTGGAGTTTCATTCAGAAAATGTATGGGAAGCTTTTAGCTACTATTCAATGCATAAAGTCAGCATTTAGTCAACGGTAGGCATATAGGACTTTTGCCAGTCTTCGTCCACAGAGGAAAGATGCTTCAGGACTTCTCATGTTGAGGATGGCAGAAGGAGCCTACGAGGCCTTCATCGATACTTCTCTCTTTCGTATAGACTCAATTGAGGGCAGGGTAATGTGGGAACAGCAAAAGAACAAGACAGCCATTGACTCAATTCCCTCTTTCCCGCTGTCCTGGCAAGGAACGTAGTGTAGAATGCACATTGATATTTATCTCTTCCCAATTTTTCTGTCATAGAAATTCCAGTGTCTTCAATTCCATCCAGGAAGTGCTTAATGAGCTTTTGTGTTCTCTTTCTCGTCTGCTTATTTAGTGCTAAGTGAATACTTCCTCACCTGAGCTCTGGAATCTACCCTTCCATCGTCTCCCTCCATCATCTTGTGACAAGTTCTGGAACCTGATGGCTATCACGATCACAGTGAAGACATGTTCTCTGCATCGTTGAGATCTTTCATAACTGTCTGCAAATACTCATGGCTCACCCAAGTTTGCAAGCCTTCTGCAAATTTCCGACTCTTTGTGTCCTACCCAGGAGGCCTCTACCCTGAGTGAGAGCTTCCTCAACCTGCTCAATAAATGATTACCCCTACAGTCATGTGGTTGTCTTGTGAGAAATATGGGGTTGTGAGCGAGTAAATGAGGGACCTCTTTGGACCTGGGTGTATCATCATCCACTAGCTTCTCAGGAACTTTTCAGAGTTTTGGATTGCTTTCTCCTGTGCAGTAAATCTCTGTCCCAGTGAGTTCTGTTTTCTCTTTGATTTGTCTATTTTTTTCATGACATGATAAGGAAAACTGAAGAATTTCCTGGTGACTCTTTCTAGGTTTCTCCCTCTCAAAGCTTTGCAGAAAGCAGCTTAAAGTCATGAATCTAAAAACCAATATTCCAACAGCTAACCTTTCTTCTTCTCCTGGCTGCACAGCCTGCATCAGCACATGGTCTCTCTTCCAAGTTCCAGGAGCCATCCATCTGAACAAAGGTTTTCCCAGCATGTGAAGAGACTCATCAGTTTTCCACGCTTTCACAGGTGACCACTTGGTGCCCAACCCCAGCCTTCCTCCAGTCAGTTGGCCACATATTTTAGATTCTCTCAATCACCTTAGCTAGTAAGTTCTACCACACCCCATATTTTTGCCTAAGTACCATTGGCTACTGAAAATCATGATAAACCCTGATTTTGGTCTTTTCCGGGAGCTCTAGTTTCCTTCAAGGAACTCTGACATGTAGATAAATCCACATATTTTGTGATCATATCTTGGGATGTTTACCTCTGATTTTGCTAAAGAATGTACGAACCAAACCACATTGCAGGTTGGCATGAATAACCGTTCATATTTCGTATAGCTGCCCCGTTAATGCACAAGTATTTTGCCAGTCTAATTCATCTAGAATGTTCTCATTGGCATTGACACATCTGGACTTTGACAACTCCTTATTGCTTTCTGGACATGTACTACAATTTTGAGTCTTAATACCGTAAAAAGTAATTGTTTTTCATGGGGGTGAACAGTCACCCTGCGGCTCTGATGTCCCAAGGAGGAAAACGGGAACATGTTTAAAACAGGAGAACAATATACTTGTGTGGCTGTGTCCATTTGTTTCTTATGCTACTAAATCAACGTCGCTACCAGATCGATTCCATAACCGATTTAATTACCAGAAAACATAAATGGAAAGATGCTTGACCGAGTAAAAGGAAACTATGACATCTTGATTATCTTTTTATTATCGTTAGATAAAATACCAATAGTGTAATGAAGAAAGTAGATGTGGGATGATATGTGCAGTGAGCCACCATAAGGATTAACTTGAAAAAACACACCGAACAATGCACTGTTTTATTCCTGGTTCCTATGTGTCTGTTGATGCAGGGCTTCTCATGATGTGAGTTTGAATCTCTTGAGATCTTGATAACCTGCAGTGTCGACTTAGCACCTCAGGGCTAGGACCTGAGATTCAGCTCTGACAAGATCCCAGAGATGCCAGTGCTGTGCCCATTTGCGAGAGGCATGATGCAGGAAGTGATAGTCTCTCTTCCTTCTTCAAAGCATCAAGGCCTTGAATCATTTCGTTCCACCTGGGTACTGGAATCTCTCAATTGTGCTTCTTGAGTCATACACAAGTGTTCTCTTCCATGAATAATTGGTAAAAATGAGGGTGACACTCCCTCTTGCATGATTGTGCTCATATCAAATCAGATCAGGTATCATTTCACCTCAAAGACATATAGAGATACAGAGAGAGAGAGAGAGAGAGAGAGAGAGAGAGAGAGAGAGAGAGAGAGAGACTGAGATTTAACTTTCTGAAATACTTCATAAATCAGGGGTTAAATAAAAGTTAAGTTGGATTAAACTCTCACGGGAAGCCATGTGACTCCACCTGGGTAAACTTGGCTCAAGGACTGGGGGCCAAACTACAGCCAGTCTCACTGAATTTTTTTGCCCATGACGTTTATGGGACGTAGGTTTTCATTAGTCCCTTGTCAGCCTACTACCTCCACACTTTCCACGAACATAACATAGGATCTCATCACAAATGTGTTGTCCAATGGAAGGGAATTAAATCTGTTGCAAAGAGTGCTGCAGCATGATATCCCTCATGTCATAACATGAAAATTAGGGTTTTCAGTAGTCCTGCATGTCACACTTTCTTCCAAGAATTAACAAGATATCCAACAAATGTCTGCTTGTGTATCAGAAGTACAGTGAGGAAACTCCATTCTTGGCATTCACTTGGACAGGACAATTGCATATTAGCTTCCTGGTTGTGCTGGAACCATCACCACAAACTTGCCCTCTTAACAGCTCGAGTTTTTACAGTATCATTTTGGAGGGTGAAAATCTGACCCGGTTCTCACTGGGCTAAAAGCAAGTGAGCTTGGGGTCTGTCAGTTTATTCAGATCATCGAAGTTCTTCCTTAGAGTTTTAAAATTCTCCCTTTCATGGTCTTCTTGTGAATTCTTGGTTGTTAAATCCAGTGTAGTTTACACAGGATTCACTTTTGTTTTTGCTTTTGTTTTTGGTTTTTGTCTTTATTGAAATGTATTACAATATTAGTTGCTTCTATTTACATTGTACAATCCAATGAGTTTTTGTCAGTTTTCTGGCAAACAATTACGTATCTGTCTAGCTGTATTGAATAATGATGAGATATCCACATAGCTCAGAAAGGATCACTTCAGTCAATCTCTACCCCTCTGCTCGCTTACATACTTATTACAGCATTATTAACCATTTTCTTCATGTCTATTCTGTAACTATGCATTGTACCTCTTAATCTTTTTGCCTTTTTTTGTTACCCCAACCCCTTTCTTTTCTAGTATTCCTTTAAATTCTCTGTGTTACTTGGGTTTACTTCCAGTTTCGTTCTTGTTATTGATGATTTTGTTGTTCAGATTCCACATGTACCTGAAATCATGTGACATTTGTCTCTTTCAAAGCATTTCATTCAGTGGAGTACCCTCTATTTCCTTCAGTGTAATATCTTTCCATCTTATGTCTTTTGGTTCGTGTGTGTTTTTTTTACAGTGAAGTGATTCTGTTGTAGGCGGCATATGTAGGGGTCTTGCTTTCTTATTCATTCAGCCACTGCATCTTTTGGTTGGAGTATTGCATTCGTTTCCAATAGAGGTACTTGTTTATAGGAATGTAGTTTTATTATTTTTTATTCGTGTTCTTGATATATGTTTTCTTTCTTTTTAAAGAAGTCCCTCCACTATTTACTCTAATGCTGGCTCAGTGATGAGCAAGAAATTCCTTTTGGTTATTTTTGTCTCAGAATCTCTATGTGTGTCCTTCAACTCTGAACGATAGCTTTGCTGAATAAAGTTTTCTTGGTTGTAGATCCTGGGTTTTCATCATATCGAATATTTTGTGCTAAACCCTTTTCTCCTGCATAGTTCCTTTTTGCAAATGAGATACAAATCTTAAGTGTGCTCCCTTTTGGGTAACTAATTGCTTTTCTCTTGCTACTTTTAAGATCGTCTCTTTATTTAACCTTTGGCATTTTAATTATGACATGTCTTGATGGGGTCCTCTTTGGGTTTCTGAATTTGAGGATTCTCTGAGTTTCTTGCAGTTTTATGTCTCTTTTTTTCTTCACAAGTTTAGGGAAGTTTTCCACCTTCATTGCTTCAAATAGCACTGAAATGTCTTGTTTTCCTTCAGCTTCCCCTATGACACAAATATTTTTACCTTATATAGTTTTTTTTAGGCTCTTTAAATTACTATTAGAGTCTTGGCTTCTTTTTACCTTCATTCTGACTGAGTGTTCTTGGCTTCCCCTTTTTCTCTATAGGTCATTTGATCTTCTTCTTTATTCACCTTGTTTATTCAAATTAATATACTTCTCATGCCAGATAATATGTTCTTCATTTCTAAGTGATTCCCTTTATTCATTACAATTTTCATTTTTGTTTTTGTCACTTCTGTGAAGTTCTCACTGAATTTATCTTTTCCCATAAGTTCACTGAACATCTTAATAACCAGTGTTTTGAACTTTGTTTCATTTACATTGCTCGACTCCATTATTTCTGGATCTCTCCTCTGTTCTTTTATAGAGCATCTGCTTCTTTGCCTTCCCATTATGCTGCCTTTCTGTGTCTGTTTCTATGTACTAAGGAAATTCTGAACTCTCGCAATCTATGAGTGTGTATTTGTGAAGTAAGTGTCCAGTGTCACAGTCCTGAGAGGGGATCAGCTACAGGCCAAAATGCATCCAAGCCTGTGCCCCTCTGGGGCCACTTGGGAAGATTCAGCAAGCACTCCACAGATGCTGACCTGAGCATTCTCTCCAAAAGCCACACCAGAACTGAAGCCAGCTCCCAGCAGTGTGAGTCTAAGCACTACTCTGCAAGGAGCACCTGATTCGCCAAAGATACACCTAGAGGAGAAGTTCCAGAAAGTCTCAGGGCAGAGCAACCTCTGTTATTCAGTTTGATGACATTCTGCTATGGCTGCGCTGAGACGGCACACTGAGAGTGGGGAGGGCTGAACAGGGAACAATGAATGCCGTGGGCAGTTCTGTACAGGGCAAGTCTCGCCTCGGCCTTCACACCCGCAACTCAGTGTCCTGCTGTAAGTCCCAACACAGCCGAACAAGCACTTGTGCTCAGAGAGCAGGTCCGGCACCATGAAAATCTGCTCGGGGACAAGACCCTTTTAAGAGTCGTCTGCAGTTGATGCTGCAGCTTTTATCCCACTCAGCTGCTGGGGACTGGGCAGACCTCCATCCTCGCCTCATCCTACCTCCTGTCCTTGCAGGGTGATTTTTTAGCTTTCTTTCAGTTGTATGGGTTGTTCATGTAGATCCTAGGTAATTTGGCCTTATTGTTTGCTCTTCGTTTGTGTGCAAATTTGATTTGGGCTCCAGAGAAATGAAGAGAGCCTCTACCATCTATGTCATTTTCTTTCTACCTGTTTTCTGTTCTTAATCATAGTGATAATCATGAGTTTCTGCTTGTATAGAGTAATGCTATTTACTTTTCTAAGTTGAGCTCTCTCCCAACCTCTATAAAGTTCTTTTATCAGTGATCAGGATGTTATTTGTAATACTTGTGGATTCTGTAGGTTTTAAAGTATATGATCAGATTTTCTGCAAATAACATTGTAGTGATCTGTTCCACAACTTATATGTATACGTCTCTCTCTCTCTCTCTCTCTCTCTCTCTCTCTCTCTCTCTCTCTCTCTCTCTCTCTCTCTCTCTCTCTCTCTCTCTCTCTCTCTCTCTCTCTCTCTCTCTCTCTCTTGTCTCTCCTCCTTGTCAATTGATCCAGAACCTCCAGGAAGTCTTAAAACACAATTTTCTATCAGAGGTTGGCAATGTATGGCTTATCATCTTTAAATCCAGCCAAGAGCATGTTTTTTCACATGTCCTGAGCGAAGAACATCTGCAACCGATATGATCTTAGAAAAACTCATTTTCAGCACCAGTTATATAAAATTCCAAAATGTGTTTTTCCAAAAGAATTCCATTCACACTCACTAGTAGAACATGTTTCCAAATAAAAACATTAAACTCTATATTCTATCATGATATTAATTAAAATGTAAATATATTTTCTCTATTAGATTAGAAACTATAGAATATCTTAGAGTTTATTTCTTGGCCTACAGGATCTGAAATATTTCCTACATGCCCTTCAGAGGAAAACGTTATCAGCCCCATTTTTTATACCTTGACCTTTCTTCTGACTGGCATTTACTATAGCAATTGGTGCTGCACTGTCCTCCAAATAACAAGTTTGTGACATGGGGATCCTCAGAGTGCCTTCAGTCAAAAGGGCACTTGATCACATGATTGTGGGATTAATGAGATTTTTTTAACTTGTGCTGGTGCTGCTCCGCTTTACGTCCTGAATGACTTGAACCTGATTGGAGCACATGTGAAGAAATGTCAAAGAAACTTCCAGAGTAAATGCAAAATCAGGACACCCCCCAATGTTATTTGGGTATCCAGAGCAACAAGGAAGACAGCAAATCTCTCTTCCTGGCTATGAGGACTTTGCCATTTGAGTCGCTGTTTCCAAGACAGACTTCACTTGAAAGTGTTTGCTCCTGGAAGCAGGCCATCAAGGTACCAGCTGTTATTCTTAAAAGTTAGCATTTCTGAAACCTTGTTCTGCTGCCTATAAAAATTTCACGAAGGCTCTGCTTGTGTTTTAGCACAATAGACAATGACTGGCTGCCCCCTTCACATAGGGACACAGAGAGCTGGAGTGCCACTTTGTTCACAAGAGCCTGTCTGGGAGAGAACCTCCTCAGAGCCCAGACAGCAATTAGCAGCTGCCAGAATTCCACATATGCCTTTGACTTCACGTGTTTCTGTTCAATCTCAATTTTTACGCCACAATATTCCTCAAGTACTCCGCAAGCACTCGCGTCTCTGGATTCTTGTCCTTTTCCTCAGATCTTCATTCCCCACACCCACATGAGGTTCTGCTTTTTCTTGTGAGTCACTTTACACAGAGGACTCCTTAAAACTGCAAGTCTGAAGTAGTATTATTTTGCCACCTTGCTTGAGTGGCCTCTCATATTTCTTTGCTTACTGCATTTACCCATTTCCAACAAGGTAAGTGCGATGACATCAAGGAGCTGATTCTCTTCCCTGCAAAATCTCACATCTGAAACAGTGCTGAGCATGTTGTAGGTCCTGCATGTCCTTAGCTTCATGAGAGGGTGTCCCTGAGCTGCACAAGAAAGCCTCGAGGCTTGCTTCCATCACCGACAAGGGAAATAAGTGCAGTTCCCCATGTCCTGTGTTCCAGGATTTGTTCAAGAGTCTTAGATGATTCCAAAATGCAGTCAACACTGGAAAACATTCATGTAAAGATGAAACAATTTGGATTTGCCACATAACTCTATAGTATAATGCTGAGAACTGGAGTAACGAAGGTAAAGAATAGAGGTGGGATTGGGTTGGGTTGTGCTGAGAGTGGAGGGAAAGCAGCCCCTGCCTCATATAATGCTCTGCAGAGAGAGAAGTGAGTGGTTGAAGACTCACCCCGATGTTCAGATAGCTCTAGAGAGTGGATTAGGTCCCCTCACAGGTGGTCAATTGAAAGGCCCAGGCTCAGGCTTGTCTCCTCTGCAGGATGTCTGTCACCTTCAGGTAACCATTGCCAAGAATCTGTAACAAGCTAACCAAAATTCCGAGGGAGCACTGTCATTGCCTGGTCACTACACACTTTGCAGTTGCTATTTCCCCAGAGTTCTGCTCAGAAAGAGCCTGGAGTCCTCAGGTCTAGAAAGGCAATGTCTATAGAGCCACCCTGGTGGCCATGTGCCCCTTGGGGAAGCGTCTTCCAGAAATCCTGGGGCTCAGGCCGGCTTCCCCATTTGCACTGTTGTCCAGAGAAGCCAGGTTGGTACGGAGAAGAGAGGTAAAGGTAGGCCAAGAAGTTTTGGAAACAGGGAGGTCTGAGATAAGGCTGCCCTCTCTAAGAGAAGGTCCTGTACAGATGCTCTTAGAACCTGGGTATTGGGACGCCTCAAAAAAATCTGGTCTCTGGAGAACTGCAAGAGTTTCTGAGCTTAGGATTAGGGTCTACATGGGCCTGTGTTGGCAAAACCTGCAGTCATGAGGGATTTGTTAGAGAAAGCCACCCTCAAACGTGTCGCAGAACTACAAGTCCTAGCTAATCAGAGCTCAGGTCCCATGTAGGTGTGTCTGAACCGGAACCTCAGGAGCAGGGTCTGCTGGGGAGGCTGCATTGGGCTGGAAGTGAATGGCTTATTTTAGTGTACCTGAGGAGGAAGCTTTTCAGAAGAGCCCCAGGTCTCATCCCAGCCCACTCGCAGAGGCCCGAGTGTCAGTGAAGGGCAGGGAAGTCATTAGATCCATCCTGAAAATAAGCCTTAACCTCTGAAATGTAGAATCGTGATTATGAAGATCAGAGGTTTTGTGTGAACGTGGTAACAGAAAAGTTACTTTCTATATTTAATAATAGCTTCTT
Organism: Cynopterus sphinx; assembly: GCA_030015415.1. NCBI lineage: Eukaryota > Metazoa > Chordata > Mammalia > Chiroptera > Pteropodidae > Cynopterus > Cynopterus sphinx. Next base: position 113,871,886 of record CM057385.1, on the reverse strand, counting down.
CAGGTATAATTGACCAGCAGTGCACAGCTGAAAGTATAAAATTGAATGAATTGTTACAGAGACATTTCCAGGAATCTATTGCCCCAGTCAGTGTAGTGATAGCCATCATCTTCAACAGCTCTGCCAGTGCATCTGTGATGCCCCTCCCACAGTGCAACCCAAGCCCTAAGCCACAGCTGATCCATGTCCTGTCCGTATAGTGTGCATTTTGGAGAGCTTTACATATTCTCAGTCATCAGTATGTTCTGTGTTTTGTTGTTGTTCAGGCTATTTTCACACAGCATAATTCTTTTGAGATTCATTGATTTGCGTTTTTCAATACTTTGTTTCTTTTTATAGGTCCTTTCTCTTTATTCCATTCTGTTGAAGGACATTGTTCCTGGCTTTTGTTATCATCTATTACCTATAAGGATTCTGTGATTATTCGTGGAGTCCTCCCATATGGAAACGTTTACCGTTCTCTCAGTAGCACATGGTAGAGGAATGGCTCAGTCATATCGCTCAGTGTGGGAAACATGCAAACCTGGAGTAAATTTTTCCAGAGTTTTCTTGAGCAAAACCAACATCACATGCCAGGAAGGAGATCTCTAATGTCCTGGAAAATAACAGTTTCACAGCCTCTCTCATGCATTTGAAATAAATAGGGAGCAAAAAAGATAACATGGAGGTGGAACTACCCTAAACCTTACATCAAACGACATACACATGCCGGAAGATTTAGATATTAAAAATGCAAAAACAACGACACCCTTTTGTGGAAAATGTCTTTATTTCTGATTTTCTCTTTTAGCACACCAAAGGAATGCTCAGAACCAGACAGTCACAATCTGGCATTCTACATGACTGCTGAGTAAGGAGTGCTGGTGGAGTGGGATAGAGATGGAGTGCACAGCAGTGCAGCTGACTATCCAGGATTATAACCCGGAAGAATGGGGTTCATCTTGCAAATTTGATTGCTTATAGATTGCCAAGTGTTCTTCAAGAGAATCAAACATAGAAGATAAAGTACACAGCCTCTGCCACTATTTATCAAGCTCAGTTCTTCCGTGCCTTGGGCATCACAACCTACATACAGCACATTATATATATCTGCAAATTCTTATGACTGCATATCGGTTGAGTATGTCCTAAAAATGGTCACACATGAGGCAGAAATGAGCTTATAATGCAGGGAAACATAGAGGCGACAATGCCTAGGTTCACTGCCTTGTGCACAGTTCCTCTCCTGACACTGGGCTGTGTTTTGTGGAGAGCAGAACAAGACTATTCGTAGAAGGTGAAATAAGACTTAGGTTTTTACCAGGCCAGACTGGGGACAGAAGGACCTAATTCACAGGATTTCTCACCAGGAATCCTCTTTTCCTATGCTCTGCACACCTCCACAACCCCTAACATTTAAGACATCCCTCACGTCCCACCTTCTAAAGGCATGATTCTGGGAACCAACCATGCCAACACAGGCCAGGCATTACTTGAGTTTTGTACATGTCTTCCGATGAACCTCTATAGCAGCCTTGAGACAGGTCCAATAAACCCATATGAGAAGAGCAAAAGGCTACAACAAATGAAGTCTCTCCTCGTGGCTTCAATATTGCAGAGAAAAGCATGAAAAAAAGGTCTTCTTGACTGGAAAACCTGATCTTCAGCACTCATACGAGATGCCTCCTCCCAATCATCAACCCCTGTGACCCACAGTGGTCTGAGCTTGGTCCCACATGGTTAGGGAGCTCGACATGCTTAGTGAAGAAAGCTTTTATTGAGCGTACAGAGAGCATTTCCCTACCTTCTCTGAAAGGTGTTTGAAAGAACGTAAGACATCTTCTACGTGTCCATGTCTTTTTGTGTCTCTGGTGTATAGCTAGGTACACATAATGACTAAAGATTTGTTCATTCATCAAGGAACAAGAAAAAGGCAGCAGTGGTCAAATTCAGAGAATAAGTACAAGAAAGTAAAATGGGCTCCTTTTATAGAAACCATACGATTGAGACTTTAATATATTGCCCTTTCCTCCATATACTTGAATGCTTTGTGATAGGTGCTACCATCTCTGGTAGAGACAGTTTCATTGTTCTAAGGGTAGTTATCACAGAGTCAACCACCTAATTGCATGCGCCATGTAAAAGGAAATGTCGGCACCCTATGTCCCCTACTGCCCAGTTCAACTTCATTTCTGCCACACGTGATTGGCTTTCTGATGGAGAGGCAGGCGGTTCTTTATGGCATTCACTATCTTCTTGAGTACACATTTTGAGAAGTATAAGGTCACTAGTTAGATCTGATCGAGTTGAGATTGAAAAGTATAAAAAGGGCAGAAACAATCTTGGCCTGACACCAGTGAATACAGACCATCCCCTCCTAGAGCCAGAGGAGGAAACATAGTGCGTAGCAGACAGAAAAAACTGGACCTAGAATGAATATAAAGACGGGAAAGTGGGGAGTGGAGCCATTCACTCTTGTTTGCTGCCATGATGAAGCTGCTGTTGCTGTGTCTGGGGCTCACCCTTGTGTGCGCACATGGGAAAGGAAACCACAGAGTTGTGACAAACAACATAGATGTTCGAAAGGTAGAGTCGGTGGATCAGAGTGACTTGGGACTATGGAGAGTGGCTTAGAGAATTCTTAGGCAAGGGGGTTTCACTAGAAGGCAGGAGTCTTTTTGGAATAGTATATACAGGGGTTTGTTCCAGACTTGGGACTAAGAGGAACAGTCGACCTGAGCTTCTATTTCCTGTTCTCCTCAGCTTGAAGTGTCTAGGCCCACGGACATGAGTTGAAGAGTCAAGTGTTCATGTGCTGTTCTCATTCTGTTTTCCTTACCCAATCATTTTCTAATCTCATTGCAGTTAGCAGGGGAGTGGTATACCATTCTCTTGGCCTCAAACTTCAAGGAAGCGATCAAAGAAAATGGTCTCTTGAGGGTCTTTTTGGACTACGTCGAGTTCTTGAATAATTCATCTCCGGTATTAAAATTTCATGTGAAGTAAGTTCAGACTTCTTTTGAAAAGAAGGCATTGGAAGAACGAAAAACAGAAGCCTGAGTTTGGTCATAGTTTCTAGATACACACACACACACACACACACACACACACACACACACACACACACACACACATAAACTAAAGACACGTACCTGTATGCTCATTCACTGTGGCCTGGTATCCAAATGTATGGCTCCTCATTTGCAATGATTATGAACCTTTTCGAAATCTGGAGGTCAAATTACTGACAGGACTAAGTTAAATGGGAGCAGAGGAGGTAAGCTTGAGAGGGATATGTGATTCATTCACATGCTGCATTGCATCTTGCTTAAAAATTTAGGCTTGTGGTACCAAAGCCTATTGATCTTTAGACACTATTTCTTACTGGTTGAGTGGCCACAAAAATTCATCGCTTCCCACCCCAATTCTTCTATGAATTAAAGAGGATGTTAATATTTTTCTCTCATTTTTTATGTGAAGTCGGAGCGAGGTAATGTCTATAGAGCACTCATCTGAGAGGCGAGAACACCTGAGCACTCAGCTAATTATCTACACAAGTAGCTGTAGTAATAGTAATAGGAAGACACAGTAGAATAATAGTAATATAAGTAGTTGAATCACCGTTAAGTGGAATAATAGAAGTAAAGCTATTTCATATTTGTACCTAAAATTTTCAATACCAAGTGAAATCAAGAGTCCTAGAGACTGAAGGATCCAGTTCCATTAATTTCTCTTGGGCATCTGTTCCTTCTGTTTTACAGGATAAATGATGACTGTGTTCCAGTTTTTTTGGTTGCTAACAAAACATCAGAGAATGGTGTATATAAAATAAGGTGTAAGTATACAAAAAATCTTTCTCCATCTACTGCCAACGGCAAGGGATTTGCTTAACCCTAATACCTTTAGGATCAATTCCTGTTCAATGCTTATTTAGGTAATGTAAATAGGGCCAACTAATGGCCAGTACACTCAATCTGTGAGAACTGCATCTGTATAACAGCCAATGCCTGACACATAATGACACCAGATCAAGATGGCAGTTGGGTAGTATTCCTTCTGCAACTAAAGTAAAGTGGCAAAAAAAAATTGAGTAAATTGTCAGGACAGCAGCTTATTCAACATTTAGAGAGATGCTTTCTGGTGGCCTCAGTATAGCACATTGTTGGGTAGAAATGCCAGTGGAAGTCAAGCACAAGATGCATAGTTGGCAGAGATGGCCGATGGAGGTCAGTGAGTGTCATGAACAGTGATAGAGCACTAGTTATCAGTGTGGCTGATATCATCTGTTATCAGTGTTCCATACCCATGGTAGAAATCCTTGCAGAAGTCAAGTCTACTGTTTCACGTGCCTGATGCAGCCCAATGTGTAGAGTATAACTTCCTTTCCATGGATGAAGAACCTCTGAACTGTATTCCGTCTCTTCCACAGACCCTGGTTTGGATACGATCCATGTAATGGAAGCAGTCTATGATGACTATATGATTGTTCATTTCTACAATTCCGACTCCGAGAGCCCATTCTTTGTTTTCGGACTCTATGGTAGAGTATTTTCATGCTGACACTCCCCTACAGAGCAAAGAGAGAGGATAAAAATCGAGGGCTGGTGACAAAGTGATCCTCTCAGTCTTGTCTTGCATGGTCTCTCCTTCTCTGGAGAGACATGCTCACTGTGGGCTATCCCTCGGGCTCGGTGATGAGATGATGATGAAATGTCTCATCCACAAAATGCCAAATTCAACACAGAGCACACACTATTTTAAGATATCTGCCTAAGCCCCCATCGGTGCCATCTATTGCTCCACCCCTTGGGAAACCCCATTCTGCTGCCAGGCACCTCAGTGACTGATGCCCAAGACACAACAGGTACTGTTCCTTTTCCTACAGCCCGAACACCAGATGAGAGTTCAACAACCAAAAAACACTTTGCGAAAATTGCTCAAGAATACGGAATTCCAAGGAAAAACGTATTTGACCTAACCCAAACAGGTAGGTTTTCCTATCTCTCGTCTTCTCTTCCCAAATTGTCATTTTACGTAAAGGAAAAATTCAAGGGAATGGAAGGCCTCCTTTTAGTCTTCTGTTTTCTCACCTGAAAACTCATTTGAGTTTTGTCTGAGAAATCGGTGGGGATTGGTGTTTGAATGTGCTCTGCTCTGCCTCTGCAGATCGCTGTCTCCAGGCCCGAGATAACTAAGCGGCCCAGGACTCCAGGTTAGTGATGTCTGATGGAGAGGGACTGGGCCAGAAATCACTGCCTTCCATTACATTAGCGGTTCATGTGTAGGACTACAATAATCTTTGGTGAAGAAACCATGGGGGTATAGCTTGAATTCATAGTTGGACCTCCTGGTTTCAGGACTTCTTCTAGGAGCTTCAGAGCTAATGACCTAAGCCCAAAAAAGAAAAACTGATGTTACCTCACAGAGGAACCGTGAACATGGCATCCTGGTGAAAAGGGCTCAGTCATTTACATGCTACAAATCATTAAGACTTCACCATTGAAATAGAGAAAGAGTAATAAGAGGATTTGAGTGAGACGTTCCAATACGTTTCTGTTGGTGGTCTGTCTTGCAAGCCCCGAAGGCCATCTCTCCCTTTATCCTTTAGCGAACGTGTCTTCCTCTGATCTCTGCACACCCTCAACTTCTGATTGGGGAATAGAGCTGTCTGACTTTTCAGTATCTTCCCACTTGGAAAATAGTTCCAGGCTCCTCGTCTGTTGTCTACATCCCATCTCTTGTGGAGTTTCATTCAGAAAATGTATGGGTAGGTCTTAGCTACTATATGGCTTGCATAAAGTCAGCATTTCATAAGAGGCAGTAGCCATATAAGGCTTTTGCCAGTCTTCGTCCACAGAGGAAAATTTCTTCAGGACTTCTCATGCTGAGGATGGCAGAAGGAAGCCTGCGACCCTTTGTCCATTCCTTTCTCTATTGTATAGACTCACTTGAGAATAGGTAAATGTGGGAACCGCAAAAGAACAAAACAGCCATTGACTCAATGCCCTCTTTCCCGCTGTTCGGGCAAGGAACGTAGGTTACACTGCATGTTGACATCCATCTCCTCACAATTTTTCTATGTCATAGAAATTCCTGTGCCCTCAATTCCATCCAGGAAGAGCTTAATGAGCTTGTGTGTTCTCTTTCTCGTCTGCTTTTTTACCGCTAAGTGAATACTTCCTCACCTGAGCTCTGGGATCTACCCTTCCATCGTCTCCCTCCATCATCTTGTGACAAGTTCTGGAACCTGATGGCTATCACGAGATCTTTCATAACTGTCTGCAAATACTCATGGCTCACCCAAGTTTGGAAGCTTTCTGCAAATTTCCGACTCTTTGTGTCCTACCCAGGAGGCCTCTACCCTGAGTGAGAGCTTCCTCAACCTGCTCAATAAATGATTACCCTTGCAGTCACTGTGGTTTTCTTTCTGTACGTGAGAGATTTGGGGCTGCGAGCGAGGGAATGGAGGGACTTCCTTGGTTCCGGGTGTATCATCGTCCTCTAGGAACTTCCTCGAATTTTGGGATTCTCCCTCTCGCGCAGAAAGTCTCTGTCCCAGCAAGTGCTCTGCTCTCTTTGATTTATCTATTTCTTAATGACCTGATAGGACAAACTATCAGAATTTCCTGCTGGTCGGTGTAGGTCCCTGCCTCTCAAGCTTTTGCAGAGAGCTGCTAAAAGTCATGGATATAAAACTAATGTTCCAACACCTAAATCTTCCTACTTCTCCTGGCTGCACAGCCTGCGTCAGCACACAGTCTCTCTTCCAAGGCCCAGGAGGCATCCATCTGACCAAACTTTCCCAGCATGTGAGGAGATTCATCAGGATTCCAGGCCCTCACAGGATGTCCAACCCCAGGCTTTTCACGTTTTCCAGTCAGCTGGCCACGTGTTTTAAGTTCTCTCGATCACCTCAGCTAGGAAGTCTCTATCATACCCCACATTTTCACCTAAATGGCCTTGGCTAATGAAGCCATGATAAAGCCAGACATTGATCTAGTTCCTGGAGCTCTAGGTTCGTTCAGGGCCTCGGAAGTGCAGTTCAATCCATGTCTTTCATGATCATATCTGGGGATGTATACCTCTGATTTCCCTAGAGGTCATACGATTATAATCACGTACCAGGTGGGAGTAAATGAACTTTCATATTTTGTATAGCTGCCCCATTAATGAGCAAGTATCGTTTCAGTCTCATTGGTCTTGAATATTCTCATTGACATTGACATGTCTGGACATTAACAACTCCGTATTGTTTCCTGGACATGTACTACAATTTGAGTCTTAATGTTGTAAACAGTAATTGCTTTCCATGGGGACGAACAGTTATTCTGGGGCTGTGATATCCCCAGAAAAGAAACAGGCAAATGCTTCAAATAGGAGAAAAGTGTAGTTGTGTGAACATGTCCATTTGTTTCTGATGGTATGAAATCATTGTCGCTTACAGATTAATTCCATAACAGATTTCATGATCATAAAACATAAATGGAGTTTCTTGCTTTGAGTAAAAGGGAACTACAAGATCTCGATTATCTGTTTATTATCGTCAGATTAAATACCAAAAGTCTAAAGAAGAAAGTAATTGTTGGATGATATGTGCAGTGTGCCACTGTTAGGATTAACCTGAAAAAACACACCGAATAACGCAATGTATTGTCCACGGTTCCTATAAATCTGTCGATGCAGTGCTTCACATGATGTTTCCTTGAATCTCCTGGGATCTTGATAGGCTGCTGGTTTTGACTTAGCACTTTGATGCGGACCTGAGCTTTTGCTTCTCACAAATCCCAGAGATGCCAGTGTTGTGCCCCTTTCCGAGAGGCATCATGCAAGAGAGTGAAATTCTCTTTACCTATTCTAATGCATCAAGGCCTTGGGTCATATTGCTCCACCTGTGTACTGGAACCTCCAATTTTGCTTCCCGACTCCTCCACAAGTGTTCTCATTTATGAATAGCTGGTAAAAATGAGGGATGACACTCCATCTTTCACCATCATGCCGATGTCAAACCAGATCAGGTATCATTTCACCCGAAAGACACAGAGACAGACAGACAGACATACAGACACACAGACAAACACTGAGTTTTAATTTCCTGGAATACCTCAAAAAATCAGGGGTCAAATGAAAGTTAAGTTGGATTCAACCATCACAGTGAGCCATGTGACCACATCTGGTATGCTTGGCTCAAGGACTGGGGCCAAGGTACAGCCAGACTCACTGGTGACATTTGCCCATGTCATTTATGGAAAGTGGTTTTTCATTGGTCTCTTATCAGCCTACTACCACCACAGTGTTCACAAACAGGAACTTAGGATCTTACCACAAATTGAGTTGTTCAAATGAAGGGAAATAAATCTTTTGCAAACAGTGCTGCAGCATGATATTTCTCATGTCATGTTGTCAAGTGTGAATTAGGATTCTCAGAAGATCTTGCATGTCACACTTTCTCCCAAGAGCTGACAAGATATCCCGTCAATGCCTGTTTGTGTATCAGAAGTACAGTGAGGAAACTCCATTCTTGTCATTCGCTTGGACAGGACAATCACATATTAGTTTCCTGTTTGTGTTGGAACAATCACTTCAAACATGCTGGCTTAACAGCTTGAGGTATTACACTATCATTTTGGAGGTTGGAAATCTGACCCAGGGCTCACTGGGCCAAAAACAAGTGAGCTTGGGGTCTGTCATTCATTCAGATTGTCTTCTAAGTTCTTCCTTACAGTTTTAAGATTCTCTCTTTCTTGGTCTTGTGTATTCTTGGGTTGTTAAATCCTGTGTACTTGTCACAGGATTCGCTTCGTACCTCTTCATCCTTCTGCCCTTCTTTAGGTACCCCAACCCCCTTCTTTTCTAGTATTCCTTCGAATACTCTTCATAGCTATGGGTTTATTTCCAGGTTTGTTGTTGTCATTGTTGATTATTTAGATCTTTAGAGTCCACATGTACATGAAATCATGGAACCTTTGTCTTTCTCTTTCGACCCATTTCATTCAGTGTAGTACTCTCTATTTTCCTCCATGTAATGTCTTTCCATCCCCTTTCTTTTAGTCTCTGTGTGTCTTTTAATGTGACGTGAGTCTTTTGTGCACAGCATATGTAGGGGTCTTGCTTTCTTATCCATTCAGCCGCTGTATCTTTGGGTTGGAGCATTGAATACTTTTTCATTTGAGGTACTTGTTGTTAGTTAGGAATGTAGTTTAACAATTTTTATTTGTGTTCTTGTTTTATATTCTTAAAGAAGTCCCTCCTGTATTTATTGTAATGCTGGCTTGTTGATGAGAGATGAATTCCTTTCAGTCATTTTTGTCTCGGAAGCTCTTTGTGTGTCCTTCACCTGTGATGATAGCTTTGCTAAATAAAGTATTCTTGGTTGTAGGTCCTGGGTTTTCATCACATGGAATATTTTGTCCATGGCCCTCTGGCCTGCAAAGTTTCTTTTGAGAAATCAGCTACGAGTCTCATGGGTGCTCCCTTGTGGGTAACTAATTGCTTTTAAGATCTTCTCTTTGTATTTAACCTTTGGCATTTTAATTATGATGTGTCTCGATGTGGGCCTCTTTGGGTTTCTGGATTTGGGGATTCTCGGAGCTTCCTGGGGTGTTATGTCTCTTTCCTACACCAGGTTAGGGAAGTTTTCCACGTTTATTTCTCCAATGACATGAATAATATTACCTTTAATAGTGTCCCATAGGCACCTTAAATTACAATTAGAGTCTTAGCTTCTTTTTCTCGTCTTCGTGATTGAGTGTTTTGGGCTTCCCCATCCTCTTTATAAGTCATGAAATTCTCTTCTTTATTTACTCCATTTATTTCAAATAATATACTTCACATGTCAGATAATGTGTTCTTTATTTCTAAGTGGTTCCGTTCTATTATTTCATTTTCCTTTTCTGTATTTTTCTCTATGTTAGAGTTCTCACTGAATTCATCTACTCTTCCCATGAGTTCACTGAGCATCTTAAGAACCAGTGTTTTGAACTTTGCTTCATTTAAATTGCTTGACTTCCTTCTTTCTGGATCTCTGCTCTGTTCTCTCATAGAGTGTCTGCTTCTTTGTCTTGTAATTCTGGCTGCCTTTCTGTGTCTATTTCTATGTACTGAGCGAAGTTCCGAAGTCTTGAGATCTTAGGAGTGTGGATTTGTGAAGTCGGTGTCCAGTGACACAGTCCTGAGAGGGGTTCAGCTGCAGGCCAAATTGAGCCGAAGCCTATGTTCCGGCAGGGCCATTTGGGAAGAGTCAGAAAGCCATCCACAGATGCTGTGCTTAGTGTTGCCCCGAAAGGCTCACCAGAACCGAGGCTAGATGCTAGCATTGTGAATTTAGGTACTACTAAGCAAGAAGCTGATTCACCGAAGACACACACATCTGTAGGTGCCTTGGTTGAAAGCCGTGATGGGAGAGGCAGAGTTTCAGGGAATCATCTGGGCAGAGCGAGCTCTGTTATTCAGTTTGATGACATCGCCGCTTTGGCTGAGCTGAGAGTGTACTATGAGAGGAGGAAGGGCTCTACACGAAACAATGAATGGCTCAGGCAGATCCGTACAGGGCAAGTCTCGCCTTAGCCTTCAGCCCCACAACTCAGTGTTCCCCTGTAAGACCCTGCACACCCGAACCGGCACTGGTGCTCAGAGAGTGCAGGTCCATTGTCATGAAAGTCTGCTTGGGTCATGGCCCTTTTAAGAGGAGTCTGCAGTTCCAGCCCCGCTGACATCCCACTCTGCAGCTCGTGACTGTATGAACTTGTGTCCTACCCCCGTAATACCTTCTGTCCTTTCAGGGTGATTTCTTAGATTTCTCCCGGTTGTATTTCTTCTTCATCTAGATCTCAGGTGATATTAATTTGGTGTTTGCTCCTCCTTTCTGTCGCCACTTTGATTTAGGCTCCAGAGGGACCCACAGAATCTCTATCCTCTATGTCATTTACCTTCCACCTGTTTTGCTTTTTAACCATACCGATTATGAGTTTCTGCTTGTAGAAGAAATGATAGTGACTTTGTAAGTTGAACTCTCCAGCTATCTCAATGAAGTTTGTTTTTTTTTTTTAAATCAGCGATCGTAATATTACTGGTAATAATTTCTGGATTCTGTAGGTCTTAAAGTACATGAGCATAATATCTGCAAACAGCCTTCTTGAACTTCTATTTCAGGCCTTACACTTCTCTCTCTCTCTCTCTCTCTCTCTCTCTCTCTCTCTCTCTCCAATCTCTCTCTTTTGTCTCCCCACCTTACAAATTCATCCAGAATCACCAGGAATTCTTTAAACACAATTTTCTATCACAGCTGGGCAAAGTATGGCTTATATTATTTAAATCCACCCAGGTGCACACTTTTTCATATTCCCTGAGCTGAGAACATTTGCAACCAATGTAATCTTAAGAAAACTCATTTTCAGTGCCAATATTGTAAATATTGTAAATATTTTTTTCTCTATTAGATTAAGAGCTATGCGGGATGTTAGCTTTTACTTCTTGGCTTACAAGACCGTAAATATTTTGTATATGACCTTTTAGAGGAAAACTCTATGGGTCCCCTTTTTTATTCTGTGACCTTTCCCCTGACTGCCATTTACTAAATAGCATTGGTGCTGCACTGTCCACAAAATAAACAAGTTTGTGCATGGAGACCCTCACGTGATTGTGGGATTAAGGAGATATTTTTAACTTGAGCTGGTGCTGCCCCGCTTTAGGGCATGAATGACTTGATCCTGATAGGAACACTTGTGGGGAAATGTCAAAAAATCTTTTAGAGTAAATGCTAACTCAGGATACCCCTGAGGTTATTTGTGTTTCCAGAGCATGAGGAAAACTGCACATCTGTCTTCTTGGCTCTGAGGGCTTTGACATTTATGTCGTCATCCCAGGATTGACTTCACTTGAGAGTGTTTGCTTCTGGAAGCAGGCCCATCAAGGTACGAGCTGTTACTTTTAAAAGTCAGCATTTCTGAAACCTTGTTCTACTGCCTATAAAAATTTTACGAAGGCTCTGCTTGTGTTTTAGCACAATGGACAATGACTGGCTGCCCCCTTGTTATAGGAACACAGAGAACTGGAGTGCCAGCTTGTTCACAAGAGCCTGGCCAGGAAAGAGGACCCGGTCAGCAGCGCCAACTTTGTTTAGCACCTGCCAGGGTTCCATATATGTCTTAGGCTTCCCGTGTTTCTGTTCAATCTCAACTTTTATGCCACAGGTTTTCTTAAGTATTCCACGAACATGTCAAGCTCTTTGTTGTTGGCCTCACATCTGCATTACCCACACTCACATGTCGGTCTGGTCCTTCCTCATGTCTTACTTTACACAGAGGAGTCTTAAAACAACAACTATAAAGTAGTATTATTTTGCCACCTTTCTTGAGTGACCTCTCATATTTCTTTATTTACTGCCTGGACCCATTTCCTACAAGGTAAGTGCAATGATGTCAAGGAGCTTATTCTCTTCCTTGCAATGACCTGCACCCAAAAGAGTGCCGAGCCTCTCACAGGTCCCGCATGTTGGTAGCGTCATCAGAGCGTGTCTCCGACCTGCACAGAATGCCTTGAGACTTGCTTCCATCACTGAGAAGAGAATGCTGGACAGTTACACGTGTCCTCTGCTCCTGGATGTGTAAAAGTTTCTTTGATGATTCAGAAGTGCAGTCAAAGTTGAAAAGCATTCATGTAAGGATTGAATGAGTTGCATTAATGATGTATCAATACAATCGAAACCTGAGAACTGGAGCGAAGAATGTGGAAAGTGGGGGTTGGAAAGTGAAGTGCTGTAGGTAGAAGGAACATGGGCCACCTCCCCATACAATGCTCTGCAGAGAGAAAAGGTGGTGGTCAAAAATCGTCCCAGTGTTCAGAGTGCTCCAGAGAGTGGATTATGTCCCCTCACATGTGGCCAGTTGAAAGGCCCAAGCTCAGGCTTTTCTCCCCTGCAGGAGGTCTGGCAACTCTGGGTGTCCATTGCCAAGTAACTGGAATGCAGCTAACCAAGAGTTTGTTGCTTCCTTGTGGTCACCGTGCACATCACAGCTGCTGCTGCCTCAGCTCTGCTCAGAAAAGCCTGAACACCTCAGGCCTACTGAGGCAATGTCGACAGAGCCTCCCTATGGACGAGTGGTCACTTTGGAAGGCTCTTTCCAGAAAGACTGGGCCTCAGGATGGCTTCCCCAGGTTCACTGCAGGCCAGAGAATCCAGGTCGGCATGGAAAAGAGAGGTAAATGTAGGACAAGAATGTTTCAAGAAACCAGGGTGTTCCAGGATACTGCTGGCCTCTCTAACAGGGAGGCCTATATGGATGCTGTTAGAACCTGTGCATCGAAAATCCCCAGGGAAACTCGGTTGTCTGGAGACTTGCAGAAGTTTCTGAGCATAGGATTAGGGCCTGCACGGGCCTGTGTGGGCAGAAGCTGCAGCCACTGCGGGCTTTGTTAGAGGAAGCCATTCTCAAATGCACCGGGGAACCACAAACCTTAGCTCACTAGAGCTCAGTGCCCATGTATGTGTGTCTGAACCTGAACCTCAGAAGCAGGGTCATCTGAGAGGGTGCATCGGGCTTGAAATGAGTGGTTTATTTCAGAGTCTTCACATACATGCATCCCACTCAGCGTCTTAGTAACGGAGGTGGCAACTTTCTCAGAAGAGCCCCGGGTCTCACTCCAGCCTTTTTGCAGAGGCCTGTGTGTCAGTGAAGGGCAGGGAAGTCATTAGTTTTGTCCTGAAAATGCACCTTAAAATCTGAAATGGAAAATCATGCTCATGAAAATCAGAGGTTCCAAGCGAATATGCTAACTGGAAAGTTATTTTCTATGTTCAAAATAGCTTTTTGAGGTGCGATTGATGATCATTGCACCTCTGGAAGCATAAAATTGAATGAATTGTTACAGTGATGTTCCCAGAAAACTATCGCCTTGGTCAGGAAACTCGTTATCCATGATCTTCTTCAGTTCCCCCTGAGCCTCTGGAATCGCCCCTACCACAGTGCCACCCAAGCCCTCGGTAACATCTGATCCACCTTCTGTCTATAGATTGTGCATTTTGGAGAGATTTATGCACTCAGCTATCAGCACATTCTGTGTTTTTTGTAGTTCTGGCTATTTTCACACAGCATAATTCTTTTGAGATTCATTCATGTTGTGTTTACCAATAGTGTGTTCCTTTCTACAATCCCTTACCTTCTGTTGCGCGGATATATCACCGACTGTTTACTCTTTTCTGTTGAAGGACATTTTGCCTGGTCCTTCTTCTCATCTTGAACAAATAAAGTTTCTGTGATCATTCTTGGAGTGCTCCCATATGGACACGTTGACCTTGCTTCGGCTGCACGTGGAAGAGGAATGGCTCAGTTGTATCTGTCAATGTAGGAGACATCAAAACCTGAAGAGAATTTTTCTAGGATTTTTTTGAGCCCAACCGACATCACATGCCAGGGAGGAGATCTCTAATGCCTTGGAAAATAAAAATGTCAAAGCATCCCTTATACATTTGAAATAAAGAAGTCAAGTAAGGAAGATTACACGAATGTGCAACTGCCCCAAACCTTACATCGAGCAACACAAATATCCATGAAGATTTAGGTACTAAAAACACAAAGACAGTGAAAAGGTTCTGTGGACAACGTCTTCATTTCTGGTTTTCTCTATTAGCAGAACAAGGTTGTGTTCAGAACCAGAAAGTTGCATTCTGGCGTATTGCTTGAGTGTAGAGTTAGGAGTGCTGGTTGGATGGGATACCGATGAGGTGTACAGCACTATAGCTGACCCTCCACCATCATAACCAGGAAAAATAGGGTTCATCGTGCAAACGTGATTGCTTCTACACTGCCATGTTTCTTTGAGAGAATCAAACAGAGAAGAGAAAGCACACAGCCTTTGCCACTATTTATCAAGCTCACTTCCTCTGCCTCAGGAGAAAGACAAACTGCATACAGCGCAAGATAGCTGAAATGATATGAATCTAGAAATACTTGTGACTGAATATTGGTTGAGTATGCCCTAGGAATGATCACACAAGGGGCTGGAATGAGTTTTTAGTGCAGACCACCCCTAGATGCCACAATGCCTAAGTTCACTGGCTTGTGCACAGTTCCACTTCTGACATCGGGCTCTCTGTTTTGTGGGGTGCAGAACAAATCCATTAGCAGAATGTGAAATAAGACATAGATTTTAAGCAGCTCAGCTAGAGACACAGGGCCTAATTCATGACATTCTTCTTACCAGGAACCCTCTTCCCACATGCTCTGCACATCTCCACTCCTGCTCTAACATTTAAAACCTCCCCCAAGTCCCACTTTCGCCAGGCATAATATTACAAAGTGAGCATCCCAACATGAGCCAGGTGTTAACTGAGGTTTCTGCATACTTCTTCCCATGAATTCCTACAGCAGTCTATAGGCAGGTCCAATAATCCCATAGATAGGACCATGGGCTATGATAAATGAAATCTATCCTC
This sequence comes from Cynopterus sphinx, assembly GCA_030015415.1. Taxonomy (NCBI): domain Eukaryota; kingdom Metazoa; phylum Chordata; class Mammalia; order Chiroptera; family Pteropodidae; genus Cynopterus; species Cynopterus sphinx. The sequence goes on along the minus strand of CM057385.1, from coordinate 113,856,477 downwards.
GTGGCTTCAAAATGGCAGAGAGAAGCAGGAAGGAAAGGCCTACTTGACTGGAAAGCCTGAGATCTTCAGGGCTCATACGTGATGCCACCTCCCCATCAGCACCCCCTGTAACCTACAGTGGTCTGGACATGGTCAAACTCGGATAGGGTGCTCCACATGCTTGGTGAATCAAGCGTTTATTGGGTGTACAGAGAGCATTTTCCTACCTTCTCCGAAAGCTGTTGGAAAAAAAATGACATCTTCTATGTGTCCATGTCTCTTGTGTGTCTTTGGTGTTTAGGTAGGTACACATAATGACTAAACACTTGTTCATTCATCAAGGAACAAGAAAAGGCAGCAATGGCCAAATTCAGAGAATAAGTCCAAGAAAGTAAAATGGGCTCCTTTTATAGAAACCATACGATTGAGACTTTAATATATTGCCCGTTCCTCCATCTACTTGAATGCTTTGTGATAGGTGCTACCATCTCTGGTAGAGACAGTTTTGTTGTTCTAAGGGTAGTTATCACAGAGTCAACCACCTAATTACACACGCCATGTAAGGGGAAATTCCGCACCCTATGTCCCCTACTGCCCAGTTCAACTTCATTTCTGCCACACATGATTGGCTTTCTGATGGAGAGGCAGGCGGTTCTTTACAGCATTAACTATCTCCTTGAGTACATGTTTTGAGAAGTATAAGGTCACTAGTTAGATCTGATCGAGTTGAGATCGAAAAGTATAAAAAGGGCAGAAACAATCTTGGCCTGACACCAGTGAATACAGACCATCTCCTAGAGTGGGAGGAGGAAACAGAGTGAACAAAAGACAAAACAAACTGGACCTGGAACGAATATAAAGACGGGAAAGTGGGGAGTGGAGCCATTCACTCTTGTTTGCTGCCATGATAAAGCTGCTGTTGCTGTGTCTGGGGCTCACCCTTGTGTGCACACATGGGAAAGGAAACCACAGAGTTGTGACAAACAACATAGATGTTCGAAAGGTAGAGTCGGTGGATCAGAGTGACTTGGGACTATGGAGAGTGGTTTGGAGAATTCTTAAGCAAGGGGGTTTCACTGGAAGGCAGGAGTCTTTTTGGAATAGTATATACAGGGGTTTGTTCCAGACTTGGGACTAAGAGGAACACTCGACATGAGGTTCTATTTCCTGTTCTCCTCAGCTTGAAGTGTCTAGGCCCACAGACATGAGTTGAAGAGTCAAGTGTTCATGTGCTGTTCTCATTCTGTTTTCCTTACCCAATCATTTTCTAATCTCATTGCAGTTAGCAGGGGAGTGGTATACCATTCTCTTGGCCTCAAACTTCAAGGAAGTGATCAAAGAAAATGGTCTCATGAGGGCCTTTTTGGACTACGTCAAGGTCTTGAATAATTCTTCTCTGGCATTAAAATTTCATGTGAAGTAAGTTCAGACTTTTTTTGAAAAGAAGGCATTGGAAGAATGAAAAACAGAAGCTTGAGTTTGGTCATGGTTTCCAGATACACACACACACACACACACACACACACACACACACACACACACAGACACGTACCTGTATGCTCATTCATTGTGGCCTTGTATCCAAATGTATGGCTCCTCATTTGCAATGATTGTGAACCTTTTCGAAATCCGGAGGTGAAATTTCTGACAGGAATAAGTTAAATGGGATCAGAGGAGGTAAGCTTGAGAGGGGTACGTGATTCATTCACATGCTGCAATATATCTTGCTTAAAAACTGAGGCTTGTGGTACCAAAGCCTATTGATCTCTAGACACTATTTCTTACTAGTTGAGTGGCCACAAAAATTCATCTCTCCCCAGCCAAATTCTTTTATGAATTAATGAGGAAGTTAATATTTTTATGTGAAGTCTGTGCAAGGTAATGTCTATAGAGCACTCATCTGAGAGGCGAGCACACCTGAACAGTCAGCTAATTATCTGCACAAGTAGCTGTAGTAATAGTAAAAAGACACAGTAGAATAATAGTAATATAAGTAGTTGAGTCATTGTTATGTGGAATAATGGAAGTAAAGCTATTTCATATTTGTACCTAAAATTTTCAATACCAAGTGAAATCAAGAGTCCTAGAGACTGAAGGATCCAGTTCCATTAATTTCTCTTGGGCATCTGTTCCTTCTGTTTTACAGGATAAATGATGACTGTGTTCCAGTTTTTTTGGTTGCTAACAGAACATCAGAGAATGGTGTATATAAGATAAGGTGTAAGTATACAAAAAATCTTTCTCCATCTACTGCCAACGGCAAGGGATTTGCTTAACCCTAATACCTTTAGGATCAATTCCTGATCAATGCTTATTTAGGTATTGTAAATAGGGCCAACTAATGGCCAGTACACTCAATCTGTGAGAACTGCATGTGTATAACAACTAATGCCTGACACATAATGACACCAGATCAAGATGTCAGTTGGGTAATATTCCTTCCGCAACTAAAGTAAAGTGGCAAAAAAAAAAAAATGAGTAAATTGTCAGGACAGCAGCTTATTCAACGTCCACTGAGATGCTTTCTGGTGGCCTCAGTATAGCACATTGTTGGGTAGAAATGCCAGTGGAAGTCAAGCACAAGATGCATAGTTGGCAGAGATGGCCGATGGAGGTCAGTGAGTGTCATGAACAGTGATAGAGCACTAGTTATCAGTGTGGCTGATATCATCTGTTATCAGTGTTCAGCACCCATGGTAGAAATCCTTGGAAGTCAAGTCTACTGTTTCAACTTCTGATGTAGCCCAATTTGTAGAGTATAACTTCCATTTCATGGACCAAAATGCTCTGAGCTGTATTTTGTCTCTTCTATAGACCCTGGATTAGATACGATTCATGTAATTGAAGCCGTCTATGATGACTATATGATTGTTCATTTCTTCAATTCCGACTCGGAGAGCCCATTCTTTGATATCGGACTCTATGGTAGAGTATTTACACGCTGCAGTCATCTTTGGGGTGAAGTGCGAGGAGAAACAGAAGGGATGGTGACAAAGTGACCCTTTCAGTTTTATCCTGTGTGGTCTCTTCTTCTCTGGAGAGACATGCTAACCATGGGCTACACCTCAGGCTCATGGTGGGATGATGATGTAATGTCTCATCCACAAATGTCAAATTTGAAACAGCAAACACTTGTTTAAGACTTCTCCCTCAGCAACCATCTATTTATTTATTTCCCCACCCCTTGGGAGACCCCATCCTGCCGCCAGGAACCTCAGTGACCGATGCACAAGACAGAACAGTTACTGTTCCTTTTCTCACAGCCCGCACACCAGATGAGAGTTCAACAACTAAAAATCGCTTTAGAAGAATTGTCCAAAAATACGGAATTCCAAAGGATAATGTACTTGACCTAACCAAATCAGGTAGGTTTTGCTATCGCTCTCTTCTCTTCCAAAATTATCATGTTACTAAAAGAAAATATCCAAGAGAATGAAACGCCTTCATTTAGTCTTCTTTTTGCTCACCTGAAACTCATTTGAATTGTCTCTGGGAAATCAGAGGGGGTTGGTGTTTGAATGTGCTCTGCTCTGCCTCTGCAGATCGCTGTCTCCAGGCCCGAGATAACCAAGTGGCCCAGGACTCCAGGTTAGTGATGTCTGATGGAGAGGGCCTGGCCCAGCTATCACTGCCTTTTAGTCCATTTTAGGTTCATGTCCAAGGACTACAATAATCTTTTCTGAAGGAAATATGTGGGTACTGCTTGAAATTGTAGTTCACCTCCTAGATTCAGGACCAACTAGTTCTAGAAGCTTCGAGCCAATGAGCTAAGCACTAAAGGAAAAAATGATGTTTACCTCACAGAGGGACCATGCAAATGTCATCCTGGTGAAAATGGCTCAGTCATTATACATGCTACAAATCATTAAGACTTCACGTTTGAAACAGGGAAAGAGTAATAAGAGGATGTTTGTGTGATGCTCCAATATGTTTCTTTGCTTGTCCATCTTGTAAGCCCCAAAGGCCACCCCATCATTTGTGTTTTGGCGAAAGTGTCTCCCTCCGATCTCTGCACATCATCAACTTCTGATCTTGGAATAGAGCTGTCTGACCTTTTGGTATCTTCTCACTTGGAAAATAGTCTCAGGCTCCTCATCTGTTGTCTACATCAGATTTATTGTAGAGTTTCAATCAGAAAATGTGTGGAAAGGTTTTAGCTACTACGGCTCGCATAAACTCTGTCTTAATAAGAGGTAGCTAAATAGAGCTTTTGCCAGTCTTCGTCCAAAAGGTCCTGAAACTTCTTCAGGACTTCTCATGTTGAGGATGGCAGAATGAAGCCTACAACCCATCATTGATTCCTCCTTCTTTTGTGTCGACTCTGTTGAGGGCATGTTAAGGTTGGAAAAGCAAAGGAACAAAACAGTCATTGATTCAATACCTTCTTTCCTTCTGTTCTGGCAAGCAACGTCGGTTAGAATGCATGATTATATACATCTCTTCACAATTTTTCTATATCATAGAAATTCCTGTGTCCACTATTGCATCCAGGATGTGCTTAATGAGTTTCCGTGTTCTCTTTCTCATCTGCTTATTTAGCGCTAAGTGAATACTTCCTCACCTGAGCTCCGGGATCTACACTTCCATAGTCTCCCCCCATCATCTTGTGACAAGTTCTTTAACCTGATGGCTATCACAATCACAGTGAAGGCATGTTCTCTGCAAGGTCAAGATCCTCTGTAACTGTCTGCAAATACGCATGGCTCACCTGGATTTTAAAGTGTCCAGCAAATTTCCAACTCTCTGTGTCTTACCCAGGACAACTCTACCCTGAGTAAGAGCTTCTTCTATCTGCTCAATAAATGATTACCATTGCAGTCTTCTGTTTACCTCTTTGTACGTGAGAGATGTGAGCCTGGAAGATAGCGAATGGAAGGACTTCCTGGGACCCGGGTATGTCACCATAATATAGGTTCTCAGGACCTTCCCCGAGTTTTGGGATTCTTCATCCCACTCAGTAAATCTCTATCCCAGCAAGTGCTGCTTTTCCTTTGGTTTGTCTATTTCTTCAAGACCTGATAAGATAGACTATAAAAAATTTCTGCTGGCTCTGTTATGTCCCTTCCGCTGAAAGCTTTGCAGAAGGCAGCTAAAAGTCATGGATATACAACCAATATTCCACCACCTGACTCTTGATATTTCTTGTGGCCGAAGAGCCTGCATCAGTACCTGGTCTCTCTTCCAAGGCCCAGCAGGCATCCATCTGACCAAAAGCTTTCCCAGAATGTGAGGAGGCTCATCAGCTTACCAGTCTCTCACAAGCGACAACTTTGTGCCCAATGCCAGTCTTCCTTCAGTCAGTTGGCCACATATTTTAAGTTTTGTCAATCTCCTTAGCAAGTAATTCTCTCCCATAATCCATAGTTTCACTAGGTAGCCTTGGCTAATGAAAATCATGATAAAGCCAGACATTACTCTTTTTTCTGAAGCTCTAGGTTCGTTCAAGAGCCTCTGAAGTGTAGATCAATCCAGGACTTCAATGATCATATCAGAGGATGTTTACCTCTGATTTCCCTTCTGATCATGTGCATACAACCGCATTTCAGATTAGGGTGAATGACCATTTATATTTCACATAGCAGCCCCATTAATGCACAAGTATCTTGCCAGTCTAAAATGTTTTGAATGTTCTCATTGACTTGGACACATCTGGACTGTGACAACTCCTTACTCTTTCCTGGACATGTACTACAATTTTGAATCTTTACGCTGTAAAAAGTAATTGCTTTTTATTGAGGCAAACTGTAACCCTGGCGCTGCATTTCCCAAGCAAAGAAAAGGGCATATGTTTAAAATAGAAGAACAGTATACCTGTGTGGCCATGTCTATTTTTTCTGATTGTAGTAAATGAATGTCGCTAACAGATTCCATAACAGATTTCATTATCAGAAAACAGAAATGGAATGTTTCTTGACCAAGTAAAGGGTAGTACGAAATCTTGATTATCTCTTCATTATCATTAGATTAGATATCAATCATCTCATGAAGAATGCAGTTGTTGGATGATATGTGCCACCATTAGCATTAGCTTGAAAAGACACATGGAAAAATGCAATGTATTATTCATGGTTCCTATATATGTGTCTATGTAGTGCTTCTCATGATGTGTGCTTGAATCTCCTGGGTCTTGATAACCTGCAGGTTTTGACTTAGCACATTGGGTGTGGGACCTGAGATTCCGCTTTTGAAAAGGTCCCAAGGATACCAGTGCTGTGCCCCTTTGACAGAGATGTCATGCAGGAGAGTGAAATTCTCCTTACCTCCTTCAATGCATCAAGGCCTTGGGTCATTTAGCTCCACTAGACACTGGAACTTCTCAGTTGTGCTTCTCTGCTCCTACAAAAGTGTTCTCTTCCATGAATAGCTGGTAAAAATGAAGGATGACACTCTTGCACCGTCATGCTGATGTCAAACAGATCAGGTGTCATTTCACCTGAAAGACACACACACAGAGAAAGAGAGAGAGAGAGAGAGAGAGAGAGAGAGAGAGAGAGAGAGAGAAGGAGAGAGAGAGCGTTTTTCTTTCTGGAATATCTCAAAAAATCAGGGCTCAAATGAAAGGTGTAATCAAGCATCAGGGTGACCCATGTGACTGCACTTAAGTACACGTGGCTCAAGAATTTGCGGCCAAATTACTGCCTGTCTCACTGGGGATTTTGCCCATGACGCTTATGCTCAGTAGTTTTTAATTAGTCCCTTTTCAGCCTGCTACCACCACACTGTCCACGAACAGAACTTAGGAACTGATCTCAAATTGAGTTGGTCAAAGGAAGGGAAATAAATCTGTTGCAAAGAGCACTGCAGCATGATATTTTTCAATGCAGCACGTGAGAATTAAATTTTTCAGTAGATCCTGCATGTCACACTTTCTTCCAAGAGTTAACAAGTTATCCAAGTAATGTCTGCTTGTGTATGAAAAGTACAGTGAGGAAGCTCCATTGTTGTCACTCACTTGGACAGGACAATTGCATATTCGCCTTCTGGTTTTGCTGGAACATTGACCACAAACTTTCTCACTGAACAGCTCCAGTTATTACAGTATCATTTTGGAGGGCAGAAATATGACCCGATGATCACTGGGCTAAAAGCAAGTGAGCTTGGTGTCATCGATTCATTAAGATCATCTTCTAAGTTCTTCATTACTTTTAAAATTCTCTCTTTCATGGTCTTCTTGTGTATTCTTTGTTTTTAAAACTGCCTAATATTCACAGCATTTGCTTTTCATATTTTTCTTTTTTTATCTTAATTGAACTATAATAGAATATTAGTTGCTTCTCTTTCCACTGTACAACTCATTGAGTTTTTGTCACTCTTCTGGCCTACAATTATATACCAGTTTCAGGTTATTGCATAATGATCAGATATTCACATACTTCCAAAATGTTCACACCAGTAAATCTCTACCCCTCTGCTCCCTTATATATTTATTACAGCATTATTAGCCATCTCTCCATGCTACATCCTATGTCTGCATGTCTATTCTTCAAGTATGCATTGGACCTCTTAATATTTTTACCTTTTTTTGGTACACCAAACCTCTTGGTAAGACTCAGCAAGCAATCCACAGATGCTGTGCTTTGCATTGTCTCAAAAGGCCACACCAGACACGAGGCCAGCTGCCTCTAGTGTGAGTCAGCGCTACTCAGAAAAGAGCACCTGATTCTGTCCCGATATACCTGGATGTGGCTCAGGTCGTCCCCAAGATGGGAGAGGTGGAATTTCAGGCATTCCTCTGGGTGTAGCGACCTCTGTTATTCAGTTTGAAGACATCCCCTCTATGACTGTGCTGAGACTGCACACGGAGAGAGGGAAGTCCTAAACAGCAAAAGATAAATGTCGTTGGCAGATTTGTACACGGCGAGTCTCACAATTTCCTGCATTCCCACGATTCAGTGTCCTCCAGTAAGTCCCTGCACAGCCAAATGAGCACTGGTGTTCCGAAAGTGCAGGTCCATCACTATGAGTCTTTTCTGGGACATGGTCCATTTGAGAGGAGTCTACAGTTGCTGCCGCAGCTTCTGTCTCACTCAGCTGCTGGGGACTGGGCAGGCTCCTGGCCTTGCCCATCCTTCTGTCCTTGCAGAGTGATTTCTTAGATTCATCACAGTTGTATGGCTTGTTCATCTAGATCCCAGGGGATTTTACCTTGGTGTTTGCTCCTTGTTTCTGTCACAACTTTGAGTTAGACTCTGGAGAGATGAACTGAGCCTCTACCATGTACGCCATTTTCTTTCCACCTATTTTGTTGTTTTAAACCATAGTGATTAGCATGAGTTTCAGCTGGTATGGACAAACATTATTGGCTTATGAAAGCTGAGCTCACTGTCCTACACTTCTCTTTCTCTCTCTCTCTCTGTCTGTCTCCCTTGCTTGTAATGTCAGTTAGAAAATCCAGGCACTCTTGAAACCCAGTTTTTTATGAGAGGGTGGTAAAGTATGGCTTATTATCTCTAAATCCATCCAAGTGAATATTTTCTCATATGCTCCAAGCTGAAAACATTTGCAGCCAATGTGATCGTAGGAAAATTAATTTTCAGATGCAGTTAAAAAAATTCTAAATATTATATTTCCATAAGAATTTCTTTCTCAGTCACTAGTAGACCACATTTCAAAAAACAACAACATTAAATGCTACCATGAATTTCATGAAAAAAATGTAAATATATTTTCTCTATTAGATTAGGACCTATGTAGTATCTTAGATTTACCTGTTGGCCTGCAAGATCTAAATATTTTCTACACGGCCTTTTAAAACAAAGTTAGCGTCCTTTTTTTCATACCATGACTTTTTCTCTGACTGCTTTTGCTATAGTAATTGGTGCTACGCTGTTCTCCAAATAAACAGTTGGTGTCTTGGTGACTCTCAGAGTGCCTTCAGTAAAAAGATCCCTGGATCATGTGACTTTGGGAGTAAGGAGGTATTCTTAGCTTGAGCTGTTGCTGCTCCCCTTTAGGTCGTGAATGACTTGAACCTGATTGGAGCACATGTAGGGAAACATCAACTAAACTTCCAGAGTAAATGCTAAGTCAGGACATCCTGAGGTTATTTGCATTTCCAGAGCAAAAAGGAAGACTGCATATCTCTCTTCCTGGCTCTGAGGACTTTTGCCATTTGAGTCACTGATCCCAGGACTGACTTCACTTGAAACTGTTTGCTCCTGGAAGCAGGCCCATCATGGTACTAGCAGTTATCCTCAAAAGATAGCAATTCTAAAACATTGTTTCACTGTCTATACAATTTTTACGATGGTTGTACTTGCTTCTTTGCACTAGGGACAATTACAGGCTGCGGCCTTGTTACAGAGACACAGAGAACTGGAGTGCCCACTTGTCATGAGAGCGAGGCCGAGAAAGACCTGCTGTGCAGTACAGACAATGATCAGCACCTGCCAGCATTCCACATATGTCTTAGGCTTCCCGTGTTTCTGTTTAATCTCAAATGTTATGCACAAAATTTTCCTCAAATACCCCACAAACCCTCACATCCCTGGACCCTTGTCCTTCCTGCTCTCTTTGTGTGAAATACTTGCCCTCATATCTGCATATCCCACAGCCTCAGGAGGTTCTGATCCTCATGTGTGTCACTTTACACAGAGGACTCCTTAAAACTGCAAGTATAAATTAGTATTATTTCGCTACCTTTTTTGAGTGACCTCTCATATTTCTTTTTTCGTGCCTGTACCCATTTCCTACAAGGTAAGTGCAATGAGGTCAAAGAGCTGATTTTCTTCCCCACAATATCCCGCACCTGAAAGAGTGCTGAACCTTTCAAAGGTCCCCCATGTCAGTTCCTTCATCGAAGAGTGTCCTTGACCTGCACAGGGAAGCGTTGAGACTCGCTTCCATCACTGACAGGAGAATGGAGGGCAGTTCCATGTGTCCTCTGCTCCAGAATTTGTAAAAGTTCCCCAGATGATTCAAAATTGCAGACAAAGTTGAAAAACTTTCGTGTAAGAATGGAATGAGTTGGATAAGCCGCTTATCTATACAGTAGAATTCTGAGTACTAGAGTGATGATGGTAAGGAGAGAGGGTTTGAAAGAATGATGTTGGGTATTGGGGTAATGCGGGCCACTGCCCCATACAATGCTCTGCAGAGGGGAAGGGGCTGGTGAAAGACTCGCCCCAGTTATCAGAGGGCTCCAGAGAGTGGATTAGGTCCTTTCACGGGCGTCCAGTCAAAAGGCTCAGGCCTAGGCTTCTCTCCTCTGTAGGAGGACTGAAACCTATGGATGGGCAATGCCAGGAACCTGGAAAACAGCTACCTGAAATTCTGTGGGAATCTTCTTGCTGCCTGGTGGTCACCATGCACATCGCAGCCACTTATGCCCCAGAGTTCTGCTCAGAAAGAGTCTGGAGTCCTCAGGCCTAGTGAGGTAACATGTATAGAGCATCCCTCGTGATGAGTGGCCACTTGAGGAGGCTTTCTCCAGAAGGCCTGGGTCTAGAATGGCTTCCCCAGGTTCAGAGCAGGCTAGAAAAGCCGGGATGGCATGGAGAAGAGAGGTAAAGGTAGGCCAAGGAGGTTTCAGTAAACAGGGAGGGCAAGGATACAGCTGGCCTCTCTAAGGGGGCCAGGCCTGTAGAGATCCTCATAGAACCTGTGTGTTTGGAAACCCCAAGGAATCTCCAGTCTCTCTGGAGACCTGAAGGAATTTCTTAGCTTATTACTACAGACTTCTTGAACCTGTGTTACCAAAACCTGCAGACAGTGCAAGCTCTGTTAGAGAAAGCCACTGTCTAATGTGTCAGGAAATAACAAGCACTGGCTCAGCAGAGTTCTGGGACCATGTAGGTGTTTCTGAACCTTAACCTCAGAAGCAGAGTCTGCTGGGGAGGCTGCTAGGGCTGGAAGCGAGTTGCTTATTACAGAGTCTTCACTTGTACCCTTCCCACTCAGCGCCTTAGTACCTGACGAGGCAGCTTTCCCAAAAGAGCCCTGGGTCTCATCCCAGCTTCCTCTGTGTGTCAGAGAAGAATGAGGAAGTCATTAGTTCTGTCCTAAAAATGAGCCTTAACATCTGAAATGAAAAATCATGTGCATGAAAATTAGAGGTTTCGAGTGGACTTACTAACTAGACAGGGTTTTTTTTAATACTATTTTTTTGAGGTATAATTGACAATGAGTGCTCATTTGAAAGTATAAAATTTTACGTTTTTACAGGAGGTTTCCCGGAAACTTGCTATAGTCAGGGTAGTGTTTAGTCATCTTCCTCCGTAGCTCTCCTGTGCCTCTGGAATCCATCCTCCCACAGTGCACCAAAATTCTCGGCCACATCTGATCCACTTCCTCTCTGTAGAGTGTGTGTTTTGTAGATATTGATATGAACTCAGTCATCAATATGTTCTGTGTTTTGCTGTTGTTCAGGCTATTTTCACTCAGGATAATTCTTTTGATATTCATTCATGTTGTGTTTACCAATCCTCTGTCCCTTTTTACACTTTCTTACCTTCTGTTGTGCCGATATACCACCAACTGTTTACTCCTTTCAGTTGATGGACGTTTTGCCTGAATGTAGTTCTCGTCATTACAAATAAAGTTTCTGTGGTTATTCGTGGAGTACTCCCATATGGAAATGTTTACCTTTTTCTTGGTTGCACATGGTAACGAAATGCCTCATCATATCTGTCAATGAGGGAAACTTTCAAACCGGGAGACAAATTTTTTCCCAGGGTTTCTTTGAGCAAAACTGACATCATATGCCAAGGAGGACATCTCAAATGTCTTGGAAAATAACAGTTTCACAGCCTCTCTTATGCATTTGAAATAAAGAAGGGAAATAAGGAAGATTACATGGAGGTGGAACTGCCCCAAACCTTACATCGAGCAACACAAATATCCGTGAAGATTTAGGTATTGAAACACAAAGACAGTAAAAACACTCTGTGGTAAATGTCTTCATTTCTGGTTTTCTGTTTCTGCACACTATAGAAATGTGCAGAACCAGAACATCACAATTCCGTGCTCTGCATGGGTGCAGAGTTAGGAGCGCTGCTGGATGAGATAGAGATGGAGTGTGCAGCAGTATAGCTGAGTATCGAGCTTGGTCGCGCAGAAGAATGGGCTTCATCTTGTAAACTCGATTGCCATGTATTCTCTGAGAGAATCAAACATTGAAGATAAAGTACACAGCCTTTGCCACTATTTATCAAGCTCAGATCTTGTATCACAGGGCAGGACAACCTACAGCCAGCCGATGATGACTAAATAATATAGACCTAGAAGTATTTGGGACTGAATATTGGCTGAACATGACCTAGGAATAATCACAGAAGGGCCTGGAATGAGTTTATAATGCAGACCACACATACATAGAATGCCACATCGCCTAGGTCCACTGTTTTCAGCCCAGGTCCTCTCTTGACACTGGACTCTCTGTTTTTTGAGGTGCAGAACAAGACCATTAGTACAAGGTGAAAAAAGATGTAGCTTTTCACCAGCCCAAACTTGGGACACAGGAACCTAATTCACAGTGTTCTTCTCGTCAAATCCTATGTACATCTCCTCACTCACCCTAATGTTCAAGACCTTACCCAGGTCCCACCATCCCCTGGCATAATTCTGTGAACTGACCATCCCAACATGGGCCAGATGTTAACTGAGGTTTGTATACACCTCTTCCCATGAATCCCTATTGCAGCCAAATAATTTCATATAGAGAACCAGAAGTCTGGCCTCAAAATGGCAGAGTCAGGCATGAAGGTAAAGTCTACCTGACTCCAAAGCCTGAGGTGCTAAGCACGTTACTTAATGTCACCTTCTCAGCATCATGCCTTGTGACCCCTAGTGGTCTGGATGTTTTACCAATTACTTAGAGTGTTCCATATGCTTGGTGAATCAAGCTTTAATTGGATTTGCAGAGAGCATTTTCCTATCTTCTTTGAAAGGTGTTTCAAGAAATGAATGACATCTTCTACTTCTTCATGTCTCTTGTTGTCTTTGGTGTATAGTGAGGAATGCATAATGACTAAAGATTTGTTCATTCATCAAGAGAGAGAAAAGACAGCAGTGGTTGAATTCAGAGAATAAGTCTGAGAAAGAAAAATGTGCTCCATATCAGATACCATGCTTTCAGGACATTAATTTATTGCCCGTAACTTCAACTGTTTGAATGCTTTGTGATAGGTGCTAACATCTTGAGTAGCAACAGTTTCTTTGTTCTAAGTGTAGTTATCACAGAGTCAGTCATCTAATTGCCCACCCCGTGTAAGAGGTAAAGCTTAGGTGCCCTGTGTATTCTATATCCCAGTTAAACTCCATTTCTGCTACACATAATTGGCTTTCTGATTGAGAGGCAAGCTGACCTTTATGGCAGCCAATATATTTTTATGGACGTGTTTTGAGGTATTTACTGTCAATAATTAGATCTGATGGAGTCGAGATTGACAAGTATCAAAAAGGCAGGAACAATATCGGCCTGACACCACTGAATACAAACCATCTTCTAGAGTGGGAAGAAGAAACGTAGTGTGTTGCTAACAAACCATAAAAAAAAAAATGGGTCCCTGAAGGAATATACTGACAGCAGAACTGGAGAATGAATCCTACATCAGGGAAAGTCTTACTTCAATGACTACAGCTGAGTCACTGCCTTGATGAAGCTGCTGTTTGCTGTGTATGAGTGTGACTCTAGTCTGTGCCTACGAGGAAGGAATCCATGATGTCGTGACAAGCAACATTGATATATCAAAGGTAGAGTTGTAAAACACAGTGACTTCAAACTTTGAGGTGTGGTTAGGAGGATTCTCAGGCAAGGTGGTTTTACTGAAGGCAAAAGTTATTTTGGTACAGAAGACAAGGTGTGTGGTTCCAGACTTTAGACTAAGAGTAATTGTACCATCTGAAAAGATGGGAAAAACAGGGGCCTCCATTCTCTCTGAAAAAAAAAAAAACAGTGGAAAGAGTTTTTCATGCATTGTCACTAGACCTGAGATTCATTTTTGTGTTCGCATCAGATTTACGTGTCTTCACCCAGGGACCACAGTTGAAGGAGTCAAGTGTTTATGTGGTGTTGCTTTTACATTTCCGACCCAATTATTTATGGTTTTATTGCAGATATCAGCGGAATGGTATTCTATTCCCATTGCCTCAGATGCTAAGGAAAGTATAGAAGAAAATGGTAACATACATCAAACTCTTGGACAATTTTCTCTGTCATTTACATTTCTTGTAAAGTAAGTGTGTCCTTTATGGGAAAAAATAACAGAAGCCAGAGTATGGTCTTAGACCTACACACACACACACACACACACACGCACACACACACACACACACGCATGGGCGCGCCTGTACATGTATGTTTGAAAATATATTGTGATTCTCTGTCCAAAATCAGAGTCAGTCATTTAGCACTGACCCAGGACTTCATGATCCTGAGGCTTTTCCACATTCAGAGGTAAGAAGTGCTGACAGGAATAATTTAAAATGAGAGTAGAGGAGGCAAGGGGGTGAGAGATTTCAGAATCATAAATAATGTGGCAATACAGCATACATTAAAAGCATAGCATTTGGGATCCACAGCCTATCTATCTCTTGAATATATCTCTTACTAATTGTGTGTCCAAAAAAATCATCACTTTCTACCCTAATGTTCGCCTGGTAAAGAGGTGATCTTTCTTCTCTCTCATGATGGTTGAGAGGGCCAGTGAGGCAATGTCTGTCAAGCTCTCATCTGAGAGGTAGGCACATGTGAGCACTCATCTAATTACCTACACAAGTAGTGGTTGTAGTAGTGACTGTGGGAAATAGTGCTGGAGTAGTAGTGATATCAGTAGCTGATGCATTCTTAAAGTGTCAAATTAAGTGAAATAAGTAAATGAAAGTTCCTTCAAATTTCTACCAAAAATGTTCAGATGTGAAGTGGAATCTGACACTCAAGTGACATGTAGAGTGCGAAGAAACACACTCATCAATAGCTCTTGGGCATCAACTTATTCTGTTTTACAGAGAGAATGGACAGTGCACTGAACGATCTTTGATTTGTGAGAAAACAGAAAAGGATGGTGAATATAGTACTGTGTGTAAGTATAATTTAAAAGAAAAGTCTTTCAGGTTTGTCCTGCCAACCACAAGGAATTTATTCAACCCTAATATCTTTAGGATTTTGGTCAATTTCTGATCAATGCTTATTTAGGTAATAAAAATGTGGCCATCTATTAGTCAATACACTCAATTCAGGAATTCCTTGTGTGTACAAGTCAATTACTGGCACATAATACCGAAAGATAAAGATGGCTATTTAGTTCTATACACCACCTGCAACTAAATATAATTTGTCCCTCACCTCCCCCCCCCCAAATAAAAGGAAAATTTGAGAGTAGCTGCTCATTCTCTGCCTACATTCTGATGATGTCTGGTGGTCATTCCCACAGCATATTACTCAAATGGATTGCTGCATATTTAATGCCAGTGAAGCTGGAAGACAGGAGAGAAACACATTGCTGATAGAGATGGCTAGGAAGGTAAGTAAGTTTAATGGAGAATGACACAGAGTAAGTTGCTGCCGGGCTGAATTTTTCTACACCTGGTAATCAATATACCACTAGTTGTCATTTCTCTCTTTTGAAGTCACCAGATGAAGCCTAGGGATATGCAAATGGAATGTCTTAAATATCATTCTTTATCTCTTCCAGGAGATGCACTAGATTATATTTCATGAGAGAGAATAGGTAAAGAGTTTCATTTGCTTCCTCAGGACCTCCGAACAATGAAGTTCTGAGCTGTGTTCAGTCTCCTCCACAAATCATGGAGTCATTACATTTCACGTAGCTGAAGCAGTTTATAGTGACTATGCTATTCTTTCTAATGTGAATAACAGCAAAAAAAAGAAATCCAAGTGATCGAACTCTGTGGTAGGGTATTTCAATACTGACCCTCACCTAGAGGGTAAGGAGGCAAGGAAAGGATGGAAGGCAGGCCGAGACAAAGTGATCCTCCCAGTCTTTTACTGATTGGTCTCTCCTCTGGAGAGAGATGTTCACCATGGGTTCACCTTCAGGCTCGCTGATGGGATGAAGATGAAACCTCTCACTTTCAAAATGTCAAACATGAGACAATCATACCCATCTTCAAGAATTCTGCCTGAACACCCATCACTGCCATCCATTTCCCCACCCATCCAAAGGCCCCACCATACTGCCAGAAATCCCACTGTCTGATGCACAAGATACAGCAGTTGCTGTCACTCTTCTTATAGCTCAAAAACCAGATGTACGTCCAAAACTCAAGAAACACTTTGAGAAATTTGGCAGAAAACGTGGCATTCGTAAAGAAAACATACTCATTCTTACCAAAGCAGGTAAGTTTAGCGAGCGCTGGATTTCTAATTTTAAATGTTCGTGTAATTGATGTGAGACATCCAAGATAACGTGATGCCTCTAATCAGCCCCTTTGTTCAACATCAAAAATCTTGTGATTTCTGTTTAGGAAAATTGCATGGGTCTGTGTTTGAATGTGCTCTGTTCTACCTTTGCAGTACACTGTCTCCATGTCAGAGGGAGCCAAGTGGCCCATGACTGCAGGTTGGTGACGTCTACTGAAAAGGAGGTGGCCCAGAGATCACAGCCTTCTTATACATTAGGTGTTTATATCTTTTTATTTTCAGTATTATAAGTAATTTAGAAAAAGTTTGTGTGGGCATTTAGAAATATGGAGTGTGACCTTCTGTTTGAGGACCAACTCCTTCCATGATCTTTAGAGCAAATGAACAAAGTAATTAAAAGTAAAAAATGAGTTACTATGAGTTACTTTAGAGTTACTATTTAGATGTAATCCTAGTGGAAAAGGCTCAGTAATTGTTAATGTGCCAGAAATAATTAAGACTTAATATTTGAAGTGGGAAAAGAGTAAATGTGTGTATGAAATGCAAACACATTTCTGTTTGTGGTTAATCTGCCAAGCCCAGAAAGATATCCAAGTTTTTACAAAACGTCTATCTTTGATCTGTGTATATTCTCAATTTTCGATCTGGGATTAGAGCTATCTGACTTTACAGTGTCTTCCAACTTAAAAAATAGACTCAGTTTTCTCATCTGTTTTCTACCTCATATTTATTGTAGGGCTTTATTTAAGGAATGTGTGTGTGGGAAGGTTCTAGCAAGTGTGGCTTACATAAGGTAAGTATTCAATAAAAGGGAGCTATGAATTTGGCCTTGATTTATCAATAATACTTCAAAGTTTCTCATGCTGAGGATGGCAGAAAGAAGCCACAACCATTCATCCATTCCTCTCTATTTTGCACAGATGCAGTTGAGGAAAGGTTGGGATGAGATGAGCAAAAGAATAAAACAGTCATTGACTCAATGTCCTCCTTCCCCCTGTTCTGACACAAAATGTAGGTTAGAATGCACGCTATTGATCTCTTCGATATTTTTTGTGGAATAGAAATTCTCTTTGCTCTCAAGGCAATCCAGGAAGTGTTGCATGAGCTTCTGTTTTCTCTTTGTTATCTTCTTGTTTAGTGCTGAGTGACAACTTCCTCACCTGGGCTCCAGGATCTTCTGTTTCATCATTTCCCCATCAATTTGTGACAAGTTCTGTGACTTGATTGCTATCATGATCACAATAAAGGCATTGTCTTTGCATCTTTTCTAATTGTCTAGAAAGACACACCACTAAAAGACATATAGAGGAAAAAATATTGAGTTTTACTTTTCCAGAATGACTAAAGATATCAGGGATTAATTGAAAGTTAAGGTGGAATCCACCATCACAGGGAGCTGTGTTGCAGCTGCTTGGTACACTTTGCTCAGGCACTTGGGGCCAGAGCACAACTCATTAGGGCTCATAGCAAGCCTCATTAGGAATTTCACTTCATAATATTTAATTTCTGAGCTCTTTTTCATTAGTTTCTTATCATCCTGCTATCACCTTACTGTCCACGAACAGAGTCTTAGGGTCTAGTCACAAATTGAGTTGATCAAAGGAATGGACATTAATCTGTTGCAAAGAGCACTGTGGCATGATGATATTTCTCATGGTGGCAAGTGTGAATTATGATTCATCAGTAGATCCTGCATGTCACAGTTCTCTCCAAGATTTAACACTATATACAAGAAATTTCTACGTTTCTATCAGAAGTTCCATTCTTGGCATTCACTTGGACAGGACAAATGGGTTCTGTATTAGTTTCCTGTTTCTGCATGAACAATCTCCCAAAATTGTTGGCTTAACAGCAGGAGTTTATTCTACTGAATTTGGAAGCTGAAATTCTGACATGCAGCTCACTGTGCCAAAAGCAAGTGAGCTCCAAGTCTGTCAATGTATTCAGATTGTCTTCTGTGTGTTTTCTTGGCAATTTACATTTTTTTTCTGTGTAGTGTTCTTTTTTCTTGGTTTTGAAGTCCTATACACTCTTCATAGATTTTGCTTATGTGTTAGTTCTTGAGTTTATCATTAGTGATTATCATGAATTTCTGCCAGTACAGAGAAATGTTACTCATCTTCATAAGTTGATCTCGCAAGCTACTTTGTTAAACTATTTTATTAGAGAAAGTGACATTAGTTCTAATACTTTGTGGATTCTGTTGGTTTCATAGGCATATGGTCATACTATCTACAAATCATGATATCAACATATCTCTTCTAATGCTGATGCTTCTTTCTTTTGTCTTTTATTTTTTTCTCTCTCTTCTCCTTATAACTTTAGCCAGAACCTCCCGGAATCCTTTAAGCACTGAATTAAATTTTATCTGAGGTTGGCAAACTTTAACCCATACTATAAATGCAGCCAAGGGCATATTTTTGTATTTTCCTTGAGCTAAGAACGTTTGCAATCAGTGTAATATCAAGAATACTAATTTTCAACCCCTATTCACGAAATTCCAGATTAATTCTCAAAGATATACAGTACTTTATATTTGAAACTAATAAAATGCTTTAAAAAAACTGTTCTATTCTGTTAACTAACAGATGTGCTTTTAAAAAAATTAGCAAACTCAAAGTTCTATTTTGCATCTCATCACTAAACTGCTAATGTGTTTTTTCTATTTTATTAGGACCTATATAGTATCTTTGATTTTATGTCTTGGCCCACAAGTCCTTACATATTTCCTCTCCAACCTTTTAGAGAATAAGGTCACTGGCCCCCTTTTCTATTCCATGACCTTACCCTGACTGCCATTTACTGTAGTGATTGGTGCTTCACTGCCCCCAAATATAGAAGTTGTTCTAATTGAACCCTCACAGTATCTTCAGAAAAATGGGTATTATATTATCTGATTGTGGGTTAAAATAAACATTTTTAAGTTGTCCTTTAACTCTCCAAATTTCAATCTCATAAATAACTTGAACCTGAATAAAGAAATGTAGAGAAGTGCAAAATAAACTTCCACAATCAATGTCAGACCAGGACACCTTGAGATTATTTGGGGTTTCCAGAGAACAATGAAGACTCCACATTACCCCTCCTGGCTTAGAAACCTCTCATCTGAGGAAAGACTTTGGTTCAAAATGTCTGCTTCTGGAAGCAAGCTTATCAAGATGCCACCTATTATTCTTAAAAGATAGCATTTCTGAGACTTTGTTCTGTTGCCTACAAAAAATTTACATGGCTCCACTCACTTTAGCACAGTGGACAATTGCTGACTGCCTCCCTGCTATAAGGACAAAGAGACCTGGACTGCCAGCTTGTTCAGGAGAGCCTGACCGGGAAAGAGGACCTGGTCAGCAGCATGGACAGCGATTACTCAGCTGAGAGGATACTGCTTCTTGGTACTATTTGCTCAGGAATTAAGGGCCAAGCTCAAGGCAAGTCTCATTGGAATTTTCCCCCCATGACATTTAGTTTCTGACTTGTTTCTGACTTCATTCGTTCCTTACCACCCTACTATCAACACACCTTCCACAGACAGACTCTTAGGGTCTGATCACAAATCGAGGTGGTCAAAGGATGGGAAATACATTTGTGGCAAAAAGCACCACAGTAGCATATTCCTCATGCTGGCAAGTGAGAATTAGGAGTCCTCGGGAGATCCTGTGTGTCACACTTTCTTGGAAGGGTGAACAAGATATGCAAGAGAAATCTGCTTGTGAATCAGAGATAGAGTGAGGAAGCTCCATTCTTGGCATTCACTTGGACAGGACAGATGGGTTCTCTATTACTTTCTGTTTACGCTAAAACAATCACCACAAACTTACTGGCTTAACCGCACACATTTATTCTACTAGTTTTGAAATTTGAAAGTCAGACCTGGAGCTCATTGCACCAAAAGCAGTGAGCTTGGCATCAGTCAATTTATCAGATCATCTCTAATATCTTTACTTAGATTTTTAAAATTCTCTCCTGAGTCGTTTGTTTCGATTTGGGGTTTAAAATTCCTCTATATTTACCAAAGGACTTCTTTCTTTTTTTCAGCCAACAATGATTATCATGAGTTAGTGTTGGTATAGAAAACGTTATTGATTTTTGTAAGTTTATCTCTCACACTAGCTCAATGAAATGTTTTTTATCTGTTATAGTAACATTACTTGCAATACTTTGGGATTCTGTTGTTTTCGTAGGTATATTGCGACACTATCGACAAATAATAACGTCAACATATCTCTTCCAACACTCGTATTCCACTCCAATTTCTTTTCTCTCCTTTCCTATAAGTTCATAAAGAATCTCAGAATTTTTTTTTATCATTTGAACACAGTTTTCTATCAGAGGTTGGCAAACAGTGATTCAATATGAATAAATCCAACAACTACATGTATTTCTATTCCCCCTGTGCTAAGAACATTTGCAAACAATGTGGTCTTTGGAATATTCATTTATAACCCACTTAAATAATAAATCAAATATCATAATTCTATAAAAATTGAATATTTTCAAGCAGAAATTGTTAAACACAGTATTGTATATGGAATTTATCAAAACATGGAAATATTTTTTTTCTATTAGTTTCGGACCTATGTAGTATCTTTGATTTTACCTCTTGACCTGCATGACCTTAAATATTTCCTCTCTGCCCCTTAAAGAAAAAGGTTACCGGCCCCTTTTTTATACCATGACTTTCCCTCTGATTGCAGTTTACTATGTTAATTGGTCCTGCACTGTCCCCAAATTTGAAAGTTTGTCACATGGAAACCTTAGGAGTGCCTTCATCACAAGGGCACTGTATCATATGATTGTGGGATTAAGGAGATATTTTTAAGTTGTGCTGTTGCTGCTCCCCTTTAGGCATGAATGACTTGAACTTGATTGGAGCACATGTAGAGAAATGTCAAATAAACTTCTAGAGCAAATGCAAAACCTGGACACCTCGAGGTTATTTGGGTATCCAGAGCAACAAGGAAGACTGCGAATCTCTCTTCCTGGCTCTGAAGACTTTGCCATTTGAGTTGCTGTTTCCAGGACAGACTTCACTTGAAAGTGTTTGCTCCTGGAAGCAGAACCATCAAGGTACCGACTGTTATTCTTCAAAGATAGCATTTATGAAACGTTGTTCTGTTGCCTACAAAAATGTTATGGTGGCTCTCCTTGCTTCTTAGCACAATGGACAATTATTGGCTGCCCCCTTGGTATAAGGACACAGAGAACTGGAGTGCCAGTTTGATCACAAGAGCCTGACCTAGTAAGAAGACTGGGTCAGCTCTGCAGACGGTGACTAGCAGCTGCCAGGATTCCTCATCCGCCTTCGGTTTTCCATGTTTCTCTTAAAAGTGAATTATTATGCACACAGTTTGTCTCAAACACCCCATCTTTTCTGCTCCATTTGTGTGAAATACTAGCCCTCAGATCTGCATCACACACTCCCACATTAGGTTCACGTCCCTATGAGTCACTTTACACAGAAGACTCCTTAAAACTGCAAGTATGAAATACTTGTCTTGCACCACCTTTCTTTACTAGCTTCTCATATTTCTTTGTTTACTGCCATTTCCTACAAGATAAGTGCAATGATGTCAAGGAACTGATTTTCTTCCCTGCAGTATCTCACACCCAAAACAGTGCTGAGTCAATCTCAGGTCCTGCTTGTCAGGAGCTTCATCAGATGGTGTCCCTGACTTGCATAGGATAGCCTTGAGTCTTGCCTTTATCTCTGACAAGAGAGCAGAGGGCAATTCCATGTGTTCTCTGCTCCAGGTTTGTAAACGTTCCCTCAGATGATTGAAACATGCAGTCAATGTTGAAAAACTTTCATGTGAAAATGGAATGAGTTGGATTTGCCATGTATCTCTGCAGGAGAATCCTCGGAACTGGAGTCACAGGGAGGGATAGAGGGACTACCCCAAATGAACCTCTGCAGAGGTGGTACAGGGTATGTCGAAGTCTTACCACAGTTCTCGTAGGAGCTCTAGAGAGTGGCTTAGTTCCCCTTACAGGCCATCTGTCTAAAGGCCAAGGCCTGAACATGTCTCCTGTGCAGGCACCTTGGGGTATCCAGTGCCAGTAATCTGGAATGCAGCTAACCAAAAGTTTATGGGAGTCATGTCACCCTGCAGTAGGCATCACACATACCGCAGCCATATCTGCCCCAGGGCACATCTCAGAAATAGCAGGGAGCCCTGAGGCCTAGACTACTGGGTCAGAAGGAAGCAAAACGCCACTTTGGGAGGTTTCTTCCAGAAGGCCTGGGGCTCAGGCTGGTTTCCCAGGAACACTGCAGGACAGAGAAGCCAGGCTGGCACGGATAATAGAGTTTAAGGAGCCCAAGGAGGTTGCGAGAAACCGGGAGGTCCAAAAATACAGCTGTCCTCTCTGTACAGATGCTTTTAGGACCTGCACATTGGGAAATTCCCATGAAACTAGGCTCTGTAGATTGGCAGGAGTTTCTGAGCATTGGATTAGGGCCTTCATGGACCTGTGTTGGCCGAACCCACAGCCAGTGTGGGCTTTGTTAGAAGAAGGTGCCCTCAAAATTGAGCTCATCAGAGCTCTGGGCCCATGTAGGTGTTTCTGAACCTGAACCTCAGAAGCAGAGTCTGCTGGGGAGGCTACATCACATTGGAAGTGAGTGGCTTATGTCAGAGTCTTCATTTATACCCATCCACTCAGTGCTTAGTACCTGAAGAGCCAGCTTTCCCAGAAGAGCCCTGGGCTCTTCTCAATCCAGCCTCCTCACAGAGGCCTCTGTGTCAGTGAAGGGTCAGGGAGTCATTATTTCTGTCCTGCAAATGAGCCTTAACATATGAAATGAAAACTCGTGTTCATGAAAATCAGAGGTTCCGAGTGAACATGTTAACTGGAAAGTTATTTCTTATTTTTAGTAATAGCTTTTTGAGGTATAAATGACAATCAATGACATCTGAAAGTATAAAATTGAATGACTTTTGACAGGGAGGTTCCCAGAAAACTATTGCTCCAGTCAGGGTAGTATTTAGCCATCATCCTCAGCAGCTTTTCCTGTGCCTTTGAATTCCTCCACCCACAGTGCCCCCGAAGCCCTAGGCCACATCTGATCCTCTTGCTGTCTCTAGAGTGTGCATTTTAAAGATATTTATATGAACTCAGTCATCAGTATGTCCTGTGTTTTGATGTTGTTATGTCTATTTTGACTCAGCAGGATTCTTTTGAGATCCATTCATGTTGTGTTTACCAATACTCTGTTCCTTTGTATAGTTTTTTACCTTCTGTTGTGTGGATATAGCACCGATTGTTTATTCATTTCTATTGATGGACATTTTGCCTGGTCCTAAATCTCGTTTATTACAAATAAATTTTCTGTGATCATTCAGGAATACTCTCTTATGGACATGTTACCTTTGTCTCAGTTGCACATGGTAGAGTAATGGCTTACTCATATCCGTCAACATAGGAAACATCCAAACCAGGAGAGAATTTTTATGAGAGTTTTCTTGAGTAAAACTGACATCATATGGCAGGGAGGAGATCCCCAGTTCGACTCCATTTCTGCCACACATATGGACTTTCTGATTGAGAAGCAGGTGGCCCTTTATGGCATTCGCTATTTTTCTTGAGTACATGTTTTGAGGACTTTAAGGTCACTAGTTAGATCTGATGGAGTTGAGACTGACAAGAATCAAATGTGCAGGAACAATCTTCACCTGACACCAGTGAATACAGACCATCTCCTGGAGTGAGAGAAGGAAACGTAATGCCCAGAAAACGAAACAACTAGATCTGGAATAAGTATAAAGACTGAAGAGTGGAGTCAGTCACTCCCATCTGCTGCCATAATGAAGCTGCTGTTACTGTGTCCGAGGCTCACTCTTGTCTGCGTGCATCCGAAATTATGCCGCAAAGTTGGGACAAAGAACTTTGAAATTTCAAAGGTAGAGTTGGTGCTTAATATTGACTTTGGACTTTGGAGTGTGGTTTGGAGGATTCTCAAGCAAGGCAGTTTTACTGAAAGGCAGGCTTTCTTTTGGTATAGTAGACAAAGGAGGTGGTTCCAGACTTGGACTAAGAGCTATCGTGCCCTGTGAAAAGAAGGAAACCCAAAGGGACTTTCATTTTTCCTGAAGGAACAGTGTAGTTTTCAGTGTGTTGTCACTCAACATGAGTTTCAATTCCCTGTTTGCATCAGCTTTAGGTGTACTGACCCATGAACCAGAGTTGGAGGAGTCAAGTGTTTGTGTGCTGTTCTCATTCTGATTTCCTTACCCAATCATTTTACTGACTCATTACATGGGAGTAGTATACTGTTCTCTTGGCCTCAAACTTCAAAGAAGGAATCAAAGAAAATGATGTCATTAGGAGTATTGTGGACTCCATTGAAATATTGGACGACTCTTCTCTGGCATTAAAATTTCCCGTACAGTATGTTTGGTCTTCTTTTGTGGGGTAAGGGTTGTTCAGGGGAGGAAAAGCAGAAGCCTGAGTTTGGTCATGGCCCCTAAATACACACATGCATCCACACACAAACACATATTCACAAAGGCACATACACATGTACATATTCACTTTGGCCTTGTATCCACAGTTTTAGCTACCCTTTTGCACTGAATACGAACATTTTTACAATCAGGAGGAAAAATTGCTGTCAGGATTAAATTAAAATGGGAGCAGAGGAGATAAGGCAAAGAGGGTTATCTGATTCATTTGCACTCTGGCAATATCGCTCGGTTAAAAACATAGGCCTCTGGTACCAAAGCCTATTGATCCAGTTTCGTCAATTTATCTTGGGCATCTGTTCCTTCTCTTATACTAGATAAATGAAAAGTGTGTTGCAGTTTCTTTGCCTGATAACAAAACATCAAAGAATAGAGTGTATAAGATAAGGTGTAAGTATACAACAAATCTTTCTCAATTTTACTTTCAATGGCAAGGGATTTGCTAAACCCTAATATCTATAGGATCAGTTCCTGATCAACGCCTATTTAGGTAATATAAATAGGGACATCTAATACCAGAATGTTCAATTTGTGAGAACTGCGTGTGTGTAACAGCCAATGCCTGACACATAATGACACTAGGTCAAGATGGCAATTGTGTGATGTACCTCCCGCAATTAAAGTAAAGTGGCCACAAGAGAGAGAGAGAGAGAGAGAGAGAGAGAGAGAGAGAGAGAGAGAGAGAGAGAGAGAGAGAGAGAGAGAGAGAGAGAGAGAGAGAGAGTAAATTTTCAGGACAGCAGCTCATTCTCTGTCCACTGAGATACTTTCTCGTGGCCGTCATTATAGCACATTACTGGATATAAATACAAGTGAAGGTTAAATATAAAATGCATAGTTGGCAGAGATGGCTGAGGGAGGTCAGTGAGTCTTATAGATAGTGATAGAGGGAAAGTTATCAGTTTGACTGAAATCATTTCTTATTAGTGTTCAATTACTGTGGTAGAAATTCTTGCAGAAGTCAAGTCTACTATTTGCAGTTCCCACATGTAGCCCAACATACAGTGTATAACATGCATTCCATTGACAAAGAAGTTCTGAACTGTATTCTGTCTCTCCCACAGACCCTGAAGTGGATATGATTCATATAATTAAAGTGGTCTATGATGATTATATGATTGTTTATTTCTTCAATTCTGACTCTGAGAAAACATTCTTTGTTGTTTGACTCTATGGTAGAGTATTTTCATGCTGGCACTCACCTAGAGGATGGGGAGAATGTTGAAAAAATGAGAGCTGGAGACAAAGTGATCCTCTCAGTCTCTAACTGAGTGGTATCTCCTCTTCAGAGAGATGCTCACCATGGGCTACCCCTAGGCCTGGAGATGAGATGATGGTAAAATGTCTCATCCACAAAATGTCAAATTTGACACAGAACACACACTTTTTTAAGACTTCAGCCTAAGCACCAATCACTGCCATCTATTTCCCCACACCTCTGGAGACCCCACCCCACTGCCAGAAACACCAGTGACTGATTCACAAGACACAACTGTTACTGTCTCTTTTTTCACAGCCTGAACACCAGATGCTAGTCCAGAAATCAAAAAAGAGTTTGCACAAATTGCCCAAAAATACAAATTCCAAAAGATAATGTACTTGACCTAAATTTAAAAAGGTAGGTTTTGATATCTTTTGTCTTCTTTTCCAAAATTTTCATGCTATGAAAAGGAAAAATCAAAGCGAATGAAATGACTCCACTCAGTTTCCTTTGCTCACCTGAAAAATCATTTGCATTCTCTCTGGGAAATCAGAGAGGGTTGGTGTTTGAATGTGCTCTGCTCTGTCTCTGCAGTTCGCTGTCTCCAGGCCCAAGAGAACCAAGCGGCCCAAGACTCCAGGTTAGTGATGGCTGATGGACAGGGCCTGGCTCAGAAATCACTGCCTTCTGGTACAGTATGGATTCATGTCCAAGGACTACGATAATCTTTTGTAAAGGAAGCTTGTGGGTACAGCTTGAAATCGTAGTTGGCCCTCCTGGATTCAGGACCCACTTCTTCTAGGAGCTTCAGATCAAATGATCTAAGCAATAAAAGGAATGAATGATGTTTACCTCACAGAGGGACCATGTAAATGGCATCCTGTTGAAAAGGACTGTCATTTTACATGCTAAAAATCATTAAGACTTCACATTTGAAATAAAGAAAGGGTAATAAGAGCATGTGGCAGTGCTGCAGTTAATCTCTGTCCCAGCAAGTGCTGCTTTCTCTTTGATTTGTGTATTTCTTAGTGAACTGATAAAACAACTTATAAGTTTTCCTACTGGCTCTGTCTAGGTTCCTCCCTCTCAAAGCTTTTCAGAGAACAGTTAAAAGTCATGGATATAAAACCAATATTCCAACACCTGACACTTGCTACTTCTCCCAGCTGAACAACCTGCGTCACACATGGTCTCTCTTCCATGGCACAGCGGGCATCTATCTGACCAAAATCTTTCCCAACTTGTAAGGAGACAGACACATCAGCTTTCCAGGCTCTCATAGTCGACCCCTTGATGCCCAACCTCCAGTCAGTTGGCCACATATTTTAGATTGTCTCAATCTCCTCAGCTAGTAAGTCTCTACTATACAACGTACTTTCACCTAGTAGCCTGGCTAATAAAAATCATGATAAAAACAGACATTGTTCTTGTTCCTGGAGCTCTAGGTTTGTTCAATGGCCTCTGAAGTGTAGTTCAATACACATCTTTAATAACCATATGTGGGGATGTTAACCTAAAGATCATAAGAATATAACCACATTCCAGATTGGGGTGAACGACCATTCGCATTTCATACAGCTACCTCATTGATGCACAAGTATCTTGCTAGTCTAATTTGTTTTGAATGTTCTCATTGACATTGACACATTAGGACTTTGAAAACTCTGTATTGTTTCCTGGACATGTACTACAATTTTGAGTCTTAATGCCATAAACAGTAATTGCTTTTCATTGGGTCAAACAGTCACTGGGGTTTCTGATGTCCCCAGGAAAGAAACAGGCACATGTTTAAAATAGGAGAACAGTATACTTGTGTGGCCATGTCACTTTGTCCCTGATGGTACTAAATCAAGGTGGCTAACAGATGATTCCATAACAAATTTCATTATCAGAAAACAGAAATAAAAAGTTTCTTGACTAAATAAAAGGAAACTATGAGATCTTGATCATCTTTTTATTATCGTTAATTAAATACCAATAGTCCAATGAAGAAAGTAGTTGTTGGATGATATGTGCTGTGCCACCATTATTATTAACTAAACACACACACACACACACACACACACACACACACACACACACATCAAATGACACAATGTTTTATTCATGGTCCCTATATGTCTGTTGATGTAGTGCTTCTCAGGATGTGTGCTTGAATCTCCTGTGATTTGATAACTTGCAGGTTTCGACTTAGCACATCAGGGGTGGGACCTGAGATTTTGCTTCTGTCGAGATCCAAGAGATGCCAGTGTTGTTCCTTTTTGAGAGAGGCATGACTCAATGGCATGAAATTTTTTTTGCCTTCTTCAATGCATCAAGGCTTTGGATCATTTCACTCCACCTGGGTACACTGCCAGAGCAATCACCACAAACTTACGGGCTTAACAGCTCGAGTTATCACACTATTAATTTGGAGGTCAGAAATCTGACCCGGTTCTTACTGGGCCAAAGGCAAGTGAGCTTGGTGCTTACCAATTTATTCAGATAATCTCCTATGTTCTTCCTTAGAGTTTTAAAATTCTCTTTTTTGTGGTCTTCTTATGTATTCTTGATTGTTAAATCCTGTGTAATTTTCACAGGATTCACTTTTTTGTCTGTTTTGTTTTTTTCTTTTTCATCTTTATTGAATATAATAGACTATTAGTTGCTTCTGTTTACATGGTACAATTCAATAAGTTTCTTTCACTCTTTGTCATACAATTATATACCAGTTTCAGTTGTATTGCATAAAGATCAGACATCCACATAACTCACAAAGCAGTCATCCTAGTAATTCCTACCCCTCTTCTCCCTCATGTATTTGTTACAACATTATTAGCCATTTTCTCCATGCTACACCCTAACCCTCCATGTCTTTTGGGCAACTAATCATTGTATCTCTCATTTATTTTGCCTTTTTTTTGCATATCCCAAACCCCATCTTTTTTAGTATTCCTTTAAATTTTCTCTGTACCTATGGATTTATTTCCAGTTTTTTTCTTGTTATTGTTGATGATTTCATTGTTTAGAGTCCACATGTAAATGAAGTCATATGACATTTGTATTTCTCTTTTGACCCATTTCATTCAGCGCAATACCCTGTATGTCCATCAATATAACATCTTTCCATTTTCTCTCTTTTAGTCTATGAGTGCCTTTTAATATGAAGTGAGTCTCTTGTAGGCATCACATGTAGGGTTATTGTTTTCTTAGCAAATTTTTGTTGGAGCATTGAATTCTTTTTCATTTGAGGTACTTGTTAATAAGAGTATAATTTTATCACATTCTTTATTCCCGTTCTTGATACATATTTTTTTCTTCTTAAAGAAATCCCTCCAGTATTTCCTGTAATGTTGGCTGGGTGATGAGAGATAAATTCATTTTGGTTATTTCTGTCTTGGAAGCTCTTTATCTATCATTCAACTCTAAATGATAGCTTTGCTGGATAAAGTATTCTTGGTTGTAGATTCCAGGTTTTCATCACGTCGAATATTTTGTGCCGACCTTTCTGTCCTACATAGTTTCTTTTGAGAAATTAGCTACGAGTCTTATGGGTGCTCCCTGTGTGTAACTAATTGCTTTTCTCTTGCTACTTTTAAGATCTTCTCTTTGTATTTAACCTTTTGCATTTTATATATGACATGTCTTGATGTGGGCTTCTTTGGGTTCCTGGTTTGGGGAATTCTCTGAGTTTTCTGGGGGTTTATGTCTCTTTCCTTCACCAGGTTAGGAAAGTTTTCCACCTTTATTTCTCCAAATAGCTCTGAAATGTCTTGTTTTCCTTCAGTTAATCCCCATGACGTGAATATTTTTACTTTTAATAATGTCCTAGTAGGCTCCGAAATTTAATATTAGAGTCTTGGCTTCTATATTCTTGCCATTGAGATGGATTGTCCTTGGTCCCCCATCCTCTCTATGCGTATTTTGATTCTCTTCTTTATTAATATACTTCCATTTCAGATAATGTATTCTTCATTTTTAATCGGTTCCCTTTTATAATTTTCATTTTCATTTTTGTCTATTATCTATTTGTTGAAGTTCTCACTTAATTCATCTATACTTCCCAGAAGTTCACTGAACATCTTAAGAATCAGTGTTTTGAACTTTGCATTGCTTAGATTGCTTGACTCCACTATTCTGAATCTCTGCTCTGTTCTCTCATAGAGTTTCTGCCTCTTTGCCTTTTCATTTTGGCTGCGATTCTGTGTCTGTTTCTATGTAATAAGTAAAGCTCTGAAGTCTCCTGATCTTGTGAGTGTGGATTTGTGAAGTAAGTGTCCAGTGGCACAGTATTGAGAGGGGTTCAGCTGCAGGCCCAAAGTAGCCCAAACCTGAGCTCCTCTGGGGCCACTTGGAAGATTCATGAAGCAATCCACAGATGCTGTGCATAGTATTGTCTCAAAAGGCCACACTAGAAATGAAGCCAGCTCCCATCGGTGAGTCTCAGCACTATTCAGCAAAGAGAACCTGATTTGCTGAAGATACACTTGGAGATGGCTTGGGTGGTGCCTGTGATGGGATTGGCAGAGTTTCAGGTGACCTTCTGAGTGGAGTGACCTCTGTTATTCAGTTTGATGACACCTCCACTATGGCTGTGCTGAGACTGCACTCTGAAAGAGGGAAGAGCTCAACAAGAAAAAATAAATGCTCTGGGCTGTTCTGTACAGAGTGAGTCTCACCTCAGCCTTCACTCCTACAACTCAGTGTCACCCTGTAAGTCCCTGAACAGCTGAAATGGTACTAGTGCTTAGCATGAGCAGGTCTGTCACCAAAAAAGTCTGCTGAGGAACATGGCCCCTTGAAGAGGAGTCTGTAGTTGCTGCTGCAGCTTCTGTCTCACTCAGCTGCTGGGGATTGGGCAGACTTGTGTCCTTGCCTGTCCTACCTTCTGTCCTTTCAGGGTGATTTCTTAGATTTCTCCTAGTTGTATGTCTTGTTCATCTAGATCCTAGGAGATTTTACCTTGGTGTTTACTTCTTGCTTCTGTCACAACTTTCATTTAGGCCCCAGAGGGATGAACAGAGCTTCTACCATCTACATTGTTTTCTTTCCACGTGTTTTGTTGTTGTTGTTGTTATTGGCCATACTGATTATCATGAATTTCAGCTGGTATGAAGAAACTTATTGACTTTTGTAAGCTGAGTTTTCTAGGTACCTCGATGAAATTTTTTATCAGTTATCATGACATTACTTGTAATACTTTGTGCATTCAATAGGTTTTAAAGGATTATCTATAAATAACATTGTTGGTGATCTCTTCCAGGACTTATATTTCTCGCTCTCTCTCTTTTTTTCCTCTCCTCCTTGTAAATTCAGCCAGAAACTCCAGGAATTTATCAAAACCAATTTTCTGTCAGAGGTTGGCAAAGTATGGCTTATTATCTCTAAATCCAGCCAGTGCATATTTTTCCATATGCCCTGAGCTAAGAACATTTGCAACTAAGATGACCTTAGGAAAACAAATTTTCAACCACAGTTAAAGAAAATTCCAAAAATTGTATTTCCCATAAAAATTTCTTTCCCACTCACCAGTAGACCATGTACCAAATAAAAACATTAAACTCTATATTCTATCTTAAATTTCATTTAAAAATGTAAATATTTTTTCTCTATTAGATTAGGACCTTAGTAATATCTTAGATTTTACCTCTTAGCTTGCAAGACCAGAAATATTTCCTACATGGCCCTTTAGAGAAAAATTTACTGGTCCCCTTTTTTATACCATAACTTTTCCCCTGACTGCCTTTTACTATAGTAATTGGTGCTGCACTGTCCTCCAAATAAATAATTTTGTGACATGGAGACATTCAGAGTGCATTCAGTAAAAAAGTTACTAAATAATGCGATTGTGGGAGTAAGAAGGTATTTTTAATTTGTGCTGTTGCTGCTCTGCTTTAGATCTCGAATGACTTGAACCTGATTGGAGCACAAGTGGAGAAATGTCAAATAAACTTCCAGACTAAACATGAAATGAAGACACCCTCTGAGGTTATTTGTGTTTCCTAGCAACAAGGAAGACTGTGCATCTCTCTTCTGGGCTCTGAGAACTTTGCAATTTGAGTCTTTGGTCCCAGGACAGACTTCACTGGACAGTGTTTGCTCCTGGAAGCAGGCCAATCAAGGTATCATCTGTAATTCTTAAAAGTTATTATTTCTGAAACCTTGTTCTGTTGCCTATAAAAATTTTACAAAGGTTCTGCTTGCTTTTTAGCACAACGAAAAATTACTGGCTGCTCCTTTGGTATAGGGATGCAGAGAACTAAAGTGCCAGCCTGTTCAAAGGAGCCTGGCTGGGAAAGAGGACCTGCTGAGCAGCCCAGACAGTGATTAGCATCTGCTAGGATTCCACATATGTCTTAGGCTTCCTATGTTTCTGTTAAATTTCAATTGCTATGCCACGATTTTCTCAAATACCCCACGAGCACTCACATCTCTGGATCCTTGGCCTTTCTGCTCCTTTGTGTGAAATACTTGCCCTCAGATCTGCATTACCCGCACCCACCTTAGGTTCTGATCCTTCCTCGTGTGCCACTTTACACAGAGGGCTCCTTAAAACCACAAATACAAAGTAGTATTATATTGCCACCTTTTGGAGTGACCTCTCATATTTCTTTATTTATTGCCTGTACCCATTTCCTCCAAGGTAAGTGCAATGATGTCAAGGAGCTTATTCTGTTTCCTGCAACATCCACACCTGAAATAGTGCCAAGCCTGTCGCAGGTCCAGCATGTCATGTCTGTAGCTTCATCAGAAAGTGTCTTTGACCTGCCCAGAAAAATTTTGAGAGTTGCGTCCATTACCGATAGGACAACGGAGGGAAATTCCACATGTCCTCTACTCCAGGATTTGTAAAAGTCCCTAGATGATACAAAAGTGCCATCAAAGTTGAAAAACTTTCATGTAAGGATGGAATGAGTTGTATTTGCCATGTATCTCTACAATAGAACCCTAAGAACTGGAGTGATAAGGGTTAGGAGTGGGGGTTGGGGGAAAGCAGGCCACTGCCTCATACAGTGCTCTGCAGAGAGGTGAGGGGGTGCTCGAAGACTCATCTCAGTGTTCAGAGAGCTCCAGAGAGAGATTTAGCTCCCTTCACATGTGGCCAGTTGAAAGGCCCACGTTTAGGCTTCTCCTCCCTACAGGAGGTCTGACACCTCTGGGTGGCCATTGCTACACATCTGAAAAGCAGCTACTGAAAGTCAGTGGGAATCCTCTCGCCACCTGTTGGTCACCGCACACATCGCTGCCACTGCCCAGCCGCCCCAGAGCTCTGGTCAGAAAGAGCCTGGAGTCCTCAGGCCTAGTGAGGCCATGTCTATAGAGCCTCCCTTTGAGAGGATTTTCCTGAAGGACTGGAGGTCAGACTGGCTTTCCCAGGTTCACTGCAGGCCAGAGAACCCTGGCTGGCACAGTGAAGGGAGGTAAAGTTAGGCCAACATATTTTGGGAAACTGGGAAGTTTGAGGATACAGCTGGTCTCTCTAAGGGGGAGTCCTGTACAGATGTTCTTAGACCCTGGGCATTGGGAAACTCCAACAAATCTCTGTTCTGGAGACCTGCAGGAGTTTCTGGGCATAGTTTTAGGGCCTGAATGGGCCTTGTTGGCAGAACCCACAGCCAGTGTGACTTTGTTAGAGGAAACCACCCTCGAATGTGTCGGGGAATCACAAGCCCTTGCTCCTTAGAGCTCAGGGCACATGTAGGTGTGTCTGAACCTGAACCTGAGAAGTAGGGTCTGCTGGAGAGGTGTATCAGTCTGGAAGTAAGTGGACTATTTCAGAGTCTTCACTTACACCCATCTCACTAAGGGCCTTAGTAACTGAGGTGGCAGCTTTCCCAGAAGATCCCCGGGTCTCATCCCAGCCTCCTCGCAAAGGTCTGTGTGTCAGTGAAGGGCAGGGAAGTCATTAGTTTTGTCCTGAAAATGCTCCTTAAAATCTGAAATGAAAAATGATGATCATGAAAATTAGAGGTTCTGAGTGAACATGTTAACTGGAAAGTTATTTCTTATTTTAATAATAGTTTTTGAGGTATAATTCATGATTAATGCACATCTGAAAGTATAAAATTGAATGAGTGGTTACAGGGATGTTCTCAGGAAACTATCACCCCAATCAGGGTAATATTTAGCCATCATCCTCAGCCGTTCTCCATGTGTCTCTGGAATCCCCTCTCCGACAGTGCCACCAAAGCCCTAGGTCACATCTTATCCATATCCTGTATGTAGAGGGTACATTTTGAGAGATTTAAATGAACTCAGTCATCAGTATGTTCTGTATTTTCTTGTTGTTCAGGCTATTTTCAATCAACATAATTCTTTTGAGATTCATTCATGTTGCACTTACCAATGCTGTGTTTCTTTTTACAGTCCCTTACCTTCTGTTGCGGGATATAACACCAACTGTTTACATTTTTCTGTTGAAGAATATTTTGCCTGGTCTTAGTTCTCGTTTATTACAAATAAAGTTTGTGTCATCATTCTTGGAGTATCCGATATGGACACATTTACTTTTCTTTGGTTGCACAAAGTAGAGGAATGGCTCAGTCATATCTGTCAACATAGAAAATATCCAAACCTGGAGACAATTTTTCCAGGGTTTCCTTGAGCAAAACCGACATGATATGCCAGAAAGGAGATCTCAAATGTCTTGGAAAATAATAGTTTCGCAACCTCATGTATGCATTTGAAATAAAGAAGGGAAGTAAGGAAGATTACATGGACGTGTACTGCCCAAACCTTGCATCAAGTGACACAAATATCCATGAAGATTTAGTTATTAAAAACAAAGACAGTGAAGACATTCTGTGGAACATGTCTTTATTTCTGGTTTTCTCTTTTAGCACACCAAAGGAGTACTCAGACCAAAAAAGCTACGCCTAGGATAATGCTTCAGTGAAGAGTTAGGATTGCTGGTTGAATGGGATATAGATGGAGTGTACAGCAGTGTAGCTGACCCTCCAGCATCATAGCCAAGAAGAATGGGGTTCATCTTGCAAACTGGATTGCTCATAGACTGCCATGTTTCTTCAAGAAAATCAAACAGAGACGATAAAGTACACAGCCTTTGCTACTATTTATTAAGCTCAGTACCTTTGTCTCCGGGGCAGGACAACCTACATCCAGCCCATGATGGCGGAGTAATATAGATCTAGAAATACTTGTGACTGAATATCGGTTGAGCATGACATAAGAATTATCACACAGGGGCTGAAAAGAGTTTATACTGCAGACTACCCACAGATGCCACAATGTCTAAGTTCACTGGCTTGTGCACAGTTCCTCTCCTGACACTGGGCTCTGTGTTTTGTGGGGTGAAGAACAAGACCATTAGTAGAAGATGAAATAAGACATAGATTTTAAGCAGCCCAACTGGGAATGCAGGGCCTAATTCATGACATTCTTCTCACCAGCCATGCTCTTCCAACATGCTCTGCACATCTCCACACCTGCCCCAACATTCAAGACCTCTCCATTCCAACATGGGACACATGTTAACTGAGGTTTGTAGGAACCTCTACCAATGAATCCCTATAGCAGGTGCAATAATCCCATAGAGAGGACCAAAAACTATAAGAAATGAAATCTGTCCTCGTGGCTTCAAAATTGCAGAAAGAAGCATGAAAGCAAGGTCTACTTGACTCAAATCTGAGATCTAAATTACTCTTACCTGGTGCCATCTCCCCACGATCATGTCCTGTAACCTACAGTTGTCAGGACTTGGCTCCACTGGGTTAGGGTGCTCCACATGCTTGGTGAATCAAGATTTTATTAAGTATACAGAGAGCATTTCCCTAACTGGTCTGAAAGGTGTTAGAAAGAAGTAATTACATCTTCTATGAGTCCATGTCTTTTTGTGTCTTAGGTGTATAGCTAGGTACACATAATGACTAAAGATTTGTTCATTCATCAAGGAACAAGAAAAGGCAACAGTGGTCAAATTTAGAAAACAAGTCCAGGAAAGTAAAATGTGCTCCAGACCAGACACCTTACTTTCAGGACATTAATTTATTGACCGTACCTTTATCTACTTGAATGCTTTGGTAGAGACAGTTTCTTTGTTCTAAGGGTAGTTATCATGGGGTCAGTCATCTAATTGCCCACACCATGTAAGGAGTGAAACTTAGGTGCCCTATGTATTCTACTTCCGAGTTTGTATCTATTTCTGCCACACATAATTGGCTTTCTGATTGAGAGGCAGATGGCCCTTTATGGCATCCACTATTTTTCTTGAGAAAGTGTTTGGAGGACTTTAAGGTCACTAATTAGATCTGGTGGAGTTGAGACTGACAAGTATCAAAAGGATAGGAACAACCTTGGCCTGACACCAGTGAATTCAGACCATCTCTTAGACTGGAAGAAACATAGTGCATAGCAGACAAAAAATACTGGAACCAGAATGAACATAAAGATGAAGGAGTTTGGAAGTGGAGCCAATCACTCCTTTCTGCTGCCATGATGAAACTACTGTTGCTGTGTCTGGAGCTCACTCTTGTGTGCATGCATCCGAAAGTATACAGTGAAGTTGTGACAAAGAACTTTGATGTTCCAAAGGTAGAGTTAGGAGATAATGTTAACTTCGAACTTTGGGGTGTGGGGATGGTTTGGAGGATTCTCAGGCAAGGTGATTTTACTAAAAGGAAAGAGTTCTTTTGGTATATTAGAGGGTGGATCCAGACTTTGAACTAACAGTAATTGTACTATGTGTCATGTGAAGAAATGGAAATCCACAGGGATCTCCATTCCCCTGAAGGAACAGTGGAAAGGGTTCTCTGTGAGTTGTCACTTGACCTGTTCAATTCCCTGTTTGCATCAGGTTTAGGTGTACTGGCCCATGGACCAGATTGAAAAAGTCAAGTGTTAGTGTGCTATTCTCGTTCTGTTTTCCTTATCCAATCATTTTATGGTCTCATTGAAGTTATCAGGGGAGTGGTATACCATTTTCTTAGCCTCAAACTTTAAATAAATGATCAAAGAAAATTGTGTAGAGGGCTTTTGTGGACTACACTAAAGTCTTCAAAAACTCTTCTCAGACATTAAAATTTCATGTAAAGTAAGTTTGTTTTTTTTTTTTTTGGAGGGGATTTAGACGAAACAAAAACAGACTCTGAGTTTGGTCATGGCCTCTAGACATACACACACACACACACACACACACACACACACACACATTCATAATAACATGTTTCTGTGTGCTCACTCATTGTGGCCTTGTATCCAAATTTATGGCTCCTCATTTGCACTGATTATGAACTTTTTCTATAGCCACAAGTAAAATTACTGATGAACTTAAATTAAAATAGGGGGAGTGGAAATAAAGCAGAGAGGTGTATCTGAGTCATTCACACTCTGCAAAGTTATCTTGGTTAAAAATTAGCCTTGTGGTACCAAAGCCTATTATTCTCTAGACACTATCTCTTATTTGTTGTGTGATCATAAAAATTTATCTCTTTCCACCCCAATTTCTCCTTCCGTCAAAGAGGATGATAAGATTTTCTGATCATGTTGTATATGAAGTCTGAGTGAGGCAATGTCTATTAGAGCACTCATCTGAGGAGCTAGCACATTTAAACACTCAGCTAATATCTACACAAGTAGCTGTATTAATAGTAATAGTCATAGGAAGAATAATAGTAATATCAGTAGCTGAATCATTCTTAATGAGTCAAATTATGTGAAATAATGGAAATAAATCTATTTCAAATTTGTACCAAAAATATTTCTATAGCCAAGTGAAATCAAGATTCTTAGAAACTTAAGGATCCGGTTCCATCAATTCTTTCTGGCATCTATTCCTTCTCTTTTACAGGATAAATGAGAGTGTGTTCCAGTTTCTATACCTGCTGACAAAACATCAGAGAATGGTGTTTATACTCTAAGGTTTAAGTATACTAAAAATCTTACTAAAGTCTACTTTCGATGGCAAGGCAGTTGCTAACCCCTAATATCTTTAGGATCAATTCCTGATCAATGCTTATTTAGGTAATATAAATAGGGTCATGTAATAGCCAGTGCACTCAATCTGTGAGAACTAAGTGTGTGTAACAGCCAATGCTTAACACATAAAAGGTGACAATTGGGTAATGTACCTTCCACAACTAAAGTAAAGTAGTAAAAATAAATAAATAAATTTTCAGAACAGCAGCTCTTTCCCTGTCCACTGATATGATTTTGGGTGGCTGTCAATATAGCTCATTGCTGGGTCTAAATGCCAGTGAAGGTTAAATACAAGATGTGTAGTTGGCAAAGATGGATGAGGGAGGTCAGTGAGTCTCATGGACAGTAAGTTGTCTCTGTGGCTGAAATAATCTACCAATAGTGTTCAATTCTCATGGCAGAAATTTTCGCAGTAGTCAAGTCTACTGTTTGAAGTCCTCACATGTAACCCACGGTACAAAGTATAACTTGCTTCCCATAGACGGAGGAGTTCTGAGCTGTACTCTTTCTCTTTCACAAACCATGGAGTGGATAGGTTTCGCGTAATTGAAGCGGCCTATGATGACTATATGATTGTTCATTTCTTCTATTTTGAAACCAAAAAAACATTCTTTGTTGTAGAACTCTATGGTAGAGTCTTTTCATGCTGGCACTCACCTAGAAGTTGGGGAGAGAGGAGAAAGAAGAAAGACTGGAGACAAATTGATCCTCTCAGTCTTATCCTGCATGGTCTCTCCTTCTCTGGAGAGAGATGCTCACTGTAGGCTTCTCCTCAGGCTCGGTGATGGGATGATGATAAAATATCTCATCCACAAAATGTCAAATTTGATAAAGAGCACACACTTTTTTAAGACTTCTGTCTAAGCACCCATCAGTACCATCCATTTCCCCACACCTCAGGAGACCGCCCCTCCCCCCCCCCCGCCCACCGCCAGGTACTGTCCCTTTTCCCATAGCCCGAACACCAGATGAGAGTCCAGAAATCAAGGAAGAGTTTGTGAGAATTGCACAAAAATATATAATTTCAAAGAATAACTTACCAAAACAGGTAGCTGTTGCTATGCCCCATCTTCACTTCAAAATTTTTATGATACTAAATGGAAAAATCTAAGAGAATGGAATGCCTCCAGTCTTCTTTTTGCTCATGTAGAAACTCATTTGAGTTCTGCCGTAGAAATCACCAGGGTGGGATGTTTGAATGTGCTCTGCTCTGCCTCTGCAGATCGCTATCTCCAGGTCCAAAAGAACCAAGTGGCTCAGGAATCCAGGTTAGTGATGTGTGATGGAGGGATGCTGGTCCAGGGATTGCTGCCTTCCAGTACATTAGGGGTTCATGTCCAAGGACTCCAATAATCTTTTGTGAAGGAAGCATGTGGGTACAGCTTGAATTCATAGATGGACCTCCTGGATTAAGAAAACACTTCAATCAGGAGCTTCAGAGCAAATGACCTAAGCAATAAAAGGAAAGAATAGTATTTACCTCACAGTGGGGCCAGCAAATGGCATCCAGGTGAAAAGAACTCTGTCATTATACATGCTACAAATCATTAAGACTTCGTGTTTGAAATAGGGAAACGGTAATAAGAGGATATGAGTGAGATGTTCCAATACGTTTCTCTTGGTGGTCCATCTTACAAGTCCTGAAGGCCATCTCACCCTTTATCCTTTGGCAAAAGTGTCACCCTCTGATCTCTGCACATCCTCAACTTTTGATCAGGAAATAAGGCTGCCTGACCTTTCGGTATCTTCTCACTTGGAAAAAAGTCTCAGTCTCCTCATCTGTTGTCTACATTAGATTTATTGTTGAGTTTCATTCAGAAAATGTATGGGAAGGTCTTAGCTACTATGGCTGGTGTAAAGTCAGCATGTAATAAAAGGTAGCTGTAGAGGGCTTTTGCCAGTCTTCATACACAGAGGAAAACTTCTTCCAGTCTTCTCATTCTAAGAATGGCAGATGAAGCTTACGACCCTTCATTGATTCTTCTCTCTTTTGTATAGGCTCAGTTGAGGGCAGGTTAAGGTGAGAAGAGCAAAAGAGCAAAATAGCCATTGACTCAATGCCCTCTTTTTCCCTGTTCTGGCAAGGAACGTAGGTTAGAATGCACATTGATATAGATCTCCTCACAATTTTTCACATCATAGAAATTTCTGTATCCCCACTTTCATCAAGGAAGTGCTTAATGAGCTTCTGTGTTGTCTTTCTCTTGTGCTTATTTAGCACCAAGTGAATACTTCCTAACCTGAGCTCTGGGATCTACCCTCCCATCATCTCCCACCATCATTTTGTGACAAGTTCTATAACATGATGGCTATCACAATCACAGTGAAGGCATGTTCTCTGCATATAGGACCTTCCATAACTGTCTGCACAATACTCATGGCTCACCCAGATTTGAAAGTGTTCTGCAAATTTCCAACAAAATACGTACTACTAGGAGACCTCTACCCTGAGTAAGAGCCTCCTCCACCTGTTCAATAAATGATTATGTTTGCAGTCATGTGGTTGTCTTTGTGTACGTGAGATGTGGGGCTGTGAGCCAGCAAATGGGGGGACTTCCTTTGACCTTGGAATATTATTGTCCTCTAGCTACTCAGGAACATCTTTGAGTTTTGGGATTCTCCCTCCTGTGCAGTAAATCTCTGTCCCAGCAAGTGCTGCTTTCTCTTTGATTTGTCTATTTCTTAGTGACCTGATAAGACAAACTATAAGAATTTCCTACTGGCTCTGTCTAGGTCATTCCCTCTCAAAGTTTTGCAGAGGGCAGCAAAAAGTCATGGATATAAAACCAATATTCCAACACCTGAAACTTTTTACTTCTCCTGGCTGCACAGCCTGAATCAGCACAAGGCCCAGGAGGCATCCATCTGACCAAAAGCTTTCCCAGCATGTGAGGAGCCCCATAGTGTTCCAGACTCTCACATGTGTCCCCTAGATGCCCAACCCCAGGCTTGCTCCAGTGAGCTAGCCACATATTTTAAGTTCTCTCGATCACCTCAGCTAGTAAGTCTCTACCATACCTCATATTTTTGCCCAAAAGCCTTGGCTAATGAAGATCATGATAAAGCCAGACATTGCTCTTTTTTCTGGAGCTGTAGGTTCATTCAAGATCTCTGAGATGTAGTTCAATTCATGGCTTTCATGATCATATCTGGGAATGCTTACCTGTGATTTTCCTAAAGGTTGTACAAATATAACCACGTATAACCAGGTGGGGTGTGTGACCATTCATATTCTGCATAGCCACTCCATATATGCACCAGTATCTTGCCAGTCTAATTCGTTTTGAATGTTCTTATTGACATTGACATATCTGGACATTAAAAACTCTGTATTGTTTCCTGAACATGTACTACAATTTGAGTCTTAATGCCATAAACAGTAATTTCTTCCCATGGAGGTGGACAGTCACCCTGGGGCTGTGATGTCCCCAGAAAAGAAATGGGCACATGTTTAAAATGTGAGAACAGTGTACTTGTGTGGGCATGTCCATTTGTTCCTGATGGTACAAAATCAATGTCACTAACAGATTGATTCCATAACAGATTTCATTATCAGAAAACATAAATGGAAAGTTTCTTGACTTGAGTAAAAGGGAACTATGAGATCCCAATTATCTGTTTATTATCATTAGAAAAAAATATCAATAGTCCAATGAAGAAAGTAGTTGTTGAATAATATGTGCAGTGTGCCACCATTAGCATTAACTTGAAAAAACACACCGAATAATGCAATGTATTATTCATGGTTCCTATATGTCTGTCGATGCAGTGCTTCTCATGATGTGTGCTTGAATCTCCTGGGATCTTGATAACCTGAAGGTTTCAACTTAGCACATTGGGGGTGAGAACTGAAATTCTGTTTCTGACAGGATCCCAGAGATGCCAGTTCTGTGCCCCTTTGAGAGAGTTGTAATGCAGGAGAGTCAAATTCTCCTTACTTTCTTCAGTGCATCAAGGTCTTGGGTCATTTTACTTCACATAGGTACTGGAACTTCTCAGTTGTGCTTTCCTACTCCTATACAAGTGTTCTCATCTATGAATAGCAGGTGAAAGTGAGGGATGACAATCCCTCTTCCACCATTGTGCTGATATCAAACCAAATCAGGTATCATTTCACCTGAAAGGTACAAAGAGAGAGAGAGAGAGACTGATTTGTAAGTTTCTGGAATACCTCAAAAAATCAAGGGTCAAATGAAAGTTAAAGTAGAATCAACCATCACGGGGAGCCATGTGACTGCATCTGGATACATTTGGCTCAACGACTGGGGGCCAAACTACAGACATTCTACTGGGGATTTTTGCTCATCACATTTATGCTAAGTAGTTTTTCATTAGTCCCTTATCAGCCTACTACCACCACACTGTCCACGAACAGCAACTTAGGATCTGATCACAAATTGGGTTGGTCAAAGGAAGGGAAATAAATCTGTTGCAAAGAGTGCTGCAGCATGATATTCCTCATGCTGACAAGTGTGAATTAGAATTTTCAGTAGATCCTGCATGTCACACTTTCTTCTAAGAGTTAACAAGATATCCAGTAAATGCCTGCTTGTGTATCAGAAGTACAGTAAGGAAGCTCCATTCTTGGCATTCACTTGGACAGAACAATTGCACATTAGTTTTCTGTTTGTGCCAAAACAATTACCACACACTTACTGGCTTAACAGCTCAAGTTATCACAGTACCATTTTGGAGGTCAGAAATCTAATCCAGGGCTCACTGGGCCAAAAGCAAGTTAGCTTGGTGTCTGTCAATTTGTTCAGATCATCATCTATGTTCTTCTTTAGTGTCTTCAAATATTCAGTTTCGTGAGCTTCTTGTGTATTCTTGGTTGTTAAATCCTGTACATTTTCACAAGATTGCTTTTGTTTCTGTTTTTCTTCTCACTCTTCATCTTTATTGAAATATAATTGACTATTAGTTGCTTCTATTTATATTGTACAATTCAATGAGTTCTTTTCACTCTTCTAGCATACAATTATATACCACTTTCAGTTGTAATGCATAACGATCAGATAGCCACATAACTTGCAAAGTGATCACCCCAGTAAATATCTACCCCTTTGCTCCCTTATATATTTATTACAGCATTATTAACTATTTTCTCCATGTGACACCCTACATCTCCATGTCTATTGTGCAACTAACCATTATACCTCTTAATTCTTTTGCCTTTTTTTTTTTTTTTTGGTAACACAAACCCTTCTTTTTTAGTATCCCTTTAAATACTCTCTGTATCTATGAATTTATTTCCAGTTTTTCTGTTGTTATTGTTGATGTCTTCATTCTTTAGAGTCCACATGTACATGAAATCATGGGACATTTGTCTTTCTCTTTTGACCCATTTCATTCAGATCAATACACTCTATGTTTATCAATTTAACATCATTCCATTCCCTTCTTTTAGCCTGTGTGTGTCTTTTAATCTGGAAACCTTTGAACCTCCACCTCTCCCATCTCGGGGACCACACAAGCCACATCCAGATGTATCTTTGCAGAATCAGGTGCTCTTTTCTGAGTAGCGCTGAGACTCACGATAGTGGTAGGTGGCCTCAGTTCCAGTGTGGCCTTTTGAGACAATGCTAAGCACAGTATCTGTGGATTGCTTGCTGAATCTTTCCCAGGGGCCATGGAGGGGCACAGCGTGGGCTAAATTTGGCCTGCAAAGATACATCTGGATTTGGCTTGTGTGGACCCTGAGATGGGAGAGGTGGAGGTTCAGGGGTTTCACCGGGCATTGTGACCCCTGTTATTCAGTTTGATGATATCTCAGCTATGGTGCACTGATACTGTGCACTGAGAGAGGGGAGTGCTCAACAGGGAACAATGAATGTCACAGGCAGTGCTGTACAGAACAAGTCTCATCTGGGTCTTCACTCTCACAACTCAGTGTTCTCCTGTATGTCCCTGCACAGCCAAACCAGCACTGGGGCTCAGAGAGAGCAGGTCCATCATCATGAAAGTCTGTTTGGGGACATGGTTCCTTTAAGATGAGTCTTAAGTTGCTGCTTCTGGTTCTGTCTCACTCAGCTCCTGGAGACTGGGCAGACTTGTGTCCTTCCCTGTCCTACCTTTTGTCCTTTCAGGGTGATTTCTTAGAATTCTCTCAGTTGCATGGCTTGTTCATCTAGATCTCAGGTAATTTTTATCTTTGTGTTTGCTCTTTGTTTCTGTGACAACTTTGATTTAGGCTTTAGAGGGTTGAACAGAGCCTCTACCATTTTTTTCCACCTGTTTTGTTTTTTTAACCATAGTGTATAGTGTGAGTTCCTGCTGGTATGAATAAACATTATTAACTTTTGTAAGTTGATCGCTCTAGCTACCTTGATGAAATATTTTTATCAGTTATCATGACATTACTTCTAATACTTAGTAGATTCTGTAAGTTTAAAGTATATGATCACAATCTGCAAACAACATTGTTGGTGACCTTTTTTCAGACTTCTACTTCTCATCCTCTCTCTCTTTTTGTTTTTCCCTTCCTTGTAAATTCAGCCTCAGCCTCCAGAATTCTCCAAATACAATTTTGTATCAGAGGGTGGCATTTATCTCCAAATCCAGTCAAGTGCATATTTTTTCATATTCCCTGAGCTAAGAATATTTGCAACCAATGTGATCTTAGGAAAATTCATTTTCAGCACCAGTTAAGGAAAATTCTCCAAATTGTATTTCCCATAAGAATTGCATTCACACTCACTAGTAGACCATGTTTCCAAATAAAAACATTAAACTGTATATTCTATTTTGATTTTTATGAGAAAGTGTAAATATTTTTTCTCTATTAGATTAGAACCTATGTAGTATCTTAGATTTTACCTCTGTGCCTGCAAGACCTAAATATTTCCTACATGCCCCTTTAGAGGAAAATGTTACCGGCC
This sequence comes from Cynopterus sphinx, assembly GCA_030015415.1. Lineage (NCBI taxonomy): Eukaryota > Metazoa > Chordata > Mammalia > Chiroptera > Pteropodidae > Cynopterus > Cynopterus sphinx. Next base: position 113,811,726 of record CM057385.1, on the reverse strand, counting down.
CCCTTTTTTATACTATGACCTTTCCCCTGACTGCCCTTTACTCTAGTAATTGGTGCTGCACTGTTCTCCAAATAAACAAGTTGGTGACATGGAGACTCTCAGAGTGCCTTCATAAAAAGGTCACTGGATCATGTGACTTTGGGAGTAAGGAGGTAGTTTTAACTTGTGCTGTTGCTGCTCCCCTTTAAGTTGTGAATAACAAACCTCATTGGAGCATATGTAGGGAAATGACAAATAAACTTCCAGAGTAAATGTGAAATCAGGACACCCCCTGGGGTTATTAGTGTTTCCAGAACAACAAGAAACACTGCAAATCTCTCTTCCTGGCTCTGAGGACTTTGCCGTTTGAGTCACTGGTTCCAGGACTTACTTCACTTGAAAGTGTTTACTCCTGGAAGCAGGACTATCAAGGTACCAGCTGTTATTTTTAAAAGATAGCAATTCTAAAACATTGTTCTGTTGCCTATAAAAATTTTATGATGGCTCTGCTTGCTTCTTATTACAATGGACAATGACTGGCTGCCCCCTTGGTATAGAGACACAGAGAACTGGAGTGCTGGTTTGATCACAAGGGCCTGGCCAGGAAAGAGGACCTGGTCAGCAGCACAGACAGCGATTAGCAGCTGTTAGAATTCCACATATGCCTTAGGTTTCCCATATTTCTGTTAATTCTCAATTGTTACACCACAATTTTCCTTAAATACCCCAAGAACACTCACATATCTGAACCCTTGTTCTTCCTGTTCCTTTTGTGTGGAACATGCCCTCAGATCTGTATTTCCCATCCCCACATGAGTTTCTGATCCTCATGTGTCACTTTACACAGAAGACTCCTTAAAACTGCAAGTATAAAGTAGTACTATTTCAACACCTTCTTTGAGTGGCCTCGCATATTCTTTGTTTACTGCCTATATTCATTTCCTTGACATCAGGAGTTGATTCTCTTCCTTGCAACATTCCACACCCAAAACAGTGCTGAGCCTATTTCTGGTCCTGTATGTCGGTTCCTTCATCAGAGGGTGTCCTTGACCTGCACAGAAAATCCTTGACTTGCTTCCATCACTGACAGGAGAGCGAAGGGAAGTTCCACGTGTCCTCTGCTCCAGGATTATTAAAAGTTCCCCAGATTATTCAAAAGTGCAGTCAAAGTTGAAATCTTTCATGTAAGGATGGAATGAGTTGGATTAGCCACGTATCTCTACAGTGGAATCCTGAGTACTGGTGCAAAGAGGGTGTGAATTGGGGAAGGAGGTGTTGGGCAATGACGGAATGTGTACACTGCCCCATACAATGCTATGCAGAGAGTGAAGGTGGTGGTCAAAGACTCACCCCAGTGTTCAGAAATTTCCAGAGAGTGGATTAGGTTTTTTCAGAGGCTTCCAGTAGAAAGACTTAAGTTTAGGCTCTCTTGCCTGCAGGAGGTTAGACACCTCTGGATAGCCATTACTAGGAATTTGGAAAGCTGCTAACTGAAATTCTGTGGGAATCATCTTGCTGCCTGGTAGTCCACTGCACACATTTCAGCTGCTTCCACCCCAGAGCTCTGCTCAGAAAGAGCCTGGTGTCCTCAGACTTAGTCAGGCAATGTCTATAGAGCATCCCTAGTGACAAGTTGTGACTTTGGGAGACTTTTTCCAGAAGGCCTGCGTCTTCCCCAGGTTCACAGTAGGCTAAAAAAGTAAAGTTGACATGGAGAAGAGAGGTAAAGGTAGTCCAATGAGGTTTCGGGAGACCAGGAGTTCTGAGGATATAGCTAGCCTCTCTAGAGTGTGTGGAGCATGTACAGATGCTCATAGAACCTGGGCATTTGAAAACCCCAAGGAATCTCTGGTCTCTCTGGAGAACTGAAGGAGTTTCCAGGCTTCAGATTAGGGCCTGCATGTGCCTGTGTTGGCAGAACCCGCAGACCATGCTGGCTTTGTTTGAGAGTGTAGCCATCTAATGTGTCAGGGAAAGACAACCACTTGCTCATCAGAGCTCAGTGCCCATATAGGTGTGTCTGAACCTGAACCTCAGTAGAAGGGTCTGCAGGAGAGGCTGCATCAGGTATAAGTGTGTAGTTTATTTCAGAGCCTTCACTAACAGCCATCCCACTCAGCACTTTAGTACCTAAGGAAGCAGCTTTCCCAGAAGAGCCCTGGTCTCATCCCAGCCTATTTGCAGAGGCCTGTGTGTCAGTGAAGGGCGAGGAAGTCATTAGTTCTGTCCTGAAAATGAGCCTTAACATCTGAAATGAAAAATCATGTTCTTGAAAATTACAGGTTCTGAGTGAACATGCTAACTGAAAAGTTATTTTCTATTTTTAATAATAACTTTTTGAGGTATAATTGACAATCTGTGCACATCTGAAAGTACAAAATTTAATGAGTTGTTACAGAAACTTTCCCAGGAGCCCATAACCACATTCAGGGTAGTATTTGACCACCATCCTTGACAGATGTCCTTGTGCCTCTGGAATCCCTCCTCCTATAGTGACACTGAAGCCCTAGGCCACATCTTTCTGTCTCTATAGTGTGCATTTTCAAAAGATTTATATAAACTCAGTCATCAGTATGCACTGTGTTTTTTGTTGTTCTGGCTATTTTCACTCAGCATAATTCTTTTGATATTTATTCATGTTGTGTTTACCAATACTCTGTGCCTTTTTACAATTCCTTACCTTCTGTTGTGCAGATATACCACCAACTGTTTTCTCCTTTCCATGGATGGACATTTGCCTGGTCTTAGTTCTTCTTTTATTACAAATAAAGTTTCTGTGACCATTCTTGAAGTACTCCATGTGGACATGTTTACCTTTCTTTGGTTGCACATGGTAGAGAAATGGCTCAGTCATATCTGTCAATGTAGGAGACATTGTACCTGGAGAGAATTTTTCCAGGATTTCCTTGAGCAAAACTGAAATCATATGCCAGGGAGGAGATCTCAAATGTCCTGGAAAATAAGTTTCACAGCTTCCTTTATTCATTTAAAATAAGGACGGCAAATAAGGAAGATTACATGGAGGTGGTACTGCCTCAAACCTTACATCGAGGGAAAGAAATATCCATGAAGATTTAGGTATTAAAAACACAAAGATGGTGAAAACATTCTGTGGAAAATGTCTTCATTCTGGTTTTCTTTTTTAGCACACTAAAGGAGTGCTTAGAACCATAAAGTTACAATCTGGTGTTCTGCAAGTGTGCAGAGTTAGTAGTGCTGATGGGATAAGATTGAGATGGAGAGTACAGCAGTTGACTCTTTTTTTAGTTACATAGTCATGAAAGAATGGAGTTCATCTTACAAACTTGATTACTCATAAGCTATCATGTTATTTAGAGAGACTCAGATAGAGAGGATAAAGTACACAGCCTTTGCCATTATTTGCCACTATCAAGTGCAGTTTCTTTATCTCAGGGGAAAGATAACCTATTCCAATTCATGATGACTAAAGTTATATAGATCTTGAAATACTTGTGACTGGGAGCTGGTTGACCATGAACCAGGAATGATCACATAAAGGGCTGGAATGAGTTTACAATGCAGACCACACATAGATGCCACAATGCCTCGGTTCACTGTCTTGTGCCCAGTTCCTCTCATGACACTGGCCTCTCTCCATTTGGCAGGGTACAGAACAGGATCATTAGTACAAGGGTGAAATAAGTGATAGCTTTTAAAAAGCTAAAATTGGGACCACAACAGCCTAGCTGGCAACATTTTTCTCACAGGGAATCCTTTCCCAAATGTTCTGTACATCAGCAAACCTTCCCTAACATTCAAAACCTCCCCTAAGTCCCACCTTCTCCAGGGATAATTCTAGGAACCCACCAGACAAACAAGGGCCATACATGAGTCTGAGGGTTCTACACACCTCATTGCATCGAATCCCTATAGCAGTCTGTGAGCAGGTATATTTATTCCACATAAAAAAACAATAAGACTGCAAAAAAAAGTGAAATCTGTCTTTGTGACTTCAAAATGGCAGAGACAGGCATGAAGGTATGGTCTACTTGAATCTAAAGCCTGAGATCTTAAGTGCTCTTACCTGATGCCATCTCCTCAGCATCACGCTCTGTGACTCACCATGGTGGGGACTTGGTCTCACTCAGTTAGAGTGCTTCATATGCTTTGTGAATCAAGCTTTCATTGGGTGTACAGGGAGCATTTTTCTACCTTCTTTGAAAGGTGTTTGAGGGAAGGAATGATATCTTCTACTTCTTTATGTCTCTTGTGTGTCTTTGGTGTATAGTGAGGTATGCATAATGACTAAAGATTTTTTCATTCAATAAGAAACAAGAAAAGGCAGCAGTGGTCAAATTCAGAGAATAAGTCCAAGTAAGTAAATTGTCTTCCTTTCCAGAAACCATACTTTAGGGACATTAATTTCTTGTTTGTACCTTCCTTTACTTGAATGCTTTGTGATAAGTATAAACATCAGTAGAGAAAGTTTCTTTGTTCTAAGGGTAGTTATCATGGGGTCAGTCATCTAATTGCCCACACCATGTAAGGAGTGAAACTTAGGTGCCCTACGTATTATGCTTCCAAGTTTGACTCCATTTTTGTCACACATAACTGACTTTCTGATTCAATGGCAGGCAGCCCTCTATGGCATCCACTATTTTTCTTGAGTACATGTTATGAGGACTTTAAGGTCACTAATTAATCTGACATAGTTGATACTGACACGTATTAAAAGAGCAGGAACAATCTTGGCCTAAAACCAGTGAAAACCATCTCACAGAGTATGAGGGGGAAACGTACAACCCTCAGACAAAAAAAAAAAAAGAAAAAAAACTGGACCCAGAATCAATATAAAAACAGAGGAACTTGAGAGTGGAGCCACCATTCAGAAAAATATCTAATTCAGTGATCATAGCTGAGTCATTCTTGCCCCCTGCCATGATGAAGCTGCTGTTGCTGTGTCTGTGGCTGACTCTAGTCTATGCCCAAGAGGAAGAAAACCATGATGTGGTGACCAGAAATGTTGATATTGCAAAGGTAGAGTTGTGGAACACAGTGACTTTGAACTTCGGGGGGTGATTTGCAGGATTTTGGAGAAAAGTGGCCACACAGGAGGGCGGGGATTTTTCAACATTTAGACAAAGGGGGTGGTTTCAAACCTTGGATTAAGAGCAGTTACAGCATGTGAAAAGGGGACAACAATTGGGGACCTCCTTTCTCCCTGGAGAAGCAGTGGAAAGGAACATACCTGTACTTTTAACTGGCCCAAGTTCTAAATCCATTTTCACCTCACCATTATGAGTCCTGACCCACAGGCCTGAATTCAAGGAGACAAATATTCACATGGTGTTCCTTCTACTTTTCTTACCCAATAATTTATTGATTTATTGCAGGCATCAGGAGAGTGGTACTCCATTCTCTTTGCCTCCAAAGAGAAGGAAATTGTAGAAGAAGCTGGTGGCTTGGTGATTTCATTTGAAAAGCTCAAACTCTTGGACAACTCTTCTCTGATATTTACATTTTTTGTAAAGTAAGTAGCCCTTTACTGGAAAAAAAATTACAGAAACCAGACTATAGTCTTAGACCTACACACACACACACACACACACACACACACACACACACAGGCATGCATGCACATGCATGTGTACACATATATTGTGGGTCTGTATAAAAAAATCAGAGTCACTCATCTAGCATTAATTCAGGACTTAATGATCCTGAGGCTTTTCCAGATTCATAAGTCAGAATTGCTGACAAAAATAAATTAAAATGGGAGTAGAGTAGGCAAAATGGTGAGAGTTTTCAGTCATAAGTAGTGTGGCAATACAACATAAATTAAAAGCATAGGATTTGGGATCCACAGCTTATCTAGCTCTTGAAAATATCTTTTATTAAGTGTGTGACTAAGAAAATTAATCACTTTCTACTCTAATTTTTCCTTGGGTAAATAAGAATAATAATAATTCTCTCTCATGATGGTTGAAAGGACCTGTGAGGCAATGTTTGTAAAGTTCTTATCAGAAAGGTAGGCACATGTGAGCACTCATCTAATTATCTAGACAAATAGCAGTTGTAATAGTGATTGTGGAAAATAATGCTGTAGTAATAGTGATATCAGTAGCTGATTCATTCTTAAAGTGTCAAATTAAGTGAAATAAGTAAGTAAAAGTTCTTTCAAATTTCTACCAATAATGTTCAGCAGTGAAGTGGAATCTGACACACAAGTGACAAGTAGAGTGTGAAGAACCAGACTCATCAACATCTTTTTGGCATCAACTTATTCTGTTTTACAGAGAGAATGGACAGTGTACTGAACGATCTTTGATATGTTACAAAACAGAAAAGGATGGTGAATATAGTGCTCTCTGTAAGTATACATTTAAAAAAAGTCTTTCAGACTTCTACTCCCAACCACAAGTCATATATTAAAGCCTAATATCTTTAGGATCTTGGTCAATTCCTGATCAACATTTATTTAGGTATTATAAATGGGGTCATCTAATACCAATACACTAAATTTGGGAATTTCTTGTGTGTAAAAGCCAATGCCTGGCACATAATACCATTGGATAAAGATGGCAGTTTGGTCATATGTACTGCCCACACCAAAACAAAATATGCAAAAAAATAAAAAATAAAAACACACACAACATTAAATTTGAGGATAGCTGCTCATTCTCTGCCTACATTCTGATAATGTCTGGTGGTCATTCCCACAGCACATTGCTCAAATGGATTGCAGGATATATGATGCCAGTGAAGCTGAAAGACAGGACAGAGACACATAGTTGATAGAGATGGCTAAGAAATGTAGGTAAGTTTTAGGGAGAATGATATAGGCTAAGTTGCTGCTGGGCTGAATTTTTTTATACCAGGAAAACATTGAACCTCTCGTTGACATTTCTCTCTTTCAAAGTTACCTGATGAAGCCTAGGAATATGCAAATGGAAAGTCTTAAATATTATTCTTTATCTCTTCCAGGAGATGCACTTGATTATATTTCATGAGAAAGAATAGGTAAAGAGTTTCATTTGCTTCCCATGACCAAAAAAGTTCTGAACTGTGTTCTGTCTCCTTCACAGATAATGGCGTCAATATATTTCACATACCTGAAGCGGTTTATAATGAGTACATTATTCTTTATAATGTGAATATCAACAATGGAAAAAAAACCCATGTGACCGAACTCTGTGGTAGGGTATTTCAATGCTCACACTCACCTAGAGGATGGGGAGGTTGGGGGAGAAGGGGAAAGTAGGTGGAGACAAAGTGATCCTCCCAGTCTTATCCTGTTTGGTCTCTCTGGAGATAGATGCTCACCATGGGCAACCACTCAGTCTCGGTGATGGGATGATGATGAAAGCTCTTATTCTTTAGATGTCAAATTTGAACAATCATACCCATCCCCAAGACTGCTGCCTGAGAACCTATCACTGTCATCCAGTTTCTCACCTATCTGAAGACCCCACACTACTGCCAGTGTCTGATGCACAGGATACAACAGTAACTTTCACTTTACCTACAGCCCGAACACCAGATGTACATCCAGAACTCAAGAAACACTTTAAAAATTTTTGTGGAAAACATGGAATTCCCAAGGAAAACATACTTGACCTAACCAAAACTGGTAAGTTTAGCTATTTCTGGATTTCCCTTTCTAAATATTCATGTTATTGCTGTTAGAAAACCAAGATAAAGTAATACCTCCAACCAGTCCTCCTTGTTTCAGCATAAAAAATCGTGGCTTCTGTCTGAGAAATCAGCAGGGCTTGGTGTTTGAATGTGCTCTGTTCTGCCTCTGCAGATCGCTGTCTCCAGGCCCGATGGAGCCAAGTTTCCCAGGACTCCAGGTTTGTGATGTCTGATGGAGAGGGGGTGGCCTAGGGATCACAGCCTTCTAATACATTAAGTGCTTATATCTATTTTTTTAATATTATAAGTAATTTGGTAAGAAAGCTTAGGGGGCATTTTAAAATGTAGAGTTTGACCTTCTGATTTTAGGACCCACTCCTTTCATGATCTTTAGAGCAAATGAACAAAGTAATTAAGAGAAAAATGATGACGTCTACCTTAGAGTTAGTGTAAAAGTGTCATAGTGGGAAAGGCTCAGGAAATGTTAATGTGCCAAAAATTACTAAGACTTAATATTTGAAATGGAAAAAGAGTAAATGTGTGTATGAAACTCAAATGTACTTCTGTTTTTGTTCTGCCAAGACCAGAAGAACATCTCGCCCTCCAATTTTTGAAAAAAAAAAAAGTCTGTCTTTGATCTCTGCACATCCTTAGTTTCTGATCTGGGATTAGAGCTGTCTGACCTTTTGGTGTCTCCAACTTAAAAAATAGACTCAGTTTTCTCATATGTTTTATACCTCACATTTGTCATGAAGCTTCATTTAATCAATGTATTGGGAGGTTCTAGCAACTGTGGCTTGCATAAGGTAAGTATTTAATAAAAGGAAGCTATGGTTTTGGTCAGTTTTCCTCGGTTTTTCAAACACTCTTCAAAGCTTCTCATGCTGAGGATGGCTGAAAGAAGCCTACAACCATTCACCTATTCCTCTCTTTTTTGCATAGACCCAGTTGAGGGAAGGTTCACAGGGAATCAGCAAAAGAACAAAACAGTCATTGACTCAATGCTCTTCTTTCCCCTGTTCTGACATGAAATGTAGATAAGAATGCACGTTATCAATCTCTTCAGCATTTTTCTATGGAATAGAAATTTTCTTTGCCCTCAGAACAAACCAGGAAGTGTTATATGAGCTTCTGTGTTCTCTTTCTCATCTGCTTATTTAGTGCTGAGTGAAAACTTCCTCACCTGGGTTCCAGGATCTTCTGTTTCATCATCTCCCCATCAACTTGTGACAAGTTCTGTGACTTGATTGCTATCATGATCACAATGAAGGCATTGTCTCTGCATCTTCTCTAATTGTCTGGAAAGACTCAACCTCTAACCTAGAATCAAAGATTTTCTCCAAATTTCAGATTGTCTGTGCCAAACCCATAAAAGCTTCCTCTACCAAGACAATAAATGATTATGCTTGAAGTCACATGATTGTCCTTGTGTATGTGAGAGATGTGGGACTGACAGCAAAAGAATGAGTAAATTTTCATAGCCGTGTACTTGTTGTCCTCCTCCAGTTTCTCAGAAATTTCCTTGAGTGTCTGAATTCTCTCTGCCATGTGATAATTCTCTGTTATTGGAAATGCTCCTTGCCCATTGATTTGCCTATTTCTTAGTGATGGGATAAGACAATCCATGAGAATTGTCTGTCTGGCTCTCATCTGAGTCCATCACACTTGTAAGCTTTGCTGAAAGCAGCAAGAAATCATGGACACATTACCAGTATTCCGACCCTGAAACTTTTTATTCTTGTGCTAGCTGTACAGCCTGTGTCAGTACCTGGTCTCTTAAAAGGCCCAGCAGTCATCCATCTAATCCAGTGTTTTCCCAGCACATGAGGAGACTTGCCAGTTTTCAGGCTGTGATAGCTAAATGCTTGATGACTTTCTCTAGACTTTAGCCAGGAAAATGGCCACATATTTTAGGTTTTTCTGATTTCCTCAGGTAGTGAGTCCCTATCATTTCCAAATTGTCTTAACTATCCCTGGCTAATGAAAATCATGATAAAGCCAATAATTGCTCTTGTTTATGGAGTTCTGAGTTTCCTAAAAGTCCTCTGAAGTGTAAATCGATTCATGTTTTTTAGTGACCTAATCTGGAAATGTTTGCCTCTGATTTCCCTAAGGATAGCAAGAATATAATCTCATTCCAAGTTGGGTGAATGACCCTTCATATTCTATATAGCCATCCCAAAAGTGCAAAAGTATCCTGCTAGTCTAATTTGCTTTAAATGTCCTCATTGACATAGACAGATCTGGACATTAAAAACACTTTTTGCTGGACATGAGACATTGAGACTCTAAGTCTAAAAAGGAAGAACTGTGACCCATGGCTATGATGTCTACAGGAATTAGATAAGTGCATTTTTAAAATTAGAAAGTTTCACAATTGTCTGGCCATGTCCATTTGTACATGATTGTACTAAATCAATGTCATTAATATACTGATTTCATAACCAATGTAATTATCAGCAAATATAAATGTAAATTTTCTTGAATGAGTTAAAGGGTATTTAATAAATATATGTCATCTAGTTATTATGGTTCAATCTTAAATACCAATTGGTGACTGAAGAAAGCAGATGTTGGATGATATGTGCAGTGTGACAGCATCCATATTAATTTTACATGACACACCAAAAAATGTAGTATATTATTTATGGTTCCTATATGTCTGTGGCTGCAGTGCTTCTCATGATGTGTATTTGAATCACCTGATGATCTTGATGACCTGCAGGCTCTACTGAGCACATTGGCGGTGGGACCTGAGATTTTTCTTCTGACAAGATCCCTGAGACGCCAATGCCATCTCCATTTGAGAGGGGGTGATGTGGGATGGTGGAATTCTTCTTACCTTCTTCAATGCATCAATGTCTTGGATTCTTTTTCTCAACCTGGGTGCTGGAACCTCTCAGCTGTACTTCTGATCTCCCATGAGTAGTTGTAAAAGTAGGTTTTCTGTCAAGAAATAAGAAATGGCACTCATTCTTCCACTATCGTGCTGATATCAAACCAGATCAGTTATCATTTTCCAAAAAAAAAGACATATAGAAAGAAAAATATTGAGTTTTAGTTTTTTGAAATGTCTAAAAGTATCAGGGATCAAATGAAAGTTAAGGTAGAATCAACCATTGCAGGGAGCTGTGTTACAGCTGCTTGGTATACTTTGCTCAGGAACACGGGGCCACAGCAAGGCTCATTTGGGTTCATAGCAAGGCTCTTTGGGAATTTCTCCCCATGATATTTAATTCTGAACTGTTTTTCCTTAGTTCCTTATCATCCTACTATCACCTTAGTGTCCACGAACAGAATCTTAGCGTCTGATCACAAATTGAGTTGATCAAAGGAATGGACATTAATTTGTTGCAAAGAGCACTGCGGCATGATATTCCTCATGGTGGCAAGTGTGAATTATGATTCATCAGTAGATGCTGCATATCACAGTTCCTCCAATATTTAACACTATATCCAAGAAATTTCTGTTTGTGTATCAGAAGCTCCATTCTTGGCATTCACTTGGACAGGACAAATGGGTTCTGTATTAGTTTCCTGTTTCTGCTTGAACAATCTCCCAAAATTGTTGGCTTAACAGCAGGAGTTTATTCTACTGCAGTTGGAAGCTGGAATTCTGATATGCGGCTCACTGTGCCAAAAGCAAGTGGGCTCCAAGTCTGTCAATGTATTCAGATTGTCTTCTGTGTGTTTTCTTAGCAATTTAAATTTCTTCTGGGTAGTGTTCTTCTGTATTCTTGGTTGTTAATTCCTATACACTATTCATAGGTTTTGCTCATGTTTTTCTTCTTGAATTTACCATTAGTGATTATCATGAATTTCTGCCAGTATAGAGAAATGTTACTCATCTTCATAAGTTGATCTCACTAGCGATGTCGTTAAAATTTTTTATTAGGTAAAGTGACATTAGTTCTAATACTTTGTGGATTCTGTTGGTTTCATAGGCATATGGTCATACTATTTACAAATCATGATGTCAACGTATCTCTTCCAAAACTGATGCTTTTTTCTTTTTCTTTTTGTTTTTGTTTGTCTCCTCTCCTTATAACTTTAGCCAGAACCTCCAGGAATCCTTTAAACATTGAAACTCAATTTTATCTGAGGTTGACAAACTTTGACCCATACTGTAAATGCAGCCAATTGCATATTTTTGTATTTGCCTTGAGCTAAGAACATTTGCAATCAGTGCGATATTAAAAACACTGATTTTCAACCCCAATTAGCAAAATTCTAAAAATTTAATTTTCAAAGAAATACAGTACTTTATATTTGAAACAAATAAAATATTAAAAAAACTATTTCATTTCTTTTTCTAATAGATTGTGCTTCTAAAAAAAATTTCCTAACTCAATGTTCTATTTTTCATCTCATTACAAAATCTGGCAATGTGTTTTCTCTATTATATTAGGACATATGTAGTAACTTTTATTTTATGTCTTGGCCCACAAGACCTTAAATATTTTCTTTCCAGCCCTTTAGAGTAAAAGATTACCAGCCCCCTTTTCTATACCATGGCCTTACCCTGACTGCCTTTTCTATAGTAATCACAGTCCCCCAAATGTAAAAGTTTATATAATTGAACCTTTCACAGTGTCTTCAGTAAAATGGGCATTATCTGATCTGATTGTGGATGTAAAGAAGCATTTTAAGTTGTCATTTTACTGTCTGTCTTTCAATCTCATGAAAGACTTAAACCTGAATGAAGATATGCAGAGAAGTGCAAAATGAACTTCCATAATCAATGTCAGACCAGGACACTTGAGGTTATTTGAGGTTTCCAGAGAACAATAAAGACTCCACACTACTCCTTCTGGCTTAGAAAACTTTGCCATTTGAGTCTCTCATCTCAGGAAAGAATTTAGTTAAAAGTGTATGCTCCTGGAAGCAAGACATCAAGATCATTAGCATTTCTGAAACATTGTTCTGTTGCTTACAAAATATTTACATGGCTCTGCTTTTTTCTAAGAACAATAAACAATTATTGGCTGCCTTCTTGGTATAGGGACACAGATAATTCGAGTACCAGCTTGTTCACAAGAGCCTGACCTGGAAAGAGGACCTGGTCAGCAGCACGGACGGCGATTACCCAGCTGACAGGTACCACTTCTTGGTACTCTTTGCTCGGGAACTGAGGGCCAAGCTCAAGGCAAGTTTCATTGGAAATTTTCCCCCATGACAGTTAATTTCTGACTTGTTCTTCATTCATTCCTTATCACCCTAATATCACCACACCATCTACAGACAGTCTTAGTGTATGATCACACACTGTGATGGTCAAAGGATGGGAAATAAATCTATTGCAAAGAGCCCCGCAGCATAATATTTTTCATGTCAGCGAGTGTGAAATAAGATACCTCAGTAGATCCTGTGTGTCACACTTCCTTGGAAGAGAGAACAAGATATGCAAGAGAAGTCTGCTTGTGAATCAGAAATAGAGTGAGGAAGCTCCATTTTTGGCATTCACTTGTACAGAACAGATGGGTTCTCTATTACTTTTCTGTTTATGCTAAAACACTCACCACAAACTTACTGGCTTAACTGCATAAATCTATTCTACTGGTTTTAAAATTTGAAAGTCAGACCCAGAGTTTATTATGCCAAAAGCAAGTGAGCTTGGTATCTGTCAATTTATCAGATCATCTCTAATATCTTTACTTAGAGTTTTAAAATTTTCTCCTGAATAGCTTTCTTTTGATTTCAGTTTTAAAATTCCTGTATATTTATCACAGGACTTTATTTTTTAACCAACAGTGATTATCATGAGTTTCTGCTGGTATAGAAAATGATATTGATTTTTATAAATTTATTCCTCTCCCTAACTCAATGAAATGTTTTTTTGTCAGTTATAGTAACATTACTTGCAATACTTCATAGATTCTGATATTTTCATAGGTATATGGTCACACCATCTAAAAATAATAATATCAACATATCTCTTCCAACACTGATACTTCCCTCTATTTCTTTTTTGTCTTCTTTAAGTTTATCAAGAACCTCAGAAATTCTTTAATCATTGAAACAGTTTTCTATCAGAGGTTGGCAAATAGTAGTCCATTATGAATAAATCCAAGAAACTACGTGTTTTCCTATTTGCCCTGTGCTAAGAACATTTGCAATCAATGTGGTATTAGGAATACTAATTTATAAGCCAGTTAAATAATAAATCAAATATTGTGATTTATATAAAAATTAAATATTTTCAAGCAGAAAATGTTAAACTCAATATTGTATATGGAATTTCATCAAAACATGGAAATATTTTTCTCTATTAGTTTAGGACCTATCTTTGATTTTCCCTCTTGGCCTGCAAGACCTTAAATATTTCCTCTCTGGCTCTTTAGAGAAAAAGGTTACCAGCCTCCTTTTTTATACCACAACCTTTCCTCTGATTGCAGTTTACTATATTAATTGGTGCTGCACTGTTCCCAAAAAGCTTGTCACATGAAAACCCTCAGAGTGCCTTCAGTCAAAAGCACACTAGATCATATGATTGTGGGATTAAGGAGATATTTTTAAGTTGTCCTGTTCCTGCTCCACTTTAGGTCATGAATGGCTTGAACTTAATTGGAGCACATACAGAGAAATGTCAAATAAATTTTCAGTGTAAATGCAAAATCAGGACACCCTGAGGTTATTTGGGTTTCCAGAGCAACAAGGAAGACAGCTAATCTCTCTCCCTGGCTCTGAGGACGTTGCCATTTGAGTTGCTGTTCCCAGGACAGACTTCACTTGAAAGTGTCTGCTCCTTTGTGTTTGATGGAAGCAAGCCCATCAAGGTATGAGCTGTTATTCTTATCAGTTAGCATTTCTGAAACCTTGTTCCTCTGCCTATAAAATTTTCATGCAGGTATTGCTAGCTTTTTTAGCACAATGGGCAATTACTGGCTGCTTCCTTGGTATAGGACACAGAGAACTGGAGTGCTGGTTTAATCACAAGAAGTGGCCCAGAAAGAGGACCTGGTCAGCAGCACAGACAGTGATTAGCAGCTGCCAGGAATCCTCATCCACCTTCAGTTTCCCATGTTTCTGTTAAAAGTGAATCATTATGCACAGTTTTCCTCAAACACCCCACAAACACGTGGATCTCTGGACCTTTGTCTTTCTTGCTCCCTTTTTGTGAAATACTTGTCCCTCAGATACTGCATGGCTTACCGTACATGATGTTCTAGTCTGTATGTGTCACTTTACCCAAAAGACTCCACAAGGATAAAATAGCATTTTTCCCCAACTGTTTGAGTGGCCTCTCACATTTCTTTGTTTACTGCCTGTACCCATTTCCTACAAGGTAAGTGCAATGATGTCAAGGAGCTAATTCTCTTCTCAGCAATATCCTTCACATGAAACAGTGCTGAGCCTGAGGCAGGCCCTGCGTGTCTGTCTCTTCATCAGAGGATGTCCCTGCCTTGCACAAGGAAGCCTTGAGACTTGCTTTCATCACTGACAAGAGAACAGAGGGAAGTTCCACGTGTCCTCTGCTCCAGGATTTGTAAAAGTTCCCCAGATGATTCAAAATTGCAGTCTAAGTTGTAAAACTTTCTTGTGAGGATAGAATGAGTTGGATTTGCCACGTATCTCTGTAGAAGAATCCTTAGAATTGGAGTCACTGGAGGGGATGCGGGGGACTGCCCCAAATGACACTCTGCAGAGGGGATACAGGGTGTGTTGAAGACTCACTCCAGTACTCAAAGGGGCTCCAGGGAGTAGCTAGGTTCTCCTCACAGGTGGCCAGTCGAAAGGCCTAGGCTCAGGCATATATTCTCTGCAGAAGGTCTGGCACATCTGTGTGACCAGTGTCTAGAATCTGGAACAAAGCCATCTGAAATCTGTGGGAATCCTGTTACCCTGTGGTGGGCACCATGCACGTTGCAGCCACAGCTTCCCCAGAGCACAGCTCAGAAAGAGTTGGGAGTCCTTGACCTAGGTTAACTTGGGCACCAGGAGGACACAGGGTACTTGGGGAAAATTCTTCCATAAGACTTGGGGCTCAGGCTGATTTCTCCAGGTATAATACAGGCCAGAAATCCATGGTGGGCATGGAGAATGGAGTACATGGCAACAGAAGATAGGAAGTTGCAATAAACCAGGTGGTTAAGGATACAATCAGCCTCTCAGGGGAGGCCTGTACAAATGTTTTTAGAACTTGGGCATTGGAAAACCCCAGGAAACTCTGGTCTCTGGAGATCTGCAGGAGTTTCTTAATTTAGGATTAGGGCCTGCATGGGCTGGTGTTGGCCGAAACAGCAAAACCAGTGCGGGTTTTGTTAGAAGAAGCCACTCTCAAACGGGAGCTCATCAGAGCTCAGGGCCCATGTAGGTGTGTCTGAATCTGAAACTCAGAAGCAGGGTCTGCTGCGAAAGCTGCATTGGCTGGAAGTGATTGGCTTGTTTCAGAGTCTTCACTTAAACCCGTCCCACTCTGTGCCTTATAACTGAGGTGGCAGCTTTCCCAAGAGATCCCCAGGTCTCATCCCAGCCTCCTTGCAGAGGCCAATGTGTCAGTGAAAGGCAGGGAAGTCATTTGTTTTTTCCTGAAAATACACTTTAACATCTGTAATGAAAAATCATGTTCATAAAAATAAGAGGTTCCGAGTGAACATGGTAACTGGAAAGTTATTTCCTATTTTTAATTATAGCTTTTTGAGGTATAATTGACAATCAGTGCACATCTGAAAGAATAAAATTGAATGAGTTGTTACAGGGAGGCTCCCAGGAAACTATCACCTCAGTCAGGGAAGTGTTTAGCCATGATCCTCAGCAGCTCTCACAGTGCCTCTGGAATCCCTCCTCCTACCATGCCACCGAAGCCCAAAGCCACATCTGATCCTATTCCTGTATCTAGAGTGTGCATTTTCTAAATATTTATATGAACTCAGTCATCAGTATGTTCTGTGTTTTGTTGTTTTTCAGGCTATTTTCACTCAGCATGATTCTTTTGAGATTCATTCGTATTATGTTTACCAATACCCTGTTTTTTGTTTGTTTGTTTGTTTGTTTGTTTACAGTTTCTTACCTTCGGTTGCATGGATATACCACCGACAATTTACTCATTTCTGTTGATGGACATTTTGCCTCTTCCTTGTTCTTGTCTATTACAAATAATGTTTCTGTAATCATTTGTGGAGTACTCCTTATGGACACACTTTTACCTTTCTCTCGGTTGCACATGGTAGAGGAATGACTCATTCATATCTGACAATGAAATATCCAAACCTTGAGAGAATTTTTCCAGAGTTTAATTGAGCAAAACTGACATCATATGCCAAGGAGGAGATCTCAAATGTCCTGGAAAATAACAGTTTTGAAGCTTCTCTTATGCATTTGAAATAAAGAAGAAAACCAAAGAAGATTACATGGAGTGAGACTGCCCCAAACCTTACATTGAGTAGCAATATTATCCATAAACATTTAGATATTAAAAACACAGAGACAGAATGTAAAAACATTCTGTGGAAAATATCTTTATTTTGGTTTTCTTTTTTAACACACCAAAGGAACCAGAAAGTTACAGTCTGGTGTTTGCATGGGTTTAGAGTTAGTAGTGCTGGTGGGATTGGATATAGATGGAGATTACATCAGAACCAGAAAGAATGTGGTCATCTTGCAAACTTGATTGCTCATAGACTGCCATGATGTATTCTTTGAGAGAATCAAACAAAGAAGATAAGGTACACAGCCTTTGCCACTATTTATCAAGCTCAGTTTCTCTTTCTCAGGGGCAACAAATTACAGCCAGCCCAAGATAGCTAAAGTAATATAGACTTAGAAATGCTTGTGACTGAATATCTGTTGAGTATGACCTAGGAATGATCACACAAGGGGCTGGAATGAGATTTTGATGTAGGCCACACGTAGTTGCCTCAAAGCCTATGTTCACTGCCTGGTACCTAGTACCTCTCCCCTACAACAGACTCTCTTTTTTGTGGGGTACAGAAAAAGACCAGTAGTACAAGGTAAAAGAAGACGTAGCTTTTAACCAGCCGAAACTGGGGACAGAAGAGCCTAATTCATGACATTTTTTTTTCACCAAGAATCCTCTTACCACATGTTCTGCAGAGCTTCACACCAGCACTGACATTCAAGACCACCCAACGTCCCACTTTCCCCAGGCATAATTCTATAAACCAACCATCCTAAAATGGGCCAGACATTAATCTGAGATTTGTATCCCTACAGCAGTCTACAGGCAGATCCAATAATCCCATATAGAGGACCATAAGGCTACAAGAAATAAAATCTGTCCTTGTGGTTTCAAATTGGCAGACACAGGCATAAAGATAATGTCTACTTGACTCGATAGCCTAAGATCTTAAGTGCTCTTACCTGAAACCAGCATCACACTCTGTGACCCACAGTGGCCTGGACTTGGTCCCACTCAGTCAAGGTGCTCCACATGCTTGGCAAATCAAGATTTTATTGGGTGTACAGGCAGCATTTCCCTACCTTTTTTGAAAACTACTTGAAGGAAGAAATGACATATTCTATTTCTCCATGTTTCCTGTTTGTTTTTGGTGTATAGTGAGGTACGCATAATGACTAAAATTTGTTCATTCATTAAGGGAGAAGAAAAGGCAACAGTGGTTGAATTCAGAGAATGTGTCCAAAAAGTAAAATGTGCTCCATACCAGAACATATTTGGGGACATTATTTATTGACCGTACCTTCATCTACTTGATTACTTTGTGATAGGTGCTAACATCTCTGGTTAAGAACGTTTCTTTGTTCTAAGGGTAGTTATCACAGAGTCATCACCAAATTATAGGGATGCTATGTATTCTACTTCCCAGTTTGACTCCATTTCTGCCACAGATAATTGACTTTCTGATTGAGTGGAAGGTGGCCCTTTATGGCATTCATTATTTTTCTTGAGTACATGTTTTGAGGACTTTAAGGTCACTAATTAGATCTGATGGAGTTGAGATTGACAAGAATCAGATGGGCAGACACAATCTTGGCCTGACACCAGTGAATACAGACCATCTCCTGGAGTAGGAGAAGGAAATGTAGTCCCTAGCAGAAAAAACAACTGGATCTGGAATGAATATAAAGACGAGGAGCTGGGAAGTAGAGCTAGTCACTCTCGCCTGCTGCCATGATGAAGCTGCTGTTGCTGTATCTGGGGGCTCTCTCTTGTCAGTGTGCATCTGAAAGGATACTGAGAAGTTGTGACAAAGAACTTCGATGATCGAAAGGTAGAGTCAGTGGATAATAGTGACTTTCAACTTTGGGGTGTGATTGGGAGGATTCTCAGGCAAGGTGGTTTCACTGGAAGACAGGAGTTCTTTTGGTGTAGTAGACAGAGGAGGTGGTTCAACACTTTGTACTAAAAACAATTGTACCTTGTGAAAAGATGAAAGCCTACAGGGACCTCCATTCTCCCTGAAGGAACACTGGAGTTTTCTGTGCATTGTCACTGGACCAGAATTTCAAATCCCTATTTGCATCAGCTTTAGGTGTTCTGGCCCACAACCAGAGCTGAACGAGTCAAGTGTTCGTGTGCTGTTCTCATTCTGTTTTCCTTACCCAATTATATTACACTCTCATTGAAGTTATCAGGGGTGTGGTATACCATTCTCTTGATCTCAAACTTCAAAGAAGGGATAAAAGAAAATGGTTTCATGAGGGGTCTTGTGGACTTCATCGAAGTATTGGGTAACTCTTCTCTGGCATTAAAATTTCATGTAAAGGAAGTTGGTCTTTTGGGGGGGGAACTTGAAAGAAGAAAAAACAGAAGCTGAGTTTGGTCCTGGCGTTGAAATACACACACACACACACACACACACACACACACACACACACACACACACAACATGTACACATGGGCCCATTCACTGTGGCCTTGTATCCAAAACTTTGGCTCCTTATTTGCACTGATTATGAGCCTTTTCTAAATCCAGAGGTAAAATTACTGACAGGATTAAATTAAAATGAAAGCAGAGGAGGTAAGGCAGAGAGGGTTATGTGATTCATTTGCACTTTGCAATGTATCTTGGTTAAAAAATTAGGCTTGTGGTACCAAAGCCTATTGATTTCTAGACACTATTTCTTACTAGTTATGGGACCATGAAAATTCATCTCTTTCGACCCCAATTCTTCCTTGAGTTAAAGAGGGTTATAATATTTTTTTTATTATTTTTTATGTGATGTCTGAGTGAGGCAATGTTTATAGAGCACTCATCTGAGAGGCTCGCACATCTGAACACTCATCTAATTACCTATATAAGTAGCGGTAGTAATAGTAATAGAAAGTCATAGTAGAATAATAGTAATATAAGTAGTTGAATCATCTTTAATGTGTCAAGTTATGTGAAATAATGGAAATAAAGCTATTTCAAATTTGTACTAAAAATGTTTCGATAGCCAAGTGAAAAGAAGATTCCTAGAGACTGAGGGATCCAACTCCATCAATTTCTCTCAGGGTCTGTTCTTTCTGTTTTACAGCATAAATGGAAAGTGTGTTACAGTTTCTTTGCCTGCTAACAAAACATCAGAGAATGGTGTATTTAAGATAAGGTGTAAGTATACAAATCAACTTTCTCCATTCTACTTCATGCAGCAAGGGATTTGCTAAACCCTAATATCTTTAAGATCAATTTCTGATCAATGCTTATCTAGGCAATATAAATGGGTCCATTTAGTAGCCAGTACACCCATTCTGTGAGAACTGTGTGTGTGTAACAGCCAATGTCTGAAATACAATGACACCAGATTAAGATAGCAGTTGGGTAATGTACCTCCCTCAACTAAAGTAAAGTTGCAAAATAAAAAAATAAGTGAATTTTCAGGACAGCAGCCCATTCTCTCCCCATTGTGATACTTTCTGATAGCTATCGCCAGAGACATTGCTGGGTATCAATGCCATTGGAGGTTAAATAAGAGATGCATAGTTGGTGGAGTTGGCCAAGAAAGGATGGTGAGTCTTATAAACAGTGATAGAGGATAAATTGTCACTGCAGCTGAAATCATCTACCACTAGTGTTTAATTCTCATGGTAGAAATCATTGCAGTAGCCAAGTCTACTGTTTGTTTGAAGTCCCCACATGTAGCCCATGGGACAGAGTATAACTTGCTATCCATGGATAAAGAAGTTCTGAGCTGTATTCTGTCTCTTCTGCAGACCCTGGGTTGTATAAGCTTCTATAATTGAAGCAGTCTATGATGACTATATTATTGTTCATCTCATCAATTATGACTCTGAGAAAACATTCTTTCTGTTGGACTCTATGGTAGAGTATATTCATGTTGACACTCATCTAGAGTATGGGGAGAGAGAAGAAAAAAAGCTAGAAACAAACTGATCCTCTCAGTCTTATCCTGGGTGGTCTCTCCTCCTCTGGAGAAAGATGCTCACTGTGTACAACCCCTCAACCTGGTGATGGGATGATAATATAATGTCTCATCAACAAAACATCAAATTTTATACAGAGCACACTCATCCCAAAGATTTCTGCCTAAGCATCCATAATTTCATTCATTTTCCCACCCCTTGGAAGACACCATCCTCACCCCCCACCAGCAACGTCATTGATCAATGAACAAGACACAACAGTTACTGACCCTTTCCCTTTTCCCACAGCCCAAACACCAGATGCAAGCCCACAAATCAATAAACAGTTTAAGAAAATTGTCCAAAAAATTTGGAATTTCAAAAAAAAAATGCATTTGACCTAACCATAACAGGTAGGTTTTGCTATGTCTATACACTCTCCAAAATTTTCATGTAACTGAAAGGAAAAATCCAAGAGAATGGAACACCTCCATTCTGTCTTTATTCTCTTATTTAAAACTCATTTGTGTTCTGTCTGAAAAATCAGTGGAGGTTGGTGTTTGAATGTGCTCTGCTCTGCCTCTGCAGATCACTGTCTCCAGGCCCGAAAGAACCAAGTGGCCCAGGGATCCAGGTTAATGATGTCTGATGAAGAAGACCTGGCGCAGAAATCACTGCTGTCTGCTACATTAGGGGTTGATGTACAAGGACTATGATAATCTTTTGTGAAGAAAGCATGTGGGTAAAGCTTGAATTCATAGTTGGACCTACTGGATTCAGGACCCACTTCTTTCAAAAGTTTCAGAGCAAATGACCTAAGCAATAAAAGGAAAGAATGATGTTTACCTCACAGAGGGACCATGTACATGGCATCCTGGTGAAAAGGGCTCCATCAATAAACATGTTACAATAATTTAGACTTCACGTTGGAAATATGGAAAGAGTAATAAGAGGATGTGAGTGAGATGCTCCGATACGTTTCTGTTGGTAGTCTGTCTTGCAAGCACCAAAGGCCATCTCACCCTTTATCCTTTGGCAAAGGTGTTTCCCTTCAATCTCTGCACATTCTCAACTTCTGACCAGGGAATAAAGCTGTCTGACCTTTTGGTATTTTTCCACTTGGAAAGTTGTCTCAGGTTCCTCATCTGTTGTTTATATCAGATTTATTGTGGAGTTTAATTCTAAAAATATATGTAAAGTTTTTAACAGCTATGGCTTGTGTAAACTCAACATTTAATAAAAGGTAGTCATATAGAGCTTTTCCAGTCTTTTGCCATAGAGGAAAAATTCTTCAAGATTTCTCGGGCTGAGGAAGGCAGAATGAAACATATGACTCTTCATCAATTCCTCCTTCCTTTGAATATACTCAGTTGAGGGCAGATTAAGGTGGGAACAGCAAAAGAACAAAACAGCCATTGACTCATTGCCCTCTTTCCACCTGTTCTGGCAAGGAACATAGGATAGAATGCACTTTGATATCAAACTCTTTACAATTTTTTTATGTTATAGAAATTCCTGTGTCCTCAATTCCAACCAGAAAGTACTTAATGAAATTCCATGTTTTCTCTCGTCTGCTTATTTAGTGCTAAGTGAATACTTCCTCACCTGAGCTCTAGGATCTACCCTTCCATCCTCTTTCCTCATCATCTTGTGAGAAGTTCTATAACATGATGGCTATCAAAATTGCAGTGAAGGCACATCATCAAGATCTTTCTGTATGCAAATATTCATGACTCACCTGAATTAAAAGTATTCTGCAAATTTTTAACTATCTGTGTCCTACCTAGGAGACCTACCCTGAGCAAGAGCATCCTCTGCTTGCTCAATGAATGATTATGCTTGCAGTCATGTAGTTGTCTTTGTGTATGTGAGAGATGTGGGGCTGCGAGCAAGGGAATAAGGTACTTCCTTGGACCCAGGTCTATCATTGTCCTCTAGATTTTCAAGAACTTCCTTAAGTTTTGGGATTCTCCCTCCCATGCAGTAAATCTTTGTCCCAGCAAGTGGTGCTTTCTCTTCGATTTGTCTATTTCTTCGAGACCTGATAAGACAAACTATAAAAATTTTCTGCTGACTCTTTCTAGGTTCCTACCTCTCAAAGCTTTGCACAAAGCAGCTACAAGTCATGGATATAAGACCAATATTCCAACACCTGAATCTTCCTACTCTTCCTGTCTGTACGACCTGTGTCAGCACATGGTCTCTCTTCCAAGACCTAGGAGGCATCCATCTGAACAAAAGCTTTCCCAGCATGTGAGGAGACTCATCAGCTTTCCAGGCTCTCACAGGTGACCTCTTAGTGCTCAATCCCAGCCTTCCTCCAGTCAGCTGGCCACATGTTTTAAGTTTTCTCAATCACCTCAGATAGGAATTCTCTACCATACCCCAATATTTTCACCTAAGTTGCCTTGGCTATTGAAAATCATGATAAAGCCAGACATTGCTCTTGTTCCTGGAGCTCTCAGTTAGTTAAGGGCCTCTGAAATGTAGATAAATCCACATGTTTAATGATCATATCTAGGGATGTTAACCTCTGATTTCCTTAAAGATTTTACAAATGTCACCACACTCCAGGTTGGGGTGAATGACCATTCATATTCTGTATAGTCACTCCATTAATGCACAAGTACTTGCCAGTCTAATTTGTTTTGAATGTTCTCATTGACATTGACACATCTGGACTTGCCACACTCCTTATTGTTTTCTGGATGTGTACTATAATTTTGAGTTTTAACACCACAAAGAGTACTTGCTTTCCATTGAGGCAAAAGTCACCCTGGGGCTGTGATATCTCCAGAAAAGAAATGGGCACAAGTGTAAATTACAAGAACAATATACCTGTGTTGACATGTCCTTTTGCTCCTTATGGTACTAAATCAGTGTCACTAACATATTGATTCCATAACATATTTCATTATCAGAAAACATAAAGGGAAAGATTCTAACCAAGTAAAATGGAACTACGAGATCTCGATTCTCTCTTTATTATCAATAGGTTAAATACCAATCCCAATAAAAAAAGTAGTTGTTGGATTATATGTACAGTGTGGCACCATTAGCATTAACTTATAAAAACAAAACACCGAAAATGCAAGTATTATTCATGGTTCCTATGTGTCTGTTGATGCAGTGCTTCTCATGATGTGTGCTTGAATGAAACTCCTGGGATCTTGATAACCTGCAAGTTTAGACTTAGTACATCAGGGTGGGACCTGAGATTCTGCTTCTCATAAATCTCAGAGATGCCAGTGCAGTGCCCCTTTCAGAGAGGCATGACAAAAAAAAAGAGTGAAATTCTCCTTACTTTCTTCAATGCATTAAGGCCTTGGATCATTTCATTTCACCTGGGTACTGGTACCTCTCAATTGTGCCTCCCGACACCTATCCAAGTGTTCTCATCCATGAATAGCTGGTAAAAACGAGGGATGACACTCCCTCTTCCACTATTGTGCCGTTGTCAAACTAGATCAGGTATCATTTCTACTGAAGGACGAAGAGAGAGAGTGAGAGCAAGAGCAAGAGCGCAAGAGAGAGAGACTGAGTTTTAACTTTCTCAAATATCTCAAAAAATCAAGGGTCAAATGGTAGTTAAGGTGGAATCAACTATCATGAGGAGCTGTGTGACTGCATCTGGGTACATTTGGGTCAACGACTGGGGGCCAAACTACATCCAATCTCACTGGGGATTTTTGCCCATGACATTTACGCTAAGTAGTTTTTCATTAGTCTCTTTTCAGCCTACTACCACCACAAATAGAAACTTCGGATCTGATCGCAAATTTAGTTGGTCAAATTAAGGGAAATAAACCTGTTTGAAAAGAGTGCTGCAACATGATATTTCTCATGTCAGCAAATGTGGATTAGGATTCTCAGAAGATCCTGCATGTCACATTTTCTTCCAAGAGTTAACAAGATATCCAGTAAATGTCTGCTTGTGTATCAGAAGTACAGTGAGGAAGCTCCATTCTTGACATTCACTTGTACAGAACAATTGTGTATTAGTTTCCTGTTTTTGCTGGAACAATCACAAACTTACTGGTTTAACAGCTTGAGTTATTACGCTACCATTTTGGAAGTCAGAAATCTGAGCCAAGGCTCACTGGGCCAAAACAAGTGAGCTGGTGTCTGTCAATTTATTCAGATCATCTTCTACATTTTTCCTTAGATTTTGAAATTCTCTCTTTTGTGGTCTTCTTATGTATTCTTGGTTGTTAAATCCTGTGTACTTTTCACAGCATTCACTTTTGTTTTTGCTTTTTCTTTTTCATCTTTATTGAAATTTAATAGACTGTTACTTTTTTTTACATTGTACAATTCAATGATTTTTAGTCAATCATCTGACATACAATTATATACACTTTCAGTTATACTGCATAAGAAACAGATATCCACATAACTCACAAAGCAATCACTCAGTAAAAGCTTCAACCATCTGCTCCCTTGTACCTTTATTACAGCATTAATAACCATTTTCTCCATGCTATACCCTACATCTCAATGTCTTTCTACAACAATTCATTGGACCTCTTAATCTTTTTGCCATTTTCTTGGCACTCTATTCCCTTCTTTTCTAGTATTCCTTTACATACTCTGTACCTATGGGTTTATTTCCAGGTATGTTGTTGTTATTGATGATTTATTTTTTAGAGTCCAAAAGTACATGAAATTATGGGACATTTTTCTTATTCTTTCGACCCTTTTCAATCAGTGGATTACCCTCTATTTTCATCAATTTCATGTCTTTTCATCTTTTTTTTAGTCAGTGTGTGTCTTTTAATGTGAAGTGAGTTTCATTTTTGCAGCATATGTATGGGTCTTGCTTTCTTATCCATTCAGCCACTGTATCTTTTGATTAGAGCACTGAATTCTTTTTCATTTGAGGTACTTGTCAATAGGATTGTAGTTTAACCATTCTCTATTCATGTTCTTCATACTTGTTTTTTCTTTTTAAAGAAGTCCCTCCAGTATTTACTGTAATGCTGGCTTGGTGATGACAGATAAATTCGTTTTGGTTATTTTTGTCTCAGAAGCTCTTTATGTGTCCTTCAACTCTGATGATAGCTTTGCTGGATAAAGTATTCTTGATTGTAGATCCTGGGTTTTCATCACATTGAATACTTTATCCATGGCCCTCTGTCCCGCAAAGCTTCTTTTGCAAAATCAGCTACGAGTCTCATGGGTGCTCCCTTGTGGGTAACTAATTGCTTTTTTCTTGCTACTTTTAAGATCTTCTCTCTGTATTTAACCTTTGGCATTTTAATTATGATGTGTCTTGATGTGGGCCTCTTTGGGTTCCTGGATTTGGGGATTCTCGGAGCTTCCTAGGGTTTTACCTCTCTTTCCTACACCACGTGAGGGAAGTTTTCCACCTTTATTTCTCCAAATAGTTCTGAAACGTCTTGTTTTCCTTCAGGTTCTTCTATGACACGAATATTTTTACCTTTAAAAATGTCCCATAGGCACCTTAAATTACTATTAGAGTCTTGGCTTCTTTTTCTTGTCATTGTGATTGAGTGTTCTTGGCTTCCCCATGCTCTTTATAGATCAATTGATTTTCATTTTTATCCACTTCGTTTATTCCAATTAATATAGTTCCCATGTCAGATAATGCGTTCCTCATTTCTAACTGCTTCCCTTTTATAATTTCAATTTCCATTTTTGTTTTTTTTCTCTTTGTGGAAGTTCTCACTGAATTCATCTACACTTCCCATAAGTTCACGAGCATCCTAATAACCTATGTTTTGAACTTTGCATCATTTATATTGACTTCGTTATTTCTGGATCTCTGCTCTGTTCTCTCATAGAGTGTCTGCTTCTTTGTCTTCCCATTCTGGCTGCCTTTCTGTGCCTGTTTCTATGTACTGAGCAAAGTTCCAAAGTCTTGAGATCTTAAGAGTGTGGATTTGTGAAGTATGTGTCCAGTGACACAGTCCTGAGAGGGGTTCAGGTGCAGGTCAAATTGAGCTGAAATAGGTGTCCCTTCAGGGCCACTTGGGAAGATTCAGCAAACCATCCTAAGATGCTGTGCTTAGTGTTGCCTCAAAAGGCCACACATGAACCGAAGCCAGCTGCCAGCAGTGTGAGTCTAGGCACTACTCAGTAAGGAGAACCTGATTCACCAAAGATACACCTGTAGGTTGCTTGGTTGGAACCCACGATAGGAGAGGCAGCGTTTCAGGGGATCTTGTGGGCAGAGTGACCTCTGTTACTCAGTTTGATGACATAGCCACTTTGGCTGGGCTGAGAGAGGGGAGGGCTCAACAGAGAACAATAGTTTCCACAAGCAGATCTGTACAGAGTAAGCCTTGCCTTGGCCTTCATTCCCACAACTCAGTGTTCCCCTGTAAATCTCTGTACAGCTGAACTTGCAATGGTGCTCAGAGAGAGCAGGTCCACCACCAAGAAAGTCTGCTCAGGGACATGGCCCTTTTAAGAGGAGTTTGCAGTTTCTGCCCTGCTTCTGTCCCACTCAGTTGCTCGTGGCTTTGTAGACTCGCATCCTTGCCACGTACTACCTTCTGTCCTTGCAGGGTGATTTCTTAGATTTCTTGTATGGCTTGTTCATCTAGATCCCAGGTGATACTAACTTGGTGTTTGTGCCTCATTTCTGTCACCACTTTGATTTAGGCTCTGGAGAAATCCACAGAGCCTCTACCATCTACGTTATTTTTTTTTCCACCTGTTTTGTTTTTTTAACCAAAGTGATTATTGTGATTTTCTGCTGGTATAAAGAAATGTTATTGACTTTTGTAAGTTAAGCTCTCTAACTACCTCGGTGAAATATTTTATCAGTGATCATGACATTACTGGTAATACTTTGTGGATTCTGTAGGTCTTAAAGTACATGATCATCTTATTTGCAAATAACCTTCTTGGTGACCTCTTCCAGGACTTATACTTCTGTCTCTCTTGCTGTCTCTGTCTCTGTCTCTGTCTCTGTCTCTCTCTCTCTCTCTCTGTTATCACCCCTCCTTTTAAATTAAGCCAGAATCTCCAGGAATTCTTTAAACTCGATTTTCCATCAGGAGTTGACAAAGTATGGCTCATTGTCTCTAAATCCAGCCAAATGCATGCTTTTACATGTGTCCTGAGCTAAGAACTTTTGCCACCAATGTAATCTTTGGAAAACTCATTTTCAGCATCAGTTAAAAGAATTCCAAAAAATTCTGTTTCCCTTAAGAATTCCAATCACAAACACTAGTAGACCATATTTCCAAATTAAAACATTAAACCCTATGTTCTATCTTGTTTTTCATGAAAAAAAATGTTAATATTTTTTTTTATTAGATTAGGACCTATGTAATATGTTTGCTTTTACCTCTTGGCCTGCAAGACCATAAATATTTTTTATATGGCCTTTTAGAAGAAACCATTACTGGCCCCCTTATTTATGCCATGACACTTTCCCTGACTGCACTGTCCTTCATGTGAAGACCCTTCTAGCGTCTTCAGTAAAAAGGTCACTGGATCATGTGATTGTGGGATTAGGGAGATATTTTTAACTTTTGCTGTTGCTGCTCTGCTTTAGGTCATGAAGACTTTTTCCTGATAGAAACACATATACAGAAATGTCAAGTAAATTTCCAGAGTAAATGCGAAATCAGGACACCCCCTAAGGTTATTTGTGTTTCCTGAGCAACAAGAAGACTGCACATTGCTCTTCCTGGCTCCGAGGACTTTGCGATTTGAGTCTTTGGTCCCAGGACAGACTTCACTGGACAGTGTTTGTTCCTGGAAGCAGGCCCATCAAGGTACGAGCTGTTATTCTTAAAAGTTAGCATTTCTGAAAGCTTGTTCTGCTGCCTATAAAAATTTTTCGAAGGTTCTGCTTCCTTTTTAGCACAATGGACAATTACTGGCTGTCCCCTTGGCATAAGAACACAGAGAATTGATGTTCCATCTTGTTCAAAAGTGCCTGGCTGGCAACACTGCAGACAGCGATCAGCACCTTCCAAGATTTCATATATGTCTTAGGCTTCCCGTGTTTCTGTTCAATCTCAATTGTTATGCCACAATTTTCCTCAAATGCTCCATGAGCATTGGCATCTCTGGATCCCTGTCCTTGCCCTCAGATCTGCATTACCCACACTTACATGAGATCCTGGTCCTTCCTCATGTGTCACTTTAACAAAGGAGTCCTTAAAACCACAACTATAAGGTAGTAATATTTCGCCACCTTTCTTGATTGTCCTCTAATTATTTTTTGTTTACTGCAGGTACCCATTTCCTACAAGGTAAGTGCAGTGATGTCAAAGAGCTGATTCTTTTCCTTGCAATGTCCTGCACCTGAAAGAGTGCCAAACCTGTCACAGGTCCTGCTTGTCAGTAGTTTCATCTGAAAGTGTCCCTGACCTGCACAGGAAAGCCTTGAGATCTGTCTCCATCACTGACAAGAGAGCAGAGGGCAGTTTCATATTTTCTCTGCTCCAGGTTTGTAAAAGTTTCCTAGATGATTCAAATATGAGTCAAAGTTGAAAAACTTTCATGTGAGGATGGAATGAGTTGGATTTGCCATCTGTCTTGCAGGAGAATGCTCAGAACTAGATTCACAGGGAGGGGTTGAGGGACTACCCAAAATGAACCTCTGCAGAGGTGGTACAGGGTGTGTCAAGGTCTCACCACAGTTCTCATAGGAGCTCTAGAGAGTGGCTTAGTTCCCCTTACAGGCCACCTGTCTAAAGGCCAAGGCCTGAACATGTCTCCTCTGCAGGCATCTTGGGGTATCCAGTGCCAGTAATTGGGAACGCAACTAACCAAAAGTTTGTGGGAGTCCTGTCATCTTGCCGTGGGAATCACACACCACAGCCATATCTTCCCCAGAGCACAGCTCAGAAAAAGCAGGGAGCCCTGAGGCCTAGACTACTGGGGCAGCAGGATGCAAAAGGCCACTTTGAGAGGTT
This sequence comes from Cynopterus sphinx, assembly GCA_030015415.1. Lineage (NCBI taxonomy): Eukaryota > Metazoa > Chordata > Mammalia > Chiroptera > Pteropodidae > Cynopterus > Cynopterus sphinx. The sequence goes on along the minus strand of CM057385.1, from coordinate 113,781,987 downwards.
TATTCCAGGAGGCCTGGGGCTCAGGCTGGTTTCCCAGGAACACTGCAGAACAGAGAAGCCAGATTGGCACTTATAATAGAAGTTTAAGTAGCCCAAGGAGGTTGTAGGAAACCAGGAGGTCCAAAAATACAGCTGTCCTCTCTGTACAGATGCTTTTAGGACCTGCACTTTCGGAAATCTCAATGAAACTAAATTCTGGAGGTTTGCAGGAGATTCTGAGCATAGGATTAGGGCCTCTATGGACCTGTGTTGGCAGAACCCATAGCCACTGTGGGCTTTGTTAGATGAAGGGCCCTCAAAAGTGAGCTTATCAGAGCTCTGGGCCCATTTAGATGTATCTGAATCTGAAACTTGGAAGCAGGGTCTGCTTGGGAGGCTACATCACACTGGAAGTGAGTGGCTTATGTCAGGGTCTTCACTTACACCCATCCACTCAACGCCATAGTACTTCAATAGGTAGCTTTCCCAGAAGAACCCTGGGCTCTTCTCATCCCAGCCTCCTCGCAGAAGCCTCTGTGTCAGTGAAGGGTTGGGGAGTCATTAGTTCTGTTTTGCACATGAGCTTTAACATCTGAAATGAAAAATCATGTTCATGAAAATCAGAGGTTCCAAGTGAACATGTTAACTGGGAAGTTATTTCTATTTTTAGTAATAGCTTTTTAAGGTATGATTGACAATCAATGACATCTGAAAGTATAAAATTGAATGTCTTTTAATAGGGAGGTTTCCAGGAAACTATCGCCCCAGTCAGGGTAGTGTTTAGACATCATCCTCGGCAGCTTTTTCTATGCCTTTGAATCCCTCCACCCACAGTGCCCCCGAAGCCCTAGGCCACATCTGGTCCTCTAGTGATCTCTGGAGTGTGCATTTTGAAAATATTTATATGAACTCAGTCATCAGTATATTCTGTGTATTGTTGTTGTTGTGGCTATTTTGACTCAGCATAATTCTCTTGCAATCCATTCATGTTTTCTTTGCAAATACTCTATGGATTTTTACAGTTTTTTACCTTCTGTTGTGCGGATATAGCAACGACTGTTTACTCCTTTCTGTCGATGGACATTTGCCTGGTCCTAATTCTCGTTTATTACAAATAAATTTTCTGTGATTATTCAGGAATACTCTCTTATGGACATGTTACCTTTGTCTCGGTTGCACATGGTAGAGAAATGGCTTAGTCATATCTGTCAACATAGAAAACATTCAAACCAGGAGAGAATTTTTATCAGAGTTTTCTTGAGCAAAACTGACATCATATGCCAGGGAGGAGATCCCCAGATCGACTCCATTTCTGCAACATATAATTGAATTTCTCATTGAGAGGGAGGCAGCCCTTTATGGCATTCACTATTTTTCTTGAGTACATGTTTTGAGGACTTTAAGGTCACTAGTTAGATCTGATGGAGTTGAGACTGACAAGAATCAAATGGGCAGGAACAATCTTCACCTGAAACCAGTGAATACAGACCATCTACTGGAGTGGGAGAAGGAAATGTAATGCCCAGCAGATGAAACAACTAGATCTGGAATAAGTATAAAGACTGAAGAGTGGAGTCAGTCACTCCCATCTGCTGCCATAATGAAGCTGCTGTTACTGTGTCCGAGGCTCACTCTTGTCTGCGTGCATCCAAAATTATACCACAAAGTTGTGACAAAGAACTTTGAAATTTTAAAGGTAGAGTTGGTGCTTAATATTGACTTTGGACTTTGGAGTGTGGTTTGGAGGATTCTCAGGCAAAGCAGTTTTATTGGAAGGCAGGCTTTCTTTTGGTATAGTAGACAAAGGAGGTGGTTCCAGACTTGGACTAAGAGCTATTGTGCCCTGTGAAAAGAAGGAAACCCAAAGGGACTTTCATTTTTCCTGAAGGAACAGTGTAGTTTTCAGTGTGTTGTCACTCAACATGAGTTTCAATTCCCTGTTTGCATCAGCTTTAGGTGTACTGGCCCATGAACCAGAGTTGAAGGAGTCAAGTGTTTGTGTGCTGTTCTCATTCTGATTTCCTTACCCAATCATTTTACTGACTCATTATATGGGAGTAGTATACTGTTCTCTTGGCCTCAAACTTCAAAGAAGGAATCAAAGAAAATGATGTCATTAGGAGTATTGTGGACTCCATTGAAATATTGGATGACTCTTCTCTGGCATTAAAATTTCCTGTACAATATGTTTGGTCTTCTTTTGTGGGGTAAGGGTTGTTCAGGAGTGGAAAAGCAGAAGCCTGAGTTTGGTCATGGCCCCTAAATACACACATGCATCCACACACAAACACATATTCACAAGGCACATACACGTGTACATATTCACTTTGGTCTTGTATCCACAATTTTAGCTACTCTTTTGCACATAATACATACATTTTTATAATCAGGAGGAAAAATTGCTGTCAGGATTAAATTAAAATGGGAGCAGAGGAGATAAGGCAAAAAGGGTTATCTGATTCATTTGCACTCTGATAATATTCCTTGATTAAAAACATAGGCTTCTGGTACCAAAGCCTATTGATCCAGTTCCATCAATTTCTCTCGGGCATTTGTTCCTTCTCTTATACAAGATAAATGGAAAGTGTGTTGCAGTTTCCTTGACTGATAACAAAACATCAAAGAAAGAAGTATATAAGATAAAGTGTAAGTATACAACAAATCTTTCTCAATTTTACTTTCAATGGCAAGGGATTTGCTAAACCCTAATATCTAAAGAATCAGTGCCTGATCAATGCCTATTTAGGTAATATAAATAGGGCCATCTAATAGCCAGAATGCTCAATTTGTGAGAACTGCGTGTGTGTAACAGCCAATGCCTGACACATAATGACACCAGGTCAAGATGGCAATTGGGTGATGTACCTCCCGCAACTAAAGTAAAGAGGCCACACACACACAAAAAAAGAGAGAGTAAATTTCCAGGACAGAAGCTCATTCTCTGTCCACTGAGATGCTTTCTGGTGGCTGTTGATATAGCACATTGCTGAGTATAAATGCCAGTGAAGGTTAAATACAAGACGCATAGTTGGCAGAGATGGCTGAGGGAGTTTGGTGAGTCTCATGGACATTGATAGAGGGAAAGTTATCAGTGTGACTGAAACCATCTATTTTTAGTGTTCAATTACCGTGGTAGAAACCCTTGCAATAGTCAAGTCTACTGTTTGAAGTCCTCGCATGCACCGCATGATGCAAAATATAACTTGCTTTCCATGAACGTAGAAGTTCTAAACTGTATTCTATCTTTTCCACAGACCCTGGAGTGAATAGGCTTCACGTCATTGAAGTGGTCTATGATGACCATGTGATTGTTTATTTCTTCAATTCCTTCTTCAAGAAAACATTCTTCGTTGTCAGACTCTACGGTGGAGTATTTTCATGCTGGCACTCACAAGGAGATTAGGGAGAGAAAGAAAAAAGAGGGGCTGGAGATGAAATGATCCTCTCAATCTTATCCTAGATGGTCTCTCCTCTGGAGAGAAATGCTCACCATGGGCTACCCCTCAGGCATGGTGGTGGGATGATGATGAAATGTCTCATCCACGAAATGTCAAATTCGACACAGCACACACTTTTTGAAGACCTCTGCCTAAGCACCCATTGGTATGATCGATTTCTCCACCCCCTGCAGAACTCACCCCACTGCCAGAAACCTCAGTGACCGATGCACAAGACAGAAGAGTTACTGTATTTTTTCCCAGAGCCTGATTACCAGATGAGAATCCAGAACTGAAGGAAGAGTTTAAGAGGATTGCCCAAGAATATGGAATTCCAAAGGATAATAATGTACTTGACCTAACCAAAACAGGTAGCTTTTGGTATCTGTCATCTTCTCTTCCAAAATTTTCATGTTAATAAAAGAAAAAAGCCAAGGGAATGGAATGCCTCCATTCAGTCTCCTGTTTGGTCTCCTGAAAACTCATTTTAGTTCTCTCTGAGAAATCAGTGGGGGTAGGTGTTTGAATGTGACTGCTCTGCCTTTGCAGATCGCTGTCTCCAGGCCCGAGAGAACCAAGCAGCACAGGACTCCAGGTTAGCAATATCTGATGGAGAGGGACTGGCCCCCAAATCACTGCATTTCAGTACATTAGGGGTCTATGGCCAAGGAGTCCAATAATCTTTCGTGAAGAAAGCATGTGGGTAGAGCTTGAATTTGTAGCCAGAGCTCCTGGATTCAGGACCCACTTTTCCAGGAGCAAATGACCTAAGCAGTAAAAGAGAAGAAAGATATTTACCTCACAGAGGTACCTGGTAAATGGCATTCTGGTGAAAAGGGCTCAGTCATTATACATGCTAAAATCATTAAGACTTCATGTTTGAAAAGGGGAAAGAGTACTAAAAGGATGTGCGTGTGACGCTCCAATATGTTTCTGTTGGTGGGCCATTTTGCAAGCCATGAAGGCCATCTCACCCTTTCTCCTTAGGCGAAGGTGTCTTCCTCTGATCTCTGCACATCATCATCTTCTGACCTGGAAACAGAGCTGTCTGAACTTTCTGTATCTTCCCACTTGGAGAATATTCACTGTCTCCTCATCTGTGGTCTACATCACATATATTGTGGAGTTTCATTCAGAAAATGTATGGGAAGCTTTTAGCTACTATTCAATGCATAAAGTCAGCATTTAATCAACGGTAGGCATATAGGACTTCTGCCATTCTTTGTCCACAGAGGAAAACTTTTTCAGGACTTCTCATGTTGAGGATGGCAGAAGGAGCCTACGAGGCCTTCATCGATTCTTCTCTCTTTTGTATAGACTCAATTGAGGGCAGGTTAATGTGGGAACAGCAAAAGAACAAGACAACCATTGACTCAATTCCCTCTTTCCCGCTCTCCTGGCAAGGAACGTAGTGCAGAATGCACATTGATATTTATCTCTTCCCAATTTTTCTGTCATAGAAATTCCAGTATCTTCAACTTCCATCCAGGAAGTGCTTAATGAGCTTTTGTGTTCTCTTTCTCGTCTGCTTATTTAGTGCTAAGTGAATACTTCCTCACCTGAGCTCTGGAATCTACCCTTCCATTGTCTCCCTCCATCATCTTGTGACAAGTTCTGGAACCTGATGGCTATCACGATCACAGTGAAGACATGTTCTCTGCATCATTGAGATCTTTCATAACTGTCTGCAAATACTCATGGCTCACCCAAGTTTGCAAGCCTTCTGCAAATTTCCGACTCTTTGTGTCCTACCCAGGAGGCCTCTACCCTGAGTGAGAGCTTCCTCAACCTGCTCAATAAATGATTACCCCTGCAGTCATGTGGTTGTCTTGTGAGAAATATGGGGTTGTGAGCGAGTAAATGAGGGACCTCTTTGGACCTGGGTGTATCATCGTCCACTAGCTTCTCAGGAACTTTTCAGAGTTTTGGATTGCTTTCTCCTGTGCAGTAAATCTCTGTCCCAGTGAGTTCTGTTTTCTCTTTGATTTGTCTATTTTTTCATGACATGATAAGGAAAACTGAAGAATTTCCTGCTGGCTCTTTCCAGGTTTCTCCCTTCCAAGCTTTACAGAAAGCAGATTAAAGTCTTGGATATAAAAACCAATATTCCAACACCTAACCTTTCTTCTTCTCCTGGCTGCACAGCCTGCATCAGTACATGGTCTCTCTTCCAAGTTTCAGGAGGCATCCATCTGAACAAAGGTTTTCCCAGCACGTGAGGAGACTCATCAGCTTTCCACACTCTCACAGGCGACTACTTGGTGCCCAACCTCAGCCTTCCTCCAGTCAGTTGGCCACATATTTTAGATTCTCTCAATCACCTTAGCTAGTAAGTCTCTTTCATACCCCATAGTTTTGCCTAAGTAGCCTTGGCGAATGAAAATCATGATAAAGCCAGACATCGCTCATGTTTCTGGAGCTCTAGTGTCTTTCAAGGGCCTCTGATATGTAGATAAATCCACGTCCTCCATGATCATATCTTGGGATGTTTACCTCTGATTTTGCTAAAGAATGTACGAACCAAACCACATTGCAGGTTGGCGTGAACAACCATTCATAATTCGTATAGCTGCCCCATTAATGCACAAGTATTTTGCCAGTCTAATTCATCTAGAATGTTCTCATTGACATTGACACATCTGGACTTTGACAACTCCTTATTGCTTTCTGGACATGTACTACAATTTTGAGTCTTAATACCGTAAAAAGTAATTGTTTTTCATGGGGGTGAACAGTCACCCTGCGGCTCTGATGTCCCAAGGAGGAAAACGGGAACATGTTTAAAACAGGAGAACAATATACTTGTGTGGCCGTGTCCATTTGTTTCTTATGCTACTAAATCGACGTCGCTAATAGATAGATTCCATAACAGATTTAATTACCAGAAAACATAAATGGAAAGATGCTTGACCGAGTAAAAGGGAACTACGAGATCTTGATTATCTCTTTATTATCGTTATATAAAATACCAATAGTGTAATGAAGAAAGTAGATGTGGGATGATATGTGCAGTGTGCCACCATTAGGATTAACTTGAAAAAACACACCAACAATGCACTGTATTATTCCTGGTTCCTATGTGTCTGTTGATGCAGGGCTTCTCATGATGTGAGTTTGAATCTCTTGAGATCTTGATAACCTGCAGTGTCGACTTAGCACCTCAGGGCTAGGACCTGAGATTCAGCTCTGACAAGATCCCAGAGATGCCAGTGCTGTGCCCATTTGCGAGAGGCATGATGCAGGAAGTGATAGTCTCTCTTCCTTCTTCAAAGCATCAAGGCCTTGAATCATTTCGTTCCACCTGGGTACTGGAATCTCTCAATTGTGCTTCTTGAGTCATACACAAGTGTTCTCTTCCACGAATAATTGGTAAAAATGAGGGTGACACTCCCTCTTGCATGATTGTGCTGATATCAAATCAGATCAGGTATCATTTCACCTCAAAGACATATAGAGATACAGAGAGAGAGAGAGAGAGAGAGAGAGAGAGAGAGAGAGAGAGAGAGAGAGAGAGAGACTGAGATTTAACTTTCTGAAATACTTCATAAATCAGGGGTTAAATAAAAGTTAAGTTGGATTAAACTCTCACGGGAAGCCATGTGACTCCACCTGGGTAAACTTGGCTCAAGGACTGGGGGCCAAACTACAGCCAGTCTCACTGAATTTTTTTGCCCATGACGTTTATGGGACGTAGGTTTTCATTAGTCCCTTGTCAGCCTACTACCTCCACACTTTCCACGAACATAACATAGGATCTCATCACAAATGTGTTGTCCAATGGAAGGGAATTAAATCTGTTGCAAAGAGTGCTGCAGCATGATATCCCTCATGTCATAACATGAAAATTAGGGTTTTCAGTAGTCCTGCATGTCACACTTTCTTCCAAGAATTAACAAGATATCCAACAAATGTCTGCTTGTGTATCAGAAGTACAGTGAGGAAACTCCATTCTTGGCATTCACTTGGACAGGACAATTGCATATTAGCTTCCTGGTTGTGCTGGAACCATCACCGCAAACTTGCCCTCTTAACAGCTCGAGTTTTTACAGTATCATTTTGGAGGGTGAAAATCTGACCCGGTTCTCACTGGGCTAAAAGCAAGTGAGCTTGGGGTCTGTCAGTTTATTCAGATCATCGAAGTTCTTCCTTAGAGTTTTAAAATTCTCCCTTTCATGGTCTTCTTGTGAATTCTTGGTTGTTAAATCCAGTGTAGTTTACACAGGATTCACTTTTGTTTTTGCTTTTGTTTTTGGTTTTTGTCTTTATTGAAATGTATTACAATATTAGTTGCTTCTATTTACATTGTACAATCCAATGAGTTTTTGTCAGTTTTCTGGCAAACAATTACGTATCTGTCTAGCTGTATTGAATAATGATGAGATATCCACATAGCTCAGAAAGGATCACTTCAGTCAATCTCTACCCCTCTGCTCGCTTACATACTTATTACAGCATTATTAACCATTTTCTTCATGTCTATTCTGTAACTATGCATTGTACCTCTTAATCTTTTTGCCTTTTTTTGTTACCCCAACCCCTTTCTTTTCTAGTATTCCTTTAAATTCTCTGTGTTACTTGGGTTTACTTCCAGTTTCGTTCTTGTTATTGATGATTTTGTTGTTCAGATTCCACATGTACCTGAAATCATGTGACATTTGTCTCTTTCAAAGCATTTCATTCAGTGGAGTACCCTCTATTTCCATCAGTGTAATATCTTTCCATCTTATGTCTTTTAGTTCGTGTGTGTTTTTTACTGTGAAGCGATTCTCTTATGGGTGGCATACGTAGGGGTCTTGCTTTCTTATTTATTCAGCCACTGTATCTTTTGGTTGGAGTATTGCATTCATTTCCAATAGAGGTACTTGTTGATAGGAATGTAGTTTTACCATTCTTTATTCGTGTTCTTGATACATGTTTTTTTTTTTTTTCAAGAAGTCCCTCCAGTATTTACTGTAATGCTGGCTCAGTGATGAATGAGAAATTCCTTTTGGTTATTTTTGTCTCAGAATCTCTATGTGTGTCCTTCAACTCTGAGCGATAGCTTTGCTGAATAAAGTATTCTTGGTTGTAGATCCTGGGTTTTCATCATATTGAATATTTTGTGCTAAACCCTTTTCTCCTGCATAGTTCTTTTTTGGAAATGAGCTACAAATCTTAAGGGTCCTCCCTTTTGGGTAACTAATTGCTATTCTCATGCTACTTTTAAGATTGTCTCTTTATTTAACCTTTGGCATTTTAATTATGATGTGTCTTGATGGGGTCCTCTTTGGGTTTCTGAATTTGAGGATTCTCTGAGTTTCTTGGAGTTTTATGTCTCTTTATTTCACAAGTTTAGTCATTCCTTCAAATAGCACTGAAACGTCTTGTTTTCCTTCAGGTTCCCTTATGACACAAATATTTTTACCTTAAATAGTTTCCCATAGGCTCTTTAAATTACTATGAGAGTCTTGGCTTCTTTTTCCCTTCATTCTGACTGAGTGTATTTGGCTTCCCCTTTTTCTCTATAGGTCATTTGATCCTCTTCTTTATTCACCTTGTTTATTCGAATTAATATACTTCTCATGCCAGATAATATGTTCTTCATTTCTAAGTGATTCCCTTTATTCATTACAATTTTCATTATAGTTCTTTGTCACTTCGGTGAAGTTCTCACTGAATTTATCTTTTCCCATACATTCATTGAGCATCTTAAGAACCAGTGTTTTGAACTTTGCTTCATTTAGATTGCTCAACTCCATTATTTCTGATCTCTGCTCTGTTCTCTCATAGAGCATCTGCTTCTTTCCCTTGCCATTATGCTGCCTTTCTGTGTCTGTTTCTATGTACTAAGGAAGTTCAGAAGTCTCGCAATCTTATGAGTGTGGATTTGTGAAGTAGGTGTCCAGTGGCACAGTCCTGAGAGGGATTCAGCTGCAGGCCAAAATGCGTCCAAGCCTTTGCCCCTACGGGGCCACTTGGGAAGATTCAGCAAGCAATCCACAGATGCTGACCTGAGAATTATCTCCACAAGCAACACAAGATCCGAAGCCAGCTACCAGCAGTGTGAGTCTAAGCACTACTCAGCAAGGAGCACCTGATTCACCAAAGATACACAAGATACACCTGGATTTTGCCTGGTGGGGCCCAAGATGGAAGAGGAGAAGTTTCAGAAAGTCTCAGGGCAGAGCAACATTTTTTATTCAGTTTGATGACATTCTGTTTGGCTGTGCTGAGACTGCACATTGAGAGTGGGGAGGGCTGAACAGGGAACAATGAATGCTATGGGCAGTTCTGTACAGGACAAGTCTCGCCTTGGCCTTCACACCAGCTACTCAGTGTCCTGCTGTAAGTCCCAACACAGCCGAACAAGCACTTCTGCTCAGAGAGTGCAGGTCCGGCACCATGAAAATCTGCTCGGGGACATGACCCTTTTAAGAGTAGTCTGCAGTTGATGCTGCATCTTCTGTCCCACTCAGTTGCTGGGGACTGGGCAGACCTTCATCCTCGCCTCATCCTACCTTCTATCCTTGCAGGGTGATTTTTTAGCTTTCTTTCAGTTGTATGGGTTGTTCATGTAGATCCTAGGTAATTTGACCTTATTGTTTGCTCTTCATTTGCGTGCCAATTTGATTTGGGCTTCAGAGAAATGAACAGAGCCTCTACCATCTATGCCATTTTCTTTCTACCTGTTTTCTGTTCTTAATCATAGTGATTATCATGAGTTTCTGCTTGTATAGAGTAATGCTATTTACTTTTTGTAAGTTGAGCTCTCTACCAACCTCTATAAAGTTCTTTTATCAGTGATCAGGATGTTATTCGTAATACTTGAGGATTCTGTAGGTTTTAAAGTATATGATCAGATTTTCTGCAAATAACATTGTAGTGATCTGTTCCACGACTTATATGTATACGTCTCTCTCTCTCTCTCTCTCTCTCTCTCTCTCTCTCTCTCTCTCTCTCTCTCTCTCTCTCTCTCTCTCTCTCTCTCTCTCTCTCTCTCTCTCTCTCTCTCTCTCTCTCTGTTATCTCTCCTCCTTGTCAATAGATCCAGAACCTCCAGGAAGTCTTAAAACACAATTTTCTATCAGAGGTTAGCAAAGTATGGCTTATCATCTTTAAATCCAGCCAAGAGCATTTTTTCACATGTCCTGAGCGAAGAACATCTGCAACCAATATGATCTTAGAAAAACTCATTTTCAGCACCAGTTATATAAAATTCCAAAATGTGTTTTTCCAAAAGAATTCCATTCACACTCACTAGTAGAACACGTTTCCAAATAAGAACATTAAACTCTATATTCTATCTTGATATTAATGAAAAATGTAAATATATTTTCTCTATTAGATTAGGAACTATAGAGTATCTTAGAGTTTATTTCTTGGCCTGCAGGATCTGAAATATTTCCTACATGGCCCTTCAGAGGAAAACGTTATCAGCCCCCTTTTTTATACCTTGACCTTTCTTCTGACTGCCATTTACTATAGTAATTGGTGCTGCACTGTCCTCCAAATAACAAGTTTGTGACATGGGGACCCTCAAAGTGCCTTCAGTCAAAAGGGCACTTGATCACATAATTGTGGTATTGATGAGATTTTTTTAACTTGTGCTGGTACTGCTCCACTTTAGGTCCCGAATGACTTGAACCTGATTGGAGCACATGTGGAGAAATGTCAAATAAACGTCCAGAGTAAATGCAAAATCACGACACCCCCCAATGATATTTGGGTATCCAGAGCAACAATGAAGACCGCATTTCTCTCTTCCTGGCTCTGAGGACTTGCCATTTGAGTTGCTGTTCCCAGGACACACTTCACTTGAAAGTGTTTGCTCCTGGAAGCAGGCCCATCAAGGTACCAGCTGTTATTCTTAAAAGTTAGCATTTCTGAAACCTTGTTCTGCTGCCTATAAAAATTTCACGAAGGCCCTGCT